>CM059212.1:13632434-14937434 GCA_030347435.1 Clarias fuscus | reverse complement strand
TTAATGATCAGCTGTTGCGTTGTCAGGCGCTAGTGTGAATTAATCAGAAAAGAAATAACTGGTAATAAAGCGTGTTAATAAGAGCTACAGCAGGAACACAGCGTACACCTGGGAAATCATATCGCTCAGTCCCATCTGTCCCATTAGCCATGGCCGAGTGTTTATGTAGCCTGACCTGGGGCAGGAGTAGAAATGAGCATCTTCACAGAATTAACCAGCAAACCTTAGGCGTGTTAATGATCATTGCATCATAACATCCTGAGGCCAGAAACCTCCTGCACTATCTGGCGAGCTCCAAGACGATTTTCTCAAATAGACCCAGCTTTACCCTTTACCTGGCCTGACCCAACCATCTCTCTCTCTTTATCTATATAAACTTTGTTATAGGTCTTTTTACATTTTACTGTAAATTTAATTTTGACCATTACTGAGCCAGTACAAAAACATTTCTCAAAAGAAACCAGCATATTACATAAGTGCCACTTTTAAGACAAAGTATTTGTCACACCAAATACATAATTTGTTTCCTTAATTTTGGTTTACTTGCTTTAAAGTTTTTTCCTCCTGAAGGCATCCTCTACAGCATTTATTTGCATGCACTGTACTGTATGTGCGCGCACACACGCACACACACACACACACACACACACACACACACACACACACACACACATACACACACACACACACACACAGTACTGTACTTGAAATCTTGAGTCATCCCTCACTTAAATTAAATTACAGGATGAAGATTAAATTAAGGGAAAAGGAACAAATGTTTTTACAGCGACAGGCTGCAAAGTGCCTGAAGGTACAATTAAAAAATTTTGGTGCTTATGTAACAAACCTCAGCAGCAACCCCATTTCCCCTCCTGTCTCAGCAGAAGCACTCAGCAGAAATCTTGTCTGTCTACAAACAACACGGAAGCACGACTGAGGTTCACGAGATCGCATCTTAACAAACCACAAGACTTCTGAAACAATGTTCTATTAAGAGAAGAGACCAAAGTGGAGTTGTTTGGGCCTTAATGCTCAGCGGCATGTCCGGCAAAAACCAAACAGCATTTCAGCAGAAACACTTCATACCCACTGTGGCGGTGGAGGGGTGATGTTCGGGCTTGTTTTGCAGCCACAGGACCTGTGCACCTTGCAGTCATTGAGTCGACCACGAACTTTTCTGAATACCAGAGAATTCTAGAGTCAAATGTGAGGCCATCTGTCCGACAGCTAAAGCTTGGTCGAAATTGGGTGGGGCAACAGGACAGTAATCCGAAGCAGACCAGTAAATGTACATTAGAATCAAGGTTTTGGAATGGCCTAGTCAAAGTCCAGACCTCAGCACAATTGACATGCTGTGGTGGGGACCTTTAATGAGCTGTGCATACTGTATGCGAACGCCCAGAAACCTCAATGCACTGAATGAAGAATGGACCAAAACACAATGTAAGCAAGTCCTTCAAGTTATTGTTGGTAAAGGTGGATCTACAAGCCATTAAATCCGTACCGTACAAAAAGAATATTCCTCTGAAACTGGTCAGGCACAGGGACGGGACTATAAATAAATGCCAAAAAGTGCTTTAGGAAGCCTGGAGAAATATTTCCTCAATACTACATTAAAAATATAAGAAAGTGGAAGAATGTGAAGAAATAAGGGCTGGCTCAAGACTTTTGAAAAATACTGTACTGTATGCTGTATCTCGCAATCCCAAACTCATCTAAAGGCAACTTTTCATGCAGAGCTCCTCAATCACGCCTGGTTAAGTGATCCTGACCCTGCAGGCCTTCACTCGAACAGACCTGCCCGAGTGTGGGAAAATCTGAATAATCAAATCCCATTTCACAGAACCGTTATATCAAATATGCAACCGCATAATGAGACACTGGAGGAAAGTAGAGCCTCCAGTCAAACTTAATTTCAGTCTCCTGATTTCATTTACTTCTTTCTTTGTCTGTGTTTCACAGCAATTCAGCTGCTTTCTGTAATCATCCGGAAAGCAACCAACTCGTATTGACTGAACGAAATCCTGTACAGATTTTGTACGAGAGACTGCAGTGAACATTTGGTTCAATTATCCACAAAGAATCCACTTTAAAAATTATTTTTCAAAATTTTATAATTTATTTTTCACTTTTCTTTTACATGAGAAAAAGTAAAAATTAAGGTTAGCAGTTTTTGTTTAAACCATGGTGAGGAAAATACTTGAGATGCAGAATGCAGGAAATTTCACATACAGAATTTCAGAGCATTTCAATGAAGAGCCTGAACGTTGTGTGTTGGGTTAATTCATCCCTATAAGATACTTGTGGAACGGGTTTCACGGCTCATGTCGGAATCCAATCAATGCTTTCCTCCCCCCATGGGCCGCTGCTGCCATCCAGACTAAACGTCACTGAGCAGAAGGAAAAGAGCTCGAGTGTTTCTGGAGTGATTTATCCAACAGAAAAAAAAGAGCAAATGTCATGTTTTATGATTCATCTTGCTGGAATTTGAGCACTGCAGGAAGACAATGGACAAGCATTGCAGCAGCTTGCTGGTGACATTATCCCTGTGGGTGAGGAAGGAGGGTGGCCTGCATGGAGGAGGAGGACGACGACATCGAGGAGGTCGGATATTGACCAGAATTTTTTTTCTTCCCACATCTGACATGAATGAGGTCTTTTTTGGTGATATGAAACGAGGCCTGTTGGTGCACACGATGCCGGGCGGGGTTGACGCAATTGCCAACAATTAGGCCCATGAAAAGAGCTTCTAGAGATCAATGAGGAATGTTTCATACAAAGACCAGGGTGGGACAGAGGGAGGAAGAACGAGAAGGGATTGGAGAGACAAAGAGACGCGCATTAGGGCTTTTTTGTGGTAGACCGCATTAGCTGATTAAATGGAAAGACGACAAACATCTGGTCTGCCCCTCAGCCAAATGGACTGATAGTGTTTATTAGGCTCGTGCGATAGCGAGCTACCATTTTAAAAAAGAAAGTAAACGATTTAATTGAGCATTACTACCAATCTACACTGAAGAGTATGAGGTAAGAATACCAGATGTGTAGTTGGGAACAGTTTGGCGTCAGAGCCACTTTGAATTAAAAGCCATGTTTCAGCCGAGTTTCACAATGTTCTTTGTTTAGTCATTTAATTTCCAAATTCTCTAACAATACTGGAGATTTCAAAACTACGAAGCAACACACATGAGATCTGATGATTAAGTAACAACATTTGACCCGCTTGATGTTTAAATAAAAAAATCTTTGTGTATGTTTTTGCCAATGTTACAATTTAAAAAAAAAATTTTCCCCCTGGATCTCTAATAATATAATACAAGCCTGTATTTAGAAACAGATGAAAACATGTTTATATCAGCAAACCTAGCTTACACACACACAGTTACAAAAGCAGGTAGTGATGCAGTCTGCCAGCTGACCTGTTTAGCAGATGGTGCTGAAATAGCGTTCTTGGGAATTCTTTCCCCTGCTCCAAGGGAAACTGCATGTTTCGTGTGTTGTCACACACCATGCATGAGAGGCGAACCAGTGACGTGGGTCCCTCATCGAGCTCTCGATAGGTTTAAGTTCTAAAATTAGTTAAACAGAATCCTTCAACAGAAGGGTTGATTTCACTCCAGTTTCTGGATGCTTCCTCCAGAAAACACAACGTACTCCCTCATTTCTCTCTGCTGCTGTACAGGCTTGTGTAATATTAGCCACTCTATTTAATCACCTTTACGTGTTCTTCCAGTGAATTTGGGAAGTTTTTCCCCCTCTTGTCTTACTGTTTATTGATTGTATTTCAGACATTCCAGTCATATCAGTAAATGTCAAAACTATACACTAACTGTTTGCAAAAAATAAATAAAAATCCATAACAGAAAAGTGTGTTCGTTCTTGCTAAATTATTTATAGTTTTCCATTGGTTGTTTGCTGGATATCTACCTTCTCTTGTTTTTGCAGGATTTGCTGTCAAATAAAAACCTGGAAATAAATTATCTGAAGGTCAACTGACTCGATTTAAGACGTTTGAAGGCTGCTGCTTAATAAACAAACAAAAAAACATCAGCAAGAATTTGAAGGCTCTTAAGCACCTTGTCTGTCTATCTACTTGTCTGTCTGTCTGTCTGCCTACCTATCCAAATAACTATCTATCTGGGATGGGAATCACCAGTCACCACCTGATTCGAGATCACAATACCTACTGTAGGTGCTGATTCAATTTCTATTGAGATTCTGTAAGTATCACGATTTTATAAATATCCTTTTTTTCTTTTTTTTTCAGATTTGGTTACAATCCTGAACAAACAGCAAATAATTCACTCCTCTCACACAGGATGCTGTACTGCCTGCCAATGTGTGAATAGTTTAGAGCACACCACCTGTAGGATGATAGAGGAACTGCAGCATGAGGAATGCCCACTCACTCATTCACTCATCATCTATACCGCTTAATTCTGTATTCAGGGTCACGGGAGACCTGGACCCTAAGGCACAAGGCAGGGTACACCATGGAAAGAGTGCCAATCCATCACAGGACAAACACATACACACACTCATTCACACACTACGGCCAATTTGGGAATGCCAATTAACCAATCATGTCTTTGCACTGTGGGAGGAAACTGGAGTACCTGAGAGACGGGAGTCAAACCTGGCCGGGAACTGAACCAAGACCCTGGCGGTCAAGGCGACAGTGCTAACCACTACACCACCGTGCCGCCGGTGAGGAATGCCAATAATATATGCCAATAATAATTGTCAAAAATAAATGCCAATGACATTTTATAGACAGCAAAACATGGATTGAAACTGAATAAAATTTTCCTCCATCCATCCATCCATCTAATCTATCTACTGTATCCAATTAGAGCGGAACCTCAGCATACAAATTAAATTCGATCTGGGGGCGAGGTGTTAAAACATTTTGAAATAATTTAATGCATATAATCTGTTGTAGAACACAAAGATATTACCAATATTACAAAAACGTGTGAAAAATCATGTAGCTTTTCAACACATCTTCGAAGGCAACATTAGTATCGTGGGTTGACTCTTTCGAAGTTTTAAATGGCTTCCAGATGTACACAACTTAGCTGGCGTTCGTTCATTCCTACTCTGAAAAGGCTTCGTATTCCGATGCAAATTTCTGGCGGGATTTCAGTTCTTAAGGCGAAAATTCAATAGCCGAGGTTTCACTGTATGTGATTAAAAACGGTGAAAACATTTACCGCCTACTCAAAAACTGGTGAGCGACAAATATTTAGAACCGTTCAATTGTGCAGCAGGTAATTAATTCACGTTTTATTTAATTTAGTGTGCTAACAGGTTTAGTACATCAGATCCTATGAGTGTTGAGGCATCTGCATATGCGCAGAAATGTCAACGCTTGTGTCAAACAAGTCGCAAAAGCTAACAGCTGGTGTGGGACCAAGAGGCGGGTGTGCAGTACAGGACACTAAGAACTGCATCCCTGCGCAAACATGGGCCTGCTAAACTCATCTCCATACGAGAGAGAGCGAGAGAGAGAGAGAGAGAGAGAGAGGGGGGGGGGGGAAGCGTATAGACTATAACTATAGAAAGGGAACAATAGTATTCTCAAGAGAGCTGGAAAATTAACAAACGACAGAGAGCTCGGGCTTGATGTGAGGTGATAACTCTGCACCTGGCAGCTTGCCACTGCTCAAGAACCATAATCGTCAGCAATGCTACAATAAAACTGCATCAAAAGCACAAGAGAGGAGAACAGAGCAGTCCATCATTCCCCTCACCCGGATCTTGAGCTTGCAATAAAATGAGATCAGGAAGGAGGAGACTAGAAAACCTAAAGACATCAGGTGAGGTAAATTAACAAATAAAGATTTCTCCTTTCCCTTCTCTTCATTTTTTTGCTTCTTCCATCAGCCCTGTAAATGTCATTTCAGTGACAAACTGTGTGTGTGTGTGTGTGTGTGTGTGTGTGTGTGTGTGTGTGTGTGTGTGCATTCTTGGAATGATTACTCAGAGTTCTGGAGTGCAGTGGTCTCTGCTGTACCTGAAAAACCCAGTGACCTCGGTATAAATGAACAACACATGACCACAACACACACCGAATGAGCAGTCTGAGCAAAAGAGAAGACATAAAAAAAAAAAAATCATTCACAAATTAGTTTTTTTTCCCCATTCTGCAAAATAAACAACACGTTTTGGACGACGATCAAAGAGATTTGATTAAACCTATCTAATAGAGTAAATTGTTTTTCCTCTACAGCCTTGCATTTGCTTTACCCCACTGAGTGTGTGCATGTGTGTATGTGTTTGTGGAGACACTGTTCCTCAACTGCTAAACAAAATCACCAATCAGCCCAAACATGCTTACAATAAGCACCAATTTCCATTCCATTTTGCGTCTGTAAAGGTTAGAGCTCGGACGCGGTATCGGGAATGTCCAAGCTCATTAAACGAAATGGACCTGGTTTGATTTTTCTAGAGCAGCGGTACGTTATTCTTCCCTGTCCGATTCGAAATTGTACCTGCTGCTGCATAGCGTGAAGGAAATACATGACAGGAATAGACCACTGAAAGCATCATTAGCTCATAAATGAAGCTCTCTCGGGTCACAGGGAGCAGTTAAACTCCTGCCTGCCTCTCTGGAGACGTACAATCGTTCAGTTACGTTTAGCTGAACAGCTCAGGTCACAGCGCTATCGCCACAGTGTGAGCTGATGGACGAGCAGAGGTGTGGACACTCTCTAGATTGCGCCAGATACATTTTCAGCTGATGTAGCTAGCGAACAAATTACGCTACATTAATGTTTGTGTTAATTGTCAGAATGTAAAGAAATGTGATCTCGGTGGATTGGATGAGTTCAGGAACTGCTGATTGCTTTGGATTATGAAGAATGTTTTACAGAAAAACTAACATCTTAAAGCGAGTGGTACAGCAGGTCTACAGATGGAAACAGCGTATTAAAGAACCGTGATGGTATTAACCAGTCTTTACAACCTTAGTGAGAAGAAAAACATCTCAGAGTGAAGCAGGAGATGATCTATCCGTAAGAGAAAGCATGCGCCGATAGAAATAAAGTCTAAAGCTCAGAAGCAGGTGCTTTTCTTCTTCTTGGCAGCCACTATATGTTGTATTACCGCCACCTTCTGATCTTGATCAGCTTCATCTTCCTTTCAGTTTAAATCCTCTTTTCTGTCCTTAATCATCTTCTTTGTCTTTCGGCTGTTCCCTTTCAGTGGTCGCCACAGCGAATCATCTGCCTCCCTCTAACCCTATCCTCTGCATCCTCTTCGCTCAAAACGACTAACTTCTTGTCCCTTCTCACTGTATCCACCAATCTCCTCTTTGGTCTTCATCTAGACCTCCTGCGTCACAGTTCCAACCTCAGCATCCTTCAACTGATATATTCATAATCCCTCCTCTGAACATGTCCAAACCACCTCAATCTGGCCTCTCTGACTTTATCTCCAAAACATCGAACATGTGTTATCCCTCTGATGTACTCTTATCCATCCTTGTCACTCCCACAGAGATCCTCAACATCTTCATCTCTGCTACCTTCAGCTCTGCCTCCTGTCTTTTCTTTCAGTGGCACTGTCTTTACGCCGTAGAGCATCACTCTTTCCTTTCATTCTCGCTGATACTCTTTTATCACAACACACCTGACACTTTTCTCCACCTGTTCCAACCTGCCTGCAAACGCATCATCTTTAATAAACCCATCAAATACTTACTTCCTTGTCCTCTTTCTCCATTTTTTAAAATACTCTTCACAGTGTACTCAACCTTTCCAAATTCCCACTCCTGTCTTCTCATCTGCGCAAGTCTGTATCGTATCTATGGAAAGAAGTATTGTCATCTGTCCTGATCCTCCTGGACCTGTCAGCTGCATTTGACACGGGAACAGCGTGGCAATGGTTTTCTTCTTACCTAGAAGATAGGTCGTATGAGGTGACATGGAGGGGATCTACATCTGCCCCATGTAGACTCTCTACTGGTGTTCCGCAGGGCTCAGTACTGTCCTCCTCTGTTCTCCCTCTATACCCGGTCTCTTGGTAAGGTCATATTATCGCATGGATTTTCATACCATTGTTATGCAGATGACACTCAACTTGTTTTCTCCTTTCCTCCCTCTGACACTCAGGTTTCCACGCGGATCTCAGCATGTCTGGCAGACATCTCATCCTGGATGGCAGCTCATCAGCTGAAACTCAATCTGAGTAAAACCGAACTGTTGTTCATTCCTGGTGACTCATCCCCAGGTCAAGATCTTGTGATATCCCTGGACAACAATCAAATCACTCCTTCAGCCACTGCCCGCAATCTTGGGGTAACCATGGACAATCATCTGTCATTTTCCCCACACATCGCTAACCTTACTCGCTCTTGTAGATTTCTTCTTTACAATATCAGAAGAATCCGCCCATTTCTTTCTTCACAGGCTACTCAGGTGCTTGTTCAGTCCCTTGTTATTTCAAGACTGGACTACTGCAACTCACTCCTGGCTGGCCTGCCTCTGTCCACAACTCGTCCTCTGCAACTGATCCAGAATGCAGCAGCACGTCTCGTTTTCAACCTTCCCAAGTTCTCCCACACCACCCCACTCCTCCGCTCCTTGCACTGGCTTCCTGTAGCTGCCCGCATCAAATTCAAAACACTGATGCTTGCCTACAAAGCTAAAAATGGCCGAGCACCCACTTACCTCTCTGCTCTAATCACACCACGCACTGCGCCGCGTTCCCTCCGATCCTCCAGCGCTGCTCGCCTCGTCCCACCATCTCTCAGGGATCGAGGGCGGCATTCATCCAGACTCTTTTCTGTTCTGGCACCTAGGTGGTGGAACGAACTTCCTCTAGATGTTCGTACAGCAGAGACTTTGACTATCTTTAAACGGCGACTCAAAACTTATCTATTTCTCCAGTACTTACAGGACTAACCCCCCCCCCACCCCCCCCCCCCCCCCCCCAAAAAATTAAATAAATAAAAAACCCTCTTCCCAGTTGTGTTAAACTAATCGCACTTAGTTATTGACCTACTTAACCCAGTGTAAGTATCTATCTAGTAATGTAAACTTTAAAGCACTTTTGTAAGTCGCTCTGGATAAGAGCATCTGCCAAATGCCTAAATGTAAATGTATTGTTGCCTCGGATCTCCAAGTTCTCCGGTTTGATCCTGGGCTTGGGTTATGTTTTCACATGTTTTCTGTGTAGGTTTCCTCTGGATCCTCTGGTGTTCTTCGACTGTACATTATAGGCTCTGGATCTGAGAGAACACCATTACTCAAGATGACTGACAGAACCATGCTCTTTAAGGAAATGTTTATGAGTAAATGTCTGCCATAATGACTTCAAAAGGAACAGAACGTCTGTTAAATGTCTCTGGGGTCAGTACACAGGTCTGTATGTACAGGATTTAAAGTGCACTTTCCGTAAGGAACTTCCAAGATGACGCAAGTTCTATCCAGCTACAACACACAACGACCCACACAAGGCATTAACGGAGATCAGTTCAAACAGAATAAACACTGTAGTGTGTGCGGACTGTATTCAAAGCTCTAACAATCTAGTAATTTGATGTAAAGTAACTTTAATGAAAAATGATTCGTTAACCAACACTTTGTTTTAAACGAAATCCCTTTTATAAACCTGAGAAACGTGTTGTGTATTACTGTGTTTGGTAATAAATGCAGCGTTTCACAGAGGAGAAGTGGTGGATATGGGAACAGGCTTGTATGTATAAAGTGCACGTTTTATTTGACCATAAAGCGTTTTATTGTTCCTTTTCTTCATTGCAGTTGTTTTTTTGTTCTGCAGGATTTTATTGATTTTTCAGTAAATGTACAAAATGCCACTTTCTTCTTCATATATACACACACACACACACACACTTTTGACTAGTGACACCGAGCATTCCACGTCTCCAGCGCTCACTGTCTGTCCATAAAGACATTCTTATTCCACACTCTACAGGACAATTTTCAGGAAGAGATGCTGATGTGGAAATGTATTCATCGTTTTGGCACCACAGGAAGGACTTCCTCCACCAAACACTGTTACTTTGTCTTTTCATTTTCATAAAAACGCTTCAGTATCATGCAGCAGCTCTGATGAGTTTTAGATTATGTTTGAATTAAAAAAAAAAAGAAAGTAAAATAGGGCTGCATTGTTGCACAAGTCATCACATCACTGACATCTAAACTTCACAGCGGTTGATGTGCAACAACAGCAGATGTTCAACTGCTAGAAAAATAAGCAGAAGGAAATCATTTTGCAGTTCTCCTTTAAAGATCCTCTAATGCCTTGTGCTCTCAAGTGCACCAAGTGAAGGAAGGGGAAATGAGCTCATCAGTTTCTCAGAAAGAACCTTTGGTGCTCAGTTACAATTCTGCAAGCCTTACAGTCAAAAGCATGCCACTCGCACAATTAGTATATTGTGTGTGTGTGTGTGTGTGTGTGAGGCAGTTAAGTAAAGAATGTGCGTGCGTGTGTTTAGAATCTCAAAGATGTACTGGTATGTGTAATTTATTTCTTAGACATTAGCCTCCAAGGCTGCCTTTGGAGATGAGCCAGTCCATGCCCGGAGTCAATGCTGGCTGATTAGAGATCTCTTTCTGATTTCCGACCCCTGAACTCGATCGATGCGCCGATCGATGCTGTTAGCTTAGACTCGGATGCACGAGGTCGGCGAACGAGGATCAACAAATAAACTTGAGTATTGACGATCACATCAGCGCCGTTTTTGTTGTGTTACGGAGTCGGAAGGCTTGAATCCAATCGTTGCTACGATGCTTAGATGATTTAACAGTTCCAGATGACCACCTCCTCCAGACAGGGCCGGATTGTATTACATCTCTGATAAAAAAATAAAAATGAATAAATCGCACATTCTACAACAAACCAGCTGAATAAAAACACTCTACAAGGCGTCTCTAAGGAGAAAGGCTTCTACTCTCGCTGCATCCAGACACCACCATTAAGCACTAGTGAGGATTTGATGCAGTTCTGCAAAGGCTAATTACCTCCAGTGTAGCAATCGTCTGATGCCTCAGTGTGCGCGCGTGTGCGTGTATGTGTGTGTGTATGTGTGTGTGTGGAAGACAGAGTGGAAAGCTCCAAGCTGGCTGTCTACTCATTCATACACCAGAGGCTTATAATGAATTCCTAATTTGCGCCCCAGGTAGGCGATATACATCAACCCAGTTCTCCTTTCGTGCTTGGCAGGTAACCAGGAAGAAGCGAATGAAAGGTGCGGGCTAAGAAAGGAAATCGGTGGAGACGTGTGTGTTGTGTTGTGACTCAGATTCCAGGCATATTGTATAAGATTATGTTATGGAAAAAAAAGGGAAGCATTGACTCATGATACATTAATGTTTTGATATGCAATGATAACGTTGGATTGGGTTTGATGAGAACTCGGTTTTAGTAGAGCTACGCGATTAATAACTATTATCGATTGATTAGAATTTGTGGTTTATGTCGATGTTGAAAAATTAAAATATATTTTATTGATGCCACAGGGCACGTTTTAAGCCTGATGCAGTGGACAGGCTTGTGTTCATTCCTTAAAACATGTAAAATGCTGTCAAGCACCTGTTTGATCTTATTTAGCATGTTCATTCCGTGTTTGTAAAAAATTCTATTTCTTATTTTTCTATATTTACAACTGTTCATTTTATAAAAAAGTAATTTAGGGGGCCTAAAGTGGCGCAGTGGTAAAGCCCTCGCCCTATCATCCGGAGAGTGCGAGTTCGATTCCCGGGTGATGCTGTAACCTCGCAGCCGGAGGTCTAGAGAGAGCTGATTGGCCGAGCTCTCTCAGAGGTGAGGGATGAGAGGTACCTTGTGCTCCCACATTAATCATGGCTCTACAGCCAGTCAGGGGCGTCTGTGAGCTCACGCAATTGGAAGAAGCAGATAGCGCTGTCCTCCGAGTGTGTTACGCCGCTCCCGACAGTGCGTAAGCGAGCAGTTCGAAAAAGATGCTTCGAACCACGTGATGGTCTTCGGCCCTCCTGGCTGAGTAATAGCTTAATGTGGGAGCTCCTAGTGACGGGGAGGAATTGGATACGACTAAATTAGGGAGAAAACCAAGGGGAAAATCCAAAAAAAAAAAAAAAGTAATTTAGATCTGCAGCTTGCACTTTACCAATCAGGCATATTTTGCTAGAATAACCAGAACTTTAAAAGTAAATTTTGCACCTTATGAATCCCAAAACAATATGTCGTACGTATGTTGTTGTACTGATTACTGTTTTTCTAAAGTAACAAGAAAACTTAGTTAGTGAAAGCACTTTGCACTTTATAACCAAACATTAATTGCTTATTTGGACTAATTGTTTTTGCTTAAATGAATAAAATTAAAAATCCTATAACCTATAGTGTTTTATTCATTTTAAGAAACACAATCGTTTTTGAAATTAAAAATTATTTTACAAAAATCTGAGATTCAATTTATAGGACATACTGTAACGCCCAGCTTTAGGTTTTCTGAAACAAACATTAGTGCTGGATAATCATTGATACAGACACAAGCTAACTACAGTACATACTACTGTACACTAACTAGGACTGATGTATGCAGAAGAGGCTGGATAGTCCTTCTACATGACCCCATCACTGTCATTACCAGAGGAGAGAAAAACTGCCAGTACTGTACACCCACATTTAATGGCAGGTCTCTCAAGAGTTTGTGAAAATCCATGAATTTTATCACTTGCACTTTTTTTCCCTTTATTTATATATTTATTTATTTGTTTACCCCGGTCACCTGTTAAATCGATGTGACACTGACATCCTGATCATCCGTAGCGGCTGTGAATCTGTTAACGGAGACAGGTTATTTGTCGAGTGTAGTACTGAGTGTAAGCTTTAGAGAGCTTGGCTGTCATTACAGATCAGTGTGATGTGCACACAGTTATGTGTGTGTGTGTGTGTGTGTGTGTGGTATGCTTATAAATACCGTGGTGGGGACCCAATAAGACTATACATCCAGTACAAACTCCATGTGGGATCTTTTATTTAAAGTACTAAAAGACTTCAAAGGTTACTGAGGTTAAGGTTAGGGTGTGTGTGCACACAGCATGAGACAGAGAGAGAGAGAGAGAGAGAGAGAGAGAGAGAGAGAGAGAGAGAGAGAGAGAGAGAGAGAGGTCAGGGACAGCCTACAGATGGACTAATGCTTGAATCTTACCTCCCTGCAGCAACCTGCATAAGATTCTTTTATAGATCAAGCCCCCTGCATTCACATACACTCACACCTACCTTTTGTAAATACCACAATTTTATCAGCCACAAGCAACTTCCTTTTTCCTCCGTCAGAAATAGCACAGGTTATTTCCTTTGCCAGCATTCTGCCATAACGCGGCACAACAATAAAAATAGATAATTAGGAGGCATATCTTTGGTTTATTGTCCGTTTTTTTTTTCAGAGTCAGAGTCATGCTGCAAGGCTCGGCAGAGAGCAAGGCGATATTAGGAACTTAATCAGGAAATTGCCAAAGGCATTAGACATTATTCACCAAACAGAAGCAGGTCACAATGAAAGGTGTAAAAAGAATACTGATGGGCCTCCTACAACAGTCACACCGGCTGTTTCCGTGTTGCACATAATGAAGTACAATTTACTGTAAGAAATGGTGAATGAGTCTAACGGAATCAATACCTAAACAAACTGCTAGAGTTTTAGCTTTACAAAGAAAGAAGGACTTGGGATTGTAAATGTAAATGTAACTGCCGTTCTGTACTGAACACACCTGCTTTCTATGAATGGTCTCTCGGGCGGGTAACAATATACATGTATACACATGTATTCGATTCCTGTACATGATGCTGCTCTATTGAATGGCAGGATACGGTGTCAGTACGTCCAGCACAGGTCCCTGTTAAAACAACTACTGTAGGTTACAATTTGTGCACCTGAAAACAGACCCTGTTCCAACATGATGTAGGTCAAACTGTGCAAACATGAGTCTGGTTCATGTCTGTGGATCTCTGCAACACTTCTTTCCATGTTGCTGCAAAAAAACAAAAAACAAATGTGCTCCTGAAAATTTGTCTTATAAAGATGGAATTTCCAGTTTCTACCTTTCAACCTTGTGTTCTCAAGGTCTTGCCAGCAGCCCTATAGCGATCCTTGCATGATTTGGGCTCCTCGGTCGAGTTGCCAAAATATCACTGCAACTTCCTCCCCAAAGAGGTCTAGGCTATAAGACTGAATATGACAGACAGAGATCTGATTTTAATGCAAGACTATGATTCAGGTGCAAGAGCCTCTAGGACACGGGCCTTGAAAGCCCATAAATGCAAACTGTTTTTCACTTCATTGGCTGTACCTGGTGCACTGGGTTTCCCATTTCCTGGTATTCCTATCAAATACGTTGTTCACTTTGGAGAAAGTGTCTGGATATCTGCAAACAAAATTTGTAATGATACTCTAAGGAGGGTGAAAATGTCTTGAAGGGAATCATTACAGGTGACGAGACATGGATTCATCACCATAAGCCTGAGCATAAACGACAGCGTATGGAACGGAAACATCCTTGATCGTCGACCAAGAAAAGGTTTACAAGTCAACCATCAGCAGGAAAGGTCATCCACGCTTACAGTTTTTTGGGATTCTCAAGGGCCAGTACTGGAAGATTATCAAACAAAGGAAAAAGGTTCGACAATCATCTTTGGATTGAACACAGAGGACTGCTGTCTGTCGTGATCTTGCATGACTCTGTACGTCCGCACACTTCTGCCGCAAAACTGATCTTTATTCAAATAAAATCTACAGCTACAGTACGGATAATTTCTGACACTGATGTCATGCTGAATGTGACATTGTTGGGATATATTGTTATGTGCACACTGTAAATGTGCACAGGATGGTATTGAGGGCTTTTATGCCATCCTCGATGGTCTGCATTTAACTCTCTCTTACAGTACATACCTCATTTGACTGAACCGGTGTCTAAATCCAGCCAGCTGGCCGTGTTGTGTGGACACTGGCATTTCCACACAGTCAGCGCAGAGAATGTCAAAGTCAGACACTGTCTCTGTCCTTTAGAAGGTCAAAGCTGAGGTAGTGACTACATACCTGGTATCCATCTCCGGTTTCCTAGGAATTCAGACAGCAACTGCATGAGTAAATGTCTTGCAGCATGGCTATTTTTGGCTGTCCACTAGGTATAACGTGAGCTACAGTATAGGAGAAATCCGGCCCATGCAAAAAAGAAAAAGGGGTGCATTGTTTTGAAAGGGGGAAAAAAAAACAGATTCCAACCCTTAAGCTGCGGATTAGCGGAAACCCAACTAATTTAGCAGACTCAGCAATGAATAGTGCATGCTACGTCGAGAGAAAATCACTCAGCCATGCTAGCACAATATTGCCCCTTGTTTCCCAGCTGGATCCTTAACAGTGCGCTTATTAAAAAAAACAAAACATTCGTGCATTATACATTTTCTCTGCTAAAAAAAAAGCCATCAATGAGATGCCTATTGTGTTCATCCCCAAAAAACAGCAAGATGTATGGCATAGCCTGTAATGTAACACTGATAAGATAATAGATGACATTTTTAAAAAAATGTTCTGTTCAAAGTATAAGGAAATAAAATCCACATCTGTTCCCCAGGATCCTAACACTCTGTAGTAGAAAACCATAAAAATGTCAGGGTAAGTGAAGTACAGCCTGAATTCAAGAAATCTTTTCTTCTTCTTTTTTTTTAAAAAAAGCATATGTATAATCAGAGGAGGAAATGTCACACCCTTTAAATGAACGTCTCGCTGTCTGATAAGCTTCTCCGTCATGCTTTACACCAAGAAAGGGATATTCATTTCCGATTAGGGCTGCATGGATTTGATAAAAAAATATCACATGGTGATTATTTTGACACGCATTACGATTGCGATGTAAACTGTGATATGTAACTACTGAATGGACCGTTTCTGTATTCAAGTATATTCATCCGGGCTGGCAGGACGAATAATTCTCATTAAGAGGATGTTTGCCAATATTTATGTAACTCAAACTTATAAATATTAGATAGATAGATAGATAGATAGATAGATAGATAGATAGATAGATAGATATATATAGATAAGATTTGACAAAGTGACTATGACTTGCCAAATTTCTGACTATGTGTACATTATGTGCAATAAATTTATTCATTCATTGTGAAGCATTACTTCCAAAACAGGGGTAGCCCAGTGGTTAAGGCATTGGACTACAGTTCTGAAGATCCCAGGTTCAAAACCACAACCACCAAGTTTGTCAAATCCCACCAAGCCCTTGAGCAAGGCCCCTAACCCTCAACTGCTCAGATGTATAATGAGATACTGGATAAGGGTCGTCTGCCAAATGCCTAAATGTTAATGCTAAAGTATGACCTTCCAAAGCCAGGCACCTTTAACCTGCTTCAGCTAAGACACACTGCCTGACCAAAAGAAGTCACAATTTCTTAAGGGTCAAATTATTGGCCGGCAAAGACAACAACTAAGGAAATTTGAAGTTACTGAAAGTGGATTAAGAACCCTTCAACGCTTTATCACAACCTGGAATGATCATGCTGAGTCACCAACGTTGTGGAAGAAATGTGGGCAGAGAAAAATCATGAATGGATTTGCATGGTAAAAAAAAAAAAAATAATAATAATAAAAATCAACAGTAAAATCACAATCTCATATACACAAATTGGCTATAGTTCCAGTAAAGAAAATATTAAAACAGAATATGAACAGAATGAGCAGCTCACCTCTCATATCTCCTAGTCCGAGTCGTTCGTTCTTTTGAATCTATTGCACTGCATAACGTCTATGGGAGTCTCGTGACAAAAGAATGAACGATTCGGAGCAAAGACTCAAAGGTAACTACTAATTTCTGTTTCTGAGACTACTCGTTCTTCTGAGTCACATTAACGATTCGTTCAAAAAGAACAAATCGTTCATAAACGACCCATCACTAATTTACATATGCATGCAAAGTGATAAGGATTGTGACTAAACAGCTGTGTGGCCATAAGAAAACCATTTGTTAGTGAGACTAATTATAAAAATAAAAAAAAGAGCATAAACATTAGACTTGTATGGGTCAAGTCAATACATTGAATCGATGGGTCACAGTTTTTAAGGAACGTTGAAACATTCGCCTCACCGTGTACTTTAATGCTGCCCAGGAGCTCTGCACGTGGTGGCGTGTGTGTTTATATCAACACTGAATGGTGCAAGAGCTCAGTACTTGTTTCTAGTTAGAGCTCATCACTGATGGAGTTTGTGACCGTTACATGCAGACCTTTTTATTTACCATAGGAAGTCATCCGTGTGCTACATTCCCACAGCGGACTTGGAGGATCTTGTTTACACAAGCATGTCTAAGATTAGTCAGTTAGATGCTTTCACTAATCCACACCACAGGTTTGTATAATATCACCTGCACAGTATATTATAAGCTGACAAGAACATGTCCAGTACTCTTACGTAGTAAAGCATCTTGAATTATGCATCACTCCAAATAATGTTAATGCTGTTGTGCTCGCGAACTTGTGTGTTGGGAACTTTGCAGTTGTAAAAGCCGTCACAAACGTTATACCTACAAATAACATGATGTAATGTTTGACCGAACAATGGCATAGCCACAATGTTGTGGATTAGCAAACTGCTCCTACTGCGAACAGAGATTAAGGAAAATAATATGATTATGTAAAAAAAAAATGTTAAAATGATGTGTCAAGCTGGAACAGAGCTGGAACCTCTTAATGTCCATGCCTTTTAGCTCACGGGGGTCGTTCCACCATTGAAATGCATCTCCTACTTACTGTATCCTCCTACATTTTACTCACTCTTGATCTTCTCATCTTTGGATATTTCTCTGATTTTTTTTTTTATCTTCACAATGAGCAGGGACTGAAGTTTAAAACATAACATTACTATCCACTGGGTATTCCCTCATTAAACTTTTGCAATAAATTTATAGGTGTAATATTTCTTTCGCCCATGGATATAAATACTGTTAGTAGTTTTTAATAATTCAAAACCGGTAAGAAATCCAGCTGAGTAAAACACATCAGACAGTAAACTTGACTGCATTTGAATTGAATGGAATTTGAATTAAAACTCTACAGTCATTTTTATTAACAACACTATGTTAAAAAAAAAAAAGAAGGAAACAGAAAACTGATAGGTTCTAGTTTTACAAACTAAAAATCCAGACCAACAGATAATTGCAGTTTGTTTAAGGAACTCGCTACATTCATAGTTGACGGATTTAAACTGTTTAACTGAGTTAAGCATTGTTAAGCTTTTTATTCTGTCTTTAAGCCAGGAAATTACCAAATTGTGACTTTTCAAGAATAGCTATAGATACAGGTACATGCAAGAGAACAGAATTACAACATCTTAAGCATGGTTAATGCAGTTTTCTCAGCACTGTAACATTACTATCCTTAGCACATTACTGCTGATTGCCTATTCATGACACACAGAAAAGAAAAGAAAAGAAAAGAATGATCGTTAAACTGACGAGCAAAGGAGCTTTCCGAGGCTGTAGAAAAGCTCTTCTTACAATACAGCAAGCTGCTGCGCTCAGATGAATAAGTAAACCAAAACAAACTACATCATTAAAAAAAAAAAAAAAAAAAAGGATGTGTGAAGTATTCAAAATGAAACTGGCTTGATGTTCCTGTGCAGAACAAGCCGTGTGACTAGCAATGTGTCAGACTGTCAGGAGTTTCAAAAGCCATGCCACTGCAGATCGTTCGGCAATGTAATCAAGTTTGAAAGTCATGGTCTAGGTCAAAGATCTAATGATACCTCCCGAGACGATATCATTGCTTAGTGCTCGGGAAAATTTGAGACGCGTGACCGCCGGGTCGTACTTGATTCTGGAATGAATTCTATATTTACTTCCTGTCTGCTGATTAATTATGAAAGCAAAAGACATTTGTTGATCTGGTTTCGTAACTCCAGAGAAGTATTATAGGTACTTTTCCATGAGGGGTCTTTCGGACAAGCTCTTTAGCAATGCTCTATACGTTTGGTCTGAATGTCTGAATGATAAAGAAGTTATCAAACACAGGAACACAAATAGTTCACCATCTGCTAGTCTGTCTTTCAAAGGCCAGGAATGCTAATGTCTGGTCAGCTAAAAAGCCTCACATACATGACTGTTTTGACTGTGTGAAATATACACACATACACACACACACACACACACACACACACACACACTGTATACAGTGTATGTATATATATATATATATATATATAATTTTTATTTTTTTTTCCTATCTTGCTGGTGTGTGTGCTTCCCAGGCAAGAAACATGAGATACATGCGTCGACTGTTACCTTTCTATCAGCTTGAACCAGTCTGGCCATTCTCCTCTGTCCTCTGACATAAACAAGTCATTTTTGCCCTAGAAAACTGCTGCTCGCTGGATATTTTCTCTTTTTCAGACTATTCTCTGTAAACCCTAGAGATGGTTATGTGTGAAATTCGCAGTAGATCAGCAATTTCTGAAATACTCAGATTAGCCTGTCTGGTACCAACAACCACACCACTACGCTCAGATGCTCGGGTGTGAACTTCAGCAGATCGTCTTGACCATGTCTAGTTTCCTAAAAGCATCGAGTTGCTGCCATATGATAAGCTGATTAGATATTTACATTAACTAGCAGTTGAACAGGTTTAAATGTTATTCGTCACGTACAGAACCATCTACAGTATGATATTGCAGTGAAATGCTTGTATGACCTAAAACGGAAGATTTCACGACAGTGGAGAAAAAAAAATGCCCTGGAGAGTACAATTAAATAAAAAATATTTTTTTGTATAAATAGAAAATAAAAATGACAAATTTAGGCTGAAATATACTAACCTACACACTATTTACAAAATATACTAAATGAAATTCTAAAGTAAAAATACGAAAATATAGAAGTGTAAAAATATGTTGTGTGGATATGACAGCAGCAATATGATTGAAAAATGAAGTATGAAATGAAATGTTATGCGTCATTACAGTACATGTACCTAATGAAGTGTCCAGCGAGTGTAAGGACGCTACATGGCGAATGAGTGTATTAAGTCAAACTAATGAGACACTATTTGGAAATAATGACATAACTAAAAAGAACACGTTTCAACTAAAGTAATGCCTAGATTATTAAACTGAAAGCATGACAACAACTTCTGTTCGAAAAGCACCTTGTGGTTGAATAGTCGAAGCTGAAAGTTGAATGTTTTTGCTCAGGAAGGCTTTTCCCATGGCATTTGGGAAGTGGGTTGTCCAGTTTAGGCCTCAGTCTACTAAACAACTGGAATCTACAAAAGCCGATGATGTTAAACACATCTGGAGTTACCTTTAAACTAAGTCTAAAAGTCTTAGAAAGCCAAAACGATGATAAGACTAAAGATATCTTTCTTTCATGAAACATTTAATTATGTATGTGTGTGTGTAAGTGAGAGAGAGAGAGAGAGAGAGAGAGAGAGCATGCACGTTGTCAGATATCTGACAAAGGGTTTCCAGCCAACCAACACTCCAAGTGGCGTATCTGCAAGCACTGATCTCTTAAGCCTTGCTGATGAATTCGTGCCAACACGTCATACCCAAGTTCTAATGTACCATTTCCTTCACCCGTGACGGAGCACATTTTGGAGAAAGCATTTAGTCACCATGAGCAATGCTCATGTGCGACCTAAAATTAGCCAACTCAAATGAAAGCTGAATTTGAGTGTTAAAACCATCATTGCCACCATAATCAACTTTCAGTTCACCTCAAGCTGGACGGAGTAAAGAGCATTAACTCGATTTGATTAAAATAGGACAAGCAAATAAACAGTCAAAAACAGAATGCACTTAAACCTTTCTGCTCACATAAACGTGCTAAAACAACCTGTAGCACGCTACTCTACATTTTCACATGCTCTAGAAGAAATGCTAGTTTGCTGCACTCCATGCAAATTAGACATGGATGTGAAAACAACTCAGAAATCTGCCAGATTGTCCAATTGTTCATTCTGAAACCTCCTGAAGTACGAAAGTGCAATGACACATAAAAAGAGTGATGGAAGATAAGGGCATGTATGTTATTAGCACAGATAAACCGGTTGGGGTTTTTCCTTAAAGTTACACATATTTTACATATTTGTAAAAAAAAGATAATACTCTGCTTGGCCAAAAACAATATAAAAAGGTCACACTTTCAGATGGGACAAATTACTGGGCTGCATCAAGCACCGAAAAAAAAGTGAAAGAGATTTTGAATTACTGGAATTGGGTTAAGAAATGTCTAAATACATTATTAAAACATGTACTGACTGTTCTGAAACTCATGAACTTCATGGAAGATACGTGATCAGAAAAAAAACATCATGAATGGAGATAATTTAGTAGATGTATGGTAAAAAATTTATATATATATATATATATGTGTGTGTTTTACAGTTAAATTAAGAACATCTGTATACACACAATGTGATGACAACTCATAGGATTGGGACTAAACAGTTATGTGACCATAAAACAAACAAACAAACAAAAAAATACACTTGTTAATGAAACTCATCAGAAGAGAAAAATACTTGGATTTGCTAGGGAGCATAATGAGTGGAAGCAATGGAAAATGGTCATGTGGCCTGATTAGTTCAGATTGACCTTATTCCACAGTGATGGGCGTGTCAGGGTAAGAATTGAAGCTCATGAAGCGATCCCATCATGCATAGTGGCCACTGTACAAACCTCCAGAGACATGTGGACATGTGTTATGATCTCGGTTGGTCAGGTCTAGACTCAGCAACATCATGTGGCAATAAAATGAAGTCAGCTGATGAACGGAATGCACTGTATGGCCAGGTTAGCACGTCTATGGACTTTTGACAGAGTGTTTCTGGGAGCATGAGGAATCATTTTCACGCATTAACTGAACACTACAATGTGTGCTGTAAAAGGTAAAGGTGGCCTTGGCGCATGTAACTATTTGCGAGAGACGTATATTAAAAGATACACCAATTGCAATTTTCTTTGCCAATACCTACAGAAGTACCAAGAGACCTGCTGATACTGGCTTTGGCCAATTCAGACTTTTTAAAATTTTTAACAGCAAAGAAAAACAAAAATATTTTTGTAACTTCAATGAAAAAGTCACTTATTGTAAATCCATCAAATAAAACAAAATATGGACTGTTATATAACTTTTAAAAGTTCTCAAGAATTTGTGGAGAAAGGTTATGTGTTACAGGACTTTCGCCAGTTCCACAAATATACATCTGTAACACACGTCCTCGAAAACACAAAATGCCTGGATACAGATGGTTACAGCAGGTCTCCCGATGACCCCCCCCCCCAAAAAAAGGGAAAAAAAAAGAAAAGAAAATGCTTTCCTTTTAGAAATCACTTTATCCGAGGTTGACTGGGTGTTTACCGGTCAAGGTTGAGAAAACTGAAAACTGGATGATATATAAAAGAAATGATTAAAAGTAAGTCGAATGGACTTAGATTATGGCTTTTCGAGGCCTTTTAAGGGCTCTCAAAACTTTAAGAACAAAAACAACAATCTTGTTTCATTTCATCAACACTAAACACTGCTTTTCAAATTAGCATGTCCTTAGTTCTGATTACACGTAATGCATTTGTAAAGCAGGATTTCTTAATATTCTCTGCATAGGATGCAAATAAACTGGAGTCATGCTCAGATTAAGGAAAAAGCCCTGAAATAAGATTAAGCTGCATTATTTTCTTTTCCTTATGCCTTTTAATATGTAAACACCAAAAGCGTTTTACATTTCAGGATTGTTTTAAACAGATGCTACTTACCATACAGTAACAAACTGAACTGTGCATTCAACAATTCTTTAATTTCATGCAAATAAACAAATACAGACCTCCCAGTAATAAAGATCGTAGGAACATGCTATTTGTGGAAAGTGACATGGGGCCATGACAGAGAAGGAGAATGGTGCTTTGTAAGAAGCTTCAAGACAGACTTTTAAATCAAACACTGACGGGTCACCATATAAGGCTCGCACGTGAAGGCCATACACTCGCACGGAATTAGTGCATTTGATCTATACGGTGCTAAATGATTCCATACTTACAGGGGGGAAAAAGCAACTAGTTCTGGCAAGATTTTGATATCTAAGCAAATGGGAAGGGGCATCCGGGGAACATGGCTGTCTTTCTGAATCACAAGCTCCTTTACATCTGGTTCTCACTAATTTCGCTGCAGTTTCTCATTATGGAGCCCCACGTACTACCCACAAAACCTGTGGTGTGCGTGGAAGCTCTTCAGATTTCTTTCACACATGGTGGTCGTGCATATCGTACCCTTTCCCCCCTCTGTCTCTCAGTGCGTCTGTTAACAGCTGCTTTAAAAAAAAAAAAGGAGCAAGAAATACTACTCCTACTCAATAAAAACTAATAAAACATCCATAAAACATAGTTCTTGACTATATAGGAGCTATGAACAGTCATTTCCTCACATTTCCTTTACTCTTTGTTTTAAAGTGCATAAGAACGAAACATAATGGACAAAACTATGTGGGCGCCCGAGTTTCACAAAGATGAACACACAAAACTGTACAGGATGTGTATGTCTGCTGTAGCTTTAAGACGTACCTTTACTAGACTGTAAGCAGCTCAAGGTGTTCCAACTTAGTGACTGTTATAAGAGAACTGACACCTGAGACTTCTCTTTTTTTAAACAGTTAAACACATTTTTGCAATTGTTTTACATTAACATTTCATATACAGATCCAGTCAAAAGTTTGGACACACATCCTAATTTAATGATTTTGGATTTGTGATTAATTTCCTATATTCTAGGACAATACTGAAGATTTCAAAAACGATTAAACTACATATCAGGTAATTTAGAGCAACAACAGCAGTCAATTGTTATTTTAAGACACGAAGGTCAGCTGTTCTGGATTAGTTCTTGTAAGAACAGTATTATGTCAAGTACATTTGCAAAACTCTTTAATCACCATGATGAAACTGTCGCTCATGAAGGCTGTCCCAGGAAAGCAAGACCAAAGCTGACCTCTGCTACAGACGAGATGTTCATTTAGAGTTACCAGCCTCAGAAATCACCAATTAACAAACAGCACCTCAGATTAGAGCCGTTATGAAGGATTTGATGATGAGTATACTGTAAGTAGCAGACAAACCCTAACTGTTCAAAGATTATTGCATATTTTGGATGCCTTAGAAAAAATAAAGAAAAAACAGAGAGACAATGGAATTAGGTGTGTCAAAACTGTTGACCGATAGTGTAGTGTCTGCTATATAATTCAAGTGAATGAGTTGTTTGGACAGAAACACCATATTTGTACAAGGACACTGTGATCTGAATTACAGCAGGTACTACCGTCAGAGCTGCTGCTATAGAAAAAATTAATCAACATGTCAGATTTGAGAATTCAGCTGTGCTGTGTGTGTGTGTGTGTGTGTGTGTGTGTGTGTGTGTGTGTGTGTGTGTACTAACTGAACCTTACATTATTACATCTCTATTGATGTAACCTTTGCATTTAAACTCCCAATAAACTCAACTTCCTCTTATAAAAACTCTCTCTCTCTCTCTATCTCACACACACACACACAAATATATAAACACACACACACACACACACATACTTAGATACACACACACACACACTCAGACACACATACTCACAGACACACACACACACTCAGACACACACACTCAGACACACACAGACACACACACACTCAGACACACTCAGACACACACACACTCAGACACACACACACACACACACTCAGACACACACACACTCACTCAGACACACACACACAGTCACTCAGACACACACACACAGTCACTCAGACACACACACACTCACTCAGACACACACACACTCACTCAGACACACACACACTCACTCAGACACACACACACTCACTCAGACACACACACACTCACTCAGACACACACACACTCACTCAGACACACACACACACACTCAGACACACACACACACACTCAGACACACACACACACACTCAGACACACACACACACACTCAGACACACACACACACACACTCAGATGACACCTAATGTGGATTCTCATAATAAACTTAATAAACCTCGTACACAACCCGTCTCCCTGCTCTGGGGTGCGTTAGAGTTTTGAAGAGCACACACTCACGCAGACACACACACACTCACGCAGACACACACACACTCACTCAGACACACACACACTCACGCAGACACACACACACTCACTCAGACACACACACACTCACTCAGACACACACACACTCACTCAGACACACACACACTCACTCAGACACACACACACACACTCAGACACACACACACACACTCAGACACACACACACACACTCAGACACACACACACACACTCAGACACACACACACTCACTCAGACACACACACACTCACTCAGACACACACACACTCACTCAGACACACACACACTCACTCAGACACACACACACACACACTCAGATGACACCTAATGTGGATTCTCATAATAAACTTAATAAACCTCGTACACAACCCGTCTCCCTGCTCTGGGGTGCGTTAGAGTTTTGAAGAGCACACACTCACGCACACGCACACTCACGCACAGACACACACACACACACACACGTATCTGTGATCTTGCACTGCGTGTTGCTTTCCCTCAGCCAGCGCTCTGACCCGTGTGGTTGGATCACATCCATGTTGTGTCTAGTTTTGCTGCCTAGTTTCATGGTGAGTGACTGAGTGTGTTTTTTTGTTTTTTTTTGGCTCAGTTATGAAAATCTCATTATGACCGCTGTGGCTGACCGGCTCATGACTTGGTCCTCTTTTAGATCCAAGTCTGACGGGCAAATCAGCACTAATCAAGTCAGTGCTCAATTATGCATCTAATTATTAATTTAGAGATTATGTTATAAATGCTAATGTGTTGTAGGCTGACGGGGGCTTGTGTACGCATGTGTGTTTGTGTGTCTGTAAACTGCACGAGTACAATGATTAACGGATACTGGAACGACTCGGGCTGTTTTTAGCATGTGGGTTTCCGTGGCATGTGGTGTAGTGTGATGTAAGCAAGTGAACGCCTTCAGGTCCTTAAAGTCACCTAAACCATAAACAAGGCCATAATTAGTTTTCTGTTTTGAAGAAAAATGTAGAAGGTGGAATTCCAGTTACTGAAACATGAATATACTTGTATAACCCAAGAATACACAAGCAGCCACAACCTTCCCCTGGAAAACAAGTAGACTAGAAGACAAATGGCATTGTGCCTACAGGCTTGCTTCTCTCGGCTACGCATTAATGGAGTGCAAACAGAGCAAGAATGTCTATACTAAATTCAATTATCCGTACATCTCTCACTACCAGACAAATCCTGTTTAGAAATATATTCGATCCCTGATAGCACTGGTCTGCTTTCATAAAACTGGGGTCTTCAACCATATGACATCATTTGTGGAGCAAAATACTGCATATTTACCAGAAAATGAAAAGTGGATAAATAATTCACTAGTTAGTTAAACAGGCTGTAACGTTGTCGCAAACATGGTGGTCAATTTCAAATATTTTCCTTTTTTTACCCTAATTAGACATAGACATAAGGCTGTCTAAATGCTCAAGCCTGACATTTTGACCTGTCAGATTTGATTCAGACCGGAGTCACTTTCATACGCGGTACCAGATCGGATACATGTATATCAGATTCAGAGTAGTGCAACTTGAATGAGAACAGGCAATTCATGCGGCTTTTTCCCCTCAGTGCACATGCAGGGCTCTTGCTGACGTTAGTCAGCATCGGTAGTGAAACCAACAGCTGTTAGAACTGCTAAAGTGAGGCATCTGGCTTTCTTCTTTCTTCTGGAACTCAACAAATACAGCTGACTAAATCCTTGTCATCCTCCAGAGCAAAATCCCAAGCATATTTTTGCTAAAATGACAATCTTTGTTTGAATTGCTGGAGTGCTGACACAAATATGATATATTTTGACTCAGATAATGTGGACAAAGACGTATCGATGTTTCAGCCGACAGACGCGTCCACATTAGAGTCGGATAAAAGTCGCTTGTAATTATAAATATGAAAAACATCATGACATGCAAATCCAATCTGATTTAAAAAATCTGAATTGCGCAATGTGACCATATCCATAAATTTAATCACGTTGTAAGTGAATGATACAGAATCGAGAGTGCATGTAAACTTTTTTTATAATATATTCACTATGTTCACATCCACTGATAAGTTAAGCTGCGGCTGTAACGTGACTAGGCCATTATTTGGACTACTGCTTTTGTCCCATTATACAAGCATGGCAGGGGAATAGATTTATCGACTGATGCAGGGCCGACTCCTCTGCGATAAATGGCGATATGCACCTTTCAGCTTGTCAGGATTGTATTCCTGTTTGACTTATTAAGTCGGAGACCAAAACAATAGGCAAAGAAGCTAGTGAGAGCAAATTGTTAGCATGTTGAGGGGTAAAAACATGGACAACTTTATAGCTCTGTACATGTTATACATGCTGTATGCTTTACTTTTTATACAAAGGTGATGCATGCTATCCCTTGTGCTTATGGAGTTATCCAAAGGCAGACGACACCATTTTATTGCTATCGATTATTTATTTATTTATTGGCTATTATGTATTTGGACGACTTCTGGTTCAGAGTTATGCGTGTGATGAGTAGCTCGACTCTGAACCGCATTATCTGGGTCAGCTTGCACAAAGTTCGATGAAGAAGAATTTCTATCAAACAAACATTCACATTCTTTTAAAAAACACATTTTTAGACTGACTCGCACAACATAATGCAAATGTACTGAGTGTCTGATGTTGCACATAATGGTTGTTCCTTGGGCGAAACAGTTAGTGTGCATAAATCATTTTGATTCTACCAGTGTTTAAAAATATATATAACCAGATAACAATGTTTCTTTTGCAAAAATCAATATGAAGTAGGGATTTACTTTCCACTGGTTTAAATGTACTGTACACCTACTTGACTATGAATAAAAACCTTGTGTAAATATCTCATTACGGTTTTAAAATGCAGTGCAATACTACACAATGTCTACATGGTTTAAAAAAAAATAAAATAAAAAAAGCAAAACCTGTACATTTGCCAAGTGTAGATACAGATCTCTGGCTAATATTACAATCTAAGAAACATAACTGTTGTTCTTCTGTTAAATCTATAACTCAAAAAGTTCAGCTGCAAGTAATCATCTAGAGCTACACAACACTAATCGCTTGGAAAGCTGGGAAATCTTTCATGGTGTGTTTTCGGATATCAGCGGGTGAAATGAGGTTTACCTGCTGACTCAGCCTTTATGCTGCGCTTTAAGAATAATTCAGAGTTTTACTGGAGCACATCATTGTGTGCCAGGGTTCGCTCCGTCTCTAGTGCTCCAGTTAAACGAGCCCTGCAGATTCCCACGGTAACACAGATTTGCAGCCGCTGCGTGATTTGAAGAAATGAAATGACCTACTTCTACTAGACCACTGCATTGGTGGCATGTTGGCAGCTCGATTTAGCTGTCAGAAAGGTTTTACTCTCCAGGAACACACACACACACACACACACACACACACACACACACACACACACACACACACACACACACACACACACACAATCTACATCTAAATATAAAATCTGATAAGTGTTTATGGGGTTGAGTATAGTGACATGTGACTCATGGTCAAACCTTATTCAGATTTTCTGCTCTCTTACACTTTAACCACTCTGACTGTGCAAATGAATTTTTTTCTACAAGGTTTAAACAACGGGCTTGATTAAATGTACCAGAAAAGTTAAATTTAGAATAAACTCTGGTTGAAGTGGGGAGGGCTATGATGTACTGGGTATCCATGTTCCTGTGACTAGTTTACTGGTACATACTTCATAATCAGTGTTATTCAACACACCTGGTGGTGTTGTGGCTGAGCAGTGTGTATATACTGTACAGTACTGTGCTAAAGTCTTAGGCGCCATATTATCTGTAGTACAAATTTTGTTAAGTTTATTATGTCTGCATTATTAGGAACAAAACCATTCCCTATAAAGATACACTTACATTAATAAATAAGTAACATTACAGAAGAATATTTGCATGCGTGTAAAGAAAGCGACAAATTACATGACAAACCAGTTTTCCGATTGGGGGGGGAATTAATAATGTAGACTCCTGGGTTTTGCATGAAAATACAGTATAAAGGAGCGAGTGTGACAAAGTTACCAAAAGAACTCATTCTCCAGCATGCTCAGAAAAACCTAACAGCTGTTTTATTCACAGTACTGTGCAAAAGTCTTGGGAACATCCAAAGAAAAAAATGCCATATGCAATGATGCTTTTGGAAACACTTCTACATTGATAGAAACTTCTAGAAAAAGCACTAAGTACTAATAAACAATAAACGGTCAATATTTGGTGTGGAAACTCTTTGCTTGAACATAAGCGATAGTGTTTGTTACAGATGTTAGGTTTTACTGAGCATGCTGGAGAATGAGTTCATTGAGTTCTTCTGGTAACTTCAGATGGGCAGTGGAGGCTCAGAGGGCTAAGGCACTGAGTTACTGATCGGAAGATCGGCGGTTCAATTCCCAGCTCAGCCAGGTTGCCATTGTTGGGCCCTTGAGCAAGGCCCTTAACCCTAACTGCTCCAGGGGCGCTGTGCCATGGCTGACCCTGCGCTCTGACCCCAGTTACGCTGGGATATGCAAAGAAGAAATTTCACTGTGCTGTAATGTATATGTGACAAAATAAAGGCTTTACTTTACTTTAATATGGCGCCTAAGACTTTTGCACAGTACTGTATATGTATATACACATTAAATGTTTCCTCTCTCTCTCTCTCTCTCATACAACTTGGATGAGATGCTACTCACATCCTACATGCCATCTGGAAACACCAATCAGCCTACTCTGAAGGTCTTTAGACAGTGGGAGGAAACCTGGAGGAAACCACCAAGCAGGGAGAGAGTATGTACACCACGCGCCCAGAGCCAAAGACAGGACTCGATCTCTCGACCTTGTAGATATACGTAACAAACAGTGCTCAACATTAGATAAACGTTATCACCTTAATATAGTTAAAATTAGTTAATTAGATGTGTTCATTTCGATCGCAGTTGGTTTCTTGTGTGCTTTTGCTAGTTGTAGTTGTTGCACTGCTGTTTTATTGTGCTGCTGTCTGGGCCAGGTCGCTCTTGTAAAAGAAAATTAAATCTCAACGAAACATTTATCTGGTTCAATAACATGAAATGAACTGCCTCCACAATGTTTGACAGATGATGCGGTATGCTTCAGCTCATAAGCCCTACCTTTTCATCTCCGTATTATTATCTTTGAATCTTGTTTTAGAACTGAGCAGGCATATTTTTTTATTCATGTATTATCTATTTATTAGCAAAGGCCTTTCTGTTGTTCTTTGCATTCACATTTATGAAAGCATCTTAATTGTAGACTTTGACAAATGACACGCCTACCTCCTCTAGAGTGCTGTGGATTTTCACTTTTCACCAAGGAAAGAATTCTGTAGTCGTACACTTTACTCTTCCTCCATGGTGTGGCGTAGATCACCAGTGCATATTCCTTCTTTTTAAAGAATTTTTTTTTTTTTTTTTTTTTTTTTAAGATGGTGTCCCTCATTTGCATCATCACCTCTGTGAACCTGGCATAAAACAACTAAAGAACAGTTGCTGAAATCCCTAAATGGTAAATGCAGTATTTTTATTAAACCCTTGCATCGAAGCTGAAAGTCTACACTTTAATCACATCTTGATTGTTTCTATTGAAATCCATTGTAATGGTGTACACAGGTCCAAACAAATATACTGTATATATATATATATATATATATATATATATATATATATATATATATCTCTCAAAGTGTTTCCTTGTCCAAATACTTATGGTCTGTATGTCTATGCTGCATGGGGCTAACCATTCTCACCAGCCTTTGCCACTGCAAACTGTCGGCTACTGCTGACAAGCTCCATATAATCAAGCAGGTCCAAGTCAATAGCCGCAGCTGTTCAGGAATATTACTGCGATGCTCTCTGAGGAGCAACAACTGACAAAAATCTATTCTTTCTGCCTCATATATGCCCAAAAACGTCAATACAAAAGTCTGCATTCCCCAGTGAGCGGAGTGATTTTAAAAAAAAAAGAGAAAAAGAGAGAGCGAGAGATTCCAAACTGTATTTGGGAGGTGTGTGGGGGGTCTGACAGTTTATCGTGACAATTTAATTTTTGGACGTAACCTCCTTCTGATGCTCGGCGGGAGAGATGGAGAGCTAAGCCGATGCCTAGACTCAAACCGAGCGGGCTGCACGCTTTGTGCTCCCTCCAATCCAAACAGAAGTGCATGGCTGAGGCTCGCTCGACTGCGGTTTCCAACTGCAGGCGGTCTGCTGCTGCCAGGCTATAATTACTCACACTGTCCCGGCAGAGCAGAGCAAAGCTAACTTCAACCACACACTGCATATCTGCAGCACATGCATACGGTAGAAAGATGAATGGAGGAAAACTACGAGAATCCCTCGATCATGATTCAAAGCAGAGGAACGTTTTCGCTGGACAAATTTTCTGCATGAAAGCGAAGATGTTTATTAAAAGCCCATTGAATTAAACGTAGACTGGATTCATAAGCAGCTTTTCACCTGAATCCTACTTTCACACTATTGAGTCACTTTTTTTGTTTGTTTGTTGCTTGCATTGTGTCTCTTGTGGGTGTGAAGCGCAGGCGTGAATCATGTACAGTAATGCAGAGTTATGCTTTGGCACCAACCTACTCTAGCAATGTTATTCATGAAGGACACCTTTAAATAGTGTCTTACAAAAAACCTACCAACACTTGTGAATTTTGTTTGGATTTTTTTTTTTTTTTTTACTTCATTCATCGTCTATGCCATTTGATCCTGAACAGAGTTGCGAGGGGGTCTGGAGCCTATACCAGGAAACTTTGGGCATGAGGCCGAGTACACACCATGAACAGGGTACCAATCCATCGCAGAGTGCGCAGACGCGCACACACACACACACACACACACACACACACACACACAGACACACAGACACACAGACACACAGACACGAGTACTGGTAATTTTTGGGAACGCCAATTAGCCTAATCTGCATGTCTTTGGTCTGTGGGAGGAAACCGAAGTCCCCGGAGGAAACCCGCTAAGCACTGGAAGAACATGCAAACTCCACGTACACAGACCCCGAGACAGGAATTGAAACCCTCGACCCTGGAGGTTTTTTCTTTTACATGTGCAAAGTTGTTCTGCAGTCAGAGAAGCGTTTAATCTGCTTGTAATATAACACAAGAAAAAACTGCAAATGTACAGAAAGAATAAATTATTTTCTGTTGTTTTTTTTTTGACAAGGATAGCGTGTTTACATGTACAATATTTATGTAGTGAATACATCAGGTCACGTGATTAACGAGCTCACAGGATGCACTTTATTCAAGTTGTGATATTATTCCCATTAATAGTGGAATATTAGAATCTATGTAAGTGTGCCTACTAGCTGATAATCATGAAATGTGTCGGGTTATAATTCTCTAACAATTCTCTGACCTTGTGTCACACACAATAAAAAACACAGATTTCAGCTGCCGATTACGTTTGACCTTTTGATTTATATGACTTGGCAGATGCTGCATGTGTTAACCTTTTGTCAATAACATCTGTAGTATAACATCACGTAAGGAAGAACAGTACAGTCCATGTGCTTATACACAAATAAAGCTTTTAAAACGGTTGTGATGTCTAGTTATATTCAAACTTCTGTTGGTCTTTTCAGTGATTTCTATTCAAGAAGAGTTCAAGAAATAAAATTACAAACAAAATTTGGACTGATACACTAAAGAAAGTGAAAGTTTCTTAAAAGAGATTTAATACAGGTGAATGGAGACATCCTCAATCGCCGGCCTGGACAAAGTTAAAAAATCAACCATCAGCTGAAAAATCATGCTTACAGTTTTCTGGGATTCTCAAATTCTAGTATTGGATCATTATCAGGAAATGGTCCAAACAATTTTACAGTGAGATGCTTATTGAAGAGTTGAAGCCTAAACCTCGGATTAAACGCAGAGAACTGCTATCCAAGGATGTTGTGATCTTGCATGTCCGCACAGTTCTGCCCACGATGTCGACACTCTATAAAAACTTTGTCATGATGTGTTAAAGCATCCGAACTATAATCTCAATCTCGCTCCATCAGACTGTCCCCTTTTTGGTCTCCTGAAAGCAGCCCTACGAGGACGATGATTCACTTCTGATGAGGAAGTGAAGACATCTGTGCATTTGTGGTTCGCAGTTCAGCCTGAAACATTTTTAATGAGGTGATATGAAAGCTTGTTAACAGATAAAGTGACAAAGTGTATTAAAAATCAAGGGGATTATGGTAAAAAAATAGGTATTTGTCTTTCCTAAAAGTTGAAAAAAAAAAAAAAAAAACATTCTACAGCCAGGGTTTGGATCATTTTTGACTTGTCATTGTTATGCAGAAAGCAACAGAGTCATGGCTGCGAAGACTAGAAGAGTCCTGGATGAGTACTTTGAGTATTATCGCTTGTCTATGGCACAGTAAACATAATTAATAGCTAAATATATTTTACAGTCCCTTGCCATCATGTGCATAATGCATTGGCTCTCATGGTTTGTAGCTGCATTTTAATAATTATTCTTTAGTTGCAACACTAGCAGTGTAACAAGGTCCTGGAAGCAGACTGTGACTATAAGTGATGGCTGTGGCCTTTATCTAATCAGGGTCTTGATTTTATGTGCACAATAAAAATAATTAAGATCTAATGAAGTAAAACGGTCAGAGACAGGGGGGAGTATGTCCCCCACTGCCAGAATACAGTATATTCGGTGTTGGCTGTGTTTATCAACGAGCAGTAGAATCTACAATATATAAGCTTGTGTTTTAGAACAGTGTTTACAAATATGTATATGCTTTACTGTGCGGAAGCACTCGTGTTTATTTTGTTTGTTCCTGTGTGAAACGGGACATGTGACATTACGCCTTAGCGTGCATCTTAGCAAACTGATGTAACCTGACCCGAGACCGATCATAAAGGCAGAACGCTAAGGATTGGTTTGTAATTGGTAACTTCTTGAAATTCAATATTTCAAGCAAATCAGCCAAAACTAAAAATGCTTGTCTACTTAAATCTAATTCACAAATGATACAAAGCCTCCTGAGCACCAAACGACTCAGTCAATGTGCCATTGTTTCAGTTGGATCGACCCATCAGAGACATCAAAGACACGGAAGCACAACCAGAATGCTCTTTTGATCAGTGAGACACAACGGGATGGTTCTCACACGTGACCGCAATGACGACGGCAACACAATGCGTACGAATGTGAATGCTGAATAAACATTAGGACTCGATGATGAATATGACTGCTTCTTCGTTTCTGAAGAAATCTAGTTGTGTTATGTATAAAGATCCACCGATCGATCAGCCAGTGACCAGAATCAGCTTGACTGGCCAGGAAACTGGTCATAACTAACAGCCATAACATTAACATTATATAACTAACACCTTAACATTTATTACTGATAATACTCCAGGAACCAGGCCAACTCGTCAACTTTTATTCTATTAAAATTTTACCCAAGAAAACAGGAAGTCTGATCTCATAGCACGGGACCTCACTACAGAGCAGCAGCTACTGTACAGTAGTCGGCTCTTTCGAATAACGCTGGCTATTAAATATTAATGAACGAATGAGACCATTACATTCTCCTTAATGTATATTTTACTTTTTATATTTAACTTTTTAAACCAAGCTAACAAAACTGCGCTCACTTTCACATCAGGAGCACTTGCTATTGTACTTTATAGTGAAGTACGTTTTTTAATAATTCAGCCACGTCGCCGCACGAGACTGATGGAGACAACAGAGAGACAAATAGACTGATGGAGACAGAAGAGAGACAATGAGACCCGCTACTAAAAGAAAAGTGAGCCCAAGACGATTGGGTATGCTCCCTCGGTCTCTTTTACTCTCTCGAAGTATCGTTTTCCAGGATATTGTATATGAATACCACTGTGCAGGATGTGTATATTAGCGATATTAGACAGCGAATAAACAAAGTCTTTGATGCTTACGCTCATCAACTTGTATATTAACTACTGTACACTCATGTTTTTAAGTTGCCAGCTGAAGCATTTAGTTCACCGTTCACAAAAAAAAAAAAAAAAAAAAAAAAAAGAGAGAGTGTTCATGTACAGCACTTTTCCCGGGTTTGTTTGTTTTTCTGACAGAAGTGGATCAGATTGAAGCAGGGAGGAGACACAGAAAGAGCCTTGCAAATGTAAATATTTATTTCCCTATGAAAGTACATTGGACGGGATTAGATTTAAAAAAAAAAAAAAAAGAAAAGAAAAGAAAAAAAAAAAGGCCTTGTTGTGTTGGCATCGCGGGGGGTCCCGTTGGCATGGCGGCCCATCATGCCTGTACTATTATAGGAGAAACACGACCCACCCTGACGATGCATAAGGAGCAGTTTAAAATGATTCGGTCATCTGGTGTCAGTTTCTTAGAAAGAAAGAAATTCAAATTTTGAAGGAAAAAAAAAAAAGTTCTGAAATTATAACAGAATAGAAAAATTCTCTTATTTTACATAAATGATGTGACTTTTCTTCTGTGCTCATCATATATACTGTACAGTACACATGTACATTCATTCATCTTCTATAGCGCTTATCCTGTACAGGGCGGGAGGAAACCCACCGAGCTCCACACATACAGTACACTCATCGTGGTGGAGTCGAACCTTGGAGATGAACAATTCAGAAATGTACCTACAGTACTTTAAGTAAATTACTTACCTTACAGCACATCAGAAGGATATAAACAGTGCTTTGACAAAGCTAATAATAGATTTTCCCCAGAACTGCTGATTCATCTGAAAAATGATACCCAATGTGGATTCTCATAATAAACCTCGTACACAACCCGTCTCCCTGCTCTGGGGTGCGTTAGAGTTTTGAAGAGCACACGCACGCACGCACACACGCGCGCACACACACGCGAACACACACGCGCGAACACACGCGCGAACACACACCATTCATGTCCGAGTCATGCCCTGTCATTATGGAAAGGGTAGGTCCATAACTTTTGCTAAAGTTAGTGATGTCTAATAATTTGTCTTGTGATGTAGCGTGACAGGAATCTGTTTGCTGAGGTGTGTAGTGGAGCGTGTTAGTGCAGTCGATAATGAGTATAAATGAAAATGAATCTTCTTCCTGAAGCACGGACGCAATAACCTGAATGCGGTTATGAAGTTCAGCCTCGGGTCTGTCTTCAGAATCCCAGCGACTATACGACAGCATGAGGAACACCAGGATATACATGAATGCACTCTATACTACAGTACAGGCATGTATGTGTATACGGTAGGTCGTGATCTACAGTATGGGGATAAATGACTCGCCTCACCTTTTGTACTTTTTCACTTCCCCGAGGATAAACATCATTCATGAAAATGAGCATCCATTTGTGTGTACAGAACACAAATGTGCTGTGATGCGCTGTTTGCATGGTGCATCAGTTGGCTTGAGGGAAACTGGAATTGGCTCCTGGCAAGGCGTGTTCTGTGTAGGGATGGGGGGGAGGAACAAACAGACAAACAAAAAATAAACACCTCTCTCACATACCGATTACACTGCGGCCCCGTTGCTCCGGATGAGTCGCAGTCACATGGCTGGCAGGCACCTGTGTGGTTTCTGAAATAGCCGCTGTAACACTGCTCGCAACGGAGTCCCGTATAGCCACGCAAACACGTGCAGATGCCGGTGTGCGGGTCACAGCTGTGTGGGTCCACTGAGCCGTCCGTGCTGCAGTTACACTGAGGTCCTGGGACAGAGAGAGAGAGAGAGAGAGAGAGAGAGAGAGAGAGAGAGAGAGAGAGAGAGAAACATCATGAATGAGACAGGGGATTGAATGACAAGAAGTGAAAAACAAACAGACAGACAGGGGTAGACGTAAGCGAGGAAGACATACAGAAGACAGAGAGACAATGTAAAAGACCAAGAAAGAAAAGAAAAAAACAAACAAACAACAGATATAGACGAAGAATGCAGACAGACAGGCAGGAGAAGGAAAGACCGAATTTAAGAAGGACAGGGACACGGACAGAAAGACAGAAGATGGAGAGAGAAAGAGAGAGACAGATGAAGTGATACTAAGAGAGATATGACAAAGAAGGACAAAGAAAGAAAGACTCAGATAGTAAAGGACGTAAAAAAGATGACAGAAACAAATGAGAGAAAGAGTGAGAGAGAGCCTAAGTCAAGCAAAATTGTATACATTTTAAAACTTTTTCCTCAAATGACTGAAACAAAATCTATACGAAAAATAGAGAAACTTTTCAAATCGAAACAGTAACTACAGATCTGTCTTTTATACACATGCCTTAACAAGACTTTCGTCTGACTCAGTATTCACACGGCGGCCTCCAGCAGAGAGACGCAGAACACTCAAAAAACTTTTTTTATTGACGTGAAAACCAATTTTGAAGGGCTGTAATGATTACATGCTACTTGAATTTCCATTTAGACAGAAGGTGGGGAAAAAAAAGCTGTTTTTCTGTCACGGACAGTTTTGCAGAACTTATGACTAACGACTTAAAATTGAATAACACCAAGTAATAATAATACTTCATTTATAAGCACCTTTCAAGGACACTGAGCATGAACATAAAACGTAAGCAAACTAAAAGCAGCAATTAATAAGGAATTAGGAAGAAAGAAAAAAAAAAAAGAGTAAACAACTACAATCAACAAGATTAAATATAGTATAAAATCAAATCAAAGTCAACTAAAGACACAGCTGTTTCACAACAGGAAGAGAAGAAGAACACCACAACAGCAGTGAAACGATTTCTATATCTGATGTTCATTAACTTATCCTCAGGATCTGCTTTAGCCCACGCCTCAAGGATTTGCCATTGCATTTATAATATAAAAAAATAGCGTAAATAAAAAAAAAGGTAACATTTAGACTTAGAAATAGACATAAAATAACATTGTCTCGTCTTTGTCTTTATTAACAGACCGTTAGTTCCACCTCAGGCGAAGAGTAATATACTTTTCTGCAATATTTACTTTTAGATTTATTTATTTATTTATTAAATTTATTGGTTTATTAACTTTTTCAGAATGGAGAACCTCACTACACTCAGAAACTGCCAGAATAGTGAGTAATAATGTTCGGGTGTTCCTTCACTGAGCTGAGCGGAGTAGCTAAAGAACAAATTGTACAAGGACATGTTTGAAGGAATAATATTAGATGATTGAAATGGACGTAAAACCTAAAACTTAAACTGGCATGTGCTGGATAACATCTCAAGACCCACCACTGAAGACGACTGTCCATGCTATCTCTCTTATGTCGAATATTTATGAACTGAAAATATCTTTCTTTAGATTATTTTTTGGTACAAGATTGAATAGTACCATATTTGTAGTATTTGGCACTAAGACCGTATCACCACCTTCCTGAGGTGGGGTCTCCATAGATCAGACTTATTTGGCCAGGCCATCCCACACACGCTTAATCAGATTGAGATCTGGAGGCCAAATGAATCCATCCCTGAATATACAGTATTTGTGCAGTGTGGCAGGGAGTATTATCCTTCTGAAAGTGGCCCACACCTCTTAAAGGGGTGTAACTTGGTCTGTAACAGAGACTAGGTAGGTAGTATGTGTCAAAATACAGTGGTCTCTAAGGCATACGATTGCCCCGCCTCGCGAATTTTCTCCTTAAAATAAACAAACCGAACCCGGGCCAAGTTGTGCGTACGCCCAGGAGTAATTTAAAGCTTGTTTGTCAGTGGAAAACCAAACGAATCGAGTTTACATAATTTCTTTTTGTGTTTTTTTTTTTCTTTTCATTTTATGCAAGATTTAGTGAAGAGGTACGAGGTACAGTAGCACCGTGGGTCCCAATGTTAGCGATGTTTTTATATGTAAAAATATGATTATAATGTTAGGAATTGGTAACATTGGAAATATTTTTGGGTGGCTGGAACAGATTTCCTATGGGAAAGGCATTTCGCAATACACAATTTCACCTTAAGAAGTGAATAGTAAATTCGTGGAACCATTGTAACATTCACATAAATGACTGGACCCAAGCTTTCCCATCAGAATATTACCCAGGGCGGCACACTGCCTGCCAGCTTGTCTTCTTTCCATAGTGCATCCTGGTGTCCTCTCTTTGCACCCGGCCATCCATAATGTATGAACAGAAATTTGATTCATCAATCAAATGCCACCTTCCTCCATCGCTCCATGGTCTACAGTAATCCTGAGGATCCTGTGCCCACTGTAAGTACTTTCCTTTTTTCCGGATGGGCACTCTGACCATCTTCAGCTACGCATCACCATATGCAGCGAGCTGCATTGACTTTAGTATTATAACCCTTTTTTCCGATTATAGACAGCATTCAACTTTATCGGCAATTTGTTCGACACTGATGTGAAAATGATACAGAATCCTCAACAGCAGTGCAGAAAACACAATCGATTCTAAATACAACTACAGCAGCAGAAGGTTCCACGTCCCTCAGATTAGAACGGGAAGTACAGTAGCCACAGATTTACTGAAATGAAACTGAAGTGTTTCACCAAGTGATGTTTTTTTTCTTTTAATCATCTGCATACAGTGCATAAATATTTAGTTTTGCATAAATATTTAAGATGATCAGCTTCTAAAAATCATATCATTTTACCTCGTTCGAGATGAAATTGAACTACTTGTACATGCATTATTTTATAAACACTAATACTGCAACATAAATGGTTGTCCTGATAACTGTATGAACGGTGCATAATAAAGTGGTACAAACCTAAATATTTAACCAGAGCGAAAAGGAAAAGTGGCTTTTCTATACAGAAAACCTGCATTAACAGCATTTCAGTCGCCTGCGTTTAATGAAACGGCACAAACGTTAGTGGAAACTCTGAAGTAACACTGGGAGGCTGTTTTTTTGTCTTTTCACTGGGTTGTCCATCTCATATGACTTCCTGCGGAACGCGCAATAGTCTCGTCCACATGGTGCACAGTGCCTAGACGAACGAGCAGCGGGGCACCACACCTCATCTATTACCAAAAAAAAAAAAAAAAGAGAAAAAAATCTCTGCACGCAGGAAAGAAACATTCTGTCAAGCAAAGAGAAAGCTAGGAATGTCATCAAATGTTAATGACTATTCTCTGTTGGTGGGGCATTTTGCTGCTGGCCAGGGGTCTATATCTCCTAAGGCAGGTTGACATGGAGTGGAAAGCAGAATTTTACTCATTAAAAAGCGTGGAGGACGGCATACTGTTTCGAACTGTGTGCTCAGAATCCTGAACCCATGGCTCTGTATGAACTAATTAGGCTTAAAGCATGGACAGTCGGAGTCAGTGGACTGAACAAACACTGCCGATGTAAGGAATATTCCGTTCTGATGACAGACTTGAGTTATAAATTATAAAATGTGACAAACGCAAGCTTGCCGAACGTAACACAGTTTCATGTTTTAACACTGGAGTGGAGCGGTATGGTCCGTTCTCTCCCTCAATAAAAAAAAGAGCAGATGTGTTTAAAACATCATATTATTAATCTGCGCATGACTCCCAGCTGTGGTTTAACTCTTCAATATTAACTAACACTGCCCTGGAAGCCTCCCTTCTCCCCGTTCCACAATAATCTACTGGCTGCTACTCTGATCTGGAAAGATTTTTCACCTTAAAAATGCACTGACTTGAGAAATTGCGAATACTTGTAAATAAAATCCATCAAACTCTTCGTCTGCTCTCAGCCCCGCCCCTACTCCCCCATGACATTTCCACATTACCCCTCAGTGCCTCTCAGTGCCACAACCCCTCCCACACTCGTCCTCTGCATGTCCGCGTAGTCCCGCCCTCTCGCTCCTTCTAAAGCACCAACTGCGACCAAGGTGTGATGGAAATATGATGTGTAAATCATTCTTCAGCATGATATTATTTGTGTCCTAAACTGCATTACAAAGAGTGTGTTATACTGCAAGTTTGTGCTGTGAAGCCGTCACAGTCAGAAAAGTCTTCTGCCTGGAAAGAAAGTGTTTAATATTTAATAATCAAAGTCCATTTTAATAACAATGCTTGTGACATCTCATACAAGACTTTGACTTACAAGCGAACATTTAACCCGCTTTGAATATGCATATTCAGCCTAAAAATACAGCGCAAATTCAAACTTTCATTTTTTTTTTTTCAAATTGAGATAAAAGGTAAATAGGCCAAATCCTGATCTGCCAATTTGTAAGCATTTTGCATAGCGCTATCCCTTCTCTCCTATCTCAAGGAAAAAGATTCACTGCCTGGAACCATTTCACCGTCCTGGTTTCATGATCAGAAAATAAATTATTCAAATATTAAAATGCACTGTGGTGTATGGTTTTTAATGTTGTTGTTTTTTTTTTACATTCCACCCCATATTTACTTTCTATAACTCTATTTGAAGTCAGTCTTTATAAGGTGCACACTGTTCAACTGCATATTAAACACAAATATCTCATTAGCCAATCACATGGCAGCATGTAGACTTGGTCAAGACGATCTTCTGAAGGTCAAACCAGGCTTCTGAACGGGGAAGAAAGATTATTTAAGTGACTTTGAACGTGGCATGGTCGTTGGTACTTGCCTCGCTTGTCTGAGTATTTCTGAAACTGCTGATCTCCTGGGACTTTCGTGAACGACCATCCCTAGGGTTTACAGAGAATGATGTGAAAAAAAGAGAAGACATTCAGTTCTCTGAGCGAATGGCCAGACTGACCCGAGCTGATAGAAACACAACAGTAACTCATATAACATCTCGAGGTATGCCGAACAAGTGGAACCATAAAGCAGATGTGCTACACCAGCAAAAGACCACATCGGGTGCCACCACTGTCGGACCGGAAACTGAGGCTCACCAAAACTGGACAACAGAATATTTAGGTCTGGTCCTGATTTCTACTGCAATATCTGGATGGTAGGGTCAGAATTTGGCTTAAACAACATGGTTCCATCCTGCCTTGTATTAACATTTAAGGATGGTAGTGGTTTAATAGTGTGGTTTAATATTCTTGGCACTCTTTGGATCCTTTAGTACCAATTGAGCAACGTTTAAATCCTACAGCCTACCCGAGTATTGTTGCTGACCATGTCCATCCCTTTATGACTGCGGTATAACATAGCACACTATGTCACAAAGCTAAATTCATCTCAGACTGGTTTCCTGAACATGACCGTACTCAAAAAGCTCCCTCAGTTACCAGATCCGAGTCCAATAGATCACCTTGGGGACGTTGAAGCAGCTTTGAAGACAAAGGTCCAGAACTAGCAAGGTGCACCTAATGAAGTGTCCTGTAAATGTACACCAGTAGAGCACTACTGATGTGCTCAAGCCTAAATTAAACAGGCCTCATTAAACTGTGAAGTAGCATATTTTTTTAGCTAATTATACCAGTGGATCAGACAGTGATCTAGAAATCTGACCTTCATAATGAAGCAGAAATTTTCACTACACTGACTTAGATTTGGTGCAAGAGATGAGCACCTTTTTTTCTAGTGTATTCAACTATTTAACAGCTTGACCTAGCAGGTATCCAGCTTCTAGGTCAACCACCAGGAAATGCAGAGTAGTTTATCAATACATTTGATCAGTTTATGTGCTATAATAACATTATAAATGTGCTATAATATCATCAGAGTAATCGTTTTCGAAAATCAATTTGTTCAGCAGCATAGTTGCTGGGGTGACAAAATTTAAGATGGCAGATTTAATCATCACTATTGAAACACTGTGTAATTAATCATAACGCTCATACAGTAATGATCTCTCGTATAATATTGGGATGTAACCTAATATGATATTATTAAGCAGGATGAATAGACGACGTGTTCTAAAGAGATAAAAGCATGCCAGCTTGCATCGGGACTGGGATACTGCACACGGGAAGCTTTTCCTTTTATGATGGTGAGAACAAGCAGGAAGTCTGGTTCCCTGAACATACATCCAGTACATAGATTGATGATGTCACTGTGTTATACGCCTTATACGGTGAAGCATAATAAACACTGTACAGTAATGCTCTGACTGCTGACTTGCTAGTTTGCTTTTCTTTCATCTCCCTCTCAGGTGCAGTTACCTTTACACTAAAAACTGGAGAGGAACTGTGTGGGCATGGGAAGGGGGAAAAAAATGCTGCAGTACGTTTCTTTTTTTCTGAACATGAGGCAGGTGGTATCTCCTGGAGGAGACTATCGTGGGCAGTGGAAACGAGAGAGAGAGAGAGAGAGAGAGAGAGATAGGAAGAAGCAAGGGACCTCGTGCTGACACACATGCTCAAAGACATCCACTGGCAGGCAGGACCGTGCTGGAATGGTTTTCGGAAACTGCCTACGCCGGATTGTTGAGCTTGGCTTGGAGGTCAGAAAGTAAAAAACCCGTGAGTGACGCGGCCCTCCAGAGACGAAAGCCTGCTTTTTTTTTTATTTTGCCGCATTATTCATCATTACAAAACTTTGAATACCTGCTAGGAAAATGATTTATTGTGCAACACACAAATCAAGGAGACATGCACAGAGGCTGGCACTGACGCTTTTGTACTGTGATGCTTTTCAACAGTTCACAGCCGATTAAGTCATCTTTACTACTGTGTATGCTTAGAAACATGGATGGGGCGAGAAACGGAGAGAATATATATAGAAAAAGCTTACAGCAAATATGGGTCCCGGTGGAAGACTGAGGGACTGATATGTTCGTGGACTGGAGGTGACCTTGTTAAAGATAAGATTACACAATGGGAAAGCTGAGAGACGCGCGCCATCACAGTGTCTACCAGGTTCAACTGGAGGTTGAAGCTTTTATGTACTTATGGTTTTTTTTAAGGATTTTAATAGATTAAAATCTGAACTTAATGATTCTTAATGAATTCTGGGAAAAGCAAAAGTTGTGCACTTGCTATATTCTTGTGTTATTGCCACAGCTTTCAAAGTCTGAATTACCTCAGAGTCTGAATGCGAGTTCGGCATTATTGCAAAAATATAATAATATAATATCTATAATTATCCTTATCTATTTTGTGACCCCAAGTTGTCATGCATTTTTAACATAATTATAAATTCAACTCCTCAAAACACATTCTTTTTTTTTTTTTTTTAACAATTTTCCAGAAAGTTCAGAAGGAAAAAAAATGAATTAATAAAATCAAGCAGCCACAAATTCAAACCTCAAATTTTTTTTAGGGTGAAAACATCTCAGGAGCTCACAAGTTTGAAATGCAAAGATGGAAAGACGGACATTAACTTTTCATCTGTCAATTAGAGTCACACGAACCAAACAGAGATATGTACCTTCGATCCAATTGGGTGATTTTCGATTTCATTCAATGGCGCTACTGAATCACTATTATGGAGGTACCTGGTATAAAAGTAAAGGTTACTAAACATGACCTGTGGAATCACAGACACCAATCCAGTCCAATCCAAAGCCTCATTCATCAGTTTTGTTTTAAACTAGTGTGAGGGTGTTTGGTGACCAGGAAGGCTAATTTTGTGCTTTTTATTTTCAAACATTAATTAATTAATAAGGAAGCGCTTGCAGGTATGATGCCAAACCGAAAACATCAAACAGAGACAAAAAAAACACAGATGGTGTCACACATTACTTGGTGAAGGTCATGGTTGCCATGTTGCTTTCAGAACAGCAATTTCAAACAGAGGGATTTCAGAAACTTATAAAAACACACGAGAGAAGGAAAAAAGCATAAATGAAACTACTTGTAGTCCTATTGTTATTGTTAGTCTATATAAGATAGATCGATCCCAAGGGGAAATAAGAATTATTATAGTATGACAATATTATAGTTGAAATTATAATCGCTCTGTGAAACATTTCCTGTTCTTGTTTTACACATAAAAAGATTAACTTGCACTTTGGAACATGGACAATAACACAACTTGCAGATTTACAAAAGTACAAATTAAATATAATTAAAATAGAAATATACAACATTCTGTCATTTGTAACTGCTGTAAATTTGCCAATTTGTACATTTCGCCAAATTTTAAATCCATGCCAAAATGAAAAGAAAAAAAAAATTCATTTAATTTCATTTTTTATTAAATCGGAACTTGTCTCTTAAATTTAATTGTATACTTCTAACGCAATTTTCCTTTTATTACAGAGAATTTTTTCTACTTTACTCATTTAGTATTTCACTGCATATCATACTGTATATGGTAGTGTATGTGACGAATAAAATATGAATTTAAGAATTTGAAATGAATTTGAAATTTGAAGCAGCTCCAAGTAGTTTACTTTTGTGTAGTTTTATTTCTTAAAAACTACTAAAAGTGTCTAACAACTATTGAAATGCTGTGTGGCCTCTTGTTGATTGTTTAAATGTCTCAACTCATGCAAAGTGATTATACCAAGCCGCTCCCTCATCTTCTGCTGCTGCTACATTCCAGTACTGGAGGTGATGGTACTCTCACAAAACAAGAGTATTTACAGAAGATGGAAGTGGGTTTTATTTCCTGCAAAAACTGAGGGATATTTTTTTCATAGGAGATTTTACCAAGCGACTCATGGCCCAACATAAGATCCAATAAATTGCGTAAACGGTTAAATAGCACAGCTCTACAGTCAGTCTAGAAGTCTGTGAAACCATGTGGGAAAAGGGTAGATAGCACTTTCCTGCGAGTGTGTTAAACTGCCCTGTGAAGGTCAGTAAGCAGTATGAAAAAATAAATGCCATTAATTTCATCCTGAAGAAGTGCTTTAGCCTTTACGGCTATACAAATTACAAATTCTCACCGATTTTTTTTTTTTATCCTGTATTTGAATTGTGCAGGATAACATTTACAAATATCAAATCTTCATTCAACCCTATCAAATTTAGCCTCTGCATCTGACGTGACTTCTAATTCATGAAACTTATGAGTTCCTACTCAGCGTCATGTAAATGCCCTGGACATCATCTCATCTTTGATTCACCATTTTTCTGCCATTTTTCAGTTAAACCTAATTAACTGAAGCCTCCGAGGACTCTGCAGAGAGCAGTGTAGGAAATGATGTACAGCGTTCACCTGCATGCGAGTCCCTCGGTGAGTATCTGTTACTGATCCACTGTTAACAGAGGAAATTAAGACATCTGAGCCTCCGACCAGCCGGGCATCTGGCACAGGAGCGGAATCGAGGCGCTGAGTAAACATGGTGGTCTGCATTTTTACACGGTCTAGACGTATACTTTGTGGCGTTTCACCGACTGATTGCGGCTATAAAATCAACGGCTGAAGTGCATGCTTCACAGATGAGCTCAACTGATTGGACGTTTCGAGGGTCGTTTACAGCACGAGATTACTGAGAGCGATGAGTAAAGCAGTGGGAGACGTTCACTGCGAGAGATTCTGTTTGCCTCACACTTGTCACACTCGTCACCTGTCTCGCCACAGGAGTACTCGCTGCTGACAGATTACGTACAGAAGGGAGCAAAACATGTGTAACGAAGACTTCAGCAGTCAACATCTGCATATTTTCCTACTGCCTGCAAAGTCGAGAGAGACAGATAGTGAAGACTCGGGAAAATTGACAATTTACATGAACACATCTAATACATACTGTATGAAAGCTGAAGCAAACACTTTGAACGAAAGATGAACAGCGAAATTGTTTGGCCATGTGCAGATTAGCAGATTTTTTCCCTCTATGTTCACTACCCATTAACTGAGCGTTCATGATTGCCCTGCCAGCAAACACTTCCCGACTGCACAATTGATAAGATCATTATGCTCTCTAGTAGTAAAGCAGAAATGATTGTTTTCCTGTGTTTTTTTTCTGAAAGTTGTTTATTTAAAATCTGGGTGATTAAATGGTTGCTCATGATTTTTAAAACAGTAAATCCCAAACATGGGGGGAAAAAAAAATAATTACGAAGATTTTAGTTCCCAAATGTATTTACTTCCTAGTTCCCAAAAATTGATAGTTCCTCCATCTGACATATTTACATTTATGGCATTTGGGAGTAGACCATTATCCAGAGTGGCTTACAATTATTATATTACATATGCGCGTCTTAGTGGTACTGGAGTTTTAACCTGGGACTTTATGGACTGTAGTCCAACACCTTGACCACTGAGCTACTGTACCCCTGCGCACTGCCAATTGCAATGCGTCATGACCTAGAAGACACTGTTTTAGATTTAGACCCATAAAACAGCCAAGAGGTCACCATAGCGAACCATCCAATCCACACACAACTTAGCACAAATTTTACGTCGGATGTCCTTCCTGACGCAATCCTCCCAACTTTTCTAACCGGGCTTTGGACCGGCACTGCATGCAGCACCTGGGAAGTTTGGGAGGGTGTGGCACCTTTCCAATGGTGGGACTCGAACCCAGATCAACCCAAATCAACAACTTGGAACTTGGAGCCAACACCACCACCCTTTTACATTTAGGCCTGTAACTAAGAAAAAATATATATATTTTTTTACATTTTACAAGGAAAAGTTTCTTGTAAACTTCATATTTCGCATATCCCATATAGGAAGCCAGGATACAACACCCTTGGAGTAGATAAAGGATGTTCAAGGACTCGACGGTGGTAACTTGGCTTGATTAGTGCTTGATTAAACCCTGGACCTGCTGATCAATAAACCAGAGCCTTACCCATTTGAGCTACTGTGCCCCAATAACTCCGCGTGAACACTGGAACACTGTCGTGTACAGATAACTGAAACTAGCCGTAAAGGCAACCAAGAAAGAAGAGCGTTACGTTTTGTAAACACGCCATGATAACTCCAGTTAGCGTGGTGGGACATGCAGAATGCTTTATTTTTGCCACGTAATGAGGGTTGTGGAATTTAGCGCTGATTATTTACATTATAATCACGTTCGAGGTGACAAACTTCACGGTCTAAATTTCAGAGCGGGGAAATTTATAAAAATATAAAAACCCTGTACCATTGTATTTTGTGGTTAACCCAATTATTAATCGATCACTGATGGTTACCGACTCCCATCAATATTTATACTCAATATAATGTATGATGTAAATATAAGCCTTTATTTGTCACGTATACAGTACATTACCGCACAGTCAAATTCTTTCATTGCGTATCTCAGCTTGGGGGTCAGAGCACAGGGTTGGAGAAGGTTAATGGCAGCCTGGGTGAGATGTGGCTTGAACCGCTGACCTTCTGATCAATAACCGTGTGCTTTAACCCTTTAACCCGAACACAATTTCTACTACAATTTCTGTTACAAGTGGACTTGTTTTTTTGTTGGCTCTATTTTCACAAACTTTCACACCAACACTGCCTCAGTGTTATCTCCTGGATCATTAACCAGCGCAATGGAGTCTCTGATGTACAGTAGCTCGTGCTGCAACATGTGTACAGCTGCTTCGCTTTTTCTCCTCACTACTTCTACACTGGATTTCTCATAATGCGTCATTGACCGCTGCGTAGTTTTTAGGACGTGTCTGAGGTCATTAAAACCTTTTTTTTTTTTTTTTTTTTTTTACAGCCACCACAAATGTGTCAATATAAATATTACCCATTGTATTTTCCATTGTATTTCATTGAGCTGCGGACGATTTTCCATCTCACAGACTACTTATATTTTTGTAGGATTTGTAGGTTCTGATGTCAGGAAAGTGGCGGATTTGACGTTGTTACACAAGTATGTTACAGGCTGACAACACTGCGGTAGTGTGCGAGTCCCTCAGGCGATGTGGCACCCTGTCACCCTGCATTGCCACGAGCTCTCCGGAATATAAAAAAAATAAATAAATAAATTTAAAAAAAAAGAAAGAAACTAAACCAGCGAAAGAAACAATTCCATATGGCAGTTGATACTCCGGCACGAACGCCTGCCTGATGTTTGCACGGCTGAATACTCTCTGACGCGTGCTAGCTTCATATGCAAGAGCTGATTGAAATTCTGTTTTCCACACCTTATAGACTTCAGATATTCATTGCCCTAAAACGAGTGCGGAAATTGACGGACACGTCTGCAGTCAGATCCGTTACTATGCTAGAGAGTCTATTTTTGTCTCTCTGATCAGTTTATTTCATTCCTGCCTGGCCGTTTACCTCACCGGTCCAGATAGATTTCTGCCTGAGAGCTGGGTAATGAGTGCGAAGGAAAGCGGAGGCAGGAGGAAAAAAAATGCTCACACACTTCAAACACATGGGCGTTATAAAATTGGACTCTAATAGGCTGGATTCATATTCAGACGCTACAAAAAAAATAATAAACAAGACAGTCAGTATTGACAATATAAACTACTGTGAGTGGGAGAAAATAAACGAATGGGCCGGGTTTAAATCTAAAACTTGCACAGCCGCAGTATACGGGCACAACGCCTGGAAAAACAATTAGGCATGAGTATTAATCCACATCCAAACGCCCAAGCGAGGCTTTTAAATTGTGTTTATGATGTTATTTTCTATTATTTAGTGATCACAAGGCTATAATGGTCCCACTGCGTGATATAATTTATTAAAAGCATTAGAAAGAAATTGGGTTACGAACTGACAGGACAAAGCACAATATCGCTAATTCAATCCATCCAGCTCATTCAGAAGAAACGGGTTAAGGTCCTGCAAATAAATATCCATTATTGTCTCATTTTCTTTACTTTAGAAATGATTTTTCATTCACCGATGTGTGCTGAGTAAATGATTCATCCTGGTCAAGAGACGTGATGCAGGAATACACACAGCTGTGAATCGTAGATAGACTGTTGATTCGATTTGACTTTGGGGTGTTGTAGTGTTTGATCTGATTTAGTCTGACATGTGTCATGCATACATACCATAAACACTGAGATGGTATGTAAAGCCTGTTGATGATTATTTAAATGTTCTGTCTCAAACCAAGCAATAACCTTTTGCAAAGCATGAGTATTTGTAAAAGATGTAAAAGGTTTCTATTTTCTGTGGTCTAATTTTAAGGAAACAGTCAGGCTTAGACCATTTAACAGTTTGGTACCACAGACACACACGCAGACAGACGCAGACAGACGGAGGCACGCGGACACGGACAGACGGAGGCACGCGGACACGGACAGACGGGGACAGACGGGGACACACGCGGACACAGACGGGGACACACGCGGACACAGACGGGGACACACGCGGACACAGACGGGGACACACGCGGACAGACAGACAGATACAGACACACATGCAGACAGACAGACAGATACAGACACACATGCAGACAGACAGACAGATACAGACACACATGCAGACAGACAGACAGATACAGACACACATGCAGACAGACAGACAGATACAGACACACATGCAGACAGACAGACAGATACAGACACACATGCAGACAGACAGACAGATACAGACACACATGCAGACAGACAGACAGATACAGACACACATGCAGACAGACAGACAGATACAGACACACATGCAGACAGACAGACAGATACAGACACACATGCAGACAGACAGACAGATACAGACACACATGCAGACAGACAGACAGATACAGACACACATGCAGACAGACAGACAGATACAGACACACATGCAGACAGACAGACAGATACAGACACACATGCAGACAGACAGACAGATACAGACACACAGAGACCTAGAGGCATTCTATTCAACTAATCTCCTGATTCTCTGAAGATGGAGGAAACCATAGAATCTAAAGGAAACCCTCTATGAAGCTCCATACAGACACACACACACAGACACACACACACACAGACACACACAGACACACACACACAGACACACACACAGACACACACACAGACACACACACAGACACACACACAGACACACACACAGACAGGTCAGGACGCGACGCCACGAGGCGTCAGCACTGCCCGATGTGCCACAGTGCCGCTGGTGAGATGATCATTTACAATAAAAACCCAACACTGAGCAACTTACTGCCTGACTGTACAGTGAGAGCGCCAGTTAATTCTTTTCACAGGGTAATGCCTGCAGTAAATACAGACGACTGTGTAAAAAAAGTGAATTGAGGGGAATGAATCACGGAAAATCTTTTCTTCCAATGAGTGATAATAATATACCACCGGACTTTCTGTCAGATATTCTGCAACACTTTGGCAGCCTGAAACATGCGCATATGATTAATGGTTAAAGCGTTCTGCAATTCAGACTTCGTGCTTCCTCCTCGGCGATGTGTCCTATTGCTCTATATATGGAAGCAGCTCAGATTGCCTCAACACAAAGCAGTGTTGCTGCGTTTAAGCTACTATTTCACACTGAAGCTCTTGCTGTGCTCGGGAATTCGAGACTTTCTCTCTCCTTGGTGGAGAACACCCAGTGGATTTACAGTAGAGACTAAATTCGGGACAGAGGGTATAAATGAAGCCACAAATCATTTTACATCACTATTTGTTTATACTAGAGTTCATTTTGCCAGCCATTTTCAATTTTAGTCTTAGTCCCAAGATAATTGTCCCTGTTAGTTTTTATCATATTTAGTCAATCTTATCATATTTTTGTTTAATCAAGTTTTAATCGACCAAAAGTCTGGACATTTTAGTTTAGTTTTAGTCAGAGGAACTATTAATTATTTTAGTCTAGGTTTAGTTGAGGGAACATTTAGATATTTTAGTCCTGTCTTAGTAAATGAAAATGTAACGTTTTAGCAATGAGAGTATTATTAATTAACCCTACAGTCAAGATAGTCTAGAAAAATTATTTTGTGAAAAACCTTCAAAAAATGTTTTATCTTAACAGTTTTATTTAAAATGTATCTTTTTATCTTTTATGTTTTCAGATCATTTAATTTTTTTTTAACCTTCACAACAACTGTCGCATGTCTGTATTTTATAACTACAAAACAATAGGAGCTCAACGTTACTGTAACAGAGTAGTTTTTTCTACTTTTTAAAGTAGTTTTTTTAAATCTGTAATTTTTATTTTTTGTTTGAAGGATTGTACTTCGCTATATTCAAAATCAAATTCGCTACTGAGTAAAAAAATAATAATAATGAAAAAAAAATGAAATAAAAAATGAAAAATAATAAATATAATGCAACGGGGAAAGAAAAAAAATGTACGCCAGAAACCACTGAACTGATTGATTGGTTGATGGGCGGAGAAAACAAACGCAGTAACATCACAAGAACGATGGAGACGGACGAAACAGATTGAAGACCCAGCTGAAAGCAAAATGCCATCAAATTCTTATGAACCAAACCCCTGGTCATTGTAACGGCCACTACTACAGTATGTTGTATATCACATTATGTACGTACGTCGCCCTTTTAAGAGTTGCCGCCCCTCCCCCAGCGAGTGCGCTGCGGAGGTGTGTGTGTGAGGAAGAGAATGGAGTAGGAGCTCAGGCGTGCTGCTCAACCCCGAAACGCTTGAATCTTTTACCCTTCTCTTTACTTTTACTTTATGTTTTGTATTATAATTTTGTGACGCCGAAAGAGGCCGATAAATGTTTTGTGCTGATTGTTATTCTTGGCTCTGAGCTCTTTTTTTCCCTCAGCTATCCGGCGCAAAGCGTCACACCATATTTAAATGACCACTTTGATTTCAAGAACAAGAAAGGCAACAACTTTATTATGCAAAGGTGTTCCTTCAATTAAAAACAACTACTTGAGATTTATATCCGCTTGTCGTTTTTGAACTACACTAGAATCCCCCATCCCACCCCCGCTGTTAAAAGTAACATTTACTCTGAGAAAATTTTTAATGAGCTACTTTTTACTTTTACTTCAGTAGATTTTTATAATGGCAACTTTACTTGTACTTCAGTACAATTTCACTGAAGTAACAGTACTTGTACTTGAGCACAAAAGTTTATTACTCTTTGCACCTCTGCCTATTAGCTTAATGTGTTTGGCAACGGTTTAATTATAAAATAAAATTAAATACATCACAACATAATGATGTAGCATGTGGTAACGTAATTACCACAAAGAGGCTGTAATATACTGGGGTATTTTTATGTTATGTCTTGATTTTTTATGGTATGCGTCTCCTCAGGTTTGTGGTATTTTTCCCAGCAATTGTGTGCCCCCACCATTTCCCCTCCGATGTTACTACACATCGGCTTTTTTTCTCCGGTTCAATACATCTGGGCCCAAATCTCGTCTCTTCTCTTTCGCCTGAGTAATACTGCTTAAAGATGACTGAGCTTGTAACGTCCTGTGACAAACCACTCCTGATATGCCACGCACCATATTCGTTACTGTTTGTGCCATAATGTATGAACACCCTATCACAGCGCATTGTGGTGAAAATGATATGTTAACGGAAATAAATACAGATGTTTTATTAGCTTTTAAATGTTCTTCAAAGTCACATTTTAATCTAGTCTTTTTTGGTCAACAATATCGCATGCTGATTCCGTCACTGTCACTCTGCACTAATATCAGAAACGCCTCGTCATTGTCTCGTCTTAGTCACAGGATAAAAAGTAAAAAAAAAAAAAGCCTTTATTTTTGTCACATATACATTACAGCACAGTGAAATTCCTTCTTCGCATATCCCAGCGTAACTGGGGTCAGAGCGCAGGGTCAGCCATGGTACAGCACCCCTGGAGCAGTTAGGGTTAAGAACCTTGCTCAAGGGCCCAACGATGGCAACCTGGCTGAGCTGGGAATCAAACCGCCGATCTTCCGATCAGTAACTCAGTGCCTTAGCCCTCTGAGCCACCACTGCCCTAGGATAAAAGGTTGTTGTCCAAAATCTTTTATTCATTACTTCCATTGATGAAATTAACACTTACATAAATTACACACTACTTGATACTGTACTAACGTAACAACATCTTTAGTATTATTAGGATGCAATTTCAATGTAGACACAGGTCTGTTAAATAATACAGAGAGTTCATCAAGCTATGACAATACTGGAATTGGGTTATTAACCCATTATATCAACACATTATAAAAACCTGAAAAAATCATGAATGGCGAACACTAACATTCGGTGAAGTCACATTATGAAAATTGGGAAAAAAAGAAGAAAAAAAAACAGTTATGTTTAATTGTTAAAGTACGAGCATTTCCATACACACGCACACAATGTGACGAGATTGGGAATAAACAGCTGTTTGGCTATAAGAAAAGCACTTATATAAAAACCGTTATTGACACTAATCAGAAAAAGGCTTAAATTTGCTAGACAGTGTAAAGATTGCACTTGGAGCAATGCAAAAAGGTCATGTTGTCTGATTAGTCCTGATTGACCCCGGTGTCAAGGTAAGAAGTGGAGTGCATGAAGAGATGACCTCATCATGCATAGTGCCACCGTACAAGCCTCTGGAGGCAGTGTTAATCCTGATTTATGCTTCTGCGTCACGTCTACGATGAGCCTACGCACGCATTTAGACTTGTGGTACGGCGACCAACTCGATTTAAAAATGCAAGCGGAAGCCGGAAATATGTTGCTACCAGATGGACCAATCAGAGTTGGTGCGGTCTGTGTTGCTGTGACATGTACTTACATTTACTGAGGGAGGGATGTACATTAGGCTACGCTGTTGGGTACGTGGCTACACGAGACCTACAGCACAGACATGACGCAGAACGATAAATCAGGCTTTATGATCTGGGGTTGCTTCAATTGCTCAGGTCTAGGCTCAGCAACACTGTGTGGCAAAAAATAATAAATTAAGCCAAAAACTTGGTTAGGTTTTACTTTTTGTTATTCCTGGAGCACTTTATACTGAAGAACAAGCACAAAAATGTTTCCCTCAGGATATAAACAATCTTCACCAGCATGTCAGTTCGGGTTTACGTCCTTTTTCCAAAGGTGAAATATGTCACAATCTCAACAGACATGCACATACAAAAAAGAAAAGAAAAGAAAAGAAAAAAAAAGACCTGAAAGACCTATTGCCCACACCTGGTCTTGTCTCAGAGCAACACTGCCCTTTTCCATGCCAATGTTGGACTGAAATTCTCAGGAGCCAGGAAGGTTCTTAGAAAAAAAATTATGTTTAACAAACAAATAAAAATAATACAGTTGTGGTACTAAATCATGAGTTCTTGGCTATTTTGGCTATTCTTGGCTCACATGTTCTTGGCTATTTTGCTTGTATGGCTACATTTCAATAAAAAAAAATTTTTTTCAAAAGAGGTTTTCAGAGGGAAAGGAAATTAATGGGAAAATATAGAGAGGAGGAGGAAAAAAAGAAGAATGACAGTGAGAAAAAAGGAGACATTTGGTGAGATACAGTATGTATAGAGGCCAGTTCAAGGCCAGCACACTAATTGGAAATTACTCTACCATACTCATCTATCAAGGATGATCGAGCTTAATGCATCTAATTGTACTGGAGGAAGCATCATGACAACAAAATCTATCTTCTGATACCAATACGGTCATGAACTTTCATACTTTGCAATCCTTTCTCACTGAGCCAAAGAAAAATATAGAATAATTTATTATAAAAATTGAAAATATATTTTGTGAGATAGCATGGCTAGAGCACCACAGCTTGATGAGAATGATTAAATATACCATAATCTAAAACTAGGTTAAAGACCATGAATGAACATAGAGCTGCTTGATTATGGCACAACTCAACATCACTTTTATTTTCATCATAACTGAGATTACAATTATTTAATACGTTTATTTTGGAAACATTGTGAATTACTTCAACTTTGAATAAAACAACCTGGTGTTTTGTTTTGGCCAGTGGAGAGAAACACTTTATTGAGACAAAAGCGCACGACCTTAAAGTAAGAGGATGTGATGGATTTCTAACACGGAGTGAGAACTTCACCGCAAAAAAAAAAAAAAAGGAATAATCATTTAATCTCAATTACCTTGTTTCCATAATCGTCAGAAGCTGAAGTGCACAGCCCTACACGAGCGTGCATTAGTTTCAATTCTCTGTGAGCGAGTAGTCTCAGAACTCTCAAGAGACGGAGTATCGTGCAGTGTGTGTTGAGAAAGTTTTGAGATTAAGGCTGCTTTCACACTAGGCCACGACTGATTCATATTGTACCAGGGTATGAGTGCTGATCCTTCTCACTCATGAGGCCACACACTCGAGTACAGCATGTGCAAGTATGCACCAAAGTTGTTTGCAAGCTGTTTAAAAAGAACAAAACAACAACACATAGAAAAAAAGAGAACAAGCAAGTCAACCTTCGCACTGTGCCTAATATGAAAGTGTCAGCAGCAACCCTATCGTGTACCGCCATCCTACTTTATCGGCTATACGTGTGTCGTTCAGTGGAGCATGCTGAGCGCATCCAAATTACAAATGAGACAGACACTTTGATACATTATGGTTGGCTTCGAACATTTGATTTGAACCATGCTCAAGTATTCTGTACCACGTCCGAGAACATACGTGGACTGATCAGTACGGAGTGTTCACATTACTCAAACTTACATGGTCCGGGAGAGACATCATCACAACAATGCATCTCCAAATGCTCATACTGTACTGTTTGTACAACTCTAGTATTACATCACTCTTGCAGGCTTTTTCAGTATCAGTGTGAGAATCCATCACTAGCTAGAAGTCGGAGGTAAAAGCCAAAATGTAGATGTGCGTTCAATACTTTTTTTTGCCATTGTAATGTTTCCATCCATCTTTTATGCAAATCTTTTATAAAAAAAAAAATAAAATAGAAAACATATTGCAAAAATCATTGTTATGTCTGGCTCAGGTGAAAATGTTTCATCATCAATAAAGATGAGATGCAAATAAAACTGACTGAAACTGCTTTTTTGAATAAATGGCGATACACAAGTCACATGTTCCAGCACTACTGTACTGTATATCTAGATGTATACGGTTAAAGGCCCACATCTAAACATATGCCACATAAACATGGCCACGGAGGACGCTTATGTGCGGTGTGAACTGACACAGAAATGAACATCCCTGAGTGGAATAAAGTGTTTAATAAAGATGGATGGATGGAACTGAAACTTTCCGTAATATTGCTGTCTTGCTGCTCTTTTCTTTCTGTACCCGGCCAAAACCAGTTGTGTACTCTGGCTACTGTAGTCTTTTCCACTAAACACTTTTATGCCATCTTCAGCATGGCAACAGATTCATTTGCAGCCTTGGTCTAAGGTTATATTGCAGGTACAGCGGTTGTAAGCAGTAGAGCTGCGAATCCTAGCGAAACTTTCAAGTTGATTCAATCTGATTTTTTTTCCCAATTCAATTCGATTCAATAGTGCTATTAAAGTACGACAATACTTTATGACCATGACGATGGTCTTGGACTCGGCTGATTCGGGCAATTGATGGCTTATGACGGCAGTCGCTCTGAAGTTCAGCCCGGAAATTCCTACAAAGAGTTGTGCACCTGAGTCTCCAGTAATATGAAGTGGACGTCATATCAACCTTAACACATCTTCTGTTATACTGAACTTCCAGCCTCCTATCCGTTACCACCCGAATGAGGATGGGTTCCCTGTTGAGTTTGGTTCCTCACAAGGTTTTTGCTTATAGTTATCAATTATTCTTTTCCGCACACTTTTTCAAACTCATTTCCATTTCTTTTCGATCCCGCTTTTCAAACTATGTTGAACTGAATATTGAATAATGTTTGTCCGATTTATCTTAAATAGCATTATTTCTCACAGATTTTAAAGTATTAAAAACTACTAAAAGTATCTAATGAACTAAACAAGGAAATGGCGTGTCACTTCAGTTGTTAATTTTTTAATTATCTTACAAAAAAAGTGCAGAATAAGGAAGCGGGTTGCATCTTCTGCAAAGACTATGGTATATTAAGGAATTTAGCAATTTTAGAGAATTTAACTTGTAAAAAGTTTACGAAACTACTTTAAAAAGTGTGAAGCGATTCTGAATTTTTTTTTTCTGAAAAATTGATTGAATTGAGATATAATAATCTATTAAACCGAACAGCTTCAGTGAGAACTAAGCGACAGTAATGAATAGAGCTGCGAGTCTTGGGTAGACTGTTGATTCAATCCAATTAGATTTTTTGTGTGATTTTCAATTTGATACAATTCAATAAACGTTTGCAAGCGATTTGTTTTTACTGCAAAAGCTGTTTGTCAATTATAGACAATTTAAAGTGTATCTAAAAACATGTAAATCTTTTATGAATCAAAAGTCCATCAGTTCATTGTCCTGAATCAACTTTTATAATCATCCATTATAAAAGTGTTTCCACTTTAGGGTGGTCAAACTTCAAATTACAGTGTCCTGCATTTTTAAACTAGCTGACAATCTCTTTTGTCTTTATTGACCCTTTTTTTTTTTTTTTACCGGCACCTTAAACGGTTCATCTATTATAAATCGGTTCAATCAAGGTGGGAAAGAGGGGCTGGATGATGAGACTGAAGAGGGAAGTGTGACAGAGGGAAGTAGACAGCGGGGAAGATTGAGGAGAGAACAATTTTCAGTTTGTCACAGGGACTCTGCTACACTCCCTGCTGAAGACATAGATTAACACCGACCTTGCCTCTAAAGGACACAATAATAACAGAGTACTCGGCAGAAATTATAATGGATGCAAATTTCCTCAAAATGGATTTTTCTTCGGAAATGAAAAGCCGTCACAAAAATAGAAATATAAACTGGTCATTTCGAAGGGGTTTAATTTTGAAAATCGTACTGCCGTCATTTTACCACACTGCTTATTGTCGATGACTGAAAGGCACCTCCGTGTGATCCTGACAAGAGTTTCGTCTCATTATTATTCCGGACATGCACTCCAACCGATCACGTCTTGAAAGATGTTTCCCTGTGGCCAATAACATTGACGGAGGAAGTATTACATTTGCCTTAAGGTCAGTGATTGTATCATGTTATCCTATCTAGGACAACAACAACAAAAAAATCTGATGCTTATGTTCCCATTTCCCTTGTGAGAGGAGAAAATAAACTGGTCTAATAATAACTCTGTACATTTTATCCAGGTCCATTCAAGTCCATCGGTTGCTTAAAGGGTGTTGCAGCACTTTAAAAAACACTTTAATATGATGTTTGCTTTGCCGTTCGCAGGTGCAGGGTGCTGAGTCAGATTGCTTAAGCTAACATCTCTGGTTTCGCTTGGCCCGTGAACAGAGAAGTCAAGAACGCAGTTTAGAGAAAACGTATTGCTTATAGAAATGTGCGAGAAGTTTTGGACTAACAGGACTAAAAGGACAAACCTGTGCAGATTGATAAGCTTCCTGGCAAAGACATTATCATGATCATTAAGGTGGTGACTGATGACCAGCTAGCCAGCTTTAATGGACTGCAACAGCTTTTCATTCTCAAGACTGATCTGAAAGGGTTGAGCAACAACACAACAATACACTCCAGGTACCTGCTGGACTACAGCTCTCTAATGGCTGCCCAGTCAAGGCTCTGTTAGACGACTGTCTCAACCTAAAGAGTCGAAGTGATGCCTCAGTGGTAGCCAACTAATGGTTTATGAAATGATAAAAGGCATTTTTAAATCGGAACAACCAGATCATCAAAAGGCATATACTTTAGCGTACTAGACAAAAGTCTAGACACACCTCATTTAGTAATATATTTTCTACACTCTAGAATAATAGTGGAGATTTCAAAACTATGAAACAACATACAACATCAGTAAAGAAATCAGGAAAGACATGGGTAGACATAATTTGTATCATTTATATACATACACACACACACATCTATATATATATATATATATATATATATATATATATATATATATATATACACACAGACACATATATATATATATATATATATATATATATATATATATATGTGTGTATACATACACACACACACACACACACACACACACACACACACACACACACATACATACATATATATATATATATATATATATATATATATACACACACACACACACACACACACACACACACACACACACACACACACACACATACACACATGGAATTTGGCTGTGATATCAGAGTAACACTTCATAAATGTGATCCACACACAGTTCATTCAGGTCGTCAGCTGACTTCATTTTATTGCCATATAATGTTCCCGAGCCTTGACCTGACCAAATGAAGCAACCCCAGATCATAGCACTGCCTCCAGAGGCTTGTACAGTGGCCACCATGTATGATGTGTGTATCGCTTCGTGCACAAGTGGGTTTCTTATGGCCACACAGCTGTTTGTCCCAAAACAGTATTGCAAATTACTAGAGATGGGGAAAAATGTTTGGTTGTGAATCGCGATATATTTAACTTCAAGTTAAATATATATTATTAATTATTATATTAATTATAATAATAACATTGTACAATAATTACTATTCATCTTGTGTGGTAGAAATTAATTAGTTGCCAAGTTTGTTTTAAAACAATAATTATGGCAGAGGAAAGAGAAGCATGCTGCTTAGCTGAATAGTAAACTTTTGACGTCAGGTTCTATGGTTTAAATGCCGCCATTGTTTTTAAGTGAGGAAACGTTTAATGTTTTAAAGGATCAGCACCTAGACTGGTAATTCCCATCCCTACCGAACACCATGAGAAACTGGTTCTCACGAAGACCATCTCAGGAAAGAGTTACCAGCCTCAGAAATCGCCAATTAACACACAGTTTAGAGCCAAAACTTCTGTCTGGTAGTGTATATGCTTCATCATAGAATGATATTATAGAATGATGTTTCCATGTAAAAAGAAAGGGGAAAAACTGCATTAAAGACTGCATTATCTATAAACACGGGTCATTGATTTTACTAAAAATAACAAAAACAGCCCGAATGTAGTAGTTGATGATGCAAGTAAGCATTACTTCAGGTAACATGCCATAATGTGTGTTTGCATTTCTTTCCTTTAAATAGCCTGTTTTATGGCATCGGATTAAATGGACTGCGAAATGAAACCAGTGGCAGAGCGTTTACGCCTTTCTTCATTGAGACTATGGGTTAAACATGTATGGAATAACACACTCTGGGGGGCATTCATATAAACCTTTGACTAGCTGGACTATGGATGAGAACTGCGCTTACAGAAAATGAATCAACACCTTCTGAGCATTCAGACTGGTAAAGTGCAGAGACATCACTCTCGAGAGCACCTGTACTTTTGTCAGAGTTCCTGTGTTGGGTTTTACTGTCACCACTTCCTCTTTTTCCAACCCTCCTTGAAAAGCTATCACGCATGGCTTAAATGCTTATGACAAATGTGGCATTCACAACTCTTACCACCCTTTCAGTTTTCTACGTGGTTGTGTATTTTATTCCTGTACGGCTTTCTGTCTTTAAGGTGCACATGCAGCATCTGTCCGACTCCTTCCGTGCTCTGAGTGCATTCCTCCCCGTGTGCTGTTTTGGATTTGAATAAAAGCGTTTATCAGATAAAAACATGTAAATGCAATGTAAATACATTCCTCAGCGAAATTCTGAACATGCCTTCAGCTTAGAGAGATTTTTAAATGAGACCTTTAGCATCAGACCTTATGCTTATGCTCATGCCTGTGCCAGGAAATTGGAGCAGAAGTTGTTTAAAGGACTAATGTAATTCCTCAAGGCCATCTGGAACAATCATTACTCAAAGATCCACGGCCAATCAGGGGTAAGATCTGTATGTGCAACACCTTATATCGACAGCAAACAGGTAAAAACATGACGAGCAAAAGGCGCCCCGGCAAAACAAGATGACTAACTTGATCCTGAAAAACCTGTCGTCTCTTAATGCGACTTCCTGTAAACTTGATTTTAAACTTGTACACTCGTATTAAACTTGTATTTTGTGAATACAAAAAACATGCCGTGAGATCAATGACTTTTGAGATCAGTAACTTGTGAATAAAACCGTTCAAACTCGTTCACACACATTTTATTTTCGATGACGATTTTGGATTCCGATAATCTAATTATGGAATGATTATCGAGTTTAAATGATTGTTGTGCCGCATTCCATTTCACAAGGATGTTCTCATACTGTGATATAATCATCCACCTGCATTAATAGAGGTGCTCTGTCAACCTTTAATAAAAGCTCAAACTCACCTCTCAGCCAGGCTGGGACATTTAGCTAATTTCTTACATTTATTCCCCCCCCAATTTTAATTACAGTACCAGTCAAAAGTTTGGACACACCCTCTACATTTTTTGTTTAGTGATTTATTTTCTACTTTCTACTACAATACAGGAGGAGATTTCAAAACTATGAAATAACACATATGTAATTAGGTAATTACGTAACAAGTCAGTTGTTATTTAGCGATAGGAAGGTCAGCTGTTCTGAAATAGTTCTTGAAGGGCAGTATCGTCAAGTCGCATTTGCAAAACCCATCAAGCACAATGATGAAACTGGCTCTCTGACCTCTGATGCAGAAGAGAAGTTCATTTAGAGTTACCAGTCTGAAAAATCACCAATTAACAAACAGCACCTCAGATTAGAGCCGTTATGGCGGCTTTACAGAGCATATGTACCAAACGCCTCTCAATATCAACTGTTCAAAGGAGGTTGTTTTACAATAAAGGGAAGAAAAAAAAACAGCAAAGAGCATGGAATTAGAATGAGTCCAAACCTTTGTCCAGTAACGTGTGATATATTTAATGTGAAAATCCACTGCTAGAAAACACAAATTACTTTAAAGTTCAGTACGTTTCCAAAGTCAGTGAGTGATCGTGTTAAATAACCACAATCTCTATACTGACCAAACCAAGCAGCCAAACGTTCAAGCCTTGTAATCCTATGTAGCGAGTTCAAATATAGAATTGGCACAGCTGTTTTTTTCACACTGGACACTGGACATCTTTCCAACTCGGATGCCTAATCTACAGCACCGGAAAAAGTTTACATCAATTCATATCAATCTTTCTCCTGGTCTAGTCACAGTTTCTTTTCCAATACACCTGGGTCACAGTGAGGTCACATAAAGGTGTGTGCCATAACAAAGACTGTGGAAGTTTAGAGCTTTGTACTATATGTCCACTCTTTCGCTTTTAGACATTTATTATTCCCATGACAACAAAACAATGTAAAGTTCTCCCACGTTTGAAGTAGAAATGCATGCTGTCGCCTTGACATGTCAGTACACGACAGAGCCATTTACGTAAATTACAGCCGGGGGGGAAAAAGGAAAAGGGGGGAAAAAAGTCTGAATAGTGAACATAAAGAACAGGAATCGAAAGAAGAAGAAAAAAAGTCATTCCTTAGCAGTGCCTGTGTATTGTGACTAATTTGTTGGTCCAGAAGTGCAAGCAATTTTCACGACATGCCCTTGACAGTGGAATCTAAATAGACAAAAGAAAGGTTTTGTCTGTACATTGGGCAGAACTCACTCTTTCAATAATATCTTTACGGTTTGTCACAGTATCATGCAGATCTCTCCCTGATGTTTAACCGGTACAGGAACTGAAATCAAAACTGTTAAGTAAAACGATGTTATGAACAGTTATGTGCCAGATTTAATAATCTACTTTAAAATAAGAACAATGTAATGTTTACATTGAACATTCTGGTCAATGTAAACAAACACCTGCACCATCAGATATTAATTAGAAGCACTAAACTGAATATTTGTTATTAGGATTAGTTCATATTTTCACTGCTAAACTAACAGTGCTGAAGTGGTGTTGATGGAATGGAATTTTAACTCACTTTTTAAGTTTTAAGACAAAACTTAAATCTACTTTTTTCGATTCCTTAACTGTGATTCACTCTCTGATTACTGAACAGGGAGTGTATCTGGCTGACAACAAAAGAAGTACAACTTAGTGTAAACAAGGCGTAAGATGATTAACCCTACAAAATTGTATTTCCTTGTATTAATAAATTAGGCAGAGAGTTCTGCTGTACAAAAAGACAGGCAGACATGTACATAGGCTTCAACCTAAAAATATAATATTACTGATTACATTAAAGGTGATCAGCTTACTTTAAGCTTTATCCTTTTAACTATTTCTACAAACTCCAACTGTAACCATCAACAATGGGTACTAACACTAGTAGATAATGTACAGACATGAGTATATATATACAGACAATGTATAATGGGTTCGAGGCTGCAGTGTGGTTTCTAATGATTCTGAGGGTTCATGCGGTGATGAGCTGAATGTGACTGTATTAAGTGTATACACACTGCACTGGGTTGATAGAGCTGGTAGTAATGGGATATGAGGTCATTCAAGTACAGTAATAAACAAACATTGTCCAGTGGAAGCTTCTGTTTTGGGTAAAAGTTACCTGTTTTGGTGGTAAGGCTGGGTGTGCTGGTTGTGGTGGTGGTGGTGGTGAAGTTGGTGGTAAAATCCCACGTAGGCGTGGTAGTTTGGTTTTGCAGGTGAGTCACGTTAGGAGATGAGAAACTAGTCGTTAATGAAATGTTTGGCTTTGTCGAGCTCTGAACCGTTGGAGCCGTTGTGGTTGTGGTTGTTTGGGGTAAATCAGCGACCGTGGTGGTCACCATGCTGCTCCTGTAACTGCCCCCTGGAGTTGTGAGACCTGGGGTCACCTCTGAAAACCCCCCCTCGGGTAAATGGTTCGGGCTGCTCGTGACACCTACCACCTCCGGACGGTTATCCGACACGGCACGCGCGTGCCTCGCGACGCTTCTGCCCTGCGAGCGGAGTGCACGAGACCAGGCAGCCGTGCACGCGAGCAAGAGTAACTCAAACAGCGGAAAAACTAACATTCTGCACCGAGCGCGCGCTTTAGCTCCCCATGTGAAAGGGTGTCCGTGTTAATCCGTGTGCTGAAAGTCCAGTCCCGGGTCAGGACTGAGCTCGAAACGAAACGTCTACACTTTAAACTCCGTACACCGCGAGATCTGCTGTTCCGCTCCAACTACTGACAGTTTCTTCTCGCTTTCAGCTTCTACAAACACTCCGCCGACCAATCAGAGCCTGCACGCGACGGAAGACGGAGGGAGCCCCGGACCAATCACAGCGCGAGAATCAGCGAGCTCTCTGAAGAAAAAAAAATGTAATGGAAAAGCTACAATGAAACTGGCCGAGTGAAGGAATTTGAGGAACGAATTTTAAGGAATCAACTGAGTCGATTCCAAGAATCGGTTCACTCACTGAATTCATATACTGTATGTGTAGGTGCTTGAGGTGCGAGGCCGCAGTGCTAAACACTAAGTGACCAAGCCGTCTATATTTTTATTTCTTGGTTTTAACAGTGGCTTAGCCCAATCATATCAGGATCGACATTTTTTTTTTATTGAAATACATTTTTCATTCAGACACAGTAACCTTGGAATTATTCACACTGAGCATTCACTATTGCTATAGGATATTTGGGTCAAATGTCCTTGGTGGGTTTCCTCCGGGTACTCCAGTTTCCTCCCATAGTCCAAAGACAAGCAGATTGGGATAACTGACTTTGCAATATTGCTCTAAGCGTGTGAGTGTGTGTTCTGTATGTGTACGCTGCACACACCAAGCACGCAGACCCAAGGTGGGCATCGAACCCTCAACCCTGGGGGTGCAAGGCGACAGTGCTAAGGTATGATTTTGCTGGCATGAGTTTGGCCCAAATGTCCTTTTAGAGTGAATGCTCACTGTGAATAATCCTAAAGTTATTGTGTCTGAATTACTTCTGATGAACAATTTCTGTCCTGGTGGCAGGGGACTTTTCAAGGACACCAGCGCCCCCAGGCTTCCAGGGCTTACTCAATAGTCTGATCACTGAAAATTGTGTAACTGGTATGCTCTGGCAATCAATCTCTATGGAAAATTTTAGCGTTTGGTGTTGAACAGCACTCTTCAACACATCACCAAAACTCTTTCTGAGGGAATACTGTACTTAGTGTATCAATGCAGATCCACAGACCTGCCCTGACATTTTATTAGGCCTTACATCAGCATTAATAATACAGTACATGAACAATAAATAAGAGATGAACTACAGAATGTCAGAATAGTAAAATAATATTTTTGGAGATGTAGATGTTTGACTTAACTTCACAATCTGTCTATTGCATTCATCCATTGTCTATACCGCTTATCATGTATACAAGGTTGTGGAACCTGGAGCCTATTTCAGGAGACTTTTGGCACGAGGTGGGGTACACCCAGGACAGGGTGCCAATCCATGTCAGGACACACACACATTCACACACTATGGGGAACGCCAATGAGCCTAATCTGCAAGTCTATGGACTGTGGGAGGAAACCGGAGTATCTGGAGGAAACCCACCAAACATGGGGAGAACATGCAAACTCCATGCACACAGACCTGAGATGGAAATCATACCATGAACCCTGGAGATGTGAGGCGACACTGCTAACCACTAAGCCATTGTATGTGGTATGATTCTTTATACGCATATAGTCATTCTTTCACAATTGAATTCTCTGTGCCATTAATCTGGTCATTCAGTACATTCAGGTCTTCAGCTGACTTCATTTTATTGCCACATAACATTGCAGGGTGTAGACCTGACCAACTGAAGCAACCCCAGATCATAACAAGCTTGTACAGTGGGCCCTATGTATGGTGGGTGCATCACTTGATCTGCTTTCCTTCTTCTCCTGATGCACCCATCGCTCTGGAATAGGGTCAAACTGAACTCATTAGACCGCATGTTCTTTTTCCATGGTTTCGAAAGCCAATATTTATGTTCCCTAGCAAATTGAAGCCTTTTGCCCAGTTACGCTTACTATCGACTAACAATTAGTCTTAGAGCGCCACTGTTGTTTAGTGCCATTCCTGTGAGCTCTTGTCACATTGTGTGTGTGGAACTGCTCTTACTTTTACTATTAAACATTGCTGTGATTTCTGCTGTCGATTTTCACGATGCAGCTTCATCAAGCATTTATGTGATTTTAAATCAGGGTCATTTATGGTGCCGTCTGACCATATTTCTTTGAGGAAGTTGATAGTTCACCACTATCCTTCCAGGTTTTAATAGTGTGTTGGAAGATTCTTAGTGCAATTCCTTTCACTTTAATGCTTTTTTCGCTTGATGCAATAAAATTGTTACTTTTTTTGCCAGACACTCTTTTTTCATCATTTACATGTAATCTTTTTTTTTAATTGATTGATTTTTTTTTTTCAATTACAAATGACTCCTCCACCATAATGGCTACATAACACAAATAATAATTATATTATTATTATTACAAATAATATTATATATAGCGAGAGAGAGAGCAAGAGAGAGATAGATAGATATACAAATTCTATCTATCTATAATTGTTTTTAGAATGTCTGCTTAGTAGGCTTGAATTTTTAAGGTCCAGTATGTTGTTACATAAGCTCTAATGGGACTAGGTGAAAAATGTTGCGCCTTCAGCTTTAACCTTTACCCCTAAACTGAGCTAAACGTAATGAAAAATTGAAGCAAATTCAACACAAAGGTTCTATACAGAAAACATATATACAGTGTTTGCAAAAGTACTTGAAAATCTGACCATCACAGCCAAATGTGAGTCTTTTCCAAACTCTCGCCACGATGCTGTCTTTGTATGCTGAAGCCTTAAGATTTCCCTTGACTGGAAATAAGTGGCTCAAACCTGTTTTATTTCATTGCCTCTGTGCATAAAGTGAGCTGCATGAAGAAATGGTTTGCCAGCGATGGAGGAAAAGTTCCCTAATGGCCTGCACACAGCCCCGATCTGAAACCCAGCACATCTGAAACACGACCACACGCTGGGCCTTCTTGTTCAACATGAACACCTAATCTCACTAATGCTGATGGGTACAAATCCTAATGTGTGGCTGATGTACAGTAGGTATACATCATCATGACCACAATCCAAAATCTAGTGGAAACCTTGCTCAAAAGACCCGAGATTATTATAACTGCAAAAATGGGTGTGCATCTTGAATGAGAGATTTAAAGCGCATGAGTGTGGTCCACATGGTCATGTGTCCACATGCGTACTGAGTGTGAAAAGGATACACTTTGAATGTCATGAGAGGTTGAGCTAGTGTAAAATTATAAATCATTGGCGCCATCTTGTGGTGTTATACTGTACTGTAAATTATTGTACTGTAAATTATTGTGCTGTAAATTTTACAAGAAACACATTTACTATAAAGGACTGGGATGTCATATATAGTTTTTAAAATATATAATGCAGAGCTTTTGCTTAATGCTGAATACAAACAAACTGAAGATTCTTGCAGAAAGAAAGTCCAAGTCAAGGTGGATTATCGATGCTGGGATTTGAACAAACAACCATCTGATATCACTCACACACTCACTCATTCACTCACTCATAGGACTATAGATGGACGGGGTGCAATTCTTCGCAGGGCATACACACATACACACACTCACACATTCATTCACACACTACGAACAATAAAAAATAGTGTGTGTGTGCGTGTGTGTATTTACACTTTGCCTAATACACTGACCACTCTTTTGGATTTGCCATTCATTTCATATACAAGCTGATATCGTTGTGGATGATAAGTTTTGGATATCATCTTCGTAAATAAATCTTCAGCAAAGTACTGAAAATAAAGAGTCGACTTTAAGTCAACAAGACTTTACTTTTTTATATTTTTTTTAAAGAATTGAAATAAACTAAATTCAAAGATGAAATGATGAAATTAATTTAAATGACAAGTTGGCTAACAGTTAAAAGTGGACAGTCAACTTAAAAATGAGTCAAATTTAGGCAAAAAAAAAATGGCTTAATTAAAACATGAAATTGTATTAAATGGGAAATGTCAGGATTTTTTTGTTGTAAAAAATTCAACTATAAATGACAATAAAAAAGTGAACATTAAATAGAAGTAGAATTAAAAAATAAATTAACGAAAACACCTTTAAATGAAATAAATCAAATATAAAAAGAGATTGATTTGAATAGGCAACTGTAAATAAAACATTAAATAAATTAAATTAACACATTTAAATTAAACTTTGAACGTTAAATAAATCAGTAACAAAAGAGGTGAGACCAAAGAAGGTAAATAATATTTTATATGTTGTAGAAAAATATAACGTGAATATAAAGTGAATTTTAAGGGGAAATAAAAATCCCTGACTAACAAATAATTATTGCAAGGAAAAAAGCCTTTCCTCAGTCACAATCATAAACGCAAACGTTTGGAGTTTGCTAAGCGGTACTGGGGCTTCAACTGGGACCGTGTTCTTTGGTCAGATGAGACCAAGATAGAGCTTTTTGGCAACAAAGACTCTAAGTGGGTATGGCGGAACACAAAAGATGAGTATGCAGAAAAGCACCTCATGCCCACTGTGAAGTATGGGGGAGGATCGGTGATGCCGTGGGGCTGTTTCTCTTCCAGAGGCCCTGGGAACCTTGTTAGGGTGCATGGCATCATGAATGCTTTGAAATACCAGGACATTTTAAAGCAAAATCTGGTGGCCTCTGCCCGAAAGCTGAAGATGGGTCGTCACTGGGTCTTTCAGCAAGATAATGACCCAAAACATGTGGCCAAATCTACACAGAAATGGTTCACCACACACAGAATCAAGCTCCTCCCATGGCCATCTCAGTCCCCAGACCACAACCCCATTGAAAACCTGTGGAGTGAGTAAGCTGAAGAGGAGAGTGCAGAGGAGAAGAGTCAGGTCAGTGGATGATTTAGAGACATGCAAAGAGGAATGGTCGAAGATCCCTCTTTCTGTGTTCTCTAATGTGGGATTTTTTTTTTCCACTGAATAACTGCACTTGAATTAAAGGTTGTAATTTCCTCTTTTTTCCATTGTGGTCCTATGTTATTTAGAACAAAACATTTTAACCAGGGGTGCCAATAATTATGGAGGGCAATAATTACACAGTATATATTTATTTATTTATTATTTTGGGCACAAGACAGTGTGCCAAACCATTGCAATTTTATTTTATTTGTATAGCATTTTAACAATGGTCATTGTTGCAAAGCAGTTTTGGAGAACTAGAAAATGTAGAAATAGATTGGAAAAATGTAAACAAATAGAATCTTTATTAGAATTTATACATAAGTTTGTCCCCAATGAGAGCATACAGGGCTGTTCTCAGCAGTAGCCAGAGGCCTTCATGAAATGAAAAGCAGGTCTGGAGGACCGAGGGGGTCTGGATTACAATTAACTCAGGAATGGCAGTAGCTCGACAGAAAGCTGAGAGAGGGAGATAAAGAAAACAGTTATTTAGACTCAGTCTTGTAATTGATAAAGTGAATGTATATTTTGTTCAAAGCTAGGAACAGAGAGCTGAGTTAGCTGAGAGCTAATTTGTCTAGATGTTACAGGATGAAGTGCCATGTTGACTTCATCATCCATAGACCAGTTTGCTTTGTAAGCAAACTGAACTAGAGCTGGAAATTACTGGAGCAAAAATCCAAAATCACAGTACTTAATAACTACAGACCAGTTGCCCTAACATTTGTGGTTCATAAGTCGTTGAAAGACTGGTGTTTTACTTTATTTGGTTGATCTGTCGGCTGCCCGGAAGAGGGTTTTTTTCTAAGCAAGAGGCCCAGAAACGTCCTCCCAACCAACCATTTGATTGTGCGATCCACCTGCTCATGGGTTCGACTCCCCCAAGGGGGAAGCTATACTCCTTATCTCCTCCTGAGAAAATGGCATTTGAGGAGTATATACAAGAAACATTGTCCTTAGGAGTTTATTAACCCATCCACTTCCCCGGCGGTCTTCCTCATGAAAAAGAAGGATGAGGGCCTCCATCCCTCCATTGATTATCGGTGGCTAAACGCAATAACTCTGAATGACTGCTACCCCCTGATAAATTTGACCTTTGAATGCCTGCAAAGAGTGAAATACTTTACTAAGCTGGATTTGTGCAGCACCTACAATTTGATGTGCATCATGGCGAGGGACGAATGGAAGATGGCGTTTATCACGCCATCCTAGTGCTGCCATTCGGTCTTACCAATGACGTTCAATTTGTGCGCCTTTGTCTACCTGGATGACATTTTTATTTTTAGCCTCTCCCTGCCGGAACACATCGACCGTGTGCCCCGGGTATTGCAACTTCTTTGGCGAAATAACCTATACGTCAAGCTGGAGAAGTCGCAATTCCACACTACCTCTACTTCCTTCCTGGGGTTTGTGGTATCCAGAGGCTCCAAATGGACCCAGACAAGATAAAAGCTGTGGCCGTCTGGCCTTGCCCCACATCAGTTCGTGCGGTATAGCACTTCCTAGGGTTTGTCAATTTCTTCCGGTGATTTATTCGCAATTTTAGCTCCCTAGCGGCCCTATTCAGGTGCTTATTATATTGGGAAGAAACCTGGGCGATTTGCATGAACAGAGGGCCCTCCGAAGAAAACCACCCCTCCCCAGAATGACAGGTGCTGCGTCTCACCACGGCTAATGTGAGGAAAACTCTACGCAGAGTCGACTCACGTAAAGCTGCTGGACCAGACAATATCCCAGGCAGAGTGCTGAGAGAATGTGCTGAACAGCTGGCAGATGTTCTTACTGACATCGTCAACATCTCTCAGAGCAGTGCCATCGATCCCATGTGCCTGAAGTCCACGACCATCTTCCTCTCGCCGAAGAAGTCTTCTGTGTCCTGTTTCAATGACTACCGTCCTGTTGCACTCACACCCATCATCATGAAGTGCTTCAAGCGGCTCGTCATGAGACACATGCGGCATGTCATGAGACAAAGACCCTGCTGCCCCCCTCTTTGAACCCACTGCAGTATCATTCAAACCATTCAACGGATGATGCCATCTTGACCACACTCTGTCTGGCACTGACACATCTAGACAAGGACACTTACGTTTGAATTCTGAACATAGATTTCAGTTCAGCATTCAATACCAACATCCCTCAACAACTGATCGGGATGCTGAGGATGTTGAGCCTGAACACCTCCCTTTGTAACTGGATCCTGGACTTTCTGACCGGAAGACCTCAGGCAGTGTGAATCGTGAACTGCACCTCCAGCACCACCACACTGTGCACTGGAGCCCCCCCCCCCAGGGCTGTGTGCTCAGTCCCCAGCTGCTCACACTGCTGACTCACGATTGTTTAGTGACACACAGCTCCAATCATATCAAGTTTGCTGATGACACGCCCGTGCTGGGTCTCATCAGCAAGAACGAGGAGTCAGCGTACAGAGAGAAAGTGCAGAGGCTAACGGACTGGTGTAAAGACAACAACCTGTCTCTGAACGTTGCTAAGACAAAAGAGATGGTTGTTGACTTCAGGAGGACACGGAGTGACCACTCTCTGCTGAACATTGACGGCTCCTCGGTGGAGATTGTCAAGAGCACCAAATTCCTGAGTGTCCACTTGGAGGTAAACCTCACCTGGTCCCTCAATACCAGCTCTCGACACAAGAAAGCCCAACAATGTCTTTTCTTTCTGAGAAGGCTGATGAAGGACCAGCTGTCACCACCAATCCTCACCACCTTCTAAAGAGGAACTATCAAGAACATTTTAAAGCAAAATCTGGTGGCCTCTGCCCGAAAGCTGAAGATGGGTCGTCACTGGGTCTTTCAGCAAGATAATGACCCAAAACATGTGGCCAAATCTACACAGAAATGTTTCACCACACAGAATCAAGCTCCTCCCATGGCCATCTCAGTCCCCAGACCACAACCCCATTGAAAAGCTGTGGAGTGAGCTGAAGAGGAGAGTGCAGAGGAGAGGAGTCAGGTCACTGGATGATTTAGAGACATTGTGCAAAGAGGAATGGTCGAAGATCCCTCTTTCTGTGTTCTCTATTCTTGTGAAACATTATAGGAGAAGATTAGGTGCTGTTTTGTTGGCAAACGGGGGTTGTACAAAGTATTAAACATCAGGGGTGCTAATAATTGTGGCACCCATGATTTGATGTAAAAGAATCATTTCTTAATGTGTGATTTTTTTTTCCACTGAATAAATGCACTTGAATTAAAGGTTGGAATTTCCTCCTTTTTTCCCATTCTGGTCCTATGTTATTTAGAACAAAACTGAATTTTTTAGAAGCTAAAGAACACTTTTTAACCAGGGGTGCCAATAATTATGGAGGGCACTTTATGTTACTGTAGGTTCAAAAGTAATTCAAGTACAAATGATGGGTTTACATATGAGCTGTTACAGTTTGCTATTCTGTTGTTATTCTAATTATTGATATTTAGGGACACAGGAAGCCGACAAGAAATTCTATTAAAAAAGGAAGTTGACTTGAACTGCAGCCTTGCACATTATCCTGCCAATAACTGGACGCTACTTTCTGGACTGCACTACATTATGTTTCTATCATATTTCATTTACTATATATATTTTCTATTTCTATTTTTATTAGATATTCTTTAACTTTTTTTTTTATATTTATCTTATTCTAATATTTTAGTTTCATTTTTATTCTTATTCTTATTGCTGTATATTATGTAAATAAGTGTTTCTTTATTTTTAAATCTATTTCTTTTTTTGTTGTAATACTGTAGGTCGACAGCAGTCGTATAAGCATTTCACTTCATATCATACTGTGTATGAGACGAATAAAATTTGAATTTGAATTTGAGATAATAAAGGCGGTAAGTTATTACTAAAGTGGGAATGAACTGTGTGAAATAATGAAGTCAACTCAAGACTTGACTGCAATGAAAAACCCAATTGCTCCAGTTACACTCACTCACTCACTCATCTTCTATACCGCTTTATCCTGTATTCAGGGTCGCAGTGGGCCAGGAGACAGGGCACATGGCAGGGTACACCCTGGACAGAGTGAAAATCCACTGCAGGGCACACACACACACACACACACACACACACTCATTCACCCACTACGGGGAATTTAGGAACGCCAATTAACCTAACCTACATGTCTTTGGACTGTGGGAGGAAAGTGGAATACCCGGAGGAAACCCACCAAGCCGCCTGCTCCAGTTACAGTAGAAACCAAAATTAAATTCATTAAAGAGACAGTATTTACAAAAATATATGCATGTGTTTTGAATGATGAATTCAATAATGAAAGCCAAGAGCAGAGCTTAAAGCAAAGAAATACATAAAGCAAAACACCTTCTAACTTTCAACACAAGAGCCAATCTAATTTATCAAAGGAAACAAAAACTGGCCCCCAAGTGGCGCAGTGGTAAAGTGCTCGCCCTATCATCCGGAGATCGCGAGTTCGATTCCCGGGTGATGCTGTAACCTCTCGCAGCCAGAGAGAACCTAGAGAGAGATGATTGGCCGAGCTCTCTCAGAGGGGAGGGATGAGCTTTGCAGATTTCTAAGTTTTTTATACAAGTGGCAACAAAAAAGTCCCAAGAGACAATAAGCAGGGAAAAAAACTCAATATTTATGCAGTGAACTGTAAAGTAAGAACTGCCGATCAAAAATGCACTGTTGAGATCAGTAATTATAAATATTAGTGAGAGAAAGAGATAACGACTAATCTTAATCATTACATTTACATATGCATAGGTGGAGCATGAGGCACATTTTTCTGTCATGTGATTTCAGAGAAGTGACTTGGCCCCACCTCTTACACAATAAATCAAAGACCAGATTTCACTGGCAAGAGAGCGTATCTAAAAAGAAACAACACAGAGCATGAGATGGAACAAAGCTGAAACATTAACTTTACACAGGTTGGGCTTTTCTAATTCAGTACTTTATGCTTCTTTTTAACCGTTTTTTAAATATGAGGTGATATTTGAACAGAAACCTACATATACAGTAAATATTAAAACTTATTTAGCTGATGAAAGACAATATCCCCTGTCTGACAATCTTTTATTATTTTCATCTCTTGCTTGAATGACTTGGTAACAATTTTAGACACACATGCCCTTCATAGCCATGCAGTTCAGGCTTTCTCCTCATTGGGTCCCTTTTTCGTACAGGAAGCCACTCCATCCTGGACACCTTTGGACTGCACCACTGGAATGTGTACTTAAATGCTTACTGTAAACCCAGCTAGGATTCAGTAGGTTGCAAGTTAGTTTAAACTTCACTGACTCAGTCAATGCTTTAAAATAGTATTTTCTCCCTTCCTAATGTGTGTGTGTGTGTGTGTGTGTGTGTGTGTGTAAACAATGCACTGTTAAGATTGATAATGATTCAGTAGTTTAATGAATCAGCAGTTTTTAACTGATGATTGAATTTAATTAAGGAAAAAAGTTGTCCAAAACCTACTTAGCTCTGGGTACAAAAGTAATTGCCCCTAAACCAATAAGTCTTGCACATCACTGTAGAACATTTTGGACCACTTTTCTTTGCAGAATTGTTTTAACCTAAGTACACTGAGCTACACTGAGGGTTTTTTGGGCATGAATGGCCTGCTTAAGAATCTCAATAAAATTTCAATCCAGGCTTAGACTAGACCATTCTGAAACCTTTATTATGTTTTTATTTGAGCCCTTCAGATTCAGATAATTGTCCAGCTGCATAACCCAAGTGCACTTGACCTTGTGCTCACAAACTGATGGCTGGACATTCTCCTTGAGGATTTTCTGGCAGAACACAGAATTCATGGGTCCATCAATTATGGCAAGTTGTCCAGGTCGTGAAGCTGCAAAGCCCCAGACCATCACACTACCACCACAATGTTCGATGCATGCATGATGTCTTTGTTAGTTTTATGCCAGATGTAACAGGACACACACTTTCCGAGTTAAACTGTTGTCTCCTCAGTCTGCAGTGTTGTTCTTGTTGATTAGCAGTGACTTTTAACCAGTCTTTTTTTTTATGGTTGAATCATTTCCTTGGATGTTGTTCTGTTTTTTTACTACTGGATGAGTCGTCATTGTGCTCTTGGAGTAATTTCGGTGATCCCAAAGCCTTAGAAATGGTTTTGTAACCCTTCCCAGACTGATACGTCAGTTACCTTGTGTCTCATCTGTTCCTTAATTTCTTTAGATCACGGCATGATGTATTGCTTTTTTTGGCTTACTTCCCTTTGTCATACAGGTTCTATTCAGGTTCTTCTTCACTCAACAGCTCTATTAGTAATCATGTCTGGGTGTGGCAAGTGAAATTTCCAAAAAATGTGGTTAATTCATGTTTTCAAAATAATTTTTGACATTTTATTTGAGATTTTTCCATTTTCCATTTTTATTTTACATATAATTGTGTTTTAAATAAAAACATAAATAGCTTGCACAAAGAGTATACTTAGTTTTACCATAACTGTATGTTGTTGCTCTATCATGAATGTACTCAATCCAGGTATCAGAACTTATACTATAGAAAAAAAAATCCCTTTAGTGGATATATACCACAGTGTTTCTGATTCTAACATATCTGAATTTAACTTAATTTAATATTGATATCCATATATTTATGCTTCAGCACTTTATGAATCCAAGTCAGTGACAGGAATCATGACAGATCAAGATCCAGATGATGGAATAGACATCCAGTCAGTGACTGAGAAAGTCTTAGTCATAAAAACCCCCAACAGTATGCCGAGACAAGATCATGAAAACATCACCAATTGCCCTGCAGACAAGGAATACGCTGGTGAAGCAATCTGCGCCAATAAAGGTAAAAATTGGTTTGACAAATATTACCAAAACCTCTCCTAGGCAGTGGCGGCCGGTCAATACAGGGAAAGTTAGGCAGAGAAGAATGCTACTTTAACATGTAATTATTTACCATAATATTTATTTATTTTAATAATGAAATAAAGTCATTTAGTCACAATATTCCGCTGTATTTATTAACACAATTTATTTACAATACAAAAAAAAATCTAAACTGTATTACGTTCATTTGTGGTCGTGTATGCGGAGCTTCGGACAAACGAATATGTCTATGTAGGCACGTAAATTTTTGAAAAGCATGTGACTTGAGGCTGAGCTCTAATTGGATTTTTACAAATCATCCTTGGGGCGCAGCACTGTGCGCCGCGAACCCTCATACTTTTGTTCTTAGCGAATCAATATTGTTTTTAAATATTTGGGCTCATGTGATTGGACCATTCTCAACGAGTCTTATTAACGGTCAGCAGATTGTTAGTTAATGTATTGAATAGTGATTGATATGGAAGCCAGCTAAATATGAGGGGAAATTCTGTAATTTCTTTCCAAAATACCCTTTCTCAAGGCAATCGGACGAAGAAAGAAATAAAGTTAAAGAGCTTAGACCAGATCGACCTGATCTTCTAATTAAGCAGCAGTCAAGTGATCACAGCCGAGCTTACACTCTGTGCTTTTCCTCCACTTCTTATGGCAAGCGGAGCTGGCTGACTGGATGTGATCTGAGTCATGCCTTTATTTTATACTAGTAGTAATGGCTATTTACAGGCAATTATTAATTATTTTATTTTATTTTGTTTGCGCACCCCCAAATTTTTTTTTGCATCAGCTGACAATGTTCCTAGGGAATTGCTTTAGATTTGATTTAGCAAATTAATTTACTATTTACTGGAACAGCTACTGAAACCATTTTAGGTAAATTGTTTACAAACCTGTTTCATATTGAAAAGCAACCAGAGTCACAATCAAGGGAAGTATAATTCACTTTCATGTAACTTTTTTTTTTTATTCTTCAAGAATTCTACAGACATGAAGGTAAATATCAGAATCAATCTCCCAACCATAGCAATGGGGAAAACCAAATGAAATCAGAAAATCATGAGGTGAGTACAGATTATATTCACATATTCAATATTCAAACAAATGCTATTTAATCACAAGTGGAAAAAAAACTTGTAGTTAAATATGAAAGGAGAGATTCCTTTAAAATTTTTATTTATTTATTTATTTACATTATTACATTATTTTTGGTCAAGGGCAATGAAGGCACAAAGGAAAAACACGAGAGACCTGAAACTGAAATAAGCAGCATCATAAAATGTGGGCAAGATGATGAGCATGCCAATGTAATTAGAAAAGAAATCCCGCCATTTCTACATGACACCAAGCAGCATATCGAAGTTGAGGGTCATAACGGTAATCCAGAAATGACCAGAGATGATCCTGAACACAATAAAGCTGATATTATCCTACATGAAGCCACAGCCTTTCCAGCTGATACCAAACAGCAGGTAGAATTAATGAAGGTGTGTCATGAAAGTAATCCTGAACTAAAAAGAGAAGCTCCTGAGCAGAATAAAGTGGATATTGTCACACAGGAAGCTACTGCCTTTCCAGCAGAAACCAAAACGCATGTAGAAATAAAGAATGACAGTCATGAGACTAAGCCTGAACTGACCAGAGAAGCTCCTGAACAAATCAAAGCTGATGTTATCAGACAAGATGCCACAGCCTTTCCAACTGATGATAACTATCATATTGAAATGATAAATGAGGGTCATAAGAGTAATTCAGAAATGACCAGAGATATTATCCTACATGAAGCCACAGCATTTCCAGCAGAAACCAAAAAGCATGTAGAAATAAAGCATGACGGTCATGAGAACAATCCTGAACTGACCAGAGAATTCTATGAACGTAACAAAGCTCATATTATCAGACAGGAAGACACAATCCTTCCAGCTGATAACCAACAGCATGTAGAAATAAACAATGAGGGCCATGAAAGTAACCCAGAACTAATGAGACAAGTTCACGAACACCAAGCTGATATCACACAGAAAGCCATGGCCTTTCCAACTAATACCAACTATCATATTGAAATAAAGAATGAGGGCCATGAGAGTAATTCTGAACTGACCAGAGGAGCTTCTGAACACACCAAAGTTGATAATATCAAACAAGATGCTACATCCTTTCCAGCTGATAACAACCATCATATAGAAATAAAGAATAAGGGTCATGAGAGTAATCCTGAACTGACTGGAGAAGATGCTGAACACAACAAAGCTAATATCAAACAGGAAGCCAATGCCTTTCAAGCTGATAGCAAACAGCATGTAGAAATAAAGAATTTGGGCCATGAGAGTAATTCTGAACTGACTGGAGAAGGTCCTGAACACAACAAAACTAATATCAAACAAGAGTCCATGGCCTTTCAAGCTGATACCAAACAGCGTGTAGAAATAAAGAATTTGGGCCATGAGAGTAATTCAGAAATAACCAGAGATGATCCTGAACATGACAAAGCTGATATTATCCTACATCAAGCCATAGCCATTCCAGCTGATACCAAACAGCAGGTAGAATTAACAAAGGTGGGTCATGAGTGTAATCCCGAACTAATCAGAAAGGCTCCTAAAAAGAACAAATTAGATATTATTACACAGGAGGCCATGACCTTTCCAGCTAAAACCAACCAGCAGGTAAAAATAAAGAATGAGGATCATGAGAGTAATTCCGAACTGACCAAAAAATCTCATGAACACAACAAAGCTGATAATATCACACAGGTAGCCACTACCTTTCCAGCAGAAACCAAAAAGCATGTAGAAATAAAGCATGACGGTCATGAGACTAATCCTGAACTGACCAGAGATGCTCCTGAACAAATCAAAGCTGATGTTATCATACAAGATGCCACAGCCTTTCCAACTGATGATAACTATCATATAGAAATGACAAATAAGGGTCATAACAGTAATCCAAAAATGACCGGAGATGGTCCTGCACACAACATAGCTGATATTATCCTACAGGAAGCCACAGCCTTTCCAGCTGATACCAAACAGCATTTAGAATTAAAGAAGGTGGGTTATGATAGTAATCCTGAACTAACTAGAGAAGCACTTGAGCAGAACAAAGTAGATATTGTCACACAGGTAGCCACTACTTTTCCAGCTGAAAACAAAAAGCATGTAGAAATAAAGCATGACGGTCATGAGAACAATCCTGAACTGACCAGAGAATCCCATGAACACAACAAAGCTCGTATTATCAGACAGGAAGACACAATCGGTCCAGCTGATAACAAACAGCATGCTGAAATAAACAATGAGGGCCATGAAAGTAACCCAGAACTAATGAGACAAGTTAACGAACACCAAGCTGATATCACACACAAAGCCATGGCCTTTCCAACTAATACCAACTTTCATATTGAAATAAAGAATGAGGGCCATGAGAGTAATTCTGAACTGACCAGAGGAGCTTCTGAACACACCAAAGATGATAATATTAAACAAGATGCTACATCCTTTCCAGCTGATAACAACCATCATATAGAATTAAAGAATAAGGGTCATGAGAGTAATTCAGAAATGACAAGAGAAGATTCTGAACACAACAAAGCTGATATTATTCTACATGAAGCCATAGCCATTCCAGCTGATGATAACTACAATATTGAAATGATGAATGAGGGTCATAACGGTAATTCAGAAATGACCAGAACCGGTCCTGAACACAACAAAGCAGATATTATCCTACATGAAGCCACAGCATTTCCAGCTGATACAAAACAGCAGGTAGAATTAATTAAGGTGTGTTATGAGAATAATCCTGAACTAAAAAGAGAAGCTCCTGAGCAGAACAAAATAGATATTGTCACACAGGAAGCCACTGCCTTTCCAGCTGAAACCAAAAAGCATGTAGAAATAAAGCATGACGGTCATGAGACTATCCAACATGAAGCCACAGCATTTTCAGCTGATACCAAAGAAAAAATAGAAATAAAGCATGAGGGCAATGAGAGTCATCAAGAACTGACCAGAGAAACTCCTGAACAGAGCAAAGTTGATATTGTCACACAGGAAGCCACGGCCTTTCCAGCTAATATGAAACATCAGGGAGAAATACAGAACAACTCCCATGAGAGTAATTCTCCTGAGCATAATAAAGCTGATATTATCAGACAGGAAGCCACAATCCTTTCAATTGATACCAAACAGCATGTAGAAATAAATAATGAGGGACATGAGAGTAATTCAGAAATGACCAGGAGACCTCCTGAACAGAACAAAGTAGATATTTTCACGCAGGAAGCCACTACCTTTCCAGCAGAAACCAAAAAGCATGTAGAAATAAAGCATGACGGTCATGAGAACAATCCTGAACTGACCAGAGAATTCTATGAACGTAACAAAGCTCATATTATCAGACAGGAAGACACAATCCTTCCAGCTGATAACCAACAGCATGTAGAAATAAACAATGAGGTCCATGAAAGTAACCCAGAACTAATGAGACAAGTTAACGAACACCAAGCTGATATCACACAGAAAGCCATGGCCTTTCCAACTAATACCAACCATCATATTGAAATAAAGAATAAGGGTCATGAGAGTAATCCTGAACTGACTGGAGAAGGTCCTGAACACAACAAAGCTAATATTATCCTACATGAAGCCATTCCAGCTGATCCAAAACAGCAGGTAGAATTAATGAAGGTGTGTTATGAGAGTAATCCTGAAGTAAAAAGAGAAGCTCCTGAGCAGAACAAAATAGATATTGTCACACAGGAAGCCACTGCCTTTCCAGCTGAAACAAAAAAGCATGTAGAAATAAAGCATGACGGTCATGAGACTATCCAACATGAAGCCACAGCATTTTCAGCTGATACCAAACATCAGGGAGAAATAAAGAACAAGGGCCATGAGATTAATTCAGAAAGGACCAGAGATGGTGCTGGACACAACATAGCTGATATTATTCGACAGGAAGCCACAGCCTTTTCAGCTGATAACAAACAGCAGGTAGAATTAAAGAAGGTGGGTCATGATAGTAATCCTGAACTAACTAGAGAAGCTCATGAGCAGAACAAAGTAGATATTGTCACACAGGAAGCCACTGCCTTTCCAGCTGAAACCAAACAGCATGTAGAAATAAAGCATGACGGTCATGAGAACAATCCTGAACTGACCAGAGAAGCTTCGGAACACATCAAAGCTGATGTTATCAGACAAGATGCCACAGCCTTTTCAACTGATACCAAACAAAGAATAGAAATAAAGCATGAGGGCAATGAGAGTAATCAAAAACTGACCAGAGAAACTCCTGAACAGAGCAAAATTAATATTGTCACACAGGAAGACACAACCTTTCCAGCTGATACCAAACAGCAGGGAGAAATAAAGAACAAGGGCCATGAGAGTAATTCAGGAAGGACCAGAGATGGTCCTGAGCATAATAAAGCTGATATTATCAGACAGGAAGCCACAATCTTTTTAGTTGACACCAAACAGCATGTAGAAATAAACAATGAGGGCCATGAAAGTAACCCAGAACTAATGAGACAAGTTCACAAACACCATGCTGATATCACACAGAAAGCCATGGCCTTTCCAACTAATACCAACTATCATATTGAAATAAAGAATGAGGGCCATGAGAGTAATTCTGAACTGACCAGAGGAGCTTCTGAACACACCAAAGCGGATAATATTAAACAAGTTGCTACATCCTCTCCAGCTGATAACAACCATCATACAGAAATAAATAATAAGGGTCATGAGAGTAATCCTGAACTGACTGGAGAAGATCCTGAACACAACAAAGCTGATATTATCCTACATGACGCCACAGCCATTCCAGCTGATGATAACTACCATAATGAAATGATGAATGAGGGTCATAACGGTAATTCAGAAATGACCAGAACCAGTCCTGAACACAACAAAGCAGATATTATCCTACACGAAGCCACAGCATTTCCAGCTGATACCAAACAAAAAATAGAAATAAAGAATGAGGGCAATGAGAGTAATCAAGAACTGACAAGAGAAACTCCTGAACAGAGCAAAGTTGATATTTTCATGCAGGAAGCCACTGCCTTTCCAGCAGAAACCAAAAAGCATGTAGAAATAAAGCATGACGGTCATGAGACTAATCCTGAACTGACCAGAGAAGCGTCTGAACAAATCAAAGCTGATATAATCACAATAGCCTTTCCAACTGATGATAACCATCATATAGAAATGACAAATAAGGGTCATAACGGTAATCCAAAAATGACCGGAGATGGTCCTGCACACAACATAGCTGATATTATTCGACAGGAAGCCACAGCCTTTCCAGCTGATACCAAACAGCAGGTAGAATTAAAGAAGGTGGGTCATGATAGCAATCCTGAACTAACTAGAGAAGCTCATGAGCAGAACAAAGTAGATATTGTCACACAGGAAGCCACTGCCTTTCCAGCTGAAACCAAACAGCATGTAGAAATAAAGCATGACGGTCATGAGAACAATCCTGAACTGACCAGAGAAGCTTCTGAACACATCAAAGCTGATGTTATCAGACAAGATGCCACAGCCTTTCCAACTGATACCAAACAAAGAATAGAAATAAAGCATGAGGGCAATGAGAGTAATCAAGAACTGACCAGAGAAACTCCTGAACAGAGCAAAATTAATATTGTCACACAGGAAGACACAACCTTTCCAGCTGATACCAAACAGCAGGGAGAAATAAAGAACAAGGGCCATGAGAGTAATTCAGGAAGGACCAGAGATGGTCCTGAGCATAATAAAGCTGATATTATCAGACAGGAAGTCACAATCTTTTTAGTTGACACCAAACAGCAGGTAGAAATAAAGAATGAGGGACATGAGAGTAATTCAGACATGACCAGAGGACCTCCTGAACAGAACAAAGTAGATATTTTCACGCCGGAAGCCACAACCTTTCCAGCTTATAACAAACAGCATGTTGAAATAAACAATGAGGGCCATGAAAGTAACCCAGAACTGATGAGACAAGTTCACGAACACCAAGCTGATATCACACAGAAAGCCATGGCCTTTCCAACTAATACCAACCATCATACTGAAATAAAGAATGAGGGCCATGAGAGTAATTCTGAACTGACCAGAGGAGCTTCTGAACACATCAAAGCTGATAATATCAAACAAGATGCCACAGCCTTTCCAGCTAACACCAAACAGCATGAAGAAATACAGAACAATGGCCTTGAAAGTAGCCCAGAACTGACCAGTGAAGTTCATAAACACAGCATGGCTGATATCACACAGGAAGCTTCATCATTTCCAGCTAATATTAACCAGCATGTAGAAATAAAGAACAAGAGCCATGAGAGTAATGCAGACTTGTCCGGAGAAGGTCAGGAACACAACAAATCTGATATTACAGAGAAAACAATGTCCTTTTCAACTGGTACCAAACATCAAATAGAAATAAAGCATGATGGCCTTGAGAGTAATCCAAAACTGATCAGAGATGCTAATGAACACAAAGTTGATAATATCAGACAGGATGTCAAAATAAAGTATGAGGGCTGTGAGAGTAATCCAGACTTGTCCGTAGAAGTTCATGAACACAGTTCAGCTGATGAGAATGGCAGTCCTTTTGAAGATAAACCCCTACTGTTTCCTGATGATATTACACAAAATGTACAAACAAGAAAACAAGTCCTGGATACACATCTAAGCAAAGCAGATGAACAAATTATCGGACAGGAACCCAAATCATTTCAGAAGGATGGTGAGTGAATAATGACTTATATCTCATTGTACCATCATATACATGCATATGTGCATGTATCTGTTAAACCCCTCTTAAATTTAAGCTGAAAGCCTACATTTTAATCTCATCTTTATTGCTTTAACAACACTGTGGTTGTGTACACGCACCCAAAACAAAAATTGTGTTTTATAAAAAGGATTTGATTGCAAAATTTGACAAATACTATTTTCTTCATTCTGGAAGCGGGCTCGTATTTCGAAACACTCGTAAATCAAAGCGGATTTCTTCATAAGAAATAATGGAAACTCAGATTATTCATTCAACAGCTAAATAAATACGTAAAAATAATTAATACAAAATATTATATATAAAAATACAATTATTTAATCCTTTAAAAAAAGTAAAAATAAATCCTGACAGATAAGTGTTTGTGTTAGTGTTTGTGCGTACAGTGCTATGTGTATGTGCACACAGGCGCTGTGTGTGTGTGTTTGTATATGTGTGTGAAGCTAAAGTAAGAGACACCCCCCTCTCTCTCTTCTCGTCTTGCACAATAAACCAAATCAAATTCAAATTTTATTTGTCACATACACAGTCATACACAGTACGATATGCAGTGAAATGCTTAGCCGACTGCCCGTGACCTTAGAATAAAAGACTATTTAAGACTATTTACACGTAAATTGAATATAACCTTCCTCTCATATTTGATTTTCACACACACACACACACACGCACACGCACATTAACGAAAACACTACTAAGGCATTAGTGAAAACATGATAGCACACTTCAGCTCATCTATAGGTGTTGGTTCGAGTTTTCTCATCATACTTTTAACAGTAACTGATAGATTCTTTATGAGGTTCAGATCAGGCAGGGTTTACCTACACTAAAAGATGCAACATATTTAACCTGTGTGACTAGTAAGTTACTCACACTGGGAATGAAATCTGATTTAATTTAATGAGCTGAAGACCATAATCATCAAAATAAAAACAAAAAAGCAGTGTGTCCGTGTGTGTGTGAGTGTAAAAAACATGTTAGCAATACCAAGTACCCCTATGATATAATAGCCTGCGTGGTGTCCAATCTTCTGTGTGTGGAAGACCTGTGTGTGGAAAACCAAGTGACAACTAATTAAACAAATGATATCACATCAATGTGGAAGAATTTTGGTCCCACTTAATGTGTTGCCACACCAGTCAATTCAACACAATTCTATTAAATGTAATTTTTATAGCACATTTAACAATTGTCATTGTCGCAAAGCAGTTTTACACAATCAAAAGAAAATTAAGGAAGTTTGTATGAAATGTAAAAACCGTGTATGAATTGAAATGATTAGATAGTCCCTGATATACCCTGTTTAACCCCTGGTAAGCGGATATTAATGCAGTTCTAACATCGCAGTTTATACAATTCTAAATGTGCAACAGAGTACATTGTCATTACCAGAAATAAAATAAAATTAAATAAGTAATATTATATTATATTTAGTTTAGGCAAACTAAGTGCAAATACTTTGGTCCACATTTTTGTATGACTCCCTGAGAAGGCAATAGGAAGAAACATATAGAGGAACCAGACTCAACAGGGAACTTGTCCTCATTTGGGTGATAATGGGTAGCAAGGAAGATCAATATAACTGTCGAGGTCTTTAAGTTAAATAAGTTAATATGTCCAGTTTGTTATTTAAGGCTCAGGAAGTTCCAGTCCTGAACTATTGAGTGACTGTTGAGGTCTGGACTTTTATTTAAAAAATTATGGAAGTATAACAGGGCTGAAATTTCTCAAAATAGAATAACATGTTGAATTACAGGAACTGAACAAAAACTTGTTGCAATTAAAATGTTCAGAAAAATTCAAACACATATTGCAACAAGTTTTTTATCAGTTCATCAACCTTAAACTACTATTTTGCTTTGTGGAATTTTTAAACGGTTGAGAGTTTCAAAATTCCTTCTGTAGGAAGAAGCTTCTCCTCAGTCTCTCTGGAAGACTTTGTTCTTACCAGAGTCTGTTGTTGACAAGTGACCGGGAATTTGTGAGGATGAAACTCAGCAGCATGCGCCAGCTATTTTTATACACTTCTGCTTCCCAATGGAATACATGTGCCAAACAATAAGCCTGAATATACACCAAATTTCTCCTGTACTTTGAAAGTAATTTTTCATACATACCACAAAAATTGAGGTTGTCTCATACCAAAGATATACTGTAAGCTTTAGCATGCTTTAATGACCGCCACCCATAGGACTTACTTCAATAGCTATGGCAAGTGCTTCAAATAGCTAGTCAAGTACTCTGCAAAATGCTACTGCAGCATGAGAAGCAACACTGAGTATTTCAAGAGGAGCTACTTTGTGGTTAAGGTTTTAAATTGGAATGATTAGGCATTTTGTCTTTTGTCTCACACACTCAAACACCTAGCTGCATCTCTCAGAGCCTTGACTTTTCAAACACAGTATTCTTTCCCTCAGCACACACATCAAACATTATAATAACTACATCTTTATTTTGTGGGTATTCAAGTACACAATGTGCTTAACCCTGGGAATTATTTTCATAGTATAATGTACTGTCATGTCCTTACATTTTAGAACAATTTTTTTGTCATTTGGTGTCTGTACACCACCACAATGTGAGTGAAGTCAAGACGTTCAGCTTTAACTTGAGGTCTTTAACAAAAGTGTGGCATTAACAATTCAGGAAATACAACCAAAGGTCTGAAATGGCCTATTTCCTCATTACTCCATGGTTTGGCCTGGGGTGTTTCTGATAGCAGTTCACACAAACCCTCAACATGAGGTCTTTATAAAGTACCATTATACTGTATATACCGTAGGACCATTATTTATGGGCCTGGTAGTAAACTCCCCACTAACTTTTACTAACCCTAGGTCAAACTGTGTTTAGCAATAATTGTGATTAGACTACATAATAAATGTGATCAGTGCAAAACCCCTGCAAGCCAGTAATTGAGTAATGGCACTCTACCCCTTACCCCTGCAGTATTAATAAACATCCTCCATGGCGGTCATTTTCAAGTTTTTTTTTCTTTCTATGTTCTGTTCACAGACCACATTATTCACCTGCAAAAGCCAGACACACCAGAAACAATGGTAAGCGGATATTAATGCAGTTCTAACATCGCAGTTTATACAATTCTAAATGTGCAACAGAGTACATTGTCATTACCAGAAATAAAATAAAATTAAATAAGTAATATTATATTATATTTAGTTTAGGCAAACTAAGTGCAAATACTTTGGTCCACATTTTTGTATGACTCCCTGAGAAGGCAATAGGAAGAAACATATAGAGGAACCAGACTCAACAGGGAACTGATCCTCATTTGGGTGATAATGGGTAGCAAGGAAGATCAATATAACAGTTGAGACAAAGACTAGACTAATAAAATACATTTTAAACAAGCCACAAGGGTTTGTAAAATTACATTAGTCAAGGTTGAACGGCCATCATTCCAATAAGGTAATTTTAAAATTCTGGGCATTATTGGTAATTTCGTGGCACTATTTGTAATTTTAACATTTTAACAGAAATATGCAACAGTTTGAAAGCAATCTGATGTCAGTATGTATGAGAGGTGGAGCACAGGGTGACCACATCCATGACAATAAGTGGTTCTTTAAATGAGCAGTTTAATTTTTCTTTTTTCTGTTTGTCATTCAACCAATTACAGAAAACAACTTCCACATGAAAATTTGTTTAAACAATTATAATATATTTAATTTATTTTTTTATATTACAGGGACAAAATACAGAGCTGGAAATGGACATGAATGGATCACAATGTGAAGAAAGGAAAAAGTCATTGATAGAGCAACTGTTTATTAGACTTAATCTTGTGGGAAAATATCATCAAAAAATGAAAGAAAAAGCTGTGATACAGATAAATCCATGTTCATTAAACTGTCAGGAATCTTGTGCAGAAAGAAATTTAATGGAAATGTATTTACAAAGGCTGCTACTGATGGACTATCGGGCAAGATACATTAGTACTGAAGCAAAAGAGTTCACCAACAAAGAACATACTAAACCAGACACAAAAGCTGGGGCAGATGACGTATTTTCAGTTTTTTTCTCCAACAAAGCAATGTCTGTTCAGGGTAAAAACAATAAAGATCCTGTTCATCCCATGGATGTCCAGATGGCGGTGTTTCACTGCTCTGATCATTTCCTAAAGCAGTTAATAGTGAATAAACTGGCTCAGTGTCAGTACGCTCTGCCCCTGCTGGTACCCAGTCTTTTCACCAAAGAGATTGAGTGTCCTCTGTGGAGCTTTTGCAAAATCAGAAAGAGCTGGAAGACCACTGACTCTTCTGGTAAGACAATGACTAAAACTCAGGCTGTTTATGAAGCAGAAACTCCAATGGTGGCTTTCTTCAGGTTCGGCTCTGCATCCCCATCCAAATCTCAACTGATGAACAGCTTGATCAATGAGAAACATCCCACATTCTTCCATAGACACTGTGCAGGCAGCAGCAAGAACCGGATCCTAATGGATGGAGTGGTTGAGATCGCTTGGTACTGCCCATCTGGGAAGGAAACTGATTATTTTCCTGACTGCGTTGCATTCTGTAATCTCCATGGTGATGCAGAAGTTAACAAGGCGCTACTGGAGATCCTGACTGAAATGTCATCAGTTAATGTTTTGCTTTTTTCTGATCCTGAAAAAGTAAAATCCAAAGCGATACTAGAGAAACTCTTCAGAGACACAAAGCCACTAATTTGTCTGTTTTCTGAGGATGAATCTGGTGTAACTAGGAATGGAAATTGGAAGTACAGAATTGGTCTCAGATACAGAAATCATTCAGATGTAACCAAGAACCTCAGAATGACGATTAAAGAGTGTCTTTTAAATTCACCATCAGTTTTCAAAGTTGAAAATTTGCACAGAACTGAATTGATAAAGGATGAAGATGACCCTGAATGCAAGAGAGGGAAAGAAGCTGCAGTTAAGCTAATGAATCAGTTGAAGGAACATGAAGTATTAAAATTAAAGGAAAAGCATCTGCCCTGCCAGGGGAAGTTATGGCATGACTGGTGTAAGATGAACAAGGACCTACATCAACTTCAGGGGAACAACTTAGAAATGCAAAAGAGTCAGAAACAAAGAGAAATGAAGCAAATCCGTGAGGCGCAGCATAAATACAGACTTTCGCGTTTTATGGAAGAATTCATTTACTCACTGGATCATCTGGGAGAAAATGAAAGACTATTCTTCTTAAAATGGGTTATGATTGCCCTGGACAAACTCACCTCAGATGATCTTTTGGACCTTCATCAGAAATACGGTGAAACGTGGACAGCAGTTTTAGACCTTAAGAAGAAGCATGATAAATCAGATAAAATAAAAATGGAGCAAAATAAACTTGAGGAAATATCTATACAGCTAAATGCAGCGATGTTTGGTTTGGAGCACATCGTGAGAGAGATGGGACAGATTTACGAGTCGTTTATTTCTGTACAAACACACAAGGAAAGATCTAAAGAAAAAACACCGTCCTCTCTTCCCAAGCTTGCAGCAGAACTCATGATATCTGGTCATCCACTGGAGCTGATGGATGGAGATGCTGCTCATGTTCCTCTCATTTGGGTTTCAGCAGTTCTAGATGAACTTGTGAAGATACTGGGAGAACAGAGAGTGTTTGTACTGTCAGTTCTGGGGATTCAGAGCTCTGGGAAATCCACCATGCTCAATGCCATGTTTGGACTCCACTTTGCTGTCAGTGCTGGAAGGTGCACCAGAGGAGTCTTCATGCAGCTGGTCAGAGTGTCAGAGGAAATGAAAACACAACTGAAGTTTGACTATATTCTAGTTGTAGATACTGAAGGACTTCGATGCCTTGAGCTTGCAGGAAAATCCACTCGACACCATGACAATGAACTCGCCACATTTGTAGTTGGTCTTGGAAACCTGACCTTGATAAACATCTTTGGAGAGAACCCTGCTGAGATGCAAGATGTCCTTCAGATTGTTGTTCAGGCCTTCATGAGGATGAAGAAGGTCAAACTGAATCCAAGATGCATGTTTGTCCATCAGAATGTCAGTGAGATCATAGCTGGAGAGAAAAACATGGAGGGACGAAGACGTTTACAGGAGAAACTGGATGAAATTGCAAAATTGGCAGCAAAAGCAGAAGACAGTGAAGAGGAGTGTTTCAGTGATGTCATTGAATTCAATGTACATGATGATGTGTATTATTTTGCACACCTCTGGGAGGGAAGTCCACCCATGGCACCACCGAACCCTTGCTACAGCGGAAATATTCTCAACCTAAAAACAAACATTTTTAAAAAAGCTGGCAAGTCTACTGGTATGGCTCTCTCCCAGTTTAAATCACGTGTTCGTGATCTGTGGAATGCAATACTCAATGAGAACTTCGTGTTTAGCTTTAACAACACACTGGAGATACCCGTGTACAGGAGACTGGAGAAGGAGTTTAGAAAATGAACCTGGACCCTCAGACATGCCATGTTAGATAAGGAAGAAAACGTTTACAACCGAGTTGAAAATAAAAACCTAACTAAAATTGGAACATGGAAAAGGAAAAACATGGAAAAGGCAAAAGAGGAAGTGGACAAGTTAATGAACATGTACTTCACAAAGGACAAAGACAAAGACATTTTAATTAGGTGGAAAGAGAGATGTAAAACCAAGATCACCCAAGTTTACGAAGATCTTGTCAAAGACACAAAACAAAGTGTAAGTGAAGTTATGCATCAGCTACAAGCGCGGGAGAGTTTTGAACTTAAAAGGACACAGTACAATGCAAAACTCTTCTCCCTGAGCAAAGACCTTGCTTTGCAACTCAAAAGAAACACAACTGATGAACAATTTCTTAAAAATGAATTTAATGAATTATGGAATGAATGGGTCACTGAACTGACACGAGACACACCTCCAGAGAGAAGTATTGATTTTTGGGAGGATGCTGTACAGATTCTGTCTGTGGGAAATGAACAAGCTTCAGTGCGTGAGCAGAGATCTCAGCAAAACTACAAACACATAGTCACACTGGGAGATCATTCATGTTACATTTCAAAACTCAAAGGTCAGAAATGCGTTCATTACCTACCTTACATGAATCAACTTTCTTTTGAAGACAATGGGTTAGTGAGGACTCTGGCCATAAATGTGACCAAAGATACTGAGCGATTAATCAAGAAGAGCTGTAATAAAATCACAAGACTAGGGTACAAAGACAGCTACATATGGGAAATAACAGACCACGTCAGGAAGAGAGTGGAGGAACATCAGTGTGAGAACCAGAGAATTAAACTCAAAAAGGAATTCACTCTGGATCTCTGTCTCCATGTGTGTGAACTTGCAAGTGACAGATTTACTGAATGCCATAAACAATTCAGGGAAGCAAATGATACAAGAGTTTATCTCTCCAAGCAGAAACCACAATATTACAGTGTGTTTAAAAACTACTGCAGAGGAACATCAACAACCAAAGTGTTTGGAGATCTGATCTGCAGTAACCTGAGAGAATCCATTCTGCAAGCAGTCTACAATAAAACTGCTATAGATTTGGCAGCACAGATCAGATCAGACATGCCAGAGTTTAATGGTAACAGATCAAACCTTGAGAAACACATCCTGAAATATCTGGCAGAGGAGGAGGACTTTGAGAAGTACAAGGAGTACATTCTTCATCCTCAAAAACATTTTGAACACTTTATTACACAGAAGGTTAATGAGTACATTACTGATAATAACACCACAGTTCTGAAGCTTTTTAAAGTAAATCTAAAAGACAAAGGGCAGAGAATAATAAATGCTGTTCACGTTGCAACTCAAGAAGTGAAGAAGAGCTGTGGTGATGCCGACATGTGGATGAGAAATTTCAGCAGTTCACTAAAAGATGATCTGAGCTTAAAAGAAATAACCTTCACTGATCACAGAGAAATTACAGACTTTAATTTTTTACAGCAGGTTGTTGGTAAGGGTCTCACTGCAATGATGTCAGAGCTGGACAAAAGCATTAATAGCATAAAAGACATTAAAATTGAGAAGTTCAGAAAGAAGCCAGATGAGATTCTGATTGAACAACTCTGTCATTGATGCTGGGTTCAGTGTCCATTCTGTAATGCCATCTGTACCAGCACAATAGAGGGTCATGATGGAGATCACAGTGTCCCCTTCCACAGGGTTGATGGTATCAATGGGTGGCATTTCAGAAGTACAACAAATCTCTGTTCTGATTTCTGTACAACTCTTGTGCAACCTGAAAAACAAATCAACCCAGACCATAATCCAGATGTGTTGATACCTTACAAATCATACAGATCAGCAGGAGGAGTCTATGCAGCCTGGAGCATCACCCCTGATTATTCACAGCTCTCATACTGGAAATGGTTTGTGTGTAAATTCCAAAATGACCTGGAAAAGCACTATGGGAAAACATTTCAGGGTAAAGGTGAGATTCCCAGTCAATGGAGAGACTTCACTAAAGAGCAAGCTATTGAGAGTTTGGATGAATACATCTGAGGGGGAAAAAAAGCTCTTCTAAAATCTGCTAAACTTTTCAGAGCTGTGTAGAAGCATCACCGTAATCAGAAATCAGTCAAAAAGTAAAGAAATGGCAACAGCAATGAGATAAATATTATAAGGAAACATTCATTAGATTGTAGTTACAGTAACCAATATATACACACTGTTTCTCTCATTTATTTATGGTTAATGAAAATATTTAATAAAAAGCGATCAAAATAGTGAAAATATTAATCAGATAATTAATGCACATGATAATGATATGATTCATGTTAAATTGGGATGTTCTTGTTTAAGTGTAAAAATCCTAATAATAAACACAATTGCTATGTTCGAAAGCTTGAGATTTTATTGGAAAGTACAATACTAGGCGTTTTTTTTTTTTTTTTCATTTTTTATTATATTTTGCATCTTGTGATAAGAACTCACAGAAATCCACTAGTCAGTAAGCCTAATCAATACATAAACTCATTACTAAACATATGAAACTGAAATGTCCAAATGAACAGGCTGGTCTTTTTTTTTTTTTTTTTACTCAACATGCCAATAGCATAGATTCTGTTTGTTTCAAGATTGTTTCATTTCTCATAATATATTAACCAAACTGAGAATGAAAAATTATGATCATTATGATCAGTATGTCAATATATCAATAACTTTTATTGTTTTCCTTATTTCTAAAAGGTACATGGGAAACTCAGTTTGGCTCATTTCCTTTATTTATTTATTTATTTATTTATATGGACACAGACCCCAGAGACTCTCAATTACCCACAACTGGTTAAAATATTTTATTAAAAATCTAATTCAATCCATACCCATTGGTTACAGATTTTTCCGTAAAAATAATCCATACCCAATTCACTTTTTTGTTTTGAAAGCACTTTTTCAATATGCAAGTAAAAGCTAATATACTAACATTCTCTTATTTTATTATATATACTTTTGTGCTTTTGGCTTGTGATAAATTATATATTTAAAAAAATATTGTTTGTGTCAGAATTAAATGAAAATGTCTTTACGAAATGCTTTTTTTTTCTTTTTTTCTTTTTTACAGTGGAAAGCCACATAAACATTGTTTTTAAAAAGGAATAAGCAGAAATTCAGTATTATCTGCTGTATGAATGTTTTTTTTTTTTACCTAATTACATAATGTGTGATAGAGTGATACAGTAAATTGTGAACTATATTACATGTATTCATAATTATCTCATTGCACTCTATTTTACACACTTGATAAAATGAGCATATCTCACAAGTGACCTAGATAACCCATTCAATTGTTTCGTTTTAAGGTATTTTCTGCAACTCTTTTACATGATCATGATGGTGTTTGTTTTTAAACACTCTACTGAATCTGATGAATCAATGAAACTGAAATAAAATAATAATAATATATATATTTTTTGCCTTCTATGTGGCCTGGTACTATACCAGTCCTTGATCAGAAGATTGACAAGATCTAGACAATCAGATATGTTTAAAGCCTAATTATTTAATTATATTAATAACCACTATTGTCAATAATCCCGCTACTGATTTATAAATTGTGGCAGTAATGTAATCCTGGGCAGGTCAAATTAATGTGATCAGTAATGATCTAAAGAAGAGTGAACAATGTGGTGACATCAGAAAGGTGGGAGTTTAGGGGGAAAAAACAGGGTATAAGGCTTTATTTGCATTTTTATGGAAACTCTAAAAATAAAGTTTGATTTACTTGAAAATCTTTTACACTTAAAAAAAAATTAAGTAAATCATAAGTCTATGCAATGGTAACCCTCAGTCAAAATAATTGTATATTAGTCTATACAACTAAAATGCAAGGTACAGCCAAGTGTAAAAGTTAGTACCCTCTTTTTAAATTTTAAAAGAAAAATGATCTGATCATGGCGGGTCGCGGGTCTCGGTTCCAGGCAAATACAACCTCAGACAAACAACAACTTGTACATTTTCTAACTGTGCCATTATTTCTTTAAATTTCTTCTTCATTAAAAACAACATCTGAGCAATACTAAATATGCGCTTAATGTTTCCACAGGATTTAAGACAGTAAGTTGCAGCCAGGGCCTGCTAATCATCAGCATTTGATTAACTGATCATTAACAGGCCTGCAGACGTTTATGAAAGCAGGAGTTTTGGCAGTTTTCTGGTCTGGAGCATTCAAGTGTGTGTTAACACAATGCCAAGAAGGAAAGACATAAGCAATGGTCTTAGAAAAGCAATTGTTGTTGCACATAAATCTGGAAAGGGCGATAAAACTATTTCCAACAATTTAGAGCCCCAACACACAGAGAAAAAAATTATAAAATAAAAACATTTTTAAAAAGTGAGCGCTACATCTAAAACTGGCCTTGCTGAGCATGTTAAATGTTAAAGTCCATGACAACACGGTTAGAAAAAAACTGACCAAGTATGGTTAGTTTAGATGAGTTGCCAGGAGAAAACCTCTCCTGTCTAAAAAGAACATGGAAGCATGACTGAGGTTCACAAAACTGCATATAACGACAAGGCTCGAGAAAATGTCCTCTGGGCAAATGAGACCAAAGTGGAGTTGTTTGGCCCTAATGACTATCAATATGTTTGGTATTTCAATAGAAACGCATCATTCCCACTATCAAGCACAGCAGGGGAGGGGTGACGATTTGTTTTTGGAGATCTTGTCACATGTTTCACTCTACCATGAAGACGGTCCTGGCCTCGGCTGATGTTGACAGCTGTTTCTCTGAGGACTTGACTTGGCTGCAGTCGCTCGATAGTTCAGGACTGGAATTTCCTACAAGTCTACCTGAGCCTCCAATAACTACCTGGACTCCATATTAACATCAGTTAACATCAACTGTTATACTGAACTGCCTAACACACAGTATGAATGAAGATCAATTCCTGCTTTCGACCACACAAATGAGGATGGGTTCCCTGTTGAGTCCGGTTCCTCTCAAGGTTTCTTCCTATTGACATCTCAGGGAGTTTTCAGTTGCCACTGTCGCCCTCGGCTTGTTCATCAGGGACTATCTGACCATTTTTTAAAAGCACTATACAAATAAGATTGAATTGAATTGAATCAATAACAGAGATTATCCTTTGTTGATAACTGGAATGTTTTCTGGGAGCGTCCTAGCCTCTACCACACTGATGGCCGGCACCCTAGCAGAGCTGGAGCAGCAGTCCTCTCTGACAACATCTCCAGGACACTACGAACCATCGGACTGGCGGCAAGTCATATCTTAGATTCCAATCATAACAGCCACATTACAACTCACCATACTGATAGACGTGCACACATAGCTCATCCTATAGAAATTGTCTGTTCCCTGAATAGTGAGAAAAAAGAATAAATTCATTAAATTAGCTCGAAACAATCTAATAACCAGAAAAAGGCCAAATAAGTAATTGAAATCTGCCTCTAAAGGTTGGGTTTCTCAACATCAGATCCGCCTAAAACACTTATTGTTAATGAAATGATCTCAGAATATTGCCATGACACACTCTGCCTCACCGAAATCTGGCTTAGACCAAGTGAATATATTGGTCTGAATGAGTCTACTCCATCAGGATATTTCTATAAGCACGAGCCCCGTCAAACTGGTCGTGATGGTGGTGTCGCAACTATCTACAATGATTGTACTCACTGTTACTCAGAAAACAAGGCCCAGGTTTAACTAATTTGAAGTGCTTATCATTAATGTTGCACTCAGTGAAATACATAATAAACCCAGAGACCTCTGGGGCCATAGTCTGATTTTCTTAAAGAGTTTGGACATCTGCTGTCAGACCTATTGATTAACTCTGACAAAGTGTAGATTCATGTAGACGATGCTAACGACGCTTTAGCACTCGCATTTATGGATTTGCTAAATTCCTTTGGGGTTAAACAAAATATAAATAGACCAACTCAACGCTTTAATCATACGCTAGATTTAATTATATCCCATGCTATAGATGTCAATGTCTACCAATTTAAAACCAGACTCAAGACGCAGCTCTTTAATCTGGCATTATAGTCATCCCAGTACCTCATACTCTAGTACATCTACAGTATCCTGAATGGCAACTACGCAAATTCTTTCCACCTGTTCTATATTTTTCTATCCATCCCGAGAAATCTGGAGATTTTGCCAGCTTCAGTAGACAGAGGCCAACCCGTCGAGTATCCTGTGGCATCCAGAGAAGGACCAGCTCCAGCTCGATTCTGATTTATGATGGTTGGACCTACACATGCTGCTCCTGAGCTACCAGTGATCCAGACCCCCATCTGCCCTCTGCACCTGCTGACTCATCCCTGTGCTGAACTGGACTTCATGTTAATTTAATGTTTCATGTTAACTTCTGTTCTATTGAACTTTCAGCTGCATAACACACATGATGTTATACAATTTCTATCCATTATCACCCAAATGAGGATGAGTTCCCTGTTGAGTCTGGTTCCTCTCAAGGTTTCTTCCGATTGCCATCTTAGGGAGTTTTGACTTGCCACTGTCGCCATCACCCTTGGCTTGCTCAACAGGGACAATCTCATTATCTAGGCACATTTTTCTCACACATACACACTTCCATAAATTTTCTTTTCATTTTTGTGAAGCTGCTTTGAGACAATGACCATTGTGTGTGTGTGTTGGGGGGGGGGGGGGGGGGGGGTTGGGGGGGGGGGTGACTAAGGGGTTCATCCGTGGAGTTCATTGTGTTAAGAGACTGCCCAGCCTCAGTGGTCAAGATGTTGGACTACTGATCAAAAGGTCCAAATTCCCGCAACCACCAAGCCGCCACTGTTTGGTCTATGAGCATGGCCCTTAACTGAACAGGTTATAATGAGATAAATGCATGTCTCCAACATAATCTAACATAATTTGATAAACGTTGTGTAATAAATCCAAGCCTGGATCAGTGGTGTTGAGTGACAGAGACATTTCACTCTGTCCTACAAGTGCTTTAATTAATTTTAATATCATGGTCATATTAGGAAATAATTAAAAATATTAAAGACTTGATTAAACAAGATTTAGTATAGGCAATTAGTTTTGAAGCGAAACCTTTTTTTACGTAATAATTTTTTATAAATATGTAATATATTCTAAATAACCTTCTAGAACCACTAGATGGCTGCGTGTGTGTGTGTGTGTGTGTGTGTGTGTGTGTGTGTCATAATATCTATTTTACTTTTGCTTTCTTCAGGGGAAAAGACATGGCGTCGGTGAAAGGTAAGAATTAAATAAAATGAAAAATGAATTCAGCTTTTATATTACAGTTTACCATCTTTACACTTGTTTAGTCTAAAATGGTATAAAATTCAGTCAAAGGTTTAAAACAAAAAATGCAAGTAAATAGATACTATGAACTTCTGATATGTTCAGTTAATGTAGTAATATTTTATTTTCCAAACAACATAACAGAGTTATATGTGAATATCTGTGAATAGTTTTAGGATCCAAGTTTAAAGCTCACACATTCACCTAATTGAATTTAATGCTCACCTAATTCACCTCTTCAAGAGTATACTTTTATCTAGCTATTCACCTGAACACATTTCTCTGTTTATGCAACACTTTTAAACTGTATTCTATTTTCTTGAACACTAGACAAGAAACAAAATAATAATAATAATAATTATTATTATTATAATAAATATAAATAAATAAATAAATAAACTGACAAGATCAAAATCAGGAAACAACACATATTGAAAAATAAACCGAAAATAGTTGGCTTGGACGTCACACAATAATTGGGCAAGGAGGGTAGGTTTGAGTCATCCTTTCATGCTGGATAACTTGATTATGTCTGTCGAGAAAGGTGTGTTAGTGATTGATGGGAAATCAGAATGGAATGTTGAAGCACAGAACAAACTGGCAATGTGGTAAACTAGGGCAAGGAAGTGCTGAAGTGATTCATGACATGATCGGGATTAAATGTTGATTCTATAGTATGTTTTGAAACTGTAGTAAATAAAACTGGGTGTATTTTACATAGATCCATCGGAACAGAGTGGAAGGAAAAGGAACAGTATGTCTCCACCTCCTACAAGTAAGTGATGTTTTTGCTTGAATACAGTGGAATCTCTGATTGCGAGTAACGCGGTTTACAAGTGTTCTACAAGACGAGCAAAGATTTTTAATAAATTTTGACTTGAAAAACAAGAAAGTCTTGGTTTACAAGTGCCAAGTATCACGTATCACACATGAGCTTCTTGTTTTGACACCGAGCGTCACGTGATCACAACTGAGCCAATGGTTTTTCTCTCTCTTGCGCTGTGGAATTGTGGGTAATCGTCTCCCCTTCTGGGTCTTAGTGCTCATCTCTTAGTGGTATAATAAACATCTCCCTCTCTGTTTCAGTGTGTTGTTAGTCCTACAGTATGTGTGCGCGCACGTGCATAATTTGACATCACCTCTCACCTTTACATCCCCCGCCCCGGCTTCACACACACACATACAGACACACACTCTCTGCTCTGTCGCGATTCTTTTCAAAGGTAAAGTGCAGGTTCATTCGTTTATTTGTTTTTTTTACTTTACAGCAGTGATTCCGTTAGTATGCGCTCATGCGAGTGTCATTAGCGATGTTCCTTACTAATCTTTCCGATAAAGTGTTCTTTCCATTAATGTTTGTGTAAACACACACACACACACACACACACACACACAAACACGGTGCCTAGGCGCACAAATCTGTGGGGATTTATTTTTTACTTTTTTAAAGGTAAAGTGCAGGTTAATTTGTTTCATTTTTACTTTATATATTGTATTAATTATTTTTATGTATTTATTTTTTTGGCCTGTGAAACGAATAATTTGAGTTTTCATTATTTCTTATGGGAAAAGACACTGTATGTTGGCCATGAATTACTAACATGGGAATGAGATACTATGTTTAGGCCATGACTTAAGACACAGGAACATGATACTATGTTGTGGCCACAACCTACTGAGACATGGAAGCAGATATGTGGCCATGACTTACTAAGGTGTGGGAACAAAATAGTATAAAAAGTACTGCATAGCCACGAGAAGTCGTGACCCTGACATAAGAATGTGTGGTAATGAGATCATTCACGGCCTAGAATGAGATCAGACATGGACACAACTTAAGACCTGGGAACAAGATATTATGTTGCAGCCACAATTTGATGTCATAGCATTTAGCCTTTTGGAAACAAATGATTGTTTCCAGGCGGTAATAAGTTGTGACCACTGTCATTCCGGCTGATGTTGTTGCCGTGGGCTTGAAGGCATAGATGCAGAGGTACGAACGAAGAGAGTCTTTATTTACACAAAACAAAACATGAACTTTAGACAAAACGTTAACAAAGGAAGTTGGCTTTCTACCGGAGCATGTTACAAACAAAAGTTTTAATCAAAATAATCAGTATTAATCAAATAACTTATACAGACTAGGACATTAGACTAGACGTTTAAACAGACTGGGATATAAAACAGCCCAGGGACTAAACATACTAGACAGACTAGGAAATGGACGGGTCTCAACACATACTAGGGATTTAAACAAACAAGGGACTAAACATACCAGACAGACTTGGCCTACTAGCTGTTACACACTAGCTGCTAAGCTGGATGGTAGCTAAACAGACTAGTAACCAAAGATCCAAGGAACGAACAGACTAGGTACACAGCAGACTAGGTATGAAACAGACTAAGAACTAACCAGGTTAGTGGCTAAACAGGTTAGTAACTAAACAAACTAAGATCTAAACAGACTAGGAGACTAGACCAACTAGGAGACTAAACAGACTAAGAGCTAAGCAAGTTAGTAGTTCAATGGTTAGTAGTAAAACAGACTAGTAACTAAACATACCAGAGAGCAAACACACAAGAGGCTAATCCAACATGAGGTTACACACACAAAAGACTAATCCTCCTAGAGGCTAATCCTACTAGGGGCTAACCATGTTAGAGGCTAAGCTTACACTAGGAGACACAGAGACAAGGAGACATACAGACAGCAACTGTAACTAAACAAACTAGGGTATTACACCGGCAAGAAAACTGACAGACAAAGAGACACACAGACAAAGAGACAAACAGACACCTACTTAACAGACCAGATGTAAACCATCAGATGTAACTAAATAGCTCCATAAAACAAATGGCAACTAATACAAGACAAAATAAATGCCCACTTGACATAACTAATGCTCGACCCAGTTTCCCAGAATTTATAAAAGGTCTCTTGAGCTACCTCGGTTCAGGTTAGCACTCTCATCACCTGATCGAGGTGCATTCTGGGAAACTGAGTCTACAAACAAAACCACACAAAACACACATACAAAATTATTGGGTGCCCAGCACCCTCTAGAGGTGAACCGTTACAGCCACAGCTGTCAAGTAACACTGACACTGACACATTTTCCCCCATGTCACCATCAGCATTTTATATATATATATATATATATATATATATATATATATATATAGTTTCACATGTTTCTACAGGGAAAATGTAAGGCTTCATAAAAATTTATAGATAATATTTTAAAACAACTGAATGCATCTACAGCTAATTGTCTTAAGATAATTAAAGGTAAAAGAATTAAACCTGTAATCATACATCCTGCTCATAATAATAATTTATTCATCTAAAGTGTTTTTATATGTTTACTCAGTGGTTATTGTTTAATAATTCACAAACTGCAACTAAGAAACTTTCTGCATAATAATGTTGAAGCTGCTTATAGTTGTTTACACTGCTGTCTGATTCTGTCTGGTTCATTCTCCATATACACAAATTCCCTCATAGAGCCAGGTTTAGAGTTAATCGGGTCAGTGAATATAAAATGTTACATTGGGCACTGATATGACTTGTAAGGCTTGTTATATTATTTTTTCACAGTGTCAGACCTGAGGATTGTTCTGTTGGGGAAATGTCTCTCACAGACCAGGAGAGTTAGTAATTCCATCCTAAACAGATCTGTGTTTGAGACTGAAGATCCCCCACAATCAAGTGAGCTACATTGTGAGAGTCTAGAAGGACATGTGGATGAAAGACACATTACCCTCATTATCACACCTCATCTTTTTGACACAAAACTTTCCCTTGAGGACTTAACTAAAATAATGAAAGAGTGTGTGCCACTTTGTAAACCTGGACCACATGCATTTTTACTGGTGGCGCAGTATCATGATTTTACAGAAGAGGACAGAAATCGACTGAAATGCATCATAAACTCCTTCAGTGATGAAGCCATAAACTACTCTATTGTGATAAGCACAGACAGTGAGGTTTATAATTCAGCAAATGAAGGACAGAAAACTGCTATTCACAACTTAACAAAAGATTGTCATGGGAGGCATCATTATTTTCCACAGTTACATGGAAGGAGCGAGGACTCTTTGTCAGTTTGTCTGCTGTTTGAGAAGATTGACCAAGTGGTGAAGGATAATGGAGGAAGACATCTTGTATATGAGAGTTTTGAAGATGCCGAGCAATCTTTTAAAACTGATGAGGAGCCTGAAACAATCCGACAAGCAAGATTTACAGGTAAATTCTCACATTATGTATACTTTAATATAAATTATTGCTTTCTCCTGTCTGGAGGTGACGCATAAAACTAGTGAGTATTAAGTTTCAACTTTAAGTTTCAGGTTTTTAGTGTCATTGGCACAGTAAAGAAACATGTTGCCCCATACAATGAAATTCTTCCTTTGCTGTCCCCCAATGAAAAGTAAAAAGTAAACATAAAATAGAATAAAATACACAATATATAAAAATAATCCAGTCCTATCCATCCTGGCTCATAGATCATCCAGTTTGTTTTCCAGAGAGCGCACATTGGCCAGTAATAGGCTGGGTAGCGGTTTTCAGCTAGCGCAGGCTTTTCGTTAAGCATGGACCTCACATCTCTTTCCATGCTTGCCATGCCTTCTCTGAAGTGCTCTCCTAGGGTGCATGTCTTCCTTCCTGGGGTGGCTACTAAAATTCCAATCCGGACAGGAGGGTGTAAGCACATCGCCCTTGGGGACTCCATGACTCATACATCTCATGTCATCTCATTAACCTAATGAAACTCAATAAGCTATCCGATTCATGTTTCCTGTGTTCCCCAGATAATTTTTTGTTTATGGAAAATTCATCAGGGTAGTGAACACCAATAGGGTATTAAAATCACAAACTGATCTTTCTCCAGTAGTATTCAGACTGTACAAAGCCTCCCCCAACATACATACAAATGTGAAGCAGTACATGTAAAATTGTCCTTCCAAGCCATTCAGTACACCGTTAGCACCGTACAAATACACACAAGTCCCCAAGAATAACCAAAGTCACAATAACACAAGGAAAATACCACAGGGTTTATCGTTCAGTCTTTAAACAACATGATGAATGTCAAGATGGGATAAAATGATCCAACATAGATCTCCCTAGTGGAATAGGCCTGTGTCCAGCATTCAAGTTAAGGCCTGGGCACCATTTAGCCAATACTACATGCCGCAAAGAACCTTTTAATACAATCCCTGGAGCAACTCGCTCCAGATGGTGTATATAAAATCATTTTTTTCCTTCTTCACTTTTCATTCCTTGAGCCTGTTCAAACAACTGATTTTAATAGTATTTTTACATTTAATGAGTGTGTTTGAGTGGATTACAAGGGTAATTTTTTATATTTCTTTTTTTTTTTTTGTGGCATTAGACTGTAGTTTTTCTGTATCCATGCTGATTATTAAAGAACTTGAAAAAATGGTTTAAGTTTAATCTAATAAACACAACATACAAAAGCTATTTTTTTTCCCCTGGGAGCTGGGGATATTGTTGGCGAATAACTAAGAACTACTAACCCTCCTGCTCTGACCTATAAACCACCTACAGTATCATAATTCTTGTTGATGACACATACAATGGGTTTAAATAGGTGTAAAGTTCAGTGACACAATCATTCAGATGTTGAGGGAACCTTTGATCTAGTAGCACAGGTCATCTTAGCAGTGTTTTAATTATTTAAAATCAGATTGAAGTAAATGGCCACACCACTTCCTGTTCAAAGATATAAAGTATAATAAAGCACAATTTAGTCAAAAATGCTAAACATGGTAATATTCTATGTACTGTAGATCATGTCTAGAAAGACAAGTCTAGAAGGTGTTTTACTGTTTAAAAGCTTCCACCGAGCTAACAACATATTGAATTTTTTTACATTTACTGTAAATGTTGCCATCAAGCAGTGGACCCTCTTCTAATCATGGATGAATTGATACTTAAGCTAACATTACCGCATATGTAAAAGTACCAGCACCCATCCCTTATATTGCAAATCATCCTGTTTATCCCATTGGGGTCAACATTGTCACTGACAACATTAAATACTTTTTTTCTTCACATGTTTTTGTAAATGAAATGATATGCAGTACCAACCCAGAGAAGGTTCACAAGTTTAGGAGTTGCACATGATTTGACATATTTCCAGCAGCCAGTTTTGCTCTACGTAAATAAGTAAAACATATTACTACTATTATTACCATATTAGTTTTATTATTACTATTACTTTGGCAAATATTTGAAATTGACACACATATAAGAAGAGCCTTCAGGTCTTCAGAAAGCAGACCCTCAGACCCCAGAGGGTTATTAATTGCCCTTACATTTTTTTTGCATATTTGTCATACTTAAATTATTGATATAAAAAAATATATATTACACAAAGATAACCTGTATAAATAAAAAGTGCAGTTTTTAAATAAGTATTTCATTTATTAAGGGAAAAAAGCAGATGGCTGTTTTGTAGTGGTGTAGTGGTTAGCACTGTCGACTTGCACCACCAGGGTCTGGGTTCGATCGCCGGCCAGGCTCGATTCCCATCTCTTTGTGCATGGAGTTTGCATGTTCTCCCCGTGCTTGATGGGTACTCCGATTTCCTCCCACAGTCCAAAGACATGTAGGTTAGGCTAATTGTCGTTCCCAAATTGCCCAATAAATAAATAATAAATAAATAAAAAGTGCAGTTTCACTATTCGCCCATAGTGCGTGAATGAGTGAGTGTAGGTATGTGTGTGTCTGTGCCATGTGATGGAATGGCACCCTGTCCAGGGTGTACCCTGCCATGTGCCCTAAGTCTCCTGGGCTCCAGGTCCCCCGCGACCCTGAGTACAGGATAAAAGATGAGTGAGTGAGGGGAAAAAACTGTCCAAACCTGCCTGCCTGTATGTGACAAAGTAATCATCCTTCTTTCTAAATCATGAATGAACTGTGACTTTTGTAAAGCTGAGTTATATTTCACTTGCCACACCCACGCCGCACTAATCAAGAAATTGGACACAAAATTTATCTGACAAGGGGGAAAAAAGCAACAGTCAGGAACAGACAAATTCAGGAACAGATGAGAAACAAAATAATTGGCATGCAACATTGACTCAAAGAAACCTTGGTGAGATGCCATTATCCACAAATGGAGAAAACTTGCAACAGTTGTTAGCCTACATCCTGGGAGTGTCCAACCTACCAAAATTAATCCAAGAGCTCAATAATGACTCATCCAGGAGCTTTTAAAAGAATAAGAGATAATAAGAAATATACTGGGCAAAAATGGCATCCATGGAGAGTTCCAAGATAAAAGCCACTACAGAACACATCATCTTAATTCTCCCCAAGACTTTTGAGCAAATATTCGGGAGACTAATGAGACAAACTTTTTTCAAGATGTGTGTCCAGTTACATTTGGCACATTATTTTATTGGCATATTAGCAAATTTATAAAAAAAAAGAATATCATACCAAACAGTCAAACTTGGTGGTGGTAGTGTGATGGTTTGGGGCTTCAGGGCCTGGGCAACTTGCCATAAATGATGGAACCATGAATTTTGCGCTGTACAAGAAAATCCTGAAGGAGAATGTCCACCCATCAGTTTGTGACCTCAAGTTTAAAGCACACTTTGGTTATGCAACAGGACAATTACCTGAAACACAGTAAAAAAAAGAAAAGAAAAAATAATAATTAAAAAAAATTATGTTTTGGACCTGCAGTCTGGACTTAAATCTGATTGAGAAGCAGGCAGTTCAATTCAATTCAATTTTATTTTATTTGTATTGCGCTTTTAACAATTGTCATTGTCACAAAGCAGCTTTACGCAATCAAAAGAATTATTATATCATGTGTGTTAGGCTGCAGAAGTGGTCTACGTTAACATTGAGTACAGTTCAGCACAGGGATGAGGGCAGAGGGGATATGGGTCACTGGGATGGGGTCTGGACTAAGTACCACTTAGTCTTAAAAGAATTGCAAAAATATGATACTGAAAAAATGTAGAAAAGCTTCATAAGGACTCCAAATTCCATTTAAGGTAGTAATGACAGCCTTCACCCCTGCAGAATTAATAAAAATAATCCATGATTTTTATTTTCATGTTTTTCTTTTTTGCCTTCACCTCACAGACCACAGCGCTGACCTGCTACAAGTGAGACAAAGAAGAGAGAAAAGATCGGTAAGCTGATTCAGTAATGTTCTATCATTATAATGTTCTAACAGGGTACATGGTCTCAAAACTAATGACTAGCTGAGACCTGAGACAAGACAGATTCACATTTTTAAATTAAGAGGAAAAGTCCTATACAAGGGGGACAAGATAAAGCGCACATGCAAATGTGCAAACTAGAGCGACCAAGTGACAACATGAGGAGAAGGCCAGCTATTTGTGGAAGCTAAATCATTTAGAGCCTTGTACATAAGTAATGCTAGTTTGTAATTAATTCTAAACTGAACACGTAGCCAGTGCAGGGATGATAATATTGGGGTTATAAGATCATATTTTCTTGATCTGGTGAGAACCCTGGCAGCTGCATTTTTGACTAACTGTACCTTGTTCATTAAGGATGCAGGACAGAAAGGAAGGATGCATCAGAAGGTTCATGCATTCATCATAAAATGTTTCTAAGTGTGGCAGGATGAGTGAAACTCTTCCTACTGGCATTTGATTGGCTGGCTGCTCAGTGTTTGTCCTATCATTGGTCAAGGGAGACCTATATAAAGTGGCTAGTAAGGGAGGTTGGGTCATGAGTCCCGCCCATTTTCTTTTGTGTATGGCATCAAGGTTAGTTACACATGGAAGCTTACATTAGGGCATATTTTATAGGACAGCCTATTGAAGGACCCTCGTGGCTGACAGATCCAAGTGTTCACCTGGCGTTACGGACGTGGTTGGGTTCCCCCCCCCTCCCATTGAATTCCTTGTCTCCCAGCTAGATGGAAAGAAGTCTAAGCTCCCAGTTCACTGCCCCACTGACTCGTAGGGTATGTTTGTTGAATTATCTGTGTAGAAGTTGCATCTTTTATTAGTGGGCATTTGCTGTGGGTTGCTTATTGTATGTTAAAAGAAATTTTATTGCAGATAAATTACAGGCATTGCTAAATGCGATTAGCTTCCCTGTGACTGTGCTACGGAGGAACTACAGCAAGAGGCTGCTGTTGCTTTGAGCTGTTCGGCTTTAAGCTGCTTTGCCCGCAAGTTGTGTTTTAATATTTTGTTTTAATGTTTTGTTTTACTTTTAATTTCAGTTTCAAGTGGTGCACTGTTTGCATCAAAACTTTCTGCCTTGAACATTTTTTGTTTTATTTTCTAACTGTCGTGTGTGTGTGTGTGTGTACAATTGGAGTTGTGAATGTGTGCACTCTGGGATAATGGTGTGCTTGTGTGTGGGTCCATGCCTGTTGTTTTTTCTCTAGTTGTGTGTTGTTACAGTTATGGTATTTTATCTTATGTTCAGGTACAAAATTTGATTTCTCTAGGTACAGGAAAAAGTCAGCCAAGTGGTTAAGGTGGGAGTAGAGTCCTGGTGTCGGTGCTTCGTGTAACTGTGTATGCCACTGGTTTAAGTGGAGAGTGCTTTACTGTGTAGGCCGATTGTGCCCTTATGCCCTGCTGTTAGGCCTCGGTTCTGGTACATCAAGTGTCCCATGTGCATTGCGGCTCCCAATGATTGCTTATATTCTTTTTTTTAAATATATTTTGTAATCAAATTTAGATTTTCTGATATCTACGTCTTCTGCCTTGTTGCTTGTGAACTGACCTGTGCGGCCTACGATTGATTAATTAATTAAGGTCCCTGGGCCTTACCCAGGGTGGCATAATCGGATTTTCAACTCTTTGGTAAATCTAATTCCTCAGCGCTGTTATGCATCATAATAGTTTAGTCTGGAGGTCATGAATGCATGAACTAGCTTTTCTGCATCAGATAAAGATGTAATGTTACTAAACATGGCAATATTTCTAAGGTGGAAAAAGGCTGTTTTTATAATATTGGAAATATGATTTTCAAATGATAAGTTACTGTCTAATATTATGCACCGTTTTTTCACTGTCGAGCTGGTAGTAACAGTACATCCTTCTAAACAAAGCTGAATTGTGAGCTGTTGTGTACTGGTTTTTGGGCCAGTAAGTAATATCTCTCTTATCTGAAGTTAGTAAGAGAAAATTATCAGTCATCCAATCTTTTATATCTTTGACAAATTCAGTTAATCTAGACAACTTGGGTATTTCGTCTGGTTTTATTGAGATGTATAACTGGGTATCATCTGCATAAAAAATTAAACTAATCCCATGTCTTCTAATGACACCCAAGGGAAGCGTGTATTGTATATGGAGAAGAGCAGAGGACCTAAAACTGACCCTTGTGGGTCCCCATATTCACATTACACAGTGAATAAAATACCTAGGTGATTTTGTAAGCGATCTATGAGAATATTATGATCTACAGTGTCAAATGCAGCACTAAGATCAAGTAAGACTAGTATTGAATTTTAGCCTTAGTCCGAAGATAAGAACAAATCATTTGCAGTTTCTGTACTATGATGGGGCCTGAAAACTGACAGAAATTCTTTGAGGATATTGTTTTCCTGCAAGAAGGCGAATATTTGAGCTGACACCACCTTTTCTAATATTTTTTATATAAATGGAAGATTTGAAATCTGTCTATAATTTATTTCATTCAGGTGAAAATGAGATTTTTTTAAGAATAGGCTTAATAATTGCCAACTTGAAAGATTTAGGGACGTGACCTAAATATATTGAAGAATTACTGTAATAATGTTTAGAAGCGGCTCTCCAGCTGTATGTATCACTTCTATTAGAAATCTAGTTGGGATTGGATCTAACAAGCACGTTGTTTATTTAGCCGAAGTTTGTACAGCTCTTTCTGTCCTATAGCTGTAAAGCATTGAAAATCTAAATGGGAAGCTTTAAGTTTGACTGGATTACATGATGTTGTTAGAGGTTGAACATCCATTATTTTCTCCTGATACTATGTATTTTTTTTTTTCATTAAAGAACTCCATAAAGTCTTCACTACTAAACTGTGATGGACTACTCTCTGCAGATATCTTAGGGTTTGTTAGTCTATCCACTGTACTAAATAAGAACCTGTGATTGTTTTTTTTTTCTTGCTATCAGTTGGCCCAGATGCTCGGCACTAGCAGCTTTTAGAGCCTGTCTATAGCTGACCCTACTGTTTTAATATGCAATTCTAAAAACTTCTAATTTAGTTTTTCTTGACTTTTGCTCAAGGTTGTGGGTTGCTCTCTTGAGAGAGTGCATATGACTATTGTGCCATGGGTCAACAGTGTCTACTGTGCTGGTAAAAACAGTGCCTATGCTGTTAGTCATTATATCTAACTCATCTGCATGTAGGAGTCTAGCAACGTGTTAGAACAGATTTGTCAAATTACTTGTGAATCGGTCTTTGGTGGTCTAATTAATATTTCTACTAAATCGATAACGTGGGGAGACACAGCTAATCTGTTCTACAGCTAGAGTATATACAGGTGAAACTTTGAAAACTGTGAAAATTTGAGTATCGTGCAAAAGTTCATTTATTTCAGTAATGCAACTTAAAAGGTGAAACTAGGTGAGATAGACCCATTACATGTAAAGCAAGATTGTTCAAGCCGTGATTTGTCATAATTGAGGTGATTATGGATTAAACCCCAAATCCACAGTCTTTCTAGGCTCAAAATGTCTCACTCTAATCAGCTAATTAAGCCATAACACCTGCAAAGGGTTCCTGAGCCTTTAAATCGTCTCTCAGTCTAGTTCAGTAGACTGAGAGATTATGGGAAAGACTGATGACCTGACAGTTGTGCAGAAAACGTTAGGTGCTCAAGATCGGCTCTACATGAGCCAATGTCGGCGCAGTGACGTCCAGACGGTAAAATCTGATAAACGTATGAGGGGAAGCCCAGCTTGCAGCTGCGCAAATGTCTCCTACCGAGATCCCCTTAAGCAAAGCCCATGAAGTGGCCATACCCCACGTCGAATGGGCCTTTAAGCCCATCGGGGAATCAAGACCCATAGCTGTATAAGCCAACTCGATTGCCTCCACCATCCAGTGAGAGAGACGTTGCAATGAGATCGGCTTGCCTATACACTGAGCAGCCCATGAGACGAACAGCTGATCATTCTTCCTGAACGCTCGCGTTCTATTCACATACTGCCATAACGCCCGCACCGGACATAACGGATGCAAAGAGAACGGTGGCGGGTAAAAAGCATTCAACTCTAAGGTCGTGCAGTTATAGCCCGAGTCCCAGACCTTAGGAACGAAGGCCGGGTTAGGCAATAGTGCCACCCTTTTGCCATCCGGACTAAATTCCAGACATGCCTCATGCACTGACAACGCATGTAACTCCCCCACTCGCATAGCCGAAACTAAGGCAAGGAGCAAGACCATTTTCAGAGATCGGAGTTAAGGCATTCAGGAGCCCGGGTTAAGGCATTCAGGACCTTGGCTAAGTCCCATGATGGGATGCGCTGCTTTAGTACTGGTCTAAGACGCCTCACTCCCTTCATAAAACGGCATATAAGAGGGTGACGACCAACCGAAGCTTTTCCAATGCCAATGTGGCATGACGAAATAGCAGCCAGATAAACCTTAATGGTGGAAAAGGCTCTACCGCTGTCCATTAAGTTCTGCAAAAAGCAGAGAATATCCACTACTGAACAGTGGAAAGGAATAACCCCTCTACGCGCGCACCAGTTCTCGAACTGGTTCTCACACTGGATAGTGTTTATAACTTCCTGGGGAAGCCCGAGCGCATTCAAATTCAACCCTTCACGGGCCAGACCCAAAGGTTGAGTCTCTCCGGGTGGGGGTGAAGTATCTGACCTCCTGCTTGTGACAGCAGGTCCCTGCGTAGCGGAAGTTGCCAGGGCTCCCTCTGAAGGAGCTGGACAATCTCTGCCAGCCACAGCCTCCCTGTCCAACGAGGAGCCACTAGGAGGAGAGATAATCCTTTTTCTCTTACGCTGTCTAGGGTGGGAGAAATTAGGCTTAGCGGTGGGAATGCGTAAAGCAGCCCGCTTGGCCACTCGTGTGCCATCGCATCCACACCCAACGGGGCATTCACGTCCTTTAGAGAGAAGTAAAGCGGACACTTTGCGTTTGCCTGCGAGGCGAAGAGATCTACGACAGCTCTGCCGTACTTTTCCCTGATTTGATTCACCACCTGCGGGTGAATTGTCCAATCTCCGTATAACGGATTTCCCCTTGAAAGAAGATACGCTCCTACATTAAGAATCCCTGGAACGTGCGTCGCGCGCAGTGAGCTGAAATGCGCGATGGTCCAAACAATCAGCTTGCGTGCTAGATTGTGGAGTTGTAGCGAGCGCATTCCCCCTTGACGATTGATATACACACGTGGACAAAATTGTTGGTACCCTTCGGTCAATGAAAGAAAAACTCACAATAGTCACAGAAATAACTTTAATCCGACAAAAGTAATAATAAATAAGAATTCTATGAATGTTAACCAATGAAAGTCAGACATTGCTTTTCAACCATGCTTCAACGGAATTATTTTAAAAAATGAACTCATGGAACAGGCCTGGACAAAAATGATGGTACCCCTAGAAAATACTGAAAATAATGTGACCAAAGGGACATGTTAATTCAAGGTGTGTCCACTAATTAGCATCACAGGTGTCTACAATCTCAGGGAGGAAGGAACCGAGGGGGAACAGGAGGACGCATTGGCCTTTTTCTTTTTCTCAGATGTCAAATGCCTCTCTTTCCTTCTTCTGGAGATCGCACCTCTGTCTCATCGCTTCCACCGCTGGACCAAACAGCCCGCTCGCATTCAAGGGAGCGTCGAGAAAATCTAATTTCTCCCGTTCCCCGATGCTTGAGAGGTTCAGCCATAGCGATCTTTCACCGCAACGGCGAGAGCCATAGTGCGGCCACAGCTCTGCACCGCACCGCGCGAGGCACGCAGATTGAGATCTGTTATGTTACAGATCTCTTCCCAGATCTGTAACATAACAGGGTCCCAGGGTTACCGGCGTCTAGCTGCTTGCCTAGCTACTCCAATAATTCGGCTTGGTAGGCCATCAACATTGAAGTCGCGTTAAGAGCTCTGACTGCCAACGCCGAAGACTTATAAATTTTTTGGTACATGGATGCGGTGAAGCGAGCCATTTTACCCGGAAGAGCCGGACTAGTGGATGAGAGGGTGGTCCGACTGTTTGGATGCAGGTGGTGAGCCACCGACTGTTCAATCGCGGGAGGATTAGAGAGACCAAGCGTCTCAATCTCACTCGCATCCAGAGATGAGTAACCCTTGACAGGCACCCAATGAGAAAAAAGGTCTATCTCACGATCTTTTCATCTCCGCTAAACATGCCGGCAAAACCGGAAGCAGCTGTTTCGTCGGGGGAAAGCGGGAGGGGAGCCTTTTCCCGTCATAGATATCTCGTTTTACCCTGGATCGCCCGGAGTCACCGGCCAAGTGATGCCAAGCTTAGCAGCCGCGCGCTTGCAGACCTCGATCATATCGCAGTCCACCACCGCCGATGCTGCATCGCCACTCTGCGCGCTCGCGGACCTGGACGGTTGGGCCAGCGAGAGGATCGCATCCTCCTCCTCATCATCCGGTTCCTCTCGGAGGAGGCGAGCTAACATTTCCTCATCCTCCTCCTCATCTCCCTCAACTTCGTCGCCTTCCGCCAGCAGTTGCTGGTCGAAAAGTGGTGTAAACTCTGGGGACTCTGAGTCCATAATATCCCCCCATGAAGTGAGATCACGCGGGGGAGAAGGTTGGGTCCCTCTAGTCGAGGGAGAGGCGGTAGCGAGGACCGGATCCTCTTTGGAGGACGCCGCCACTCGAAGCCTCCTCTCCAGGATTCTAGTCGGCATAACCCGACAATGCGCGCAGTTCTCCGCAACCGCCAGCGCGGCCTGGGAATGCTTGACTCCCATGCACGCGATACACATAGGGTGCGTGTCGCGACTTGAGATCATGAAACCGCACGCTGCCGGGCATGAGCGCGAAGGAGCCTCCCTCCCTTTCTCCGCGGATGTTTTGGAAGCGCACATGGTGAGTCAAAATGTTCTAGTCTCAGCTCGCCTCAACGCGTTAGCCAGGACTAGCAACACTCAGTAACGAGTGGACAGAGAAGATGGAAATGAATACAGTAAAAACCCACAACAGGTTTTCGTTTGGCTGTACTGCGTTCGGCAATGTTAACCTTGACGGTACGTTTATGAACTGAGGCAGCGCAGCCTGGGTACTGAGGAAAGTCTTCATGGGGAAGAGAACAAGAATGCCGTTTCAGGGCATCACAGCTGGTTATATGTGAAGGAGGCGGGCCACTATCTTAGCTGTGATTGGTCTGCCCTGCGTGCAGACGTGGTGTGATTGGTGCTTCCATAGTCTATCACCCCTGAGGCGTTTCCCATAGTGAGATACCGAGCGATTGTTGAAAGAGAACCATCATTGACATTATAGTATTTTAAATGGGGACTCAATGCCAACGCATTCTCCACCATTTATGTAGAGTTTTCAGCTCTGGTTCAGAGGTTAAGCGAATCTTTAAGGATTCGGGTTAATTTTATCAAACTGAATTAAAATTTATAATATACACTTTCTTGACTAATCGTCCACCGTTTAGTACCATTCAGTGTATCTTACCAGTTCTGCTTATCACATGGCCACCGATGATAACAAAATCTAGTATTTAGCAATTATGAGCAAAGCAACTTAAAAACTGGGCAAATGTTTAGACTTTAAATTACACAACCAAAACAACAGTTCTTTATAAAAAAAACAATAATTTATTTGACTAATCTACGATACATGAAACTACGCTACTTGAACACACGCACGCATGCACACACACACGCACAAACATACCAACAGTTTGTGGGGTGAAAGTTAATGAAGTTCATCTACTACCATTTACTAGACCAAAGAAAGTCACAAGAGCAGAGCCTTGGGTTTAATCTTACGGTTTCATTATATAGCGAGCACCAATTTCAGCAAGGTATGAAGCTTTGTTTGTTTACTTGCGTTGCAGTCTTCCTCTGTGATTCACCTTCAGTGGTAGGGAATCACTGCATTGCTGATTGGCTGGCGCTCTGTTGTAGAAATGACGTCTTTTGGGAAAGCCCTTCGGTGAGGCGTTGGTTGTCTAGTTAGTTCAGGGTCAGTCCGTCCCAGAGGTGATTGGTCCAATCGGATGTGGTTGCGGGGCTTAGCCACGCCTCACGTGATTCCCCCTTTTGTACATACATTAGCCTGGTGTTTCAGCTGTCACATAGGCTTATCCGGTTAGAGCTTTTAATACCTTTTATAAAGTAATCTTGCATGAGCTCTATTCATGCTACCAATTTTCCATGTTCACCAACAAACTTTGAATAAAGCCAGCTTTATATTACATTCCTTCCTTTATCTAATAAAAGTGGTTTGTACATGCTGATTACACCTTTTAAGTTATGCAGAATAAGCAAACGTACACACAGGAATAAAACATACAGAGTAAATATATGTATATCAGTTTTGCCCTACTGGCACACTTTAAAGATTTAAAGTAGTGTCCATGTTGTATGCCTCTTTGTTCATTGAAAGACATGTGGTCTGGAGGTCAATGAGATGGCCAGTGGTCTGAGTTAGGGAGGGTTCTTCCCCCACTTAGAGGTGTAAAACTGTCTCCTTTGTTTACCAGATCTTCAATTTACACTGTTGGAGTTCGAGATGTCTGGACTTTTATAGCTCCAGGTGCAGCAGGCACCCTTTTCCAGGTTTTGTTAAGATTCCCGCTTTCTGGGGACTGCATTGTCCCAGAGGACCGATAAGCTTAGGAGCTTGAGTCATGCAGTCTGCTTGAAGGGTCCCTGGAATGTAATAAAGTGATGGATTCAAAGGTGTTGGATTTTCACAATGGAGTGGACTGAGACTGGAGTCCACCACACACGGAAGGATCCTGGAAATGGGCTTCAAATGTCATATTCCTCTTGTCAAGCCGCTCCTGAACAACAAACAATGTCAGAAGCGTCTTACCTGGGCTAAAGAAAAATGAACTGGTCTGTTGCTCAGTGGTCCAAAGTCCTCTTTTCTGATGACAACAACTTTTGCATCTCATTTGGAAACCAAGGACCCAGAGTCTGGAGGAAGAATGGTGAGGCACACACTGCAAGTTGCTTGAAGTCCAGTGTGAAGTTTCCACAGTCTCTCAATTGATTTGGGGAGCCATGTTTGCTGGTGTTGCTTCATTAAGTTCAGGGTCAACGCAGCCGTCTACCAGAAAATTTTAGAGCACTTCATGCTTCCTTCCACAGATGAGCTTTATGGGGATGCTGACTTCATTTTCCAACAGAACTTGGCACCTGCCCACACTGCCAAAAGCACCAAAACCTGGTTTAATGACTGTGGGATTAGTGTGCTTGATTGGCCAGCACACTCACCTGACATGAATCCCATAGAGAATCTATGAGCACTGCCTAGAGAAAGATGAGAGACATGAGCCCAAACAATGCAGAAGAGCTGAAGGCCGCTATTGAAGCATCCTGGTCTTCCATAACACCTCAGCAGTGCCACTGGTTGATAGCTCCCATGCCATGCCGCAGTAATTGCTGCAAAAGGGGCCCAACCCATGTACATACTCATGCATACTATCATACTTATGCATACTTTTCAGAGGTCCGGTATTGTTCTATGTACAATCCTTGTTTTATTGATTGCATGTAATATTCTAATCATCTGAGATTGTGGATTTGGGGTTTTCACGAGCTGTAGGCCTTAATCATCTCAATTATGACAAATCACGGCTTGAACTGAAATAAATGAACTTTAGCATGATATTCTAATTTTTCTGTACTAAATATAGCATCACTTTGATGTAGAATCTCTACATTAGTGACATCTATATGGGATGTGGGATATAATTAAATCTAGTGCATGATTAAAACGATGAGTTGGTCCGTTTATGTTTTGTTTAACCCCAAAGAAATCTAGCAAATCTATAAACGCGAGTCATAACGTGTCATTAGCATCGTCTACATGAATGTTAAAGTCTCCTACCATCAACACTTTGTCACAGGTAATCAGTAGATCTGACAGTAGCTGTCCAAACTCTAAGAAAATCAGCATCTATACACGGTGGCCAGGGCAAAATATAGCAGGGATTTATTATGGATGTCAGTGAGGGCAACATTAATGATAAGCACTTCGAATTGGTTAAACCTGGGCCCAGTTTCCTGAGTAATAGTATGTAAATTGTTGTAGATAGTTGTAACACCACCTCCACGACCAGTTTGAAGTGGCTTGTACTTGTAGAGATACTGAGTACTGACAGAGTAGATTCATTCAGAAAAATATATTCATTTGGTCTAAGCCAGGTTTCGGTAAGGCAGAGTGCGTCAAGACAATAATCTGAGATAATTTCATTAACAATAAGTGCTTTAGGCACAAGGGATCTAATGTTGAGAAGGATAAACTTTAGAAGTAGATGGTTACTATTCTGACTTTATGGTGTGATTATTAGTATGGTTATTAGTTATTAGTGTGATCAGTGTGTTTCAGTTCAGTCCCAATGTTTTGAGATGGTTTAGTTCATGTATGATCATGTATGTGTACGTTTATTACTTTAGTCCCTTTATGTTGAGGAGACGGATGGCTTGTGGAAAGAAGCTGTTGCGCAGTCTGGATGTGAGGGCTCAAATGCTTTGGTACCTTCTTCCGGATGGCAGGAGTGTGAAGACTGTGTGTGATGGGTGTGTCCGATCAGCCACAATGCCGGTGGCTTTATGGATGCAGCGTGTAGCGTAGATTACTTCAAAAGAAAGCAGAGAGACCCGGATGATCTTCTCAGCTGTCCTCACTAACTGCTGTACGGTCTTGTACTCCAAAAGACTTCTTTGGCACAGGGACAACAATGATGGACTTGAAGCACATGGGAATGATGGCGCTGGTCAGAGAGATGTTGAAGATGTCGGTAAGAACATCTGCCATCCAGCATATTCCCTGAGCACTCTGCCAGGGATATTGTCTGGTCCGCAGCTTTATGTGGGTTGACTCTGTGTAGAGTTACACATCAGCTGTGATGAGACACAGCACCTGGTCGTTGGGAGATCTTCCTTGCTGTCACATTGTACTGCATGTCAAACCAAGTGTAGCTGTTCAAAACATCTGGAAGGGAGCCATCACTGTCACAGGCAGGTGATGATGGTGATGGCTTGGACATCCTGCCACATGCATCGTGTGTCACTGCTGTCCCTGAAGCAGTTGTGGATTTTCTGGGCATTTGGTGAAGTTGCCGTAAGTGGCAGCCTCACTGAACATATTCCAGTCAGGGTATTAGGGTTAGGGTATTAAGCTCTAAATAGAATGTAACAGAAGTGAACAAAAACACAGCAAAGGCATGTCGCATTTCTTGTTTCTTAGCCCCATAGTGTCTTGTGCATTATCTTTAACATTTACCTTGCAATGTATTCCAGAAAGTGAGCTCTCAAACAGTATAATACTGTTTGTCTTTATTTGTTTAATGATCTGTATTATATTAATATAAATTTATGTTTTACAGGAAAAACACACACCTGAAATTAAGGAACATGGATCAAAATGTGAAGGAAATAGAACATCAGACACAGCACAGCTGTTTGTTAGACTTAATCTTGTGGAAAGACATCAGCAAAAAATAAAACCTTCAGATGTTCTCCAGATAACCCCACTTTCATTAAACTGTCAGGAGTCATGTACAGAGAGCGATGTAATGAAAATGTTTTTACAAAGGTTGCTAACGATGGACTACAAAGCAAGGTACATTACTACTGAAGAAGAACAATCTACTGACACAAAACATATTGAACCAGTCACAGTACATGGAAAATATGATGTCTTTTCTGATTTTTTCTTTAAAAAAAAAGATAATTGTCATATTGAAAGCCATAAAGATCATGTTCACCCCATGGATGTCCAGATGGCGGTGTTTCACTGCTCTGATCATTTCCTAAAGCAGTTAATAGTGAATAAACTAGCACAATGTCAGTACGCACTGCCCCTGCTAGTGCCCAATCCCTGGTCCAGAGAGATTGAGTTTCCTCTGTGGACCTTTCGACAAATCAGAAAGAGCTGGAAGACCACTGACTCATCTGGTAAGGCAATAAAAACTCATGCTGTTTATGAAGCAGAAACTCCAATGGTGGCTTTCTTCAGGTTTGGTTCTGCATCTTCATCCAAGTCTCAGCTGATGAACAACTTGATCAATGAGAAACATCCCACATTCTTTCACAGGGACTGTCCAGGCAGCAGCAAGAATCGGCTCCTGATGGATGGAGTGGTGGAGATCGCTTGGTACTGCCCATCTGGGAAGGAAACTGATTATTTCCCCGACTGTGTTGCATTCTGTAATCTCCATGGTGATGCAGAAAATAATAAAGAGCAACTAGACTTACTAACTGAAATGTCCTCAGTCAATGTTGTAGTTTTATCTGATCCTGAAAGAGTAAAATCGAGAGAGATCTTAGAGAAACTCTTCACAGACTCAAAGCCACTGATTTGTTTGTTTACTGAGGATGAATCTGGTGTAACTAGACATGGCAATGAAAAATACAGAATTGGCCTTAAAGACAGAAATCAGTCAGATGTAGCCAAAACCCTCAGACTGAACATCAAAGACTGTCTTTCAAACTCACTATCAAGTTTCAAGATTGAAAATTTGTACAAAGCTAAACTAATTCAAAAGGATGAAGATAACCCTGAATGTATGAAAGGGAAAGAAGCTGCAGTTAAGCTAATGAGTCATTTGAAGGGAAATAAAGTCTCCAAACTGAAGGATCTGCCCTGTCAGGGGAAGTTATGGCATGATTGGTGTAAGATGAACAAGGACCTCCATCAGCTTCGAGGGAACAACTTAGAAAAGCAGAAGAGTCAGAAACAAAGAGAAATGAAGCAAATCCGTGAGGAGCAACATAAATATAGACTCTCAGGTTTTATGAAAGAATTCATTTCCTCACTTGAGCATCTGGGAGAAAATGAAAGACTATTTTTCCTGAAATGGATTGGGATTCTCCTGGACAAATTCACTTCAGATGATCTTTTGGACCTCCACCAGAAATACAACGAAAAGTGGACAGCAGTTTTAGACCTGAAGAAGAAACATGATAAGTCAGATAAAATGAAAACGGAGCAAAATGAACTTGAGAAAATGTCAGAAAAACTAAATGCAGCAACATTTGGTTTGGAACACATCCTCAGAGAGATGGGTCAGATATACGAGTCTTATAGGTCTATACAAACTCACAAAGAACAATCTAAAGATAAAATGATTAATTATATTCCCAAGCTTGCAGCAGAGCTCATGATATCTGGTCATCCACTGGAGCTGATGGATGGAGATGCTGCTCATGTTCCTCTCATCTGGGTTTCAGCAGTTCTGGATGAACTTGTGGAGTTACTGGGAGACCCGAGAGTGTTTGTTCTGTTAGTTCTGGGGATTCAGAGCTCTGGGAAATCCACCATGCTCAATGCCATGTTTGGACTTCAGTTTGCTGTCAGTGCTGGAAGGTGCACCAAAGGAGCCTTTATGCAGCTGGTCAAAGTGTCAGAGGAGATGAAAAAAGAGCTAAAGTTTGACTACATTCTAGTTGTGGATACTGAAGGGCTTCGAGCACTTGAGCTCGCTGGAAAATCCACTCGACACCATGACAATGAACTCGCCACATTTGTAATTGGTCTTGGAAACCTGACCTTGATAAACATCTTTGGAGAGAACCCTGCTGAGATGCAGGATGTCCTTCAGATTGTTGTTCAGGCCTTCATGAGGATGAAGAAGGTCAAACTGAATCCAAGATGCATGTTTGTCCATCAGAATGTCAGTGAGATCACTGCAGAAGAGAAAAACATGGAGGGACGGAGACATTTACAGGAAAAACTGGATGAAATGACTAAATTGGCTGCAAAAGAAGAAGACAGTGAAGCTGAGTGTTTCAGTGATGTCATTGAATTCAGTGTACAAGATGATGTGTATTATTTTGCACAGCTCTGGGAGGGAAGTCCACCAATGGCACCACCAAACCCTTGCTACAGCAGAAATGTTCATGATCTAAAGAATGCCATTTTTCAAAAAGCTGACAGGTTTACTGGTATGGCTCTCTCCCAGTTTAAATCACGTATTAGTGATTTGTGGAATGCGTTACTCAATGAGAACTTCGTGTTTAGCTTCAAAAACACCCTGGAGATATCAGTGTACAGGAGACTGGAGACTGAGTTTGTAAAATGGACCTGGGCCCTCAGAAGTGCCATGTTAGACACTGAAGAAAAACTTTACAACAGAATTGAAAATGAAAAACTGACAAAGATTGAAGAAAAAGATCTTCATTCTTGCATGAAAAGGACCAAAGAGGAAGTGGACAACTCAATGAAAAGTTACTTTGAAGAAGACAGGGACAAGGACATTTTAATTCAGTGGAAAGTGAGATGTGAAACCAAAGTCTCACAGCTTTACGAAGACCTCGTTAAAGATACAAAACAAAATGTGAATGAAGTTATACATCAGCAACAGGCGCGGGAGAGTTTTGAACTTAAAAGATTACAGTATGATGCAAAACTCTTCTCTTTGAGCAAAGACCTTGCTCTACAACTTAAAAGCAAAATGACTGATGAAGAAATTCTTAAAAATGAATTTAATGAATTGTGGAATGAATGGGTCACTGAACTGACACGAGACACACCTCCAGAGAGAAGTATTGATTTTTGGGAGGATGCTGTACAGATTCTGTCTGTGGGAAATGAACAAGCTTCAGTGCGTGAGCAGAGATCTCACCAAGACTACAAACACATAGACAAACTAGTAGATTATTCATGTTATGTATCCAAACTCAAAAGACAGAAGGTTTTTCAATACGTTCATGGCATGAATAAATTATCGTTTGAAGAAAATGAATTATTAAAGCATCTGACCACAAATGTAATCAAAGACACTGATGGATTAATCAAGACGATCTGTAATAAAGTCACAAGACTAGGGTACAAAGACAGCTACATACAGGAAATTACAGAGCATGTCAGGAAGAGAGTTGAAAAACATCAGTGTGAGAACCACAAAATTAAACTCAAAAAGGAATTCACTCTGAATTTGTGTCTTCATGTGTGTGAACTTGCAAGAGACAGATTTACTGAATGCCATGAACAATTCAGGGATGCAAATGATTTAGGAGTTTATCTCTCCAAGCAGAAACCACAATTTTACAGTGTGTTTAAAAACTACTGCAGAGGAAAGACAACAACCAAAGTGTTTGGAGATCTGATCTGCAGTAACCTGAGAGAATCCATTCTGCAAGCAGTCTACAATAAAACTGCTATAGGTTTGGCAGCACAGATCAGATCAGACATGCCAGAGTTTAATGGTAACAGATCAAACCTTGAGAAACACATCCTGAAATATCTGGCAGAGGAGGAGGACTTTGAGAAGTACAAGGAGTACATTCATAATCCTCGAAAACACTTTGAACACTTTATTACACACAAGGTTAATGAGTACATTACTGATAATAACACCACAGTTCTAAAGCTTTTTAAAGGAAATCTTAAAGACAAAGGGCAGAGAATAATAAATGCTGTTTATACTGCAACTGAAGAAGCGAAGAAGAGCTGTGGTGATGCCGACATCTGGATGAGAAGTTTCAGCAGTTCACTAAAAGATGATCTGAGCTTTAAAGAAAAGACCTTCACAGATTGCACAGAAATTACAGACATTATTTTTCTACAGCAGGTTGTTGGTAAGGGTCTCACTGCAATGATGTCAGAGCTGGACAAAAGCATTAATAGCATAAAAGACATTAAAATTGAGAAGTTCAGGAAGAAGCCAGATGAGATTCTGATTGAACAGCTCTGTCATTGTTGCTGGGTTCAGTGTCCATTCTGTAATGCCATCTGTACCAGCACAATAGAGGGTCATGATGGAGATCACAGTGTCCCCTTCCACAGGGTACATGGTATTATTGGATGGTACTACAGAAATACAACACATCTCTCCTGCTATATCTGCACAACAGTTGTGCAAAGTGATAAAGATTTCTACCCCACAGATGATATAAATGAATCAGTACTTTTCAAATCATATAGAGAGGCAGGAGGAGAATATTCGACCTGGAGCATCACCCCTGATAATTCTGAGCTGACGTATTGGAAATGGTTTGTGTGCAGATTCCAGAAAGACCTGGAACAGTACTATAAGAAAATATTTAACGGTGATGGTGAGATCCCCAATGAATGGAGAGATTTCACTAAAGAACAAGCTATTGAGTGTTTGGATAAATACATCTGATGAGCAGAAACATCAACTTAATCATGAATTTGTCATGAATAAAGAAGCTTACGCTGTATTAGTGACAACAGCAGTAAACATTTATCATATTTAGAATATACAGTGTGTTCTCTCGCTCTCTTTTTTTCTGCTTCCTGAAAATGTTAAAAAAATTCATCAGATTACATCAGTGAAAGTATTAATCAGAGGTTGCTGGATAAATCTGTTTTTTTTTTTTTTTTTTTTATTGTTGTTGCCAGGATTATGTTCTTGTCAAGGTTGTAATAAACATGATTACAGCAATTTTATGTCATTGTGCTTTACAACAACTTTACCATTTTATTTAGGTACATTTTCATTTATATTTACACCACACACACAAGGTATATATTCTATATATACTATTTAGTCACAAGACTCACTAATTACCTCAAGCCTTGTCAACAACAAGCAACTCCTCAGACCTCAGCTCCTCAGTCCACTCAACGGATACCATATGATAATATTATAATCCGTTCCATTTTCATTTAATAAAGATCCTTTTAGGCTAATTTTTGACATGTGCAAAATAGTGCTAACCACTACACCACCAACAGTAGTTAGTCAAGGGTGACGCAAAGTGACAATTTCATTTGACGCAGTTTTTAAATATGATTTGAGCTTAAGTCATAAAAAAAGTCATACAGTATATTTTATCGAAGAAATACTAGTGATGGTAATTTCCACATCAGAGTACTTTATACAACAAACATGAAAAATCTGTACCAGATCTATTAATATTTACTGTACAATAATGAGTAAAAAAATTGGTTAAGTGTTCTTTAGACTTTAGTTCGCTAGCTAACAATTTTATTTGTACTAATAATTAACTTATATACCCTCTATTTGTATCGGTTTATTGTTTTTTATTATTATTATTACATTTAAAGACATCAAACTTCTAGAAATAACTGGAAAAATAGACTTTCAGAATAGAACATTAGAATAACTAAAAAAAACTCCACTCTAAATAACGCTGGGTTGTTTCTGTAAACACCTGGTTGGGTTATTTTGACCCAACAACCGGTTTATTCTTTATTCTCTGGTTTCTCCAAACAGCCTGCAAAATGTTCAAAATATTACTCTGTTATTGTGTCACAAAGTGTAGCTTTAAGAGTTGTTTAGGCGAGAATGCATGTGTGTACAGCTCAAAACCTCTATCGGCTATTAAAGATAGCATCTATTTTAAAAAATTGCCCCAACGACTATATATAGCGGATTGATGGACATGACTCCTCATCTGTTAAATTTTTGACGACAACAGTTTTTTCAGCCCACATTTAATCAGTAATATATTTTTTAAAAAGTTTGACTGTTCTTGTTCTTACGTCTATTTTGACGTAAATGAAATAATAATAGTTAAAATAGTAAAATAAATAGTTTAATGGTTCAAATAGATCAAATATTAAGATGTGGAATGTTTAATGTCATTTGGGCATTATATGATTTGTATTGAAAACTTCTAAATAAAAAGTGGCAGCTGGCATGCCTAAAAATAGATGCAGGATTATTTTTATAGTTTAAATGAAAATGCTTTATTAATTGTGGGCTATTGTTGTTTACTTACAATATTTGTTAATGTAATGAGGTTTGGGCTAGGGACCGTAATTCTCCTCTTTAATTTTCTACGTAGACTAATCAGCGCTTTTCAAGAGCGCGAAGGAATTTTGTTGTACTAAATAATATTTATGCAGCATAATCAGAGCCTCTTATTCCTATTCATTATAGGTTGTTTTAATGTTACTGCGTGTACTTTACAATGTCCGACAACATTCAAATGCAAATAATTCACCCCTCCCCAGGTGGGAATCAGCTGTTCTCACCGATACATTCAGAGAAAAGAAATCAGGAAAATCTGTTTCCCTCTCCCTACTGGCTGTGGAAGTATCATGGATGTCTGAAATTGATATGTGTGCCTGTAGCACAAAAATAAAAAAGCCTGTAGATAAAATAGTGATCAGAATGTTTTAAAAAACGCTGTCTTTTAATTACAGTATGGGAAACATACTTTCCTGGGCATCAGGAAAATCCCTGAATCCCCCTGAATTCACATGAATCCCGCCATGTGTGCAAAGGTAATACAAGTGAGATGTTTAAGACACTGTAATTTAAACAAGAGACTCCGGGAAATCAATTCACCCAGTTAACATATGTAATAAATTTCAAGCATTCATACTTTGTGAAATTAAAGAAAAATAATAAATTCAGATACACTATTTAATGTAAAATGCTATTATAATACTGTATGTGCTGTGCCAATTATGTGCAGGTATGACTGTTTTAGCATGGGTAACCATTTGGGTTGGGTACCCATGTAACCGGTATGCACTGAAACAGAACGCAAATTTCGGTGCCGCTTAAATGCCTGAACTGTCAATTAATATATTTGTTCTCTGGGGCTATGATGACACAGTTGTAATAAGCATTAGATTAATCAACATGATCGCTAGTAAAATTTAAATACTGCATTCATGAGGTGTCAGAAATAATCGGGGAAAAAAAATATTTCCTTAATTAGAAAAATCTTGAGGACTTCAGAAAGCTTTGATAATACAAATCCAAAACACTGTTGTAGTAATGTTACTGTACATTTTATTTTTGTAGATTAAACGTTTATTAGATAAAAGAATTTAAAGCGCAAATCATCAGGAAATGAGACCATCCGAGATGCGCATGAATGCATCTTGCGTTCCACTCGCTCTGACGGCAGCAGGTGATCTACCGCTATCTTAACTTGCTAAATTAACTTTCGTTAAAATGCCTAAAACTAAACGGTCGAAAGTGTGGCTATATTTCACAGGAAAGGATTCCGACACCACGACGTGCAGTAAATGTTTTATAGCAGTTGTGTGTAAAGGGGGAAACACGTCAAATCTAATGAAACATTTGAGGGCACACGGAATAAACTTAAAAGTAGAGGGATGCGCCGTGTTTGACAGCTTGTGGACAACAACTGGCACTATCGGTGTGGATGACCGCAGCCCCAGTCATACCAACCGTAGCAAAAAGGAGTTTATAATGACGACAGCAGCCTTTCCGCAGGTTAGTAGTAGGCTAATGTAATGTTAATTGCAAAATGCACATCTTGCATTCATGCTAACAAATGGTCAAACAATTTGTAAAACACTAATGTAACATGGATTCTGTTTATAATTATGGCTTTCCAGCTAGTACTTAAACTTTCAATTTTTTGTTCAATAAAAATGTATTCTTGAGCCATAATTTTGTGGCTTTTGCAAGTATCGGTTCAGGCACCGTTTTTGCACCGGTACCGGTTTAAAAGTATCGATTTGGCACCGGTACCGGTTTAAAAGTATCGATTTGGCACCGGTATCGAAAAAAACCCAAACGATACCCAACCCTAGTAACCATACAGTATATCATGGATTTCAGGATATCGTGTTTCCCCATCCCGAAAAAGTCAAATCTCAAAAATTGAGGTAATCAGTTATATTACATTTTTTAAGTAATGATGTTTCCAATTTTAAGTAACTAGAACTACCAGTTTTTGAGTTTGTTGTTCACATTCATATTAATCGTTATTTACGTGCATTACTGAGTAGCCCAACTTATACTATAATCTTTTTTTAATTGTTGCAAATTAAATAAATTGTTGTTTTTTCTTTCGGCTGCGGCAATGGGTCGCCACAGTGGTTTGTCACAAGTTTTTTTATGCCAGATGCCATTTTGAACACAACTCCCCCATTTTAATCTGGGTTTGGGACAGGCACGTCATCCAGTGGCTGGGAATCGAACCCGGCCCTTTCACATGGCAGGCGAAACACCTACCACTGAGCCACCAGCGCTCTGGTACTTTAGAGTGCACAGATTTGTAAAGATTAATCAGACCAATCCACCATCTTGATTAAAACAATTCAAAGTGGGCAGTATACAAGTGCATTGATGACATCAGACACAAAATCGCTAGGCTAAAAGATTTTAAGGTGGTGGAACTTTAAGGAGACAATTACTGTGGCTTAAAATATCAAATTTGTTCAGATAACTTGAAGTGTTATTTCTACAAACGTATAAATACCAAAAAGTTCTAAATACTCATCAAGGTCTATTAATTTTAACTAATTGTAATTGTTTAACAGTACTCAATATGTTTAATTACTCTGAGTATTAGGGTTTACAGTGTATGTGAGTGCTAAAATGTACGTGTGATGGCTGAAAGTAATGTAGATACATAGTTACACATAAATAATTATGAGTGTGGTGTCCTAAAATTGCTGTAGCTGTGTTCTTGATATGTACACCAGATAGTTTAATAGAACTGGATGTGTCAGTGGAAAAAAGAGTAGCGTGGTTAGCAGTTACTAACTATCACGAGTAGGCACTCTACCATTGAGTTACATGCTATAATAAGTTACAAAGTATAACCTGAAATATATTTAGAATAAATCAATGCCACATCCATCATCACACAGCTAATGTACGTGAATTAAAAGTAGTCGAGATGTCAGTACTTTCCCAGCAAACCAGCCTCTTGCAGCGGTTTAAAACGCCTGAATTATCTTTAAATATACAAAAAAGCGAAAAGACACTCGGTTATTGCGCATATGTTATTTGTTTAATTCAAAAAGTGAGAGAGAAAAACCGTCAAAATCCTCGTTCGCCCTCTCGGCGTTAGATAGTGAGTGACGTCATGATCGCATTGGCGCGCGTACTGCTCGTGACCGGGGAAACCTAAGGACACTGAATTTCCCGGTGTTATGCGCTAAAATGCCCCCCCCTGCCACAGATCCCCCCCCTACATAATCTCCGTCGAATATTATATTAGAACACAAATTTATAGGTTTATGATTTACAAATGACCAATTAGACCAAACGAATTTGATTATAAAATACTGTAAGCAATGTAAAAAAAATATATGTTGTATAGGGGAAAAAATTATAAATTATAATTTTTTCATATACACCATGTATTTTTTATATTGCTTATTTTATAATAAAAATCATTCCATGTAATCATAAATATTTATTTAGTGCAAACATTTTTGTATTACATGACAAATCCCTGTAAAATAAATGTGCCACAAAATAAACATTATATGAGAATTTGTATTAATGGTATCGACATCTGTCACGTGCTAGTGTTAATGATAATAGTAATATCAGATTTGATCATAATAAACCTATGAATTTATGCTCTAATATAATCTTTGATCGAGATTATGTGGGGGGGGGGGGGGGGGTATGGGGGGCAAGCCATGGCAGAGGGCCATATATTATACTGTTTCAATTTAACTTGCAATAGCCATATTTATTTGAAGGTGACTCATTTCAGAATAATCACTTTTTTAGCAGATTCTCCATTTTTGACAGACTACATTTATGACCTTTCTCACCTGCTATTGTCATTACTTTGCCAGGAATTAAATGGTAGGGAAGATTTGTCAGGATGTGTAGAAACATGGACATTTTGTACCTAACTTTTCCCCAGAAGTTCACAATTCACTTGAGAACTCCTGAGTTTTAGGGACTTTGTACAGAGGTGCACGCCCTGGCTTCAGAAAGTACAAGTCCTGCCACTTATTTGTTCCAGCAATTAACTAAAGCAGCTGATTTTAATTAACACAACTCTTCACCCTGACCTGAACTAAGTGGTGACGTCACCTGTTCTGTGCACAGAGAGAACTAATACATGTATCTCTCTCTCTCTCTCTCTCTCGTGTGTGTGTGTGTGACAAACATTAGTCTGGGTCTCATGCTCACTAGCCCAACTTTAACTAAACTTTGACTAAATTCCATTATCACAGTAAAATGACTAGAATATCTGACGGTATATAATTAGTGGAACACACTGCAGGTGCACTTACCGAGCCGCTGCCGTCCACCATCACGCTGAAGCACTTTCTTGGTTCTGGCTCGATTGCTTTTCCTGTATTGAATTTGTACTTGAATTTCACAGCTTGAAATGGACTGTTGAAAATTTCGTGTGACATTCAGAGCGCTTAAATTCAAAGATGCTGCTTTTTAAAGTCAAATATTTCAGTTTAATAAATTCAGTAGTATTTAAATTTCCAAATTAACGATTCAACAGTGATTAAATTTCAAAACGTTTTTTTCAAAGGCTGATATAATTATGATGCTAATTTGCGTCCATACCTGCGGCTCATTAATGCTTGAGAGAATGAACTGAGGCCTGAGGCGTCGGTTTATAGTTATATAGCGCCACTCAGCGGTAAAAGCCAGCAAACGCACAACCCCAAATGTTAAAACTACAGTCGTGGATAAACGTTTTGAGAATTACATAAATATTGAAAATTGGAAAAGTTGCTGCTTAAGTTTTTATAATATAAATTTGCATATACTCCAGAATGTTATGAAGAGTGATCAGATGAATTGCATAGTCCTTCTTTGCCATGAAAATTAACTTAATCCAGAAAAAAAAAAACTTCCCACTGCATTTCATTGCTGTCATTAAAGGACCTGCTGAGATCATTTCAGTAATCGTCTTGTTAACTCAGGTGAGAATGTTGACGAGCACAAGGCTGGAGATCATTATGTCAGGCTGACTGGCTTAGAATGGCAGACTTGACATGTTAAAAGGAGGGTGATGCTTGAAATCATTGTTCTTTCATTGTTAACCATGGTGACCTGCAAAGAAACGCGTGCAGCCATCGTTGCGTTGCATAAAAATGGCTTCACAGGCAAGGATATTGTGGCTACTAAGATTGCACCTTCATCAATCAATTTATAGGATCATCAAGAACTTCAAGGAAAGAGGTTAAATTCATGGCCTGGAAACTCCCCAGATCTTAATCCCATTGAGAACTTGTGGTCAATCCTCAAGAGGCGGGTGGACAAACAAAAACCCACTAATTCTGATAAACTCCAAGAAGTGATTTTGAAAGAATGGGTTGCTATCAGTTAGGATTTGGCCCAGAAGTTGATTGAGAGCAGCCCAGTCGAGGTCCTGAAAAAGAAGGGCCAACACTGCAAATACTGACTCTTTGCATAAATGTCATGTAATTGTCGATAAAAGCCTTTGAAACGTATGAAGTGCTTGTAATTATATTTCAGTACATCAAAGAAACAACTGAAACAAAGATCTAAAAGCAGTTTAGCAGCAAACTTTGTGAAAACTACAGTAATATTTGTGTCATTTGGCCACGACTGTAGAATACCACTTGAGTACCATCTGTATGCACATGTAACACACAAGTAACCCTAAGTGTGCGCCTATATGACTTTACCAAATTTTATTTACGTGTGTTGTTATCCTAGTTTTCTGACTTTGCATTTTACCTCGTTTACGATGTTTGCATTCTCTCCATTGTTGATGTTTGTTGTTCACCCGAGCCTGTTTTTTGGCTCCTGTTTTCTTCTTTTTTTTAAACTCTGTATTGGTTTTCAGTTCCTTTATGAAAACAGCGTTTGCCTTAGTTTCCATCTCAGTTTCAGGATTGTTTACAATATTTGTATAGAAACACAATTAGAAATCAGAGTCAGCATGGCTGCTGAAATTTGCACAAACATAGGATCAGGTCATAATCCTTCCTCAAAGGGCTGTAGCAAATTTCGAGGACTATTGAAGTGCTTTAGCAAGACAAATCTGAACAGAAAGCATTCATCAACATATGGTGTTGCCCCAAGAAGTCCTAAAGTACGGTGGACAAGAAGTGCAATACAAAATAACAAAACCGGAAACAAAACAACAAAAGCAAAACAAATCATAAAAATAAAATAACAAATCCAAAAACAAAAGTACAAATATGCAAACAAAATAACTAATCTGAAAATATGTTTTTCTTTTTTGAATTTGTCATTTTGTTTTCAGTTTTGTTCTTTTATTTTTGGATTTGTTCTTTTATTTCTTCTGATTTGTTATTTTATTTTCGCTTTTGTTGTTTTGTTTTCAGTTTTGTTATTTTATTTCCGGATTCGTTATTTTCTTTCCAGATTCTTTTTTTTTTTTTTTGGGGGGGGGGGGGGGGGGGGGTGTATTTGTTATTTTGTTTTCAGTTTTTCTTTTTTTTTTTGCACATCTCGGCCACTGTACTAAAGCCAAAAGTGTGCAAAAGCAAAAGAGCCTGCCAAGAAAGCAAAAGAGCCATAAAAGTCAAAAAGAGAGTAAAAATGAAAGTAAAACAGCCCTAGTTCCCTTTTCCAGCATGAGTTTATATAGCTGAAAACCACTGTGTTGCTCCTCTTCTTTTCTTTTCTAAGGCCTAATTAATTTCTTGTTTTTGAAGGGTGACTTAGTTCCTCTTTTTTTCCACTTCATGCTGCTCCCATCTTTCTCTTAACCTTCTACCACAATGTAAAAGTACTAGGTGTCTGAGTTCCCTCTCATTGGCCAGTGGTAACTAAATCTACAAATCAACATGAATATCACATTTTAATACAGATTGTATTCTGATTCTATAATGTGTTCATTATTATGTGTATATTATATTGCATTTATAAAGGTTAATAGGTTAGACATCATTATATTCTGTTATGCCCCTTATCATATAGATTATTATACCTATTTTCATATTATGTGACTCTGTATAGAGCAGCTCTCTTCTCTATTTTAACTGATTCCTTTTGATGAGGCCTCCTCATCGAACAGTCCTTATATCAGCCTTAATCGCACCTCAACTGTGATTATGATAAAAAAAGGGGGGAAAAAAGGGAAGTTTGTCCATTTTTTGAACGTTTGTCCCTTTTTGCTCAACTCAGCAGCTCTGAGCAGATGCTTTGGTTTCAGTTTGTACCTTGACCTTACTCGTCTTCTTGATTAAATTCCTCTTTCTGTCAGTCCTATGTCTTAACATACTTCCCTAAGAAAATTTCGGGCCTAACCTTCCACTCTTTGCATATTGATTTGACTGAGATACTTATGATACTGTATATGCTATATATAATTGGTTTGATTCACATATTTGTGCTAATTGATATATGCAGTAATTGAAGCCGAAGAAACTTTTCTACAATGGTATATATATATATATATATATATATATATATATATATATATATATATATATATATAAATAAAACATGCTAGGTTTCTTGTTACATTCCTGTTACAATGTTCTTGTTTCAGCTCTATTCATTGTCCCAGTAAATTACGCTTACTTAGTCTGAGAGGAAAAAACCCTCATGCTTTTGTGACACAACGCGTTAAGACAGACGCTACTGTAACACAGATACCAATCAAATTCCTTCCATTTCCTGTTTTTCTGAGGAAAAGGACTGTTTGATTGTGGTGATATTGCTAAAAGTAATGCCATGCATAACCTTTTACCTTGACTTGAGTGTGTCCCAACATTTAAATGCTCTTTTACATTTGTGGCCTTATGGTAATTATCTTTATAATGTATTCATGATGGACTGAGGATGTGCATATATACAGTATGGGCGCCGTAGAACTAAGTGGATTGTGATTGTTTTAAACAATTCATGCACATGTTTATATTTAGTAAATGCAGTTAATCAATATTAGCATATTGAAATAGTTATGATTACTTCTGTTTCCCACACTGTCTTATCAGCTCTTTCAGTTCTGTCTCCCCAGGAGCTGGTGTGCACGTTTGAATGTGTTACATCAGATCATTTGTAACTGCGGTCTGAGCAAAAATGTAAAAACATGTGATTTGCACGAAATTATCAGGAAAAAAGATTAACAATCAACAGTGTTCATTGCAGTGAGTTGCTTATTAAACAGCTGAAGTCTAAACTTGGGATTAAACGCAGCTGAAGTCTAAACTTGGGATTAAACGCAGAGGACTGTTATCCAAGGGAGTTGTGTTTTTACATGACGATGCACGTCCACACACTTCTGCCCACACTGTCGACACTTAGTTTTGAGTTGTTAAAGCATCTTCCCTATAATCCTGGGCGTGTATTCACACAGCTTCTTAAACCTGAAAGTTGCTCCTAATGATGACATGTTAAGAGAATTCTTAGAATTATGACATTTTCTTAGATTTTCCCCTTAAAATTAGGACTAAATCTTAGTAAAGATTAAAGTGATTCACAAAACATCTTAGCCCTAAAAAGAGCTCCTAAGGTAAACTTGTTAGGAGTAGAGAGGAGGATTTTAAGAGGCTTAAGAGTTTCTCTAGGAGAGGACAAAATGGCAGAAAGAAGAAATATTCTCCAAACACTAAACGTTCTTTCTATCTCTATTGGATTGTTGGCTACATACCATCCAAAAGTGCAACTTAAACAGACTGTCCTGCAATCATGTAAACTGGTGAAAGCTGATCCATTTTGCTCCGATCAATCTAAACTGAATTACAAGTGAATAAAATCAGTATGATAAATAAATATAAGAACTTAAATATAGCAAGTACTGCATGGAAATTGGTTGCTTCAAAAGTAGACACATTTTCAACATTCATCAATGAACTTTAAGATATTTAGCCTGTAACAGAAACTTTGCATAAAGTAGCCTGTATTCATGATTATACAATTTCTTTATATACAAACATTATGATTTCACTGTCTGTTCTATTATCATATATTCTATTTCACAAAGACCGCATTTTAAGACCTTTACAATCACAGTCCTTGAATTTGCTGCGTCATCCCTATCAACGGGTTCGACCACACCTCCTGACTTAGAAAAAGGTTTTTGTACTTACCTTACTCAGAGTTGCTCTGAGAAATATCCTAAACCACTTTTAATCTAGGACTCCCAGCTAGGACTTTATAAGCTAAGATAGGAGCTTTGGTCTCCTGAAAGCAGCACTACAAGCACTAAGGATGATTTTTACAGCAGGCTCACCTTATCGTATAAAGAAAAAAGTCTATAGAAAAATACTCAAACGTATTTAGCTCTGCAGCAGCAATAGAGCGCTGAAGTCAGCTAAAATGTTCCATTTCCATGGCCTCCGATCATGTCTAAAAACTACTGGATAGCTCTTCTTAACTGTAGCATAGCCATGTAACTGCATAATGCATAAAGAAGTAATATCACATGAGAAAGAGTGCCGTTGTACTGAATATCAGCATAGCTGTGATGTGGTCGTATTCAGCACAACAGCACAAAGAAAACTTTCTTTCATCTTGTGCGTCATATTGCTTTCATACAACAGTTCTACAAACAGCATTTATTATCATCAGATTATGATTTGTTTGTTTATTTAACCAGTTATTTTGCTCTGCTAACACATATCATTCCATGGCTGGTGGAAATAGTGTTCTTGTTGGCGGTACTATGTAACTAAAAGGTAAGGAGAATAAATCGTGTAGGAAATGGATGGTCCTGAGAAATTTATAAGGTTTATTTTATATTTCTGCTTATTATGACATCGCTACGAGATGTTTTTTGTTGTTGTTTTGTTTATTTTTTTGCACAGTGCTACTGTGACTGTGTTTTGAATGTGGGTTTTGGCAGGCAGCTGCCCTCCCCACAGTGCTGCGGAACGTACCATCCTACTTTGACCCATGCTGATGACTGACAAATAGTGTAATTAGCATTCATTAAATCACCTGTGATGCAGACTAAACATCTCAGTGCTGTTATGCTCTTTATCAGCACTTGTAGAATTAGATTAGATTAGATTAGATTCAACTTTATTGTCATTGCACATAGTCACAAGGCAACGAAATGCAGTTAGCATCTAACCAGAAGTGCAAGTTAGCAGTGCAATATAAACATATATACAGATCTATAAAAACTTGTATGATAGAAGTAAGGTCTATGTATAAATTGTATTACAGAAAGAAAAAAATATATATATGTACATGAATATACAGTGTAAAGTGAGCATAGATGGATAAATTAATGCACAGAATAGTTGTAAATCTACAGATATTTCTGATTATAATGCCTCTTGTCCAACATTATTATAATACAGCTATTATATACTTATAATACATATATTATAATACAGCTATAATACAGAGTTATCAGGCAATCGGATTTCACAAGGGGAGATATCACAGTCTTTCCATGACCAGAGTGTGCTTTTTACACAGGGGCCCAAAGAACATTATACACACTTCACCAGCCCTTTTTAAAAACTCGACTGCTGAATTCTGGCAGCATTGCATAGTATCCTGTTTCCTCTAAAGATAAAGTTCAGTAGTCGCACCATCGTTGATGCTAGGGATCATGTGACATACTGTATACAGTGCTGTTTATGTTGAAGTGTGTGTATACATTTATTTGTCACCTGTGTCTAATTACATTCTTTGAGATGTGCGGACTGGCTATGTTGTTCAAACACTGCAAATGCACTATACAGTAGTATAATTATTATGCGTGCAGCCCGATGGACATCATTTTGACCAAATTAAAAAGGCGGTCATGGTCATCTGTGAGCCACACAACAGGAAGAGGGCAGATGGAGTGTTACTCCGCCCCCTAAGGGTGCGCAAACAGCGGTTCAAAAAGATGCAGCCGACTGACTTCACATGCCTGGCAAGATAAGAGAAAGGGCTGTTCTTATTAGAAGGAAAATCAGGATGAACAAACACAAGCACAAATGGTGAATTGAAACTAAAGAATAACCAGAAAACAAGTCCAGGGTCACGATACACACTGGGGCGGTAAGAGGATAGACGGCTCAGATTTGAAAAGATGTGTTCTCTTTACTCAGGAGATCTCAGGAGTCTGCCGTGAGAGACATGATTATGACCCACATGGATGATGTGATATGGTTATCTAATAATCTATCACTAGATGATCATGTACTAAATAAAACTGTGTTTAAAGTAGCAGGAGGAAGTCTGTGTATGTAAGTAGGAGGGGATTGATTGAGAGAGAGAGAGAGAGCAGAGAAGGAAGTCCGATCACAATGCCTCTGCACCTTTTCACTCACACTCATTCTCACTCTCTCTCTCTCTGTGAGAGCTGGGGGAAGAGTGAGTCTATGACTGTAGAGTTTATGCTTCTGCCTTTATGCACCCAGCGAGAATGAGGAACGTGATCAAAGAAGCTCTTGCAGACTTTTTCTTCGAGTATGAGACCCCCCGGCAGGTGCTGGTGAGGAACCCGAAAGTAGGGATCGCCTGCAGGATCCTCCAGCTCGGGGTACTGGCTTACATTATCGGGTAAGAACTTAGAATTTTCTCTTCCCCCACATTCTGAGAATTTCCTTTAAAGGAGCGAAGGTAGGGAAAACAGAGGTCTAAATAGTGCAATTGAGTAACTCTGCATGTTTCTGCCTGTTTTGGAGCTGATATGGATCAAGAATGCATCAAGACAAATGAAGTGAAGTGAAATTACTTAGTTATGTAAAACATCCTATGGTACAAGGGAAAGAAAATAACTCTCACGATACGAACTGTTAATAATGATTTGCTTTCTGACTGCTTTCTGTCTCTCTAAACATTCTGCACATGGGATTCTTCGGATTCCATGGAAAGAGCAAAAGATAAACAATGACACCAGGGATGAGTTGCTGCTTGAATGTGGTATAGACAGTTGTGTGAGAGCTTAGGCATGCTTTCTACGCATTGAAATGCTAAGGAATTTTTATAATTCCTGAAAATTCAAAAATATAGCGTGACATGGAGACAGACGGAAAACTGTCATTATGTGACGAATGGGATATACTGTAAGAACAGTCAGTATTTACTTTTGCAAAAATCAAACAGTGCCTGCACTCTACATACACTAATATGAGCAAAAATTATTATATAAACAATTAATGAATTCAATAAATATATTTTTTTATTCCAGCAGCAGAAGAATAATTGTTTATCTACGTTGTAAATCATAAAACGATTTGTGGTAAAACTTTTTGGTCAGGCAGATCCTGTTTGGTGAAGAAAGCAAAAGCACCAGATAGTCGCAGATCAAAAGCACCAGATAGTCAATTTAAAGTCCGGAGGTTGATCAGTGATGCATTCAGGCTGTTTTGCAGCTGGACTTATACTGAAATTGTACTTGAATCTTTTTGGACCTGCGAAATATGTTCTTAATCTCAGTTAAGAGTTTGTATTAAAATAAATTATTTTAAAAAAAAGTTGGCTAGTTTTGGTCTTTGACTTGCAAATGGTGGTGTCCACTACAGACCACAGAACTATAGTGCATATAAAAGCAGGGACCGCGATCCGGATACAAGCATCATCTCTATGCAACTTTGGTACATAGTACAGGAAGAGACCCAGTATTGTCATTCTATCCAGAGCAAAACATGTTAGAAAAAATCTCTTAATATCTTAATATTTATTTTCATTAATATCTATCCGCATAAGCGCTCCTTAGACACGTGTGTGTTAGTGGTGTGAATTCAGAGTGCATGCTGATGCATGTCTACTCAGTTACAAGGAAACAGCGTATTACTGTCTGTAGTAGTCATTTACTGTAGGTATGATAGTACCTCCAGGTGTGTACTTAATGGGAAATTTATTTTTTTTGCTTACATGTATTTCTAAATCTAAATGGTGCACATTTGTGTTGCTTTTTTTTTTTTTTTTGGTCATCTGTACCTGCTCCAGCTTCGGGAGCTGATGAAGTTGAAATGTTTATATTGTCTTTGCACTCAAATGGTCCATTGGCTGAATAAAATCGGCTCGAAAGGAGTGCTATGGTGATACCTTAAAAATTAATGGATGGGGTAAATATCCATTTTGTGGCAGTATAAAGAAGTGAGGTGACCGATTAAAAGGAAAAGCCATCAAGAATCCATCACGTACAATATATACAATTTTATAAAATGTATACACACCTCAGGAAAAGAAAAATAGTATGATGTATGGATGTATTCACTGCTCAAAACAATAAAGGGAACACTGTATGAGAGGTGTTCAAATCAAACTGGGACTAAGTGTTCCCTTTATTTTTTTTAGCAGTGTATATCGATATACATATATAATTATATAAAGTAAAAGTAAAGCCTTTATTTTGTCACATATACATTACAGCACAGTGAAATTCCTTCTTCGCATATCCCAGTGTAACTGGGGTCAGAGCACAGGGTCAGCCATGGTACAGCAGTTAGGGTTAAGGGCCTTGCTCAAGGGCCCAACAATAGCAACCTGGATGAGCTGGGAATCGAACCGCCGATCTTCCAATCAGTAACTCAGTGCCTTAGCCGTCTGAGCCACTACTGTATATATACAGTATACTGTGTGTATATCCTGCAAGAAGTCACTCTAATCCTCATAGACATGTTACATTTCAGGATAACATGATCATCAAAGTGATAAAGTAATTGCCCCTGAGGAGACTATTTCCAGCATGCACCAAGTTTAACAGAGCAGCCATTGATTTTTCCTTTAATTTGACACCCACGTGCATATCTATAACTCATATGGGTTTCCTATTTTTCAAATACCTACAAATCCCTCATTCAGTTTGCACCGTGTTATTGTATTCTTAACTGCAGCCTCATGAAACACGACATGTTATGACAGATACCAACCCTGATAAAAAATAAAATGTCTTCATGATTCACTTCCTGGAGGTATAGCATTGTTTCATGTTGTCATGAATGATATGCCTGTAATCATGGTATAGGCGGTATTTTGCAATAAATACTGAATTGTGAGTATGTCTATCTAACTGCATGTTAGTATGTATCTTAGAGTAGAGAATGTGCGATCAGCCTTGCCTGAAAGAATTAAATGTATCCAGTGATATGACTGGAAAAAAATTATTACAAAAAAACATGTGCTCATAATGACTAGGATTATTTGCCAAATGTGGCAGAAAGAAGAGAAGTTGCTGTGTTGTGAGGTACCGTTCATGTACAGTACTAACACCACATTGGCTGCTATCTTAACCAACCGTTCAGGAAGGCAATGATCTGTTTAAAGAGTGTGAAGCGTACTGATATAGAGGCAGACAGAGTGAGGGGTACAGTAGAAGAAACACAAGCATTTGAACTGACATGACAAAAAAATTGTCTGCAAAAATTCTTAAGAAATTGGACAATTAAATCATAAGAAAGGCAACATGTGTTGAAGCCTGGATTATTTATCATCTAGTTAGACTGGTAGATATGGACAAAAGTTTTTGACTAAACCTGAAATGACATTGTATTCAAATACATACACTTCAATATGGAGCTGGCCACTCTTCTTGGAAGGCTGATACACAACATTTTGGAATGTTTCTGTGGGACCTTTTGCCCATTCATTCTGTAGAGCATGAATGGGGTCTAAGCTCTCAATGCATACTGTATGAGGTCAGGAACTGATGTTTGATGAGAAGACCTGGCTTGCAATCTTTGTTCCAGTTCATCCCAAAGGTGCTCGATGGGGTTGAGGTCACAGGGCTCTGTGCTGGGGCCAGTCAAGTTCTTACACACCAAACTCATCAAACCATGTCTTTATAGTCGTTGCTTTGTGCACTGGGGCACTGTCATATTGGAATTGAAAAGGGTCTTCACCAAACTGATGGAACTGCCACAAAGTTGGAAGCATACTATTGTCCAAGATGTCTTGGTATGCTGAAGCGTTAAGACTGCCCTTCATTGGGGATAAGGAGCCTGATTGAAACACCTCAATTCAAAACTGAACACTCATTGTCTATATCGCTTTATCCTGTATACATGGTCGTGTGGGGCCTGAAGCCTATCCCAAGAGATTTAGGGCACAAGACAGAGTACACCCTGGACTGGGTGGCAATCAATCACACTTGCACACTCATTCATTTGGGAACGCCAATTAGCCTAACCTGCAGGTCCTTGGACTGTGGGAAGAAACCAGAGTACCCGGAGTGACACGGAGGAAACCTACCAAGCACGAGGAGAACATGCAAACTCCATGCAGACACTGAGGTGGGAATCAAACCCGGAGGGGCAAGGCGACAGGGCTAATCACTATCATCGTGCTGCTTCCAATAAATAACAGGTTTGGCTAAATACTTTTGTCCATACTGTATACAGGAATGCATGTCTGTGTAAAGATGTCACATCTTTATCTGCATCTTATCTTAAGAGATGCATCATGAGGTCTCAAAAAAACTAACTGAGCCTATTTTGGAAACAGTGCCGTGTGTGAGGAGACATCTCATAGCATTAAATACTTAACACACACACACAGACACACACACTGCATCAGAAATCCTGTATAATGCAGGCCTAAATTACAAAATTGATCTGACCTGTGATGTGATTACATTGTTTGACACATCCTTTACCTGCATCATCTTCCCCCTACACCCCCCCCCCCCCTCCCGCCGCCATTTTTTAAACTGCACGCTACGCCTGCCTTAACAACAAATGTCAACCAAAACATTTGTCTGAAACTTCTCATTTACAAGAACTGAACTGAAAATAAGGACCAAAAATTAACAACTTCCTTCAGGAAGCCTGGAGAACTATTCCTCTGGACTACATTAAAAATACTAGAAAGTCCCCTTTTAAGGTAAGTATGAAGAAATGAGGGGTGGCTCAAGATTTTGCACAGTAGTGTATATAAAATCCCTTGCTCAAATGGGTTATTCTTTCTTTATTAACAACTGACCCAAGGCCTTGTATGGTTGATTTTCCACAGACACATAAAAAATGTTTTTATTGATATCCTTTGGGAAGGAGTCTCTAGGGTCAGAACTTTGTACCAGTCAGAGAAATAGCTTTGAATTTAGGTTTGAAGACATGAGAAGCTGCATTGCTTCTCTTAGAAGGAAATGGTAAAAAAGGTTTAATAAAGTTAAGTCCAGCCTTTATTCATCACATATATTACTATATAGTGAAATTCTTCTTGGATACTCTTCGCATATCCAATCTTTTGTTAGTAGGCTGGGGTCAGAGTGTTTGGCAGGGTCAGCTATTATACGGCGCCTCCGACAGGCAATTAAGGGCCTTGATCAAGGGCCCAACAGTAGCAACCTGGTAGAGCTAGGGCACAAACCACTGACCATATGAGCAGTAACTCAGACTGAGCCACCACCTCCCCAGTGAAACAACTGTCCATAGCTGAAATAAGCTTTGTAAACTTTGCAGACAACATTAACATGTGATTCATCTTCATTCTGCTTCAATACCACTCATCCTGTTACAGGTTCGCTGGGTGGGGAACATGCTGGACAGGATGCCAATCCATTGCACTCTATGCCAATCCCCCACACACTATGAGCAATTAGGGAACGCCAATTACAGTAGCCCAATCTGCATGTCTTTGGACCGTGGGAGGAAACCGGAGTACCCGGAGGAAACCCACCCATCACGGGGAGAACACACAGACCCAAGGCAGGACTCGAATCCTTGCTTTGGGGTGGGAATTCTGATTAACATCAGGCCACGTCACTCCACCCAGTCATTGATTATTTTCCACTACCACCATTGTTTTTTACGTGTCTTAATTAAAAACCTGTCTTGTTGTCATCTTTAACCCATTTCCTTGAATGTAAGCCACCAAAAACAGCACACATGCCAGTTGTAGCAAGATGCACAAAGGAAGATCTATTACTTTACAATATATCTTACTATATCTTACATTGCTCTCAAACTGTTCGTACTGTTCAAACAGTAATTTTATGAGTTGACATGATAGGCATAGAGATACTGTAGATACCTTATATGGGGACTTTCCTCCATAAAGTAATAAAGCAACATAGGCTTGTCCAGAGGAGTTCATAACAGTTTGTACAATGCATTTTATAAAATAAAATAAAAGGTTTACTAAAGTAAATGTGTTGTTAGAGTTTGCATTATTATCGTTTCTTATGAATCATTAATATACAGTCAAAAAAAGTTCAAGCAAATCATCTTCGCTTGCTCAAAGTTGCGCAAATTTCTCTGCAGTATTGAGTAATAGTTAGACCGTTACAGACCCGTTCAGATGACAGAAACCGTTTAAGATAACAAACATGCTTGTATTTTATTCTAATACATTCTGATCAAAAATCAACTGCCTGTATAACACAAATTATATGACACAATAATTAGACACAATTCTTTTTAATCAAAAGCTACACACTTACTTTCATTATATATACTATATGTCTTATGTAATGTTACAGTTCCCAGTGTCAATTAGGGTTCATTATTGACAATTGTAGACTTTACCAAACATGGTTGAATCTGTGCAAACACAACTGCTATGATACTTTCTCTTCTACACATTGAAAAAACAAAGATAGGGTGGAGATCACTTGGGATGTGCTTGACAAAATCAATATTGACTTAAGCGTTTCTAGGTCCTGGATCAAATGTAAACTTTCACTATGTGGAAAACATAAAATGAATACAAAAAAGCAGTCCGAACTAGACCTGGAGCAATGATTTCCATTGATTATCTGGTCATGATGGTTCCATGATTTCCAATACTGGAGATGTTAGCACTGGGACTGGGTACTGGATGTGGTTCAGACATACAGTACCCGTCAAAACTTTGGACACACCCACCCATTCAATGGTTTTCTTTTATTTTTTTAGTATTTTCTATATTGTAGTTCAATGTACCACTGGGAAACCTTTCGTCTTGGAGTTCATGTCAATATTAATTCAATACAGACCACCTGCCTAAAAACTAATGAAGATCAAGTACTTTTCATGAGAGCAGCGATGTCTTTCAACGGGATAATGTTCCCTACCACAGTGCAAAGAATTGCTCAGGAAGGGATTGAGGAATGTGATAAAGATTTGAAGGTGTTTGTTTGACCTTGAAATTCCAGAGATCTAAATCTGACCTAGCATCTGTGGAATGTGCTGGACTAAGAGGTCTGATCCATGAAGGTCCCACCTCACAACAATTTACAGAATCTGCTGTTAACATCTTGGGGCCAGAAACCATGGCACACCTTTTAAGGTCTTGTAGAATCATGCCGCAACAGGTCAGGGACAATTTTGGGGCACAATGGCTGATTGGTGTTCATTGTTTTGACCCAGAAATGTCAAACATATGGCCTATAGGGCAGGACTGGCTCCATTAAGGTTGTCATTGGTTGGTCCATTGTAATTAATATGTGTGAAACCAATGTCTATTGAAAGAGAGCAATAAACTATTAAAGGACCATAAACTCAGCTACTGACAAATGTGGCTGTTGTTGTTGTTGCTGCTGTTCTTATCTTTCACTTCTCCTGTCAAGGAGTCGCCACAACGGTCCATCCGATCCGGACACAACTTGGCACAGGTTTTACGCCAGATACCATTCTTGATGCAACCCTCCCATTTTATCCGGGCGTGGGACTGGCACTACATCTGGTATAACCGATAAAAATGTGGTGATTATACTATATGTAATTCCTAATTAGAAAGCAAAAAATTTTATGCCGTAACTATTCATCTGTCTAAAATAGAGGTGGACATAGAGGTGGACACAGGTCAACATGGGCAGGGCACACTGGCCAGTCTGCAGATGCGCGGCCTCAAGATCAACTCAGATTATTTATGCAATGCACAACTTAGACATTTTTTACAATATTTCCCGCATACCTCTAATTCAATATTAAGGAACTTTAGTAGATTTAAAATATTCAGTATGTTTTATCCAAATCATGTCCATTTTAGGTCACCTATATACGGAAGATGTGTGTATAATTATGCAAGACTGTTTTGTACCTATTCAGTTAATAGCTCAATGTAGGCACTTGTGTTCGGTTATGTGCATTTTAGTTGAAAGCTTAGAAATTAAGACATTTATTGGTGTTCTTGATGCATAACTGGATAATAAGGGGTAATCAAATTACCTTAAAATCATGCATCAGAAGACAAGCTCCTGGTTCAGCATAAGCATACTTTTGAATTGTTATATTGTAGGATCAGGATCATTTTTACTCAACTGCCACCCGGCTGTAAACAGTTTGACAGTTAGATGTATCGTTTCGGGAACTTACCACTTTGCTCACCGCTCTTGAAACATACTGTAGTACAGTGCAGTGTTTCACACAGAGCCTAAAGCTACTTTCTGTCTTATCTGTATGAGGAATGCAAACATTACCATTCATGGAATCCCTGTTCATGTATCTGCAGAATGTAACAGCAGTCCATGCATTACACACAGATACTGTATAAGCAGGACACAAGGTATAGGTGCGAGGTGTAAAAATAACAGAGGCTTCTGTGAGATCTCTGTTGTGTTAATATGCAATAAAATGCAAAGCCAAATTTCACAAAGCTCCTGGTGAAGAAGGTCAAGAACCCAAATAGGTCCATAATACATTTAACTAAAAGAAGTATTCCTCCACTCCTGAGAGCTTTCTGGAAATTAAATTGCATTTACAAATGATGAAAGGAGACCAGTCACGGTAAGGTGAAGAAAGGAAATCTAAATATGCAAAAAACAAACAAACAAAAAAAAGTTTATGCATATACTAATTAAAGATGTTCTGTTAAAACATATACAGTATGAGAATCTATACAATATATCATTTAAAGCAAAATACAGGTTAAGCCCAAAATTCCAACAAAAATAGGTTACGTTAAATTCCTTTGTAGTAGAGTTGTAGCCAAATACAAACACATAAATGAGATACAACAGATAAAGATGTGAATAGACAGCACACTATATTAGTTGTTGTTGATTTCTCCTGGCCTTGATCTTCCATGCACAAAGCATGACTGCTTATTGTGGGTTGAGTGCAGTAAAACCAATGTCTATTGGTTTGATCAATGGCAGGGAAGTTCATTCTTCTGTTCATGCCTGTGTTTGCATTGCTTGGTGCCAATCTGGAAACTCTGTGCCATTTTGTGTGGCACATTTGTAAACAAGATTTCAGTTTTCTTCTTTTTTTACTCCCATATTGTCCATTCAATACGCCTGCCCGGGTTCAATTCCCACCCAATGCCCAAACCTCAGCCACTGGATGCAATGCCGGTCCCAAACCCATATAAAATGGAGAGTTCTGGCGTAAAACCTGTGCCATGTAGTTGTGTGGATCGGTTGGTCTGCTGTGGCAACCCCTCAATGGGAGCAGCCGAAAGACCAACAACAACTCGACACAGATTTTGACATGCACCCACAACCATATTTTTAGTATGCAACTTCACCAAGTGTTTATAGTAAGTGATCTCTGGGTTTTTTTTGTTTTTTTTTACCCCATCTATTCCACAAAACTGATGGCTCAGCACTATTCCTCCAAGTGTTTCATAATATCTTGTACAGTTCGTAACTGAATTATAATAGCTCATTAGTTGTTCTCTTTACTTGATGCAAGCCAAGAATATGAACCATCCGAAGTGTGACTTTTATTTTAGGCCGATCAGTGTGTTAGAGATAAGATAAAGTTCATTTCGATAAAGTGCACTTCTGATGATGCTCCCATGCAGACAAAAATAATTAGGGCAGATCTCTGACACAAGCATGTGTTGATCAATTAGAATAACAGACTGAAGATTGCAGTGAAGTTTGTAACAGCCACAAAGAACAAATGGCTCTTGTAAAAAAAACACACAAGCCCTATAACTTTTACATTTACATTAACATTTAGGTATTTGGCAGACTTACAAACAAGTGCTGTGACCCTGACCACTTCTACAACCCACAACACAATGCTACCACAACCATGCTTCAATGTCAGAATGGTTCTCTCAACCTGCATTCTTAACAGGATGTGTCATGTGTCAAGTTACTGTTTCATAAAACTCTTTGGGTTGCTGTGAACAGCTTATCCCAGCTTAGTTTAGTTTTCTTTTTAATGACGGAATTAACAGCACTTCGCAGGACTTTCTCTTTTTTTTTTAACCCTGAAAGCCAAACGCTTTTCTTTCAAATTTGATTCATCTTTATAAAGCTGTTTGTTTACTTGTGTTATCCAACCAGTTGTGCGCCCTCCCAAGTACATGTGTATTTATGTACATAGATATTACAGTTTTATGTCATTAAAGTGACACTTAGATGGACTTCATTCAACTAATCTGTCGGCAACTAATTTCCGGATTAACATTCAGCATACGCATTGATTTAATTGGAATAATGTTGTCATGAAACTAATGGCCACATTGTGTGTGTATGTATTGTTAAGTCTTTTGTACATAATGCCCTTTGTAGCTGAAGTTATTCTTTTGCTTTTTATATTGAAAATTGCTTTCTATCTAAAGTAACCAATAAAGCATTCTGTTGTACTGTGCACCTGTTCATTTTAATGATATTGAAGTGAAAGCCTATTATAAAAAAAGTTAAGGTCAATAATGTCATTATTTTGTTTGTAGATGGGTATTCATCTATGAGAAAGGCTACCAGTCTGAAGACAATGCTATAAGCTCAGTTTTCACTAAGATGAAAGGACTAGCATACACTGAAAATAATGGAACGGACTCAATTTGGGATGTAGCTGATTACGTGTTCCCTGATCAGGTAAGTGGTAATGATTCAAAGAACTTTAGTCATTTCCGGGGAAAACTTGCTTGAACAACTGCAAACACCCAGTGCTGAGTGAATGTGGCCGGCATGTAATGCATTTTTGTCGCACTCTGTTTTTATAACAATAAGAAAGCCACATTTAATACTCTGCAATAACTGGTGATCAATGCACTTAAAATTATGCAGTAAAAAGAATAATAAAGATTAGATTTATGAAAAAAAAAAAAAAAAGGTCATCATGCGTGACTATGTAGACCAAAATACAAGTCAGGTGAGAATACATGTGCATGCCATGAGTGGTAAATGAAGCAAAGGCTTATATTAAACAAGTCCATATCAGGAAAAAGAATCACACTGATGTCCCTGCTGAACAAACAAAGATGTGTCTGTAAATGATCTTTTACATCATTTTAATAAACTTGGAATATTACTTTTCAAATTCAAATTTTTCAAATTCAAAAGGTGTCCAAAGGTGTCAGTTATAGAAAACAGTAAAAGAAGGGAAAGAAGCCAACTACAAATTATAATGATTGCTGCTAATCATTATAATTGCATGATAATTGATTGCTATAATTATAATTAATTTTTAGTGATTTTAGTCACACTACCAGGTTGCAACTGTTGGACCCTTGAGGAAGAACCTTCACTCTCTAATGCTCAGATACAATCTGGTGTTAAACTGGCAACCGATCCCGGATGGCACGTAGATGGTCAAGTGCCTGAAGAAACAGATTGACATTTACAGATGACTTCAAGCACAGTATGGTGATGAGACTCTTAGCCACAGTAAAACATTTGCATGGTGCAAATGTTTTAAAGAAGGCCATACACCCGTGAATGACGATCACGGTTGAGGTGGTGCAAACCCAGTGCAGTCATTCCCGTGAACATTCAGCAAACAGAACGTCTGACCCTTGAAAGTATTATAACTTCGTACTTAGTACTTATAAATTGTCCTACCTTGATGGTATCCAAGCATTCTAGTGAAACACTGGGATAAGTGCATTAGTGTAGCAGGGGATTATATAGAGAAATAAAGGCAGTTTTTACTCTCATAAAATCAAAAGTCCCAGTTTGACTGGGATATTTTTCAGAGCATAATTTGGAGCAGCTGTAAAGTTTCTTTCATAATGTCTAACATGTGATATTACCTTCATCAATTTCAACTGACTGCTTCCCACTGAGAGTTGAAGTCCTGAAGACTCCACAGCCTGCTGTACTTAGAAGCCAGCAGCAAAATCAGCCATGTTGATCTCCTGATATGACATCTATCATGGCGAACTGTTAGACAATGTATGAGAATGAGAGTATTGGACTTCCGAACCTTAGTCCAATGCCTTAACCACTCAGCTACCCCTGACCAACTCATCCTTTCAATGAGATCCACTGCAGTGTGGATAATATAGGGGTAATGTGCTCATATCTTCAGATTCTACTGCAGACTCTGGTTGCAGTATTCTGAACTAACTCGAGCTTGTTTATACACCTGACAGTAAGGCGTTACAATAATCCAACACAGATGTGATGAAAGCAAGAACTAGTTTTTCTAAATTATGTACTGGCAATATATTTGTTATCTTGTCAATATTTCCAATACTGGTAATTAGGGCTGCAATTAACGATTATTTTGATAATCGATTAGTTGGGCGATTATTAATCGATTAATCGGATAAAAACTAAATGCTTCTTTAATTTGATGTTTTGCTTATAACTATATAAAACCATAAATCAGGGTATTAGTTATGTATAAAACTAAACTTTAAAAATGCAAAAGCCACATATAGAGTTTAATGATCTTTAATTTTGACACTTTAGACCTTAAATTAAAGACAGAGTTTGTTTTTGAACAGTAGAACTCCTCTAAATATCCAAAATATAAATAAATAAATAAAAAAGCAAAACAATTGTTGTACTCTTATTATATTGGATGGCATCTGTTATAATGGCTGCTTGTTGTGGAGTGCATGGGGGATTTCATTTTTGAATGAACTCACTTATGCTGACTTGTCTCTTTCTAAAAATAAATAAATAAATAAATAAATAACAGCATTTGAGTATGCAAAATACAGCATTTTAACTATAATTGCATATATTGCCAGCTGATAGAGAAAGAACAGCCAATCAGAAGTAGTGTGTGGAAGTCTGTGATTGGCTGGTTTTGTGGCAGTTTTGTAACACTGGACAAAGTTGAGCGAGCGTACAGAAAATAAATTATGGGAAGCGAAACACATCAAAAGTGGGACGAAACCACGACAATCTGGACAGCGCAGAAATGAACGCGACTCTGATAGAAATAGACCCCGTCCACCATAATTCTACATTTACCCTCAATTCCCCGTTGGGGTGCGCAAATACAAACCAGGCATGGCAAGGCGCACAGTGGAAACGATATTAAACAGTCCTGACATTTTAAATTACATTGACGAGGCTTTGGAAACTAGAAACACTTGACAACATACAGAAAATGAGATTAGAAGCCTTTTAATCCTGTATTGTATTGTATTGAGTGTATTGTAGGTCATAAAATGTCTGCTTTGAACAGTCGCTTCTGTTGCAAGTAGAAATTTGTGTAATTCCACAAAGTACCGTCGAATACTGCAGTTTCCATACAGGAAAAATAAGGAACTTCACAATGTCTGCCAATATCCTTATAGCCTAAGCATGAAAAAACAGCTTCCACTTTGTGCACTCTAAACTACAGCGGGAAATTGGGGGTAAATGCAAAGTTATGGTGGACGGGGTCTATTTCTATCAGAGTCGCGCAGCGCTGCCCAGTGGGTCGCGCAGGGTTGTGATTCGAGCAGCGCTGCGCGACTCAAACTGGTTCGCGCTGCGCGATCCACTGGGCTGCACAATTAAACCAGTTCATTTCTGCGCTGTCTCGATTGTCGCGCTGCGCTGTCCGCAGATATTTGTTCCACCCAGGGCGGCTCAATCGGGTGCCGCGGTTTCATCCCACTTTTGATGTGTTTGGCTTCCCATAAGAAGGTAGAGTCGCGCGTGCGTGGAGAACATGTTGAGCGAGCAGGGGAGACACTGCACGCACATAGAGTGCTTTGTCTTCACTCAAAATGTCAAACCGCGCGCTCAGAATTGTGGCAGGAATATAACGCCATAGGCGCGTGCTGTTTCCTGCAGACGCTTCTGTAACCTCCATTCCGCGAGCGGCTGTGTATCTTTGTGTATTTGTGCATCTTGTGGTCGCGCTCCTCAGTAACGTCAGCAGTCCAACTAATCGATAACCGCATTCTTTGACAACGAATTTCATTTTCGATTTTATCGATTAGCTGTTGCAGCCCTACTGGTAATATTATCTTCAAATGAAAGACTGGAATCAACGGAATCAATGAGAAAGGCCATCCAGAGTTACTGTGTGATCAGAAAGCCTACTTCTAGCTGCACGTGATCCTAGTACCAGTACTTCTGTCTTGTCAAACTGTACTATATTCATAAACAATAATAACTTGGGTATTAAAATTGTTCTGTTGTTACCAACTAGGGCAGTCAGGCACTATAAACCCAATACTACAGTCTGAGCTGCCTTTTAAAAGAACGTTACATACAGTAGAACAACATACCAGACCCAACACAATACACTTCCATGATACTATTCCAACTGGTACAAGTCTACTGTAAGGCTTAAATCCATAAACTAATATTGGAAAAAAATACAAATATGTATATTTCTTTTTCTATTGAAAGGGTGGCTCATCTTTTGTCGTGATGACGAATTTTATTAGGACCGTGGGCCAGTCACAGGGCAATTGCCCAGAGGTATGAAAACATCTCTGTCTCTCTCTCTCGCTCTCTCTCTCTTTCATAAGTATTCAGTCTGCTTTACCCTCCGCTGTCTCTACGGTCTCCTTCTTATTTGCCTACCTTTCCATCTCCACCATAATTTGCCCTTCTTGCAAACATCTTTCTCTAATACACCCAATCCTATTCATACAGTGTTTTTCACCCCTTGCATTTTATTTCCACACTTTTGAACGCGTTACAAACTATACTACCATTATATCGTCATATACAGTAGTTCATGGAATTATTTCCAAATACGAACTACAAATGCATAAGCAATCAGACCATTTCACATCCTCACATTCAGTTCACTGAATGTTGGTCACCTCTTCTTTACACAGAGTTGAATTTGTAGTATATTGTATTTTTACATTAAAAAAAAAAGTATTTAAAGTTTGTCAGCAGGATGATGATGATAATTTTTTTAATGATAGTTCCTTTGTTTAGTTTAGGTATGTTCCTTAACAAACTTCTAGAGACAGCTGTATTTATATTGAGAACACGTGACATTTGAAGTGCGCACTTATCAACATCATTCAGTGAAATAAGCCACTTCTTATGTCAACTGGTTGCCTTAGACTTACTTTATAGGTTTCACAGTTAACCACACAAACACACACACACACACACACTCACATGATAATACATATTGTTTATTTAAAGATATTCCTGCAATATTCGTGAGTCACACCTCTCTCGTTTATCAATAGTGAATACAGTACAGATGTTCTAAGCTCTCCCTTGTTCAAATGAGTTAAAGTTCATTTGGATGTTACATTTGCATTAGTCTTTTCAACAATGCAAAAATACTTCTCAAGCGCATTTGAATAGTAATATAATGCCTTGGTAATCAAATAAATTTCAATGCCAGGATGTTACACAGATGCTTCAGACTTCAGCTCCTCCCTAATACATGCACACATACTGTACACGCACATATTGTACACCCTTACATTTGACCCCTATGTTGTCACTGTAATTGTAGTAATGTGTCTGTGTTTCAGCTGCCGGACGGAACTAACAACTGCACTTCAAATACAGATTGCAAGAAGGGCCAATATAAACGTACAGGAAATGGTAAAACTCAGACTGAGACTTCAGCGTCCTTTAATGAAACACCTGCATGTTCTAGAAAAACAATGATAATAAAGCCTGCTGGCAGAGCAGCTAAAACCATTATGAGAATGTGAATTAAGAAGAAAAAAAATCACCCTAGTTCCTAGAGTTCATAATTCGTGTTAACAGCATTATGTATACTGTAACATGCATAACACATTTTTACTGCAAAATATATGATGCTCCATTTCAGGCATCCTCATCAGATTATATCCTGTTTGCTGGATCACCAGTGCCATAGTGTGGCTGGACATGATTTCTTTCTTGTCCAGACTAACTTGACTAAAATGATAAATCAGATTAGTGCTCTGCAATGGATTTACACCCAGGTCAATGGGTACCCTGCCTTATTCCCTAAGATCCCTGGCTCCATATAGCAGTAGTGTTGTTCAGTTTGTGTCATTCCTATTTGCCTTATGCCGATGATAAGATCTTAAGATGTACAGTACCAGTCAAGAGCTGAAACTGGAATGCTCAAGATGGAAAAATCTTAAGTGTCATTCTTCCAACTGTCCAGTTTCAGTCACCACTGCAGCCTTAGATTCTTTTTCTTGTTCTCTGGTAGGAGGGACTACTCTTGTAGCTCATCCAATCTCAAGGTTGAACATTCAAGGTTGTGCATTTCGAGATGCTGTTACTGTATGCTTACCATGGTAGTAAAGAGTCTCAAGCGTTCCTATCAGTTATGTGAGTTCCTGTACTTTATGTAGCTGAACACTCACTGGTTCAAAAGGTTGCAGATTCGAATCCCAGCCAGGGCTCCAAGATACAAAAGTCCTCAGTTACACTTCTCGCAGAAGACACTTTATTTGAGGGCATGTGGTAGCTCAGATGGTTATGGCTCTTGGTTACTGATCGGAAGGTTGGGCGTTCAGGCCCCAGCACCACCAAGATGCCACTGTGGGGCCCTTGAGCAAATCAACCCTCAACCCTATCTTTTCCAGGGCAGCTGTGTACTAGTTGACCCTGCACTCTGACCGCAGCTTCCTGACTTGCATATGTGAAAAGTGAAAAAAGCATTTTGATGTCTGATGAGCACAGTAATACACAAGTTATGCATTACAGTAACACTCCTAGATAACTCTCCCAATTAATATCATGATTTTGTATATACTATGTTTTGTACATAAACAAGACATAAAGACATGAAAAAAATCTTATGCCTATACAGTATATCATCATATGGCTACGTCATATAATTATATTATGACTATTTGCTTTGTTTTTATACCATTACAGAGGCGATACTGATATTGCAACATTCCAGAATTTCTAATATGATTTTGAAATGTAAAAACAATTGAGATATTTAGTTTCTCTGCCTCCAGGACACTGTGATTTGGCTTGAAATCCATACTTAATGCTCTATACTATTTTATAGTACTATGTTATTCAGATAATGTCTTGTCATGATGATCCAGCATTGAAAAAAACAAATGCAAATGAAATTCAAAGTGATTTTGAACTGAGGGTGTTTTTTTTTTCACCACACTAATATTACTACAGCCACATGTTACCACCACATGTTACAAACACAGATCCAGTTCATGTTACAGAATGCATGCACCTTCTTTTGGGCTTGGCGAAGCTTTTCTTCTAGCCTGAGCTTGCTCTATTTGAATGCTTAAAAAGTTTCGGCTGTCTGATAACAGATATCCGACATGCCTCGTGACAGTTTCAGGCTCATGAATGTTTATGTTCCGTGAAAAAGCTGGCTCTTAGTTCCTGATCCAAGACAGATATATATATATATATATATATATATATATATATATATATATATATATATATATATATATATATACACACATATTTTTTTTAAACAAACTCAGGTTCACCACAGATTACTCATCATCATTGTCATATTTACATAAGGATACACGCCATATTTACAAAAGGTGTCTTCACAACCAGCTCTTTATCGTTCTCAACACCTTTCTTTGCAAATAGGAAGCAGAAACATTGTCTGACAACTTCACCTCTAAGTATAGGAATTAATGATCAGTGTTTACCCTGACACTTAATTCTATCTTTATATCCAGGCTTATTACATGACCACTTAAAGATTCTCTTTTAAAAATAGCAATACTACTATTAATAATAATAATAATAATAATAATAACAATAATAATAATAATAAAAAAAAGAATGCAAAAATATCGTTTACATGCCATTCCTCGTTCCTCTCTCCCTATCCCACTTTAAAAAAGTTATAGAAATAGAATGAGAAATAATGAGCGTAAAACAGAATGAGAAATAACAAATGTCCAAAATAATTAATAATAAATATTAAACATAAAATATATAATGAGCGTAGTGTAATGATATCATGTTATCATGTAATGAGGGAGGCCTTAATTAATTCATTTATTAATCAACGTTAATTTGATTCCATAGATAAACAATACACAAGGCGCATTGAAGTCAAACCAGGCATTTGAAAGTGCAGAATAAAAAATAAGTTAAATAAATAAAATAAAAACTTTCTTTTTCTATATGATCCCCTGCTACACTAATGCACTCATCCCAGTGTTTCAGTAGTGCTTGGATACCATCAAGACAGAAAGTTTTCTCAGTATGCCAAAGTCATGATCTTTGATAAGCCTGTTTCACTTTTGAAATCCTAGCCTCCCAGGAACTCCTTTAATGGCCTCAACTGGTTAAAGTGGCTTGGAGCAAGATCAGGAGCTATATGGGGGACTGTATGGCATTAATTCCCAGCAGAGCTCCTGTAATGTGCAAGTGGTGCAGTGTGTAGCACCATTAAAGGAGGTTGTGGGAGGCCAGAATTTCAGCAGTGCTAATGATATTATGGCTCCAACATACTGAAAAAACTTTCAGCCTTAAATGTATCTAAGCACTACTGAAACCCTGGGATAAGTGCCGTTGTTGTGGCAGGGGACTGTATAGAGAAACAAAGGTAGTTTATACTCTCATAACCTCATAGATTTATTCTGTTGTTCTGAGCAAACAAAAGTCCCAGTTTCACTTGGACACCCCCCACACCCCCCCCCCCCCCCCCCCCCCCCCCCCCCACTTATATTTGAATAGCTCACTCCTAATTTTAAAATGCATTTGGTAAGTAAATGCGATTTCAAATTAATAAGCTATGTATTTATGTGTGTTTACCCACCTTCCCTACCCCCCTGAATAAATCTCAACACAGTCAGCTAATTAAAAAGCAGATAAATAAAGCAAAAAGCAAATAAATGAAACGATCTTGCTTTACAGAGAGCTACGAGGCAGATGCAACTGTTCCGCCCTATGGAGATGAAGTAGACTATGAGAGAGGTTTGTGGCAGTACCACACTTCACCAATCTGAGTGAAATGAATGTTAAAACGATCATGAAACATAAACAAGAACAACAACAAAAAACAACAACGTGTAATGTGACCTTGCTTAATTTAGCATAATTGTCGTACTGAAGTGGTCTGAAAAAAAAATGATACAAGAAAAAAGAAACGGGGGACAAACTCAAACATCCCGCCGAGAGTTCAAAGAGGAAATAATCTCTATGGGGTGATTCATGCTGCAGATGCTACTGAGTATTGTATGATGTACTAATACTGTAAATGAAATGCAGGAAATTGAACCACAGTGTAGAGCAAATGAAATAATAATACTGTACAACAAGGTGAGGACAAGAATGAAAAGATATGGTGCTTTCATGGATAAGGGTTTTTCCATTTTATTTTGAACAATCATGCAACAAGGACCCCAGCTTTCCCCTTGGATAATATTAATAATGATGAGCCATAAGAAGATAAATGAGGATGATATAAGTGTCTGTGAAACTCACGCCTTTCAGCATGTACTATACTAAGCAATTAACACCACCTTATAATGCCAGTTAGTGCATGTGCATCTGCGTGCATTTCAAATCTTGCTTTTCTTGCTTCCTCAAGCTTAAAATCGAAAACTAAGACCGTCTCAGATCTGTCCGGGGTTTTAATCTTGCCAGAATTCATATTCTCCCTTGTTGACATGACACTCGCTTTCCCCCAGGGCGCATGACGGGGATCTGTGCGAACAAAACCACTTGTGAGATCCAAAGTTGGTGTCCTGTACAAGATGACCGTGTGATACCAAAGTAGGAATTTTCTGTTCTAAACTAATAAAAACCTTATTACACAATTACAATACAACATGCAGCATTTTACATTATTGTATTCAGAGTTGAAGATGTCAAACCTAACCTAAGCACTGTTCAGCGAGTACAACTTGCTTAAGCTTCTACTAAAGAAAAGATTGGCCCAAGAAATTTTACTATGGTACAATATCAAGCTATCCATCTAGGAACCTCTGTAGTCCAATTAGCGACCATGGTGGCCAATGGTTACCATTGTATTTATTCCCATTCTTACAACCGTGGTAGGACTTCCAGTCAACATTCATACAGTATGTGGATTCACAAACTACAAGCAATTTAGAAATGCCAGTTAACCTAATCTGCATGTCTTTGAACTGTGCAAGGAAACCAGAGTACCCGGAGGAAACCCACCAAGCACAGGGAGAACATGCAAACTCCATGCACACAGACCCCAAGGTGGGAATCGAGTCTGGACCCTGGAGGTGCAAGGTGACAGTGCAAACCACTAAGTCACCATGACGCCATGGCACAATATGTACTATAGTATTCTATGGTAAACTATAGTACATGCCATAATATACCACAGTATTACAAAGGCTACTTCACTTCACATTACTATGGTATTATGGCATTTAAGTAGGTACCATGCTGATACTACGTTGTGAATAGCAATACCAATAGCTTTCTGAATTCCATGGTACCAATGTTCAGCAGGTATATAATATGGTATTGTACTGTACATATTGTATCATATTAGATATGTTCATACATACTACTTGTATCATATACAGTAGTACAGGTGGTGTACAGTAGTACACTATGGTGTGTAATTAACATTTCATCTATACAGTGGTACCATACTATGGAAAACTTACTGTTATGGTAGATACTGTAATCCATAACATATTTTTGACAGCATCTCACCATGTGCTCCATAATACAGCAGAACCATTGCAACAATGTAAACCCATGCCTCATAGTGTGGTACTATACATGTACTACTGTATATCAGCGAATAAGTACCATATTAAAGTCAAAAATACTATGGCACTATATACCATGCAACAGGTTCCAGCGGATACCTTGGTACCTATACCATAGTAAAAAGTGCTACGGGTGGGGAGTCGTGAAAATATATTCGAGCTGCTGTGTAATCCAACTAATACACTTAACATTCTCTACAGTACATACTGTAAATATTAACATAGCATGTGGACATAAACTGTTAAATCTGAGTATATCCCCATGACTTTAACCACTTGTTCCTCTCTCTCTCACCCCAAGTCCTCCACTTTTGGCTGCTGCTGAGAATTTCACATTGTTCATCAAGAACTCCATCTCCTTCCCTGAGTTTAAAGTTGTGAGGTAAAAAAAAAATACAAACGCACGCCACACTTTTCAGAGTTTCCATTTTGACCGCAGAAATTAAAATAACAGTTTATTGAGAATTACCATGTAAATTTACCATGGTGTGTAATGGTTGTTTCAAGGTTTAACCTGTTTACACGGGATCTCCAAGGTGATTATGGTTCATACCGTATTTCTATAAATACACCAATCAGTCACAACATTACAATGCAAAACATTATGTAGGGTCGCTCTGGTTTCTCTGGGCTGTGGTGACTGCCACCAAGGTGTTGGCAGCAGGACCTTTGTTTATTCTGTGAGTTGCATGGAGGGTTCTTAATTGATTGGACTTGTTTGTCTGGCACATAATGTCCAGCAGGTTTGGAGACAGGACGATGGCCTTGGGCCTGGGCTCTTTGCTGTCATGAACCAGCTAGATCAACCTAGCACATCCAGAGCCTAAGACTCCACTCCAGCTCTTCCCCTGCACACCTACCTGTCACTAGCGCACACCTGAACCTGATCACTAATCATTCCCCCAGCTTTATAAGCACTCTGAGAAAACCATTCAGCGCCGCAGTATCTCACTCGTGTGCCTCGCGTTTTGTTTTTCTGTAAAGTGAGTGTTTGTTTATCCTAGCCTGTTCTCGACCCTGCCTGTTCCCCGGATTTCTCTCTCGTCTACTCCCCTTGGTACTTCTGTTGTTATCGGACTGATTAACGTGTATGACCTCGCATGCTCTCAAGACTTTGGATTTGTACTCACGATTTGGATTCGTTCGCCCCGCTGCTGGATCTTCAGAGATCGACCTTTACATGGTAAAGACATTCTTCCAGCTCATTGTTTCTCCTTCCTCGCAAGTCGGCTTTTTGCGGCACAAGCATATCGGCGGCACGAGCATACCGGCGGCACAAGCACTTCCGCGTTCGAGCACTCCCGCGTTACGAATCTCCGGGAATCTTCTGTCGTCGCAAAGGGAGTCAGCCCTACATCACATCCTTCAATCACTGCGTGCTACGCGGATCAACAGCAGAAAGTCGCTCGCAAAAGCACGAAAGGATTCCCCGTGCTCAGCTTCGCCTCATAGCTCCGCCCCCTCTTTCGTCACTAAGAGTCTCCCCACTCTCTCAGTCACCAAGCACACACGCTCACTGCTTCTCTCCTCTGCTCCTACTGTGTCTGTTCATCCAAGCCCCAGTGTATCCAATAAAGACTCTGCGCAAGTTATCTGCTATTGGGTTCACTCATCTTTAGTTATCCGTGACAGTATACTGCGGCCATGACGGACCCAGCAGATACTCCTCGCTCCAGGCCTAGCCTCCAAACAAGGCTACAGCTCAGGTCCAGTACCCGCTCTGACACCCGACTGCGTCAGACTGTCGCCCAGCAAGGCGCTCTGATTAGTTCTCATCAGCAAGACCTCCAGCAGATATCCCAGTCACTATCTGAGCTATCAACACAGTTTCAACAATTGTGTTCCGCTCTCCCCACTGCTCTTCCTTCCACCCCGTCACCCCCGCCTCGGCACGAACCCCGTCTGCCCAACCCTCAACCATACAATGGTGACCCTGGAACTTGTCGTTCATTCTTGTCTCAGTGCTCCCTGTCACTCGAGCTTCAGCCCTCCACCTTCCCCACTGAGCGCTCCAAGGTGGCTTATGTCATCACTCTCCTGACGGATAGGGCCCGTGAATGGGGAACTGCCATCTGGGACGCCAATGACCCGTGCTGCGCGACTTTTAGCACGTTTACTGAGGAGATGAGAAGGGTCTTTGATCGCTCGCACGCAGGTAGGGAGGCCGCGAGACACCTACTGGAGCTTCATCAGGGTCTTAGATCTGCTTATGACTATGCCATCGAGTTCCGAACCTTGGCGGCTGCTACCCAGTGGGACACCCAGGCACTGTACGACACCTTCCTGAATGGACTGTCAGAGTCAGTCAAGGATCAGCTAGTTTCCCAGCAGCTCCCGGAGGACTTAAACGCTTTGATGGATCTGGCAGGGCGAGTAGACGCGCGCCTCAGAGAAAGGCGCCGTGCATCCAGCCAACCCCGGCTCAGAGCTAGCACCTCTCCAAGACCAACGACTTCTGTCAATCCCCCGGTCGAATCTATGCAGATCGGGCGAACCCGGATCTCGTCGGAGGAGCGACAGCGTCGGATTCAGGCTGGTGCATGTTTCTACTGTGGGCAGATCGGGCATCTGCGCCTTCAGTGTCCATTAAAAGCAAGGCCCCCCCAGTGAACCTAGGCACACTGGAGGGGGCGTCCCAAGCGCAGCCGCCTAGAGACCGCTCACTTATGCCCGTCGTACTCCTCTGGGAGAACCAGTCTTGTGTTCTTCATGCTCTCGTCGACTCTGGTTCGGATCAAAATTTAATTTGTGCCGCAATGGTTAAGGAACTGCATGCACCAACCCTTCCCCTGGAGCCACCACTGTCAGTCCGGGCCCTCGATGGAACGCTTCTTCCTCCAATTACGCGGCGAACTGCTCCAGTCACCCTGCGCATCTCGGGAAACCATTTGGAGGAGATATCATTTTTGGTAATGCAGAAAGCCCAATCCCAGCTGGTTCTGGGACGCCCGTGGCTCATCCGACATAACCCACAGATTGACTGGCGGAACAATGCCATTCTCGGTTGGAGTCCCCTCTGCCTGGCTTCTTGCCTCAAGTCTGCGCTCTATCCCTCTCCAGTAATAACCACCTCTGAGGAATTTCCCGATCTTTCTGCAGTCCCACCTGATTATGCCGATCTCAAGACGGTCTTCAGTAAGTCCCGCGCTACCTCTCTCCCCCCCCACCGACCCTATGACTGTGCAATTGACCTCCTCCCTGGCACGGCGCCACCCAGGGGACGCCTCTACTCACTTTCTCAACACGAACGACAGGCAATGGACAAATACATTTCTGAATCATTAGCAGCCGGCATCATCAGACCATCATCGTCACCCGCGGGGGCTGGCTTTTTCTTTGTGGCCAAGAAAGACAGGTCCCTCCGTCCCTGCATTGATTATAGGGGACTTAATGACATAACCATTAAGAACCGCTATCCTCTGCCACTGATGTCCACCGCCTTTGACCTCCTGCAGGGGGCCCAAATCTTCACCAAGTTGGACCTCCGGAGCGCTTACCACCTAGTTAGGATCAGAGAGGGAGACGAGTGGAAGACCGCCTTCAACACGCCCTCAGGGCACTATGAATATCTCGTCATGCCCTTTGGGCTAGCTAATGCCCCGGCAGTCTTCCAGGCTCTGGTCAATGATGTCCTCAGGGACTTCGTCAATGTTTTTGCATTCATTTACCTAGACGACATACTCATCTTCTCCCGCTCCCTAGAAGAGCATACATTACATGTCCGCCAGGTACTTCAGCGACTTCTTGAAAATCAGCTCTTTGTCAAAGCCGAAAAGTGTGAGTTTCACCAAAGTACAATTTCATTTCTGGGTTTCATCGTCGCCCCGTCTAGCATCCAGATGGATCCCGCTAAGCTTAGAGCAGTAACTGACTGGCCTGTTCCAACCACCCGAAAGGACCTCCAGCGTTTCCTGGGTTTCGCTAACTTTTACAGACGGTTCATTCGTAATTATAGCTCGGTAGCTGCCCCACTCACTTCCCTGACCTCAGTTAAGACGCCATTTTCCTGGACTGAGCAGGCAGCTAAGGCGTTCTGTGAACTAAAGAAACGGTTTACCTCGGCCCCTATTCTCCAACAACCTGACCCTTCCCTCCAGTTTGTAGTCGAGGTGGACGCTTCAGACTCAGGAGTAGGGGCGATACTCTCACAGAGGTCACTGAAGGACAATAAGCTACACCCGTGCTGCTTTCTCTCTCACCGACTCTCGTCCGCAGAAAGAAATTACAACATTGGCGATCGGGAACTGTTGGCAGTGAAGCTCGCACTAGAGGAGTGGAGACATTGGCTAGAGGGGACTGAGGTCCCGTTCCTGGTCTGGACAGATCATAAAAACCTGGAGTACCTAAGAACAGCTAAGCGTCTCAATTCTCGACAAGCGAGGTGGTCATTGTTCTTTTCACGTTTTAATTTCTCCCTGTCCTATCGTCCGGGCTCCAGGAACACCAAACCAGACGCACTTTCTCGTCAGTTCTCCCCAGCCCAGAATCAAGCGCCTGAGTCCAATATCCTGCCTCCTCAATGTCTTGTGGGGGCGGCACTGCTGGATGTCGAATCACGAGTCAGGACGGCACTCAACCAGGAACCTGAACCTCCAGAGACGCCTACAGGCAAACTCTTTGTCCCAGAGACAGAACGACCCCACGTCCTGGAATGGGGGCATGGCTCGAGGCTGGCCTGCCACCCAGGGGCAGCACGCACCTTAGCACTCGTCCAGCAGCGTTTCTGGTGGCCCACCATAAGGGATGACACCCGCCACTTTGTGAGTGCCTGTGATGTCTGTGCCAGGAACAAGAACAGCAATAAACCGCCTGCTGGCCACCTTAGACCTCTTCCTGTTCCGCACAGGCCCTGGTCGCATATATCCCTTGATTTCGTCACTGGGCTTCCTGACTCCGAGGGTCATACCTGCGTTCTCACAGTAGTAGATCGCTTTTCTAAGGCGGCTCACTTCGTTCCCCTGCCTGGTCTCCCCACTGCCAAGGAAACCGCAGAACTGCTAATCACCCATGTTTTCCGGCTCCATGGGCTCCCGATAGACATCGTGTCGGACCGTGGACCCCAGTTTGCTGCGCAATTCTGGACAGCCTTTTGCAGGTTGATCGGCGCAACGCCCAGCCTTTCTTCGGGTCATCATCCCCAGACTAATGGCCAGACGGAGCGGGCCAACCAGGACCTAGAAACAGCCATTCGGTGTATGACCTCTAAGGATCCCCATTCCTGGAGCCGGACGCTTCCGTGGATCGAATACGCCCACAACTCCTTACCCACAGCCGCCACCGGCCTCTCTCCTTTTCAGTGCTGCCTAGGATACCAGCCTCCCCTGTTCCCTCCGCAGGAGGAGGAGGTCTCGGTCCCTTCTGCCCAAGCCTTCATTCATCGATGCCGGAGAACATGGCAGAACGCAAGGTCAAAGATCCGCCAGACTGTTTCGGCATTCAAACTGCAAGCCGACCGACGCCGCTCCAGGGCACCACCCTACCGAGTAGGCCAAAGAGTCATGTTATCCGCTCGGAATATCCCTCTCAAGACCATCTCTCGCAAACTGTCCCCCAGGTTCCTGGGCCCATTCACGATCATTAAAATCATCAACCCCTGCACCGTCAGACTTCGTCTTCCCTCCACCATGCGCCGGATAAACCCATCCTTTCACGTCTCCCAGATCAAACCGCTGGTCTCTTGCCCACTGAATCCACCCGCCCGCCCAGCTCCTCCTCCCCAAATTGTCAACGGTGGCGAGGCGTTCACCGTACGCAGACTCTTGAAGGCGCGACGACGAGGTCGAGGACTCCAGTACCTAGTAGACTGGGAGGGCTACGGTCCAGAGGAGAGAAGTTGGATTCCTTCCAGGTTCATTCTGGATCCATCCCTCATGGACGACTTCCACCGACAACACCCTAACGCACCAGCAAGAACGCCAGGTGGCGTCCGTAGGAGGGGGGGGTACTGTCATGAACCAGCTAGATCAACCTAGCACATCCAGAGCCTAAGACTCCACTCCAGCTCTTCCCCTGCACACCTACCTGTCACTAGCGCACACCTGAACCTGATCACTAATCATTCCCCCAGCTTTATAAGCACTCTGAGAAAACCATTCAGCGCCGCAGTATCTCACTCGTGTGCCTCGCGTTTTGTTTTTCTGTAAAGTGAGTGTTTGTTTATCCTAGCCTGTTCTCGACCCTGCCTGTTCCCCGGATTTCTCTCTCGTCTACTCCCCTTGGTACTTCTGTTGTTATCGGACTGATTAACGTGTATGACCTCGCATGCTCTCAAGACTTTGGATTTGTACTCACGATTTGGATTCGTTCGCCCCGCTGCTGGATCTTCAGAGATCGACCTTTACATGGTAAAGACATTCTTCCAGCTCATTGTTTCTCCTTCCTCGCAAGTCGGCTTTTTGCGGCACAAGCATATCGGCGGCACGAGCATACCGGCGGCACAAGCACTTCCGCGTTCGAGCACTCCCGCGTTACGAATCTCCGGGAATCTTCTGTCGTCGCAAAGGGAGTCAGCCCTACATCACATCCTTCAATCACTGCGTGCTACGCGGATCAACAGCAGAAAGTCGCTCGCAAAAGCACGAAAGGATTCCCCGTGCTCAGCTTCGCCTCATAGCTCCGCCCCCTCTTTCGTCACTAAGAGTCTCCCCACTCTCTCAGTCACCAAGCACACACGCTCACTGCTTCTCTCCTCTGCTCCTACTGTGTCTGTTCATCCAAGCCCCAGTGTATCCAATAAAGACTCTGCGCAAGTTATCTGCTATTGGGTTCACTCATCTTTAGTTATCCGTGACATTTGCCTGTTGGACCCTATGTGCTGTGGCGCACTAGGTGTTCTGGTGCCTTTCTATCATGGCCAGCATTGACTTGTTTTAGCGATCTGTGATGCATTGGCTTTTTTGTGAGATCGGATGGAATGGTCTGGCCCTTTTTCTCCCCACAGGCATGAACGAGCCTCGGGTGCGCTTGAGCCTGTCAGCAGTTTACTGGTGTAAAATTGTTAATGGATTATTTGGCTAATCGGTGTATATGCCCATTATGCTAAGGTTTGTTTGTTAGATGCTGTGACAAATAGCTAATATGCCAAAGATCCAGAGGAGAAGTGTAGGATTTGAAGGACCTGAATTTCAGTCTGTTTAGAGTTTCTGTGCATATTAGAGCCAGGTTTTCTGTTTTTACTGTCCAAAATAGACATTGCTCGTGGACTGGCTATGATATGCTTCCTTTGATATAATTTGGAGACTGTATGTTTACGGTGACCTGAGATTGACTGTTATTCCATCTAGGGTATATCCTTACCTGGTGGATGTGAGATCCACTATATCAAAAAATATAACCTCTACTTATAGGTGGATTTAGTCCGAGCTATGTTGAACCACATTTCTTTTTGGATGTTGATATTGAATATCAAGCACAATGTGATGGATTTTCAACTTTAATCCTGAAGTAAATGTAACACTAATATTCACCTAACATTCAATAAGCATTTAGTATTTAAGGCCATATGGTGTATTTTGGCTTAAAGCAGGAACACACCTTGAATGGGATGCCAGTCAATCAAACAATGCGGAAGAACACACACAGTGACTCTGAACGGACATTAATCCAAGTTGATGATTGAACTGGGAACCCTGAAGGCTTACTAATTACTCAAAACATCGATACTGACACTGGCTAAGCCAAAGTACTGGATCTCTGAAAGCTGTGCAGTGATTAATTCTGCCCTTTTTCTGGCTTTCTGCAGAAGTAATCTAGTGGAAACAGTGGACTCAAATTACCTCAAAACCTGTGTGTATGATCCAGATGACCAACCACTGTGTCCCATCTTCAGACTCGGAGACATCGTCAACCTCTCCGGCTTCAAGTTCTCAGACATTGCTCAAGTGGTAGGTCTCATATGCTGATGATTTTCATCTCAACCCATTTGAAAAGGATTCATTATTTTAATAATATATTAAATCTATTGTATCTAGCATGTACAGTGCCTTGCAACAGTATTAATACCTATTGAACGCTGCATTTTGTCACTTTACAACCACAAACGTAAAGGTATTTTTTATGTAAACGCATTTTTTTGTAACATTTTTGATAGCCCTAACTAAAGTACAGTGGAACCAATAACCTTCAGAAGTCACCTACTCAAAACATCACTAATTAGTAAATAGAGTCCACCTGTGTGTGATTTAATCTTAGTATACATACAGCTGTTCTGTGAATCCCTCAGAAGTTTGTTAGAGAACATTAGTGAATAAACAGCATCATGAAGCCCAAGAAACACACAAAACATCTAAGGGATGAAGTTGTGAAGACGTTTAAAGAAGAATTAGGTTATTTAAAAATATATATATCCCAAGCTTTGAACATCTCACGGAGCCCTGTTCAATCCTTCACCCGAACATGGAAAGAGTATGGCACAACCGCAAACCTACCAAGACCTGGCCGTCCACCTAAACTACCATACAGGCAAGGAGAGGATTAATCAGAGAAGCAGCCAAGAGGCCTATGGTAACTCTGGAGGAGCTGCAGAGATGCACAGCTCAGGTGGGAGAATGTGTCCACAGGATCATTATTAATTATGATCTCCAAAAATCTGGCTACAATGGAAGAAGAAAGAAAGTCATAAAAAGTCCCATTTGCAAACTATGTGGAAATGCAAACGACACTTCTTATAGCTTTCTTTCAACAATGGCTTTCTTCTTTCCATTCTTCCATAATGGCCAGATTTGTGGCGTGCATGACTAATAGACAATTACACATATCTATTAATAATAGATTAAATTACACATGTTTTATGACATAAAATCCCAATAAAATACATTTATGCTTGTAGTTGTAATAAAACGCGACAGAATGTGGAAAAGTTCAATGGGTATGAATACTTTTGCAAGGCAATGTATGAATCATACATTTATTTATTTTTTTTTAAAGGTTTCTACATTCAAAATAAACATATATATATATATATAATATATATATATTATGGGTTTTGCAAGTAAACAGGTGCGTCCTCAGAAATCCACCAATAACTGATTTTGCTCGTAAATGACTGGTTACTGCGTTTAAAAGCGCAGGGTAATAAGGTAGATAATTAATCAGATGGAGTTGCTTTTAAGTTTTTGGAGCATGAAATGATTTATGAGCAATAGTGTTGTAAATCAGATTAGAATTGTTTTAAAATTAAAAATTAAAATGAGAATTGAATTGAAATTGAATTTAACAGTTTCGAAACTTTGGCCTGTCTTAAAATTCTGTTGAGTTTAGTTGCTTAAAATATGAAATTGAGATCACATTCTGTCTGGAATTCAAATCCAAGTAAACACATTAAAACAGTGATTATCATGTTCTATTATCATAAACTGAGGGAAATGAAATAGACAAGAGAAGATACAGTACATCTGGTTGAATCTGTGGCAGGGTGGCTCAATAGGAATCCTCATTCGATGGCAGTGCAATCTGGATCTACGTATTGAGAAATGTAAACCCGTGTACCAGTTTGAAGGCCTCTACGGAAACAGTTCACAAGCGTCGGTGGGCTACAATTTCAGGTGGGTAAAAGAGCAAGATCACAGATTCTGCACTCCACTGATGTGTCAGCTGACTCACCTCTTTAAAAGGCATAGACATAATAATTCATAGCTTTTTATTACAGTATTTGTATTTTTTGGCATATAGCTATACAGTGGAACCTCGGATTGCGAGTAACGTGGTTTACGAGTGTTCCGCAAACCGAGCAAAAGATTTTTAATACATTTTTAATCGGAAACCGAGCAAGTATTAGTTTACGAGCGCCAAGTATCATGTATCACGCATGCGACTCTTATTTTGACACCGAGCGGCAAGTGATCACAACTGAGCCAATGATTTTTCTCTCTCTTGCGCTGCGGGAATTATGGGTGCTCGTCTCTTACCGGTATAATCGGTATAATCAACAGGGATACCTAGAGGGAGAAGGAGTTTTACTGTTTAAGACGAGGCGAGGGGCTAATTCCACACACACACACACACACACACACACACACACACACACACACACACACACACACACACACACACAAATACACGGCGCCTGTGAATGAAAACGAATAATTAGAGTATTCATTATTTCTTATGGGAAAAATCTATTTGGTTTACGAGTGTTTTTGGAATACGAGCCCGCTTCCGGAACAAATTATGCTCGTAATCCAAGGTTCCACTATATATAGTTTATAAAGTTGTGCTGAAAAAAAAAAAATGACACACACTATATTGCGCATTCACTAAGCCTTGATATAATCATTAACATGCAGTACTGCAAAACTCCCCTAAAACTGCTCTTTAAGGGTTAATGTTATAGTATCAAGGAAGTCAAAATGTCATTAATTGAAATGTGAATGGTTAAAAGAATTACGTCATCAATTCATAAATGAACTAATTGTAATTCCTGGCAAACACTATGAAATTGTGATGTGGTGCTTTAGAGAACATTAATCAGCTTGTACTAATGCTGACATGCATATACTGTACAGCTGAAAGCTTGAATCTTTAAACTAGATGTACTGATGTTTCAGAACAGCAAAATATTACACTGAGAACGGAATCCAAAGGAGAACACTCATGAAAGTGTTTGGTCTATACATTGAGATCACAGTGTACGGACTGGTAAGATCTCAGACAGACACATTCTCTCTCACACACACACACACCTCCATTCTGTACAGTTTTCAATCTATAACTGTCATTGAAAGACTGCTTCATTATCTTTCTAGGCAAGAAAATTTGACATCATCCCAACACTCACAGCTATAGGGTCAGGAGTGGGAATCTTCGGCGTGGTGAGTCTCACAGACATCCATCATATAACCGGAGGCGATCCGTAATCTACAACACACACTTCATCTGCACCTTATGTTTATAAACCGAATGTCAGACCCATTTCATGAAAACATCATGTAGATTGTTTTGGTTTGACGTGAATTAAGAATGATTGATATTGTGTAACATGACAATCATGATCGTGAACATTCTGTAGTAGTTTTATAAAGGTACTGTAGTTTATGTTAAGAAGGAAGTTACTAAGCCTCGTGTGATCAGATACAGAACAGAGATAAACAGTAAGGAATGAGACAGCGATCAGACATGTGATTGTACTATGAAAAGCGTAGTGTTAGGTTGACTTAGGCACGACTTTAACACAGTCGTTTACTTTTTTTCCCCAGGCCACCGTTGTGTGTGATGTAATTCTTCTGAACTTTTTGTCAAAGAAGGATTTCTATAAGAACATGAAATTTAAATCCACACCATTGGTTAATCAGGTAAGCATTCCTCCAAATGGGTGACATTTTTTAAACTCTGTTATTTATTGCCACATTTGTGTAGAATGAGGAAAAAACCTAATGTAAAATGTTTAGGCGGATCATTCATGTTGTAGAGCTTTATTCTACTCTGGCTAGTACTGTAGTATACTTTTATTCAATATTTCACTGAATAACAAGATTTTTTTAAAATGCAAAACCTGGTTGCCTCTACCAGGTGGTTCATATTTGATTGATCTTACAACTAAAATATGGCATGCCCAGTACAGTACCCAAATCAACATAGAACTGGTTGTATGTTACAAAGTCACACAATTTTGCAATGGTTCTGTCAGTCTCCAATATAGTCCACATGTAGAGACCAAAGACGCAATGAAAGTTCCATCTATATGTATAATTATGAACCTATAATTTTGTGGAAAGGAAAAATGTGTCAATCTTTATACTGTACATCTTTATGCATTGATACGCGTCCGATTTGTAACCATTTAACGTTGTCTTTATATACTGTAATGTCATGTCTTACTTTTTAGTCTTCTAGTGTATTTGATGGATTACAATTCCTGATTATTTCTTTTAAAATTCAAATTTTAAATCTTATTTAGAACATTTTTGTTTAGAAAATATGGCACCTAAGACTTTTGCACAGTACAGTATAAATCTTTTTATTACAGTATACAATAATAGAATGAAGAAATTCCTTGTGAACCCAAAGCGACTGCTTATACTACTTTTAATAGAAACAGTTCTTATCCAGACATGTTCATACAATTTTAAATGAGTATATAATGTCGGTATATATATATATATATATATATATATATATATATATATATATATATATAAATTTGTAAAAACAAAAAACAAAAAAAAAAACTTTATTTGTACCATAAAGCCATTGTAGGATGAGACTTAGTGCCTTTCTTCCAGTGTCCACTAGATGGCACTCTGCCTACATGTACAGTAGAACCAGAAAAGTGATTTTTTTTTTTTTTTTTTTTAAGTCCTGCTCTAACACACCTTACACACATCATCAACTTATCAAGCTGATATGGGCTGGGGATGGGTGTACAATATATGTTGAAACCTACCTAAGGAACAAAAAATCATTATTTAAAATTTTAAATTTAAATTTGCAACTTAATAAAGTGTCAGTACACTATCCTTATATACACCTTCTGGTGAAAAAAAAAATTAACAAACAAACAAAAAAAAAAAAAACAATAAAACAAAAGTCGAACACCCCAAGGTCTCATTGACCGCCTTTAGCTGTGATCACGATCTACAGTGTGGTGTCCAGGTAATGTGTAAGAATGATTCCTCATGCTCCCAGAACCACACATTCACAGTTATGGAGTCCTGGAATATCTCTGTTCCGGGAAGGATGTAAAACACCACTGATAATCTGGTCATTCAGTACATTCAGGTCATCACCTGACTTTACTATTGCATGCCTGCTGAGTGAAGTAACCCTCCAGAGGCTTGTACAGTGGCCACTATGCATGATGGGAGCATCTTTTCACACGCTTCCCGTCTCACCCACATCACTCTGGAATAGGATTAAAGTACAATCTTTATCCTCACTAGCAAATTGAAGCATTTTCCTAATTAGTCTGAGTAACAAGTGCTTTTTTTATGGCCACACAGCGGTTTAGTCCCAATGCTCTGATTTCTCCTTACAGTACATTGTGTGTGTATGGAAATGCAGCTCTATTACTGTATGCATTTAAGTGATTTCCATTCATCATTTTTTTCTGACCACATTTCTTCCACAAAATTGAAGGTCCAGTACAGTCCTTACAGATCATAATAACAGAGCTACACAGTTCTTAACCCAATTCCAGTCATTTCAAATCTCCCTAACTGTTTTCGGTACTTGGTGCAGGCCAATCATTTTGACCCTTCTGAAGTGGCTCCAATTTTTTTTTTTTTCCCCCAGCCAGTGTATTCTGTTGCAATCATGAATAAAAATGAGGAAGATGAGTCTGAGCTACTGTAATGAGCTCAGCACAATTACAGTATGCCATCTCAGCGAACTGGCTGATTCTAAACAGTGATAAAGTGATGAGACTGCATGCATCGTAAGATCCTCTAAAGTGTAAGCTGATTATTTTAGGGAGAATAAAACTTTCCTGAGATGGTAATGTCCTTTTTTTTCCCTACCACTCCAACACCATGCTTAAGAAAACTTATTTAGTAGCTCTGAACATTCAAATCAGCCATATTATGTGTCTGAGTGGTTTACTTAACATATTTAATGCTCATGGGCTTTTAAGCTGTAAACTGCTTTCAAAATTGCATGAACATATTCTCTGGAATTCTCAAGGAATTTTTATTATTAAAAAAAAAAAAAATTGGCAACAAAGTGCTGTGATACCCGAGTTGAACATGTGGTTTTGTAGAAGAACAAGTATGATGTCATTTTCAGTCCTGAAAGCTTAACATATAATGGTGCTCTGGATGGGAAAAAGTATGTGGACACCTGAGTGTCACACTATTGATGTCAACCAATTTAGCACCTTAATATTGAGTTAGGTTTTCCTGATATTACAGTATCCACTCTTCCTGAAGAGCTTTTCATTAAGTTATGGCGTTTTAGCGGTGGGGATTTGTGCTCGCGCAGCCACAAGAGGGTTAGTGAGGTCAGGTACTAACGTTGAGTGAAAAGAGCTGTCTGTCAGTCGGCATTTTAATTCATCCCAAAAGTGTTCAGTGGATTTAAGGTCACACGGTTTAGTGCACGAGGGCATTTTCATATTAGACGGTTTCCAACGTTGCCTTAACAGTTTGAAACAAAACCACACACTATGGAGATGATGGTCCAGTGTCCATGTATTTTATCCATATGGTGAACTATGCATCAAATTGTCATATGACAAGAAGTTTAAAGGTCTCTTCTACTTTTTCTAGAAATCAGTGTGACTTCTGTGTTAAGTGTTAACATTTTATGTGCTTGAGAAATTGAACCATGAAGCCAAACATCCTGTTCACACACCATTTGCTTATCTCCTTTAATGGTAAAAACTCATCAGCCCCATGAACAAAAACAAAACAAAACCAAAACAAAACCAAAAAAAAAAAGGATCCTGCAGACTTTCACTTAAAAACAAATATGGTATTCTAGTGCCTGTCCATAATAGAGCCATACAGAACTTTATCTTCAGTACACTGTAGTATGTTTGAGGTTATGGAAATAACATAGTTAAATAGCTAATGAACATAGAGTTACAATTCTCGCTCACTCATCGTCTATACCGCTTTATCCTGTATCGGGGGGGGGGGGGGGGGGGGGGGGGGGGGCCTGGAACCTATCCCAGGAGACTTATGGCACCCTGGACGAGGTGTCAATCCATCACAGGGCACACACAAACACACACATACTGTACACACACACTACAACAATTTGGAAATGCCTAATCTGCATGTCTTTGGACTGTGGGAGGAAACCGGAGTAGCCGGAGGAAACCCACCAAACACGGGGAGAACATGCAAACTCCATGCACACAGAGACAGGAATCGAACCCGGACCCTGGTGGTGCAAAGCGACATTGCTAATTAGCTTAATTACAATTCTGCTTTTAATAATTGTACAGTCTCTCTCTCTCTCTCTGTCTATATATATATTATATATGTCTATATATATATATTATCTGTCTATATATATATTATGGCAAGAAAAAAGCAGCTAAGTAAAGAAAAATGAGCGGCCATCATTACTTTAAGAAATGAAGGTCAGTCAGTCCAAAAAATTGGGAAAACTTTGAAAGTGTCCCCAAGTGCAGTCACAAAAACCATCAAGCGCTACAAAGAAACTGGCTCACATGCGGACCGGCCCAGGAAAGGAAGACCAAGAGTCACCTCTGCTGCGGAGGATAAGTTCATCCGAGTCACCAGCCTCAGAAATCGCAGGTTAACAGCAGCTCAGATCAGAGAGCAGGTCAATGCCACACAGAGTTCTAGCAGCAGACACATCTCTAGAACAACTGTTAAGAGGAGACTGTGTGAATCAGGCCTTCATGGTAGAATATCTGCTAGGAAACCACTGCTAAGGACAGGCAACAAGCAGAGGAGACTTGTTTGGGCTAAAGAACACAATAAAGAACACAATAAAGAAAACTCTTTGAATGAGAAGGTGTGTCCAAACTTTTGATCTGTACTGTATATATATATATATATATATATATATATATATATATATATATATATATATATATATAGATTGATTGGCTGCTAATGTTTGCTGTGATGTCAATAGATGTGAATTACTAAGAATATGAATAACTAAGAATACTAAGAATATGATAACTGTGACCTATTAATGTTTCCACCACTTGTAGGTGCCTTATTGATGCACTAATATCTAATATATGACTCTCTACCCTGAGGGTTCTTCTGAGTGTAGGTGTTATGAGTGTTTGTCTGCGTGCGTGCATGCAGACAGAAATACTTTCTTTAGCCTCTAGGACATGTAAAACAGAAACTTCCTTAGAAACCCCCAAGCAACAGTTACCGTAGCAACAGTGCGCTGACAGAACCCATCGTTTTCTAAGAGTGACAAATTGAGAGATCAACTTATCCTGCAGAACTCAGAGCACCTCTCCTGAGGAGAGAGAGAGAGAGAGAGAGAGAGAGAGAGAGAGAGAGAGAGAGAGCGAGAGGTGATCATATGTTCCTATGTTCCAATTTTACCAATCTTAAAATTGGTGTTCTGGGCAAAAAGAAATTCAAATGTAAATTCTTGTTAAACATCTTGCATTTAAATTGCCCAGTCCCTGTTCTGTTCAACATCACACTCTCTCAGGTCTTGGTGTTGTTCAGCACATGCTGCTTTTCAAAGTGACTGTGTGCTTGTGAAAATAAAAGCTCATTTCTGCCGCTCTGCAGGAAACAGATTCGGTGGAGATGGACCAAGAAAAGGTAAAACGCATTATACAAATCGGTTGACAACAACAACAAAAAAAAAAACAAGGTAATTTCACATCTCATTATCGTCATGGACATTTTGCTTTTCCTTTTGCAAAGAAGGCAACGCAAGAAAAATGAGGACGTTGACAAGAGCCCATCTGAACAGCAGAACAAAAAATATACCACATATACTCAGCTCACGGCGCTGGACCAGCAGGAGCAGGGGGGACATCTGCCTGAGAGAAACGCCAATGAACTACACACCCTACCTTCACAACTCACACACACTCACACACACATATATATATATACACACACACACACACACACATGCACATACACACAAACATCATATCTCTGTATCAATGTGACTTTTTCAGACCCCCCCATAGTGCACACTACACAACTACACAATCTCAGCCCTTTTCTGTGAGCAAGTTTTTTTTTAATAGACAGTACCGTGCAAAAGTCTTGATCCCCCTTAATCTTTTGCTTACAAAGAGCCAGACTTTCTTGTATTTTTAATATCGTCTTGAGCAATACTTGTCCAGACTTCCTGAAGGACTTTTCAGGCTCTCATTTTCAATCCAGTCCCTGTACCTGATCCGTTTCACCGGAATGTGTTTTGTTTGTTAAGCCACACAGTGAACTATGAATGATTCATGCATAAAACGTGAGTACACCCCTCAAATTTCAGCAATCACTTTATTATATGTTCTCAAGAGACAATACTGACATGAAAACTGGATATAGTTTAGAGTAATCAGTGTACAGTTTGTATAGCAGTACAGATTTACTGTCATCTAACAAAAACTCAACATGCAGACTTTACTGAAAATGAGTGCACCCCCACAAGTGAACATGTCAAAACTGTCCCTAAAGTGTCAATACTTTGTGTAAGCACTATCAGACTTAATCCTCCTGGGCGTAGAATTCACCAGAGCTGCACATGTTGTTACTGGGATCCTCTTCCACTCCTCCATGATGATATCACTGTCATGCACACTCGCTCCGCGACCGGCACGAGGACCCGGAAGTAAGACGGCCGCGCTTTCGGAAAGCATAAAAGGAAACAAGATGGCGCTTCACATCGCTCAGTCATTGAGTTCATTCATGTCTTCGCTATCGCTTCACCAACTATTTCGTGAGTACTCACCTATTCAGATCGCTTCCTTGATTGAGTGTGTGTTGCCATAACGCGGGTTTATTTGTGTAGATCCTTGCTCTTTGTGTAAGAGAGTTCTAAGAGTAAACGCGTGGTTATCCTGCCTGCTCGCGCTGCTTCCGCGTTTGGGTTTACCGTCCACGCAACACGGGCTAACTGCTAAGGCTACTGTGTTTATCCCTCGGTTGCTCGTGACAATCACGGAGCTTCTGGATGTTAGACACATGGAGCTTCCGCTTGACGACGCCCCACAGGTGCTCGTCCACTGATGTGATAAACAGGACATGTGACTTTGCATGGTTAAAGATGTCCAGCTGTTTTGACAATAATGGCTGTATGTTGAGTTACTTTACTGTTATACTGATATAAGCTGCACAATGCCTTATTGAAAATACAGTGGAACCTTGGATTACGAGCCTAATTTGTTCATGAAGCAGGCTCGTATTCCAAAACACTCGGAAACCAAATCAAATCTTCCCATAAGAAATAATGAAAACTCAAATAATTCGCTCCACAGCCCAAAAAAATAAATACAGAAAAATAATTAATACAATATATAAAGTAAAAATAAAACAAATTAACCTGCACTTTACCTTTAAAAAAAGTTCAAATAAATCCCAACAGGTAAGTGTTTCCGTTTGTGTGTGTGTGCCCCTTCCCTCGCCTCGTCTTACACAGTAACACTCCGCCTCCCTCCCCCCACCTCGATTTTTAATTTTCACAACAAACACACACACAACGGAAACACTGTTTTAACGGGAAAAAAAGAAATCTCTCTAAGGACACTCGCGTGAGCGCAGACAGAATCACTGTTGTAAAGTAAAAAAAAACAAAAAAACAAATGAACCAGCACCTCACCTTTGAAAATAATTGCAACAGAGCAGAGTTTCTGTGTAGAGCAGAGTGTGTGTGTCTGTGTGAAGCCGGGGAGGGGGGGGATGTAAAGGCAAGAGAGTGTGTGTGTGTGTGTCGGTGTGTGTGTGTGTGTGTCAGTGTCAAAAAACCCGGCACTCGTAAACCAAGACATGCTCGTTTTTCAAGTCAAAATTTATAAAAAAATCTCTGCTCGTCTTGCGGAACACTCGTAAACCGAGTTACTCGCAATCTGAGGTTCCACTGTATATTCAAGTTTCATTTCTATAGTATTGTCCTTTAAGAGGATGTTTGCTGATTTTTGAGGGGTGTACTTACTTTTGTGAGTGGGTGTACAGTAACTCACTGTAAAACATTGATTTGTACTGTACACCGGTGATGAGGAATGCTGAGTCTTTAGGCACTTCACAGTAAAAACAAATATTCTTTATTCATTTCTTTCACTAATTTAAGTCAATTTAATATAAAGAAATGAGGAGTGGCTCATGAGGAGACTTCTGCACAGAACTCTAATTTAGCTAACCACACATGATGAACAAACATATTCACACATTTCATACTCACACACGTTTATGAGCACTTTTACGCTGATCACAGTGAATCCACGGCCTGTCCTGGTAACACAGTATCAAACCTCATCAAATCCTATAAAAACTTCAGTGTTCAATGTACAATACATTTCACTTACAGTACAGTAGATAATCAGACACGTGTGTATAAAGCACAAACCCTACGGCGCATATCAACCCAGGAACAACAGCTGAGTGGGACTAGAGTGTCAGCACACCAAACGATCGTTATTTTATTATATGTAATATGAGACACTTGTTTTTATTTCATTTTTCATTTTTATTAAGAGTTGTGGGATTACGCAGTGGAATGTCCTCAAGACAAGTTCATTTGTATGATTATGTTCCTTATACAAGTCACTTTTTAAAAAAAATATTTAATTAAAAAATACAGCCTTAAATTTTACTGATATAAAACTTACAATTTTCAGGCTCTCATTTTCAATCCACATAATGAAACTCTTCCAAAAATTAAAAGTATACATCTCATAATAAAACATTTCCCTATTTTAACTCTTGCATGTTTTCAAATCTGTTAACGTTCTTAGTAATAACGTTAGTGGGGAAAAGAAAAAAAAAAAAAATATATATATATATATATATATATATATATATATATATATATATATATATATAGGCATATAATTTCAGAAATAATAACACATCTTCTTAACAAATCTGTTAACGTTCTTAGTAATACCGTTAGTGGAAAAACAAACAAACAAAAATTTTTTATATATATATATATATATATATATATATATGGGGCATATAATTTCAGAAATAATAACACATTAAAACAAGTTTGTTTAATTATAACCCAGCTTAGTAGGAATTCCTACTGCGTCAAATAATAAAGGAAATTGATCAAACTCCAGAATTCAAGAGCACTGTGATTAATGCAATTACTGCCATGCAAATATTCAGTACAACAGTATGTTATAAAAGTGAGATATATCTATATATCTATATAGATATGAATTTATACTATTATTTACATTAGATACAGTATGTAACATTTTCCAAATAGGAAATTCATAGAGTAAGACAAACCTGTGTCCAATCCCATTTAAAAGTGCTGCTGATTTTTGAAGTGCGGTTGAAATTCCCTTCCTCATCTGATCGTCATTTCAGGTTTCGAGGTCAGAAATGATATTCATGAAAATGTCTCATTTCCTCCTGTATATCCACTGATGACGTCACAAGCTTGACAGTACTGTTACCGATTTATACTTAATACTATAATCTATCATAAAAAGGCTGCTTTCCAATAAAAATAATAGACCAGATCTAACTGCTGTATAATACTACAATAAATGTGACATTACTGTAACTCCCTCGCGATCTACTGTACAATATACTGAATCCTGACTTGCGGGCCAGTATGGATAGAGATTCAAATGGCTGCCATGTTACAACAGATTGAACCCGTATGCCATCACGTTCACTTGACAAACTGAGCTTAGCGGTACTTTACAGTAAAATCATTATTGACCAAGCTAAGAATTTAAAGTGATCATTAGGCCTTAATGCATGTGTGCTGTCGCTCGCAGTTTTACTGCACTAGGACTGTTATGTCATGGGTAGGAATCACATTGCCTGTTAGCTTTATTATCATAATGTATAATGTACGTCTAAAATCATGATTTCAATACACAAGATTTCATGAGGTATGGCCTTTAATACTTTGAGATATGTGTATATAGTAATAATATAGGTCATGCTCAGCAGCAGGTGCTTGTCTGCTAATATTTAGCCACCAGAAATAACACTGAGTATCGCATATGCTCTATTACTGTATAATTCTCGTATCGTTATATCAGTCTCAAAAGCATTACGATTACCTTAGTACTTAGTGTTCAAAAAAGGTAATTACAGTACAACAAGCAGTACGACACAAATCACACTGTGCCATCCATGTTTGATCTTTAAACATTTGCTAGAGTGAAGGACGGCCAGCGAACAGGACAGTTAATGACGATACCTCTTTTGTGTTTAACTCACATGCGAACACAGTTAATACAGTTCTTTCCTGTGATTTGGATGGATGCGATTAGCGATTAGGTTTGTAGCACTGCAATCTAGCTAGCTACAAGGTTGGCCGCGACCATTGATCGGCCAATCAGGCTCAGATATAAATGATTCTGTACCGAGCGCAGAAGCCTAATCATTATCAAAAATCTTGTGCGTTAAAAGTGTCCGATCTGCCTCATCTCCGAACTCTGCGAGCGAATCAGATCACACGCGTTCACGCCGGTCTCAAACCGCTGTGAGCGTTTTTTTTTTTTTAGATTTCGGAGGGGTTTGAGGAGGTAATCCTGCGGGTGGTGCTCTCGGAACTATTTCAACATTTCATTCCCATGGTAGGAGGAAATCATTTGCTAAGTTTGTTTAGGACGACAGAGATACGTGCTGCTGCGGTTAAATGTTCAACTCTTGTATTTGAAGTTAGTTTGTATTGTTCAAATTGTTTAATTTTAAGTGAGAAAAAATATTATAAAGACTGGACTAATCTTTAAAATATTTTACAAAGAAGTAAAAAAATTTTTTTAATCGAATTGGGATATTTATTGTTGCGATATTTTTACTTTTGAATCAGAAAATATCACGATGATAAAGTATCAGGAGGTCATTGGTGATTCCCATCCCTCCTAACTACAGCAGGTTATTAATGTGTCTCTGGAGTGCCGTTTTTGAACTGCGCTTAAAAATATGCATCTGAAACACGGACAAGCAATTTTTTTCCAATGAGGCGGTGTTATGAAATATTGCAAATACCTAGCTTGATCAACTAAGCAAGCGGTATGGTTTGACCTTTTGTAGGTCATTTTTCTTCTGTAATGGCGTGCTGACTTTCTGTTCCCTCACTGTACATTGATGTATATACAGTACATTCATGTCTTCATGTCAAATCTCAACAACCTTTTACAGGGTAACATGACATATTCACGTGATAACCTCTTCATTTTGTTTGATGCTGTGTCTTCATATTGCCCCATTAAAATCTCTAAGATAAGACAATCCGGTGTGATAATGCACATGCTGTAAGTGATTATATGTGGCTGGACCGTATGTTATGTTTCCATAATTTAAATAAAACAAAAGAATGTGAATTAATGTTGATACAAATAAACTTTAGATGTTCTATGTGTCCGGTGAAATGACTTAATAAATATATACTTTTGATATAGTTTGATTACTGAGCCTCTTTGTCGTTATTTATTTCTTTTTCAAAATCATTTTTCTTTTTTTTTGCACAAAATTTACACATCAATGATTTGTGTAACCTTCCCAAAAACAAAACAAAAAAAACCCATTCGCATTGGTTTTAAGCTCTTTATTGTCCTCGAATTTGTCTAAATATACAAAAAGCATGCAAAAAATAGCCTCTTTATATATTTTGGTACATATGTACATGGTAACAAGTTGCATTCAGTATTTTTTTTTTTTTTTTTTTTTTGTGCCATGCTTTTTTTTTTGTTTGTTTTGTTGTAACAATTATAATAAGTACATTCAGGTTAATGCACAGGAATACAGACATCTGTGTAACGACATCCGACAACGACAGTCACTCGAGCAAAGAGAAATTCAACAATTCTATATATATAGATTCATAGATATATGAGAAACTGCACTTTATTTAGAAATCGATCGATTAGAAACTGCGTCTTTCACTCACTGAAGGATAGAAAGATATCTACAACCATAAATGCTTTGGATCCATAAGACCTTCATTCTGCATTCCAGTACTGTTTTCAACAAACCTTAGTCCACTTATAGCATAAGTGGCCTTTAATAGGGAGAAAAAAAAAAACATAGCCCTTGTTAGAAAGTACAATGAAAAACGTCTCAAAACCGTACAAGACAGAAAAAAAACAGTGTTACAATGACCAGGTACATTGTACACATTGACATTGGAACAACACTGGTTACAAGCCAGAGTGTCTTGCGTTTGGTGCAACACTGGATTAAAGGTTAAGGCCGCACCTTGACACTACTGGTAAAAGCTTGGATTTGCCAAAACTGGGCTAATAATATCTATGATTGGGCGCTACCTTCCCAGGGTTGTCATTAGAAGTGCTGCATGACCAATCTTGGTTCAAATTTTGCCCAATGTAGTGATATAAGAAATCCCAATATCTCATGCACCGTGTATAATGCTCTATTCTGTATACAGGGTGGTGGGGGGCCCAGAGCAGACACCCTACCATGGATGGGGTTCCATTCGGGAACGCTTATTAACCCAATCTGCATGTCTTTGCACTGTGTGTGTGGGGGGGGGGTTTAAGTACCTGGAAGAAACCCACCAAGCACAGGGAGAACATGCACAGAACTCCATGCACACAGACCCCACGCGGGAATCGAACCCATATCCTGGAGGTACTGTACGAGGCGACAGTGCTAAAACACACGCGAGGCTTCATAATCCTCTTTTCCAACACGTCTGAGGAATCCAGGATTAAAAGGAGTCTCAACCTTAAAAGCTAATCGCAAGACCAATCACAGCAGATGGAACTGTAGTCAATACAGATGCAGATTCAGCAATATCAAGACCAACGACATACAAAGATATATTTCAGTCACATCAATTCAAGTTGGAGTCCTGATGGGACTTTCATTACTAATTAAACTTCTCACCAAGCAGCACTAAAGTAACAGCCTACTACAGTATACTGTATGTGCGACTAAGCCTGATTAAACCCGACAGTAAGTGTACAGTAAGTGGTTAGCTACACAAAACTCTACATCATTAAAATTTGACTGGGCCTGAGTAGCGCTCGTCTAAATGAAGGATCCTTTGAGTTTATAGTTTTGCTTCATATTGTACAACCAGCACAATGACTACGGTTATGACAAAGCCATCAGGACCACCGCAAATGCGTGCTTTTATACTCTTATGCCTTCAGTCGCTTGACTCTCAGCAGCATCACTAATTTGACGAATGATAAGGCTTAGTGTGCCAGCTGGGATTCGATCCCTTCACCTGTTCATCTAATATATTTTACTTCATCCTACTGTATAGTCCATCAGTCGACCTTTAGTTATTATTACAGTAGTGCAATAACTTTTTGACCATATATAAGGATTATAATTAAAGCATTTTTTTAAAAAGTATTTTTTTTTAATACATAAGAATAAGGACACGCCCAAACAGTACTGGAATGCAAGCTTAGTCTGGTTAACATAAAAAGTGACCAGGTGCAAATAAATCATATCAGATTAGTAAAAAAATTTTAAAAAAATAATTAATTGCCACTTCCTCCATTTAAACAGTTTGAAGAAACTCAAAATCATTGTAGTGTTTCCCAGTGTAAGGTCTAGAGCCTCCATGCACTGCACACACACATTTTTTTCACCTCTGAACAAATAAGCTAAGAGTGTACAGTTCATGGTGTCACAACCCCTGGGACGTGTCCGTGTGTGTGTGTGTGTGTGTGATATGTGACTGAGGCACTGCACAAATAAAACCTACAGTCTGGCAAAAAAAAAAAAATCACTGCGCACTATAAAGCATCTATACACTGTAAGTACATTAACATTAAAGCAGGACACACGTTAGTTCGTCACAGAATGTGTTAAAGGGGTTTTTATTATAATCCTTGAGTCGTACCACGTTTAATAAGATACTTGAGTCATAACGATATACTGCACCTGATATTAGAGCGTTTGTAATGAGTTCTAAAGGTTATACTGAGGACATGGACATGCCACATGTCGGGTACACAACATAGAGTACAAACGACACACAAGTGCATAGTCAACGGGAAAGAATGGACACGTGCATTACGGCAATGAAACCCACATGCTGCGTTGGATAATAGGTTAGTCTGAGCACTGTACACTTACGCATCCGAAAACCACTAGTTTGTATGTGTGTGTGTGCCTTATTTTATTCTACACACGCGCATGCACACACCCTTTACGTTCCCATAGGTGTTCAATTCACCTCCAAACACAAGACATGACCAAAAGGTCCATTTACAGTACACACATACATAAAACATCTGTTCATGCCAGTTAATCCAAAAGGTGTGTGTCTGTGTGAGAGAGAGACAGAGAGACAGAGAGAGAGAGAGTAGGAGTCACGATAATGGGCATCGATGAGAAAACACCATCTGTTAGGGAACATGAGAGTCAATACGTCATTCAGAGAGCCAGGGTAACGTGCAAACTCACACCTCTGCGTCAAACAATCCAGCGGGCCGAATAGAAAACATCGCACCGTTACAAATTCAAGCAGCTGTTCATCTAAGAGCAATAGAGCCCATTATAAATCAGACAGAGTAATCAAGATGTAATTAACGTCCAGGTTTTTCATCAACATCTAACATCCTGCACCTGGAGTCCAGAAAAACCTTCAGGAAGTGATGTGCGGTACTTTTTACATTGTACTGTACTGTATCTTCATTATTATACACACTACAGTATAATAAGCCTTAAAGATTGCCTATTTATACACTTTTATTCACCCGGCAGATAATTTTATCATCAAAGGACCATATTGTCTTGGATGGCTCTTTCCTGGATTAATGTTCAGTAAAACATATTTTTAAAAACAAGAAAGAAATAAAAAAAGGGATGTGCTGGATCAAGGTGCCAAATAATGAGACTGGAATTCATACTGGTAAACCACATTTGCAGTGATTAGTGAGATAATTACTGTAGGACTAGGGTTCGAAACGCTGCAATATATTGGCATGACGCTGGAATATCACACATCTGTTTCAATGCTTGCTATTTTTTCCCTCTATTAATAAAAAAAAAATAAAAAATAAAGCAATTTCTTTTCACATTTTCGTTCTGATACATTTTCTGTGTGGTGATTATTGTACCATCCGGACCTCTAACATACGGTAGTTCAGTGCTTAAGGTGTTGCTCAATGGTACAGAAGGTCCCAGGATCAAAACCCAGCAGCACCAAGTTGAGCAAGGCCCTTAATCATTGATTGCTCAGATGTGTAATGAGACGTCACTCTGGATAAGGATGTTCACCGAATCCATAATGTTAAAGTGAAACTGAAACTTTTGAGAATTAAGCAGAGAGACATTGCTACTGTAGCACAGCAACAGCTGGAATTAATAGGAGAAAAAAATCTCATTGTCAGGTTTTGTCATCATCTCCCATCAACAAAATAGATGGTTTATTAGTTTCACTCATTAAAAAAAAAAAAAAGGAATTCCAGAAGACAAAGTCGAATCAGCTAGCTTGCAATTTACTGTGATAAGTACAACGGCCTTGTCGATGGGATCAGCGTTAAGGCCAAAGCTTTGGAAGCTGTTCTGTTTGAGCGGATGGGGATAAGACAAAGTCAGACTAATTGCTTGAGGACTAAATCGCTGCTGCAGTAGGTAGAAATGAGATCTCACTGGCAGCTCTATCAGTATGAAGAACTGAATGGGAAACAAAGGTTAACCTCCTCAAATGTGCTGGCGGAAAAAGTAAACTCGGAAGGGCCAGTGCAAAATAAATCATCACGTTAATATTAAAGCTGTTTAAGGTGCATAAGTATCTTTAAACGCACCTTCTGAATTAAACTCTACTCTAAATAAGTTAACATACAGTCTGGCTTCATATTACTCTGATGCACTTCATATTCCAGGCGTCGCCATCATCACCGTGGAGATGTTCCCCGGCTTTTGAAAGCTTGACATACACCCCCAGTGTGCGCCACATAATATTTACTGGGATTAATAGACTGCTTTTAATTATGCAGAAATCTAACAGTTTACAATCAAACGAAATCGTGTTGAGAAAACATGCGCGCTGTTTAATGAGCAGTTACTCTGATTGGCACCAGCGAGAGACATCACTGCAATATTCATTCGATCAGAAATGGAATTATTGCTTCTAAATTGCATGAAATCCTTTTGAAACGCCGGCCAATTAAAAAACGTTTGATAATCAGCAGCCTGCAGTTCCTCTTAAACCAATTTCATCTTCCTGGCCGAGAGCGAATGCTGTTCGAACGTTCTGTAATGCAGGACAAAGTGGAGGATGTTAACGCCGATAAATAAATAAAAAAACGGCCCTTCATCGCATTCAGATTGCACAACCCTGAGCGAGAGAGATGCTCCAGCTTTCTTTCCACACTAACACACACACACACACACACACACACACACACACACACACACACACACACACACACACACACACACACACTCGGGTGACATGTGATCGTGTTTATGTATGTATGCGATCGCGACAGGCAAGCTGTCAAGACGTTTCTCGTCAGCATCTCTTGCTGACAAATAAACCGCTTCGAGTTGCGAGACTCGGAAAATGATGACAAATTCCGGCTGTGTAGGGTGACAACAGCACATGATGCGGTTTCTGTGTTACCGCAGTCTAAATGGAGGATCTGTAACATTCACTATCATACTGTACGATGGGCTAGTGATTTGTAGCTCTTAGCGTGCGTGCGTGTCGCGCATTTCAAATGAGGAGCCCTCCAACATTTGCATGTTAGCCCTATTCTTAATTGTGTGCTTTTCTGTGTGCAGGTGTGTGTGTCCAAAACTGGCCATGTGTACAATAAATATTACAGTATGCAAAGCATAACAAGGCAAGACAACATTGAAATTACATTACATACAGTATGTACAAAAACGCTGCTCGTCCCTTCTTTCACTTTTCCAGCGACATGCTCGAGCCATGATCCCTAAAATGAGTTCTGCGTTCTCTGGCTGTCCATCCAATGCATTAATGTTCTGTTCGTCGTTCTATCATATGTCGTAACTCAAAAAAAAAAGAAAAAGAAAAGTTGTTTTGAAGTTACTGAAGATTTCAAGCTCGAGTCACGAAGGATGAAAGATACTGTAGCGTGCATACTGAGAGCATGACGGTGGGGGGAAAAAAAAGGGCAGAAAGTCTCCAAAGTCTGTGTTCTAAGCTTAGATATAAAATCAGACAGGAACTTCTTAAACGTTCTTTCAAATCTTAGACTTCTGTCCATATAAGAAGTTTTTCCTCTTTACAGCATTGCGGTGGTAGGGAAGTAGCATTGCACAGTGGGTGTGGCACGAGGAGGAGGAGCAGTATCCAGAAGAAAAGGTATCGTCACTATGAAAGGTATCTCTGGCCAAACCGATCGCGTCGAAAAGCTTAGAAATAAGACACTTCATTCAGGAATATATATATAAATGTATATGTATGGTTGAACGAGTCGCAAATTTAGCTTCCATGATGTGTCTGTTGATGCTGATTTAGGTCTGTCTAGACAATGAGAATGAGTAAAGGGTGGAACTTATGTCTGATTATGTGCATACACTTATGAGTGATCATCAGAAGAGGCCGGTTCATCTTCGTGCAGGTCCTCGAGCTCGACGTCTCGTCCGGCTTCTCCACTGCTACCTTTTCTAAAAAAGAAAAAAAAAGGAAGACAAAAACACAGACTGTGATTATACAGTAAGCTTTAAATAAAATCCTACAGTTTTAAGCAATCGTATGGCATTTTCACACTCGAGTTCACAATCATGAATCATGAATCATGCACTAGGTATTATTTTTATTATTAGGATTATTTATTTTCATTTTTGATGAATGGAATGGAATCGTGCAGGATTCCCTACAAACAGGGAGCCGTTGTGATATATAAAGATTTATCAACAGAAACCATGCTTTTGTGCCATAACATGCATCGATTTATATATCAAATGTTTTGTCTACTCCACTGACCACAACAAGTGGCCCTGGATCCTGAAAAACAAAACTCAGGTGTGAAAATGACCACAAAGTAAAAAAAAAAAAAAGTTTAAAAAGGGTCTAGTTAGGCACCTTTACCACCTTTCTGTGTAAATGAAATATTGGACAATGAAGAGATGACCTCATGAGCACGATCAAACATCACTCTGCGCCAGACGTCAACATTCACAATCAGACACAACATAATCTCTGAGGGAAAGATGAAAACTGCACCACACATGTGCTGTAGTTTGAGTTCTCACACCTGACAGCAATGAACACACGGCTAAACTGGGGAACGAACGTCACACGGTGGACAGGATGAGCATCAAAAGCATCACAAGCCACAGCTAACATCAAACCTTTACCTTAAAGAAGGGTGGAGTTTAAGAGAGGGACGGAATGGCCAAGAGTCCCTGCAGTGAAGAAAGACAGAGTGAGGTAAAGAGGGTTAAAGGTCACAGAGACTCAGATGTGGGAAGGGGGGGGGGGGGGGAGCAAATAGGATGACAGGACATGAACGTTTCCCTTGAAGTTAAAGAGTTTAGCTTTACTATGGCATTTTCTGTCAAAAGAGATTGGTTGATAAAGCATTCACATGAACAGCTCCAATTTCTGTCTCCAATGTGTTTTCATATGATAGGCTGACACCTGTAACATCTTTTTTGTCTTTCAGGTTAGCATGAAGTGCAAATAATACATTTTTGTTTCAGTTGTTTTGAAAAAAGAGAGAGAAAGAAAGATTAGGTACAGAAACGCCTGACATTTTTCACATCATGTGAACGGAGCAAATTAATATCCTTTAGTTTCTCAATCTATATTTGCCCTTTCCCTAACACAAATCCAGACCATTTTAAAGGTCCCATATATTACGATTTCTTTAACAAGTTAACACAGGTGCCGGCACGGTGGTGTAGTGGTTAGCACTGTCATCTTGCACCTCCAGGGTCCAAGTTTGATTCCCGTCTCTGTGTGCATGGAGTTTGCATGTTCTCCCCGGGCTTGGTGGGTTTCCTCAGGGTGCTCCGGTTTCCTCCCAGTCCAAAGACATGTAGGTTAGGTTAATTGGCGTTCCCTGTCCAGGGTGTACCCCGCCTTGTGCCCTAAGTCTCCTGGGATAGGCTCCAGGCCCCCCGTGCCCCTTAATAAGGATTAAGCGTAGTGATGATGAGAGTGAGTGATTTAACGCAGATCTCAGTGAGAGATCACTCACAGATCTTAAAGTGTGCGTTAATGCCCCAGCTTAAACACTTTTCAGATAATACAGTACACTTTTTATACCTTAAACTGCGTTTATTTCACTCCTCCTCCATATGTGCTGTTTCAGTGTTTTTGTTAATGAGCTACTGCTGAGCCACTCCAGTCAAACAGCAGAGCTGAGCAACAAGCAAGGGCAGCAATATCAAACTTCTTATATCAGGTCAGAATAAAATTGCTACCAGTGCAGTGACCCTCCATGCTGAAACTGTATTTCAATTCTATATATTTTAAGTACACTTGCATAAAATATTTAAAAATTTGACAATCTATTTAACCTGTAAGGGACAGAAAGTGGATGTTAGGGTTTTAAACCAGTTTTAAGCTCAACAGGAACTACTATGTAGTGTATAGTTTGACATCAGAAATCATTGCCACGCTAAACATCCCTTTTACTTTATTAATGCAAATATGAAAGTGACCATATAGTAGACATGTTTGTGGTAAAGGTTAATGAGAGCAACACACCAAAAGTAGAAGTAATGTTCAGAATGAATTATTGATCAGATGCAAATCCGGTGCATGGGAAGAGATTTAACTGGACAACAGTGTCAGGAAGGCATGCACTACAAACGAATTCTCCACCAGGGAGAGCTGTTGCTTCTTGCCTCTTCAGCAGCAAACAAAAATGTTTGAAAATGTTATTACATCCTTGAGAAAATCCACTAATATGCAGAGAACTGGATCATAAACTCTCTGTTGCTACAAGGCCATTACTGCTGTTTTTATTTTTTCCTTTTCACAAATGAGTTGCTATTAGAACATATTTTTAGCAGTAATGAGAAAAAAAAAGTAACCGGCAAATTAGATTACTTAATATGTGAAGCTTTACGTGAGGTGCCATGGATCACTTTGGATCTGGCTGGATTACTCGGTCTAACAAGTTCTGTATGGAATCTCGCGCAGCTTAACAAAAAGTTACTTACTGGTTCACGTGCATTACAAATAATTCAAAGTTGTATTGGAAATACTCATGGATTAGTCTAATCAGAACAATACAGATAGCGAGATTTCGGTTTAGGTTGTTGTTATTTGTTTTTACCTACACACGTGGAAAAAATTGTTGCTACCCTTCGGTCAATGAAAGAAAAACTCATAATGGTCACAGAAATAACTTTAATCTGACAAAAGTAATAATAAATAAAAATTCTATGAGTGTTAACCAATGAAAGTTAGACATTGCTTTTCAACCATGCTTCAACAGAAAAATTAAAAAAAATAAACTCATGGAACAGGCCTGGACAAAAATGATGGTACCCCTAGAAAATACTGAAAATAATGTGACCAAAGGGACATGTTAATTCAAGGTGTGTCCACTAATTAGCATCACAGGTTTCTACAATCTTGGTCAACATGGACTAGAGGAAGCGAAGGAAAGAGTTGTCTCAGGAGACTCGAAAGAAAATTATAGACAAACATGTTAAAGGTAACGGCTATAAGACCATTTCCAAGCAGCTAGATGTTCCTGTGACTACAGTTGCACATATTATTCAGAAATTTAAGATCCATGGGACTGTAGCCAACCTCCCTGGACGTGGCCGCAGGAGGAAAATTGATGACAAATCAAAGAGACGGATAATCCGAATGGTAACAAAAGAGCCCAGAAAGACTTCTAAAGAGATCCAAGGTGAACTTCATGCTCAAGGAACATCAGTGTCAGATCGCACCATCCGTCGTTGTTTGAGCCAAAGTGGACTACATGGGAGACGACCAAGGAGGACACCATTGTTGAAAACAAATCATATAAAAGCAAGACTGGAATATGCCAAACTACATGGTGACAAGCCACAAAGCTTCTGGGAGAATGTCCTATGGACAGATGAGACAAAAATGGAACTTTTTGCCAAGGCACATCAGCTCTATGTTCACAGACGGAAAAATGAAGCATATGAAGAAAAGAACACTGTCCCTACTGTGAAACATGGAGGAGGCTCTGTTATGTTCTGGGGCTGCTTTGCTGCATCTGGCACAGGGTGTCTTGAATCTGTGCAGGGTACAATGAAATCTCAAGACTATCAAGGGATTCTAGAGAGAAATGTGCTGGCCAGTGTCAGAAAGCTGGGTCTCAGTCATAGGTCATGGGTCTTGCAACAGGACAATGACCCAAAACACACAGCTAACAACACCCAAGAATGGCTAAGAGGAAAACATTGGACTATTCTAAAGTGGCCTTCTATGAGCCCTGACCTCAATCCTATTGAGCATCTTTGGAAGGAGCTGAAACATGCCGTCTGTAAAAGGCACCCTTCAAACCGGAAACAACTGGAGCAGCTTGCTCATGAGGAGTGGGCCAAAATACCTGCAGAGAGGTGCAGAAGTCTCATTGACAGTTACAGGAATCGTTTGATTGCAGTGATTGCCTCAAAAGGTTGTGCAACAAACTATTAAGTTAGGGGTACCACCATTTTTGTCCAGGTCTGTTCCATGAGTTCATTTTTTTTTATAATTCTGTTGAAGCATGGTTGAAAAGCAATGTCTGACTTTCATTGGTTAACATTCATAGAATTCTTATTTATTATTACTTTGTCAGATTAAAGTTATTTCTGTGACCATTGTGAGTTTTTCTTTCATTGACTGAAGGGTACCAAAAACTTTGTCCACGTGTTTATATTTAAATAACGTGAGTTACCACAGAGACCAGACATTCTTTTTCATTCACCTAAAGCTACTGTAATATAAAGAAAACTCACTTTCATGTGTTTTGAAAAAGTTTTGTTCCCCCTCAACAATTAAAAGTCTACCTTGGCTGGGCTAATATTGCACAGTTAATTAGCTACGTCATACTGTAGCTAAGTTACATGGTATAATTAATATGATATGAATAATATACATATACCGTACACATTGGATTTCAAAGATAAGTCACAATATTAACATATACAGTACGGACCAAAAGTTTGGACACACCTTCTCATTCAAAGAGTTTGAATTTGTATTATGGCAAGAAAAAAGCAGCTAAGTAAAGAAAAAAACGAGTGGCCATCATTACTTTAAGAAATGAAGGTCAGTCCGTCTGAAAAATTGGGAAAACTTTGAAAGTGTCCCCACGTGCAGTCACAAAAACCATCAAGCGCTACAAAGAAACTGGCTCACATGCGGACCGCCACGGGAAAGGAAGACCAAGAGTCACCTCTGCTGCGGAGGATAAGTTCATCCGAGTCACCGGCCTCAGAAATCGCAGGTTAACAGCAGCTCAGATCAGAGAGCAGGTCAATGCCACACAGAGTTCTAGCAGCAGACACATCTCTAGAACAACTGTTAAGAGGAGACTGTGTGAATCAGGCCTTCATGGTAGAATATCTGCTAGGAAACCACTGCTAAGGACAGGCAACAAGCAGAAGAGACTTGTTTGGGCTAAAGAACACAATAAAGAAAACTCTTTGAATGAGAAGGTGTGTCCAAACTTTTGGTCTGTACTGTATTTGTGTGAAAAAACACAACAGCTGTATTGTCTGGTTCAGACAGGTATCTTAAAGGCATATGGTAAAATCCTTCCAACAAAGCACTACAGTACATACCGCATACACATGTTTAGTAGAGTTCAATTAAATTCAGTTCAATTTTATTTACTTAGTGATATCATAATGATCAGATTGTCCCTGATAAACAAGTCGAGAGCGACGATGGAAAGCACTCCCTGAGATGGCAGTAGGAAGAAACCTTGAGAGGAACCAGACTCAACAGGGAACCCATCCTCATTTGGGTGATAACAGATAGCAGGAATTGATCTGCAGTCATACTGTGTGTTAGGTGGCTGGAATTTCAATATATCAGGAGATGTGTTTCATTTAACATGAAGTCCACTTTTGTTATCAGAGACTCTGGTGTTTGTTGGAATTTCAGTCCTGAACTTTTGAGCGACTGCAGGCACAAGTCATTTAGAGGAAAGAACATAAAGCCTCAGACTTACTACTCCCTTAAACAGGAGAAGGCTGAGGGCAGTTGTTGAATTAAACAACAAAGGATGAACGATAAGGGAATGACTTTCCACTGCTGTTTTTAGAAACAATACTCCTTTAATTCCTCATGGAGTGTCGTATTTATTGTTCCAACACTGGAGTAAGACAGAAATCGCTAACTCCAGTTACTCATCACAGTCACAGAACTACAGCAATAACAAATAACCAACAATTCTTCCATCAGAAATATTCAATGACACTAAAACATAAGTAATGCATTGTGCTCATTTTATACAAACAGATTAATTTCTTTAAATCATTTAAAAAAAAAAAGGTTACGCTTAAATGATTTTTGATTGGTTTCAGTATCATCCCGAGTTATGCGTAAACAGGTTTATAGTTCAGTACGGTGTAAACATGGTGGAATGCTACTGTAGTTTATGGTAATTACACATACTGTATGTATACGATAAGGTTTAGATTGAAAAAAATGCTGAAAAACGTAATCCTAACCAAACTTTTTGTTTCCCTCTTACATTTTGTAGCAGCACTACTCAAGAGTGTTATGTATCTTAGTGTGTCAGTGAGTACCATGCTCATGCTGGGGAGGTTATACAGCAAACTCCTAAACCATAAAAGTCCCTAAAAAGTAACCATACACCCTGAATGATGTGACAATCCATCACAGAGCATCTCTCTCTCTCCATTTCTCTCTTACTCACACACACACACACTAATCATTCACAATCTTTATGCAGTTTACAATCTCCATTCCACCTAAGGCTCGTTTTTAGACAGCAGGAAGAAAGAAACGGACACCTGGGAAAAATATAAAGGCAATAAGCTGAGAATAAAACCCTATAAAGCTGCAACACTACCTGCTGTGCTGCCCACGTTAATCGAAAATATCCTGACAGTTACAGGTAATATATCATAAAGTGTCGGTAAGAGAAAGGTACAGGGCAGCAATAAGGCTGTGCAGGATGACAGACAGGAGAGGAGAATCCCACCATGTGGCGTCTACCTGCTGTCCTTGAGTAAAATGTTCTGGTGAGCTGCATGCAGCAGAGAGGGAGTAGAGTTTACTGCTAACTGTCAATCTGCCGCAGAGAGACAAGGGAGCGAAGGGGGGAAGGAGAGAACGAGGAAACGAGAGAGGCAGGAAAAGCACAAGCATGTTGTTCAGACTGTAAATACTAAACCATGAGCAAATGTACTAGGATGCAGGATGCGAAGAATACGAATATCTGCTATACAGCAAATAGGCTGAAGAAACCTGGGTGATGTACTGTATTATGTAGTTCTGACTGAGCAATCTGATTGGACTAGAGGCATTCCATGAGTGGTAATAGCACTGGGATGTTTAACTATATGTACAGTATCACTCCCAGGTGTCCTACAATCGTTAATTACACTGTTAGTCGCCACCATGGTCTGCAGTACTGAGGAGAGAGGAGCTGTCTGATAATATGATGTCATCACAAACAACACTTTGCCGCCTAGTCACTGCTTCTAAAGATGTGTTCACACTTGACATGTTTAGTCTAATTAAAACGAATGCTGGTGCGGTTCACTTGAACAAATGTAAACGCTGCCACCCAAACCTTGGTGCACATCAAGCAAGGGAACCGTGACCACTTCAAAATAGTTTTTTTTTTTACATTATCTATAATGAAGACTGTACCTGAGATCTTTCACTGGTTGACTCTGTATCCGATGTAGAGCAGACAGCATTTGGATGGACAGGGAGTGAAAAAAGGCCTAGCTATATCATGTGCATTAACCCGCAGTTAAACAAGCACTGGATGAGTTTCGAAAGCTGCCAAGCCTAAAAAAAAAAAAATAATAATAATACCTAATATTATTAATAAATTTAACACTGCCAAACGAAATGTTACATTTAATGACCATCTGAGGACATTCACTATAGACAACAATGCATGAACGAACGTAATAGCACAGCAGGGCTACATTCAATAACCAGACAGTTTGCAAACCGTTCATGAGTTTAAGGCAGTTGTCTTTTTTGTGTGTTCTCATTATTGAACGCAGCCCTGCTGTACTATCGCATGTAGTACAAACTACGGTACAGTACGTCATTCCCAATTATCTCTGAACCGCCTGTGTACTTCTGTTCACTGCTAACTCAAGCACACTAGCATTCCATCTAACATTATTTGGGACTCAACCCTAGAAACCAGAAGCTAGCTGACATTCTAAAGCGGAATAAGTGGAAATATATAACAGTATAGTAGTAGTTTCTAGACTCATGTCCACCACTTCAATGGTTTATTCTCCTCACCTTTTGGCTTAACAGTACCAGTGAAAAATTTTAAATACTTTTGCCCCTGTTAATTACACTACCTGTTAGTCGCTAATTGTTGGGCGCCAGCACTGCCAGTCACGGTTAGTTAGTCATATGTATTGGTTAAATCACCAAACTAATTACAATATGTTTATAATAAATAGCATTTGTAGAACGGATGTTTAAACCAATATAACACTCGAGCTCGAGCATGGCTGTGATAAGGCCATAGATAACGAGCAGGACAGCACTTCCTCTTTTATATTGCTTAAATATTCCACAATATATTAGTCAATTCACTTTTTTATCATAAATAAAATGTATTGTGAATAAAATATTGTGATGAAAGCAGCAACTGCAGCTATGCAATGACTCATGGCTAGTAGCTAGTTTCCCCATCTACAGAATGCTAACACACTAATGCTAATCATCAAGGATTAGCAACACTGATAGTTTTGTTTATTTGCGTGACAGATGTGGTCTAGATAGATTAAATAAACCTAAACCTTAAAATAAATATTTTCCCTCAGATTTTCTGTAGTTCTTTGCTAGCTTTGACAGCTTAAGCTCCAGGACTAAGAAAAAGAAGATTTAGTTATGCTAGCTGTGCCATTTACAATGTTGATTCAAAATGAAGGTCAAAGCTTCCTCCCTTTTCAGCTGTCTCAGTGGATTATTCTGAGCTTAAAAACAGTTAACTCTGTGAATGGGGGAAAAAGTCTGCACAGAACTTTAGCAGTATGAGGTAAATATGAAAGTACCTCATCCACAATTGAATTCTACTGCATATCACTAAAAGTGTTGTATACTGTAGGTAATATACTAGAGCTAGGTACTGTATATACTAGTACTGTATATAATCCATCCATCCATCTGGGAACCTCTGTACTCCAACTAAGACCCATGGAGGCCAGTAGTAATTAACATTGTGTATATTCCCATGTTATGACCGTGGCATGACCCTGCGGTCAACAATCAGATGTGCATTCACACACTACAGGAAATTTGGGACTGCCAGTTATCGCCTAATCTTCATATCTCTGGACTGTGGGAGGAAACCGGAGCACCCGGGGGAAACCCACCAAACACGGGGAGATCATGCAATCGAACCCGGACCCATGAGGTGCAAGGCGACAGTGCTAACCACTAAGCCACCCTGCCGCCTCTAGGATATACTACAGGTATGTCATTTTGAACATTGACTCAATGAGCAAGACAAAGTATGAGCAAGAAATGAAGCGAGTTTGAGTGAGCATGAGATGTGATCTTAACAAGGAAGACAGCTAATACAGAAGACCTGACATGCACTGAGTTTATTCTCACCAGACATCCATTCACAGCCCTGCTTCTCTCATGCCTTGTTAAAAACAAAATCTTGGCTAGAAAAATAACCCACTGAAAAAAAAAAAAATGAACTGACATAAATAATTGACACACCATGAGTCAGGATTGCTTCTGCAGGGCACCATGAGGGGAAATGAACTCAGGAAGGGCTCTGAGAGCACTCTGCATTGTCAACGTGAAATGCTAAAGAAGAATAGACCGGCGGTAAATGTCAAGAATGCTACTATGGTAACACATGTAAGCAAGTTGAGGTTAAGGTAATGGGAGGTTATTAGAGTGGCCCTCCTGTACAGCTCTTCAAATGGTAAAGTGAGGGGCTTATAATCATCCTAGGAGAGAGAAGACACATCGGTTGAAGTGACTGACCTTGGTTAAAGAACGGAAATGTAGCAAAGAGAGATGTGAGGGTACTTATAAAAGACAAAAAAAAAACTATTCATATTATTTCAATTTCTATTTCTCAAATTTTCAATAGTAATTACCAAATAAACTATATTTAACAATAAAGCAGTAGTTTAATACACTCCCATGAGTGTTGAAAACAATTATATTTAATTTTATTTGTATAGTAATTTTTGTTTTAACAATGTTATTATCACATAGCAGCTCCACAGATTTCTTTATTTTTTGGTCAGAGTCGCCATACTTCAGATCATTCGATCTGCAGGTTCCTGGTACAGGATTTACACCCAATATGGTTCCAGTCACAACCCACCCATTTCTTGGGACTTCCACTGATGCCCTGCATCTCAGTACATGGGGGGAAAATTATTCAGTTAATTATTTTGTGTGGCAATTCATGTATTGCCACACTGACAATTAAAAAAAAATATATTTCATTTATAAATGTTTGCGACACAAATCTTATCATGATAAGATCATATTGCATGGTCCCTGGTGATTCTCATCCCTAATATCTTATATGTACATAGGGTTAAGGGCCTTGTTCAAGGGCCCACCAGTGGCAATCTGGCAATGGCGGGGATCGAACCCTCAACCCTCTGATCAGCAACTTAGAGCCTTAACTGCCTGAGCCACCTCGTATAAATTAATCCTAAATGAGCAAGCCAGAGGTGACACAAGGAAAAATCCACTGAGACAACATGAAGAAGAAACCTTGAAAGCAAAAAACCTCGACTCAAAAGGGAAGGGAACCATATCTGGGTTATTAACTGTGAGGGAGACTCGAATACACATCTGTTCGTAGCGCCACTGTTGTGCTAATCTATCTGACAGACAGATGACTGTTTATACACCATTAGTGATACACCAGGCAGAAGAGATGTTCATGTTTTATATAAACATGATTTACATAACATTACATTATACAGTATGTTGTTAAAAAATTGGGTTCCAAAGCCCACATCGGTCCAATCCTAGCCAGTACACTGTAACAGTCTTATCAATCTTTTCATACCATTCCATCCTTACTAGTGAAGAAATAACTGTATGCTGCAGGTTCATTTTAATAGATTCCTCAAATAGGCACTTATTAGTGAGTGGTTGTCGTAGTCAGTGGTGAAAGAAAGGGCAAGAAGTACAGTATGTGCTGTGGTGAACTCACATGAGCAGGCTGCCTGGGGCAGACATGGACCTTTCTTCTCTCCTGCTGGGGCACTCGAAAGGATTTCCGAAAGAGCGCTTCCGCAGCATGGCCTTCACCAGAATCTATTTGCCATAACAAAAGATGGATGAAGAGCAATGACTAGATGAATATAATACTGTATAGGTTTTGCTTTTAAGCGATTATTAGCATTTTCAAACAATCACAAAAAATACTTCATAAACATCACTAACAAGTGAATATGGTAAGATTTCCAAAGGAGCAAGAACAGAGGGTCTGTATTACAGTCTTGCCATGGGTACATCCCAAACCATACACTGCTGTAGCATGTAATCAGTGGTATTATAACTTCAGCTTTAGTTTAACTTTTCACCTCACCTATCCTTCAGAGACACTTCTAGACTCAAATATAGCGGACCATGTGGACACTGTATGGACAAATGTCTAGCAGCTGTATGCAGAAACATGTCCTTCTAAGCCGGCGATAGCTTACAGCATCTCTTCTTCCATAGTAGAAGTATTATACAACGATCAAACATAACATTACAGTAGGTCAGTTGAAAAACATTGACTAACAGTTATATACCAGGAAACTGGTGACAGGATCATGGGCACCCAAAGCTCATCTATGCCTCCAGGGAGCAAAGGTTTGTCCATCTGGTGAAATCCCACAGAAAAACTGGCAAAAAAAAAATATGCTGGCTATAATAGGAAGGCACCAGAACATGCATTTGGGCCTTGGCAGGCAAAGACTTCAAGGTTGTTAATACGGCCTCCAGATTTCTCAGATCTCAATCCATCCGAGCATACCTGGGAGGTCCTGGACAAACAACTACAATCCATGGAGGCCCTGACCTTAAAACTTACAGCAGTTAAAGCATCTGCTGCTAATGTCCTGGTGCCAGACACCACAGTACACCTTCAGACGTCTTGTGGAGTCTATGCCTCAAGGGGTCAGAGCTGTTTTGAAACCTAAAACCTAAGTCGCTTTAATCTTAATGCTTTTAACGTTTTGGCTGATCGGTGTATATTTTGTGTGTCTTTTGAACAGCACTGGTCACAATGACCTACAGTATAGTTCTTCATGCAATAATCACATTAATCACTGCACCTGCATTTGGTTTAATTTAACAACATGTCTTCCGCTACATTATTGAGTGTCTTATAAAATAACTTGATCCATTGCATCGTCTTATTTGCTATTTACAGTATTTTATATATTTTTATTGTGTGTCAACAGTTAATTGTGAGCACCATTTAGTGCAGACAAGAAATCAATGTCATGAAATTATAATGAGTAATTACAATGCTGCCTGATGTCTTGCCAGTTTTAATATAAACTAGAATGGCTTTTGTATTGTATTTTTTATAGAATCACTTACCACAGCAGACAGACTGGGAACAAACTTGATTGAGTTCTGAATCTCCTCTTCCGTGACCTCAACCACACTGCAATGTTCTTCCTCTAAAGGCAATGGGTCGGTGCCGTCCTGCGTGACCCAGGGGTCCAACTATAGACACATGCCAACACAATACAGATCAATACAATTGGAACCTCTTCTATTGATTTTTTTTTGTTAGCAAGACAGCAATGTACCAATGCAAACCCACACAACAGCACAGGGTGCAAAAATGTACTGTGGCAAGAAAAAGTATGTGAACCTTTTGGAATTTTATGTTTTTCTACATTAATTTGTCAAAAAATGTCAAGAGTATTGACGAATATAATGTGCCTAAAAGAATAAAACACAAAAAAATCTGATCTGTTATGTTTTTATTGAAAACAACCATGAAAACCTCACAGTGCTGGTGGAAAAAGTATGTGAATCCCTGAGTTAATGACCTCAAACAAGCTAACTGGAGTCGGGCATTGCCATACCTGGAGTCTTGTTAAGTAAATGAGTTTGGTGGTGTGGACTAGGGCTACTTTGACTGATTAAAAACCACGGAGTTTGCTACGCACAAGAGGAATGCGCTAATGTGAGCCATGCCTCCCCATAAAGAGCTTTCAGAGGATCTACTGTATTATCAAGAATGGTTGATTAACACAAAGCTGGAAAGGAAATTCAGTAGTCTTCTTTTTATTTCAATGTCACTAAGGAACTGTGGCTACTCTACCAAAAAAGTGGGTGCCCAGTCAAAATGACCCGAAGAGCACAACAAATACAAACCAGGTAAAGAAACACCCCAGAGTGACATACAAAGATTAGAAGTGGTTCCCAACCCTGGTCCTGGAGGAACATCTGCTCTACAGTTGATCAGATACAGTAAATAACAGCATTTTCTGAATAGACGTTTTCCTCCTGGACCAAGGTTGGGAACCACTGGTCTACAGTACATGAAATATTGGACAAGTAGGATGTTCATGGCAGGAAGATGCCGCTACTAAAAAGAATATTGCTGCACTCCTAAGGTTTGCGAAAGAGCACATTGACACTCCACAGCGGTATTGGAAGATTGTTTTGTGCACTGCTGAAACTAAGGACTAACCAGAACTATTTGGAAAGAACATGCAGCACTACAACTGATGTAGTGTAAAAAAGGCACTGCATATCATCATGAAAACATCATCTCAACTGTAAAGTATGCTGAAGGAAACATCATGATTTGGGCCAGCTTTGCTGCATCAGGGCAGCAAGAAAGAGGAATTTCCAAGAGTATCAAAAAATTCTTCAGGACAATGTGAGAATGTCTGTACATCAGCTGAAACTCTGTAGAAGTTAGGTGGTGCAACAAAACAATGACCCCAAAACACTGGAGCAAGTCCACAACAGACTGGCTTCAGAGAAACAAAAGGTTCCCAAGGTTCACTTATTGTAGCTTTGAAACCATGAAATTCCAAAGGGTTCACATAATACTTTATCTTGTCACTATATACTGTAATAAATGTCTACGGTATGATGTAAGATCCAGTCAGAAGTCAGGGATCTCCACTCTATGAGAATTAAAAGAATACAAATGTACATGTGCAATCGTGGGTGGTTTTGCTATTGATTTGACATCAGTCCTTAAACAAGGCATGAACTGGTAGTTGAGAAGACTCCAAGACTACCAAGTTCAAGTTGAGAGGGAGTCTTCTGTGATTTTTTACTGGCTGTAGTTGTGGAAATACACACTGCAAATTCACCTCAAACAGCAATACTGTAAACCAGGACTTGATTGTACAGAACAACAGAACACAATTATGAGAGTCAAAACTACAGTACCTTTACGTCTCTATATATTTCCGTGCTACACTAATGAACTTATTCCAGTGTTTCATTAGCGCTTGGATACCATCAGAGTTGTACTTCCCAGGAATTACTCCCAGGAATTCCACACATGTAAGTGGTTTGGAGTGAGGTCAGGACTTGGCGACAAGTTATCCATTGATTTTCATGGATTGACTTACTGAATGGTCCCACCTTAGCCAGGATCATCATTCCCAGCCGTATGGCCTTCTTTAAAACATTTACACCATTCAAATGTTTTGCTGAGGCTAAGAGTCTCGTGCTTGAAGTCTTCTGTAAATGACAATCAGTTTCATGCCTTCATTCGCAAGAAATTTCATGATAAGCTTTATGATCACACTGTAACTTTAGATGGCCTTTCTGTTCCATCAAGTGCAACAGTAAAAGACCTTGGTGTGATTATAGATTCCAGCCTTTCATTTGAAGCTCATGTAGATAATAGTACCAGGATAGCATTCCTTCACCTCAGAAATATTACCAAGATAAGAAATATATTGTCACTAAATGATGTATAAAAACTAGTTCATGCTTTTATCACCTCGAGGTTGGACTATTGTAACGCCTTACTGTCTGGTTGTTCAACTAGGTTTATAAACAAGCTTCAGTTAGTCCAGAATGCAGCAGCGAGAGTCCTCACTAAAACCAGAAGATACGAGCACATCTCCCTTATCTTATCTACAATGCATTGGCTCCCTGTGAAATTTTGCATCGATTATAAGATACTACTATTGACGTATAAAGCATTAAATGGTCTCGCGCCCCAGTATCTGAGTGCACTGTTAGTGTCTTACAATCCGCCACGCCTACTTCGATCAAAGAATGCAGGCTGCCTGTCAGTACCACGTATTATTAAAACTACAGCAGGGGGCAGATCTTTTTCTTACTAAGCCCCAAAGTTATGGAATAGTCTTCCTATTACTGTTCGGGACTCAGACACAGTCTCAGTGTTTAAGTCTAGGCTAAAAACCCATTTATTTAGCCAAGCATAGATTAGCCTTAGGTAAAGGAGCAGATCTGGGGGACTCATGGACGTAGAGTATTCTGGTGAACTGGTATGTTTAGATGCTGTCTTCCCCACTCTCATTGATCACTCAGGTTTGTTGACAGTGAGGTGATTGGTTGCTTTACATCACAGGGAGCCCTCATGTCTGTGTTTCCTTCTGGCTCTTCCTTTTAGTTATGCTGTTATAGTTAGTCCTGCCGGAGTCCCTGCTTACACTTTGCACTAAATATACATTCACCTTATACATGTTGACTGTGACCATACCTAACTGCCATCTCTCCTTCTCTTCTGCTCTCTCCTCTTCTCTCTTTTCACCTCTCTCTCTCCCTCTCTCCTTTTCCCTCTCCCTGTCTCTCTGTCGAGATATACATGTCGCTCCTGAGCTGCCAGTGATCCAGACCCCGCTGCCCTCTGTACCTGTCTAACCCGTCCTATTGTCCTGCTTCTGGTTGGAGATCACGTTGCATGGATGCCCCGTGTGGTCTGCCTGGGATGCGTGTGGTGGCTGGGGATGGTTTCCACAAAGACTGTCCTGTCCTCGACTGATGCAGACAGCTGTTCTCTGGGGACCTGTGACTTCAGTCGTTCGATAGCTCAGGATTGGAATTTCCTACAGTCTACCTGAGCCTCCAGGAGAAACTGGACTCCATTTAATTTAAACACATCTCCTGTTATACTGAACTTCCAGTCTTACACAGTATTATGCTGATCAATCCCTGCTATCCCTTTTCACCCAGATGAGGATGGGTTCCCTGTTGAGTCTGGTTCCTCTCAAGGTTTCTTCCTGTTACCATCTCAGGGAGTTTTTCCTTGCCACTGTCGCCCTCGCCTTGCTCATCACAGACAATCTCATCATTTTGATTCATACACATTCACATTTCATACAAACTTACTTCTTTTTATTGCGTACAGCTGTTTTGCGACAATGTCAATTGTTAAAAGCGCTATACAAATAAAATTGAATTTGAAAATGAAATTGAAGTCCCTGTTTGACTTGAACGTTCCCCGTCTATGTTCATTCAAGACATTTACATTTAGGCATTTGGCAGAGGCTCTTATCCAGAGCAACTTTACAAAAGTACTTAAGGTTCCGTCTGGTTCTGGCTAGCATCTCTCCATAATAAAAAACAGAGATTACACTCACAATTTTTAAAATACAAGTACTAAAGGGTTTAGGAAATTAATTCCATGTGACAAAAAGTCCCACGTGACAAAACAGGAAAAGAGCTCTATAAACCGTCTCTCAGTGTTCCCCATATAGAACATTTTCACATTCTGGCAACTTCACTGTCGACACACTCTCAGACAACGATGGCACGTGAGAGCTTTAAAGCAGAACCAGATTCACAGCTTCGGAATAATTACAAGACAAATGGATTCACAGCTATAATCTGACAGCTTTGCTGCTCATTATGCAGAAATGTGAGAGATGTCCTCTAATGTATTGTTCAAGCTGATGCAGCTTCCCATTTGGGGTTGCAATTTCAACTCAACAACTTGGGATAGTCTTCTGAAATACCAGTTTCAGAAGACTTTGTCTCTGACATCAAATCAACATGACAATGCACACTAGGAATAATGTGAAGTACACCTTGTCTACTTAGGCTTACTGTCTGTTTTGAAAAAACAGTTATCACTGGAGTTATCACTGGAGTTATCACTTATGCTAACACTGCTTGCTATTGTACACTGGCTGGCTTGTTGGTCCACTGTTGTTGCTGCATCGCCACTTGATGAATTACTTTTTAGATTGGCTGTAGTAGACAAATACAAGTAGGTATACAAGGTATACAAGTACAGCTAAGGTAGCCTTTTAGATAATTTACATGCTCTGACAAAAAGAGAGAACAAGTTGAGGTAACTAATCAGAGCAGATTCATAGGAAAACGACTTCCTCTGGACTCATATTCAGCTGTAGTCTACCACAAGAAAAAGGAATTGGTATTTGGTGCAGCCACATTACTAAATATCTGACTGTTAGACTATACAGTGGAACCTTGGATTACGAGCATAATTCGTTCCGGAAGCAGGCTCGTATTCCAAAAACACTCGTAAACCAAATAGACTTTTAAGAAATAATGAAAACTCAAATTATTCATTCTACAGCCCAAAACAATAAATACATAGAAATAATGGATACAACATATAAAGTAAAAATAAAACAAATTAACCTGCACTTAACATTTAAAAAAAAGTAAAAATAATTCCAGACAGTTAAGTGTTTCCGTTTGTGTGGGCAGGCGCCGTGTATTTGTATGTGTGTGTGTGTGTGTGTGTGTGTGTGTGTGTGTGTGTGTGTGTGTGTGTGTGTGTGTGTGTGTGTGTGTGTGGAATTCCCACGAAAGAGTTGTGGGTAGCAGATTTGATTGTCCTTTTTTGTCAATATATAAATGTTGTTATTTCTTTCCAGAAGAAAAAAAGAAAACAAAATGCACATCTATGCTTCCTAATAAAAGTCCTGCAAACCTTTTTAAGGCGGAAACTCGATCAGAGACTCTGAACTCTCCAAGGACATTGACGTGATGTAGTTATCCCTACACTATGTTGCCCAAAGTATTCGCTCGGCCTGCCCTCACATGCATATGAACTTGAGTAACATCCAATTCTTATTCCATAGGGTTTAATATGATGTGGGCCCACCCTTTACAGCTACTGTATAACACCTTCAACTTTCCTAGGAAGGCTTTCCACAAGGTTTATGTAAGGTTTAGGAGTGTGTTTATGGTAATTTTCAACCATTCATCCAGAAGCGCATTTCTGAGATCAGACACCGAAGGCCTCTATCTCTATCTCTATCTCCGCTCTAGTTCATCCCGAAGGTGTTATATCGGGTTGAGGTCAGGACTCTGTGCAGGCCAATCAAGTTCTTCCACACCAAACTCGCTCATCCATGTCTATATGGACTGTGCTTTGTGCACTAGTGCGCAGCCATGTTAGAACAGGAAGGGGCCATCTCCAAACTGTTCCCACAAAGTTGGGAGCATGAAATTGTCCAAAATGTCTTGGTATGCTGAAGCATTAAGAATTCCTTTCACTGGAACAAAGGGGCCGAGCCCGACTCCTGAAAAACAACCCCACATCATAATCCCCCCTCCACCAAACTTAAACTTGGCACAATGCAGTCAGACAAGTACTGTTCTCCTGGCAACCGTAACCCAGATTGTCCATCAGATTGCCAGACAGAGAAGCTCCAGAAGATTCGTCACTCCAGAGAACATGTCTCCACTGCTCTAGAGTCCAGTGGCGGTGTGCTTTACACCACTGCATCCAATGCTTTGCATTGCACTTGGTGATGTTAGGCTTGGATGCAGATGCTCAGCCATGGAAACCCATCCCATGAAGCTCTCTATGCACAGTTCTTGAGCTGATATGAAGGCCACATGAAGTTTGAAGGACTGTACCTGTTGACTCTGCAGAAAGTTGGTAGTCAGCATCTGCTGACCCCGCTCTGTGATTTTACATGGCCTACTACTTCGTGGCTGAGTTGCTGTCATTCCCAATCACTTCCCTTACTCACTCATAATCTATACTGCATTATCCTGTATTCAGGGTGATGGGGGGGGGGGGGGGGGGGGGGGGGCCTGGAGCCTACCGGAGTACCTGGAGGAAACCCACCAAGCATGGGGAGAATAAACTCCATGCACACAGAGACGAAACTCAAACCTGGGCGGGAATCGGACACGGATCATGGAGGTGCAAGGCGACAGTGCTAACCACTACACCACCGTGCTGCCCCAATCACTCCCACTTTGTTATAATACTACTAACAGTTGTCCGATCACTATTTAGTAGCAAGGAAATTTCATGACTGCACAGGTGGAATCCGATCACGGTACCATAAGGCAGGTGACATAAAAAAAAAGAGAATTCACATATTCTTTCTTGCATATTACCCTATCTAAAACAGTATTCAATGGAATACTCCTGTAATTTCAAAATCATTAGCTCACCTTAATCTGAGGAATGGTTATCCTGGAGTCAGGGTTCTTGTCCAGCATTTGCAGGAGTAGATTCTTCAGGCCTTCACTGACAACTGGCCTGAAGGAAATTTAAGAAGACTTTAATTTTTTCATAAAAATGAGAGACCTACGTATCTTTACCAGACAGGCCATTAGATGTTTAGTGATAATAATAGTGAGGTCACAGTTAAAGTGAGCTATCCAAGTGAAAGCGTATTTTCAAGGACCTCTTTAAAAGTGGTCTTTGAGTTGAAAGTACAAGAGAAGACCATGACACGCTTTTAACTCCTGAGACTTCATGTGACATTATACAGGGAGATGGCAGCTTCACGCCATCTCAGATCCTCCATCACATCTAGCATTAGGGATTAGTTTCTTTTCTCTGCAACGAGCATTCCTTTTATTCTTTCTTTTTTATGCCTTTAATTAACTTTCATTATTTGGCAGCTTGTAAACTAGCACTTGATCCAGCGCATCCAATTTATTTGTCCTTTTTTATTTCGCTATGTTTGAGGTCGAGACACCGATGTATTTTTGGCATTAAGTCCTCATTATAGGGTTCTTGGAAAAGGTCATTTTTTTGGCATACATTAGTCTGTTACAGAACCCCTTACAAACCAACATTTTCAACAATCCACTCAGAGCATGTCTTAATGCTGTTACATACAGTAGAGATTGAGTTTTATGTCTACAGTAAGGAGGAATGAACAGGAATGAGAGTGTGTGTGTGTGTGTGTGTGTGTGTAAGAGGCTGTCAAAAAAAGTGCTTTCATTAGCTGATGACAACCTGTCCAATCACACACTCAAGCTGCCAATCTTTCTGATAGTCCGCTGTCTAAAAAAAAAAAAAAAAAAAACCTGCACATTCATAACACACACTCTGTCTGACACTTGAAAGACCTCAAAAATCTTGGGCAATACTGTACTGTATGCACAGACGAATAGAGGCATGATGGCAAAGCCACTCAGCTGTTCTCTACAGTTCGCTGCCTGTGCTGACAAGGGAGTCACGTTACCATGAATAAAGGCTTTTGTTATTCCTTCAAATCTCTGCGCTCCTTCCTCCACCGCAAAGATTAATATTCCTGCAGTCTTAATGAGGGCTCGTTCAGTTTTAACACGCATCTTAGGAGCAGTTAGAATTTATGGAACGTCCCGTCTCTGTCGGTTTACGAAGAGGTGAAGATCAGAAAGAGGGACTCACGTCTCAGGGAACTCCACAGACTTGCTCCTGATTTTGTTATGCAGTGCCAGGATGTACTCGTCGATAAAAGGACACTGGGGAGAGAAGGAGAGAGAGAGAGAGAGAGAGAGAGAGAGAGGCTATTATCAATAACCTTAACCATAAATCTAAGATAAAAATCAAACATCCTGGGAGGAAATTCAACACACACTACTGTACACGCTGTTTATTTCCTCCGAGTATTATAAAAAGCGTCCTTCCCTTTGAAGTCTTACCTTCCCAAATACGAAGCAGTAAAGGGTCACTCCCATTGCCCACACATCGAGAGCCTGCGACAGAGGACAAGCAGTTTTGACGTGAGACATCAGTAAGGGCGGTTTTTACATAAATATATTAAACATCAGAGCGATGATTTAATGAAGCACTGGCATTCAGACTTGAGACATAGCTAGTGACTTATGCTCTATTCAGAGAACTAAGAGAATTATACTCAGGCCAAAATGCTCTGACCTTGATAATCTCACTCACTCATTTTCTATACCGCTTTATACTGTATTCAGGGTCACGGGGGGCCTGGAGCCTATCCCAGGAGCACAAGGCGGGGTACACCCTGGACAGGGTGCCAATCCATCGCAGGGCACACACTCGCACACACACTATGGGCAATTTGGGAACGCCAATTAGCCTAATCTGCAGGTCTTTGGACTGTGGGAGTACCTGGAGGAAACCCCCTTGATAATTTATTGATTACAGGGAGCATTTTAAGTCAAGCAACACTGAATTGAATTCGGGTTTGAGGCGAGTTCTTAGGGTGAAAATCTGTATTGCGATAGTGTTGTGTACTAAGTGTACTAAGGACACAAAGTGTTGTTTAAGAAGAGATAACGTTATCAGATGTGTTTTCTTGTTGAAAGTGCTTCCGTTAGGTGGTACAGTGGCTGTCACTTTGCACCTTCAGGGTCCAGGTTCGATTCCTGCCTTACAGTAGGTCCTGTAGTTTGCGTGGTCTCCCCGTGCTTGGTGAGTTTCCTCCGGGTACTCCGGTTTCCTCCCACAGTCCAAAGACATGCAGATTAGGCTAACTGGCGTTCCCAGATTGCCTGTAGTGTGTGAATGAGGATGGATTGGCACTATAAGTCTCCAGACAACCCTGTATTCAGGATAAAGTGGTAGAGACGATAAATGGCTGAGTGAGTGCTTCCGTGACCAGGTTTGAATGTGGGTTTTGGCAGACGGCTGCTCTTCCCTCTTGCCAATACTTCTAATCCTTTAGTGGTAGCAGACCCACCCGACCTACAGTATTTTCACCCACGGCTGGATCCCTCACACATGTAAACTGTTCTGCTCTGTATTACTCCTTGTCCACACATACACAGGGATTTAAAAAAATGTTTTATTCTGTGGGTTTTGGTCTTTTGTACATATGCAAACTCCATTCAAGGTCACTGTAAACGGTCCTTCCGAGGGTAAGATCTTTAGAAACTCAGCTAGCAGTGTTGATGTGTTTACAGGAAAAACATACGTTTTTTTTGCCTGCATGTTCTGTCTGCATCTCCTGCGTTGGTCTTCAGAGTGTGATGTACTTGGCGAGAATTTTTTTTAAATGCTTTGGATTTGCCAGCCTGGCCTTACGTTAAAAGTTATATCACTGCCTGCTGATTTGGCATGCTTAGACAAAGTGTTGCATTTTCACATGGCGAATAAAAATAAATAAATAAATAAATAAAGTTATGAGACATGTCTCCTGCCCACCGAACATCACTAGGAAGAAAAAAACTGTTTTTAATTATACCTGTGTAGTATGGACTAGGAATTAGTGCTAAATTAAAAGCTAAATGCGAGAACTGACTTTACTACTCTATGATGATTTCTTTTCTTCTTTTCCTGCGGATTTTCACTCGACATTTGGAGCAGCTGGTCCGGAACGCTCTTATCCTCCAAACACATGGGTCTGTCGGAATGACTGAGTATCTACCCAAGTCTCTGAAGGCAGAGCTAAATCAGTGTAACCTAGCCAGAGTTGAAATGTGGGATGTTGTGTCTATGTGTTCTGTTGTATGTTGTCTAGGTTTATGTTTGCGTTCCATATGTCTATGTTGTGTCTACTGTATGTGTGTATATCAGACACTACCTGTATCCTCGGGTTCAAGTACCTGTCTCCGCACAATGTTACACTATTTCTATCTTTAATCATATGTCCTTGTTCAAGTCTCTCGAGACGCTGTCACCCACTGCTGATTATTTTCCTGCAACAGCATGCTCTTATACCGAACGTCACAGCAAATTACCGACAATATTTTTGCATTTTTTAAAATAACGACATCATGAATAAGCATGATGAGCTCCTATTATCACTTAAATTGCGACAGCTAAAATGCTTGAGCTAATACTTACCGCATTGTCCTTTAAGTTGGTTGGATAGCTTTATTCATTGCAGCTGTCAATAAGAATAAGACTCATTTATATGGAAGAGGACAGTTAATGCAGGCGGCTGGTACGTGATGCTGTTTAAGATTCTTTGGCAGGGATTGTAGCTGCATGTTATAACAGAAGCATGAGATACCTCTTGCGTGTGCAGTAAAGCCTCCGTCCCTTGTGGTCAGCGTTCACATTTTTATGGTTCTGTACCTGCGTAGTTACACCCTCCGGTACAGCAGGGGGCAGTATGGACTTAGTTGGTTTGCAAATTAAAAGAGAACAAGGAAGTCAACCATAGTGGTGTGCCTAATATGATCCAAATTCTAGAAAAAACGTAAAAGAAAATCTGACTCTTTTGCATGTTATCAGCTATGGTTGTGTTGCTCAGAAGATGAGACTGGTGCGTACTGCACACAAACACAATTCAGACGAGAAGCCTTTTTTGTTGTTGTAAACAGCAGTCCACTTCCGTACAGTTGGTATTTGATTCGGGCCCGAGTACCCGACCACCTTTTTCAAGTGCACTAAAGCATGGTACTGTACACTGATACTGGATGTGCCAGGGCCAGATCAGATCAAGTCTTCATATTACATAAACATACTGGACGAAAGCACATTTAATCCATCGGGTAGCGAAGTAGCTACTGTAAACATAAGCATAAGCTCACTAAGGGCACTTGTTTATTTTTATTTAAAATTTGTTTTGGTGGGGAAAGAATAGCTATCCTTACTGTCCGACTGCCCCCCCGCGGTGTGTGGCTCTGCAGAACCTCTGGGGATGTGCTGTAGTGTCTGGCACCAAGACATTAGTGGCAGAGCACTTTAGTGGCACATCCCATGGATGTTCAATAGGAAAGGTATCTGGGGAGTTCGATGACCTTGGTTGTTCTTGTGCCTTTCTATCTCAGTCATTTCTTTCTGCAATTTGTGTTGCATTGGCTTTTCTGTGGAATCGGATAAGGCGGGCTGGTCTTCGATCCCCAAGGGAACAGGTACTATAAGCTTTGGGTGCCCATGAACTTGTCACCAGTTTACTGGTATATAATTAATAATGAATGTTCATGTGTTAATGTTATATGGCTGATCAGTGTTTAAGATTACTGGTGAGTCAGTATGCAACGCTTAAATGTACTTGATTAAATGAAAATGAATCAAACTTGCAAACTTAAGACACTTGAATTGGACTTTGTGTATCTAGAGATGGAAGGATTTGATGCATAAAATTGATCCAGTAGTCTAAAGAAAAATAGCAGTAGTCATGGTGGTGGTGGCGGCGAAATTGCAGTCGGAAAAAAAAATCAATGCACACGACAATCAATGTACACCCCGCTGATTGTATACATTTGTGTGTGATGGAGAGAGCATGAAAGAAAAGGGGGAAGAGTGGAAACCTTGACAAACGCATGGATGATACACAGCCAGGATGCAAATTCGTTCCTCTCAGCACTTATTTTATAGCTGGCATATGCAATTGTTCCTATACCACACGTTCTGTATAAAAACAATGCAGCTTGTCATGTTCTTGAGAAAGTGTCATTTCCTCTCTTCACTCTGAAGACTTTCCTCGGGTGAATTAATTCAATCAATCAAAAATTAAGCCAGAATCAATAAGGGAGTTTTACACCCTCAATTTCACCTGGGACACCGATTTACATCATATCAGACAGAGCGGAATCACCACTATGGAGTTCGATGACATCATCAGCTATCTAAAGTAAGTTTTAATATTATCTATGATCAAACACAGTGTCTATTATCTAACAGAGTTTATTATCCAACATAGCAGACTGTCTATATTGTCACTGGAGACAGTGTGAAAGCTGCAGCACGGATTGTGTGACCTTACACGGCTGTCACTGGGAAAATATATGAGAGCTTGTGTACAGACATGGTGACCTTTTAAACGGAGGCTGCAGCCTATTTTTCAGAATAAGGTGTAGAAAAACACGCGTGCACACACACACACATACACATATATAGTACCTGCACTATAAAGGATATATATATATAGAGAGAGAGAGAGAGCTCAGCGCCGCGTCACGCATACTGATGAAGACAGCGACATCCACTGCACTGCAGATTTTATATACAGTCTTAAGCAAAAGTTTAGGCACCCCTTGATAAATAACAGATTTTGGTGATTTTTTTTTTATTGAAAAGATGTTAACACAGTCTCTCTTGGAAATGAAAAAAAAAATTCGCAATATTTTTTAGCAAACATTGATGCATAGTTACTTCGTATGCCATAAATGCAAAAGTTTGGGCACCCTAAGTGTTCCAGAGTCTACGATTCAGATTCTTTTTACAAGATTTCAGACCTTAATCAGCTCGTTAGATCTGATGCATGGCAACAGCTGTAATTAGTAAATGCCAATTTCAAAGGGTGCCTAAACTTTTGCATAAGACCGTATATAAAATCTGCAGTGCAGTGCATGTCGCTGTTTTCATCAGTATGTGTGACGCGACGCTGAGCTAGCCATTGGAGTTTTCTACAACAGATCCAGACTCTTAACGGCTAACAGTCAGCACTAAGTTCACTACAAGCCCAAGGGCAGTATTGACTTCTTCCTGTACATCAGAGGCTTATCTTGGAACATGTGAAGTGATATATTGCTCATCTCACAGCTACAGTAGCTGCAACTGGAAAATGCTCCTGACTGTAAATGCCAGTGCTCAGGAGCTTGAAGAAAGGGATTTGTTTCCATGTTTCCTTGAGTAATTTGTGCATAACTCTGACTTATAAAGTATACACCGTATGGCTGAAGTCCAATCTTTATGCTCCCTAGCAAACCGAAGCCTCCCCCCCCCCCCCCCACTAATTAGTCTCATCCAGTGGTTTTCTCATGGCCATGCATCTGTTTAGTCCCAATCCTATAAGTTATCTTAATATTGTTAATGTGGAAATACTTGAATATTCACTTTTAAACATGAAAAGTGCTTTCCATTGTTGTTCTTTTCATTACACCAAGCAATTAAGTGATCCCTGATCACGGTCAATCTTGACGTTTTTCTTTCTTGACCAATCAGAATCAAGATCTTAAAAGCAATATGCTAAAACGTGGTATAAGTATTCCATTCTAAATCGCAACCTACGATCCATATCAAGTCAGGTATGATGTCACACTGGTTAGTTTTGCACTATGGGCAATTAAAGGAAGTAGGCAAAATGTATAAAAGTTTCAATTTTCGCAAAAAACAGAATCCATTGATCCTACAGTACCTAAAAAAAATCCTACATATTGTTTTAGAGCTCTTTAATGAACATTATCCAACCTGGGTACTCGGGTCATGATAGAAAAACATGCTTTTTTCATTTTTCTCGCTATGAAACTGCAGCTGGCAACGTCATTGTTAGGGAAAGCAGAGGAATCCTGGTGTCAAAATAAGGCTGAGGGTTATCTCTTTCTTACTATGCCGTGGGAATTCTCATTTAAATATTCTTAAAAATAGGATTTTAAAAAACTTTTTTGTCCAAGTAAACAAACCTCGTAAACAAACACGCACTGAAAATGCGACTTAACATCTGATTCGATGTGACGGATCACATACTGTACTCTTCTTTACTACGAAAATCTGGCCTAATCTGTGTCTTCCATCAATGTCAAAAATACTGCCTGAAAAGGAAAACATTAGTCTTTAGTACTGCATTATGAGTATGCATTATTGTGCATGTGGCTTAAAAACGGGCTCTCCAAGTTTAGTCGATAAAAGTTGCTGCCTACATCAGAGACATTAATACCCAGCCAAAGGTGTTTACCTTTCCGCTGAAGCTCTTGCGGTTGTCAGACAGAGTCTCCGGGGCCATGAAGGCCGGCGTCCCTGCTGTGCTGGAGAGCAAGGCGTCGTTCCCCTCGAACTGGTTACTAACACCGAAATCAGCGATCTTGACGTGACCATCGTCTCCGAGCAACAGATTCGATGGCTTGATGTCCCGGTGGACGATCTTCTGATAGTGCACTGAGGAAGATGAGACAAGCAGGGCAAGCAGACGCTTATTACTGGTTTGTTTTGTGATGAAATATGGGTGAAATTCAATAAGAAATCTTTTACATCATGACAAAATCGTTTAAGCCCTGTCTCCAGTAAAGGGTGCATTTGATGATTCGGAGGGTCACTTGAGCGGTCAGTGGGGTCAACAACTCATTCACATGAGCGCAGAAAAAAGCTGACTGGATGAGTAATGAACGCTTGTTTTGAAGTATGCAATCAAAGGAAAGCTGACTGCAGATCAATCGAGTGTCCTTCAGGAAAATGTCGATTGTGTTGCTCGGTGATTTGGCAAAGAGCTAATACGCCTGAGATTGTGTATGCTAGTCAAAGCCTATTTTTAACGTTATAAGTGCGATATATCGTTTGCTACAGTATACAATAGCGGTGAAGAATTCTCAGTTTTTATTATTTTATATAGTAACAATGTCAATAACGCTCCTGTCACACTCTGATGAAGACCATGAGGTTCACACAGAAACCTAAAAGTATTGACGAACGAAGCGGAAACAGGATCAAAATGGAAAAATGGGCATTTATCAAGTGCATACTACTATACTTTCTAGGAAATACCCTTGTCTGGTTTTCCATCATGTGGTCTCATCATGGTATCATCTATCATCTTCTACTGCATCATGCACATGATCGTGTGCTCACTAGGTCCGATGAGATCAACCCGAGTTATTGCTATGTCCAATCAGATCGTACCATTTTCCAACCGTGCTACAGTACAACGTGGCATGGACCTACAACTCAACAACAACTCTGTCGGAACGCCATCCAGTCATTCCTCCTGCATTATGCTTGCAGTACGTCGATGAAGTACCTTAAAGGTGTCAGATACACTATTAACTGGTCAATGCTGACATTACTACTGTACGTCCTTATTAAGTTTCAACACAGTATGATCAATCCCTGCTATCATGCTATTAACATACCAAAAAAAAGTGTGGCCGTATTCTTAAAACTAAACGACGCGGGGCCTCCGAGTGGCGCAGTGGTTAAAGCGCTCGCCCTATCATCCGGCGATCGCTAGTTCGAATCCCGGGTGGTGCTGTAACCTCTCGCAGCCGGAGGTCTAGAGAGAGCTGATTGGCCGAGCTCTCTCAGAGGGGAGGGATGAGAGGTACTTAGTGCTCCCACATTAATCACGGCTCTACAGCCAGTCAGGGGCGTCTGTGAGCTCACGCAACAGAGGGAGCGGATAGCGCTGTCCTCCGAGTGTGTTACGCCGCCCCCAACGGTGCGCGAGCGAGCAGTTCGAAAAGATGCGGTCGGCTGGCGTCACGTGGTTCGGAGGAAACACGTGATAGTCTTCGGCCCTCCCGGCTGAGTGGTAGTAGTAGCCTTAATGTGGGAGCCCCCTAGTGACGGGGAGGAATTGGACACGACTAAATTAGGGAGAAAATCGGGGAAACAAAAAAAATAAAAAAAATAAACGACGCAGTTGACGTCCTACTAAACCCGTTCACACCCACACCTGAAAACAATGATTCCTTTCTGTGAGAGCTCTCCAGTGTAAAATGGCTCCCCATGAAAAAAATTAAGATAATGGATGGAGGAAAAAAATAGGCTATGAATTCGATTTACGTTCACTATATTCCCTGCGGTGCATCACACAGCGCTAATGAAAACAGAGAGACCATAATCGCCGCAGTGTTTGGACTACATTAAAGGCAGGTCTCTCCAACAAGCTTGCACAGCTGCCCTAAAAGCAGCCTGTGAGAAATCACATATCGGGAGCCGCTGCGCGAGTGAAGCTCATGTAACAGATATCGATCGCTTGCGTAACACGGAAATGTAAAACGACACGGTGTTCATGAGCTGCAGGAGGCTTGTATCAATATACAACATGCACCTGTGGGAAATGAATACGCACTTTTAAACACACTGAGCACAAAGAGACATGGGCTTTTAGGAGACGGCAGGGACGAGCAGCTGATCTCGGTGCGGAGAGTAATGAGAGCATTGTGCAATCCTGGCTAGGAGGAGCATTAAACCTCCCATAGCGAGGAGAGGTGGGAAGAGCGCGAGTAATGGAGTCAAACAGGCAGCCTGTGGACATCGCAGAGCTTTTAGGTTATCATAATGCAGACGTGCTGAGAAACACAATAACGATGCGACAGAGAAACCCTACAGCAATCCGAGATCAGATTCGAGATCTAAGATCTAAGCTCTCAGGAACATCAGCAAAATCCTTTCATTCAGTGTTGTCAGTTAACCAAAACCAGGCGAATATGGACATCGACTAAGGCAATGTGACAACGCCACTCAAATACTTGTTCTTAAACATGCAACTGCTATCACAAACTATATATTAAAAAAAAAAACAATACACAAGAACTTTCAAATCTTCAAAACTTGCTGCCAATGCTGAGGCATTGGTGGCTCAGTGGTAGGTTTCTCGTCCTACCATGCGGAAGCCCCGGGTTCGATTCCCAGCCAGTGCCCAAACCCCAGCCAATAGATGCAGTGGGCAGTGGTGGCTCAGAGGGCTAAGGCACAGAGAGAAGATTGGCGGTTCGATCCACCAGGTTGCCACTGTTGGGCCCTTGAGCAAGGCTCTTAACCCTATCTGCTCCAGGGGCGCTGTATCATGGCTGACCCTGTACTCTGACCCCGCCCTGACGCTGTGATATGCGAAAAAGGAATTTCACTGTGCTGCAATGTATAGGTGACAAATAAAGGCTTAACTTCACTTAACAGTGCTGCTCCCAAGCCCGGTCAAATTGGGAATGTTGCGTCAGGAAGGGCATCCTTCCAACCTATGCCAAGTTGTTGTGCGGATGACTTGGTCCTCTGTGGCGAGCCCTCAAAGGCAGCCAAAAGACTAACAACAACATCCCATAACACGATGCTACCGCTTCCACGCTTCACAGTTTGGTTGCCGTTTTTCAAATTAAAAGCATTCTTTTCTACATACATAGTTCTCATCATTAGCTACGCTTACATAGAATTACATATTTTACGTAGAATACATATCTAAAACCCAGGAGTTGAGGTTAGATTAGGCTTCAAGGTTGGGTTTAGAGAATAAGGTCTCATCTATGATTTTGCTGATTGTGAATAGACACAAAAAGTTCCCTACAGGACCAGAAACCTGTCACGTCACCTAAAGTTACCACCAGTTGGGGCAAACATACTGTACACAGAGTACATGCTGATTTCAACAATAAGACGCCCTAATTGACTTACTATAAGAAATGTATGTCAGCCCTTAAATCCAGAGTGGTGGGAATACAGTAGATGAAATTGCTTTTACAACACTGAATTTTTCTAATGCTGGATCAGGTATAAAAGCAGCAAAGTGCAGATTTTTAAGGTGTCTTTCATCTCATCATAGAAAATGGTTCCAAACTGTAAATGCATCTCTTTATTTTATCAACAGCCATGAACTATTTACTCTCCTAGAGACTCATGCCGATTCAAAGCGGTATTCTGAAAGCCCTGTAAGAGACTCTAGAGCTCTTGTGTGTAATGGCAGTCCTGATTTGAAACCTACAGTACCTAGTTTGCAACTGACAAAAACAAGAAAGATCAGTCATATAGGAGAGGAGATGTCATATAGGTCAAAGGACTGTGTAGATAACCTATGTTACAGTATATGCGCTTATATTTATGCGCTTGTAAATAAATACGCAATATACATAATGCACAATATCCTGTACATGCTGTTTTAGTACACAAAGTGTGTAATTGTTTTCATTAAGCGCATCATCATCGTCTCATTGTCTGTAATGCTTTATCCTTTATAATACCTACTTTATATACTGTACAGTACTTTATGATTGAGAAGATTTGAGTGACACAGTATAGCTCGGTCGGACTGCAGAGACTTTGTCCGAGTCTCATCTGAACTTAAACACGTTTTTGCATGGAACAAGGGTTGTGGAATTTGGCCTCAATTATTTATATTGTACTCACATTCCAGGTAACAAACCTCACAGTCAGTGTGCAGAGCAAGACAGTTTACCATAAACAAGACCTACTGTAATGTCGTAAATCAGTATTTGCTTGTCTGCATTGACTTTCTGCTTATACTGTTACTCTGTGATTTGTGTTACTCCTCATTTACTCAAATGACTTCAGACTTTTACATTAATTAAGTAAATGACAAACACATTGAAACTGTATGCCTGATAGGCACGTTTTGGTCGTTTTTACATTTTCGTTCGCCATGCTTTTCAACTAGGGCAAGATAAACATATTACACTGCTTCATTTCAAGGGGAAAAAAAATGAACAACAATGCAATGTTTTTTTTTTTTTTTTTTTTTTTTTCATGCAATTCCAATTTTCTTACTCCCAAGTTCAAATTAAAATGCCACTTGTGCCTGTGGCAGTTCAGAGTAAACTCTCAGATCAAACTAATCCACATTCACATGGAAATCATTTAGAATTTGTCATCCTGGCTTAAACGGAGAGACGAGACCTCACTGGGGCTCAAACACATGACTGATATTGAGATCATGCATGTGGATTCATCGCTTTACCAGATGGCTTCTAGTGATTTTTGCTGAGCTATCCATGTATTGGGGAAACATGTATTCATGTGCGATACATGATCTTATACCCACTGTACAACTTGGCCCAGGGTCAGTAAAGATTTTTTCCTTAAACGCTTTCCTCATTCATTACAGTGGACACCTTGCTGTATGTACCATGACGATGAAACAACAAACATGGAAAAGTGTCCCGAGTTACATTTCCCAACGGACTTTACATAAGGGACAAAAGGGACAATGACTAAAAGTGGCCATGGGAAAAAAAAAAAAAAAAAACCTAGCAAATTTTAAGGTTTAGCTTTGAACCCAAATATTCATAATGCATTAAAAACATACACATATTCTTACAAGGATGAACGCTTCCTTCAAAGAAATTACATTTTCCTATCAACCTCCTGAAACCAAGACTCTACAGTTGCATACATTGTAATTTCTTCTCACTGTTTGTCTTTATAGGACACGAAAACTAGGAATCACTGTCTCCAAATTGGAAGAAGTTGGACGCAAGAGTTATAGTTAACGTTTCTCATATGAGGATATACAGCCAATTTAGGTGAAAGAAAATTTCATATACTCATACTGTATGAAGGACATGCAGGTCTCAAGAGGTACTGTAAGATTAATACTTGAAATCTCTATAGAGTTTTGAGATTATTATTATTAATTGAAAGCAAACACAGCAAATATAGCAAAATATGATGATCCTCCTCTTATAGCAAAACTCTCAGAGGTCCTTATTACAGACAGATCCGTGCACTGTGGAGGGTTTTCTGATTATTCCGTCTCTCACAGAAATTCCCAGATGATAACTCACAGTACTCGATGCCCAGGACAATATCTCTGAAGTAGAGACGAGCCTGCTCCTCAGTTAAATGGTTGTCTGTAGGCACCTCCATCACTTGGCTGGAAAAAAGTGAAAGATATAGAGAGAAATGGTTGAGTGAGGGGTCGAGAGGTCCGAAGCTTGAAGAATCTCATTACACAGACCGGTTTAAAGGAGCAGATTTTAATTTCAGAGCCATTGATTTGCAATAAATGACATGAAACACAGACAAGCCTCTAGCTTCCACTCCTCCATCCCACCCACTTGATTTAAACCAAATACAACTCATGATTTCAGATTCGTCGTAACAAAAAAATCGCATAATTATCAAATTCATTTTTTTGAAATAAATTTTTTCTAAAATTTGTAGTTTTTCTATAATGATTATGGTTTTAAATTTGTGATCAATGCATAACTTTAAAAAGTTATAAACCGTACCTTTAAATTTACTTATAAAGAAAAAGGAAAATAATAGGTGCATTCTGGTCTGGATAGTGATTAAATTATTTCATTTTTTGGATTTTTCCCTGATTTTCTGCGTAATTAAGTCGTGTCCAATTCCTCCCAGTCACTAGGGGGCTCCCACTACTACTACTTCCTACTACTTCCACTCAGTCAAAAGGGTCGAAGACTATCACGGGTTTCCTCCGAACCACGTGACGCCAGCCAACCGCATCTTTTCGAACTGCTCATTCACGCACCGTTGGGGGCGTAACACACTCGGATGAGAGCGCTATCCGTTCCTTCTGCTTGCGTGAGCTCATACGTGTCCCTGATTGGCTGTAGAGATGTTATTAATGTAGGAGCACTAAGTACCTCTCATCCCTCCCCTCTCAGTGAGCTCAGCCAATCAGCTCTCTCTAGACCTCCAGCTGCGCGAGGTTACACTTCACTTGAATCAGTTGTAATCGCTTGATATCAGACTTATCACCTAATACACCCCTTTTTAAACAAGTTTGAATAGGTATTAGAGATCTATACTGCTGACCTGTCTGTTCATTTTACAGCTAAAATACAACACAGTTCCTGCATTCTGACTGTTTAATTTTCTTTCTGTTTCACTCCTTTTTCAAATGTGCTGATTCAGTGTCTGTGCTTTTAAATGAACTGCTCCTGAACTCCCCCTTAAGGAAATGGATGTTCCTAACCAATCACAATGCAGGGAACACAAAGGTGAATGTCTGGGATCTTATTAAGCACTTTCCATCCATTTTCCGACTTTTTCTTCCTCCATTTCCAACAAACTAAATACAGTGGTATCTCGGCATACAAAGTGAAACCTTTCCACAGCAGAGCTCTTAAGGTGGAATTTCGTATTGCGAAACACATTTTCTCATAGGAAGTAATGCAAATGCAGATAATACATTCCAGCCACCCAAAAATATTACCAATATTACCTTTTTTTTTTATTTTATTACCAACGTTATATTTATATTTTGGCATATAAAATCGATCAAAACATTTAGGAAAATATGTAAAATATGAAAGAAAGAAACATTAAACCTTAAATTATGATTTCTCTTGGCACTGGCTGTTTAAAAAACAAAACTGGAAGTGACTCTATTTTCTTTTTTCTAGCGGCGAACAAGTTTTGAAGTAAGCAATGGGATGTACGGTTGTCGTTGCCGAAAATACTTTGCATGGCAAGGCAAATTTCTTGAAAAATTTTAGTTCTTAAAGCAAAAATTGGCAAGACTTCGTTTGTAGGCTGGGGTACCATTGTCGAGCGAAAAATACATGTAAGTGCATTAATTCACAATGACATCACCAATGCTTCGTGATATAAAAGTTCAAACACAACTAAGAGATACAGTCATTATGCACCAGCCTAAACGTATTTACTTTAGGTAAAAATGGTCACACAGAAAAGGACAGAACCCATCAGAATGGGGCGGAGTTCAACAAAACTTGGCTGGGCTGAGCGACAACCAAGGGAAGAGTTTCTTGTTATACTGCATGAGGCCACACTAGGGGGAAAAAAAATCCAATCGATCAAGACAAAAATGGAAAAGGTCAAACAGCAGGGAATGGTTTTTTTTTTCCCCTCATGGTTTTTGTGCATTCATGCAGACTGGAGACGTTTCTGAATGTCTAAAAATGACTATAAAGTGAATTTTGCGTAATAGGCCAACAATAGTTCAGGTCGACCCATTAGAGATAGTGCTTCTTTTATAAGTCATTATATATTTCTTTAACAGATACACGACTGGGAAGGAACATCATTATACAGCATGTCATCCAGTGTGGACTTAATATAGAAATTAAAGTTGCAAGCAACGATGACGGGCCCAAGCAACGGGCGCGGTCCCCACCCCGGGCGCACCGCACAACCTGCGTGTTATTCGAGTGTGTCAAAACCTCGAAAAAGTCATTGCCACCCGGTTGCACCGCGGAACTTGCACACCGAACGCCACACATCATACTGGGCTAATATCAGTTTGGGCCCTAAATATGTGTGTGTGTGTGTGTGTGTGTGTGTGTGTGTGTGTGTGTGTGTGTGTGTGTGACTAGTTAATGTGTCAGTCTGTCTCTGATGAGTAAATGTGTTTTTGCGTGTTTGTGTGTGTGTGGTGTGTGAGTCTGTGTGTTAACATTAGTGATGTGTGTGTTAGTATGTCTAAGACATGTGACTTGTTAGTGGATGTGTGTGTTTCTGCGTGAGGGTGTGTGAGACAGAGATGTGAGTGTGTGAGTGTTATAATTTGTGATGTTATAATGTGTGTTTATGTAGGTGCTCATTTGTGTATTGTACGAGTGTATTTGTTTGTGTGTGCATGCATGTGTGTGCGTGTGTGTGAGAGGTGTTTTTTTGTGTGTGTGTGTGTGTGTGTGTGTGTATGTGTGTGTGTGTGTGTGTGTGTTTCTGTGTGTGTGTTTATTTAGTGTGTTAACATTAGTGATGTGTGCTTGTGTTTGTGCATGTTTGTGTGTATGGTGTCTGCATCTGTGTGTTAATATTAGTGATGTGTGTGTTATTAATAATTGTTGGGTGTAAGTTTAAGACATTATCACGGCTGATACGTTTGAGATATCAAAATGTGTGATGTGTGTGTGAGAGTGAGGGAGAGAGGTGTGTGACAGTGATGTGATGTGAGGTCAAGTTTGAGTATGACACGCAATGGGTTTTATTTGATGCTGATGCTGGATCAGTCTTTGGCTTGTCCTGTGTGTGTGTGTGTGTGTGTGTGTGTGTGTGTGTGTGTGTGTGTGTGTGTGTGTGTGTGTGTGTGTGTGAGAGAGAGAGAGAGAGAGAGTGAGGGAGAGAGGTGTGTGACATGTAGATGTGTCAGTCTGTGTGTGACGAGTAAATGTGCTTGTGTGAGTTTGTGTATATGGTGTGTGTGTGTGTGTTTGTTTGTAGATGTTTGTGTGTATGGTGTGTGAGTCTGTGTGTGAACATTAGTGATGTGTGTGATAAATAATTTATCGGTGTAAGTTTAAGGATGTTCCTGAATGTGATGTCACATATAATGTGTGTGTGTATGTTGTACAGTGGGCAATTTAAATGTTTGTATTGTTTATTTTTTATCATTTCTGCATATGTTGAAATAGTAAACATGAAGGCATAGTAAAGGAAAAGGGGAAAGACCTGACTGCAGAATACCTGCCTACTACTGCCATCTACTGGACATATTTTATTACTGCAGGAGTCAGTGGACACAGTTCAGACCAAGGCTGATAAATATACTGTAAAAATTGTTGGGAGCTGTGTGAGCATCACAAAAACATGAAACTCAAGAAATCTACTCAGAAGCAGTTGTTCCTTCTACCTAAAATGTTTGGGCACATTAGGACTTTCCACTTGGTGGATATAAGTATCTTATATTTGCTCAAAATTATATGTTGCCATAGCAACACTATTCAACGTATCAAAAAGTCCTTTACAGTGTGACATCAGCCGTGTCTTCCAATTATTGTGCCTGATTTTGAAGCCAATTTGCTGAAAATTAGTCACAAAAGAATTTAATTTCTAAAAGTAGACACTTTCTGCTGCCAGTTGGTGGCGCTATGACTGAGACTCACGGGACCCATGTCACTGTGAGCAGGTTTCTTCTCTTAACCTACTGCTGAGGTTTGATGAACGTCACTCAATTTATACAGAAGTTATTAGCCACTTCCTGTTTCCTGTTATTCGCCGTAGGTTTAAGGGCTCGCCACGGCCGACCCGTTTAAGATATCAACCAGCCCTTCACAATATTAGATCCTCAATGTCTTGAGATTATATTAGACCCTGTTTGGTCAAAAACCTATTAATCCTGTAAGAGTAGTAGATCACATTCCAATGGGTGCGTTTTTCAAACAACGCCAAATAACTGACTTCCTGTTCAGCGGATTCCATGACATGGGGTATGCAAGTTGTTCATCTCAATGAGATCTAAATTTATACTGGGTCTCATTCATATATGTGAAAGTGGATATGAGTTATGCAGCTGAAACTTTACAAAGTTCCAGGGGGCGCTGTACAGGCCCTGTGCCACGCCCGGGCTCCAGGCTCTCAGGGCTTCCTCACAATCAGTGAGAGTCTACACCCATACAATTTGGGACCCGTAGGTCTTTCCACTCGTAAGATATGAGAAGAATAGTTGTCTTCGATTTTTTCTTGAGTTAAATCGTCACCATAGCAACACGATTCAAATTAGAAAAAAAATCCTTCATGATTTCAAATGACCCATGTCTTTTCATTATTCTGACTGATTTTGAACCAAATCAGGTGAAAGTAAAGGACAAAATATTACTGATTTCCAAAAGTGACACACTTCCTGCTGCCACTTGGTGGCGCTATGACATAGACTCATGGTTGTCATATGATGTGATCAGCTTCCTGCTCTTAACATACCTGTAAAGTTTCATGTGCCTAACTTAATGTACACAGAAGTTATTAGCCACTTCCTGTTTCATTTTATTCGCCTTAATTTTAAAGCGTCGCCACGGCCGAACCGTTCGAGGTATCAAAAAGATCTCTGCAATTTTGCATCGGCAACTTGTTTAGATCATATTTAGCTGGTTTGGTGCGAATTGTAAAAAGTTCCTAGGAGGAGTATTTCAAATTCCATTGCGTGCGTTTTGCAAACAACTCAAAATAACTCACTTCCTGTTGATTAGTCCTGATGACATGCAGCGCGAAACTTGTTCAGTTTGATGAGATCTAAATGTTCACCGAGTTTTATAAGTATACGTGCAAGTGTGTCTGAGCTATAAGGCAAGACTCTGTAGGGGGCGCTGTGCGGGGCGTGTGCGACGCCCCGGGCCGAGCCCCACTGAGGACCTGTTGGCCGCAGATTCCAATCTGTCTGCAAATTTTGGTGAGTTTTTGAGTATGTTAAGAGGCCCGAAAGTGCCCGGATGATTGAAAGAAAAATAATAAAAAATAAAAAAAAATAAATAAAAATTAAAGTTGCAAGCAACGATGACGGGCCCAAGCAACGGGCGCGGTCCCCACCCCGGGCGCACCGCACAACCTGCGTGTTATTCGAGTGTGTCAAAACCTCGAAAAAGTCATTGGCACCCGGTTGCACCGCGGAACGTCACACATCATACTGGGCTAATATCAGTTTGGGCCCTAAATATGTGTGTGTGTGTGTGTGTGTGTGTGTGTGTGTGTGTGTGTGTGACTAGTTAATGTGTCAGTCTGTCTCTGATGAGTAAATGTGTTTTTGCGTGTTTGTGTGTGTGTGGTGTGTGAGTCTGTGTGTTAACATTAGTGATGTGTGTGTTAGTATGTCTAAGACATGTGACTTGTTAGTGGATGTGTGTGTTTCTGCGTGAGGGTGTGTGAGACAGAGATGTGAGTGTGTGAGTGTTATAATTTGTGATGTTATAATGTGTGTTTATGTAGGTGCTCATTTGTGTATTGTACGAGTGTATTTGTTTGTGTGTGCATGCATGTGTGTGCGTGTGTGTGAGAGGTGTTTTTTTTTGTGTGTGTGTGTGTGTGTGTGTGTGTTTCTGTGTGTGTGTTTATTTAGTGTGTTAACATTAGTGATGTGTGCTTGTGTTTGTGCATGTTTGTGTGTATGGTGTGTTCAAATATTAGTGATTTGTGTGTGATTAATAATTGTTCGGTGTAAGTTTAAAACATTATCACGGCTGACCCGTTTGAGATATCAAAATGTGTGATGTGATGTGATGTGTATGTGAGAGTGAGGGAGAGATGTGTGTGACAGTGATGTGATGTGATTTGTGTGTGTGTGTGTGTCCGTGTGTGTGTGTGTGTGTGTGAGGTTTAGTGTGTGTGAGAGTGAGGGACAGAGGTGTGTGAGATGTAGATGTGTCAGTCTGTGTGTGACGAGTAAATGTGCTTGTGTTTGTGCGTGTTTGTGTATATGGAGTGTGTGTGTGTGTTTGTGTGTATGGTGTGTGAGTCTGTGTGTGAACATTAGTGATGTGTGTTATTAATAATTTTTCAGTGTAAGTTTAAGGATGTTCCTGAATGTGATGTCACTGTCCGTGTCACTGAATATAATGAGTGAGTGTGTGTGAGTGTGTGTGTGTCGTGAGAGATGTGTGCTATAGATGTGCAGGACCCTCTTGTTTTCCTAACGATCATTCTTTTCTTTTCTTTTTTAATGTAGTGTGTTGACATTAGTGATGTGTGTGTTATTAATCATTTTTCGTTGTGGAAGTTTAAGACATTAGCACGGCTGAGACATTTGAGATATCAAAACTGATTTGTAATTAAAAACTCACCCACACACTATAGGTGCGCAGGAGCCTCTTGTTTTCCTAAGGATCTTTTTCCTTTTTAATGATATATTGACTTTTATTTAGTCTGGTAACATTAGTGACGTGTGCCTGTGATGTGTGTGTGTGTGTGTGTGCATGTAAAATGGTTAGTGTGTTCATATTGTGTATGTGTGGGTGTATGGTGTCTGCATCTGTGTGTTAATATTAGTGATGTGTGTGTTATTAATAATTGTTGGGTGTAAGTTTAAGACATTATCACGGCTGATCCGTTTGAGATATCAAAATGTGTGTGTGAGAGTGAGGGAGAGATGTGTGTGACAGTGATGTGATGTGGTGTGTGTGTGTGTGTGTGTGTGTGTGTGTGTGTGTGTGTGTGTGTGTGTGTGTATGTGTGTGAGGTTTAGTGTGTGCGAGAGTGAGAGAGAGAGGTGTGTGATATGTAGATGTGTCAGTCTGTGTGTGACGAGTAAATGTGCTTGTGTTTGTGCGAGTTTGTGTATATGGTGTGTGTGTGTGTGTGTGTGTGTGTGTGTGTGTGTGTGTGTGTGTGTGTGTGTATGGTGTGTGAGTCTGTGTGTTAATATTGGTGATGTGTGTTATAAATAATTTATCGGTGTAAGTTTAAGGATGTTCCTGAATGTGATGTCACATATAATGTGTGTGTGTGTGTATGTGTATGTTGTACAGTGGGCAAATTAAATGTTTGTATTGTTTATTTTTTATGATTTCTGCATATGTTTAAATTGTAAACATGAAGCCATAGTAAAGGAGAAGGGGAAAGACCTGACTGCAGAATACCTGCCTACTACTGCCATCTACTGGACATATTTTATTACTGCAGGAGTCAGTGCAGAAAATTTAGACCAAGGCTGATAAATATACTGTAAAAATTGTTGGGAGCTGTGTGAGCATCACAAAAACATGAAACTGAAGAAATCTACTCAGAACCAGTTGTTCTTTCTACATAAAATGTTTGGGAAGATTAGGACTTTCCACTTGGTGGATATAAGTATCTTATATTTGCTCAAAATTATATGTTGCCATAGCAATACTATTCAACGTATCAAAAAGTCCTTTACAGTGTGACATCAGCCATGTCTTCCAATTATTGTGCCTGATTTTGAAGCCAATTTGCTGAACATTAGCCACAAAAGAATTTAATTTCTGAAAGTAGACACTTTCTGCTGCCAGTTGGTGGCGCTATGACTGAGACTCACGGGACCCATGTCAGTGTGAGCAGGACTTTTCTCTTAACCTACCGCTGAGGTTTGATGAACGTCACACAATTTATACAGAAGTTATTAGCCACTTCCTGTTTCCTGTTATTCGCCGTAGGTTTAAGGGCTCGCCACGGCCGACCCGTTTAAGATATCAACCAGCCCTTCACAATATTAGATCCTCAATGTCTTGAGATTATATTAGACCTTGTTTGGTCAAAAACATATGAATCCTGTAAGAGTAGTATATCACATTCCAATGGGTGCGTTTTTCAAACAACGCCAAATAACCGACTTCCTGTTCAGCGGATTCCATGACATGGGGTATGCAAGTTGTTCACCTCAATGAGATCTAAATTTATACTGGGTCTCATGCATATATGTGAAAGTGGATATGAGTTATGCAGCTTAAACTTTACAAAGTTCCAGGGGGCGCTGTACAGGCCCTGTGCCACGCCCGGGCTCCAGGCTCTCAGGGCTTCCTCACAATCAGTGAGAGTCTACACCCATACAATTTTGGAACCGTAGGTCTTTCCACTCGTAAGATATGAGAAGAATCATTTTCTTCGATTTTTTCTTGAGTTAAATCGTCACCATAGCAACACGATTCAAATTAGAAAAAAATCCTTCATGATTTCAAATGACCCATGTCTTTTCATTATTCTGACTGATTTTGAACCAAATCAGGTGAAAGTAAAGGACAAAATATTACTGATTTCCAAAAGTGACACACTTCCTGCTGCCACTTGGTGGCGCTATGACATAGACTCATGATTGTCATATCATGTGATCAGCTTCCTACTCTTAACATACCTGTAAAGTTTCATGTGCATAACTTAATGTACACAGAAGTTATTAGCCACTTCCTGTTTCATTTTATTCGCCATAATTTTAAAGCGTCGCCACGGCCGAACCGTTCGAGGTATCAAAAAGATCTCTGCAATTTTGCATCGGCAACTTGTTTAGATCATATTTAGCTGGTTTGGTGCGAATTGTAAAAAGTTCCTAGGAGGAGTATTTCAAATTCCATTGGGTGCGTTCTGCAAACAACTCAAAATAACTCACTTCCTGTTGATTAGTCCTGATGACATGCAGCGCGAAACTTGTTTAGTTTGATGAGATCTAAATGTTCACCGAGTTTTATAAGTATACGTGCAAGTGTGTCTGAGCTATAAGGCAAGACTCTGCAGGGGGCGCTGTGTGGGGCGTGTGCGACGCCCCGGGCCGAGCCCCACTCAGGACCTGTTGGCCGCAGATTCCAATCTGTGTGCAAATTTTGGTGAGTTTTTGAGTATGGTAAGAGGCCCGAAAGTGCCCGGATGATTGAAAGAAAAATAATAAAAAAAAAAAAAAAAAGAAAAAAAAAAATAATAATCCTAACGAAAACAATAGGGCCCTGCGCACTCAGTGCTTGGGCCCTAATTAAAGTTGCAAGCAACGATGACGGGCCCAAGCAACGGGCGCGGTCCCCACCCCGAGCGCACCGCACAACCTGCGTGTTATTCGAGTGTGTCAAAACCTCAAAAAAGTCATTGGCACCCGGTTGCACCGCAGAACTTGCACACAGAACGTCACACATCATACTGGGCTAATATCAGTTTGGGCCCTAAATATTTGTGTGTGTGTGTGTGTGACTAGTTAATGTGTCAGTCTGTCTCTGATGAGTAAATGTGTTTTTGTGTGTTTGTGTGTGTGTGTGTGTGGTGTGTGAATCTGTGTGTTAACATTAGTGATGTGTGTGTTAGTATGTCCAAGACATGTGACTTGTTAGTGGATGTGTGTGTTTCTGCGTGAGACAGAGATGTGAGTGTGTGAGTGTTATAATTTGTGATGTTATAATGTGTGAGTATGTAGGTGCTCATTTGTGTGATGTACGAGTGTATTTGTTTGTGTGTGCATGCATGTGTGTGCGTGTGTGTGAGATGTGTTTGTGTGTGTGTGTGTGTGTGTGTGTGTGTTTAATTAGTGTGTTAACATTAGTGATGTGTGCTTGTGTATGTTTGTGTGTATGGTGTGTTCAAATATTAGTGATTTGTGTGTGATTAATAATTGTTCGGTGTAAGTTTAAGACATTATCACTGCTGACCCGTTTGAGATATCAAAATGTGTGATGTGTGTGTGTGAGAGTGAGGGAGAGAGGTGTGTGACAGTGATGTGATGTGATGTGTGTGTGTGTGTGTGAGAGAGAGAGTCAGGGAGAGAGGTGTGTGACATGTAGATGTGTCAGTCTGTGTGTGACGAGTAAATGTGCTTGTGTGAGTTTGTGTATATGGTGTGTGTGTGTGTGTGTGTGTGTGTGTGTGTATGGTGTGTGAGTCTGTGTGTTAATATTGGTGATGTGTGTTATAAATAATTTATCGGTGTAAGTTTAAGGATGTTCCTGAATGTGACGTCACTGTCTGTGTCACTGAATATAATGAGTGTTTGTGTGTGTGGTGTGTAAGTCTGTGTTAACAGTAGTGTGTGTTAGTATGTTTAAGATATGTGACTTGTTAATGGGTGTGTGTGTTTCTGCGTGAGGGTGTGTGAGACAGAGATGTGAGTGTGTGAGTGTTACAATTTGTGATGTTATAATGTGTGTGTATGTAGGTGTGCATGTGTGTGATGTATGAGTGTACTTGTTTGTGTGTGTGCATGCATGTGTGTGAGATATCTTTGTGTTTGTGTGTGTGTTTATTTAGTGTGTTAACATTAGTGATGTGTGCTTGTGTTTGTGCATGTTTGTGTGTATGGTGTCTGCATCTGTGTGTTAATATTAGTGATGTGTGTGTTATTAATAATTGTTGGGTGTAAGTTTAAGACATTATCACGGCTGACCCGTTTGAGATATCAAAATGTGTGATGTGTGTGTGAGAGTGAGGGAGAGAGGTGTGTGACAGTGATGTGATGTGAGGTCAAGTTTGAGTATGACACGCAATGGGTTTTATTTGATGCTGATGCTGGATCAGTCTTTGGCTTGTCCTGTGTGTGTGTGTGTGTGTGTGTGTGTGTGTGTGTGTGTGTGTGTGTGTGTGTGTGTGTGTGTGTGTGTGAGAGAGAGAGAGTGAGGGAGAGAGGTGTGTGACATGTAGATGTGTCAGTCTGTGTGTGACGAGTAAATGTGCTTGTGTTTGTGTGAGATTGTGTATATGGTGTGTGTGTGTGTGTGTGTTTGTTTGTAGATGTTTGTGTGTATGGTGTGTGAGTCTGTGTGTGAACATTAATGATGTGTGTGATAAATAATTTATCGGTGTAAGTTTAAGGATGTTCCTGAATGTGATGTCACTGTCTGTGTCACTGAATACTGAATATAAATGAGTGTGTGTGTGTGTGTGTGTGTGTGTGTGTGTGTGTGTGTGTGTGTGAGAGTGAGGGAGAGAGGTGTGTGACATGTAGATGGGCCAGTCTGTGTGTGACGAGTAAATGTGCTTGTGTTTGTGCGTGTTCATGTATATGGAGTGTGTGTGTGTGTGTGTGTGTGTGTGTGTGTGTGTGTGTGTGTATGGTGTGTGAGTCTGGTGTTAATATTGGTGATGTGTCTTATGAATAATTTATCGGTGTAAGTTTAAGGATGTTCCTGAATGTGATGTCCCATATAATGTGTGTGTGTATGTTGTACAGTGGGCAATTTAAATGTTTGTATTGTTTATTTTTTATAATTTCTGCATATGTTTAAATAGTAAACATGAAGGCATAGTAAAGGAAAAGGGGAAAGACCTGACTGCAGAATAACTGCCTACTACTGCCATCTACTGGACATATTTTATTACTGCAGGAGTCAGTGGACACAGTTCAGACCAAGGCTGATAAATATACTGTAAAAATTGTTGGGAGCTGTGTGAGCATCACAAAAACATGAAACTCAAGAAATCTACTCAGAACCAGTTGTTCCTTCTACCTAAAATGTTTGGGCACATTAGGACTTTCCACTTGGTGGATATAAGTATCTTATATTTGCTCAAAATTATATGTTGCCATAGCAACACTATTCAACGTATCAAAAAGTCCTTTACAGTGTGACATCAGCCGTGTCTTCCAATTATTGTGCCTGATTTTGAAGCCAATTTGCTGAAAATTAGTCACAAAAGAATTTAATTTCTAAAAGTAGACACTTTCTGCTGCCAGTTGGTGGCGCTATGACTGAGACTCACGGGACCCATGTCACTGTGAGCAGGTTTCTTCTCTTAACCTACTGCTGAGGTTTGATGAACGTCACACAATTTATACAGAAGTTATTAGCCACTTCCTGTTTCCTGTTATTCGCCGTAGGTTTAAGGGCTCGCCACGGCCGACCCGTTTCAGATATCAAGCAGCCCTTCGCAATATTAGATCCTCAATGTCTTGAGATTGTATTGGACCCTGTTTGGTCAAAAATATATGAATCCTGTAAGAGTAGTAGATCACATTCCAATGGGTGCGTTTTTCAAACAACGCTAAATAACCGACTTCCTGTTCAGCGGATTCCAGTATGGGGTATGCAGCTTGTTAAGCTCAATGAGATCTAAATTTATCCTGGGTCTCATTCATATATGTGAAAGTGGATATGAGTTATGCAGCTAAATTTTTCACAAAGTTCCAGGGGGCGCTGTACAGGCCCTGTGCCACGCCCGGGGTCCAGGCTCTCAGGGCTTACTCATAATCAGTTTCAGTGTATAGCCGCAAAATTTTGGAACCGTAGGTCTTTCCACTCGTTCGATATGAGATGATTCATTTTTTTGCACTTCATTTTATGTTTTTTCTCTAGATAAATCGTCGCCATAGCAAGACAATTCAAATTAGAAAAAAATCCTTCATAGTGTCAAATGACCCATGTGTTTTCATTATTCTGACTGATTTTGAACCAAATCGGGTGAAAGTAAAGGCCAAAATATTAGTGATTTCCAAAAGTGACACACTTCCTGCTGCCACTTGGTGGCGCTATGCCATAGACTCATCATTGTCATATAATGTGATCAGCTTCCTGCTCTTAAGACACCTGTAAAGTTTCATGTACATAAGTTAATGTAGACAGAAGTTATTAGCCACTTCCTGTTTCATTTTATTCGCCATAATTTTAAAGCTTCACCACGGCCGAACTGTTCGAGGTATCAAAAAGATCTCTGCAATTTTGCATCGGCAACTTGTTTAGATCATATTTCCCTGGTTTGGTGCGAATTGTAAAAATTCCCTAGGAGGAGTATTTCAAATTCCATTGGGTGCGTTTTGCAAACAACTCAAAATAACTCACTTCCTGTTGATAATATCTGATGACATGCAGCGCGAAACTTGTTCAGTTTGATGAGTTCTAAATGTACACTGAGTTTTATAAGGATACGTGCAAGTGTGCCTGAGCTATGAGGCACGATTTTCTAGGGGGCGCTGTGCCGGGCGTGTGCGACTCCCCGGGCCGAGCCCCACTGAGGACCTGATGGCCGCCGGTTCCAATCTGTGTGCAAATTTTGATGAGTTTTTGAGTATGTTAAGGACCCCAAAAGTACCAAAAGTGTGGAAAAAAAATAATAAAAAAAAAAAAAATTAAAGTTGCAAGCAACGATGACGGGCCCAAGCAACGGGCGCGGTCCCCACCCCGGGCGGACCGCACAACCTGCGTGTTATTCGAGTGTGTCAAAACCTCGAAAAAGTCATTGGCACCCGGTTGCACCGCAGAACTTGCACACAGAACGTCACACATCATACTGGGCTAATATCAGTTTGGGCCCTAAATATTTGTGTGTGTGTGTGTGACTAGTTAATGTGTCAGTCTGTCTCTGATGAGTAAATGTGTTTTTGTGTGTTTGTGTGTGTGTGGTGTGTGAATCTGTGTGTTAACATTAGTGATGTGTGTGTTAGTATGTCCAAGACATGTGACTTGTTAGTGGATGTGTGTGTTTCTGCGTGAGACAGAGATGTGAGTGTGTGAGTGTTATAATTTGTGATGTTATAATGTGTGAGTATGTAGGTGCTCATTTGTGTGATGTACGAGTGTATTTGTTTGTGTGTGCATGCATGTGTGTGCGTGTGTGTGAGATGTGTTTGTGTGTGTGTGTGTGTGTGTGTGTGTGTGTGTGTGTGTGTGTGTGTGTGTGTGTTTAATTAGTGTGTTAACATTAGTGATGTGTGCTTGTGTATGTTTGTGTGTATGGTGTGTTCAAATATTAGTGATTTGTGTGTGATTAATAATTGTTCGGTGTAAGTTTAAGACATTATCACGGCTGACCCGTTTGAGATATCAACATGTGTGATGTGTGTGTGAGAGTGAGGGAGAGAGGTGTGTGACAGTGATGTGATGTGATTTGTGTGTGTGTGTGTGTGCGTGTGTGTGTGTGCGTGTGTGTGTGTGCATGTGTGTGTGGGAGGTTTAGTGTGTGGGAGGTTTAGTGTGTGTGAGAGTGAGGGACAGAGGTGTGTGAGATGTAGATGTGTCAGTCTGTGTGTGACGAGTAAATGTGCTTGTGTTTGTGTATATGGAGTGTGTGTGTGGTTGTTTGTGTGTATGGTGTGAGTCTGTGTTAACATTAGTGATGTGTGTTATTAATAATGTTTCGGTGTAAGTTTAAGGATGTTCCTGAATGTGATGTCACTGTCCGTGTCACTGAATATGATGAGTGTGAGTGTGTGTCTGTCGTGAGAGATGTGTGCTATAGATGCGCAGGAGCCTCTTGTTTTCCTAAGGATCTTTTTCCTTTTTCATGATATATTGATTTTTATTTAGTCAGGTCACATTAGTGACGTGTGCTTGTGATGTGTGTGTGTGTGTGTGTGTGTGTGTGTGTGCATGTAGGATAGTTAGTGTGTTCATATTGTGTATTTGTCGGGATGTGTACATGACCGATGTGTAGAGTGTGTGTGTGTGTGTGTGTGTGTGTTTAGAATGTGTGGTCTGTTGTGTATATCGCCGCGCTTGTCCACCAGACTCAATGTTGTACAGTTGGCAATTTAAATGTTTGTATTGTTTATTTTTTATGATTTCTGCATATATTTAAATTGTAAACATGAAGCCATAGTAAAAAAGAAGGGGAAAGACCTGACTGCAGAATACCTGCCTACTACTGCCATCTACTGGACATATTTTATTACTGCAGGAGTCAGTACAGAAAGTTCAGGACAAGGATGATAAATATACTGTAAAAAAAATGTTGGGAGCTGTATGAGCATCACAAAAACATGAAACTCAAGGAATCTACTCAGAAGCAGTTGTTCTTTCTACATAAAATGTTTGGGCACATTAGGACTTTCCACTTGGTGGATATAAGTATCTTATGTTTGCTCCAAATGATATGTTGCCATAGCAACACTATTCAACGTATCAAAAAGTCATTTACAGTGTGTCATCAGCCGTGTCTTCCAATTATTGTGCCTGACTCTGAAGCCAATTTGCTGAAAATTAGCCACAAAAGAATTTAATTTCTGAAAGTAGACACTTTCTGCTGCCAGTTGGTGGCGCTATGACTGAGACTCACGGGACCCATGTCACTGTGAGCAGGACTCTTCTCTTAACCTACTGCTGAGGTTTGATGAACGTCACTCAATTTAGACAGAAGTTATTAGCCACTTCCTGTTTCCTGTTATTCGCCGTGGCCCTTAAAGCTACGGGCCGTGTTTCAAATGTGTGTGTGTTTATAACACGAAATAACAACAGCAAAAGATAATAGTGACAGTCACAATAACATATTGATTCTAGGCATACTTACTAAGAATACACACACTCACACACACTCACACACACACACACACACACACACACACACACACATGTAAATATATATATATATATCGCGACCTCGCGGGCATAATAACTTGTTACCGGAACAGATAAAATGTCCATTGTTAATATAGTTAAAGACTTCACACTTACTGTTGAATTCACGCACAAAACTTGATCCAAAGGGCGATTTGTAAACAATTAAACAGTCCATAAACAACTATTCAGCGGCAGCGTTTGTGTCAGTCCGCTTCACCAAAACTCAAATCTGTGAGGGAGGGGGAGGTCACGTGTGTCTGTGTCTCTTCGTGAGTGTGGGATGTGTGGTGTGATACCTCCATCTAGTGGCCATAGTTTAGTACTGCAGGAGTTAGTTTATGCAATTTAAAGCAATTAGTTAATAAACAAAATATTGTTGGGAGGCGTATGAGCATAACAAAATCGGGAAACTCAAGAAATTTACTCAGAACCAGTTGTACCTTCTATGTAAAATGTTTGGAGACATTAGGACTTTCCACTTGTTGGATATGAGTATCCTAGTTTTCCTTAAAATTTTACCTTGCCATAGCAACACTATTCAACGTATCAAAAAGTCCTTTACAGTGTGACATCAGCCGTGTCTTCCAATTATTGTGCCTGATTTTGAAGCCAATTTGCTGAAAATTAGCCACAAAAGAATTTAATTTCTGAAAGTAGACACTTTCTGCTGCCAGTTGGTGGCGCTATGACTGAGACTCATGGGACCCATGTCACTGTGAGCAGGGCTCTTCTCTTAACCTACTGCTGAGGTTTGATGAAAGTCACTCAATTTATACAGAAGTTATTAGCCACTTCCTGTTTCCTGTTATTCGCCGTATTTTTAAGGGCTCGCCACGGCCGACCCGTTTAAGATATCAACCAGCCGTTCACAATATTAGATCCTCAATGTCTTGAGATTATATTAGACCCTGTTTGGTCAAAAACATATGAATCCTGTAAGAGTAGTATATCACATTCCAATGGGTGCGTTTTTCAAACAACGCAAAATAACCGACTTCCTGTTCAGCGGATTCCATGACATGGGTTATGCAAGTTGTTCACCTCAATGAGATCTAAATTTATACTGGGTCTCATTCATATATGTGAAAGTGGATATGAGTTATGCAGCTTAAACTTTACAAAGTTCCAGGGGGCGCTGTACAGGCCCTGTGGCACGCCCGGGCTCCAGGCTCTCAGGGCTTCCTCACAATCAGTGAGAGTCTACACCCATACAATTTTGGAGCCGTAGGTCTTTCCACTTGTAAGATATGAGAAGAATAATTTTCTTCGATTTTTTCTTGAGTTAAATCGTCACCATAGCAACGCGATTCAAATTAGAAAAAAATCCGTCATGATTTCAAATGACCCATGTCTTTTCATTATTCTGACTGATTTTGAACCAAATCAGGTGAAAGTAAAGGACAAAATATTACTGATTTCTAAAAGTGACACACTTCCTGCTGCCACTTGGTGGCGCTATGGCATAGACTCATGATTGTCATATGATGTGATCAGCTTCCTACTCTTAACATACCTGTAAAGTTTCATGTGCCTAACTTAATGTACACAGAAGTTATTAGCCACTTCCTGTTTCATTTTATTCGCCATAATTTTAAAGCGTCGCCACGGCCGAACCGTTCGAGGTATCAAAAAGATCTCTGCAATTTTGCATCGGCAACTTGTTTAGATCATATTTAGCTGGTTTGGTGCGAATTGTAAAAATTTCCTAGGAGGAGTTTATCACATTCCATTGGGTGCGTTTTGCAAACAACTCAAAATAACTCACTTCCTGTTGATTAGACCTGATGACATGCAGCGCGAAACTTGTTCAGTTTGATGAGATCTAAATGTACACCGAGTTTTATAAGTATACGTGCAAGTGTGTCTGAGCTATAAGGCAAGACTCTGTAGGGGGCGCTGTGCGGGGCGTGTGTGACGCCCCGGGCCGAGCCCCACTGAGGACCTGTTGGCCGCAGATTCCAATCTGTGTGCAAATTTTGGTGAGTTTTTGAGTATGTTAAGAGGCCCGAAAGTGCCCGGATGATTGAAAGAAAAATAATAATAAAAAAAAAAAAAAAAAAAAGAAAAATAATAATCCTTAGAAGAACAATAGGGCCCTGCGCACTCAGTGCTTGGGCCCTAAAAATAATAATCCTAACGAAAACAATAGGGCCCTGCGCACTCAGTGCTTGGGCCCTAATAATAATAATAAAAAACAAGGCTCAAATGTCCCCCCCCCCTGCATTTGAATTACAAAACACATTCAAACACAAAAAGTTATATAAAAGTGACTTAGAAATTCCCACCCCACACACATTAGCATCCCATTCAGCAGACCCTACAGCTTCGTGCTGCCCAAAGGCCAAACTTATTCTGCTAGTTGTGTTAGTAATGGTCCATTTTGTAATTATGCTAAGCAAAAACCCTCTAATTTTGGCCCTTTTGTGGAAGATTGAATATCACGCTTTCTCTCCGCAGCATCGTCTAGCTGATTAGTCTGGTAAAGGTGGCTTTCAATTACAACAAAATGTCACATTTGACAAAGAATAAATTTGTATGGAAAACTGGGATACTGCTTGCCCTTTAAAGCTTGGACAAAAATTGGGATGACTTTTAAATGGTTTTACAATGGTTAGGTTTTTTTTTTATAACGCACTTACATTATTATAGTGGCTACATATTGGTGGTTACACTTGGTGTAATACTCTATATGCCACATCAGAGTCGTGATGTGACATGTCAAAGATTAAAATCAACCCAACTCTCATTTAGGGTCACTGATCCTCTGTTAACCCCAAATGTCTGGCGGGTTACGGTAAAACCCTAAATATGGGACACCCCAGTTTCTTCAACATGCTTTACCATGCTGTATGAATGCATCTACAATGTCTACGCAGGAAAGCAAATAGCAATTTCACAAATTCACTTTCTAATTATTACCATAAAATTGTTTGTACAGTATTAGATTTGTTCAGCATCTCTAGAAAGAGATCATGCCAGTTTTTCCTTGTACATAGAAATGCATTGCTGAATATACAGTACTGTGTATTATCAGGGAGTTCTCTCTTTCTCTATCTATCTATTTATCTATCTATCTGTCTATTTATCCAGCCTTATGTTTTTCAAGGCTTTTACAATACAATTATAAACAAACTCGGCAAATAATTTGCTCGTAACCACAGGACAAAGTGCTGCCTATATGTGTGAATAGTTTAGAGTGCACCGCCTGGAGGATTACAGAGGAACTGCGACATTTTACCACCTCAAATTCACTCACTCACTCATCTTCTATACTGCTTCATCCTGTATTCAGGGTCACGTGGGGCCTGGAGCCTATCGCAGGAGACTTAGGGCGCAAGGCGAGGTACACCCTGGACAGGGTGCCAATCCATCGCAGGACACACACGCACACACTTCAGAACGCCAATTAGACTAATCTGCAGGTTTTTGGACTGTCGGAGGAAACCGGAGCACCCAGAGGAAACCCACCAAACAAGGGGAGAACACAGAGACGGGAATCGAGCCTGGCTGGGAATCGAACCCGGACCCTGTATTTGCAAGGCGACAGTGCTACCTCAAATTTAAACATGTTTTAATTAAAAGAATAATTTTAAAAGTTGATTTTGGAGGCCACACAAAGGAATTGCAAATCATAACTGAATCGGAAACCCACAATCTCAGGACTGTTACCACACCAACGTTACCATTTCACAAGGGCCTGTATCGAGCAAAGGAAATGTCAACATCAGGAAATGTGTGTGGTAGATATTTTGAAAGAAGAACACTGAACGTCACTTAAATGTTTGGTTTTAAGTTGCACTGCAAAAAAGTAGACAGTGGAATTGGAACTAAACGGCTGTGCGGCCATGAGAAAACCACTTGTTAGTCGGAAGCACGGCTTGAATATGAGAGCCTAAAAATTTGACTTTGGCGCAATTGAGAAAAGTCATGTGGTCTGATGAGTTCAGATTGACCCTATACCAGACAGATGGGCGTGTCAAGGTAAGAAGGGAAGCTCATGAAGCAATCATGCATACTGCATAATCATCTTGCATAGTGCCCACTGTACCAACCTCTGGAGGCAGGGTTATGATCTGGGGTTGCTTCAGTTGGTCAGGTCTAGACTCAGCAACGTTATGCAGCAATAAAATGAAGTCAGCTGATGACCTGTTTCACATTAATGGAGTTTTTCTTTCCTGATGACACGGGCATATTCCAGGACTCAAACTGTGACAGAGTGGTTCTGGGAGCATGAGAAATCATTTTCACATTTCACACACGGCCACCAGATTGCACGCCACAATCAAAACTACAGGAGGTCGAATGCAATATTAGAGTGTCCATCTTTTTCTTTTTTTCCCCTTTGGCCAGACAGTGTGTAATTAACTAAAGCTGACTGCATTTCTGTCTGAAGTTCACTAAATCAAACACGCAGCACCACAGCTTTGGTACCTTTCAAGCTAGAAAATGTAATCGAAATAAGAGCATCTGGAAAATTTGTACCGATTTAAAGATGAAAGGGCGGGAGTTCAGGGGTGTCGATTAATTTCAGGGTGTTCAAACCAGCTGTGCAGCTGTCAATCACTTCCGGTTCATACGTGTAAATTGTGTAAAGGTTGGCAGGACTGTCAATGCCAATAAGTGCCTCGTAAATGTATTTGGATTGATGGAGCAGGAAGGAAAATAGAGGCAGAATGCCTGAGCTGAGTAATCACAAATATGGACGGATGGAGTGATGGAAAGAGAAACAAGCCAAGACTTCAATTACAAGAGAGGAGAGGAGGCACAGAGTACTCACCCTTTCTGCATTAGCTCAAACACTGCACGGAGAGAGATAGAGAGACAGAGAAATAAAAATAGAAAGTAGTTATCAGTAAGGAATAAATCACAACAGGATATGCTGTCACAGGAAAACAATAAACTCTTGGGTGGTGTGACAAATGTCCCAAAGTGCAATGCATTTTACTGTATTCCACAATAATTTGTTAACATTTACATAATTTTATATATTAATAAACATTGTATTTGTACACTGAAGTTGTTTAAGTGTTAGAAAAAAAAACCCCAATATTATTTTACTTTACATTACACCAGGTATAATCAGTCACTCCATCACTAGCTCCGAATCCTGGCATGTCTGGTTACTATAGAAACTATTACGTACTCAAACAAGTGCATTACGGCTAACCTATGAATCCATAACAAGGCAACCGCGACTCGGCGGCAGCTATTCATATCACTTTCTCTGAGTCACACCATCAGACTATGGAGACCGCCATTCTATCGTGTGTGTGTGTGTGTGTGTGTGTGTGTGTGTGTGTGTGTGTGTGTGTGTGTGCTGCGTTTTGCAAAATGATTAGATTAAAGAGATATCTCCCCACAACCGCTGTAACTCAAACCCAAATACCATTGCCCCGAAACAATAAAATACAGGAACCATTTTTAAAAAGCGACCGTCTAGCCTCACTCCAGGTCACATATATCCCGAATCAGTGACAACTTCATGGCAAAAGGGGCGATTCCTTGCAGGTTGTACGGAAACCAAATCATGTGAGTGATGACAGTTTTATAGCAGAACATCATTCGTACCCATGTGCAGATTGTCCTCGGCGGGGTCGTCCAGCACCTGAGAAAAGAAATGGTATGTGGATCAGAAACTCCCAGAAGCCCTCAATGTCGATATGACCTAGAACATTGTCATACACAAATTGTGTGATTTACACAATTTATGCAAGCAGAAAGATGAGTCAAGTGTACAGAATAGAATAGACAAATGTGCAAATGTATAATCACCTAACTGGCCTACTAGTGATATGTCGATTTCCTTTCTTTTTAACTCCCATTGCTCTTTAATCAAGATAAATGACATGTGACTGAGTACTTCATTGCCTCTTCCGTTCCTCTACAGGTTTCCATTGCACAATTCATGACTCAATCATGATGCTGAAGATTTCCTAATTGTCCCACACTGGGATTGATTCATTTTCTTTCAAACATCAAACTTCATCGTTCCAAGGGAGATGAGATCTAAATGCTAGATGAGGCTACAGTATGCTGCCCACCCGCCCCAGGGCCAGGAGTTTTTTCTTTTCTTGTGAGTTTAATAGCATGAAGACATTCACTTTGCACCAAATTTGTAGATTTGTTTTGTTTAAACATTTTAAAAAGGACACAGCCAGGTCTCACACATGGACACGGACAAGCATCCATTTGATCATGTTGTATCCACTTATTAATTTCAATACCATATTATGATATGACATTTGAGGAAGCAGTACTGGCTGGTTTTGATTATCCACCTATACTTACCTCGACCAGTTTGACTATGTTCAGGTGATCTAGCTTCTTCAGGATGGCGATCTCTTGATAAACCCTCTCAAGGGGGCCAAGCACTTTTGGCTGTTCCCCCAAAGCTGCTTTAGGGCCTCGAGGAGGAGGGCGACCTGCACGCAGAGCGCCAACATGGTTAAACAAACTTAGCTTGTTTTCATTTTTTCTAATGTTTTCATTTTTTCTAATCATTATAGGACTATAGGATGCGCAGGACCGTCTTGTTTTCCTAAGGATTTTTTTCCCCACCCTTTTGGACTTTTCGGGGGTCTTATCATGCTCAAAAACTCATGAAAATTGGCAGACAGGTTGGAATCTGCAGCAATTAGGATGGCTGAGAGTCACGTGGCCCGGGGCCCCAACACGAGGTTTTGCTGGATAGCTCATACACACTTTCACATAGGCACACATTTAGAGCTCATACACACTTTTCTCGGTACACATTTAGAGCTAATTGAGCCGAACAACTTTCGGCTCAACTCAACAAGAGGCCGGTTATTTTGAGTCGTTCGCAAAAACACACCCGATGGATTTTAATATACTCCTCCTAGGGAATTAATACGATCGGCACCAAACCAGGCCGATGTGATCTAAAGACATTGAGGATGCAAAATGGTAGTGGAAATGGTAATGGTGTGCAGTGTCCCCGGGGTGGCGATGGCGCAGGGTGCTTGGGCCCATCATTGTTGCTTGCAACTATATTTATATATTGATGTTTGCACCATGATCGAAATTTGCATGCAAGTCTCTCGCATGTCACTTCCAGGTCACACAATAGCCAATCGAATACTCGAAGCCTTATCATGTAGCATTATTTATTACACTATATCTAACAACAATGTAAATGAAGTATTGAAATTACAAGAAGAGGAATATCATGAATTGACAACTGTATTTATTGGCAAGCAACATGTGCAACACATCAACTTAAAACATAGCAGCCTGTGCTTGGTTAGTAATTGGGAACAGCTTAGAGCTTGACAAATACAACTTTCTTGTAGATTGTATAAAATTAAATGAAATAACAGACAAGTAGGACGCGAGTCGGCGAAAGTTCTGCAAGGTCCGCAAGCATCCGCGAGAACCGCCAAAAAATTACACGTTTAATTTTTTGAAAGATGGAAACGTAATCACAGCGCCAAAATCCGCGGTGAATCATGATGAACCGTACGTACGGCCACCGCGCGAAACCGTGTAGGTGAGATAGTGGAATTACCGACAGCTGAGTGAGTGACGGCCCGCGATTGGCTCTTCCGCCCTCTTAGCGCGAGTCAACTTTGAAAACTGCTCGTGTTCCTTTACGTGACTAACCTTCAAATGGCTGATGAGGTTTGTGGCGTTAAAATGCTTTGGGTGCTTCCCGCCTCGTTGAATTGGCTTGTTACACAGGTTGCAGATTGCTAATGTATTGTCTTTTTCACACAACACGTAGAATTGCCAGACCGGTGAAGTCATTTTTATCAGCGCGCAAAAAAATTGTCTCGCGAGTTTTGCGTCATCTGATCGGCTTTTCTATATCGGCCATTATTGAGACTGCCGATCAAACATCCCAAAGCAATTATTGGCCGATTATGATCGGCGACCGATCAATCAGAGCATCCCTAGCTGCTGGGTTACATAATAGAATACTATAAATTATTCAGCGTGCTAATAATTGTACATTTGTATAATAATTAGCCTAATATTGGCTGTGATGCTAGTAGACCTGGCAACATAGCACAAACACATCTACTGAGGATGTTAATGACGAATTGCTGTTATTAATTTTAATTATTTAAATGTATTATTATTATTATTATGGACGACTGAGTACTTCAATAATAATAATGTTTTGCATAATGTTTCTCTGTAGCTCAAATGTTTATTAATTACTACACCACTAGATGGCGATCCGCAATGCTTATTCTTGCATATTCCTAGCAGATTAATGACACAGTTGTAAATTTGACGGCCTTGTTGTTATTATTTTTTAATTATTATTTTTCTGTTTGTTTTTCTACTGTCCCTCATTAATTAGCCTCACCTAGCTAATTTGTTGGGATTGTGCTGCTAGAACTGTTTAAATAAAACTGATCTGGAGCAAAAGAAATTTACAACTCGTTTCCATTATTAATTCATGATTAGCCGATTATTGATTGGTAACGTTCAGATATCAGTAAAGAAATAAACTTCCAAAGTTGCCAAAAGTATTTGCTCGCCTGCCTTCACATGTACTTGAACGTGAGTAACATCCAATTCTTAATCCACAGGGTCTAATTCAACTCTCCTAGGAAGGCTTTCCACGTGCTTTAGGAGGGCGCTTTATGGGTATTTTTTTACCATTCTTCCTGTGAGGTTATACACTGATGTCAGACGAGAAGGCCTGGATCACAGTCTCGCTCTAATTAATCTCAAAAGTTTCCTATTGGGTTTTTGTCTGGACTCCGTACAGGTCAGTTCCTCCACACTCTCACTTCAACTCGCTCATCCATGTCTTTATGGACCTTGCTTTGTGCACCGGTGCGCCGTCATGCTGGAACTGATATGGGGTTGATTTTCAGGAAGTGGGCTCTGATCCCTACTTCCAGTGAAAGCAACTTTTAATGCTTCAGCATACCAAGACATTTTGGACAATTTCGTGCTCAATTTCAACTTTGTGGGAACTCTTCGGGGACGGCCCCTTCCTCTTCCAACATGGACTGGTGGACTTTTTGGATGGTGGACTATCTATCATCTATCACACTGGTCTGCACTTTAGTTCTATATACAGTACCAGTCAAAACAATAAATTAACAAAACTACTCCTTGTGCAGAAAAAAGAATTTGAAAGCATTTTAAGATGACTTTGAAAGATGATAAAATGTGGAAACCGTTTGGCACTGTGTTTGTTGCAGTGTTATATTGTGGGGAAATGAACATAGAGATATTCTTGTTAGTACTACATACTAGTGAATTCAGACAAAGTCAAAACTTACGTGGAAATCCACACTGTTTCATCAGCTTCTTCTTAGATACCACTTTCATTGCCTGAAGGTAAAGATGGAAAGAGAGAGAGAGAGAGAGAGAGAGAGAGAGAGGGAGAGAGAGAAGCAGACTGAATAACAGAAATGTAGGAAACAAAATGGTCTCCATCATACAGATCTCTTTGCTTTTCTTCCTTTTCTTATACTTGGCATAGAATGAGCCCACCAATCATCATTATTTATGGCGTTGGCTGTCTGTGACTTTCAAGTGGATTTCATAATCAGTCTGACTTCTTTAAGTGTCCACATTAATCAAACAAAAGAGCCGCTGTATGCTGTGATCAGGCCACTCCCCGTCCACCAAATCAAGCCTTAAGGCAGCACTTCAGGTTCGCTGTGACTGATTGGATGTGATTATGGATGGAAATCCATGAATAAATAGGAGAATTCAACAATGACTAATTAAGCATGGTTCTGAAGAGTAATCACCCTTTGTAGGGTGGTTTTACTAACCAGAAGGAAGGAGTCTGGCAAAAAATAAAAAATAAAGTAATTGCAATTCAAGCACTTTCTTTACATTTACAATCTGGACTTTTTGCATCTTTCATACTGGTCTGCACTTTAGTTCTATATAAAGTACCAGTCAAAAGTTTGGAGAATTAGGTAACAGAAACAACAACAACAACAACAGTCAGTTGCTATTTTAAGACAGGAAATCGGCTATTCTGGAATAGTTCTTGCACAAACAGTATTGTGTCAGGTGCATTTGCAAAACCCATCAAGCACCATGATGAAACTGGCTCTCATGAAGACCGTCCCAGGAAAGCAAGACCAAAACTTACTGTACCCCTTCTGCGGACGAGACGTTCATTTAGAGTTACCGATGTCTTAAATCATCAATTACCAAACAGCACGCACCTCGGATTAGAGCCGTTATGAAGGCCTTTACAGAGCATCTAAATATCAACTGTTCAAAGGAGATCATTGCATATGTTGGACGCCTTCAATTTTTTACAATGTAGGAAGAAAAAAAAAAAAACGTGGAATTAGAAGGCGTGTCCAAACTTTTGACTGGTCGTGTACAGTATATGTTTTGGAGAAAATTCAGTTGTTACAAAATAAAATTTTAATGGGCAGTGGTGGCTCGGTGTGTTAAAAGGTCGCCGGTTCAAGCCCCAGCTCTGCCCGCTCTGACCTGGTTCTCTGACCCTGATGCTCTCTGCTAAGAAAAAGCTTGTCAAGAAATGCTAATTGAGAAAAATGATGAAAATATCATATGCTCTTCTGTTCTACCAAACATCATATAGCCTACATGTAACTTAAACAATTAAAAACCTGTATTTATAGTTATATAGATGTATAGTTATATAGTGTTTGGTGGGTTTCCTCCCACCGTACTGGAGTTGTATTTCTGTTCCGTAACCGAGTACCATTTTAGATAGATTTTTCATTAAAACAGCCATGCTTTCATTTCAAATACAGTTTATCTGGACTGTACTGTACGTCTTCCACCCCTGGCAAAGAGCTCGCGCCGGAACCTTAAAGCAACCCTCTCACCCCTCAGCTGCTCAGCTGTATCTGACAAATGCATTAGTACAATCAAGTGCACACAGCTACAGCGTGGTAGCGCGTATACGGTATTCGTACGACGCTCTGAACGCCAGTTGCACGCATTGTAACAAGGTCTAGTTAGCATCTTATTCAAACGAAACAAGCTGATTAAAAAAAAAAAAAAAAACCCTGCACCTGTGTCTATTCTCCTGTGGTAGAAAAAGAAGGTAGTGGTGCGCCACTGTGTGAACCGGAGCACCGCAGCACATACGTGCGCTTTGGAACACATCTCTGTTCATTACAGACCGATTTGTGGCACCTGTGCGCGAGATTAGGGATCTGTAATGAACGAACGAATGAATGAATGAAAGGATGTTTCAAACACATGCACTGAGTCCCTTTGAATTATTTGTTTGGCTGATGTAGGCGGAAAAAAAAAGAGAGAAAAAAATTCTGGAATAAACAGCAATCGTTGGTCCTGTCTTCTTTGTCTGGTCGAATCTGATTATGCAATGTATGAATTAGAGTTATACTGTAACACACCAGCTTTGAGTTACACAGTAATTTAAGCCATCTGGTACTAAATGGCAGGTTTGAGTGGCATTACAGAGGACACTGTAGATGATGCATTTTTTAGTTGTAGTTATAGTCAGTTATGTACGACACGTTTTAATTCCATGGTTTTCTCAGCTTTTTAGTTCCTTCTACAGTGTAAAACAATGGGGACGGTGTTGAAATATGCAATAATCTCCATTGAATAGTTGATATTGCGATCTGTCTGTTACTTATACTCTATAAAGCCTTCATAACGGCTGACAAGGATGGACAGGATCAATAAGGACAACCCATGTGAGATGTTTTGGAGATAAAGTCAGAGCGGCCAGATTGAGGTGGTTTGGACATGTTCAGAGGAGAGATTGTGAATATATCAATAGAACGATGCTGAGATTGGAACTGCCAGGCAGGAGGTCTAAAGGAAAGACCAAAGAGGAGGTTTATGGATGCAGTGAGAGAGGACGTGAAGTTAGTTGGTGTGAGAGGAGAAGATGCAGAGGAAAGGGTTAGATGGAGGCAGATGTTTCGATGTGGCGACAGCGAAAGACAAAGAAGAAAGCCTTCATAATGCCTCTAATCTGAGGTGCTGGTTGTTAAGCTGGCACACTGAACAATACTGTTCTTGCAAGAATTGGTCTCGTCGACGATTGGTTCAAAACGAGACGGGAGACGGGACTTCAGCACATTCATCACAATAATTGTTGATCATTAAATCTCAGCGTCAATTAAAACCAACATTGCTATTTAATTAAGTGATTTATAAGGACTGATTACGATTATTGAAAGAATGCGAAAAGAATGACTGCAAAACGTCTGTTAGCAATATTGTATCCTCGTCTGTGTTATGACTGGTTGGAAGCATTCAGTCTCATCTATTATGGCTTAGAAATCTTGGGTCTCTTTTTAGGTTTGAAATCTATGGGTCAGAATTCACATAATCTATTGCTTGCAGTTACGGTAAGACCAATATAGTGATAAAGCCAGAGGTCCATATGACATTGAAAAGTCCTTCCAAAAGGCAAAAGAGGAAAAAGTTACAATACTGAAGCTTTTCAGAACACCATCTGCACTGCATTTGACATGTTGCCAAAGTTTCATATTACGGTATTACAAACTTTGGTGAAATGAAAATCCTTTTCTATTTATCCCCTATCTTTGGAAGGGTTTGTGCTATCATGACAGTTAAATAACCAGTTCCCTTTTTCCTTAGATGTGTGTTTCTGACTGCGTGCATTTTGCTGAGCAGAATACCCGACAAACTTTGATTAGCTGTCAAGTCATTACAAGTGCATTATACCCGCCGAGGAAAAAATAGCGTCTAGTAATTACTACCTCCCAAGCTCTATAGTTTCAAAAGACAGGCAGTGCAAAGCGGGAATCTGCTTTGCGATGGTGTAAGAAACCGAATGAATAGATTGCTAATTTGAGGACAGCAGAGTCAGCTATGGTGTTCTGAGGGTCCTTGGGAAAAGCCAGTGGGTTCCTTTGTATGACAGTATTTGCCTTGTGTTCTAGTGCTCCCAGCGTCTTTGATAGCTAGGGTCACTACATTTGTTCATTTAGGATCGTTGCATTTATTGCTGCTAAAATAGTTAGAGTGTATACAGTAGGGCAGTGTACAATGGCACAAAACACAATGGTCCAAAATCCCCACAGGTGTCCAGTTAAGTTGAGATCCATTTGCATCATTCCCATTCTCATAAAACTATTCAGTACTCCATCATGTCCTGTGTATAAATGCCTATGGGGACAAGTGGACCTGATACATATATACAGTATATGTATGTATGTACAGTACAGACCAAAAGTTTGGGCACACCTTCTCATTCAAAGAGTTTTCTTTATTGTGTTCTTTATTGTGTTCTTTAGCCCAAACAAGTCTCTTCTGCTTGTTGCCTGTCCTTAGCAGTGGTTTCCTAGCAGATATTCTACCATGAAGGCCTGATTCACACAGTCTCCTCTTAACAGTTGTTCTAGAGATGTGTCTGCTGCTAGAACTCTGTGTGGCATTGACCTGCTCTCTGATCTGAGCTGCTGTTAACCTGCGATTTCTGAGGCTGGTGACTCGGATGAACTTATCCTCCGCAGCAGAGGTGACTCTTGGTCTTCCTTTCCCGGGGCGGTCTGCATGTGAGCCAGTTTCTTTGTAGCGCTTGATGGTTTTTGTGACTGCACTTGGGGACACTTTCAAAGTTTTCCCCATTTTTCGGACTGACTGACCTTCATTTCTTAAAGTAATGATGGCCGCTCGTTTTTCTTTACTTTTTTTTTCTTTGCTTTTTTCTTGCCATAATACAAATTCAACCTCTTTGAATGAGAAGGTGTGTCCAAACTTTTGGTCTGTACTGATATATATATATATACAGTATATATGTTTGCATTTCAGTTGGTAATTCACTAATTCACTATATAGACAAAAGTATTTGGCCAAACTTGTTAATTTTTCATTTCAGTTCTTTCAATCAGGCCCCTTATGCTCAGTGAAGGGCAATCTTAATGCTTCAGCATACAGTACCAAGACTTCTTGGACAATGCTATGCTCATCAAACCATGTCCTTATAGTCCTTGCTTTGCGCACTGGGGAAAAATAAATTAGGGCCACTTTGTGGCAACAGTTTGGTGGAGGCCCTTTTCTATTCCAACATGGCAGTGCCCCAGTGCACAAAGCAACGACTATAAAGACAGTGTGAACCTGACCTCAACCTCATCGAGCACCTTTGGAATGAACTGGAATGGACATTGTGATCCAGACCTTCTCATCCAACATCATGACCTCATAACTGCTCTACAGAATAAATGCACACCTGTGGGCGATTCCCACAAAAACACTCCAAATCTTGTGGACATCCTTCCAAGTAGAAGTGGAACTGTTGAAGCTTCATAAGGGTATCAAATTATATGTATTTGGATGCAATGTCGTCGCAGGTTGGATCAAATAATTTTGCTCATCTAGTACATATTGCAGTACCTCTGCAACCTTACATATGACGTGCTTAAACCAGGGGTACTGAATTAAAATGTAAGAAGGTCAGGTCAATAAAATTGCCAAGGTCCGAGTTTTGTTTTTGTGTTAGGGTTCAGATCTCTCTCTCTCTCTCACACACACATGGAATCAGAATTTTGACACAGAATCGCAATACAAATCATATCAGCACCTAGGTATAGTGATATCGTATCGGCTGGTCCCTGGTGATTGTTTATTTAAAAGATCTTAGTATTACAGCATTTCTCTGCCGTTCTCTAGGACTATACTGATGAACATTCCACAGAATGTAAAAACACCAATTATATGTCTTCGGACTGTAATACTGTATAGAGGTTGTGCCGACTCTCTTGTTTTTAATCTAAACTCAATTAAAGGACATATTCCCGTTCATCCATCACTGCACTCACTCCTGAGTCAACTGGACTAAACCCTCATATTGTTAGGTTTAAAAATACTATAAGGGAAGACCAGATGATGTGTCTGCGGTGCCTCGATACGCTTGCGGAGACACAGCGGCGTCTGAATGAATGGTCTCTCTGGGTTATTCACAGAAAAGGAGGCATTTAAGTCTGACACCATTTCCTGAGGGAATACAAAGTACATATGTGTCATGTCAATCGGTTACCACATCAGGAGGAAATGAGCCAAGGAAGACAGGGAAAGTTTTTACAGTGCATGCAACCAACAGTGAGCCATGGGAAGTGCTGCCATATAAGGAATGAGGAGGAAGAGGTGAAGCCTTGGGATCAAACAGAGAAAAGCCTGGGAAATTTCACAGTCTAAGAGAAGAGTCAGACAAACAAACTATGATCATTTAAATGATGATAATTGAAATTGTACCAAATCGTATCCGCTTTCATAGAATGATTAGCAGCGTCTTTTACAATATCGATACGGTAATTAATGATTAAAGCCTGTTTTCAGTTGACCACAGTAGCATTCCATAATAGTGATGTTGTACTGTATCTTATATGTTTTTTATTATACATTTCTGATGTCATATATTATATAATATAATATTATATATAATATTAATATAAAAATGTAAGAAAATGGAATAGTTGTTCGTGCCACTGCCTCGCACCTCCAGGGTCAGGGTTCAATTCCTGCTTCGAGTCTGTGTGCATGGAGTTTGCATGTTGTCCCCGTACTTGGTGGGTTTTCTCTGGGGACTCCGGTTTCCTCCCACAATCCAAAGATTTAGGTGCAGATTAAGTTAATTTGCGTTCCTAAATTGCCCGTAGTCTGTGAATGCCAATCGGGCATCGAGAGTGAGAAGTATTCAGGCCATTATCTGATGTGCCGGATGGCACGCGGGCCGTCCAAAATTACAAGTATTACATAATATTATATTTTATATTATATGTTAATATGAACATTAACCCTGAAATTTCCAATCTTAAAATGACATCATTGTTTATGCCAAGTCCTCCACTTTTATGAAGACTCAGTGTGCACGTGGTATATCGTTATCGGAAGTCATGAAGGTTTCGACATCATCAGTATGATCCTGAATTCTTCATTGCTCCCTCACAGCTAGATTTCACACACAACCCATGTTCCGACACAGATCTCGTCCTCCCGGATGTTTCCGCGCGTTCGCCATATTGAATGGTAGGACCCTGCTGCTCAGGAGCACGACCTCAATCTTGTTTTTCCTCCACCCACAGTTTATATTTATAAAAGCAATAGGGCATAGACGACACAGTGAACGAGCCTGCTCACTATGGTAAATCAGGGTTTCATAAGAAAATTACATAATGTATACCACCTAGGAACATTTGTACTGTGTGTGTTTGTGTGTGTGTGTGTGTGTGTGTGTGTGTGTGTGTGTGTGTGTGTGTGTGTGTGTGTGTGTGTGTGTGTGTCACCCAGCCTCCCCCTCTTTCAACACTTTCAAACCATTTTCTCATCTTAACTTCTTTTTCTCAATAACATCTTTTTTTTTTACCCTCGCTCTCTCAAATCATGCTTAATTATCTGTTCTGTCCTAGTTCAGATCTGGGCCATTTCTATCCTACGCAGGCAAGAAGAGTGAGGCTTAAACCAATTTCAGCATCAAGCATGAGCAATCTCTTGCCTGAGTACAGCCACACACAAAGGTGCACCGAGCAGGGTGGTGTAAGGCCATTATTTCACTTGCAGAATCACTCTTGACAACAGAAGCTGAGTGCAGTTAATGGACACTCAAGTGTCTGCACGAACAGTAGAACCTCTAAGTACTCCATGTCACGTTCAGGACATTTGTGCACAAAACCCAACCGTCAGCCAACCAGCAAAGATAAACTTCCAGGAATAAGAAAAAAATATTCTGTGAACATGGTTGCACTGAGCTTGGAGCCTATCCTAGGAGATTTTGGACACAAAGCAGGGTACACCCTAGGTACAGGCAATTGGGAACGCCAGTTCACCAAGCATGGGGAGAACATGAAAACTCCACGGACGCAGACCCGAGGCAGGAATCAAACCCTCAATCCTGGAGGTTCGAGGCCACAGTGTTAAGTACAGATCAAATCAGTGTCTACAGTAGGTACAGTATTGTGATACTATCATATCAGGTGATCCCGGGTCATCCCCATCCCTGATCAACAGTGGCAGCATGGGGCTTGAACCCATGACCCTTAACCATTTATATCACCACTGCCCCGACAAAAACGTTTTTGCTGACTTCTTTACTGCTTTCTTCCTCTGGTTTAAAAAGTGGCCTAAACACAGTATAAGAGCAGGGATTTGTACAAGGAACTTACATAATACTTTTCGTCATCCTCGTTGTAGGCCAGTTTGACGACACCGTAGGAACCCTAGAGAGAAAGCAAGAACACAGATTTCAGGAAGAAAAAAAAAGGGATTAGCTGAGTTGGTTCGATTACTTGGTATAAAAAGAATTCAGAAAGAACCAGATTCTAATTTGAATTAACTTTTTACATTTGAAACCTAAACCGTTTCAGAAAGGTTGCATAAAGCTGGTATATATATATATATATATATATATATATATATATATATATATATATATATATATTGTCATATATCATAATAGATTCGCTTGTGATATCATTTTCATATCATCATATCTTCCTGGAGATAAGCCTGTTTAAGTTTAAGGTGTAACTGAGTTTAAAATTCATGCTTAAAATGCAATACTCGCCTTGCCGATTTCACTCTTCAGTTTGTACTGGTTAAGCTGAATGCAGTCCTGAGAGAGAGAGAGAGAGAGAGAGAGAGAGCGTATCAGATGACTACTGTACATTATATGAGATTTGAAAACAGGCGACAGATCATTCCTTTTAACCTGAATTTCGGTAAAATGCCACATTCATACATTTGTACAGTACATGTGCAATGTACTGTAGCTCTCTCATATTTTGCAATCATGGAAGAGAAGGAGAAAAAGAGATTTAATTAAGACAACAAACATCTCAGTGATCGTGTTGTAATTAAGCAGCTCGTAAAAATGTTGCGCTCATAATCCAGAAACAGACACTAACATGATCTCCAAATCCACAGGCGACTTAGAAAAGCTATTCTGCAAATGCAAAAAACTTACACTGGCACCGCTTCAGCGAGGCTGAATTTGTTTATCATTATCGGAATATTTGCATTTACAAAACTGATAAGTCTCGGAAGCCTGCAACATGCAAATAACGCCTCCTGACCAACACTGGATGATTATTGTGAGGAGTTAAAAAAAAAAAGAAAAGAAATCAGGGAAGTCAGTGATTAACAACAGGTATTCCTGTTGTATGGGCACATGGATAATGCACAGCCCTACAACATGCATCCTTTCAGATTGTTTACGTCACAGCAGAAATCGAGACTCATAAAGACAGACCTGGCAACTTTTTTTTTTATCTTCCGTCATCCAATTTTAGTGAGACCACAGGGTCTGAGTAACCTCAGTTTCCTGTTCCTAGCAGACAGGAGTGGCACACGGTGAGGGTCAGACCAGCGTGTCTGGCACCAACAACCATGCCATGTTCAATGTCACTTACTGTAAATCACCTTTCTTCCCCGTCCTGATGCTTTGGTTCAAACCTAAAGCAGATCGTCTTCACCATGTCTATTGCGTGCACTGAGTCGCTGCCATGTGATCGGCTGATTAGATTTTTGCATTAGGTGTACCTAATGAAGTGAAAGATCAAAAACCGAGCACGCATTTAAATGCTCAATTCTGTCAGTTTTCCTAACGCTCAGTGTTCCATGCCTCAGTGGTTTGAAATTAGTCACTAATACAGCAGACAAACACTTGCATGTGTACACGCACATCAACTTTATTCTATATGGACTTACTCAAATATATATAGTGTATATACTGTAAGTAGTAAAGCACAATGCAATGTAAACCACAATGCATCATGACAATGCATACACATTATACACAATTGTGTGCTTAACACTTCGCTGTTACAGAGCTCTCCTGTTTGAGATTTTATTCGACTCCATTCTGGCGCCACTGCGATCTGCACTTCACAAGATAGAGGGTGCAGGTTTCTGAAATTTTATCAGACTTTTATCTCCAATTGCACACCTCAGGCATTGTTAAGGTTCTCGTAACGTTTCAATCCATCATTTTCCCCAGGAGAAAAGACTTATCCAGGTCCATCTGGCTGACCATAGAAAGTGGAATGATTGGCCGGGTGTAAGCCAGAGGCCGTGGGGTGGCCTTGCTAGTGGCACCAAGGACAAAAAAACGAACAAACGAAGCCTTTTGTGTTTAACCTGCCTTGCCCCCTGATTCTGGTGAGGATGGCTTTGCACCCCCCCACCCCGGTACCCTGCCCCAATAAAGACGTCATTTCGGTTTGCCTCGGATGTCACAACGCTTTCCTGATCAGCTGAGGACGTCACTCTGCTCTGTTGGGATTGTCGCGTCTCCCTCTGGTTTTACGGTGTGCCCCACCTTCCCTCTCTGGTGCCACTTTTGTGAAGACATCTCCTGTTATACTGAACTTCCAGACTCCTAACACACAGTTTGACTGCAGATCAATCCCTCCTTTCATTTATCACCCTGTTGAGTCCGGTTCCTCTCAAGGTTTCTTCCTACTGCCGTCTCTGGGAGTTTTTCCTCGCCATTGTCGCCGTCGCTCTCGGCTTGCTCATACGCAATCACACTTCATACGAACTTCCAGAAATCCTTTTGATTGTGTAAAGCTGTTTTGCGCCAATGACAATTGTTAAAAGCGCTATACAAATTAAATTGAATTGAACTTTTACAGGACCTCATCTTGACTTTGCTTCATGTGTCAGGATGTGCAAATCTGAAATCTAAATCTAAACACATCCCACAGACATGAAGTCCACTTGGGTTTACGTCGCGATGCAGGAATCTACAAGGTGACATACCCTGAGTCCATAAATACAAATGATTCTGAAACGAATGGATTGTTTCAACCGCTCCGGTGATTTTCTTTGAGACAGTCACTGGAGTAGACAATTTAACAGGGAGACCATTTTCAACCTTGAGTGGTTTGTGCAAGGCAAACGCTTAGTGTGAACTAAACAGGTATGCTAATGCAGATGCTAATGCTCGCCCTGTCTGTGGCAGCATGAGGCTGATTGAAATTCAAATGCATTCAATGATCACATCTTTCCAATCATTCCTCGTCCTGGCCTGTGAAAATACTAAATGCTATCAATAGCTATATCATCCACAGTAGCTAGCAGGCGAAACATAACTAAGAATATTCACAGGCTGCTGGGGATCAGATGCACGCATTCATGCAGTACATGAGCATACCTTACGTTTTTACTTTTTTTATTTTCATTTTTTATTTCACCTTCACCAGTGCATGTTCTGAAATATGAATCTATAATGGTTATTTGAATGATCACTTCTACCCGAGTCATTCTTTTTAAAAAGTAGGACCTCTATTATTGTAGTAATGTTTTGTGATAATTGATCCACTGCCTGCTTCAGTCATTTAAATATAATCATATTCAGTTTCAAGAATGCTTTGATTGCATGAAAAAAAAAGTTTAAAAATGAGAGACTATAAAAGAGAGAGAGAGAGAGAGAGAGAGAGAGAGAGAGAGAGAGAGAGTGCAGACCGTATCCGCTAGACATGCTCGGCAGACACTACACTACACTACACTCAATCACATACAGAGCATAACACATCAATAATGTATTTCTATGGTGGATTATGAGCTAAAACTGCAGACGCACATTGTGCATGGAAATTCGGTAGAGCTGAGTAAAGGTATTATATATGCATTGCTTGGGAACCGGCCAGACGACCAGACAGAACAACACTAGCACATGCTCAGTGAGATCAGCACTGCAGTGGAGCCACACACACACACACACACACACACACGCACAGTAATAAAACACTGGCACAGTCTATTAGCCACCCCTGTCAAGTAAACCTGCCCATCCATCTACTGGCTATTTCTTATTCAAGACACGAAAGTGCTGAGCTAGACACACACACACACACACACACACACACACACACACACACACACACACACACACACACACACACACACACACACACACAGACACACACACACACACACATATGGTGATAGAGCCAAATACAGACTTGAAGCCATTTAAATAATATATGTTATACGTACATCATGATATTTAACTAGCTAGCAAGAAATAAATAGACATTTAATCACTGGAAACTATTTAGCTTTTATACAGTACCAACCAAATGTCTGTACACACCTTCTAAGTCAATGTTTTTCTTTCTTTACATTTTTTTTTGCACTGCACAACGAGACATCAAAACTATTAAATAACACTCATTACTGTACAGTATGTAATTAAGTAAAGAGAAACCTCAGTTCATTACTTTAAAGGGGACCTACTGTATTATGTTACCTTCACTTTTTAAATTTTTTAATTTTTAAATTTACATTTTAGAAATTGAGGTTGTGTTGTGTATGTGTTTACAATACACACAATGCAAGAAAAAAAAAAAACTGCTTTTTGTTATTTTTAAAAATATTTTATGTGTTTTGGCCAATTACAGTAGATATTTCCCCTATTGTGACCTCATATACTGTAAGAGGAACCCCTTGCAGTTGGCGAAAGATTCTGAAAGATACATCTGAGGAACTAGTGAAACAAATGTAGCTTGAGGTATCAAAATGCATTTTCTGAGGGCTATTTCAGTTGGGGCATGAACTTTGGAGCATGTTTAAGGAACCTGTGTTAACTCAAATGCAGTGGAAAAATCCATCAAAGACTATGATGACACTGACTATCATGGGAAGCGTCCCAGGAAAGGAAGATCCAAGATGTAGCGTTACCAGCCTCAGAAATCACCAACTAACAAAGAACACCTCAGATTAGAGCCTTCTACACAGAACTTAAGTAGACAACACTGAAGAAGCATGCACCAAGACATGCACCTAAAGCTTTTTCCTACTGACAGCAGTCCTCTAACTGGTTTTAACCTTTCTTCTGACTAGCTCCAGTCCTCTTGCCTTCTTCCTCTTCCTTATTCCTTATTACATCTGCACTCCCACACACAAGGGAGGACATTCCCTGGACTTGGTCTTCTCCTGTCCCTCTCCAGTTACCCCATCACTCCTACTCGTACAAATCTCTCCCTCATCTGTGTCTTCCTTTCATCCCTTTCATCCCTCCGAAACCCAGACTCCTTTCCCTTGTTACCATTAGAGAAAGGCACTGTTACTAACTGGTATCACTTCCTTGTTTTCTCACACCACAACATCCAGGATCCTAAACTGTCTGGCTTCAAAGTGGGACATTTCACAGAGACTGCCCTTTAGGTAGTCACTAGGGAAGCTACATGTTGCTAGATCAGTCAATCTAAGATCTGTTCTCGTCCTCATCAGCAGCATCTGACACAGTCAACCACAAGACCCTCTTGTCCTTCTTTACAACTATTGGAAACTGTGGCAAAGCATGGCAGTGCTTCACTTCCTACCTGAAAAATTGGTCACGTAAGATGACGTGGAGAGGATCCACATCTGCTCCATAAACTTTTCACTGGTGTCCCATCAGGCTAAGTACTAGGTCCTCTTCCGTTCTCTCTCTCTCTATACACACCTGCTCAGGTGCTTGTTCAGAGCTTTTCCATTTTGAGACTGACCTACTACAACTCGTTCCTGGCAAGTTTGATATCTGACCTCCACAACTAATACAGAATTCAGTCGCAAGACTTCTTTTCAATCTTCCAAAATTCTCCCACACCAGCCCTTTACTTCACTCCTTCCATTGGCTTCTAGCTGTCCACGTCAGATTTAAAACACACATGCTTCCCTACAATGCCATATTTCCCTAAAATCACTTTTCACACCCTGCACCGCACCATACTCTATCTGATCCTCTAGCACTGCTTGACTAGTCCCAGCATCTGTCAGGGTACAAGGAAGGCATGCATCAAGACTATATTCTGTTCTGGCACCTAGGTGGTGGAACAAACTTCCTCTAGATGTTCGAAAAGAGTGATTGGATGTCTTCAAATGACAAGTAAAGACATACCATTCCTTTAAGTCCTTGTGTTGTAAAAACTTCTCAGGGCGTTTTCACATTAGGGATCTGGAATCGGAACGCTTGTGTTCTCACTGATCAAAGTGAAGCAAACTTTGGAGTCAAGCGTTCTCAGGAAATTATCTGAGAACACATGACCCCAAAGTCTGGTTCACAGATTGAATCCGATATCAAAGCTAATCGTACCTGAACTCGGAAGTCAACCGCTGTTTATAATGTGACATCACCAGTGACTGGCATGTCTCTCTTTATATCATGTACCACTGTAGCATCATAAGACATTTTCAGCGTAAGACATTTTCAGCATCATTTTCAGGTATTCAAATCAATTCAATTTTATTTGTATAGCAAAGTAGCTTTACACAATCAAAAAGAAAATATGAACGTTTGTATGAAATGTGATGCAAAAGGTATGCAAAAAAAATTTAACAAATTAAAAATAGCAAACAGTTTGTTCTACTTCATATGATATTTTATATTATAATAAATAAATGAATAAAAGAAAGTGCCATATAAAGAGTATCTGGTGTAAAAACTATTGTACAAAAGCAAGGAAGATGAAAAAAGCCAGCCAACAGACCGAGCAAAGGATCCTTAACCTGTGGAAGAGACGAAAATCGCATAACAGAATTAAAGATCAAGTAGCTTGACCTCAACCCTTCACTCACCCAGAACTAAAGCCCAAACAGTGTCTTTGAAGTGAAAAAAAAAAAAGACAAAAGAAACGAGAGAGAGAGAGAGAGAGAGAGAGAGACAGTAAACATATTCTACTACAACGTCGGGCCGTAACAGTCATCTCACAAAAACAAGACAAATTAATGTGACCATGTATGGGCACAACAATCCAATATCTAGGTCTATAGTATAGTGACAGCTCTTGCTATCCAACATTGTTGGTTTGCCTTGCTGATGGCACTGAATGATGAAAACAACAGTGATTTGCTATATATATATATATAGCAGATCACATTGTTGGTTTGCCTTGCTGATGGCACTGAATGATGAAAACAACAGTGATCTGCTATATATATATATATATATGTATATATATATAGCAGATCACTGTTGTTTTCATCATTCAGTGCCATCAGCAAGGCAAACCAACAATGTGATCTGCTGATGGCACTGAATGCTTGACCTCAACCCTTGATGAAAACAACAGTGATCTGCTATATATATATACATATATATATAGCAGATCACTGTTGTTTTCATCATTCAGTGCCATCAGCAAGGCAAACCAACAATGTTGGATAGCAAGAGCTGTCACTATACTTGGAATAGAAGAATTTGGTGATTGGCGTCAACACTTGAGAGAACCTGATAAAACTGATGAGTATTCTAAACATTTCCTGAGAAATGGAAACGCAGTGCCTATGCACGCACTTATATTAATAATACGACGTGCAATAATAAGTCAATAAGCCCTAATTACGCAAATTATAATAATAAACCTAATTAAGATGTAATAAATACGGCAGCCATGTGCTCAAGTACATTTTGGGTGATAAACCCATTTATAGACAGACTTAGCAGCTCTTATGCTTGAGAGGAAAATGATGTTGTAAAAGATAAAAAAAAAAAAAAGAAAACCGCAAAACCTCACCATCTGGTCATTTTTTCGGCCTCACATACTGTACAGCTGACGAACTGTTTGAAAACCTCCAGAGCAAACTGTGACACAGGCTTGGAATACCACTGCATATACTGTATTTGTTTCTCCTATTATGCAGTACATGGAGTGTCTGACAAATAAGATGATTTTGGTTTTTGTAGTTTGTGAATCTCGGGTAAAGGATGTTGATCTGTGCATGCGGGTTGCTTCAGGGAATGAATGCGTTCACATGTAAGACAGATTTGGGTCAGATCTGGCAGTAATGAATGTGAGCTGTCAAAACAGACAAATCTACTGTGAGATGAGTAAAAAAAATGCAATTGTGCAGTGAAGCTGGTGACGTGAAAACAAGCAAAGAGTCACTAACAGATATTAATATCACTGAATCAAGCAACTATGTGTAAAATGTACGAAAAGACATGATCTGTAGCATCTTTTATTAATAGTAATAGAAACATAGGAAGTTAACATGAATTATACATGGTTAGGTCAGACCGAGTAATATGACTGGACGAGGGGCGTTCCACGAGTGGTGATAATGGACAGTAACAGCACTCAGGTATTCTAACAATTATTAATTACACTAACTGTGTAATTAACGGTCGCAGCAGGGGTGGAAAAAGCACATCTCATAACGTTAGGTCATTAAAACAACACTTTGTCTCCTTAGCTAACCTAAGTTTATACAACATGGAAGTGACCAATCTTACTTCCCTAAAAAGCTTAAGGTGGCAACTTTAAAACCATTTTAATAACCGTTTTGGAGGGATGATTTTTCACGTTATACTGTTTCGCTTCAAACAATAATCATTTAAAATGAAAATTATTTACATTTCCTGCAATGGATTGGGACCCTGTCCAGGGTGTACCCCTCGTGCCCTAAGCCTCCTGGGATAGGCTCCAGGCCCCCCGTGACCCTGAATACAGGATAAAGCGGTACTGAAGATTAGTAAGTGAGATGAGACTATTTCATATTTCATAGAGTATTCTAGAAGTATATGGCCTGTAAAAATTGTTAAAGCATTCCACGCGAAATGAAGAATTTTTCCCCCCCAAAAATCTGTAGTGTCCGTAACCATGTCAAATTCATGTTGCAATACAGTAACAATTTTGCATTTTAGAAAAATATACTTTTTCAGGTCTTTGTCTTTTCATGTGAAGTCTAAACCTAATCTTGGACGCGTTTCGTCTGAATGACAATTAATAATTATCATTGAAAGACTTGAAATCAAAAAGTTACGCACACTTTTAAAGCAATATCACACTCAAGGTCATTCTTGGGCTGCGTCCCCGTGCCTACGACCGTGCTTAAAGCCGTGCTGATATTCAGTACAACAGCACTCCCTCTCGTGTGATATTGCTTAAATATGATATTGTGTTGCATGTTTCTTTTAGATTATTTTCATTTCAATTTTCATTTCAAGTCTTTGGGGTAAACTTGCAGAGAAAGACTTTCACACATAGATGTGTCAGTGTTGTTCACTCAGAATTAATGGCCTCCCACAGATGATAAACAGGCTGTCAAAAAGCTCGGCTAGGTGCAGCTCTTACCAGACAGATCTTAATAGCTTTTGTGTTTTAGCTTTCAGCACGACTCTTGTTGGTTCTTAAACCAAATACTGTCAAGTTTAAAGCGGTGCGTCATTTCATGTCAATCTTCAAAAACCCAAATTTGGAACTAAACACTTTTACAAACTTCTGAGGTTCAACCTGAAAATGGGGGAAATATACAGTAATGTCTAAGATATAGAGGAGCTTTGTGAAATTTCTAGATATGCTTTTTTATGTGAGATAACACACACACACACGTTGCTTTTGAATTCATGTTGCTTTTGAATGTTCAATAAACGCCATATTATATGATTTGCCTGGCAAAGCCTTTTTGCATGGCTGTTTCATAGAATGACGGTTAATGAATGAGCTGATCCATTCGCAAATAAAATCTCACACGGGCCAAGACACATGAGACGAGCGGATTCGTGAGTCCCTAGCTTGACCATCTCGTCTAAAGGAAGTAAATGAATCATAGAAAAGAAGCCATTTCACACTTGGCATAATGAATGGACATAATGAGGATCAGACGGAGACGCAGTAACCACAGCAACAAATAAACACACCAGACCAATGACTGTGCAGAGTCCATCTGACACACAGACAGACAGAGTGAGAGAGAGAGAGAGAGATGGGAGGAGAAAGACAGGCAGAGAGATAGACAAACAGCAACAGAAACAGATAGACAGAGAAAGAGTGATAGAGTAAGACAGACATAATGAGTGACCGATAAAGAACTAAAGAGACAGACGGACAGATAAAGAGGCAAATAGATAACCAGTCAGAAAGACAGAAAGAGATAAAGAGGCAAAGATTATAAACAACAGAGAAATAGAGATGATGCAATAAGATGATATTGAATTTTTTGATGTTGTTGGTTTGTTCAAAGTATAGAGTGACCTGTACATTTTTTTTGGTTCAATTCATTAACCTTTATATGCCCGTGTAACAAAACCGAGACATTCCAGTACCTCGGCATACGAAATTTAACCCGCTCCGGAGGCGAGATCTCAGGTGAAATTTCGTATTTGCGAAAAGCATTTTCACATAGGAAATAACGTAAACGCAGATAATCTGTTCCAGCCAACCAAAAATATTATCAATACTGTATTTCCAATTTCCAACCATATAATTACATTTTTGCAAGGAAAAAAAAAAAAACAACACAAATTACGTCAAATTTTAAATTAATAGACATTAAACCTCAACTAACCTTAATTTATGATTCCTGTCCACCAACTCCACTAGCCCACGAACCCCCCACCCCATCACCATCCGCCCCGCCCCCCATGTGCTGATATGTAATATGTATATATCATATAATATAATAATGATATATAATTCAGTATAAAAGCACTCCCTCTTATGCAATATTGCTTAAATATATTGTATAACTGTAACGTGTAGGCATCAGTGTGGCAATTCAAATCAAACATCAGGCATTACAATAGTTTTACAAAGAAAGTAAATTAATATCATAAAAAAAGATTTGTTTCAACTTGTAGCAATACATTCTCACATAATCAACTGTAGAGAAATTCGATTTCTGTTCAACCTCACTAATCAAATCAATGTAGCCTTGGTAGTGGACGCACACACACACACACACACACACACACACACACACACACACACACACACACACACACACACACACACTTCTAAAGCCCACCTGTGCGTCTGAAATGGACACCCTCTTGGACTCGATAGTTGGCCGACGTGCAGCGCGTGGTGAAATGTGTGAAATGCGTTCGGCTCCGCCCCCTGCTGACAGGTACGTCCCTCTTTCCTGAAGCGACATTTTTCTGCCAGAAAGGTGTGGCCTTTGGAGCGGAGCCCTCATATGCCCCGCCCCATTTCTCAACCCGTTAGTGGAGGGGTCAGTTATGGTGATGGCGGCCATCTTGGTGGACAAAGGCGTTGGAGATAAGGAGGCTGAAGGGGAATCGGGGTCGAATTCTGGCCCGGCGTACCCGGGGTCGCTGCTCATCGCCATGGAGACAGGACTGTGGAAGGGGCTCAGAGGGAAAGTGCTGAGGGCTTGTAAGAGGGTTTCATCAACCGGCCACCCTCCAGCTCGCCGTCTGCAGTCAAAGAAAGAAGAGAGATACGCACATAAGTGATATTCTGTCTGCTAAACGTGACAGAAGAACAAGATCAGTAAAATGAAATGCCGAAAATGTTATTAAAGATTAAAGTCAAATAAATGAAAAGAAAAATGATTAATGGTGAAGAAAGAAGACTTTTCTTTTTTATTCTATAACTAATCCATTATTTAATATCACCTACAGCACACTAATATATTAAATAATAATATGTCTTAATAGTCTATTACATATTATTGATTTATACTACTTTGTCATAATATAAGGTACAGTAATATGCAGATAAGGACTTTCAGAAAAATACAAAAAAAAAACACAATAACTCACTTCTCCTTTGCACAGGAGTTGTGAGCTCTCTGATAATAACCGATACCGCTTGAAAGCCCCGCCCACTTTTTCACCACTTCATACTGTACTGTACTGTATGTTCTCACTATACCCAGACTCTTGAAGTTATCAATTACTTCACAATACTGAAAATAGTAAATTAAATGAAAAAAGTTTTTGTTTTTACCCAAAACATGCTAAAGGGATCAAACAATGCATCATGTTAATGTCGATGCTATTTAGAAAATGTCACCCATAAGGACATTAGACATTTGGTTTGGAAAGAAATATATCACAGGTGTACTCTTGGAGGCCAAAGTACCCACAGAACCAAAGGGCCATAAAAAATAAAAAAAAAACCTTTGTGGGTTAACCGTCCCCTCGGACCTCCACGTTTGGGAGTGCGAATCATGCCTCCAGTCAATGTGCTTGGCAAGTTTCCTCTAGGTATTCCAGTTTCCTCCACCGTCCAAAGATATGCAGTGTAAGCTGGACTGATTTCCAAATTGCCCGTATTGTATGATTTGGTGTGTGAGCATGCTACTGTGCCTGTACCCTGCGATGAGGTGTACCTTTCCTTGTGCCCAAAATATGCCAGGGATAGACTCCTAGCCCCCAGTGACCCTACACAGGATTGGAATATAGATAATGGATGGATGGCTGGAATTCCATGAAGCACAAACATACAACTGTTGTACAAAGTTTGACAAAAATTATGTCAAATCATCATTAGACAAAGTTTTCTTGTGTTTGCCCAAGACCCACATCACTCCCTGAGAAGGAAGAACCTGTTTCCATGTCTCTGTTTTAACCATCCTTCTGTTAGTAGCTTGAAACACTGATTGGACCTCCATGGTTTAGAGATTGGACCTCTGAATGGTTTAGTTTGACACTTGCATGCATGGTCTCATAGTAACCTGTCATTACTATCATTCACAATGGCCATGGGTTCTTTACAAATCAAGCAGATAAACTTTCTGATTGAAATAATTGAAAAGAGAGTACACAGAGGTTCACATGGATTGCAAAGCGAGTTCACTCCTTTGTACTTCATCTGTAATGAAACACCTTACTCTGAGCCCAGACCAGAGTCCGCCTTTTGAGTATCAGTGCCCTAAATGGACATTTAAAAAATGTTAAAGATAAAAAGCTATTTAGTGGTTAGAACTATCGCTTTGCACCTCCAGGGTCGAGGGTTCGATTCCTGACTCCAGCGCATATGCATTAAGTTTGCATGTTCTCCCTGCGATTGGTGGGGTTCCTCCACGTACTACAGTTCCCTCCCACAGTTCCCTTACATGCAGATAAGGATAACTGATGTTTCCAAATTTCCTGTAGTGTATGAATGGGTGTGCCTTGCGATGCATTGGCACCGTGTTCAGGGTGTACCACAACTCAAGTCTCCTGGGATAGGCTGTAGGCTTTCTGCAAATCGTTACTGGATAAACAGTATAGAAGACAAATAAATGAATGAAAAAAAAAAAAACTTTTTTTTTTGGAAGATGAGTGATTTAAAAAAAAATTGTTTCATTATTTCTTCATAAAGCAAATTAGAAAAAAGAATGGCTGTGCATCTGTTCTGTCATACTTCTTCATTTCCTGGTAAATCCGACCTTCTCTAGTTTAATTGCTTATTAGACTTCGGCCTCATATTTAATTGGTTAGATTTTCGCTGCATGGAGAATGAGAGCCAATCATAATACACAAAGTTGGGACTTTAACTCTAGGTTTACCTAAGGCTGTGTATACATAAAGTATTTGTTCATTATTGTGTGTCAACGTTGGCGTAGCTATAAAAACACTCAACATGTATGAATTACATTTTTAAAAATAATAGTCATTTATTTATGAGGCTTATTTTGCTAATTCAACTACATATCTAGCGATTGAAGAATGATTCAAGAGTATATGTGTTAAGCAGGGTATTGTAAGCTCTAACAAAAAAAAGGCCCTTTTTCCCCCAAAATGACCCTTTTGTCTTCTACAGTATATACAGTAACATTTTTTTCTCCTTTTATGACTTTTTAAGGACCCTTTAAAATGTACTGTGGAGATTATTTTAGAGGCTATCTAATCTGTATCGAGTTCTTCTGCAGTATACAGTAGTGTACTATATGTGATTACCACAGACAAGAATTTTGAAATGACTGCCTGACCTTTAGAGAGAAAATACATTTCTGTATAAAATATAATGAGTGCATTAAAAGTGCATTAGTTGCTGAAGTGATTTAATAAATGTAGGAAGCAAAGTAAAAAAATAAAAAATAAAAATAAAAACATAAATTCCCATCGAAGTCTGTACCATTCATCCTTTCAGCAATAATCCTCCAGGATGTGAGTTTGGAGTAAACAAGTTTTTTTTTTTTTCTCCCTCAACAAAAATCAATGATGAAATTCTTGCTCTTCGTAATAGCACATCCTTTATAAAAGCAGTAGATAGAAGTTAGCTTTAAAAAGCCCTGAGGTATTCCTTGTGTAAAGTATGTCTGTCTCAGGCAACACTTTGCAGCCTTCTTTGCTTTCAATTTTTTTTTCTACTCTGGTAATATCAGTGAGGAAAATCCTAACCCAGTGTTTTTATGAAGATGGCTTTGCTTGTGCTCGGGGAACAGACATACTGTAGGTTTGTTGTGCGACTGCTCACACTCCTGTAACTGAGTATCCTGCCACAGCGAGGGGCTGAAGCACTCATCCACACTGGTGGGTAATTGGGAAAAATGTGCCTGAAAGAACCTTTCCTTCAGGGCTGAGATGATTAAGATTAAATGCTATAGACGAGATGGGGTGCATTTTCTCTTCTCTCCAAGTGTGTGTATGTGTGTGTATATACACACGTGGACAAAATTGTTGGTACCCTTCGGTCAATGAAAGAAAAACTCACAATGGTCACAGAAATAACTTTAATCTGACAAAAGTAATAATTTAAAAAAATTCTATGAATGTTAACCAATGAAAGTCAGACATTGCTTTTCAACCATGCTTCAACGGAATTATTTAAAAAAATTAACTCATGGAACAGGCCTGGACAAAAATGATGGTACCCCTAGAAAATACTGAAAATAATGTGACCAAAGGGACATGTTAATTCAAGGTGTGTCCACTAATTAGCATCACAGGTGTCTACAATCTTGTAATCAGTCAGTGGGCCTATATATAGGGCTCCAGGTAGTCACTGTGTGGTTTGGTGACATGGTATGTACCACACTCAACATGGACCAGAGAAAGCGAAGGAAAGAGTTGTCTCAGGAGATTCGAAAGAAAATTATAGACAAGCACGTTAAAGGTAAAGGCTATAAGACCATTTCCAAGCAGCTAGATGTTCCTGTGACTACAGTTGCACATATTATTCAGAAATGTAAGATCCATGGGACTGTAGCCAACCTCCCTGGACGTGACCGCAGGAGGAAAATTGATGACAAATCAAAGAGACGGAGAATCCGAATGGTAACAAAAGAGCCCAGAAAGACTTCTAAAGAGATCCAAGGTGAACTTCATACTCAAGGAACATCAGTGTCAGATCGCACCATCCGTCGCTGTTTGAGCCAAAGTCGACTACATGGGAGACGACCAAGGAGGACACCATTGTTGAAAACAAATCATAAAAAAGCCAGACTGGAATATGCCAAACTACATGTTGACAAGCCACAAAGCTTCTGGGAGAATGTCCTATGGACAGATGAGACAAAAATGGAACTTTTTGCCAAGGCACATCAGCTCTATGTTCACAGACGGAAAAATGAAGCATATGAAGAAAAGAACACTGTCCCTACTGTGAAACATGGAGGAGGCTCTGTTATGTTCTGGGGCTGCTTTGCTGCATCTGGCACAGGGTGTCTTGAATCTGTGCAGGGTACAATGAAATCTCAAGACTATCAAGGGATTCTAGAGAGAAATGTGCTGGCCAGTGTCAGAAAGCTGGGTCTCAGTCGCAGGTCATGGGTCTTGCAACAGGACAATGACCCAAAACACACAGCTAAAAACACCCAAGAATGGCTAAGAGGAAAACATTGGACTATTCTAAAGTGGCCTTCTATGAGCCCTGACCTCAATCCTATTGAGCATCTTTGGAAGGAGCTGAAACATTCTGTCTGTAAAAGGCACCCTTCAAACCGGAGACATTCCACAGCTTGCTCATGAGGAGTGGGCCAAAATACCTGCAGAGAGGTGCAGAAGTCTCATTGACAGTTACAGGAATCGTTTGATTGCAGTGATTGCCTCAAAAGGTTGTGCAACAAACTATTAAGTTAGGGGTACCATCATTTTTGTCCAGGCCTGTTCCATGAGTTCATTTTTTTTTTATAATTCCGTTGAAGCATGGTTGAAAAGCAATGTCTGACTTTCATTGGTTAACATTCATAGAATTCTTATTTATTATTACTTTTGTCAGATTAAAGTTATTTCTGTGACCATTGTGAGTTTTTCTTTCATTGACCGAAGGGTACCAGGCTAATCCTTGCTGAAAGAATTAGCTTACATTTCTCACAGGAATTTAAGTGGAATTTCTGTATGTTAAACTGGATTTCAATGATTATATTATCAGGGATTTACATTTTCTAACATTTACTATTATATTCATCAATATCCTTAAGTAGGTAGTTAATAATTGCTTAACTTAGTTAGCGTCTGTGTTCACTATAGAAATCTAAAAGGTTTAGCAAAGTCTACCAAGTCATTCTGAAATCTTAACTACTAAGCTTAACTCATCCCTCATGCTCTTGTAAGTCAAATATTTTGACAGAGAAACAGAGACATGAAAGCAGAGAGACGAATCAGACTCCAGGAGAAGTGTCCAGAAGCTGACCATTTCATCGCTTTTAAAGGCAGGTAGTCGTTAAAAGGTTTAAGCATCATTAATAAAAACTGAACAGATTCAGGGAACTACACCAGAGGCACGGGACTACAGTTCCCAATATTAGCCACTGCAGATGACGTGTACGAGAGAGTGTGTTATTCATGATGTTTCACATTGAAGTCAAGTCTTCTTTTAACACTGACGGAACACAAGACAGAAAAGAGGATCCAGCAGAGATTATTTAAATGCTATGGAAGATCCAAACTGACCTGTGGATCTACCAGGAGTAGGTGTGGGAGGAATGAGCTGCACCATGGCTGTGGCTCTTTCAGTGAGAAAGGAACATTTAAGAGGGAGGGTATAGTGGACTGTATTGGTTCTCTAGACTGCTAAGTCCAGAGACAAAAGAGCAGACTCTCCCAACACCAGCACTGGCGGGCCATGGAGGGTCTCATTCCTGTTGAGAATGTCACTATTCCACATTGCCCCACTGAGAACATTGTTCCTCATTTCAATAATTTCCCCTCACAAGATCAATAAAATCTATCTATCTATCTATCTATCTATCTATCTATCTATCTATACCACCCTATCCTGCTGAAACCAACACAGTGCTCCTCTGTGAACATCTCATGGTCACTTTGAGAACCTTGATACATGGTAGTATGCTACCATGCCCTGCTGAAAACATCATTATGTCACCCTGCACTCCAGAAGATCAAACTCTGCTTCCTGGTCTATCAAGCTTGGACTCCTCAAGAACTTACTCCTCTTGCTTTACGGTCGCTGGTGCAATTTCCAACCACAGTGGGGGGGACGTGGAGCTATGAAAAAAATGACCAATTAGTTCACCTCAATCCATCTTCTCGAGGCTTCCCCACAAAAAAAAAACAACAACAATTGTTTTATAGAGAGAGATGATGTCTTGTATGTATAATGTATAAATAAGTATTTTAGTTATTATTAACTGCAGCAGAATTAAAGCAGGGCTAGAGCGCTGGACAAGCTATTGTTTGCCCATTTAAAATAATTAAATAATTAATAGTGCTCTTCACTACAATAGAGACAAAGAGACAGAAAGAAATGGTTAAAGAAAGAGAGAGAGACAAAGAGGAAGATATGGAGGATTATATAAAATCATCAGCCCACCTTGAAACCTCTTCAGATACTTCTCATTGAGGATTAAAACCACACATACTAAACAACCATGTGCGAAAGTGTAGACAAGGTAAATGAAATCGAATGACGCAAATGCAACGAAAAGGGGAGAAAAGCCAACAAAACTCATGCATCGTCTATCATCACTAACCAGATTTCCTCCTAGCCGCCTACAGATAGAAAAAAAGCAGATGGCCTCTATGACTAAGCAGAGATGAAGCTTTAAAACGGACAAAAAAAAAAATGTTCAAACTTCACAACACAAATGGCAGGGGAGCCGCTCTCAATTAGTCAGATTTGGGGCATGCCAAGTATTTCCTCTCCAATATCTCTTTTTTTTCATTTAGTTTCAAGGTTATTCGAGGCTGCATTTAGAGCACCTTTTATTCTCTACAGACCCTCGAGTGATTCACATTTCAAAACGAGTATATGAAGGGTCTTCAGATTGGACAGGAGTTCACCGGAGTTCATACTGCATTGTTCTGTTGTCTGAGTGATTGCCTTCCATTTCCCTATAACATCAATTCTGGACCTGAGGTTTATACAGAAAATAGTTCCTTTATGAATACACATCTTAAAGACTATCTCCTAAACAGCATAATTTAGGTAAACAATTTGTCTACTTTTTACTAAACTGAATTTGCAGACATGGCTATAAATGTACGGTATAATGTAGTCTAGAAATCTGAAAACCAGGATTTGCCCATAAATGTCTATAGACTTGCACTGGCTTATGAGTCATAATCTGGTAGAAACCAGAAATAATAAAGCAGTTACCCACAGTGACCAATCCATTATTAAGGTTTTCTTTATCTAAATGCAGACATTAAATGTAAAAAAAAAAAAAAATAAGACGACAAGCCTACAACCAACATATTTATTCATCCACACACTCCACGTTCTGTTGTAATCGTCCCTCTAAGATGCCCCTAAAAGGACTGCTGAGCATCACACCTGTCATGATCCACGCCTGTCAACCTGTTTTTCCCACGCTGTCACTCTCCATGTGCCCATGTTTTCTTTTTGCCGTCATATGTCCTTTCCCACGCCCCCGCTTCCGCCTCGTCTGCACACCTGTCTCTCATCCTCCATTGATTACTCCAGTGATTTAAGCATGCGCTGCTCGCTGCTTAAATCGCTGGATTATTGAATGTCTTCTGCTTCGATTCTCTCGCGTTTTGTTTTGCTGTCTTCACGTTGCCAAGTAGTTTCGTTTTCTCGTTTCACGTCTCTCGCCTTCTGTTTTGGATTTGTCGCCTCGCTGTTTGATTTCCCGATTACCGATCTAGTGCTTCCCATTTTGACTACGGCTCTCGCTTTGTGTTTTTGCCTGGACGTCACGCTGATTGATCTTCCGGCTTTTGACCCACGCTTTTGTTTTCCGACCTCGCTCCAGTTTAACGTTTCTACTATTCATCTGCACTTGGATCCACCTCGTTTCACCTCGCCTCGTGACAACACCAGGGAGTAAGGAATCCTAAGACAGGCCGAATAGGGGCCAATCTCTTACTGTCAACCAGTTCCTCAGCATCCACACCTTCAGCCTCAGCCGACCTTGTCTGCCTTGTCTGCCCACTTCATTCAACTTCCTCTGGATATCCATTCTCCTCTCTCCCACAGCCCTTCTCCCTTTCATTAAACAAACGATTTTTTCCCACTTATATGTATCTCCTTGCATCTGTGGCTGGCTCGCCCCACTGTGTCAGCTTTCCACTGACCAAACATTACCTTGCAGGATAGGGCAAACCCATCAACTTTAGTTCAGATTGACCCTATTCCATAGAGATGGGTTAAAAGGGGAAGTGCATGAATCCCATAGTGGCCACTGTGCAAGCCTCTGGAGAATGTGGTATGATCACGGGTTGCTTCTGTTGGTCAGGTCTAGATTCAGCTACATTAGGTGGCAAAAAAATGAAGTCAGCTGACGACCTAAATGGCCAGGTTATCACATGAATGACGTTTTCTTCCCTGATGGCACAGGCATGTTCCAAGATTTAAATTGTGAAAGAGTGGATGGATTGGTACCCTGTCCATGGTGTACCCCGCCCTTGTGTCCCTAACCCCAAGTCTACTGGGATAAGCTCCAGACCCCCCGCAACCCTGAATACAGGATTGTGCGGTATAGATGGGCAAAATCATATAAATGATGAGTGAGTGAGCTTGAACTCAATATAAATATTAATTAATTTGTTGCTCTTAGTTTGTTTTTCCCAAAGTATACTTACTTATACTTAGTTAATACTTAATTACCAAACCCTACATTATTCCATTACATTAGCTATTGTATTTCAGCCAAGTCAGCTTCTGGGCAACTAATAAATGGTACACTGTATTTTTGACATAGCCAGTAGGTTAACTAATTAATGAATCATTTGTCCATGCCACTATCAATTAACTTTCAGATGAAACGTATGACCATAACTATTACAGATATGATTAATTGTTCAGTCACACAGCTCCACACAAAGTCAGCTGGAGTGATCGAGATCACACCTTCTAAAACAAACAGTTGCTCTCTGTGCATCTGATGCAGGAATCATCAGTATTTCCGTTTGATCTTGAAAATGTCAGTTTGTCTTCTCGGAGACGAAACAAAAAACCATTCAATGTGCAAAGGACAGAGGAAAATATCTCGCTTTTCATCCATTCATACACAGGTTGTATAATATGAATGCCTTTGACGAGTGATCGGTAGGAGAGGATGCTGTGACCCTCAGATGCACAACAGGTGGTCTTCCCGTCGCCCCTGACAACCAACCATGATGAGCCCACATCGGTATATGCACCAGAATTGCAGCCTGTACTTTTCACCCTGACACCTGCAGATATCGGCCCATTAAGCTGTACATTACCAGTGATTAGAAACTAATGAAGGCCAGAAATGAGTGCAAAAAGAGGCGATTTTCTGATGATCCTCTTAACACTGCTCCACTCACCAGCACATGACCTGCTTTAATAGCTAGCAAACAACTAGAATAGCTGCAAATCAACAGATAAATTAAAAAGACACATACTGTAAATACTTACATACATCATAGAGAGTGTGAGGGAGAGCATGCTGCAGAAATATAAAACCATGGTAGATGTAAATGTATTTTGGCATTTCTTGTAATCTTACAAGTAAAAGGATTGAAACGCATTCTGGTTACACTAACTGGTTACACTTGGCCATACGATCTCATCAGCGCTTTGCCTTCAAGGCTCCTGTCTTCCCGAGTCACTGCTGTGCAGATGTGAGTGTGTTGATGCCCCACTTGTGATGTGCACGAAAGAAAAGCAGCATGCAGTGATTCGTTTTTGTTTTTATGGTCCGAGGGCGTACGTGGTGCCGGAACAACTCACAGGAGAGCATAAACAGAAGCGTTTGTTTATCTGCCAACAAAATTTGGACCGATACTCTTAAGCGGGTGAGCGTTCCTCAAAGAGAATCATTACTGGTGAGAAGACATGGAGTTATCACTACGAGTATGGAACGGAAACATCCTCAATCACAGACTGAGAAGAAGTTCAAAAGTCAACCATCAGCTGGAAAATTGATGTTTACAAATTTCTGGGATTCTCATGGATCATTATCAGGAAAAAAGGTTCTACAATTAACAGTACTCATTAAAGTGAGATGCTTTAGAGATGCTAGAGCTAAAGACTGAACTTCGGATTTGTGATCGTGCATGACGACGCACGTCCACACACTTCTGCCCACACTGTCGACTTTTTGAGCTTGTTTTGAGGCGTTAAAGAATCCTCCCTATAGTATGGCTATACAGTAGATCTTGCACCATTGGACTTTCCCCTGAAAGCAGCCCTACAAGGACAAAGATTCACTTCTGATGAAGAAGTGAAAACAGAGGTGCATCCGTGGCTCAGAGCCACCCCCATTTCTAATGAGGGAATACATAAGCTTGTTACCAGATGATGTTCAAAGTGTATTGAAAAGCAGGGAGACTATGTCGAAAAATTAGGTATCTTTTCTACAAGTTAATTAAAAGAAATTCTACCGGCAGACTGCGGCAAATTTTTTACTCGACCTTGTACCTGAAAACAATAAAGTAAAGCCAACTGAAACCAATTTCTTTCCCTTAAATGTATCTTGTAAATCAGCACAAGTACAGTATACAAAAAACTAAACTCTAATGAATAACAACATTAACTGGTAATACTACTTAAATCTTTACTGGCTTTGTGTAAGGAATAAAACACTTTATCACTTATTATTTATCCATAACAGAAAATATCAGTGTTTTAAATCCTTGTATACCGAAGCAACTTCCTAACTATTTCATGATGCTAATTAAATAAGGACTCATATACTGTACAGTATATACACACAGAGAGTGAAGTTTTTATGTAATGTAACATCTGGGAAACAAGCTATCTCCTTTTGTCTTCCTGTTGAAGCTTATCAGGAAACTGCAAAGCCCTGTTACGTCTGACTGTTAAGACGCACTGACACCGGAGACTTTAACATCTGCTGAATGAACACATCTCCTCGCAGAAAAAGAACAAAAAATTCTAAGAAAATTACTTTACACTGTCTGAGCAATCAGAATCAAGAATTAAGCTGTATAATGGATCTCTGGTAACGTTAAATATCATATCGCTTGATTCCATCTGCCCATTAATTTTTCTTTAAATTCTAAGGATGGTACAGTCTCTGTCCATTTCTTATTCCTAAGCAGAAGTTCAATTTCTTTTCTCCGTAATTGCTGACCAATGACTGTCCATTAATGCCCCTAAAACTGCAATAATGATTCACTAAGTAGACATTAATTAATAATAAAGTGCTAATGAGAAACAGGATGGAAGCCGGTGCAAGAATGATCCATTACGGGCACCTAAATTCCCAGAACTTTTGTCTAATTAATTAATTAATTACTAAAGAACTCAGCTTGATGCCATTAACTGCCCACATTGCGCTCAGATACAAGCACTAAAACAGAAGGATGATTTGCAGTAAATAGTTTTTCTTTCACATGAATACATAAAGGTGATAATATCTTCTGAACATTTTTACAGTGATGTACCTGTAAAGGTGCTTTTTAAAGGTAAAGAATGCTAATAAACTTCTACCCATGTTAGCTGTTTTTATGTCATCATCATAAAATATATATATATATATATATATATATATATATATATATATATATTTTTTTTTTAAACAGCCTGGTTCAACTGAAACTGCAATAAAACATTTTTTATGTCAGTGTGAAAATCCTGATAAGAGCTGATAATAGGGGAGTGAGTGTGCTGTGGGAAGATGTTGGTTTTACAACGGAAAAAAAAAAAGAGAGAGAAAAATCTGAACATAATCTCAGACTTACTGCCCGGTTTGCCAGAAACATCATAGTGTTGTGTCACTTTCCACAGAATATTCAAAACTGATGTTCTACCTTCTTAGTTTGCAGATGGGAAAGTAGACAGTTGCAAAATGTTATTTCTCGGACTACTTCTGCAACAGAAGCATTAAGATAGTTAAGATACTAAGTATTTTACATACTAGTATATACAATATACTATAATAGCAAACTTATGGACAAAAGGAATGTCGCGCGGGCCGCTGTTGACTCTACGTCATTATCAGAATTTACAGAATTTTTCATTTCCGATGCTGACTGCTTCTATGTTAAGCTTATTATTCATGATTCTTTCTTTAACTTGGTTGGCTTTGTCATTTTTTTCAACAATTTCTGTTAATATAAACATATTTTTTTCTTTGTTGTCTTTTGTCTTTGGGATTCTCTGCTGCTTTCTCTTCAACTTCATGTTCATACAGAGTCATTGTGAAAATATCAGGTCAAATACAGGCAGAAGAGAAATCTGCAGCGGAGAATCCCAAAGATGAATTTGTTTAATGAACGCGCAGAAATCGCTGAACAAATCACAAATCGTTTGGACAAGACTGGCAGCAAAGGATTTCTATTCCCAAACAGTAAATGTTTCTGGTTTAGTTTCTGACTGATTCCCAGTTCAGTAAAAACGCTTAGTGAGCGACAATGTGAATTTCACATTCTGGCCATATCGAGGAAGTTCAGACCCATTAGCGACCCATACGTGCTACTGTCAAGAGCTACACTCAGCAGTGAGTACTTTGGGTACAACCTCGCATTTCATTCATTAGACCGGTGTGAGCATCTGTTTGAATTAACTGCTGGGAACGGAGGAAACCAACAAGGTTGAGGAAAAATCCACCACACAGAAAAATCCTTTAATTGAAATGTCTTTGTTTAGAGATAAAACTGACAGGAAATGAATGTAAAACATATATTTTTGAGTTAGCAACCTTCACACTGTTATCTGCGACTTCCTGTTTACCTGAGGCACAAATATGAGGTGAAAGACGTGGCAAATTCCCTTACCAACCATCAACATGGGGAAGAAAAGAGAGCACAAACCAAATAAGGAAGAAATGTGTTGAACTTGATACTGTAAGTCAGGGGATGGCTATAAAAACTGGCACCTCACCTAAAATGACAGTTTGTACTATTACAGTTACATTTACGACATTTGGCAGCCTCCCATATCCAGAATGACTTACTGTACCTATCTTACTCACTGTACTTATCTTATTTATATATTTAAACAGTTGAGCAATGTTTCCCACGGATGTAAAAAAAAATAATACTGTAAAAAAAAAAATTGGTCTACTACATATAACAAACAACAAATACATATGATGTTTAACAGAATATTTTGATTTATTACATATTTTTATTAATTCTACATTCTCCCCTTCATCTACCCATTTGTAAAGAGTAAGACAAAATTGAGTAAAATAAATTGTGCACTGTTTCCCCAAGCAGATAGCCCTTAAAAACCAGAGCATGTTACTCATTCTTGACATTACTATGTTTTACCAAATATATACAGTATAGGGATTAAGGATTGTGCAATATAAAGTGACATATCCATTTTGTTTTTCAGCACAACCTAGGCAATATGATGATCTGAATTTCATATCATTCTAAGCAAACTATACAAACATGACTCAGCAAAAACAAAAAACAAACAAAAAAAAAGTCACTTAGGCAAAGAAATAGCACAGATAAATAAGATTATGTGTTTTATTATAGTTGTTTTATGTCGCTTCTGTTAATAGATCGCGTATGGCATCATTCTTACAGACAGATTTTTTTTAAAAAGGGGAAAATATACTTGTGCCAGCCGTCAATATACTTGCGCAGCCCGTCCTAGTACTGCATACTCTACGTGTGGGAAACACTGGTTGAGGGTTAAGGGCCTTGGATCAAGGGTCCAACAGTAGCAGGTTGGGAAGTGCTGAGGGATCATGACCTTCCAAACGGTAGTCCAACGTCCGATTAAACGTAACGTCTTACCCACCGAGCTACCCCCTGCCCGTCTGCTGGGGCAATAATAAATATAATAAATCGTTGGATATCAACTAATACCGTGGCTAATTTGCCTGGAAGATAACCCGCAGTTATTTTGCCCTTACGTGCAGTGAGCAGAATAGTAAGAGCTCGAAAATCCCCACTACTGTGGAAGAAAATCATGTCAATCAAAAATAATAAATAAATAAATAAATAAACCTTAAACATTGGTCCAAGCTCAAAAATGCTCCATTCAAAATCAATAGAATAGATTTTATGTCTGAACTGTCTAGCACTAACAATTCCCAGGATGTCTGTCTGTGAACCTATTTATTTTCTTATCTATGCAAGAGTACAGGGTTGTAGGTCAGCCAAGCAGAGACAACCAAGCTGAACCACACCCCCCTCTACACACACACATACACCAAGGATAGGTGACTATCCATATCTCTGGTTCATCTATTTCAAGCCAGATCTTTTTCCCAGGAAAAGCGATGCATCCATGCACCACTACAGTAAATCACACTTTTTCCAGGATTTGTCTCTAGTTGCATTTAGAATGACTCATATACCTGTTAGCATGATATTTACTGTATGTCAGCAACTTTCATGTTTCAGTTTTAACAAAATGTCTTGCTTCCTGATCAAACGTTTTCAGTATTCTTTTGCATTGCTATCGGTCTCTCAATGCGGTCATTTACATACACTGTTGTATGCTATTCCAAGGCATCGTTGTCATACTAATCTTGATATTTGATTCAAAGAGAAATAAGAGGTATTGGTTTATTGTTTAAGTATTGAGCCGCCAGAGTGCTAGGTTTAAAATGAGGGAAGAATTGCTTGCACCTCGATACACTTACCAGCTGGCTTTGGCATGCCGAGATACACGCACACACAGCACACATACACACAGCATGATCTATCTGAATGTTGTCACACAGTACACATAGACACACAGCACACATGATCTGTCTGACTGTTGTCACACAGTACACATACACATAGCACGCATGGTTTGTCTGAATGTTGTCTAAATGTTGAGTTTTGAGCCAAATGCCTTATGTCACGTACATCTTTCACATCAATGAACTACGGTAATTAACACGTTCTTGCGAAATGGGAAATTTAACAGCGTATAGCAGAAGTAGAATTAAACCCAACACGCATCTTTCCAGAACAATCACGATTTAGGTTAGTCAAGAGATTCTGGTTAGACAAGCAATTTTGCAACAGGACTCTATTAGCTGTTAGGTTTCAGGATCTCTACTATACTAATAAAGAGTACTAGTTAGGGCCAAGACTTTATGAGTTGCAAATAGAAATTGGGGAAGCAATTGTTACAGTTATAAATCATGACTCCTTTTTTTGTGGCAATTAATTACCTTTAAAATAGACATGCACCAGAATTGCCCGGTTTTCAGCATGATCAGCCACGCCCGATTAGCCTCAGATACTGTATAACCGATTCTGTGCCAAGTGCACGAGCTTCTGAGTGGTACGACAGAAACACATTTGTACTGCGTAAAAAACACCGCAAGCACAAATTAGCCTCAAAAATCACATCCATTATAAGCCATATGCATCTGTCATAATTATTATGGTTTGAAATAATAATTATGGCAGATGTCAGAACATACACACGTAGACAAAATTGTTGGTACCCTTTGGTCAATGAAATAAAAACTCACAATGGTCACAGAAATAACTTTAATCTGACAAAGTAATAATAAATAGGAATTCTATGAATGTTAACGAATGAAAGTCAGACATTGCTTTTCAACCATATACAACCTAATTATTAAAAAAAATAAACTCATGGAACAGGCCTGGACAAAAATGATGGTACCCCTAACTTAATAGTTTGTTGCACAACCTTTTGAGGCAATCACTGCAATCAAACGATTCCTGTAACTGTCAATGAGACTTCTGCACCTCTCTGCAGGTATTTTGGCCCACTCCTCATGAGCAAGCTGCTCCAGTTGTTTCCGGTTTGAAGGGTGCCTTTTCCAGACGGCATGTTTCAGCTCCTTCCAAAGATGCTCAATAGGATTGAGGTCAGGGCTCATAGAAGGCCACTTTAGAATAGTCCAATGTTTTCCTCTTAGCCATTCTTGGGTGCTTTTAGCTGTGTGTTTTGGGTCATTGTCCTGTTGCAAGACCCATGACCTGCGACTGAGACCCAGCTTTCTGACACTGGCCAGCACATTTCTCTCTAGAATCCCTTGATAGTTTTGAGATTTCATTGTACCCTGCACAGATTCAAGACACCCTGTGCCAGATGCAGCAAAGCAGCCCAGAACATAACAGAGCCTCCGCCATGTTTCACAGTAGGGACAGTGTTCTTTTCTTCATATGCTTCATTTTTCCGTCTGTGAACATAGAGCTGATGTGCCTTGGCAAAATGTTCCATTTTCGTCTCATCTGTCCATAGGACATTCTCCCAGAAGCTTTGTGGCTTGTCAACATGTAGTTTGGCATATTCCAGTCTGGCTTTTTTATGATTTGTTTTCAATAATGGTGTCCTCCTTGGTCGTCTCCCATGTAGTCCACTTTGGCTCAAACAACGACGGATGGTGCGATCTGACACTGATGTTCCTTGAGCATGAAGTTCACCTTGGATCTCTTTAGAAGTCTTTCTGGCCTCTTTTTTTTACCATTCGGATTATCCGTCTCTTTGATTTGTCATCAATTTTCCTCCTGCGGCCACGTCCAGGGAGGTTGGCTACAGTCCCATGGATCTTAAATTTCTGAATAATTTGTGCAACTGTAGTCATAGAAACATCTAGCTGCTTGGAAATGGTCTTATAGCCTTTAACATGCTTGTCTATAATTTTCTTTCGAAACTCCTGAGACAACTCTTTCCTTCGCTTCCTCTGGTCCATGTTGAGTGTGGTACATACCATGTCACCAAACAACACAGTGACTACCTGGAGCCCTATATATAGGCCCACTGACTGATTACAAGATTGTAGACACCTGTGATGCTAATTAGTGGACACACCTTGAATTAACATGTCCCTTTGGTCACATTATTTTCAGTATTTTCTAGGGGTACCATCATTTTTGTCCAGGCCTGTTCCATGAGTTTATTTTTTTAAATAATTCTGTTGAAGCATGGTTGAAAAGCAATGTCTGACTTTCATTGGTTAACATTCATAGAATTTTTTTTAATTATTACTTTTCTCAGATTAAAGTTATTTCTGTGACCATTGTGAGTTTTTCTTTCATTGACCGAAGAGTACCAACAATTTTGTCCATGTGTGTAGATACATGTTGTTTAGTAAAATTTAAATTAATTGAATTTAAATGTACAGCTTTTTTGTTTAATTTATTTATAAGTGAAATGTTAAACTCCTGTATTTGAGGTCAGTTTGTATTGTTTAAATGCTGCGCTTGGAATGTTATAAGGAATGGGCTACATTTGAGCACTCATTCTCACTTCAGTTAGGAAGCTGCTAAAGGATGCTGAGGTATAAAACTTTCTAGTTATAACACCTTTAAATTTTTTAAGTCTTAAAATTAACAAAGTTGGGGGAAAAGTGTTTATTGAATCAGGGATACTTTATAAAATCGTGATATCAAACAAATTAACATTCGAGTTAGGAATTTCCGCGGATATGAACGGACCGCTACAGTTCTACAGTACTTCTGGTTCAATCAAGATACCAATATTTATAATTATAAACAATATTTTCAGAAATTAGTCTCACCAGTTTTAATAAATCAGTCTAGAAGCACGATAATAAAAAAAATGGTTGTCCTATAAGGCAGTCCTGATGGTGAATAATCCTAAGTCCAGAGTTCACAGTCCGAGGAAGTGGAAAACAGGTCTGAGACAAAAACCCCTTGCAATTTAAAGGCACAGAGACAACACTCACGATTGAGTGAAATTCATTTCCTTAGGTGCGATTGCGGTTTTTGACTGCATGATGGCAGTGTGGGGAAAAGGGGCAGATTTTGTCAAGTGGATTTACATATTTTTACATTGTATATTCATGTCAAAAAGCGTATAAGACTCACTTTGACAGACTTAAGAACAAATCAGGCTTATGAACAAGCTCAGAGAACAGAACTTGTTCGTAAGTCGGGGACTACCTGTATACAGAATCACAACATTAATCGAATCAGCACCTATGTACTGTATCGTTATAATATCATATCAGGTGGTGACTGGAGTTACTACTATAAATGCAATATTGTACATAAGCAGTTAAAATAAAACAAATGTTTTCAAGTCAAATGCTTCCATTGCTTAATTAGTTTTCAGAAAGTAATAATAAGCCAAATGTTTGCACACACATTGTTTTTCTGTGTGCTCCTGTTTTCTGCTTGAGTCAGTAGTGCCAGTGTTCCTTGGGAAAACTCTGACAAGGCTCTTACAGAGAGCTTTAAATCCAATAACATGAGCTTAGTTTCTAATACTACAGGGATCATGTTCAGGGTACAACAAGGACATACACTCAGTTCCAGAATTATTGGTATTTTGGGTAAAGAAAATTTGTTTATTAAAAAGTTGTCCTCCCAAATACTAAAAAATAATAATAATAAAATACCGACTGAGGCATTACAGAATGCTGAGCGTACTCATCAAAATGGAATCTCCCCACATCATCCCAGTCTCTTGTGGACAGTCCTTTTAAGGTCAGCAACAGGTTTTTAATATGGTATACGTGGGGAGACTAGAGTGACCATACCAGCATGCAAAAAGCTCGAGCCTTACTCTGTAGAGAGTAAAAAGACTAAAACACTACTTACTAATGAGTAGACAAAATTGGCTCATCTAATATAAAGTGATGTGTGATCAGGGATTTGTGATCGGTCCCAAAACCCTGATCGGAGCACCCCTTCTAGAAGCAGCAGCAGCAGTAATAGTAGCAATAGTACAGTAGCAATAGTAGTAGCTGTAACAGTAGTTACTTCTAAGTTAAAATAGAAGTAAAAGTAGCAGGAGTGGCTGTAGAATCCTTTTAGACACTTAGAAAGAATATGCTTTTGTATTGTATATTCATGTTATTTTCACAATCAGATTCATCAGAAAGATTTTTTCTTGTTAATTTATTCATTATTTTTCATATTCACATAAGGGTAATTTTATACACCACTGCTTCTGTTTTTTTCCCTTTACTGCTCATTTACTTTTTATTTTGCTTCATAACTGTACAAATGACACACATCTTAATAATGAAATGCAAAAAATGTAAAAGCAAAATAAAAAATGTAAAAAAATAAAATAAAAAAAAACACATTTAACAGGGTACATGTACAGTACAGTACTATATAGAACACACCTTCAGAAGAGCAGGGCAGAGTCCTTGCCTAGACCACATGGTTTCTCTGTGGACCCTTTACTCCTCTGAGATCATCTTTAATTGAGAGCACGACAGACAGGGCCTTGATGAGATTCATCCTGACTGATTCAAAACATGCCAGGAGCAACACAGACATGCTGGAGGCAGTCATGCAAATAAGACTCACAGACATACTGTAAAACATGGCAGTACAGGAAAGAGTTGCTGTGCACGTATGAACGTCTGTAAAGTACGTACGGTCCGAATCCGCAGTTGAGAAGGGTGAAAAAGGTTGTGTTGCTAATTCGCTTAATCTCACACTGAATGAACATGGGAATGAAAATGACACTGATGATATCAAACACACCTTGAGTGTTAAGAGCTGGAAAGCTCTATTTTTGTCTCTGCTGACCATAGAGCCCAGGCCTCGTAGCGTCTAGAGTCCTCCCGGTGCTTAGATGAAAAAGAATGCTTTCCTCTGGTATACATTACAAACAATATACCGGCAGAGTCTAATTATAGACTGGTCACAGTACAGTGCACTGTGAAAACCAGGGTTACAGAATTAAAATTTAATAGCATTCCGATCTCGCTCTATATATGCAGTCATTGTAAGTCTGTTACATTCTACAGTACTGTAAATACATTAACCATGTGGACAATTTGTGCCTTTGATGTGTATATGTCTCTTCCGCACATGCTGTCTATTCAGGGTAAAATATCACGTTAATTGGCTCTGTTGAGTGACCCGTATAGCCACGCCCACCCCAAGGGAAAAAGCGCTAGATTACTGGTATATTAATTACTCTGATTTACCATTTAGCCATTTAGTGATGTTTACTGTAAAAGGTTACAATACACCTGCTTTCTTTTCCAGTCTGACAAGTTCTGTTTGTTTTTAAAGAATGCTTTATATATATATATATATATAGTTCCTGATTTATTTCATTTCTCATTTAATTTTGGGTTTCATTTCCTTCCTGTATTGTAAATTTCCTTAAATTCATATACGTCCTAAACACTCAAATGAACCCAACATAAATGCTTTTGTGCTTTTTCCCTTAAAACATTTGTAAGTGCAGTCAGTTTTTTTTTCTTTCATTTAAATAAAGTTAAAAAAATATGATTTTATATTCTTAGAACAAATATTTACACCTCATAAATTTATCTTTTTTAAGTTTGACAACGGGCAGCACGGTGGTGTAGTGGTTAGCACTGTCGCCTTGCAATTCCAGGGTCTGGGTTCGATTCCCGTCTCTGTGTGCATGGAGTTTGCATGTTCCTCCTGTGCTTGGTGGGTTTCCTCCGGGTACTCCGGTTTCCTCCCACAGTCCAAAGACATACTGTGGAACCTCGGATTGCGAGTAACGCGGTTTACGAGTGTTCCGCAAGACGAGCAAAGATTTTTAATAAATTTTGATTTGAAAAACAAGCAACTTGGTTCACGAGTGCCGAGTATCATGTATCACACATGCGCCTCTTATTTTGACCCTGAGCATCAGTCTTGCGCTGCGGAATTGTGTGTAATCGTCTCCCCTGCTGGGTCTTAGTGCTCGTCTCTTGTATAATCAACATCTCCCTCTCTGTTTCAGCGTCTCCTATGTGTGTGCGCGTGCGTAATTTGACACCGACACACGCGCACACACACTCTCTCACCTTTTCACCCCCCCTCCCCGGCTTCACAAACACACAGAAACTCTGCTCTGTCACGATTCTTTTCAAAGGTAAGGTGCAGGTTCATTTGTTTTGTTTTTGTTTTTTTACTTTACCGCAGTGATTCCTTTAGTATGCGCTAACATGTCAGAGAGATTTATTTTTTTCTGGTTAAAACGGTCTTTCTGCTGTGTTTATGTGTGTGGGTTTGTTGTGAAACTTAAAAAGTGATTCCGTTAGTATGCTCTCATGCCAGTGTCAGAGAGATTTCTTTTTTTCAATGTGTCCGTTGTGTGTGTGTGTGTTTGTTGTGAAACTTAAAAAGCGAAGTGGGGAGAGGGAGGAGGAGTGTTACTGTGTAAAACGAGGCGAGGGAAGGAGCTAATTCCACATACACACACATGGCGTTGCGCGCACCAACAAAAACACTTATCTGTCGGGATTTATTTGTGCAGGTTAATTTGTTTTATTTTCACTTTATAGATTGTATTAATTATTTTTATGTATTTATTTTTTGGGGCTGTGAAACAAATAATTTGAGTTTTCATTATTTCTTATGGGAAAATGATGATTTGGTTTACGAGTGTTTTGGAACACGAGCCCACTTCCGGACAAATTATGCTCGTAATCCAAGGTTCCACTGTACTGTAATAGGCTAACTGCCGTTCCCTAACTGCCCATAGTGTGCGAATGAGTGTGTGAGTGAGTGTATGTGTGTGCGCGCCTTGTGATGGATTGGCGCCCTGTCCAGGCTGTACCCCCCGCCTCGTGCCCTAAGCCACCTGATGATGGGTGAGTGAGAGTGAGTAAGTTTGACAAGTTTTAAATTGAATATAATTTATTTAGGGTTACAAATCATTGTGGCAATTTATTGTTAAGATTTGACTTTCCTAAATATGTTTACTTTGATTAAAGGTTTTTATTAATGCAATTAAACACAAAGGTGGAAGGGTGCCAATATTTTTAGAGCTGACAGATACAGTAGATAGATAGACAGATAGATCTTTTTTATCCAGACAACAAAGGTCCATATCAGCACAAACAACACCAAACAACATAAAAATCAGGCATTTCTTCCAAAGAAATCTACATTGTATCACTGACTGTAACCCACTATGAGGAAAGCCTATGAAGGGGTTTAGTTAATTAATCTCTCAGCATACAGCGCATGTGCTAAATGAGTGTGAGGTAGGGGTAATTAGCATTAGTGTGTCTGCAGCAAACGGTATACAACTGAAAAAAGATACTACAAGATGCTACCCACACCGTCCAAAATCAGATCAGGCATGCTGCCCACACAGGATGTGCTTTCCGGGCAGTTTTTTTAGGCCGTTATATAATTATGCCATGTCATTTTATTAAAAAGAAGGAAAAAAAAGTGGATGCGCATTTGCAATATTGAGCTAGCAGGAGAGTAAAACTCACCTCACACTGAAGGCATCTGGTCCTACCTCGTCACTCTAGAAGGGATGAACACCTGAGAACATGAGAACATCACACGATTAGAGCCACACAGTACAGCCGGGTCTTGCTCAAGCAACGATTCCACAAACTATGTAGTGCTATGTCTTACTGTGAAGTTACCATATCATTAATAGTACCACAAAAGAAAATGCAGGCTATGCTCTTGACTTGTATCTGCAGTGCACTGCTGCAACATGATTGGCTGACTGGATATTTGCATGACTGCAGAAGTGTCCAGATGTGCTATAAATAAGCGATATCGCAGAGTGAAGTGAAACGTCCCAGTGTTGTTACAGTAAATATGAGCACTCATGGAACGTCTCGTTCTAAAAGTTGCACAAAAACACGAGTAGTGAGTGTATAGGATCTAATACTACAGAAACTAATTCTTTACGATTGTGTATGTGTATTATATTTTATTCCACAATTATATGTGAAATATATTTGTACATAGGATCAAGAGCACAACATTACAACTTTTGGTACTAATCATTTAAAATGCAGCCTGAAGCTGCGACCTCTGTTCACACTGTACGTTTGAGTAACTGAGCATGATTTAAGTGTTCACACTGATTTAGGTCATTACAGGAAAGTGTAAAATACTGGAAAGAGGAGAGAGCAGCTGCCTGCCAAAACCCACATTTAAAATCAGGCACAGAAGCACTTTCAGAAAAAAATCACTTCTGCTAACGATACGTCATCATAAACAAGATTTTGTCTCCTTCTTCTCCTGCTTCCAAGTCGTTCCAAATTGCATCTAGACCATCCATGTTGTTCTGTTCACAGGTATCAAGGTAACTAGCTTCTAACACAAGGCTGAATTCCAAATCCATCTCTAACCCCTAATCAAGGGTACTACTTCGTGTGTGGAACAAGGGCTTATATACATTAAATAGTTCCTAGCTTTCCATATTACGCCATTTGGGATACACCGGAAGTTAATGGTGCTGATATTCTAAAGTGGAAATAAGTGATAATATAAAGTAGATCGTAAGTTCCTCTAGACTGCCCACAACCTCTATGGTTCATTCTCCTCAACGTTTGACTACATATCCTTCCATCCATCCATCCATCTAGGAGCCTCTGTAGTCCAACTATGGACCGTGGAAGCCAATAGTAATACCATTGTATTGTATGTAAAATAACTAGTTAAATAAACTCAAATCATAATCTGTTGATAATAAATGGCATTTGTGGAACTGTTGTATGAAAGCTATATCACTCTCATGATTGTGCTGCTGTACTGAACATCAGCATGACGGTGATATCTTCAGCACTCCACATCACGTATACAAGCACAACAAACCTCGTATGATATTGCATAACTAAAGAGGCCACATGTACAAACTCACACAAACACTTCAACACCATGCTTGAGCTGACATATTAATATACTTGATATCTCCACTTAAATATTTCAATTAGAATGTACGTAATGTTACGTAACGCTAGATGAATGAGCACGAGTAATAGGAGCTTCAGTGGCTCGTTTTTGTCAAGTAGAGATTAATGTGTCCTCCTCTTAAACCCCAGACCCAGACGAGTCGGTTTCTCAGCACGCTTGCTCCTAAGACAAAGGACCCACTTAGGGAAATATCAAGCAGTCCACACAAGAGCAAGTTATACTGTATACACGGACAAAAAAATAAATACTGTACGCAGACTCTATTTCCAAGGAAGTCACTGGATCAAGACGACGTTCCAAATCAAATAGAGTGGCTTTGTTCAAGACAACCACACACGCGCACACACACACACACGGCATGTTGTAAACATGACTCGATGGCATATCCATAAGAATGCTCATGAAAAGAAAAGAAAAAAGAAAAGGACCTTGATGAGTTTTGAGGGGCGGTGCTTGAGTTATTCATGCTGATCTTGAGGAAGATGGAAGAGAAACTGATCTCACATCCAGAGCTGTACATACAAGTGTTAAAAAATAAATCAATGGGAAGAGCTTGTATAGAGCCTAAGCTTCGTACGCTGTTAAAGATACATATTTTAACAAAAATCAATCTTCACCCACAAACCAAACTTTTCCAGTGTTTTACAGTGTCTTACTCCATTTCCTGAGCCTAAACTTACTGCTGCACGGGGGCTGTTTTTACAGCTCTAAAGTTTGGGGTCATAGAGGGTTGCAATATAAATATAACTGCTATAATTAACAATCATGACAAACCCTTTCCCCTTCCAAAAAGCCCTTCTGGATTTATATATTGAGCCCCTTATGGGATATAGAAGAGAAATATGAATGAAAGAGAGGAAAGTACAAGGAAGGAAAAAAAATTCAAACAAAAAATGACTGGGAAGCCTTTGTTGTTGTTGATCGATCACTGCTCCCACCGAGCAGTCGCCAGAGCAGATCATCAGATGCGCAAAACAACTTTGGCACAGGTTTTACACCAGATCCCCTTTCTGGAGCAGCCCTCGCGTTTTATCCTGGCTTGGGACCGGCACTGCCTCCAGTGGCTGGGGTTTGGGCACTAGCTTGGAATCGAACCCAGGCCTTTTGCATGATAAGCCAGAAACCTACAACCGAGCCACCAATGTCCACTTTAGAAAGCCTCGGTGGGGTTCACAAATCCTACCTTTTTCTTAACCCCATGTTGAGATGGTTGAGGTTCTCCTAGGGAGTGACAATGATGGATAGGATCAGAAATGGGTCCATCAGCGGGACATTCTGGAGATAAAGTCAGAGACGGCGGATTTAGGTGGTTTGGACATGTTCGGAGGAGAGACTGTGAATATATCGATAGAAGGACGCTGAGGTTGTAACTGACAGACAGGAGGTCTAGAGGAAGACCAAAGAGGAGATTTATAGATGCAGTGAGAGAGGACATGAAGAAGTTAGTTGGTGTGAGAGAAGAGGGTGCAGAGGATAGGGTTAGATGGAGGCAGATGATCTGCTGTGGCGAAGATACTAATAAAGAAGTATTGATTATTGAAATGCTAAAAAGAACCAGTGCAAAAAAAAAATGTTTGCCAGCATTTAAGAGCAAACGTATGTGTGGTTAAGAAATCTTGCCTTCAATGTTATAATTGGTTAGAAACATTCATTCTCGTCTATTAGTTGGTAGGAACCTAATGGACGAAGGCAGGTCTTAAATTCGAGGTTTTAGCACCTGGAAATATATGAGTGAAGCTTGCACATTATTTTATTTTCGAATGAATATTATATTTTATTTTCAATAAAATTGTGTCGCTACACTTTATCACAATATTCAACCTAGAATATTACTGTTATGGACATGCAGCTTATAATCCAATTATAGTAAATTTATATGCAAGCAAATGTTCCTATACCAAGAGAGTCCATGTACTGTAGTGCCCACTAACTGTTATTTCTTTCTGGGAATTGCCATTTCTTTAGGTTACCTGTCATGAGGATTTTACACCCTGCAAAATCCCAGGACCTTCTGACACTTTCTCAGAAGTTATAGGGCCTGGATTCTAGCATAAAGCTAAACAACATGCCAAGAATCAGTTGCCTAAAAGGACTTGGCAAATATACTATAAGCAGACCATCATACCTGACAGACCACCATCGCATTGTAAGTGGGCGCTGGGATGTTTCTTAACCTTCAACAAGTAAATAATGAAGTACCGCCAGGTTCTGATCCACACTGTTCGAGCTAACATGCTGTCACTGTGAGATATCTGAAAGAAGTACGGCATTAACCGTCACCGCTATGCCAACAACATACTGAACCCATAAGATCAAGTTGCTGAACCGGACACATTTTCCAAGATCTTTAGATAATCTGATTGCATTAGACCTGGCCAATACCCATTATCTGAGCATGGATCAAAACAAAGGACCAAAATGGTTACACAGTCACTGCCTAAGCACTGCAAAAATCTTTTTTAATCAGTACATTAAAAATCTGGGTGTCCTCTGAATAACAGCCTGGTCATTTTTTCCTTCACTGAGGCCACTCAGGCATTCCTGACACATCTTCCCCTCCATGACTTCTAATACCAAATGCAGCTGTATAACCTGATTTTCAGTCTCCCCAACTTCTCCACTAATTGCCATGTTTCCCTGCACTCACTTCCTGTAGCAGCCCACATCGGATTTACAGCACTGATAATTGCCTACAAAGCCGAAAAAGGACCCCACCTACCTAAAGACGCTTCAGTCCTAACATAAATCGTGCCTTGACTTGACCTCCTCAGGAAGACATGGAAGACACGCACGAGGACTCTGCTTTATTCCACCGCCTACAAGAATAGAGAAGAGTCACTAGCTGTCTTCACCCGAAGAGCAATCATTTTTAATAAGCTTTTTAATTTGAAAAAGAAATTTTTTTTTTTTTTTTGCTGCAGTTCCGACTCTTGAGGACGCTGAACTCCTACCTCTACAACAAGGTTTTAGCTTGATGGTATTCTTAGCCTCTGACCTAATTGCACAAGCATGAGAACGTGTTTTGCTGGAGACTACAAAGCGCTTATGTAAGATGCTTTGGATAAGGATATCTGCCAAACACTTAGGTGTCACTGACAGAAACAGAGAGATAGGCATGCTTGAGTCATCAGGAATAAAAAAAAAAATCTATAGATATGATAATTTGGTCATTCAGAGCATTCAGCTGACTTCATTTTATTGGCACATAACGTTGCTGAGTCTAGACTTGACCAACTGAAGCAACTCCGGATCATAACACTGCCACCGAAGGCATGTAAAGTAGCCACGATGCATGATGGGAACATCTCTTCATATGTGCTTCCCTTCTTACCCTGATTCACTCATTGCTCTGGAATAGGGTCAATTTGATCTCATCGAACCACATGAACTTTTTCCATTGCTCCAAAGTCCCTAGCAAGTAAGACTGGGAAACACCAGGGACCACACAATTGCTTATTTGATTTATATTGCGTTTCTGTATTGGGGAATAGTTTAGAGAGTACCACCTGTACGACTAAAAGGAAACTCTGGTGTTTTACCACCTCAAAGTCTCAAAACTGATCTCGACAATGAATGGATGTTGAGCAGGTACGAGCATGCCGGCGTGCTTCTAATGCATGAGAGTTTCAAAACTAATTCACGTACATGGCCAGTTAGAGACTGGTGTAAACATAGTGGGTTTTGAGACGGATTTACTCACACAGCTTGGAGAAAAGGCTGATTAATTGAACAGCACTGAATCGGTTATATCCGAGGCTGGTAGTTCATGACTGATCAAGCTAAAAAAATTTTTTTTAAAACAGCAGATTTCCAGTGAATGGTGCATCTGTGCTATAAATGTAAGAAGTATCCAATAAATAAATACATAAATAAATAAATAAATAAGAATCCCAATTCTCATGAATCGAGCTTAATCTGAAATCTCTATAAACAAGTGGTTTCTTATGGAGACAGTTGTTTATGCCCAATCCTACTGTATGTGTGGATATTTTCACTATTAAACAGAGCTGAGATTTTTATTGTCAATCTGTTTATGATTGTGATCTCCATTGATAATATTTTTCAGTCTACAAAGTTGATGTCTCAGCTCTATCCTTGCAGGTTGTATTCGTGCGTTGGACAGAATTTAACTACATTCAGGACTTTCAAATCTCCTTAGTTGTTTTCTTTGTTTTATGCAGGCCAATAATTTGACCCTTCTGGGTTTGACCCCTGGCCAATAATTTGACCCTTCTGGGCCAGGCAGTGTATTTAGTTTAAAATGAGTAACCTGATAAAACTTTAACATTCCACTTTTTTTTTTTTTGCAACCAAACACAGTCATAAAAAAAGGAAAAAAACACCCACACTTACATTTTATACTGAAAATCAAGCATGTCCAAACATTTCCCAAAGTACAACAGGTGGTTGGAACAGTCAGTCAGACTGCATTCCGGACTTGTGCGACTTGTTCCATCTTAAGCGCTAAAATGCCATCGCGCAGTCGCTATTTAAAAACAGTTTCAGCACAAAAAAAAATCCAACTGTATTAATGCTGAGGCTTTCACACATCTGTAAAATCATTTTTTCCCCCCGAGGATGAAACGAGAACGGATGAAAGAGACGATGATGAAAGTGACTGCTCTGGGTATCTCGGTTTCATTTGCCTCAGTTGTATGAGACAGGATTATAATATCCCAGCAGCTCATCTAGTAGACTCGGCACATTCCTTGTTCCCCCGATTCTCTCTGTCACTTATGATTTTGGTCAATGAGTGAAAGTGAAATGTTTTGAGGACAGGAGGAAGATGTGCATAAAAGATGGCAGCGGTGTCAGAGTTAAAGATTGACAGGGCCACTTTCGAAGGTGCCAGGAATGATTTAAAAAAAAGAGGAAGAAGACGAATGGAGGACACAGGGGTTGTGGGAGAGTACGAGTAATGAAGAAATATGATGCAGTTCACAACCAGGGGGATCACTTCCATCAGCAACTAAACAATCAAAGGAATACTCCAACATTAGCTCGATCTCAGGAGTTCCCAAACTAGCGGCATGATCCCACATGAGGTCGCTGGGTTTACAGAAACTCAAAGTTGCCTCTATTGTCTTATTTTTCTGTTCTGTGAAAAAGCTTGTGTTACTCCTTCAAAATGTAAAAAACAGTTCACATTCTACTTAGGTTTTTTTTTTTTTTTTTTCCCCCCCATTCCTGCCATGCTGCACTAGCATACGAGTTCAATAATTATAACAAACACTTGAGGAATCTCTTAGATAACAGAAGTCAATATAATGACCATGAGAGGGGTCAGGTGCCATCCAGACTCGAATACCGGAACAACTTAAAAGCCAGATAGTTTTCACAAAATACAAAAGAATCACTGTGAGCTAAATTCAGAGCAAGACTTCACAGAGAGTGCTTGTGAGGCAGGAATATTTACTCTGTGTCTGTGTGTGTGTGTGTGTGTGTGTGTGTATTTGGTTTTGATACCGCCTCTCTGAGCCAGAGGCACTAAACTTCCCTTATTGAAAAAAGTCTGGTGAGAAAAAGTGTTATAGTAGAATTCTAATTAGTTTGTAAAATACTGAACCTCGAAAAACATTTCGATGAGACAGGTATCAAAATCTAGATCTAGATTCTACCAATCGGCCACAATCAGCCATAACCTTACAATTCACAACATTAAGCCCAATATTGTTTAGGTTCACCCCTTTGCCACCTTTGCAGCTGTGACCCCTCAGGGATGATTCCACAAGACCTTCGAGGTTGTCGTGGATTACCAGTGAATATATCCATCCATCTATGAACCTCTATAGTCCAACCAGAGTTCATGGAGGCCAATGGTGACCACTGGAGGCCAATGGTGACATACTGTATTTATTCCTTTTTTGTACAACCATGGTTGGACCACCAGTCAACAGGTGACTATACAGTATATAAAACCGCCATATGTTAAATATCCTGCAATTTAATATCTGTAGAAGCTTAGACAGATGCCCAGGTCATGCACTTTGAGGTGCTCCCCCTAACTGACTCCATTAGAATACAGCACTAGTCATCTGCATTTCTGAAAGATTAGATTCAATGGGCTTTAAACTAGAGAAAATATAAGCCTATATTCAGTTGTACTTGTTTCCACTCTAGAGTAAGACATTACGCATTGTGTCCTTTTCTGTGTTTATTTCTTCAGTAACAGAAAAGACGATCTCAAATGTGCAGTGAATGGCCCGATATAAAACCAGCTTTTCCACACTTTAAAACGCTGCATGCACAGTGGTACTGTTGTGTTTGAGCGCTCGCCTTTTTCACCCACTTTGTAACCGAAATAGCTCCATATTTCATTTCAGGCCGTCTCATTACTGCTGCCATCTCTTCAAGTCTAGTCCCTGAACGAAAAAAAAACAAAAAAACAATGGTAGCTTCTCTATTGTTGCTTGCAGCTCGATTCTTCCTACAGGTCATATTGCAATCTCAGTCAGGTGTTTTTTTTTTTTTACCCCAGCTATGTCACACATGGTGCTTAAAAAGACAGACTCCTATCCCAGCCAGATCAATCAGATGTCTGCATAGTAAAAATAATGATTATTTCAAAATGCTGGAAGGGTCCGGTTTTCAAAACCCTAGTATCGGGGTATACTGGTACACCGTACAAAATGAATCATCAGTCAGGAAAACATGAATATGATCGTGGTTATGAGTGATGGCCAATGGAGCCTGGATGTTGTGGTGGACTCCAACCTGTCCTCTGCTGACATGACGATCTCCTGAATGCAAGCTCAAACTTCCCACTAGATGGTAAATCTACAGCCACGGCCAAAAGATTTGAGAATGACACAAACAATACAGTCTGCTACTTCAGTGTTTTTAGATCTTACTGCCAGATGTTACGGTGGTATACTGAAGCATAATTACAAGCATTTCTTAAGTGTCAAAAGCTTTTATTAACAATTACATTAATTTTATGCAAAGAGTCAGTATTTGCAGTGTTGACCCTTCTTTTTCAAGACTATTGCAATTCACCCTGGAATGCTGTCAATCAACTTCTGGGCCACATCATAACTGGCGGCAGCCCATTCTTGCATAATCAATGCTTGGAGTTTGTCAGCATTTGTGGCTTTTTGTTTGACCACCATCTTTTGAAGATTGACCAGAAGTTCTCAATGGGATCAAGGTCTGGGGAGCTTCCAGTAAATGGACATCAAAATTTCAGCGTTTCCACTACAGTTATCACTTTTGCCGTATGGCATCAGGCTTGAAAAGGCATTATTCGTCATCAAACTGTTCTTGTATGGTTGGGGGCAGTTGCTCTCAGACTATGTTTTTCTATCATCCTTTATTCACGGCTGTTTTTAGGCAAAATTGTGAGTGAGCCCATCTTTTCTTCTCTGGACAAGCTTTTTTTCCCCCATATGGCCCAAACAATCAGAAATGGGATTCATCAGGAAAAATTACTTTACCACAGTCCTCAGAAGCCCAATCCCTGTACCTTTTGCAGAATATCAGTCTGTTCATGATGTTTTTCCTGGAGAAAAGGGGCTTCTTTGCTGCCCTTCATCAATCATCAATCCCGTGACACCACGCTCTACCTACTGCTTCTATTTTACACACGTGGACAAAATTGTTGGTACCCTTCGGTCAATGAAAGAAAAACTCACAATGGTCACAGAAATAACTTTAATCTGACAAAAGTAATAATAAATAAGAATTCTATGAATGTTAACCAATGAAAGTCAGACATTGCTTTTCAACCATGCTTCAACGGAATTATAAAAAAAACAATGAACTCATGGAACAGGCCTGGATAAAAATGATGGTACCCCTAACTTAATAGTTTGTTGCACAACCTTTGGAGGCAATCACTGCAATCAAACGATTCCTGTAACTGTCAATGAGACTTCTGCACCTCTCTGCAGGTATTTTGGCCCACTCCTCATGAGCAAGCTGTGGAATGTCTCCGGTTTGAAGGGTGCCTTTTCCAGACAGCATGTTTCAGCTCCTTCCAAAGATGCTCAATAGGATTGAGGTCAGGGCTCATAGAAGGCCACTTTAGAATAGTCCAATGTTTTCCTCTTAGCCATTCTTGGGTGTTTTTAGCTGTGTGTTTTGGGTCATTGTCCCGTTGCAAGACCCATGACCTGCGACTGAGACCCAACTTTCTGACACTGTCCAGCACATTTCTCTCTAGAATCCCTTGATAGTCTTGAGATTTCATTGTACCCTGCACAGATTCAAGACACCCTGTGCCAGATGCAGCAAAGCAGCCCCAGAACATAACAGAGCCTCCTCCATGTTTCACAGTAGGGACAGTGTTCTTTTCTTCATATGCTTCATTTTTCCGTCTGTGAACATAGAGCTGATGTGCCTTGGCAAAAAGTTCCATTTTTGTCTCATCTGTCCATAGGACATTCTCCCAGAAGCTTTGTGCCTTGTCAACATGTAGTTTGGCATATTCCAGTCTGGCTTTTTTATGATTTGTTTTCAACAATGGTGTCCTCCTTGGTCGTCTCCCATGTAGTCCACTTTGGCTCAAACAACGACGGATGGTGCGATCTGACACCGATGTTCCTTGAGCTTGGATCTCTTTAGAAGTCTTTCTGGGCTCTTTTGTTACCATTCGGATTCTCCGTCTCTTTGATTTGTCATCAATTTTCCTCCTGCGGCCACGTCCAGGGAGGTTGGCTACAGTCCCATGGATCTTAAATTTCTGAATAATATGTGCAACTGTAGTCACAGGAACATCTAGCTGCTTGGAAATGGTCTTATAGCCTTTACCTTTAACATTCTTGTCTATAATTTTCTTTCGAATCTCCTGAGACAACTCTTTCCTTTGCTTCCTCTGGTCCATGTTGAGTGTGGTACATACCATGTCACCAAACAACACAGTGACTACCTGGAGCCCTATATATAGGCCCACTGACACCTGTGATGCTAATTAGTGGACACACCTTGAATTAACATGTACCTTTGGTCACATTATTTTCAGTATTTTCTAGGGGTATTTTCCAGGCCTGTTCCATGAGTTTATTTTTTTAAATAATTCCGTTGAAGCATGGTTGAAAAGCAATGTCTGACTTTCATTGGTTAACATTCTTAGAATTTTAAAAAATTATTACTTTTGTCAGATTAAAGTTATTTATGTGACCATTGTGAGTTTTTCTTTCATTGACCGAAGGGTAGCAACAATTTTGTCCATGTGTGTATATGTATGATATCCTTGAAGACACATGGAAATGCCATTTTAAAGAGAGTTGTTGAATTCATCAGCATTTGTTTGAAATGCAAGATGATGTAATGCAGGGCCCGGATGCAATGGCTAGATTTTGATCTGTTCTTATTTATTCATTCATTCAAATCTTCAGTATACTGGACAGGAAGAATACACCCTGCATGGAAAGTCCCTCAAGCTCCACACGTGAAAAAACACACATTTACATTTGGGCATTTGGCAGACACTCTTATCCAGAGCGACTTACAAAAAAGTGCTTTGAAGTTTCCATCATTGGATAGACACTTACACTGTGCCATCAGTCAAGCACAGTTGGGAAGGGGAATTTAGTTTTAGTTTTTTTTTTTTTTTTTTGGGGGGGGGGGGGGGGGGGGTGTCTGGAGTTAAAGATTGAGAAAGACATCTAGAGGAGGTTCATTCCACCACCTACTGTAGAACAGAAAAGAGTCTGGACCAGACGAGCAGTGCAAGAGGCTTGGAGGGAACGTGGTGCAGTGCGTGGTGTGATTAGAGCTGAGAGGTAAGTGGGTGCTGGGCCGTTTTTAGCTTTGTAGGCAAGCATCAGGGTTTTGAATTTGATTCGGGCAGCTACAGGAAGCTAGAAGCTGTGACTGAACACACTCATTGACACCTGGAGGTCATTTTTTTTTGCCTACCGTTTAATGAAAGAGCCAAAGGAAAGCAGAAGAAACCACTATGGATATTGGTAGAACATGTCCTTAACCCAGGGCTACTAAAGGTGTGAGGGGGCATCATGACGAATTGAACCAGCATGCCATCCTGTCCTTAATACAGTTGAACGTCTTCGAAAAATATGTTTGCTATACTGAATTAAACTTGTAGAGCTCACAGAGAGGAGGCAGCTAAGCAACAGTTATCAACACAGCATAGTCTATAATCAAAGCAATATCCTTCTCTTACATCCGCAACACCTTCTGCTTTCTCTCTTTTGCAAAAACAACACACGAAACCAGGTATCCTGACTTTATAATAAGGCAAAAGACAAAACAGTATAGTCTGACAAACACACACACACAGGCAGAAGAGGGAATAGGGCAGTCGATGAGGGCTGAGTGAGCATCTAAAGCTGAGGAAACCCAGAAGCAGTGGATTAGCTCAGTTAATGAGTATGCCGATGACACAGCTCACCCCAGACATATGCACACACTCGAAATGCCATGGTAGTGTGTGTGTGTGTGTGTGTGTGTGTGTGTGTGTGTGTGTGTGTGTGTGTGTGTGTGTTATGGGACGCCGCACATCAACAGTGTCTGTGTTCCACACAAGCTTTAATAAGAACGGATTTAATAGGATTCATCGGCGGCTGTAACCTTACGCAATTACGGTTTAATACCTGGCCACGAGGCATGAAATGAGAGGGTCATCAAGTCATATTGTGGTCAGGGGTTATATTGGACTGCCCCATCAAATATCTCTAACACAGTTAGAGGAGCTGGTGAAGTTACAGCTATCAGTTCAGAAAAGGCTAATTAACTCAATCTGTGCCGTTTCCAAGAGCAGGCAAGGCACTACCAGAGTTGTAACAAAAAAAAAAAAAAAAAAATCTATTTCATAATTATTACACCCTTTTGGCACAGTGCTGCCTCACAAACATACCAAAGCCCTAGAGACTTTCAGTTTCACTCTGTTATAATAGACTGTGAGGAAGCATAATGAAGCGAGTCGTATACTCTCTCCAGCACGGTTAATCCATGCGTGTCTTTAATTGAATCACCCAGATTCAATATCTGTCTGTCTCAAGGATGGCGCAGACGATCCGAATCGATCAAGTTATTACTAGCAGCAGACGGGGTAGCACAACGGAAAGCGACTGGTCGAGTGCCTCCTGAAGAGAGGGACAGAAAACCGGTTTGCCATGCGAGGGATCACCTGGGGGGAGGAAAAATAGGCACATGGGCGATCAAGGCCAAATCCAGAGCTTACCTTTCCCCAGGGTTGGAGATGAAAGGATTACAGGGGGAAGAATGAGACAAGAAGAAGGACAGTACTGCTGTACCGAGTGTAGGTAGAGTCTGAGAAGGCTTGTTTGGAATGATCACAATATAGTCTGAAAATATGAAAGTTTCATGGTATTGTAAGGTAATATTTTAAAAACATATAAACTGGTGTATCGTAGCACTGAGAGTGCTTAGGGAAAGATAGTAAAGTTATGTTTTGTTCTGGTTAGCAATGCCATACTCTTTTGTGTGTTTGATTCATATGCAGCTGCAAAGGCCAGTGTGGACAAATTAAGGGGGCTACACTAGAATTTACTGATTTCTTAATTAGACATGCAGAAATATATACATTGTAATACCTCTGCATACGAATTTAATCAAGTGGAGGAGGGTTCCCAAGTCAAACTTTTGTATTGTGAAACGCATTTTCCCATAGGAAATAGGGTAAATGCATCCAGCCACCCAAAAATATCACCAATATTACCAATTTCCAACACTATAATCATATTTTTGCATATAAAAACAATCACAACATTTAGAGAAAGACATGTAAACGAAGTAAATAACAAAATACACAGATTTTGTAAACCTCACTCAATTTTAATTTAGGATTCCTCTTGGCACCGGCTGCTTTCAAAACAAAACTAAAAGTTCTTGCAGAGCTCTTTCATAATAAATCTTGCATAAAATGCTACAAAAAAAAAAAGGAAACTTACTTCGCTCGGCTTTCCACTTGCAAACAAGTTTTGACCGGCTACCAGAAGTACATGCAACCGGATGTACAGTATGCGCAACCAGAAGTATGTGCGACCGGCTCGGTCACTCGTATGCCGAAAATGCTATTTTGGTTCTTAAGGGTAAAAGGCCGGCCGTTCGTAAGCCGAGGTACCACTGTATTATGACCTTGATAAATGCACATTATTTTTATATTTTTCCCCATTGTTTCAGTGTTCTTCTATATTTTAGGATGCAGTGGGAACAAGGTCATCTCCACTTAACATCACGCATTCTGTTTCCCCCGGTTTTTCAGATCAAACTGTTTTATACCTGTATTGAAATGCCTTTGTGGAAGTGCATTTTTCAAACCAATCGATACCCTGGAAACAAAACTCGTGCAAAAACGGTGCCCAGAAGTCAAGGCAAGGGACCCCCCCTCTTATTTCAACCTGGTATGACATCATTTAAAACAGGAAACCTGAACAGTGTGTTCAGGTACGATATCAGAAAAGGAACAGACCAGAACAGAACAGGTAGTTTTTTCACCCCCATACACTATCCTTGTATAAATGTATAGGAGACCCATATGAATATAAAAACATGAATTTTGCATAACAGGTACCCGTTAAAAGTATTTTCAGCAGTGATGCAACCGTCCAAATATACACCCTGAGCAAGAGTGATATCATTAGATCCAAGGCAGTGTTTCTAGAAACAGCCAGAGTGTCTCCTGCCTCAGAGCCTCCTTGTCAATAAGACCTTCAGGTCAAAACCCATTATTGTTTTATCCTCCATCTTTCATTCCTTTCCTTTCTTCCTATCACTCCAATAACTCCCGTTATCACAACCTCGTTATACCTGACACTTTGCAAGTGTCACAACACAATATCACTATAAACCGGAGATTTATTTGTAGGTCAGCACATCCCTTTTATTATAGCAGGTCAGTTAAACTGAATAGACAGTCATGAAGACGAACGTTAAGAACGATCACAATGCGGGATTCCTTTGATAACGTTCTGGAGAGCACAGAAAGCAGTTTTTTATAAGTAACTTGCAGTTAATAGTAGAAAGGATGAATGGTGGAATTTCAGGGCTGCCCTGAGGGAGTTTGGACTTCACCCAACTCTTTACTCTGTCAGCTGTAAACAAGCAACCAGAAAGGGGGATCTGTATCACACACAGACAGGCACGCTCCGCCTCATTAAAATTCCGTAGCCTTCAGCAAACAGTGCCTGGATCAAGTATTATCGGGTAATATTTGCTTGAAGCTTAAACCATTTTCCAATCAAGTTACTAGATAATACACGAAAGCGAAAGGGCACAAAAGGTATCTGAAATCCTGCCGTGCTTTTTATTATTGTTGTCTTGTTCGGCTTTCTGCTTCCTAAAAGCCAGAAAATGTCTGACTCCACCTTTCCAGTTGTCCCCGGGTGAGGCAAAATCCATGACCGCTTTCTAACAAGATTAAAAGTTGGTCTTATAGCAAAAATCATTCTGTGGGGTTTTTATCCTCCTGTTTTTTCAAAAATGCTCTCCGTGGATGAGAAAATGAAGTTGTGTGTGTGCATTTTGGGGTTGTGCATTTTTAAATACTCATGAATTCACAGCGTCACCCTGCACATGCCCCCTGCAGCTTTGTTTTATTATTTCACTATTGAGCGGAGACGCTAGACTTGGAAAACACTCCGCGCTGCACCTGAATCCACTGCACTGGCGGTACAAAACATACTGCAAACAGAGATTATGGATAAGAACACCACGTTCAACTTTGGATTGATCGACTTCACACTTAGACACATGCAGTTGTCCCAGTCATCATCAGTACACACATCGTAATCCTTGTGACCTTTCGCTATGTTGATGTTTTTCCACATTTCGCCTTGGAAAACATTTCCACTGAAGCCGCGTTCGCTTATGGCCAGGTTTTCTATTTTCCTTTATGATGATCCTGCTCTATGTCTATAAGTTCTTTCCAGTTTTTTTTTATGATTTTCTCCAGATTTTCTCCCTAATGTAGTCGTAGCCAATTCCTGACCACATCTTTTAAAACGTAGCGCAACACACTCAGAGGATATCATTTTCCGCTCCTTCCGTTTGCGCGAGCTCTGGCCACAGCCACGATTGATGTCAGAGCACTAGTGCCTCCCATCCACCCCGTGTCGGCCAATGAGCTCTCGCTAGGCTCCCAGCTTCGAGAGTCGCGTGGTGTATCGGATGTGTATCCAATATAGGACAACATGCAAAAGTGACTCAAACGCAATCTGCTTTAGATTTGTGCGTTTAGACAGACCTAAAAAATCAGATCTGTGTCGCATTAGGGTAAAAAAAAAAATTCAGATTTGAGTCACTGCACCATAGTAATATGAACGTAGCCTATATATGTTCATTACAATGTGTCACACAGCATGCGCAAATATTTGCACAAATATCTTCTCTAGACATACAACCTTCCTGTACAAGTGTGTGTAGTGTACTGTACTTGACTTCTATTGCATTTTAGTGCACCCTATTTTTTTTCCCACCTCAGTATGTTTTAGTCTGTGCTGCTGCATAACTGCAATTTCCCTCTGGATTAAAAAAACGATTTCTCTTATCTTTTCAAAGATATTCCTATGTGTATGGATGGACATTAAAAGTCTTTCGAAATTCCCTCTCTCACAATCTAATTTTGCCATTTTCCTATCTGCTGCCTGAACGGCTCATTAAATTCAATTCAATATTACTTGCGCCCTCGAGGCTGTAGCGCCTCGCAGCCGGAGGCCTGGAGAGAGCTGATTGGCAGAGTTCTCTCAGAGGTGAGGGATGGGAGGAACTCCTGTGCATCTGGCATCAATCGCGGATCTATAACATCCAATCGCGGGCATCTGTGAGCTCATGCAACTGGAAGGAGCGAATAGGCGTGATGGGGGATTGCCCGAAGTATGTGTGGGAATCGGATACGACTAAATTATGGAGACAATCAGGAAAAATTCAATATTATTTGTACAGGGTTTTAAATAGGAAAAGTTGTCGCAAAGCAAAGAAACGTGACAGAAATTTCTCAACAGAAAACAGAAGTTCTCGAGCAGGTCAGCATAGGGAATAGTGACAAGGAAAAACTCCCTGAGAAGGCATGACGAAATCTCGAGAGGATCCAGACGTGCTGTTCTGGGTGAAACTAAACAGTGGGATTATAAAATACTCATTCACCAAGTGTGTCAAGTATCCAGGTGAGAAGAAGGCTGATTTAGGAATATTTTTTTTAGGAATTCCAGATGGGATCCATTGGGCTCTTTGGTACGTAAAGCTCCAAGGAGTAGTAGAGTGCAGGTTTGAACGCTGGATGCCGGGACATTTGCTGCATGTTTAATTTTCCATACCTGACTATGGGATCCTATAAGCGTTTTAGTGTTATTACGCTGTGTTGCCAAGTACTTTGGTGTGGAGCTCATGTGCATACATCATATAACTTTTTTTTGTACAATGACTCTTCTACAATCTGTGTCCATGTAAACCCCACTTTCAGGCTCAATCTTAAACCATATGGTGTGTGTGTGTGTGTGTGTGAGAGAGAGAGAGAGAGAGAGAGAGAGAGAGAGGGAGAGTTTGCAGTTCGAGCACAAGTACCTCACAGAAAAGGGGATTTTAATGAGCTTGGCCCGCTTACGCTCAGAGACAGGCAGGATCAGAGACGATTCAGGTGTCCATCCGACTGCCTGGCACTGTGAGCACAGACCTGAAAGACGTTCTGCTTGCAGGCACACATTAACCGAGGTTTCCTTTCTTTCCTTCTTTCCTTTTTTTAAAAATATATTATACACGTGGGGTAATTACTGAAATGCATCACATCTAACTCCCGCTTCCGACATTTTTTCAAACTTTTTTTCTCTTTATTAATTAATTAATTCTGACTACGCTGAGGTACAAACCCATTCAGGTTAATGAGCATCTGATTCTTGTTGCATAATGCAGAATGGATTCTTTCAAGATTTCTATTCATCATTCATGATACGAGCTTGAAATGTCTCCCAACTGTTCTTCAAAATAAGGCTGCCGTGATCCGCCTACACAAAAAAGAACAGTGATTAAATTAACAGGAATAAAGAATTAAGTAATCCTGGACAAAACAACAATGTTGCTGAGCATTGTGTGTGTCTTCGTGTGTGTTTATGTGTCTGTGCGACTTGGTTTGTTTCGTGATCACATTTTCTAAAGCTTGCGTAATTGCTTCACACTTTGTTCCTGCAAATCCAATTAGGAGGAAAAGGTGGAATGTAAAGCAGCAATTGGAAATCAAAACTGCCTCAGCCAGTGGAGTTTCTAGAAATATTAGGAATATTGGTCTGTTTTGACCATGGGAAGACATTTTGTTGGTCCCCACAAGGAAAACTGCTTTTCCTTGAAAGAAAGGAGGCTTGAATTCGCAGTAAAAGTTGCATTCAGAATATCTATTATCTATATAAATAACAGAAAGTTTTTGTCTGTACATTGGTCAGAACTCGCTCTTTAAAGATATCTTTCCCCGAAACAAGTCTCAGAAAATGGTCTGTCTGTATGTATATACTGTAGATTTGCATGTCTGTCTGTCCGTATGTATGTTTATACTGTATGTGTCTGTCTGTACGTCGGTCTGTCTGTACATATGTTTGCATGTGTCTGTCTGTTGGTATGTCTATGTCTGTCTGTCTGTATGCATATATGTCTGTCTATGTCTGTATGTGTGTCTGTATGTATGTATGTATGTATGTCTATGTCTGTATGTCTTTATGTCTATATTTATGTCTGTCTGTCTGTCTGTGAGTATATATCTGTGTGTCTGTATGCATGTATGTCTGTATCTATGTCTGTCTGTCGGTCTGTCTGTATGTATGTGTGTCTGTATGTATGTATGTATGTCTGTCTGTCTATGTCTGAGTGCCTGTATGTACTGTATCTGTATGTCTTTATGTCTATATTTATGTCTGTCTGGCCTATGTCTGTCTGTCTGTGAGTATGTACCTGTGTGTCTGTATGCATGTATGTCTGTCTGTATTTCTGTTCATCCAGATTATGTCACAGCATCACGCAAAACTGGCTGGACAGAATTTCCTGAAACTTCTGAGAAAAAAAAAAAAAAAAACCTTCTGAAGTTTAACGTGAAATCAAAATGTTGAGTAAAAGCGATGTTACGAGTTTATCTGTAATATAATATATTGATAATATACTGAAAAATAAGCTATTAATAATTTACTTGGTCAATGTAAACAAACACCTGCTCCAGTAGATGAAAAAAGTTCATATTTGCACTGCTAAACTAACAGCGATGAAGTGAATTTTAACAAGTTGGAGTCGTTTTATGACTAAACTTCAATCTTTATCTGATCTACTTTTTTCGATTTCTCATCTGTGATTCACTCTCTGATTACTGAACAGGGAGTGTATTTGGCTGACAACAAAAGAAGTACAACTTAGTGTAAACGAGGTATAACATGATTAACCCTACAAAAATTTTTTTCTTTGTATTAATAAGTTAGCCAGAGTTCTGCCGCACAGAAAGACAGACAGACATGTACTGTACATAGGCTTCAACCTGCAAATATAATATCACTGATTACATTAAAGCTGATCATATTATTATTTCTACAAACTCTTTACCCATCAACGACATCTACTAACACTAGCAAATGTATGAATAATAAGGGGGAAAAAAGTAGGAAATCGTTCATATAGTCGAGAAAAAATAGTCCAGATGTATGGAAATCGTGTATGTTAAATGGGACATAGTTTGCACATTAAGTTTTTAAAAACATTTTGGACAGTCACATGGGTCTTTAGTATGTGTGCAGACAGAATAATATGAAAAACATCCCCTCTGAATCACAATGTCCACTGCAGTACGAGTTAATGAGAACACTCAAAGCAGGTCAGTTACCTGGAAAAAACTTCTCCCTGTCACTTGTCAACAAAACAAGATCCAACATGACTATTATCATTATTATTACTTGTTTTTCAAAATACACCCATATTATTATCAGACTGCATTTCTACATTCTGCTCGTTTTACACCTCCAGACTCCAGAATCTAAACATATTCAGTCATACATCTAATATTTCTAACTACTGTTCAGGCCACAGTACAATATTTTAAAGGGTTTCGGGTAAAACATCTGGACAAGTTTGGCAACACCATGACCTAAACTGTCTGTCCAAACAAAATCAGTAACCAGTATAGATGGTCAACAGGAAATTAGGAGAGCAGGAACCCAGGAGAACAAGAACACATTAAAGGGGTCAGCAAGATGATCAACCAGACATTTTGAAGTCATTCATACACATGAGCGAACATGTAAGAAGACAACCATCAAACAAAGGAGTGGCTGAATAGAAGCAACTTTTACGTAAGTACATACGGCAGGAACTCCAAGGAGTTTTACAGAATAAAGAAAAATAATCCCTGGACTGATGAGCTCATTCTAAGAGCCATGCGTGTACTGCTCATCACTTAAATAATTCGAGTCCTATACTGAAACTTGGTGGTGGTAGCATCAGCCTTTAATTGAACCTGTGTATCTCTATTATACATGTAAAAAAAACCTTTAAAGATCGATTTTGGAGTCAGTGTGGCGGTACAGTACGTGAATCGGCACACAAAAGAATCACGATTCATAACTGAATCGATCTTTAAGGCGTACACAGAGGTCAGGGAAACCTGCTTTAGAGTGCACACAATGTGAGGCTAGGGAACCGTAATCAAATCACAATAACTGCCTAAATAATATCATTACAATATTGTATTTCTATTGAAATTATATTTACACCAAACTTACTGTAAGTATTAAAATGATCACACATTTATCTGATCCTGGGTGACATTTCAGGATCATTATCTATCATAAATCACTGTGACATTTACTTACACGTTTTTTGGACTGATGTAATGGAAAGCTGTGAATAGTCTTTCATGTTAAAACATGTAGCTTAACTAATGCTTCCCACACACCCAACGTCATGTACAATGCCCAATAAACCAAAAAACAATTATATCAATACACTGTTGGCCGATTCTGACTCAGTCTTCTCGGTATTTCATTCCTGCCAACTGAAGCAGGCCAGTTCCAGTAGATCGACCATGATGTACTTTAATAGCCCTTTTCTAATTGCCTAATTAAATCTGGGCCGCAATGCCGGAGTTCCACACTGCAGACTTCTTGGCATAAGAGCCGAGCCCTACGCTAGCTTCTGGGATAGGGAAATAGTCAGAAAATGCCATTCATACTCATTGAACTTCTAGCTTGTATGCACGGGTAAACCTCTGGCCCTAATAAACCATCAGATTTCATCCCCCTTAGATCAGCTGTATATGTCAATGACATTTCAAATCACACTTCAGTTTCATATTTGCAAATATTAATAAAACTAGATAGATTCTATAAACAACTGCCACTGCGTGGCTTAAATTTGGAGTCTGCTTCGGACGCCTCTGAGTGAACTTAGTATTGATTTAGAGAGACTGCATTTTTATTGCCGGTGCTCCGGACAAGAAATAACAGGTTTTTTGGTTTCTATGTTGATTCAGTAGCAGTGATAAGAACTGATATGTTCCTGAAATGTCAGAATTAACCACTTTGAAATTAGCCTAATTAGGGTGATCAAGAAAAAGCTTAGGTCTCGAGTCGATGCTCTAGAAAGACAATAAAGTAATTCGATTGTAATCATCACTTGTAAAAAAAATAAATAAATAAAAAAAAAAGCAATAAAGTGAAAACAAAAAAGTACACACGTGGACAAAATTGTTGGTACCCTTCGGTCAATGAAAGTAAAACTCACAATAGTCACAGAAATAACTTTAATCTGACAAAAGTAATAATAAATAAGAATTCTATGAATGTTAACCAATGAAAGTCAGACATTGCTTTTCAACCATGCTTCAACAAAATTATTTTAAAAAAAATGAACTCATGGAACAGGCCTGGACAAAAACCTCAATCCTATTGAGCATCTTTGGAAGGAGCTGAAACATGCTGTCTGGAAAAGGCGCCCTTCAAACCGGAAACAACTGGAGCAGCTTGCTCATGAGGAGTGGGCCAAAATACCTGCAGAGAGGTGCAGAAGTCTCATTGACAGTTACAGGAATCGTTTGATTGCAGTGATTGCCTCAAAAGGTTGTGCAACAAACTATTAAGTTAGGGGTACCATCATTTTTGTCCAGGCCTGTTCCATGAGTTCATTTTTTTTAAATAATTTTGTTGAAACATGGTTGAAAAGCAATGTCTGACTTTCATTGGTTAACATTCATAGGATTTTTTAAAATTATTACTTTTGTCAGATTAAAGTTATTTCTGTGACCATTGTGAGTTTTTCTTTCATTGACAGAAGGGTACCAACAATTTTGTCCACGTGTGTATATTAGTTATTACAAATAATAATAATAATAATAATAATAATAATATTGGTAAAATTTTATTATTTCACGATCATTGCTGATGACACTAGAGATGGGGAAAAAATCTATTCAGTTATGAAATGCAGATCTTTGGTATGGCAATTCATGTATCACCTCCAGAGTTGGATATAACATGTTACTGTGTAACGCGTTACTCTAATCTAATTACTTTTTTTTCAATTAAATGCATGTAATTTAAATACAGTTACTAATGGGACTAACATAACGTTACTAGCAGTACAAATGTAGTGTTTAAAAAATGAATTTAAAAATCATGTTTTGCGCGACAGCATCAGTTAACGAGCATACGCTTTAATCGATCGTCGAAGAGCGTTGTAGTTATACATCTGATGTAACGTGTTCACTCTTTTTGCACGGGTGGCACCACAGACACGGACACGAGGAGAGGTTTTCTTACGGGAAAAGGGATGATTTAATTTTTTTTTAAACGGGGAAGGAGAGGGGTTAAAGGAGGGAGGAAGGGAAAAAAGGGAGGACTTTTAACGTGGAGAAAGTCCGAGATCCATTAACAATAATTACGGGCGATGCTTAAGTAGGGAAGTGAGGTTAAGGCTAACGGTCATCACAGGGGCACACCGTGACAGATATTGTTATATAAGTAACTTGAAAGTAACGTAATTAGTCATCTGAATGTATGTAATGCATGTAATAATCAGTAATATAATCAAATTACAATTTTAAAGTAGTAATTACAGTGCAACCTTGTGTTGATTATACCAGTAAGAGACGAGCACTAAGGCCAAGCACGCTCGGTGTCAAAATAAGAAGTGCATGCGTGATGCATGATACTCAGAACTCGTAATCCAAGACTTTCGCTCGGTTTCCAAATCAAAATTTATTAAAAATCTTTGCTCGTCTTGCAGAACACTCGCAAACCGGGTTACTTGCAATCCGATGTTCCACTGTAGTTATTTGTAGTAGTATTGCACTTTTTTTGAGAAACTTCCCCAATACCTCCCAAATTAATTGATTCTAAAATAGTTTTTTTATTATTATTTTGACATTTATAAAAGAGAGCCTCCGTTCAGTCAAACTTTATGAATAAATTAATCTCAAAATCCACTCATTACATGCGCCCACATGCTCAAACAAGTCTCAAAACAATGCAAACGCAAATTAGTCTTGAAAATCGCGCACATTTTTTCTTAAAAAAAGCACATTCAATTTTAAGTCTGTTTTAACATTTTCGAGGCGGAAAAAATTCTTTTTTTTTTTTTTATAATACTACTTTTTTAATATAAAAACTACTAAGAAAATTTGTCAAGGAATAAATTGATGGAATACTACATAGAACCCTTAATCACTGATGTCACCTTTTGGTATTATTATTATTATTTTTATTGTTGATGGAGATCATTGTCCAATTAATAGCAATAATATCATATTAGCAGCTTTCACTATGCCATTTGTTTGTTCCTTCATACCAAGGCAGATATAAATCATAAGCACTCAGTAATGCTTTATGATTAGAAATCAGACGCCCAAGCCAGTTAAGTATGTGTGAGCCTTCTGGGCTTGCCATAAAAGGCTTGGAGTCACCAGTTTAGCTTTCCCAGAACAGACATTTCAGAGCTTAGCCGAGCTTTGCAAAATGATCAGTCTGGCGTCTTTGAGCTCTGCAGACGCGTTTCATGTCGCCAGGGTCTCTACAAACATCAACTGATAACAGGAAGGAATGAAATCTGCTCATTATCTATGGATGGATTCCTTCACCCCTCTGTACACTTTCTCACCCTCAAACCAAGTGGTAGCCTTCTGTCAATAAACTGAAGAGGAAGAAAAAAGATAATCTCATGGGAAAACCACACCATCTGTGGCCGAGAATTCTCTCCAGGGACAGCTTGCTGCTACATCTGCAGGTCTGCGTCAAAGTTTAAAGAAGGGAGCCAAAGCGGCGCACGGCTTTCCTCGAGGAAAATGTTTGTTGTTTGTTCAAAGTGCTTAGATAAATGTGCTTGTTGCGGGGGGGGGGTGGCTAACCATCTGCCCGGAATTGAATAATGTTCCAGATCGAGGACTTCATGTTGGTTTGTATCCAAGTGCCGCACTCTGTGGATCAACTTCATAAGCTAGTGCAAAACCTTGCACTCATCAGAGCTTACTCCATGCCATCAAGCCTTCGTACACATGTAAAGATAGCTGTAAAGGATCGGAGCTGTAACCTCATAATCAGCCTTGTGCTACTGGAGTAATGAAGGCTCAGTTTTCAGTCTTTGCCATTACATGGACAGAATTGACAGTAAGTAGGAGTGTGTGGGCTCGCAATGAGAGGCTCCAGTTTCCCAAACATACACAGCTCAGTCCTCAGTCCGCTGGGGCCGAGGCAGCCCATGAAATGCCAAATCCACCTTAAACGACTTGCGTAATAATCTTTAGAATGAACGTGATCTTCAATGACATCCGAGATTCTGTTTGCAATGAGTTTCTGAATTCTGAAAACATGTCACGTGTTGGTCAGGTTTCGCTTGGTTGACGCATTCTTACACTGCCTGATCAAAAATAAAATCAAAATCAAAAATGTCACACACACTAACATTTCATTCAATCACCTTTAGCTTTGATAACAGCACACCGCATGGTCGCCGGTTCATGTGTGAAAATGATTCCTAGAACCACTTTCTTACAATCCTGGCATATGTTTGTACAGTGGTAGAGTGGTAAAGTTCTGATTAAACTGTTTTTTTCATGGCCACAGAGTTGTTTAGTCCCAATTCTCACACATTGTGTGTGTATGGAAACACTCTTACTACTCACTCATCGTCTATACCGCTTTATTCTGTGTTCAGGGTCAGTTAAATCGATACCAACTCGATTTAACTCAATGGGACTTGAGTTAAAACAAGCTTTGAAAAATCTGAACTATCCCTTTAACTCAAGCAGCTCTTTACTCCGGCGGCACGGTGGTGTAGTGGTTAGCACGGTCGCCTTGCACCGCCAGGGTCCGGGTTCGATCCCCGGCCAGGCTCGATTCCCATCTCTGTGTGCATGGAGTTTGCATGTTCTCCCCGTGCTTGGCCGGTTTCCTCCCACAGTCCAAAGACATGTAGGTTAGGCTAATTGGCGTTCTCAAATTGCCCGTAGAGTGTGTGTGTGTCTGTGCCCTGCGATGGATTGACACCCTGTCCAGGGTGTACCCTGCCATGTGCCCTAAGTCTCCTGGGATAGGCTCCAGGCCCCCGTGACCCTGAATACAGGATTAAGCGGTATAGAAGATGAGTGAGCTTTTTAGTCCTTTACTCCTTTATTTTGTCCAGCTCTCTCTTTTCCTCAACATATCTAAATAGATCAACTTCTAAACATTCAATTTAGATGCTAATAAGCCCATCAACATCGCTAACTAGCCTCGAGCCGAGCCTCTGTTGTAACACAAAATCATATTGCTTTTTTTTTTTTCTCTGAATGAAGGGCTTCTCATTAACATGACATTGAACGTTGCTGGAAAACGGTGAGGGGTCTTATTCTGTAACACCGAAACCTGACTTTTATCTCTTATGTTTGAGCTAATACTGTTCTCCCATTGAATGGCATTGAAGTCGCGCGAAGAATGTCATCCTGTGATGTCAGCAGAACATGCAACATGCAACATGCGTAACGGCACAATACTCAAAGGTAATCATATTTAATGTGTTGCAAAGCGGGGGTTAAGATCGTTTAAGATCATAGATGAAATCTGATCAGACGGTAATTTCACTAGCACTTGTTTTACACTTTACATTCTGTTGGTTTCAGAAACCGACTCCGTGAGGGCGAGGGACCGAATCGGTACTTGATAGGCAGTTTCGCAAGACTGGATAAGAACTACCGACTCTGGCTCGTCGGGAGACCTCTTTTGGCCGGCTCTTCTCCGGTGACAGATTTGCAGACTGGGCACTTGGGCCGAGACTCATACAAGAGCCATCTGTCACCTGTTAGAAAAAGAAATACCAGCAACATTATATAAATAAATAAATGAATGAATAAATAATTTTTTTTTTTAATGGAAGTGGTTATATTCTGAAGTCCTGAACCGCGCCGTCTTCCAAAGCGGCCCCGACATCCGCCTCAAAAGAAGCGTGAAGCTGAAATTAAACCGCGCCAATCCAGAAGCTTGTCAGACTGGATGAGAAAGCGAGTTTGTTAAGGCTTTGAAATGCACAGGCTCTCTGCACAGGCTCAGAAAGAGATACAACATTCACGAGGAACTTGCTGAGGATTTCCAACTTGGACTGCTATTCCGTCCCCTGACACACAGACGCCTTTTTTGTCAGAGATCTTGTGTCTTAGGTCTGAACATGTCTCTGGCAATGAAAAGCCCTTAAAAGAATCTAACCCTAATAAAAAGATGACAGTAATAAGCTGTTCTTAATGGAGTCTAATTCTACCTCTAATGCTGTTAAAAAAATAAATAAAAAACACCACACAGACAGCGCTGTCTGCTTTCTCCGAATGCATTAATTACACAATAAGCTGAGCACACGGTATGATTTTATTTTCATTTATAAACTATTAGAAGCTCTCCTAATAGGTTTTGATGGGAGGAGTGGAAAGCGGCACAGGACGTGGCGCAATTATCGACAATTACCTAATCAAAATACACGCATGTGATTTCAGGCTGAGAAGCAATCCGAAGTAAAGGATTTTTTCTTTGCAAAAAAAAAAAAAAAAAAATTCACGCTAGGAAGCACTTAGATATCTTCAAACAACAAGACTCGGTTTACCGGCACATTTGTTAACCTGGTTCCTGATCTTTATACAGTACAACGCCTATGCAATAGGTTTGAATCGATTGCCGATAATACGATCGGGACTCCCCGATAGATTTCAACAATCACGACGGCTTTCAAATTCAATTATTTAAACGTCAATCAGAAGGCGTCTCTTCTGCAGCTTCAAGATCGACAAAATGTTTACGCCCATGAAACCAATTCCAAAACCAAATCAATTTGTGCTTTCCTCGTCATGTCCCACTTTTTTACATCCTCTGCGTTGCTGCATCCTTTACCGTAATATTAACGCAAAGGTGTATTGTATACTCTGGCAACATTTAACAGTTGAGGTGTCGGTGTGTTATTCACAATGAGTTAAATGCATAAAAATAAGTTCAAACCAAGCATCAGAATGGGGAAGAAAGAAAGATTTAAGTGACTTGGCATGGTTAATGAGTATTTCTTAAACTGTTGATCCACTGCGATTTTCACACACAACTATCTCAAGGGTTTACAGAGAATGGTGTGAAAAAAAAGAAAATATCCACTATGCAGCATGGCTTGTTGATGCATTCTCCATAGCGGAATGGCCAGGCTGGTCCGAGCTGATAAGAAGGGAACACTAACTCTTGCACTAACATCTTGTTACAACACAGGTATGCTAAAGGTCATCTCTGAATGGACAACATGTCGAATCTTAAAGCAGAAGACCTTAAAGCAGAATGTGCCATTCCTGTCAGCTAAGAACAGGAAACTGAGGGTACAATTCACATGGACTCACCAAAACTGGACAACAGATGATTTGAAAAACCTGGTCTGATGAGTCTCGACTCCAGCTAAAGACATTCAGATGGTAGGGTCAGGATTTGGCGTAAAACAACATGAAAGCACAAATCCATCCTGATTTGTATCAATGTTTCAGAAGTGACTTTTAAAAGAAGTGATAAAGTGATAAATATAACTGGAGCGCCCCTTCTAAACATTATCAACTCTTCATTATATCTAGGTCATGTCCCTAAACCTTTCAAGTTGGCAGTTATTAAGCCTCTTCTTAAAAAATCTAATTTAGACCCAAATGATATAATAAATTACAGACCAATTTCAAACCTTCCGTTTATATCAAAGATATTAGAAAAGATAGTATCAGTCCAAATATGCACATTCTTGCAGGAAAACGATATCCTCGAGGAATTTCAGTCAGGTTTCAGGCCCCATCATAGTACGGAAACTGCACTAGTTAAAATTGCAAACGACTTGTTTTTAGCTTCTGACCAAGGCTGCATCTCAATTCTTGTCTTACTTGATCTTAGTGCTGCATTCGACACTATAGATCATGATATTCTCATAGATCGCTTACAAAATCGCATTGGTATTCAGGGACAGGCGTTAAAATGGTTTAGATCCTACCTGTCTGATCGATTCCATTTTGTAGATCTAAATGGAGAACAGTCTGGTGTAATGCCAGTGAAATATGGGGTGCCACAAGGGTCAGTTTTAGGACCTCTGCTGTTCTCAATATACATGCTTCCCTTGGGTAACATCATTAGAAGACATGGAATTAGTTTCCATTGTTATGCTGATGATACTCAGTTATACATTTCCACAAAACCAGATGAAATACCCAAATTGTCTAGACTAATTGAGTGTATTCAAGATATAAAAGATTGGATGACCGATAATTTTCTTTTACTAAATTCAGATAAGACAGAGGTATTACTTATTGGCCCAAAAACCAGTTCACACCAGCTCTCACAATTCAGCCTGCATTTAGAAGGATGTACTGTTACCACCAGCTCGACAGTGAAAGACCTGGGTGTAATATTAGACAGTAACTTATCCTTTGAAAATCATATCTCCAACATCACAAAAACATCCTTTTTCCACCTTAGAAATATTGCCAAGCTTAGGAACATTTTATCCGTATCTGATGCAGAAAAGCTGGTTCATGCATTCATGACCTCCAGACTAGACTACTGTAATGCATTACTGGGTGGCTGTCCTGCATCCTCAATTAACAAGCTACAGTTAGTCCAAAATGCAGCCGCCAGGGTTCTCACTAGATCCAGAAAATATGATCATATAACCCCAATATTATCATCCCTGCACTGGCTACCTGTTCAGTTTAGAATTAATTACAAAATAGCATTACTTACTTACAAGGCTCTAAACGGTCTAGCTCCCACATACCTAACCAGTCTAGGTTAGGTATGATACGTTACAATCCACCACGCTCCTTAAGATCAGAAAACTCCGGACTACTGGTAGTTCCCAGAACATCAAAATCTACAAAAGGAGGTAGGGCATTTTCATATTTAGCTCCAAAGCTTTGGAATAGCCTTCCTGACAGTGTTCGGGGCTCAGACACAGTTTCCCAATTTAAAAGTAGACTCAAGACGCATCTCTTTAATCTGGCATACACATAATTAATTTCTTTACCTCATACTCCAGTACATCTATCGTGAATGTCAACCACACTAATTCTTTTCACCTGCTCTTTATTTTTCCACCCATCCCGAGGCATCTGGAGATTGTGCCAGCTTCAGTAGACCGAGGCAAACCCTGCGAGGTTCCTGAGGCATCCAGAGAAGGACCTGCTCCAGCTGAATTCTTCTTCATGTTGGTTTGGATCTACACATGCTGCTCCTGAGCTCCCAGTGATCCAGACCCCCATCTGCCCTCTGCACCTGCTGACTCATCCCTGAGCTGAACTGGACTTTGTGTTAATTTAAAGAACTTCTGTTATATCGAACTTTCATCTGCATAACACACATGATGTTCTACAATTTCTGTTATCTGTCATCACCCAGATGAGGATGGGTTCCCTGTTGAGTCTGGTTCCTCTCAAGGTTTCTTCCTTTTGCCATCTCAGGGAGTTTTTCCTTGCCACTGTCGCCGTCACCCTTGGCTTGCTCATCAGGCACAATCTCATTATCTAGACACATTTTTCTTACACATATATACATTTCCATAAGTCTTCTTTTCATTTTCTTTTCATTTCTGTGAAGCTGCTTTGAGACAATGACCATTGTTAAAAGCGCTATAGAAATAAAATTGAATTGAATTGAATTGAACTGAAAAGTGGCGGTGGAAAGGTCAAGTGGTGAAATTCTCTTGGCACACTTCAGGCCCATAGTACCAAGTGACCACTGTTTAAAATGCTACAGTCTACCCGAGTATTGTTGCTGACCAGGTCCAACCCTTTATGACCACAGGATAACACGTCATGTCACAAAGCTGAAATCATCTCAAACTGGTTCCTCAAACTGTACTCAAATGGCCTCCACAGTGACCAGATCACAATCCTTTGTAGGGCGCCTTTGGGATGTGGTGGAAAGGGAGATTCGCTTCGTGGACGTGCAGCCGACAAATCTGCAGCGACAAATCTGCGATGTAATGTCAACCCTGACCGAAATCGGTAAGGAATGCTTCCGGCATCTTGTTAAATCTAGGGCTGCAACTAACGATTATTTTGGTAATCGATTAGTTGGGCGATTATTTTTTCCCTATTAATCGGATAAAAAACCCCTAGACGCTTCTTTAATTTGATGTTTTGCTTATAACTATATAAAACCATAAATCAGGGTATTAGTTATGTTTAAAATTAAACTTTAAAAAATGCAAAAGCCACATATAGAGTTTAATGATCTTTAATTTTTACATTTTAAATCTTAAATTAAAGACAAAGTTTGTTTTTGAACAGTAAAACTCCTCTAAATATCCAAAATATAAATAAATAAATAAATAAATAAAAAAGCAAAACAATTGATGTACTTATTATATTGGATGGCATCTGTTATAGTGGCTGCTTGTTGTGGACTGCATGGGGGATTTCTTTTTTGAATGAACTCACTTATGCTGACTTTCTAAAAATAAAAATAAAAATAAAATGTATAACAGCATTTGAGTATGCAAAATACAGCATTTTAACAATAATTGCAGATATTGCCAGTTGGAACAGCCAATCAGAAGTAGTGTGTGGAAGTCTGCGATTGGCTGGTTTTGTGGCGGTTTTGTAACACTGGACAAAATTGAGCGCGCACAGAAAATAAATGTTGCTTGCGCGTGAAGGCAGATTCGAGCGCGCACAGAATCGAGAAATCGCGCATGCGCGGAAAACATCTTGAGCGAGCAGGGGAGACATTGCACGCGCAGAATCGAGCTGTTGAGCGCGCAGTGGAGACACTGCACGCGCATAGAGTGCTTTGTCTGCTCTCAAAATGTCAAACCGCGCGTTCAGAATTGTGGCAGGAATATGACGCCATAAGCGCGCGCTTTTTCCTGCAGACGCTTCTGTAACCTCCATTGCGCGAGCGGCTGTGTATCTTTGTGTATCGTTGTGTATTTGTGCATCTTGTGGTCGCGCTCCTCAATAACGTGAGCAGTCCAACTAATCGATAACCGCATTCGTTGACAACGAATTTCATTATCGATTTTATCGATTAGTTGTTGCAGCCCTAGTTAAATCCATGACTAATTAAACCTGAAAGCAAAAGAACTATCAAGATGTACCAAAAGAAGTGGCTGGTGAACCTACACTGGTTTCATGTCTCGGTGTCAGAGGCCGACACGCAAACCTGGATTTGACATTTTTTCAATCCAAACTACAGAATTCTCAGAAAATGTCGTGCTTGATAAGTGACATGACTCAAGTCGTAACTGTACAAGTCCACTGGGTTATTCTCTCACCGTGTGCCCCCACACTGTCTGGCCCTTTCCTTGATGTCTCCATGAACTTACTGTAGGTCCTTGCCTTTTCCCATTAGCTTAACCTGATTTCAATGAATAAACTCTACCAGAGCACAGCAAGGAGGTTTCACCACACCACACTCGTAATTTATTGTAATTTTAGGTCACAGCTTTTCCTTCTGTGAACAGCTTGGAAGTACACTAGGTGTGTGTAGTCGTATGAACGTGGATATTAGAGCAGTAACAGGAATTGGGGGTTGTATTTCTGAAATCAGTGCTGTCTATGTGTTGATAAGGGTTTAGGTCAAGGTTATGTTTGTGTATGGATAATTCTTTATGGACATAATGACAGAGGCATCCATGATGTTTCTATTATTACTATTTGATATCAAGCAATAAAATAAATGCTGTGTGGAAGCCGATCTCTTGTGCATTTGGCTTTGTGCTCTCGGTACCAGCGTCTGTGCTATAAAGGCGGGTAAATTACGCACAACACTTCAGTGCTATAAAAGTTTATTTTTATAGATCAATAAAAATAATAACCCTTTCCCAGGCATCAGGAAAGTAGAACCAGGAAGTACAGTAAAGTGACGAGTTGGGCCGATAACGTGGGCAGCTTCCACACCGAACGGAGATGGTGCCACAGTTCGAGGTGAAGCGAAAACTCTTTTACACGTCCAAATGCTTCATGCTTCCTGTTGGACTTGAGGTTCATTATATACAATAGCAGGATAGAGATTCATGTTCAGCATTTAGGTTCATGTATTGAAATATGTGTGTTAAGTCCAAGACAAGCTAGTCTGTTGTTTTACAATCCAAGGGCAAATGATTTTAAACCATGAACTTGTTCTTCATTTTTGTTTGATAGAGACGGTATATGACAAACTCACGGTAGGTCTTAAATGTTACCAGTGGCTGAAAATTCTGTGTGAAATTGGGTCATTATGAGCTAGTGAGTATCTTATTACCAGCTGCTAGAAACATCAGATGGAATAGAAGAGAAGGGGTGTAACCAAAAATCAGAGAGACAGAGTGGGGAAAAACATTTTATGTAGACAAGACAAGCCTGGGGAACAGTTCTGGTAGCACACCTGTGTGTGTGTGTATATAAATGTACACTGTTGATGATGACAATATGTAACTTTCCTTATTTATTGATTGATTAATTGATTGTGGCAGAACGCTAGCTTAGTACTGTAGTTAGCACTGTCGCCATTGCGCCTCCAGGGTCCGGGTTCGATTTGGGGTCTGTGTGCATGGAGTCTGGATGTTCTTCCCGCGCTTGGTGGGTTTCCTCCAGGTACTCCGGTTGCCCTGCAATGAATTGGCGCCCCATCCAAGGTGTACCCCGCATCGTGCACCAAGTCCTGGGATAGGCTCCAGGCCCTCCAATCACAATAAATGTACACTAATTATATCATTTAAATTATAACTATAATTAAATGCTAATTTGAAGAATTATTTAGTTAAAACAACTTGTATAATCTGACAAATTCTCCTCCACTAAATAAAGCAGGCAAAAGCCCAGCCGTGGGTGAAGTTTGCTGGAATATTACATGATCGGTATGTTTACACAGATGATACGAGAGCTGTAATGTACTTTAGCACGGCAAATGCACTGGTCATTGTGGGGCTTAACAAAGAAAAAGCATTGCTCTGAAACTGATCAGGTACAGGGGCTGGACTAAAAATAGGAGCCTAAAACTTCTGAAAAGTCAGAAAAGTCAGGCTTGACGAAGCCTGGTGAACTATTCCTTAAGACTGTTTTGAAAAAACACAAGAAAGTCTGGCAGTTTTTGCCAGATCCCAGGAGACTCACCCGCTCATTCACACTCAACAGGCAATTTGGGAATAGGCATGTCTTTAGGCTGTGCGAGGAAACTCGAGTACCTGGAGGAAACCCAAAAAGCAAGAGGAGCACATGCAAATTCCATGCACAAAGACCCCGAGGCGGCAATCGAACCCGGACCATGGAGGTGCAGGGCGACAGCGCTAACCACTAACAGCAATAACAGAAAACTGATATTACTGTCGTGTTGCCAATCTTTACACTATTGATTTTCCATGACCGTGTTAATACATACCTGAATTGATCGTTTAAGAAGATCAATTCAAGTTGACCTTTGTCTTTGTTTACTCATGATCGCTTGAGTCATGATGTTCTTGTTCTTGCTCATGCTTAGCCTCAGGCATTATCTATATGGTCTAAAGTCTGTCCTTTGCACATACACATCAGTAAAAAAGCTATACGTGTCCAGCATATGTTTAGACTTTAAACCATCTCAGGATGTCTCCCATCATACACCCCGGCTCGTAGACGGATCCGATGACCGTCTTTTACCTCCTGATGAAACTGCTGTGTTTTTATGATCATGCAATAAGATTTACGACAACACTTTTAAAGAGCTGGTGACATGTGACAGCTGGCGTCTTTCCAGTTCAAAGCCTCTTCCTCGTCGTCCACATTTACAACATGGTTTCAGTTCACTTCCCGAAATCCAACTTGACGGCTGACTGCACGGCTGGACTCCTAGCAGACTCGCACACGCTACTGAACCCATTTTACAGGGCTGATTGGCGTCACACTTTTCCTAAACCTCATTGGTATTCCGAGGTGTTGCGACTCTGTCGCACGTTTCTGGCTACGCTCGTTTCTGTCGCTTCACCTACAGCTCTACAAAGTCGATGGTGATTTTTAATGGGGATTCCCAGATCCAAGAGCTGGATGTCGCTGAGATTTTAATTGAGTCATAAATGCTTTGTGAGGATCAGAGGAAGAAAAGCACAAATGTGTTATAACGGGAGAGACAGGAATGAGGGAAACAGAGAGACATGAGACTTGAGCCAGGCCAGCTTAGAGAAAGACAGAGAGAGAGAGAGAGAGAGAGAGAGACCGATGAAGACAGAGAGAGAGAGAGAGAGAGAGAGAGAGGGAGACCGATGAAGACAGAGAGAAAGAGAGAGAGAGTGTCTGCCAGAGACATGCCAGAGAGACAGTTATGTGTTGCATGGAACAGAGGAAGATGAAAAGAAAGCAAGATTTACGGATGGAAAAATATACACACAGAAGAAAAATAAAGTGGAAGAGAGAGAGAGAGAGAGAGAGAGAGAGAGAGAGAGAGAGAGAGAGAGAGAGAGGGAGCAATACAGCCTTGACACACACACACAGACACACACACACAGAATTATTTATGGGCACACAGGGTCTTGGAGCTGAGGATGCTGGTAAACATGAGCACCTCAGTTTTGGATGGTGGAGGGGAGACACACAAACACGGAAATACAGAAATACGCACAAACACTAGCACAAAGATTGGTTCATTGTTTCATTTCAGATGGCGTGAAAACTATAAAGTTCATTTAATCAGACTGGCAGCTTTTCTTATCATTGGCATTTGCCCAAATCTTAAATCGGATTAAATTTGTTCTCGCATTAAAAAAAAATATATATATATATATATATATATTTTTTTTTTTTTTATTGATGTAATATTTTTATGCAAACTGAGAAATAAACTTTACATTTTGGATCAAAGTAGTAACAGTTCAACCATAACTATTTCCCATATTTAATTACAGCGACTCCTACACAAGGTGGAAAGTACTGAAATAATCACACATCATTATTGGGCTTATACATAACTCAAATTTCCATAAAAAAATTTTTTTTTTGCATGTCACTAATACTTTTCTCCAATTTGAATCAATAATATCTAAGTATTGAAAATATTATTGTATGCATACAAAGTTAAAACTGTGTTACAACAAACAAAACAGTGTTACAAACAAAACAGATTCTATATATTCAGCAAGTATTAATGTAAATAATATGAAATAAAAATTCACACCTATTTTAAGAATTATCGACTCAATTTTGTAGGTATATATTGTTATTATTATTGTACAGTTGAAGTAAAAATGTAAGCCTTATTGCATGAAATTCTGCGTTTACACTGTAAGCATTAATACTGTATAAGTAACGCTGAGTTAAGATGCAGATGTAACATTGTAGGGTAAGTATTGTAAGTATTGTTGTAAGTAATACCGAATTAAAATTGTAAGCATTCTACTTTAGATATCATTCATTTATCATTGTCTGTATGCATTGTATTATTATAAGGTAAGTACTGCCAAATTAGAATTTTAAGTATTGTAAGTTATATTTTAATTTCAGTAAAACCAAGTTGACATTTTAAGTACTGTGATAGTGTTAATTTCAAATTGTAGATAAATAGTTAAATATAGGTAAATTTTAAGTGGTTCAAGTATTTTTATTTAATATTGTTAGGTGAGTATTGTGAATATTTCTACTCAATTATTATAGATTTTATGTTGTAGTTAAGCATTGTAAATATTTTTATATTTAAAGACTTTAACTTTGAGTAGTAGTAGTAGATTTAACAAGTATTGCCAGTATTAGGATATCATTCAGTTTATTTTGTAAGCAATACTGTGTTAAAATTGTAAGGATTCTAAGTACTAAAGATGTAATATTGTAGGTCAGTAATGTAAGTAATGTATATAGTATTGCAAGAAATACTTGTCGTTAAATTTGTCAAATTTAAATTAAATTTGCTACAGAGTTAATGTTGTAGGTAATTAGCATAAGTATTATTGTACGTAATACCAAGTTTTATGTACTTTAAGCACTATAGACTATATTATTATACAGTAGGTTAGTACTATAATTATTATTACTTAGTAGTACTAACATAAAAACTTAAGCAATGTAAATACTATATGTAAAATTAACATTGTAGGTAAATAACTTAAGTATTGCAAAAAAAGTAATAACGGGGTAAAATACCAAGCATTGTGAGTACTATAAATTTAATGTTGTAGGTTAGTACTGTAAGTATTATTGTAAGTAATATTGAGTAGAAATTTAAGTACTGTAAGTATTATACAGGGTGGGCCATTTATATGGATACACCTTAATAAAATGGGAATGGTTGGTGATATTAACGTCCTGTTTGTGGCACATTAGTATATGTGAGGGGGCAAACTTTTCAAGATGGGTGGTGACCATGGTGGCCATTTGGAAGTCGGCCATCTTGGATCCAACTTTTGTTTTTTCATTAGGAAGAGGGTCATGTGACACATCAAACTTATTGGGAATTTCACAAGAAAAACAATGGTGTGCTTGGTTTTAACGTAACTTTATTCTTTCATGAGTTATTTACAAGTTTCTCTTTGTTCACAGCCATTGACATGTCGAAGAGGTTAACACGTGATGAGCGGATCGAAATTGTGTTGATATCTGGTGAACGCAGTAACCGGGTCATTGCAGCAGATTTCAATGCAAGACACCCTACGAGACCACCCATCTCCCATGCTACAGTTAGCAAACTGCTTGCTAAGTTTCGTGAAACTGGTTCAGTGTTGGATTTGCCAAAATGTGGACGCATGAAAACTGTCACTAATGAACAAACATCAGTGGCTGTCCTAGCTTCATTCAGCAAGAGCCCACAGCGTAGCACTCGCCGCATGTCACTGGAGAGTGGCATTAGTCGAACATCCCTTCGGCGGATATTAGCTACTCACAAATGGCACCCTTACAAACTCCAGCTACTGCAGCATCTCAACGAGGATGACCCAGATCGTCGCACACAATTTGCAGAATGGGCAAAACAAAAATTGGAACAGGACCCTCAGTTCACGCAGAACATTTTGTTTAGTGATGAGGCAAACGTTTATGTGAATGGTGAAGTTAACAAACAAAACCACCGCTATTGGTCTGACACTAACCCACATTGGATAGATCTCTCCAAGACTGTTGGAACATAAAAAGTGATGGTATGGTGTGGTATATGGGGTACAAAGATAGTTGTTCCATTCTTCATCAATGGAAACCTCAAGGCCACTGGATATTTGAAATTGCTACATGATGATGTGTTTCCCTCTTTATGCACTGAAGCTGGCACGTTCCCTGAGTTTTTACAGCAAGATGGTGCACCACCACATTATCAGTGTCAGGTCCGAGCATTCCTAGATGAACAGTTTCCTGAAAAGTAGATTGGTCATCGTGGGCCAGTTGAATGGCCCCCAAGGTCTCCCGATCTGACCCCCTTAGACTTTTATCTTTGGGGTCATCTGAAGGCAATTGTCTATGGTGTGAAGATACGAGATGTGCAGCACCTGAAACTACGGATACTGGAAGCCTGTGCTGGCATTTCTCCTGCGGTGTTGCGATCAGTGTGTGAAGAGTGGGAGAAGAGGGTTGCATTGAAAATCCATCACAATGGGCAGCACATTGAACACATTTTATAAGTGGTCAGAAACTTGCAAATAACTCATGAAAGAATAAAGTTACGTTAAAACCAAGCACACCATTGTTTTTCTTGTGAAATTCCCAATAAGTTTGATGTGTCACATGACCCTCTTCCTATTGAAAAAACAAAAGTTGGATCCAAGATGGCCGACTTCCAAATGGCCACCATGGTCACCACCCATCTTGAAAAGTTTGCCCCCTCACATATACTAATGTGCCACAAACAGGACGTTAATATCACCAACCATTCCCATTTTATTAAGGTGTATCCATATAAATGGCCCACCCTGTATATTTAATACTGTAGGTAGGTAACATAAGTAATATTGTAAGTAATATTGAGTAGAAATGTAAGTACTGTAAATTAAATAAAAAAAGCACCGTCAGCATTATAGATTGTATATTGTGGGTTAGTGCTGTAAAGTATTATAAATATCATTTATGTATTTATGCATCAAGTATGTACTATAAGTAGTATTATTAGTAAGTGTTATTACTTTTATATTATAAGTAGATGTTGTATTGTAAGTAGTAGGCCAACAAGGTTCCTTTGTATGCATTAATATTGTAATGAACTCTAAAAAGCAACATTGGCATCATATTCCATGGAATATACATAAAGCTTTACATAACACTGAGTTAATATTGTAAGTATGCCAGTGAAACTCCAGCAGGTTTACCTACTTTGGTATAGAAAGCACATCAAAACTAATATAAAACTATTAAAATCCGTCAGAGATTCTATTACACATCGCTCCAGATATGATAACAATGGAGATCATACATTGTAAACACATTAAAAGCTGAACAATGTGTACAGCTCCACATCTGACAAGCACCCTATTCACCTTGTAAAGCCCTCGGCGCTTGCACAAACTCGCGCACACTACGCAGAAGTAGCTTGGCAGCTGATAATAACAAGCTTTGTTCCTGCTCACTATCTTCGCCACCTATTGTACCCTGTAATTAGTGTGTAAGAGCCTGATGAAGACACGGCAAACATTTTTGCTGAAGCGGATAGCGGTACAAACGGAGGAAATATCTCATCACCGAACATGACAGGCGGTGATACAGCCGAGCCCAACCCACAAAGGCTCATGCGCTCAGTGTGTCCCTGTGCGGTCTTCTGCAATGTGCATCAGGTCCAAAGCACACGTGACAGTTTGCTCTCTGGCTGTCATGCAACCTGACAGTCGAAAGATAGCTCTTCCTCGTCTGTACGCCCCTTTTCATTCTGTTTTCCTTTTCTCTCCCTCTCATCTCTGCGTAAGTGCTTAAAGGTGGACAGGGTGGCGAAGCACTGTGTGTGTGTGTGTGTGGGGTAAACTCCCCATTTGTTTCTCTGTGAATCCCTCTGACTCCACACACACACACACACACACACACACACACACACACACACACACACACACACACAAACACACACACACACAAACACACACACACACACACACACACACAGACGTGTTTCTCAGTTGGATAGCAGGAGTGAGATTAGTACAGGTCAGACACACTGAAGCAGAGGTGAAGAAGACAGCATGACACTATCAGACAGGTGTGTGTTAGACTCTGCCTGTGTGTGTGCGCGTGCTTCTTTGATACCTTAAAGAACATGAAAATCGAAGAATTTTGACCTCCTGAGCACATGACTGACCCCGACAAGGAACACAGATTTTTCATTTGCACGAATAATGATAATACGAGTAAAAGGTGTTCGTTAACATAATAAGACTGTGTGTGCGCTTCTGTACTACGCGATAATTTATTTACTCCAAGAGCCTCGAGCGAGTGTTCAAGCAGCGTCTGAGGGAACGCGGAAGGAGAAGCGGCGGTGTTTGTAACGGCTCCGGTTACGCTGCACAGAAGCCTTCAGGAAGACGTTAAACATGACTGCAAACCAAACACGCAACAGGATATGGGGAAACAAACAAAATATCAAATGGCACAATCTGTCTACGGCTACGGCGGTTTGCAACGCATCAGGTTTCAGAAAGGGACATTCCACTAGGATGAGCCATGGCCGTCACTCGTTTTATTGTTCTTTAAGGATAATGGTGAGATGAAGCCAGTTATTTTCTCATTATTATTGTGATCTCATCCCATTTTAAATACAAATAATAACTGAAAATCACTCAAATGGTTCTGATCTAAAGGCGCTTGGAACGCTTGGCGGGATAATATATACACACAAGCTGAGAAGATACAGGTTTAAATATCTATTAAGGGCAGGTTTCCACACCTGTGACTTCTGTGAGTGTAATTAGTGGCCGGGTATAAATAGCCAAGGAGTTGTTGAGCTCTTGAAAGCCGCGGTGAACATTTCATGCAGGGACACACGGTCTCGACTGAATGCTGTGACATGGGGAAGGCCAAAGAACCGTCAAGTGTTATCTTAGAAAAAGTGTAACCGATCTTCATAAATCGGTAAAAGATACCCAAAGATTTAAAATCTGCAATTTTCAGATTCAGCAAGGTTGTCAACCAGGATACAAAAATAAACCAGCTGAAATAAAGGCGTCTTTGCAAAAAAAAAAAAAAAAAAAAGGAAAAAAAAGTGATGTGACTGTTAAAGATGAACAATATGGAGGTACTTCAGCATACATGGACTGCATGCTCGAGATAAAAAAAAAAAAGCTGTTACTCTGCCAAAGCCACAAAACAGCCCACTTGCATCATCCTCCAAACTGAAGTCAACAAGGCTTGTGATGAGAAGCACACCATCTCCACTGAGAAGCTCGGAAGTCCTGTAGATCTCTGATGCTCTGCGGGGGAAGAGGGAGGAGCGCTGAAGCGGCACTGACAGAAATTAATGGCAAGAAATATACTGGAGGCCGGATCCCATTCATCAGCCCAGAAGCCGCGCGCGGGATGCGCTTGGTCTTTCTAACAAGACAATGATCCAGAGCACAACGGCAGAGACGAGCCTTCCGTGGCTGGAGACGCCGTCACAGTCTCCTGACCTCGGTATCACTGAAACACTTCCGCAGTTGACGCGAGACAACCCAAGACATCACGAGGCCTGGAGGCTTTTTGCCGCAGAAGAACAGAAAGCTGTACAACCGGAGAAAATAAATGGCCTCATCCGCAATTACCACTAAAAGAACGCATTATTAAGAACTAACGGTATGCAAACTTTCGCTCGGGATCATCTAATCATTTCCTTGATTGACAGGTTCTGTGGAAAGGTTGTGCGATTCTGCGATGCCTCACGGTGGAGCAAACAATGTGTGACGATTATCAGTTCTAGAAAACACCAACGTGCCAAAACGCACAAACACTTCTAATGAGCCGATTTAACTAGGTGCACAAACGGTCCTAATTTAACGATATTTTCATCTTCAAATCTCAGGTAATCACAAGGCACATATAATTATTGTAAAGGCTGAATGGTTAAACAATAATTAAAATGTTTATTTTGGTGAAATGATTTGTATAACGGCAGCATGGTGACTTAATGGTTAGCACTGTCGCCTTGCACCTCCAGGGTCCGGGTTCAATTCCCACCTCGGGGACTGTGTGCATGGAGTTTGCATGTTCTCCCCGTGCTTGATGGGTTTCCTCCAACAGTCCCAAAAACATGCTAACAGGCATTCCCAAACTGACCGTAGTGTGTGTGTGTGTGTTTGTGTCCGGAGATAGACTGGCACCCCATCCAGGGTGTACCCCGCCTCTTTCCCTAAGTCTCCTGGGATAGGCTCCAGGCCCCCCACGACCCCTGTATACAAGATAAAGTGGTATAGACGATGAGTGTGTGAGTAACTGATTGATCGAACAAGACAAATTCCCTCTAAATTAAATGCATTAAGAAATAAACCGGGGAGTTTTATTTAAAAAAAATGTTTTTTTTTTTTTTACGTGATTGTTTTTTTTTCCGAAAGCTGTAGTTGGCCAGATGACTGGAGCTTGTTATGATATTTGAGAAGGAAAGACACAGCTGAAGGTAGTTACAAAGACCGAAATGCAAGCATAGAGTAATACATTCTGTACAGAGACATGCAGTAGACACCTTTTAATCAGAGTTCACACAGGACAGTGGTCTGAAAAAATGGCGATCGTGTAATATTTATGCACTTTGCATAAATGTATTCAGCAGTTGCAAAAGTTATGCACATTTCGAAACGAAATTAAACTTTTATGTGCATTCCCAAATGTCTCTTATTTCATACATAATGTGAAAATTATAAAGGGTTTTTAAAAAATCTGATCAGATTTTTAATATTTAATATACATTTTATAAATGATATAAATATTTTAAATGAATATTAAATATATTTTTTTATATTTAACATACATTTCAAAATGTAATATCATATCTGAATATATCTTTAATATCTCACACAGATAGTAATATCCATCAGTGCTGTTCGGAAAACCAATGAACAATGATATGCTATGATGTGGATGTTTTATTACTCTTACCAGCACACAAATTTGCTGATGATTACATTACTAATGAAATAATGACATCATCCGTTGTTTGATGCTATGCTAGTTATAGTTACATTCTAATGTTCTGCGAGAGAACTTACTGTAGTTCCTGTTGACACTTACACTGTAGCAGTGTTAAACAGTCACTTCCTCAACGGTTTCGTTTTTTTCTTCTTGAGTAAACAAAAAAAAAAAAAACAGAGAAAATGCAGTTTGACGTCTTCCTGAGAAATCATAAAGCCCTTCATCCTGAAAAGGAAAACTGAAAGGAACTGGAACTGCTACAAAGTGCCGACACGGAGTCTCTGACCTGCACCGGATCGTCGTTAATCCTTTAACCATGTCCATTATACAAGCCACATACAATATTGTAACAAGGTGTTACTATGGAGACCATGATGTATTTGTACAACTTCGGTTTCAGATATTGGATTGAGATACTGACTAAAGTATTCACGCACCTGCCTTCACATGCATATAAACCTGAGTAACATCCGATTCCTAATCCACAGTTTTTTTTTTTAATAAGATGTTGGCCCACCCTTTGGCCCATTCTTTGTACAGTATAATATAGTGTACTGTATATACACAGAATTTAATGTATACACACTTCAGGAAAAGAAAAACCTTGTTTTATAGACGTTACATACTGATATACTGTATATAAGAATATTATCATAATATTCTATTCATATAATAAACATCTTACAATTTTTTTCCTGAAGTATGTATACACTGTCTGACTGTGTGCATATATACACGAGCGGGAGTCAAAAAATATAGATGTTTATTCACTTTTAGAATAGACAAATACATCATTTTCCGACATAATCTTCTTGGTTTTTCAATACACTTAGTCAACAAGCTGAGAGACAGAACAAAATGTTTTAGGCTGAGCGGCGAGCCACATACAGCGTGCGCCGCTGCCTTCACTTCTTCATCAGTAGTGAGTCTTCGTCCTCGTAGGGCCGCTTTCAAGGGATTAAACGGATGGAAGTCTGATGGAGCGAGAACAGGACTATAGGGAGGATGCTTTAACGGCACGAAACATTTTTGCAGACTGTCGACAGTGTGGGCAGAAGTGTACAGACGTGCGCCGTCATGCAAGATCATGACGCCCTCGAACATCAGTCCTCTGTGTTTCATATGAAGTTTAGGTTTCCGGTCTTCAACAAGAGTCTCGCTGTAACGAGCGCTGTTGATTGATGAATCTTTATTGATTGATTGATTTTTGCAAATAGTCAGTTTGACATTCACAGTATTTTGAGAGGAAGAGACAAGACAACATGCTCTATGTTGGTCGTCAACATTGTGTACGTGTGCTGTTGCACCTGAAGTTACTGCGGAGACTCAAAGGATGGGTTGGACACCACCAAGTCTCACACAGGCGGAAGGAGGAATGCTACTGTTTGCCTTCCACTTACATGGGATCTAGAAAGCCAACTACCTTATAACAGGAATTTTAATTCACTGTTATTTGATATGATATGATATGATATGATATATGATATGATATATGGCATGTGGGGTGTGTACTGGGCGGATTTGATTGTTTTCATCATCCCTTAAATTACACATAGTGAATGTAAGTCAAAAGCATCATAGCACAATAAACGCATTTTGCAACCAGTAATATTTCTTTCTTTAAATCAATTATGTTTTTAATCAATTGTTTGATTACAGTAAATCTGGCTAACAATCTGTCACCCTGCACTCGATTATGGGTACCAGTGAAATCTCCCTGCATTACTCACAGAGAAGCAACAAAATCGCTATTGCTTTCGATAGGCATAAATAATGAATCTCCCTGGATTGAGCACTAAACCTTCTCTGCCAGTTCTTACACCGGCGCACTGACCGGAACAAGCCAACTCCATCTATCCAAGTCTGCGTGTTTGCTTTTTCGTCCCTCTGCAGTCATTTCTTCTGCAGCGTACATTTCATCAAGTCATTTCCACACACTGATCCCTGATGAGCTGCAGTCTCAGAATAGACTACCGCCCATCTCACTTTTTCCATCATCCTGACCAGTCTAAACTCTTCTGCTCGAACCTCCGCTAATAGAGTCCTGTTACAGGATAACCTGGAAAAGGCCGCCGGTCTTAGGAGCTATACACACACACACACACACACACGCACACTCAAGGAGCCTTTAGCACATTCATTCACACCCACTAGGAGTGGGTGAAAGCTGTCTGTGATCTCGCCAGGAGCCTCGAATGCTGTCAATTTGATATACAGCATAAAGCGAAGAAAACCGAAGCTCAGACCGCTTGGTTATACAAGACACGCAGGTTCAGTCTGACTCTGGGTTGCACTGATGTAAAGTCAGCCACAAGATACGACTGAGGTGGAAGCCGGAGTCAAAGACGCCTGAATAGTGCAAGTCTGGTTGGCTTTTTTGTTCAACTCCTTTAAAAATTCCATTGCTGTATTGTGTCTTTATTGTGTATCGTGTCTACAAAAAAAAATTGTTTTTTTTGCCTCTTCACCTAAAAAACTAGCAAACTAATTCATTTAAATGTTTTTTTTTTCGCTCTGTAAACACAGTTGAAATCCTAGCAGTGATGATGTACACAATTATCTCTGATGAGATACAGCATGTTAGGCTTTCACGCAATCAAGCAAAAGTATTTAACACTAGAGATAAGGAAAGGAGAAAAAAATTTGAATTAGTGATGTATTGCGATTATTCTGGGGGCCATTCATGTATAACCACACTGACATATATATATTTTTTTTTTTTTACTATTTTTTTTATGTTTGCATTTGAGGTTTTAAAATGTTGCAGTTCCTCAATGATCCTGCAGGTGGTGCACTCTAAACTATTTACATATTGGTGGCAGGCACCCCAGCATCTTGGGTGGTATGACTGAATTATTTGGCAAGTTTGTTTAGACTTGAAACAAAATGCACCATTTAGAAAATCATCGAATCGGCACTTCACGAGTATCGCGATAATATCGTATCGACGGCCCCTGGTGATTCCCATCCCTCTCTTTTCATTCATTCATCTTTTATACCGCTTATCCTGTATGCAGGTTCATAAGGGGCCTGAAGCCTATCCCTTAGGCTTAGGGCACAAGGTCGGGTACACCATCGACAGGTTGCCAGTCCATCACCGGGCACACACTACGGGCAATTTAGAAATGGCAATTAAACTAATCTGCATGTCTATGGACTGTGGGAGGAAACCGGATAACCCAGAGGAAACTCACCAAACACTGGGAGAACATGCACACAGACCTGAGAATCGAACCTCCGATCCTGGAGGTGCTAACCACTACCGCCTCTCCATCCCCGTCTAATAGAGATTGGTGGATCATTTTACATTATAGGTAACGGTAATGAGCTTTATAAGGTTAACAATGCCATGCTGTGCCGTGCTCCTGCATTATAATTGTAAATAACTGTAGCAAGAAGAGGAATAAACTATTTAACGATTTAAAGTCATTCAATGTCAGACTGCGCGTTATACAAGCGTAACATGCAAGTGTAATATTTCCTGAGCAAAGAATAAATAAATAACCCTAACTGTAATATATATAGTACTTAACTTGGCTGAGAAGTGTGAAGAGTGCCACTAATATAGAGTGTATAACGACGCATGTTACATGCCTGCTGAGCTGGCGCAGTGTGTACGATCCACAGGTGTGAGTTGAGACTGCGGGCGTGCTGTAAATGTCTAACGTGTGTATAACACCGTAGCGTATGTTTAGGCATGGCACAATCAATAAGCTGCACAGAACACGCATGACTCAGTGACACTGGCAGAAGTTATGCCCTGTTATAAATAAATTAGAATGCGGAATATTCAATACCATTGAACTCGTTTTCAATCCTGGACCGGGAAGCCGTCGCACGGACGAGATGGACTTTAACAGGAAACATGGCAATCACACGTCACCCATGACTACAACACTGCTGCCAAAATTATTAACAAAAGACATCACTGTAATACGTCGATTCGTGATTAATGGAATTATTCACTCCTCATTTATACCACCTGTCCCGGAGCGTGTGTAGGAGAACTCAGGGTTCTACGTGAGGGACATCCTGGATGGGATGCCAGCCAAGAGCACGCACACACACACACACACACACACACACACACACACAATCATAGACATTAGATGTTTTTGGATTGTGAAAGGAAACCAGCAAAGCATGGGGAAACATGCAAACTTCACACACACACACACACACACACACACAGCAAAGGAGAGGTTCGAACCCCAGTGCTAACGGCTGAGCCACTGTGCCCATGCTGAAATGATTACTACTACTAGATATAAAATAGGACTAGAGCAAACCAGTTCATAAAGATAATAATAATAATAATAATTATTATTATTATTATTATTATTATTATTATTTTAGATTAACCTGCTGTAAAGCTATAAAGTAACAGGCAGTGTGTTTTATTATAAGACTTGTCATATTAAACCAGACTATTTTAAAGCTCTCTCTCTCTCTCACACACACACACACACACACACACACACACACTCTAGTCCATCTAGTTCATTCTGCATTGCATGAGGAAAAAATAAGTTTCACTCACTCACTCACCAATTTCCGGAAATATTGTCCCCCTCTATGTCTTTTAATCGTCTCAGCTGTAAGGAGTGTGTGTGTGTGAGAGAGAGAGAGAGAGAGAGAGAGATCAGCTCACTGAGCCGACTCCTGACTCGGTTCTCTGTATCAGTGTGAGCTGATCGTTGCAGTCCCCGGACTGGATGCTCGGTGTCCCCGCGCTGATCCTCCCTCGCATCCGGTTGGGGTTTATTTTCCTCCACCCGCTTTATTCGGTTCTGCTCGCGGATCTACAACCTGCCTGTGAACTCGCTTCCGCCAGCGCTTTGCAGCCCTGAGCGTTACTAAACCGCCCGCGCTTTCCGCTCCGGCTCGCGGTGCTGGGGCGGTGCTGGGGCAGTTTCTGCACCGCGCGCGCTGATGGGGTGGAAAGTTGGAGCTCGGTTCAGTAACGGACACCAAGAGTGCGCGAGTCCCGAGCGCGTGCACAGCGCGCGATTCAACAGCCCAGTGTGCAACTTCCAAGCTCTGTGAAACATTTTCCCCCCCTCTCTGTTCCCCGCGTCTGGTCCTAAAGCCCGCCCTGTTTTGCTCTTCATGAGAGTGACATCTAGCTGCAGCCCTCATTGTGGGCAAAACCTACACCAACGTTGAAAGTTCTAATACTGTACATTTGGAGGCAGACTGGGCATTGGAATCCTAACTGATATATAAACATCAACCCAAGGACAAGGAAAGAAAAACATAAACATCATGTGAGAAATAAGGACCGACTAATTATTATTATTATTATTATATTTGATTCAATAAGACGGTTGAGGTGGAAAATATTTGAGAAACTTCATCAATATAACATCACCCACACACTCACTCATCATCTACTGTATAGCGCTTTATCCTGTATACAGGGTACTGATAAGCCTGGAGCCTACTGTATCTCAGGAGACTTTGAGTGCATTGAGGTGGGGTGTTCTCTGGACAGGGTGCCAATCCATGGCAGGGCACACAAACATACATATGCTCATTCACAAGCTATGGGGCAATTTGGGAACAGCAGTTAGCCTAATCTGCAGGTCTTTAGACTGTGGGATGAAAACCGGAGTACCCGGAGGAAACACACCAACCACATGGAGAAACTACAAACCCCATGCACACAGACCCGAGGCGGAAATGAAACCCCGCCCACATGCAAGGCGACGGTGATAACCACTAAGCCACCGTGCCGCCGAATATAACATTACTCAAGTATTATTTGGCATAGGGCATTGGTGGCTCAGTGGTAGGTTTCTCACCTTCCATTCGGAAAGCTCAGGTTCATTCCTACAGTCCAAAGACATGCAGATTCGGTAAATTGGCATTCCCAAATTGTGTATGTGCCCTATGATAGATTTACACCCTGTCCAGGTTCCTTGTTCCTGTGCCCTAAGTCACCATGGGCTTCACGACTCCTGCAACCAAGTACAGGATAAGTGGTATAAAAGATGGATTAATTAATTAATATTTGATGCATTTATACTTTAGTTGATCATTATCAAAATTAAATACTTATATTTTTTATTTACTCCATTTCAAAGAATAAGACTTTTTATTTAACCCTTTTATTTTTATTTATGTGATTGCTTGTGGGCAGTGGTGGCTCAAGTGGTTAAGGCTATGGGTTACTGGGTTACTGATCGGAAGTTTGGGGGTTCAAACCCCGGCCCTTAACCCTATCTGCTTCAGGGGAGTGGTATCCTAGTTGACCCTGTGCTCTGGCCCCAGCTCACAACCTTGAATATACATGTGCCAAATAATTGATTCTTAACTCGTCACTAGTCTTACAGTTTCTTCCGCTCCCACCTCTAAACATTTATTTTTTCCAGGTCGAAGCATCCAATCAGAATCAGTGTAGAAAAACATCTAAAAAATCCTGTCAATTCGTCATCTACCACAACTTTCTTTCTATTGCACAATGTAGTTAATGCTATAACTGTCTGTGTTAGTTTCAATATACACTGCAACAATCATCCATAACAATAAAATCACTTGCCTAATATTGTGTAGAACCCTATCGTGTCACCAAAAAACTCTGAGCCATCAAGGCATGGGACTCTAGAAGATCTCTATAGACATGCTGGGATATCTGGCACCAAGGTGTTAGGAGCAGATTCTTTAAGTTGCAAGATGGGTCTTCTATGGATTAGACTTGTTTTCTCCAGCACATGCCACAGATGCTCAGTCAGATTGAGATCTGTGAAATTTGGAGCCAAGTCTTTACGAAAACTTTGTCATATTCCTTAAAACATACCCAAATAATTTTCCACTATGACAGGGTGCATTATTCTGCTGAAAGATGCCACTGCCAGCAGGGAATACTTGGTCTGCAACAATTTTGCAGGGGTTACAGTACATGTCCTGTAAGTAACATCCACATGAAAGCCAGGACCCAAGGCCAGCAGAACATTGCCCAGAGTATCAAACTGTCTTCATCGGCATGTCTTCTTCCGATAATGCATCCTGGAGCCATCTATTGCCCAAGGAAGTAAGGCATATGAACCCTGCCATCTACATGATGTAAAAATATATGCAGTATATCTTCCATTGTTTCCATGGTCCAATTCTGACGTTCACATATCCATTGTAGGAGCTTTCAGCAGTGAAACTGTATCACCATGGTCACTCTGACCAGTTTATGGCTACGCCGCCACAGACACAGCAAGCTGCAATGAACGGTTCTGACACCTTCCAATCATATTTTACCGAATTGGGTTACAGTAGCTCTTCAATAGGATTGAGCCAAACAGGTTAGCCTTGGCTTCCCATGCGGATTAATGAACCTTGGACAACCTAGTCCTTCCTTGGACTGCTTGGTAGGTACAAATCAGGTAATTCATTAATAATGCTTTGTTGACTTGACTTTAACACCTTTATGAGCAACTCACCTAGGCAAAGAACTAGGAGGTTGTTGAGAACAACAGCATGAAGACACCTTTTAGAAGGCCCAGGTTTGCCAGGTCATTGCTAATGTAAGGTTAGACTAACATTGATTCAAGTACTGTAGCTAAGCAAGTGAATTTCTAGCTAATAGTTGGTATTGCAAATTAAAAAGGATTCAATGTTTTAAGGCGAATACATTTTTATACAGTTTTATATAACTTTTAAAAGGTTTAGCTATATGTTCAGTAATTTCTCACTAATTTGTACGTCCCTAAAAATATATTTTTTAAATTCTATACACTTGACTTCATACAACACCCCTGTACACCTGCACTCTATGCAACTATATAATAAGTCAATTAGTGGCATAAATATGTAAAATTGTATAAATCACGCAGGTACGGTTATAACTTCAGTTAACTTTCACTTCAAATCAAAGTTAGAAAAAATAATAATAATTCCAGTGACTTTGATCACGGCATGTTCATTGTTGTCAAACAGGCTGGTTTGAATATTTCGGAAATGCTTCTCTTGGAATGTAGCCTCAGAGTCTTGTTTTTGGCTCACAGAAGTGGAACATAAAGTAGACTTCTGTTGTAGCAGATCTTCCACCTTAAGGTCTGACCAGCTCTGACCATCTTTCTTTGATCTTAACAGCGAGGCATTTCTGCCACTCACTAAATGATTCTTGTTTTTCATACCATTTCCCTGCAATGCACCGTGATGCTGTTGTTATGTGCCACTATTTCAAATCCCACCGTCTATTCCACAAAGCAAGAATGCAGTTTGTCCGTTGCTGGGAACAGGTTGAACTAGCCTAATTAACTAGCTGGGACACATTATAGACAATAAGCCAACACAGTGGATTAGTGGTTAGACCTCCAGGGTCCGGGTTCGATTCACGGCCAGGTTTGATTCCCGCCTCTGTTCTTCCCGTGGTACTCTGGTTTTGCTCCCACAGTCCAAAGACATGCAGATTAGCCTAATTGGCGTTTCCAAATTGGCCGTAGTGTGTGAATCTGTGTGTGCCCTGTGATAGATTGGCACACACTCCAGGGTGTACCCCGCCTCATGCCCTAAGTTTCCTGGGATAGGCTACAGGCCCCCAATGACCCTGTATACAGGATTAAGCGGTATTGACAAAAAAATAGAATGTTTCCAGAATTTGGTATTGGTTGGATCAAGAAAGACACAGGCCCTGTGACCCTACATAAGAAGTTAAGCAATATGGAGAATGAATGAAAAAAAACGAAAAATACACCACAGTTCAGCACAAAAACCATAACGTTACTTCATTGCTAGCAGTCACATGAAATAAACCAGATTCCAATAACATTGTTACATGCAACGAGAGAACACCAGAGAACATAGCGGAAATGTTGGCCTGAGGCTTTCTGCCTTTTTTTTTTTTCGAGAGCACAAACAGGATATGCTTCCTCACCAGAGACATTATCAGGAGAGGATAAAGACCATGGCTACATAATGGCGCTACCTTACTTGCTGTTTTTTTCTTTTTTTATCCAACTTAATTGGGCCTCCAAGGAAGCATAAACATGAGACCGGACATAGTGGAGCTTTCACTTGCCCCAGTGGCAGCTAATGAATTTACTAAGTTACAACCTAAGCTCATTGGCTTTTGACCAAAAACACACAAAACATGCGCAAATTATTAAAACGATTATGTGAGTTGGATTAAAAACAGACTGCAGCTGCCTTGATGCCTCACCGCCTGTGCTGCGAGTGTGCTCGGAAGCTGAAAGTGTACCTGTAACATGTAACCAATGATATTGTATCTGAATATAAATGCATTAAGATGGAGTTGGTCCCTCTTTCGCATCTTTAACAGCTTCCACTCTTCTTGGAAGCCTGTCCACAAGATCTTAAAGTGTTTCTTTGGGAATTCGTGTCCATTCATTCTGTAGAGCATTTATGAGGTCAAGAAGGCCAGGCTCGTAATCTCCGTTCTAGTTCATCCCGAAGGTGCTCGATGGGGTTGAGGTCAGGGCTCTGTGTTAGGGCCATTCAAGTTTTTACACACCAAACTCATCAAACCATGTCTTTATCTATCACAGTCATATTGGAACAGAAAAGGGCCTTCACCAACCTGTTGCCACAACGTTGGAAGCATACTGGGGATAAGGCGGCCTGATTGAAACACCTGAATTCAATTATTAACAGGTTTGACCAAATACTTTAGTCTATATTGTGTATATTACCTGCATCCAACCCCATATAAATATTATAAGCATTTTCTTCTGAATAGCGCAGCTTTTTATACACAGTGTGGAAAGAATAATAAAAATGAAAATTTGGGGCATAGTGTTATAGGAAAATAATCTGCTGCAGCTTTACATAAAGTATAGTTATTGCTACAACCCTAACGTTGATTATATTTCATTAACACCATGCCCTGAAGTGATTTATTCCCCTAATACTACAGCAAATTCGCCAATGATTTTTTTCTTAATTAAAAAAATTACACATAATGTATTTTTAATGAATTTAAGGTTATGGAAGATCCCTGAGAAAATTAGGCGCTTTACTGTTATTACCGACATTGTAACAGCTTCAATCCTGATCTTCCTTAGCAGCCTCTCTTTATTTCTCTTTCTTGAGGACAAAAATTCAGCTCGTCAGATTGCATAGAGGCCGCAAACAGCGAGGCTGTCCATCCTGGAAACATAACATGCTGATTATAAGAAATTATACTCAGACTGGTATAATGCACTGATACTGGGGACTCCGTCAAAAGTAGGAAAATGTATTTCTTCTTACAGAAAAGAAAAATCATCCAGTAAACAATGTGTGTAAGAAAATGTCATGCCTTACAAGAAGTGTATTAATCCACAGTGAGTATGTGATTTGTCTTACAGAAGGAATTCTGTATAGCATAGTTGCCATTACAGGAAATGAATCAACACTGACTGAACACCGTGGTATACAGTACAGCTAATCATTCATAGGGTGTAAAGTCAGACGTGCTTTTATTAAATATACACACTGAGTGCGAGTAAGAATCAGAACAACAAAGCAAATCTAATTTGTCTGAAAGGGCACCAAACCGCTATTACACTACTGAATCTCACATTACCAAATCAGATTATTCACTCCATTACAGTCTCTAGGAGGCCAAAGATCCGCGCAAGCTTCCGATATCACAGCTGTAAAGTGCTTGATCGTTTGGGATTGACTCGTAATCCATTCATCCACTGATGATGTTTGTCAAAAGCTGCTGTCTGTGGTGTGGTATTAGCATAAGTATATGTGCTCAAGAACACACACACACACACCATGTTTTTCTTTTCCTTCATTCTGTATCCTGGCAGGTTTTCTGTTTTGCAAGACAGAAAGACAAAAGATGAAGGACATATTCCAGGTGTCAGCGGTGTGACTGTGGTGACGCAGAAGCCTCCTGTCCTCGCACTGACTCAAGGACATGCAGCCAACATGGACCGTAATCTGGGGACTGTCACTGGAAATGATGCACGCCGGTACAAACATAAGTCCTGGCATGCTCCTTCCTATGTGTCAGGCTCCTAAATTTACATCAACATGTTCACCTCCATCAGACTTTAATGTGGTAGAGCTGGGAGACTCAGGAGTGGATCATTGTAACACGTGACACAACACATCGCAGCTTCGGATGAATAGGGTAGTCTTGCTCCATGTCTGTTCGACTTGTACACAAGAGATCTGCATTGCAGAGGGTGAGTTCAGGCAGAATGTCATTAGCATACTGGAAATGATGACATGTGGTGTCGATCTGTCCAGCTTTAATGCATTTCCTGGTAATACAGTCTTGTGCAAAAGTCTTGTGCTTCATATTAAATCACATTAAATTATGTAGATTCGAGAAAATCAAATAAATGGGACTGTAACAACTGTAAGTGTATGGACTGTAACAAGTACAGCAGCAACCTCATTTCCCCTCTCATCTGTTCCAACCACTCAGCATTGAGCATCTTCAGTATACTGTACTGATCACTGGCCTGATCATCTGTCATCATCTGCACCCGTTTCTCACTGGTTCATGCCTTAAGTTAGATGTTTTTTTTATGCGTGATTGACTAATAGGTCACTGTGTGGCTGTTTAACAAACAAAAAACATTCCTTTGAAACTGGTCTGGTACAGGGACTAGACTGAAGTTGAGAGCCATTAAAGTCCTTCAATAAGGATTCAATGTGATGTAGACTAAGAAGGTCTAGCTAGATCTTTGGAAGCAAAATATGAAGAAATAAGACTTCTAAACAGTACTGCCAGGACATTATGAAGAACACACAAGGTCAGATTCTGGATATATAAGGGTTTTCCGAGCAATAGCAAAAGATTAATGTAATCAATGTGCAACAGTAAGATCGTGAAACAGAAATGACTGATTATACATTATTGATGGGTGAATACACCGAATGGATAGATCAACAGCTATTTAAACTATGAAGAAAAGGCTCCTGGGTACTGACGCTGACTGTGTCGCACATTGCACCTTTGATTGGATCTCCTGAGAACAATCAGTCAGCTTTACATTTCCTACTTTCCCTGTAGTCATGCAGTTGGAGGAAAAGCACAGCCAGCCGAAATAACGATCCCTCAATGACACTAACGAGAATCTACCTTCTGCTGTCCTCCCCATGGGAGCGTATCCCAGCAGGCTCTGCAGAAACCTCCAGGGCTGAGGGTGCATGTGTATTTGTGTGTGTGTGTGTGTGTGTGTGTGTGTGTGTGTGTGTGTGTGTGTGTGTGTGTGTGTGTGTGTGTGTGTGTGTGTGTGTGAGAGACAGGAAGAGAGAGAGAAAAGGAGAAATGGTGATACTGCTGACTCGGCATGGCCACGTCCAGCACTCAGAGCTCTGCGTTTTGTTGTTATTGTGCTGATATCTGATACTGACGTCTTCATAGTGCTTTAGCATAGCACCATTAGGAGACGTGATAGTAGGAGGCTTTGTTTTGTCCTATGTTCAGGTGCAGGGAGAATATGAGAGATTCTAATTTAGAATTTCAGCTAAGCCCCTATTAGCCTCAATATCACTCTCTAAGTAAGGGACATAGAAGGCTTTAAGAGGCTAGAAAACCATATTTCACCATCCCTCCTTTATTAATGTGTAGGGTAACTGGTGCATGGAGCCTATCCCAGGGAACTTAAGGCACATGGCAGGGTACACCCTTGATGAGTGAGCCACAAACGCAGACTATTTGCAATTTGGAAACACCAATCATTCTACACCACTTGTCATTGGACTATGGGAAGAAACCAGAATACCTTGAATTCCTGTGAATACCTTACAGGAACTCCTTTAATGGCCCAAACATGTGGAAATGGCTTGGACCAAGGACAGGACTCCATTGGTGTTGTGGCAATAACTCCCAAATGAATTTATGTAATGTTCAAGCCGTGCAGTGGGCAGGATGAGGTCGTGCGTTTGCTGATCAGGCTATTTGATACTGAGAACGTTCCACTTACTGAATGTTCACAGGAACGACTCTGCAGCGGCACTCATTCACGGACATACAGCCTTCTTTAAAACGTTTACACCATTCAAATATTTTATTGTTGGTCTCATTACTGTACCGTGCTTTAAGTCTTGTGTAAATGTCCCACAAGTCCCATATTGACTTCCCATAAAAAGAAATGCTTTCCAAGACAATGCTTGTTTGTGATTACATGTACCTCCTCTCCTTCTGTTTATAGACACGCCACATCCTCCCCTCACTCCACCCACACCCCAGGTCTGTTTGACAAGGCAAACATGGCAGAATCTTCCAACAGCAGCCCTAATGACAAGAGACATAGTTAAACTAGAATACATTTTGGTAACACTTTTCCGAGATGGAGAAACGTATTAGGAAGTAGACCGCGGAGTTAGCAATGTTCCAGGATGTGCATAAACAGGACATCAAATGAATGTACTATTGCTTTCTTAAAGGAAGCAAATAACTATGAATAATTTTTTGTGATGTGTCATAACTAATTGCTGAATGGCTGATTGGGGGGAAATACATGTACAGCTAAAGCAATAACATCTAACCAATTAGCAGATGGCCTTGTCCAGAGTGACTTACAGAAGTGCTCTATCAATCAATACAGTATATCCTTATTTCGGCTCATAAGGTTCCTGACCATCAGTACCATCAGTCTAAAACATGTACGTGTACTGAAATTAATGGTTCAGTTAGTTAAAGGTTAATTTAACATGCCTGCCAGGATGAAAATGATTACCAATAATTCGTTAATAAAACATACCTGGTTGATATAGCCACCTCTAAAAGAAAGGGAACATCTGATACCTCTTTTTGCACCAAGGCAGTTCCAGAGCTAGCTCGGAGACGGTGCCCAATTTCGAACCAGTTCTATGTTTTCAGACAGACAAAAAAACCTGGTTCCATGGTGGCACAAACACTTTGCTGATGTCAGGGGGGCTGGGACAGGATTAAAAGTTTGTGACAACCATTTATAAAAAATGCACTCAACATGCAAGGGGAATCTCAAATGCTGTCTAGTAATGATGAAGCCAGGAGACCTGCTCTGCTGTTGCTGCTGTTCTGCTTGGAACCGCCTTTTCCAGTTGATCTGACCAGTGGATCCAGATCCTTTCCAAGGAATACAAGGTCTGAGGCGGGAATAGACCTAGAATTAGACAAAAGTCCATCACATAACACCATACACACACACACACACACACACACACACACACACACACACACACATTATCATTCACAGAGCTTCAGTCATTTTTCCTGAGACATTTTCTTACTCATACTCAAGTCATTATATTGATGACATTGGATGACACAGTGTATAACCCATACAGGATTAGGTAACGGCACCTTTTAGTGGGCTCCCGGTCTTCCCTTTTCCACCCTGTGATCAAAACCTGGTCGTGTCATTATGAAGCCTGACTTGAGAAAAGCTGAAATAGGCCACAACGCTGTGAACACAAGGCTACTTTTAAAATCAGAGACGGTGATGAGTCACCCTTCCACATGACTATTATTATTATTATTATTTATTTTATTTTTTTACAGCTTTACCATTAGCGTAACGCAGGAAGTATGGATCGTTGCTATGAGATAAGAATTGCTCCCTCAACTATCAAACTGTAACTAATTAATTGGCACTGAGCACCGGCACACAGATTCGACAAAAAAAAGAGAAAGGAAATTGATGTTTTTCAATCCAGCAAAGGCTCTATATTAAGTAATAGTGATTCAGTGCATGCCCACTTCCAGCTCTGCATGACTCAGTTGAAGTTTAATGGGCACTGCATCATACTTCTGAGTTGTGTTCCACCAAAAGTAAGCAACTTTTCAACTTCCGAACAAATCCAATCAAAAGATGAAAAACTGGGCTTTTATTTTGGACCAGACCCACTGGCGGCTTGTCCATGGGGAAGGGGAATCAAAACCCCATCGAATGAATATAACATACAAATGAATATAGTCAATCTCCCTCACAAATCCATGTATTTTAAATTTCTCCAAATAATGATGACCTCTTTTGAGTGGCCACCTTTTTTTTCATTTTTTTATTGTCACACCTATAAGTCAGGAATTAAAAAAAAAAAAAAAAAACTTTTTAAATGTTCAAAGATGCCCTGTTCCATTTGGCTCCACATAGGTGCCTACCATTTCCAAACAATTTGGAGTTCAACAGTAAGAAAGATTATTCACAAGTGGAAAGCATTCAAGACAGTTCAAGCCAATCTTCCCAAGAGTGATTGTCACAGAACATTCACCCCATGGATCAGACCATGCAATGCTCAGACATTCTCAGATCCTACAGTTAAATGTTAAAGTGCACAACAGCACAATTAGAAGAAGACTGAACAAGTATGACTGGTTTGGAAGGGTTGCCAGGAGAAAGTCTCTTCTGTGTAAAATGAACATGAAAGCGTGACTGAGGTTTGAAAAACTGGAAATGAGATCAAAGTGGAGTTGAGGAGTTGGCGAAAACCAAACAGCATTTCAGCAGAAGCAGCACGGTGGTGGAGGAGGGATTCCGGCTTGCAGTCATTGAGTTGACCATGAACTCCTTAGTATACCAGATTATTCTAGAGGCAAATGTGAGGCCATCTATCCAACAGCCCAAACCCCAAACCCCTTAAATAACTGAGGTAATCCTCCACAATGATGTGAGACCGATCAAGTCATACACTTCAAGTGATTACCCACATATTTTTTTGGATTAATTTTTGTTAAATAAATAATAACACAGTGAAAAAAGGTATATGTTGTTCGTCTGAGGTTGTATTTGCCTAATGCTAAGACCAGCTACAATCAGATGTTTTTTTTTTTTAGTAGTATTATATTTTGTTTTTATACAAAAACACATAGGATTAAGAAGGGGGGGGGAGGGGGTAGTAACTTTTGACTGTGACTGTAGAACACAACACAAAGTTGTAAAAATTACTTCAAAACAATGTTAAAAAGTAAACCAATGATCTGAACGGGACTGGAACATGTGTGTGTAACACAATGTGTGTGTATATGTAGAGGCTCATAAATAATGGAACTAACCAACATCACCACAAGGTTGTGTGTGTATATATAGAGTCTCATAAATAATGGAACTAACCAACATCAACACAATGTTATGTGTGTGTATATATATAGAGGCTCATAAATAATGGAACTAACTAAGGAATGCCTTTAAGACTTCGATGAAAATATTTTGCAGTCAGTGAGTCTGGAACCCATGAGTTTCATCGCTTCACATGCTTTGCCAGGCCTTTACTGCAGCTGACTTTAGCTGTTGCTTGTTTGTGTGTCTTTCAGCCTTGTCTTTAGCGATTTATTTGCCTTGCGAAACTTTAGGGTAGCTTTCACTGTTTCAATGTTTTTGGGTCATTATCTATCTATCTAGCATATGAGGTGGTGTCCTATTAGATGTGCCTCATTTAGCTGGACCTGAGTGGAGATCGTAGCCCTGTACACGCCAGTATTCATCCTGATACTTTCATCAGCAGTCAGAGCACTTCTCAAGAGGGTTCGTGGTCATCCACTTTAGATGCCTTATGGGCCTTTTGCTGTTGCTGAGCTTGTTAGTTAATTCCTTCTTTGTGAGAATGTTACAAACTGTTGTATTGGCCAATCGCAATGTTTTTGCTATCACTCTGATGGGTTTATTTGGTCATTTCAGTCTAATGACGGCCTCCTTCACTTGCCTAGCCGCCTCTTTGGTTGAGAATTGAGAGTACCGGTGGACAGCTACCAAACGCAAATGCAACACTCAGAGCCACCTCCAGGCCTTTTATCTGCTTGATTAGGCATGGAGCAACGAGGAAACTGGTACGTGTAGCTTGTTACTCCATGACTAATCAAGCAGATAAAAGGCCTGGAGGTGGCTCTGAGTGTTGCATTTGGTAGCTGTCCACTGGAACTGGTGGCGGTCCACATGCACCTGCTTGTCAGCCATTTGTTTCATTATTAATGAGCCCCTGCCGAAATGTGTGAGTGAATGAAAAATGGCTGTTATTCCCGAAAAAACACCCCCCCCCACACACTTTCTTTCAATCTGTGCTGTCAGAAGAGGATCGAAAGCACATAAGATGACAAACCTTGTCAGCCAAGAACAGGAATCTGACCAGCCTTTTACAGAAGCTTTGTTTTAGTTAATTATTAAATGTTAGTTTAAAAAGTTCCGGCTTAATAATTAATGTGTTGTGCAATAGTTGGCATCAGTCAGGGTCAACAAAACCAGTAAATACGATGCTGTTGCTACAGTAACTTGTTAAAGGAAGTGTAATCATATCCTTAGCAAAACTCAACTAAGATACGGTTCACATGAAGAACATACAGTAAAACCACGGATGTTTGTGCAGCATCAGTATTTGTATAACTGACATACCAGGGCATGTGCATTCACGGACACACCTCGAGGGGGTTTTACTTCAATACTGCATGTACCGTAGGTGCATTTCTTTATAATATCACCAAGACAGAAATGATAACTAATGTAGATTTACAACAACAGGATGAAGCGGATATCTTGAAGGTTACTATTGTGTTTTAAACTAATCCTCGTCACAATTAGCTTAGTGTTAGCAAACTATTCTGACTGATTAAAGAGAGTAAAGTTTAAAGTGCGGCAGCACGGTGGCTTAGGGGTTAGCACGGTCACCTTGCATCTCCGGGGTCTTGGTTCGATTCTCACCTCAGGGTTTGTGTGCATGGAGTTTGCATGGTGGGTTTCCTCCAGGTACTCCGGTTTCCTCCCACAGTCCAAAAACATGCAAAATCCCAAATCGCCCGTAGTGTGGGAATGACTGTGTGTATCTTGCGATTGATAAGTCTCCTGGGATAGGCTCCAGAGGCCCCGTGCGACCCTGAACACAGGATAAAGCGGAACAGACAATGAGTGAGTGAGTGAGTTATGGGTGCTAACTTGGTGTTTTCACACCGTAAGAATGCACCATTCTCCGAGGTCGCTCACTCCAAATTGGTAACCACACTGCGTTAAAAGATAAAAATAATTGAAAATATGATGCATGAAATACCAAAAAGCCTGGCATTCAGCTGCGTCCCTGGCGGTTATTTACAGTAGAAAATGAAGGCATTTGCTAACAAGGGTTTAAAGACGATTCCTAAATCATATAAAAGACTTCCTACTAGTTTTACATCACCACCTACTCATAAACGTCTGTGAAGATTCTCGATCCTCCGGGTCATGGTTCATTGGCAAAGGTGCTGTTCGGTGGCAAGTTGACTTGCTCGTTGTAGGTATACAGCAAACCCACATACTGTCCACACAGATCAGTATTTAGTCTTTGACTCTTACCATCCTATGGTGCACAAACTGGGAGCGATCAGAACTCTACACCATCAGGCTGAGAGAGTGCCTACAAGAGCTGGGGGAAAGGAAAACTACAAAACTACACTTCAAGGGATCACCCAAAAACCAACTGGGCATTTATTAACTCACTCACTCACTCATAATCTATACCGCTTAATCCTGTATTCAGGGTCACGGGGAGCCTGGAGCCTATCCCAGGAGACTTAGGGCACATGGCAGGTTACACCCTGGACAGGGGGCCAATCCATCGCAGGGCACACAGACATACACACATACACTCACTCATTCACACACTACGGGCAATTTGGGAACGCCAATTAGCCTAACCTACATGTCTTTGGACTGTTGGAGGAAACCCACCAAGCACGGGGAGAACATGCAAACTCCATGCACACAGAGACGGGAATCGAGCCTGGCCGGGGATCGAACCCGGACCCTGGCGGTGCAAGGCGACAGTGCTAACCACTACACCATAAGAAATTTGACTATGGCATGTACTATAGTGGGAAACATACCATTATATACCATAGTGGTGAATCAGACATTATCAAGGTGGGCAGTGTAGGACTACCAGAAGAGGTATTGTGGTTGTACTATGGCGTGTTCCATCGTACTTTGGTGAATACCATGGGCACCAAAGTGGCAACCAATGCAGTCATGTACCATTGTACCATTGTGTGCGCACCTGTATCTTTAAACGTCCCATGGTGCAATGTAATATTAAGCATTGCAACATATTCTGTTAATTAATGTTACATAGAGTATATACAGTGCAACATATCATACTGTCTAAACATTACAAGTCGATCCATTCATCTAGGAACCTCTGTAGTCCTAAGACTAGGAGCCTATGGAGGCCAATGGTGACCATTGTATTTATTCCCATTTTAACGACTGTGGTAGGACTTCTGGTCAACACTCACAGGCTTCATCACACACACGCTACGGGCAAATTGGGAACGCCACTTAGTCTAATCTGCATGTTGTTGGACTGAGGGAGGAAACCCACCAAGCACTCCATGCACAACAGACCCCGAGGTAAGAATCACATCCCAAGTGCTAACCACTATACGCCACTCTAATATATATTTCAATTATGGAACATGAACATATATAACATAATTTTTGGACAGTATCCTGATATGTGGTCCATGGTTCCATACTACAGTACATGGTAGAATCATGTACAGTATCATACTATAGTATATGCACCACTGTACCAAACTGCATCCTATCGTGTGGTTCTCGCCTTACATCAGTAAATAAATACACTGGTCCTGTCAAAAATGTATAGGTATAGGTAACATTGGACTGCCATTGTATCTATACTGGGTAAAATTCTGTAAGGGCGTACTTCCACTGCAGACTGAGAAGAAAAAAAACGTACAAAAAGAACATCAATGTCAATGCTGGAGTATCTGAGAAACTCAAGAAGCATATAAAGAGGCAACACTGAGGCAGAAGCTTGTCCACTGCAAAGACAAAACCCCCAGACACGAGCGAAGATGTGTGTAAATGCGATGACTAGAGAAACCAAAGCACCACTTCACAAACACATGGAGAGCCAGCTCCACAGGACAAGTCCATCTGCATCTGAATTTTTCAAACGGGTCACTCTGTAGAAGACTGCATTGATGCATCCTGGACAAAGAAGACCGTTGGCTCAAGGGAGGATGTTATCTTTATCAAATTAGAACTAAATTAGATCTCTCAACAGACGGAGTGGCCCGAGACACCGCTTATCACCTCGTTACAACCCATTCATCACTCCCAAATCCTTTCAGCTCACTCTTTTTAATCTATGATGGAGAAATCTGTTCAGTAAAATAACTGAAAATGGCTTTGAATACTAATCTCTCTCAAATAATATATTTTTTCACATAAATGTGATAAACATTAAACTAGAACAGCACCACTCTGCCATCTGGTGGTAACTAAGAGTTATAGATCTTATCCATAAGATCTTTAAAACTTTTATTAGCCTCAATAATAATAATAATAATAAGTAAATATTAAACATCACAAAACAGACACCTCAAATAAATAACAAGATAAATAATCTTTATTATTTCCATGTTGTTGTTTTTTTCATATATATATATATATAAAATTATGTATGCACAATCAATATAACCAATGCAATGCAGAAATTCTGTGCTCAGTAGTGGGTACAAGGCTCCAGATGCTGTTGAATAGAATCTACACACATAAATCAGGGTTGAAAGGTTAAAGCTTGACAACTGCTCAGTTAACACGTAGATCAACATCTGGCCTATATGATGTCTTTATGTCTTTACTACAGCAGAAATAAAAAAAAATAATAATCATTTTAAAAAGCTGAGAACCGTCAAATTCATAATTAGCCAGCGTCGACTGATGAATAAAATATTAATAAATTAGATGCTGTTGCGTCCCTCTGATAAACACGTACACGGATGCACGATGACATTCCCGGGCCTCTGGAGCCGCTGTACCCACCACGCCCAAGCCCTTCAGAATGTACACGCGTTAAAAACTTCATTACTCAGCATTCAACATTGGCTTGTGTAAACTGGAATCTAAACTCAAATCAGCCCCTGCTCATGCCTCCCTGTGTACAATATACGTCTTTACTAGAGTGTTTTTTTATAGTAACTCTGCATCATGGAGCGTTGCTTGAGCTTACATTAGATTTACATTAAACATTTTAGTTCAAATACAAATCAGTTTTTTGGTTGTTTGTTTGTTTGTTTTTCAGGGGTGAAGTGAACAGGGGCTGAACAGATCTGAGGGGGGAAAAAACAATTCTCAGCAAACAAATAAACAAAGAAAAAAAATCCTCAAATATTACTAGCATGATTCTTAGCTTTATTTTACAACATTTCAAGCACAAATTAAGTAAATAAAAGCTCTCCATCAACCTTTAAAAGCAAAGAATTAATAAGCATAAACTACCAAAACAAGATCCCCTGATGCCATGTCCTTGGGAAAAAAAACATTCCTTTCTTTATTCTGCTGGTAAATAGGTTAAGTTTTTTTTTTTGTTTTTTTTTTGAAAAAAAAAAACTTAAATATTACATACTGTATAGGTTATTAATTACAGTAACAAGGTTCCATGCAATCTTTTTTTTTTATCTTCTCCTGTACAGATTGGAAAGAGATCAGTAGTAATTAGCAAGGCTGTGCAAGCCCACAGTTTCTGTTGCTTGGACTGCCAGTGGTTTGTGTAGCCACAGTGAGGGGACGAGGCCTTATTGCCGTGACGTCAGTATGTTGGGCTTCGACGTCTACAGTCCGTTAATTCCGAATCGATCAGATGTGAAACACAAACCGACCGCGCTGTAGAGGACGCACGGTGTTTCATTTAAAGTTCTGCCGCGGCAGCTCCGAACGGTGTGATCGTCCATGTATTGTACATAGAGCTAAAAAGACTGCATTTATTTACTTATAAAATGGCCGCCGACACACTGTAGGATATACGTTTCACATAAGCACATCTGTCACGATGAGAAGTGCATCAAGACTTGGACAGATATTACATTACATCTCCCAATATCTAGATTATCAAGGTCAACATAGTGGCACATAGGCAATGGAAGTAGCTGCTCTGCTAAATCCCTGCACTTGCAAACACACATACACATGCACACACACACACACACACACTGGCCCATAATCAACAGATAGTGAGAGCATTACACCTCGCAACGGCAAAAATAAACCACCTGGGTTCTTTCAGTCAAAGCCACGGTTATTATCATCATCATCATCATCATCATTATTATTATTATTTAAAAAATAAACACACATCTAGTTAGGAGTAGCATTGGAAGAGGTGGCGAGTCTGTTAACGTTAAAACTCCAGAGGTTTTTAGACGATGCACTGAATTGTCTGAAAAGAACTTGAGGTTAAAATGGGAACGAAAAGGACAAGAGTAGAGAAAAGCATTTCCTTAAACAAACAAACAAACAAAAAAAAACAAAAAAAAGCGAATAAAGCAGTTTCGCATTCTTAAGGAAGTGAACGTACATTCATAAGACCTAATAATAATCTAAATGTGTGTTTCTTTCTCTGTGTGTGTGTGTGTGTGTGTGTGTACTGGATATTAATAGCAAAATTAAGAGGCACTCTCTCCCCCCCCCCATGTGTGTGTGTGTGTGTGTGTCTGTGTGTGTGTGTGTGTGTGTGTGTGTGTGTGTGTGTGTGTGTGTGTGTGTGTGTGTGTGTGTGTATCCTCATCCTAGCATAAAAAGACTTCAGGTATGCTTATACATGCCAAGACTTCTTGCAGATTACATTTCACACACACTGTTTTCTGAAATCACTTTAAAGCTCTACGTCCACTTTCGCTCGCTTGCTAACAGGAGTAAACAATTTCTTTTTTTGTTTTGTTTTATTGTTTGGAAATGGGTTTGCTAGCAGCTCCTGGTGACTAGTGTTCCTGTGAAATTCATAGAAAATGTGAAATGAGAGAAGGAGCCTGTTGAAAAGCCTGCTTGCTTCAGAGGCAGATGATTTAAAGAGCCGCGCGAATCAGCGGAACAAGTCCTCAGCAGGTTTCTCACGAAAAAACACAGAATATACGATACGTCGATCGGGACATTTCAGAGGAAGTAAACAAGTGGGTGTGTGTAAACGACAACAACGCGGGCCTACGGACTCTCTGGAGTCTTTAAACAAAAACAAAAAAATGTTTTGAGGCTATTGGGTTACTGTATATAAGGCGGATTTCCACCGAAGGAACTGATAAGGATGCTTTCAGAGCTCCAAGAACTGTTTGTTTTTCCTTGTACTATTTTGGGGGAGTGGCCATTGCTGAACGCTGCTCACTGGTCGAATGCAATCTTCACAGAATGAGGATGGGTGTTTGGTAAAACTTTGAAAGCTACATGAATTGTTCCTCTTCATGAAATAATGTCAAATATAAAATAAAATAAGGACAGTGCAGCTCCAATAACCTCAGAGGCACTCAATATGAAAATATTTTGACCTCGGTGGAAATGCGCCTTAAAACAGACAACGTACACGGTGTGAGACTTGTCATTTAAACTGGCCTTGTACCTGTCCCTGCATGCACACACACACACACACACACACACACACACTTCACACAAACGGACACATGGAGCTATCCAGATGGCGCTTCTCTTCCAGCACCTCCCTCAGATGGAACGGACTCTCCGTCCGCGGCTTGAACGTGATCCGAAATCTTCACTCCGCAAACGAATCGCAATATGACCTTTCCCTCTACTCGCACAGTTCGAGCTCCAGTTATTGCACTAAAACCTACTGCATGGAAGCCAAGAAGCTAGTTCCTAATAAATGTTCACGCAACATTGTGGTATATGGAGGCCATGCTTGTGCTATTACACAACAAAAAACACACACGCACACACACACACACAGGCACACACACACACTCACTCACTCAGACACACTCGCACTCAGACTCAGCTGGGATAGTTTCTAGTGGTGACTGGGCCTGCAGGTAGGATGGATTACAGAAGAGGGGCAAAGAGGAGTGTGTGAGTGCTGCCTGATGTCTCCTAAAAAGGGAAATGGGGAGAAAACTGACTGACTGAGTATATGTGCGTATGTCTGAGTGTTTGTGCTAGAGGAGGAGGAGCCGTCCTAGAACTTCAGCTGCCGACTCTTCCTGTACCTCGCCTCCTCTTCACCTAGAGAACAAACACAGCAGAAGAGAAATAAGGCGTGAAAATATAACGGCACGCAGACAGCATGAAAATGAGTGTAAAAGAGAGAAAGAAGGAGAACAACATTAGAAATAACTAGAAATAAAATGAATAGTCCTATATTTGGTTATTTAAAAAAAAAATAGATTGGTATTTCACTAAAAAATATTTCACTTTCCAAGATATAATTTTTTGCAGAGTAAAAGCTGTGAATCTGCTGCTCATGGCAGCGTAACACATGATCATGCCATCATTTGGTCTCAAATTCATGAAGGAACTGCACGATCATATGTTTGATATGGTTTAAGCAAACAAGCTGTCCAATCAGCATGTCAGCCACACTGTATGTGCACAATGTAGAAAAGAAAACTTGTGCATCATTTAGTCGGCTGTAACATTTTTATTTACTGTATTCTGATCATGATATCGTAAACACACACACTTTACTTCATTAGTCCTCATTAGTGCTTCTTGAATTATTTCCCTGCCACGGAAAATGTCAAGTTTGATCTCAATTATGGAGGGAAAAAAGACCCGAAAAACATGTGCAGGATACTCGGGAAACATCTCAATATGTCCCGATAACATGGCTATGCCAAAGAAATCTTCAATAAATATAGATTTTTTTAAAGAGATGAGACTTAGAAACTTGACCGGCGTAGAAAACTAAACAGTAACCTGCATTTTAGTTCACCTGCAGCGATTTAATGCATTTCTTTGAGGAAAACACAAATGAACAAAAGTACACATACAGATTTCTAAAAAATAAATAAATACAAATGTTCATGAACTGGCCATTTGCAGCTAATCATTGCAGCAAAGCATAAAACATAGTCAATTCTGTGAAACACCTTTTGAGGGTCACACTGGTCTGAGGTGAGAGGAAATCTGCTATGAATCAAATCATTTTGATTCATACACATTCACATTTCATGCAAATTTAAATAATTCTTTTGATTGTGTAAAGCTGCTTTGCGACAATGACAACTGTTAAAAGCGCTATACAAATAAAATTTAAACTGAGAGAAAAAAAAACCAACAACTCCTTTTCAACCACGGTACGCAGTCAAGGCTCACACACAACTGTTAAAACCTGGAACAATTTCACCTGTCCAATTTTCTATAATCCTGTCCCCACTAAAGCCTCAAAATGCTGCTCTTGACCGACGTGCTTTTCTGAGATGCTTTTCTTCTAACCACAAGCGGTGAGAATACTTTTTTTTGAGTAACTGTAGCTTTTCCAGTTTGTTTCCAGTTTTGAGTCCAATCCATTCTCCATGATTCTCTCCTTGATGAACCCATCGCGTGGTACGGGCACACACACAAACTTTTTTTTTTTTTTTTTTAAGTTTAGCCTGTATACTCGTAGCTATTGTGTTTGTTTTGTAACCTACCTGTTTATTTAAGATGATAGTTTTGTTAAAACTGAAATCAATATGCTTGTGTTGAGCTTGCTTAAGCTCGTCCTCCTTCCGGCTTCTGAATCCCTTTTTTTTTTTTTTTTCATTTTTGATTAGCGCACAAATTATTGCCTGTATTTACAGATTTTTATAGTGACAAAAGAGAGTCCAAAACTGGGAGCTCCTTGAGCACGCTCCGGCTTGCTCCGGCACAAAATAAGCCCTGCTAGTGAGTTTATAACATGTCAAAGTACAGGAATCCTGCTGTTACTGCATGATTCTAATTTAAGCTTGTTGTTATACTGTAAATTGACCTTAACTGTCTGGGAGCTCTTGTTTGTACCTTCTAAATGGTGCCGGGAGATGTACTTGAGCGCCTCGTCCAGGAGGATGACAGGGAAGGAGATCTTGATGACGACGAACCACTGGGAGCAGCAGAGAGGTGTGACCTGAAATATCAGCTGAGAGAGAGGAAAATGGTGTTAATTGTACAATGGACTAAATTAGAACAAGACTAGCACACAAACTAAATGGAAATCAGGCATTATGACGGAATGAGGGAGTATCTGTGCAGTGCACTCACTGGTAGCGGCTCCACATACAATATGAGGAAATGGAGAGACAGGGAGAGCAGGATGGCTCCCAAAAGCCAGATATTAACCCATGGAGGCATCCTTATAAGAGACTGGTTTTCTGAGAGACTGAAAAAAGACATATACGTTAACGTCTGGTGTATCACCATAAAACAACTGTAAAAAAAAAAAAAAAATGTAAGTGAATAACAGTTGCAGTTTGCGGTTTCCTCAGCGTTCCCCACCTGTTCAGTGCGTTAAACATCTCTATAGTGACGAGCACAGAGAGGGCCATGGTGGTGGGATAGCGGGATTCAAACACTTCACAGTCAATGCCCTCGAACATAGGATTATCCTCAGTGCACTGCATGAAGTGGCGCTGCACAGGAACACATGCCACAAGAGCAGGGAGTTAGACACATCAGCACAAAATGCACGATTAAACTAAATTAGTTCATGACGATAAGTGTGATATCACGATTCATAGATCACAGCTGCAGGAATCTTTTTCTAGACCGACTAGACCTACAATACTATATAATACTATGCATGTATGAGAACTAAATAATAATGAGTAAAAAATGCATTAGATTAGCTCATTCGACCGAACTGATATAGGTATTAGAGAAGTCCATCATGATGTAATAGAATAACAGCTTACAGCGTTTTTTTTAACTTTCAAATGAACTCACCAGCTGCTGGAAAGACACCTGTGGACCCTGTTCATCATACAGGTACCACCAGGTGGCAGCACCGACTGTTCCCAGTCCCACATATCCTGGAACAACAAAAATGTACATTTGATTAAACCAGGGGTAACTTTTATTCATCGGATAAGCAAAATGTTTAGTGTTAGCACATTCTTTTTAAGATGAACGACTTTTTAGACAACAATATGAAATTCTTTAATAAATTTACAAAATGGAATTGTCACGGCATCACATCACCATTGTGTGGATTATTTTTCTTATCACAATAGCAGGTTATTTGGTTGAATTTCTTACAGAACCAAAAAAATTAATTATTATTGATATTATTGTTGTGTAACAAAAGGCTATGCATGAATATGATTTGGGAATGTTATGTCATATAAGTTTTATGATTATTTAGCCTACTAACATCCATTCATATTTCAAATTTGCGTAAAATCAGGTTCATTACTGAATGTCTGTCGACACACCTATCCTTATGCATTTTAATGTTTCCTGAGCTGGTAGAACTCAAAAGATGTGCAGGGTAGAGGGTACTCAAGGATTGGAAACCATAATGCATGATTGGTTATACACTATAGTCTAACTCAGTTAGTTGGCATTAGTAAAGCCATCTATAGCTCACCTTATTACTGTGTAATACCTACTGAGATTAATCTTGTACAACATACAACATGAGAGTATTCACTGTTGAGAACAACGCCCACTACAGCACATCTCACCTCCGATGGCGAGGTATCTGAAAAAGAGCCAGCCGGAGATTAGTGGCTCTTTGGGGTTGCGAGGGGGTTTCACCATGATGTCCAGGTCAGGGGGATTGAAGCCCAGCGCTGTGGCCGGTAGACCGTCAGTTACCAGATTCACCCAAAGCAGCTGCACAGGGATCAGGGCCTCAGGAAGACCCAGGATGGCAGTCAGGAAGATGCTGAAAAAAAGAAAGACAAAAAACAACAGAGAGAAAATCAAAAACAAAGTAATATAGTCCGCACACAAATATCACAATGTATAAATACGTACACGCAGATGGTCACATGTATAAAACAAACAAGTTATATCTAAAATGTATACACATTGAGCACTAGATTTACTGTATATTCAGTGTATGTGAAATGCCATTTGTGGGTGTGCACCGGCTCGTGTTTTTTTGTGATGTGAATACAAACACAAATTAAACAAAGCAAAAAAACAAACAAACAAAAAAAAACCGTGAACTGTATTGGTTTGTTTTACAAAAAAATATATATAAATCAGAAAATAAAACTAAAAAAGTGTTGATGTGATTTAAGAAATATTTTGAAAGCACATCTCAACTCTGAGAAACTGGTTTGTTTTTGTGTTAGTGGAATAAAGGCTCTGATCTCTCTAATAAACAAACACAATTTGGAAGATTTCTTTTCTGTCTTCAAACCATGCACTGACCCCATGGATTTATGGTTGAGCTCCGGCTCAGTCTGATTAATTAACTGATTAATCTGGGTGGTGTAACGTGGTCGGTGTGGATTGACTCACCAGACGACCTCTCCCACGTTTGAGGAGATGAGGTAGCGGATGAACTGTTTCATGTTGTTGTAGATGGCTCGGCCTTCCTCCACAGCGGCGACAATGGTGGAGAAGTTGTCATCGGAGAGCACCATTTCAGAGGCGGACTTGGCCACAGCCGTGCCTGAGCCCATGGCGATGCCAATTTCGGCCTTCTTCAGAGCGGGGGCGTCGTTCACTCCATCACCGGTCTGTGCGAGATGGAACGAGTCAGGAAGTGGAGGTTAATTCTGTTTTGATAGCTGTTTAGTTCTAACATCTTTGATATCCGTCTATGGCCAAACCCTGTTTGGATACAAGAAGCTACAGACACGGATGGTAAAATTGTCATGCATTTACTGTAACTGATTATGCCTTAACCTACAACGACCCTTCAGGTAGTTGGTTAATGGTTTTTCTGAACCATTGCCACATGTAGTTAGCTGTCCACTACATGAATAGAATGTTCATTTTCTCTGTCCTTATCTGTGTTATAACTAGAGGCCCTGCTGGGAACAGAAACCAGTGAGGAATTCTGAGATAAACAAGCCTCTATGACTATGTCTAATTACAGGAAATTCATAGCTTGCATATACTCAGAGAACTGTGTAAAGCCGAGCCCAACATGATGTAATGGTAAAGAATGACCTGGACCTATCCAAAAAAACAACAACATAATCTTACTGTGCTGTTACTGTAGGTGCAGTATGTGGCAAATAATTTAATCGTAATTGATATAATCATGACGTTTCAGGTGAGGATTGTGATTAATGATTTAAATGTCAGCCACCATTCCAGTATAAATCTACTTATTAGAAAAAACCTTCCTCTTCATGATACACCTCACTGTATATTACTTGAAAGCATTTGCAACTATTTTATGTTTATATAGAAACACAAAGTATCAGAAGATTCTAAAGATCGTGTACAGGTCAGGAACTACAGGTGGGGCTGGAGGAGTTAGTGGACACTGCAAACTAGCTGAATTTCCTTTTTCAAACTGGAGTCAAATTGTAGTCAATCACTCGGCTTAAACTAAAGCGCAACCAAAGCGATGATGTTATGCTTGTCTTTGCAACTAGGCATAAATCCATGTTTTTTGTTACAGCTCCCTAACACTATGTGTAATATTGTGTAATATGGCTTAGTGATATGATAATAATAATGAGAAACTGATTGAAGCGACTAATGTCAAAATTGTATACTTCCATTTTTGTTCTACATTTCTCAAAATAAACACAAAATGTTCTATTTCTGTTTTATTATTTATAAATAATATTTATATATTTGTTTTTAATAAAAAGATTTAATGCTCTCATTTAAAAAATAAATGCTGTAAAAGATTTTTACACTTATTCTTGAAGCAATATATTTTTTTTTGTATTTTCATACTAGTATTTTCCTAGTATGACGGTATAAAAATAAATAAATTTAGTAAACAACCAATCATAGAGCAAATCCAACAGATCAGCTGTTTAGTCCTTCAACTCAAAGTGAAAAGCTTTGTTAATTCATCTTCTACTTGCGACACTGTAACTGAGTCTGGATGATCTCTGTCGGGCCATACTGGACTGTATACTCCTGGCCAGTTGACCGACTATGTAATAATCCTGACAGCCCTGAATACCGCACACTGGAACACTCAAGTCCAACTCTCTTTCGCTCTCACCATGGCTGTGATCTCATCAAAGGACTGCAGATAAGCCACGATCTTGGATTTGTGTGCGGGTTCGACGCGGGCGAAGCAGCGCGCACGTTTCACCGCCTCTCGCTGCGACTCGGGGGGGAGGTCATCGAACTCGCGACCCGTGTACGCCTTGCCCTCCACCTCCTCATCCTCAGAGAAGATTCCGATGCGCCTGCAGATGGCCACGGCAGTGCCCTTGTTGTCTCCTGTGATCATGATGACACGGATGCCGGCCACACCGCACAGCTTCACTGAGCCGATCACCTCTTTCCTAGGTGGGTCCAACATGCCCACGCACCCGACGAAGGTTAGGCCTGACTGCAAGATCACACACATATCATTATAACTTTTTTTTATATACATTTTGTATACTCTCACACAAAAACTGAAAGGCTGTGTAATATTGTGCACACACACTCATTAACAAATACACTTTCCCTTTTCCTGACCTCATACTCTGAGAACCTGGCAGAATTCTCTAGGTCCATCTGCTCCTTCCGAAGGGGTGTGTCCCGTGTGGCCAGTGCCAGACAGCGCAGTGTGTCCTTGCCTGTGCCCCACTCTCTGATCGTCCCCAACAGCTCTTCCTTCACAGCCACGCTCAGTTCCACCTTTCCGGTGCCCACCCGTATATGACTACACCGCTCAATCACGCTCTCTGGCGCACCCTAGCAGACGAAGAAGAAAAGATGATGGGGGAAAAAGAAAAAAAAGAAAAGGAGGCAAAATTTTTTATGTTTTGTAAAATATTTTGCTAATCTAAGAAAAAAGAAACTAACAAAATGCTTAATGAGAATAGACAGATGCATGCTGTTCACTGGGTGCGAATTTCTAACAGGATATAAAAACATGGCGACTATAGATTTTGCTGTAAAGATTTTTCTGTAAACTGCTTCACAGAAAGAGAAAGTGGAAAATATTTTGAGGCCCAGATTGTTATTATTGGATACATTGCCATTTCTCCACCGTCTTTGTTTATTACCACTTGATAACTATGAAGTCAACATATTGAAACAGGAAGATGTTTGACAAAAGATGTAGACCTAATTGTCCTCATGTGAAAACTGTACAAGGATATATAGACAATGTAGTTGGGAGAAAATGTCATGTCCTAGTATGATGGTGCAACATTATAATTATACCCGAGGTTAAAGTTAAGTAAATTTAATTCCTGAGGACTAAGAGCTAAATAAATAAATATCAAGAATGACAATTTCTATTAATTTATAATATTTCTTGCTTGGTTCTTTTTTTGGTAGGACTGGAAAAACGAGCTAAACATTATCATATGTAATTCTTACTTAATATAACTTTAATATTAACCTTTATTTTATTTTTGTCCTTTAGTAAAATCATGTCTTTCTTCATGCTTTTATTCATCTATATTTTATCCCACATCCTCCACATTGCCCAGTGCCACCCACTGGTATCACCCAGCTCTTCTCCATCATGTGCCATCTAAGGCTGCCGGTGGATTTGTGTTTTTATCCAAGACACGTGATGCTAATATTTTTTGTTTTTTGATCTGCTACTACTCATGCTGCATCACAGAGCAGTGTATGACACTGAGGAAAGAGCATGCATGACCTCAAAAGATACCCACGACTGGCTGTTGTTGCTGTAACTGACAGGTGAGAGAAATTAGACCATCTGTAGCGTTGCCGGGATTCAAAATTGCACCATATTGCACCACCCACTCTGGACCCCCATGACCTATTCTTATCCATCTAATCAGGAGACGCTGAATGCAGTAAACAACCATGACAGAAGTGTGTATATATTTATTTTTCGTGTCTTGTTAGTGAGGCAGACCAGCTGGTTTTGGAAATGAAAAGGTTCCATACCTTAACAAACATCTTGCTCTGGGAGCCGGCTTTGAGGGCCGTGCAGTACACAGACATGGACTTCCTGTCCCGGGAGAACTCCAGGGTGAACTCCTTCTTCATCAGCTTCCTGATTACCTGAGCAAGTCAAAAGAACAGTCAGCTGTGTGTGTCTCTCTGTTTGTGTGTTTAAAGCCGCTGTCATTTTCTGCTGTTCTTTGGGGTGGAGTTTGAACAAGCTTGCCTGTTGATACCTGTCAAGCCCAGACGCTGGGTTTTTTGTAAAAAAAAAAAAAAAGAAAGCTCTATACATTGTTTGTTTTTTTCTTCTTCAATTAATTCACTGATGTTTGAAATTATTCACTTTGTTTACAATATCACTTTCCACCACTAGGGGGCAACCCGACCTAACGTGTTGTGCTGACACATTTCATATGAGAGCAGATGACCTCATGCCAAAAGGCCAAGGAACTGTAAAGCTGCTTGACCCTTAACTATTTTAGGATACATAATCCTACCTTTGACGTCAGAATGGTTCACATATGATGTTTTTAAAAAGCATCCATCCATCTCATGCTCTCAGAGCACTAAGAAAGCACTTTATAAAAAAAACACAGGATGAAGGGGAAGTCATTCTCCCCTGCCTGTGTGTGTCTGTAAGCTGGCAGGCCGAGTACGCAGTTTAGCGAACCTCTTCATAAACTAGCCGGCTTGTCTAAATATTATGCTTTTCCTCAGGGAGCCGGTGACACTGCAGACTTTTTTTCTTGACGTTTCTTGTTTCTTTTTAAGACAGGGGATTTACTTGGCCTTCATTTGGAGGGGACAGTGGAAAAAACAACAGCTTTAATGGTCAGTCACTCCTTCTCAGGAATGTACTCCCTTGTTCACCCAAGAGAGAACAGAGTTGGAGTTTGTGTGTTTAATGAGAGGGATGGATTTGAGGCTGATAACAGGGTCTTTGAGCATGCTTTCACATATGCAGCATTTAGACAGCTGGAATAAAACCCAGGTGCATTTTCCTCCACGAAGTGGTATCGATTTCGCTCTGATGCAGCAAACAAGGCTAAAAGGTGTGAAAGCGCCTTAAATCTGTTTAAATCGGACCCCTGTTCGCTTCCCTTCTTGGTGTGGTGCGTTTGTGCAGGTGGGAGGACTGCAATTGCACTTACAGTACAGACCAAAACTGAAAAAACAATTGCCTGTCTGCTTCCAATTAAACTCTAACATGGTTGGACGGCAATTAGAAAGAGATTCAACTCTCGAACTCCAGTGGAAATGAAATCTTCGGTTTACTTGCACTGAGAAAGGAGGAACGCTGTGACCTGAATTACCACGGTTCCATTGCAGTGCAAAAGTGAGTCGACTCTGAAACAACTCAAGTGCAAGTGAATCATGATTCGAATGGATTTAACTAAACTGGTTTGGGTACAAAAGATATAACGTTATATAACCAAATAAACGTTAAAACAACAAATTACAAACAGGTTGTGTTCTGGATCGTGGCATCATTTTTCCATAGATTAGAGGTCACAAATTGAGCCAAACGAGGGTGCTGTAGAGCTGCAAAAATGCAATGAACGACATTTGGATTGGAATAAACAAAAACATAAAACACTAAAAGTTTTATGTTAGTTACATATAATTGGCAAGTAATTTGTTTATGTAAGCTAGATACTGTAGGTAATATCTCTGCAGACATTTACGGGTTAAAAATATTAAAATATTTTTAAAAACCTTAAAATGCAAGAGAAAATTCTAACTCATTTCCTTTCAGTATAATCTACAAATATGGAAGAATCACAAAAGAAAGAAAACATGGTGTTTTTGGGGTGGAAAATTCATATCAGTTGTCTTGAAAATCTAGTTTTATGACAACACCAAGGGCCAGATACTGACTTTAAAACTCTAGTTGTAGAAAAGATAATTTCTTTAATTATGTTAAACTCTCCTGGCTCTTACCCCATTACAGATTCCAGCCCTTTCCACTTTGCTGACACAGGACAAGTCGGTCTTGAAGACGTTCATCTTTTCGACCAGGGTGGTGAGCGCAGTTTCTGTTGCCTCTCCCACCTTCTCATAGACTCCTTTGCTCTGTAAAGGACCCAGAACGGACACAGTTAGGAGTGTTTGCGCATAGACGTACATGCATACACCAGCCACCAGGGATGCCAGCGAGTAAGGAAGCCAAACCAAATTTCCATAGAAAGCAGGATGTGGGGGGGGGGGGGGGGGGGGGGGATGCATCTGAGAAAGCAGATGTGCTCAGATATCCTGGATGGAAATGAAACTCGAGGATGGGAAAAATCGAGCTGAGAGAACTGGAAGATGATGTAATCTTTTGAGGGTTCTGAGTGGTTGAGGATTTAGAGCTGCTTCTGAATCGGATTTGTGAAATGGAACTGGTTGTGATGAAATTGCGCTCTAACACTGAAATGGTTAGTGGAAATGGGACCGGGGTGCGTTTCGGCTGCCAGCACAGTGACAATTATCTCAAACAGGCTTCAAACCAAGGACAAGATGTTCCACTGATTTGTATGGAGATGTAGCCTTATTACAACTTATAAATCTCTTGTCTCTGTTTATAGACTACTGTGTTCCAGGTTAGAGACCACCTATACACGCAGTTACATCTTCAGCTAGTTTATAGTTGTATCCAGTTTCATATTCGCTGTATACTTTTTTCTTTTCTTTTCGGTATGTCTGAGTTTCTTCTGAGAATCCCTGCAGGATTTATGTATGTAATTTTCACTGTATGCACCTGATGAACTGACTACTTTTTGGAATTGATCCACACAGAGTAAAATAATTTGAGAAGTACATTAAAGCACACAAATTAGTTACAAAAAGGACTAGACTTGTTGGCAGCGAAGGCATCCCTGCTGATGATCGAGCGAGATTATAAAGAGCCGACTACATGAGGCTGAATGTCTCCTAGATCTCCCTGGCCGCTCCTTAACTGCACTGTCCGTAGCTCTTAAATACAAAACACGCACTATTGCATAACATGGTCACATTGATGCTATGGTGACAACAGCGAGGTGAGAAGCCAAACAGGCAAAACAAGTGTATGGAGTGGTGCTCAAGGGCCAGCGGATGCAGCGAGTGGGTGTTTACGAGTGGGAGAAGTTCATAGATATTAGCACCTTTACTACGTGGGATGGAGTCACTTTGCTTTGTAATGCATGATGCAGGAGCTCTCGCTTTATTCATCATGAGCAACAGGACAGAGATGTTTTTTTTTTTCATTTGGGGTGTTTATATTAAAAGAGTTGGATATGTCGGATATGACCGTCAGGAACACAAACATACACAAACACACACTGCTGACCTCATTGTAGTCCAGAGAGGAGTCATTACACATGGAGCAGATTGTGGCCAGTTCAATGAGGCCATCATAATCGCCGCATTTTACAGGTTTATCACCTTTCAGCCTGTGAGACACGGAGAAAGAAATACAGAGTTAAAGGCTTACGCAAAAGTCCTTATCTGTGACCTGGTTTTGAGAAAAAGATAAGTATGAATGGGACCAGGCTTCGGTGATATAATAACTGAAGTGTATTGAAACGATATCATTCTGTGTTTTGAGCAGGAGCTTCCCGCCAATAAAGCTACTAGACATCGAACTATGAGATCTTGACCGCCACTGTCTGGCTTCCGAAATGCACAGTAAAAAATATATTTTTATTACTAATGTATAAACACAAAATACTAACATCAAATTAGCAGCATCCAGTAAATTTTTTACGCTCTGCACTATCAACCAATCATGCAAAAGTAGGTTGATAGTTCTTTTCCTCCTGGCACTGCATAAGCAAAGGGATTAAACAGTGCTGTTTAAACCCGTCTGCTTAAACAGACGAGTTAAATAAAAACAAAAAAAACTCACTATCCAGCTAACTTTTGTCGATTGCCTCAGCCAAGCCAAGCAGTTCCTGATGGTGCAGGTTTGTAATATTGTTACACATTCCCCTACTCTGTGTCTTGCTTTCCACAGTCAGTTCGGGTAATAGATCCCTTTATTATGATTTTCTTAATAAATATTCACAAGCAAGGAAAAATCAATAACACACAACCCTAAATAGAATCTTATTAGCATAACTGGGTCATGTTATTATTAGCAGGTGTTCTGGGTCTGTTTGTGTGTGTGTTTATGTATGTATACATACACTTGTCCGTCTGGTGCATAGGTCGATCCTGTGATGTTGAATTCATGAAGGGAACATCTGGAATTGTCTGCTTTATCCAACACAAACATCTGAGATATATATATATATATATATGAGAGAGAGAGAGAGAAAGAGAGAGAGAGAGAGAGAGAGAGAGAGAGAATGACAGTATTAAATAATTTATGCTTAAATAATAATTAGCTTTTAAAAGATGTTAAACCATTCTAAATAAGCAACTAATCTCATTTATTATTAATTATTCTTAATATTACTGACATTATAAAAAAATATTCAGGAATTATTCAAATATAAAACTTTTTAGACAAATGTTTAGCCATATTTATCATATTTATTCAAAAGGAACAAGGAAGTAGAAAATAACGTTTAAAAAAAAGAGAGAGAAAACAACAAGTCTCTACAGTACACCAAGGCTCCACCCACTTAGAGCAGGGGTTTCCCTCAATCATCAGCCAATCAGTAGCTTCAGAATGATGTCATACTTTTCCAGGAACTAAGAGTTCCTGAGTTCACCAGCTTGGCATAATCCCCCCTCCCTCCCTCCCTCCCAACACACACACACACACACACACACACACACACACACACACACACACACACACACACACACACACACACAAAAACACAGAGTTACTTGTTTGGGCAGATTGTATGTAAACACTGATGAAAGGAAAAGGCGTGGAAATGAGCGGAGAAGTGTCAAGTTTTCCGCCACAGATTTCTTCAACATTAATTCTTGTCTGTGTTTTTGCCTAGAAGCTATTTCAGCTTCCATTCAAGTCAAAATAGCTTGTTTAATAAAAAATAAATAAATAAATTTAAACAGATTTTAATAAAAAATATATAATAGAAAAATTAATAATGCAATAAAGCATAGCAAACAATTATTATAATAATTAATTAAACAAAATCAGTATTTGGTGTGACAACACTTTGAGAACTCTTTAGTCTCGGGTATAATTTTTGCAGCTCTATAAATAAATTAGCCACTAAGTTTTACTGAGCATTTGCAGAACCACCAACAGTTCTACATCAACAGAGGACTTTGACTGTTACACCTGCTTCTTTTTTACATGCAAAACCCAGCATAATTACAATCTATACAAGTTTATATATATAAAATGGTGCTGCTTTCTCTTCTGGCATGCAAATATTTTTCAGTAAGTTTGAATTTGTTGGAATACTGATGTTTTAAAATCAGAAATGTCTTTGTACTGACTCAATAATCATAAAATCAAGTCATAGAAAAACAACAACAATCTATAAGAATGTTTGTACTAAAAAACACGACTTTTCCACGGTATTGGATATAAACACACGCACACACACAAACATGCGCGCACACAAACACACGCGTGCGCACACACTTTTGAGGTGGCATGGTGGTGAAGCAGGTGTTATCGCAATTTCGGCACTAGATTTGGCAAGTTTTACCTAACTCACTGATCACCCCTGTTCCTCATATCAAATCACTGATGACCATCATTTCTAGCCACCAAACACTCACCACCATAAAATCGAACACTAATCACCTGTGTTTCAGTGAACATGCTAATTAGTTGATGGCATCATCTGGTGACATTAAAGGCAGTGTTAATACACTGAGCAAAAAAACCTTGTTAAATGTTACTATTCATTCATTCAGCATCTATACGGTTTATCCTGTGTACAGGGTCGCAGGGGGCCTGGAGCCTACCTAAGGAGACTATGTGCATGATGTGGGGTACACCCTGTAGGGGGTGCCAAACCATCCGGCACACACACATACACACGCACGCACGCACAAAGCCGATTAACCTAATATGCATGTCTTTGGACTGTGGGAGGAAACCCACAAAGCATGTGGAGACCATGCACACTCCATGCGCACAGACCTGAGACGGCAATCAAATCCTCGCCCCCTAGTGGTGTGAGGCCACGGTGCTATATAGGTTACTTATTTACTATTAAAAAAATGGATTTTGAGAATTCTTTCACTTTCTGGAACCCTCAGTCACTTAAATGCGTATGAGTGAAAGAAAATGTCTATATTATTTTCAATAGATGAAATCTGCTGTAATTTGGCACCTAAACACACACATACTGTACAGTACACACTCTACAATTAAGTTAAACAGCAACTTCCACCTCTACTCTATGGATGATATCGTTGCTAAGACAACTACTGCACTTGCATGAATTACAAAAAATGTAATGGTACTGTATTTATGAGTGATTTGGGAGGGAATAATATATTGCAGAATTTTATATATACAATGGGCTTAATCAACATACATGGAGTCCATCAGCACCACTGCCACCATCCCTGTCAGAGAAGCGGTCACAATCTGGCTAACACTGCTGCTGCTGTTTGGTGGCCTTTATCACGGCAAGCTGACTCAGCATTTTATGTTTGCTGTTGGATCTTTCTATGCGTGTGGGGTATGTATGGGGGGGGGGGGGGGGGGGGGGGCAGTTAAAACACACCACAACATGTAACATTCATACAATACTTAGATAGATCAGATAAAGTAAACGTTGTTGTCGAATCACGGTGATGCTATGGCACGGTGCTCGTGTTTGGGTAAGAAGGAGCCTGTGTGATGGACTGCAGCATTGATACTGTGCCAGATGAATGGGGTGGGGGTGGGGGGGGTGGGGGGGAGGAGTCACTGAATGAGCTCGTCTGGTGTAAAGATTTGTATTTTTACGCTTCATCACCCAGATGGAGGGATAAGAATGCTTTTTCATTTCTGAAGTCGCACAATTGTTTTTAAAAGATGCTTTTCTTGAGGAGGAGTGCAAGACAAGATGATTTTAACTATCACACCAATTCATACACACCTCTGCACATACAGAAAGAGAGAGAGAGAGAGAGAGAGAGAGAGAGAGAGAGAGAATCATATTCCTTTTTAGCTTCTCTTCACTCAAAGCTCTATTAACATTTTCGGATTTAAATTTTAATGATGCAATCGGGCAGCAAAACTTTCTGTCCCTCAGTGCATGTGACCTGTTCCACACACACACACACACACACACACACACACACACACGTTTTGCTATCCTTGCAAGAACTTTACATTAACAAAAAATATTAATGAATTGAATAAATAAATACTGACCATAGCCCTAATCTCAGTAACCAAAATAGACCTTACATGAGGGGGAGGGTTCTCTAAGGGCCAGTCAACGGTCTCCTCAAGGTCAACACCGTCATATATTTCTATTTTTGTGTGGGAAATGTTCCATCCCCATAATAAAACATATAAAGGAACACACACATAGTGCTAATTTGTGGCCCCATAATAATTAATTTGTGGCTTTGAAGTAATTAAACCTTACCTCAATTACGAAGAAATATTAAGTTGTTGCTATACAGTATCTTATAAAAAAAAAATGAATTAAAAACTCTTCCAATACTTTTAAACATTTTAAAAATCATCATTGGCAAGTATTTACTTAAAAAACTTCAGGTGAAATCAAGAATATTGTAACTCACCCCCACCCACCCTACCTCAGCTCATGCCGTGCGTTTGGGGTTCATGGAAAAATGTGTTTTTTTTTTTTTTTTTTTTGCCAGCTAAATGTAATGATTATTAATCTACTCAGTGAAAAAGAAAAATATAATCCATAAGCATAGAAAACATGGGCAGTAAACACATGCAGCCGCTGAACAGAGAAACATCGCAGTTACTCTGATCTGCTATTCATCATGCTGATGTTCAGGTATCGATTTCTCCATTTTAAAGAAATCATACACACAGCCTTATTTGTGCGGGCCCTGTGCCTCGAGTGATCTGTGGCTGGTGGCTGTAGCGGCAGCCTGCGTACTGGGTGCCGTGCGGTGATCTGTAATGATTAGCTGACAGATACGGTCTTGATGAAAACGAGATACAGAGAGAGAGAGAGAGAGAGAGAGACTCACTAGCGGTGAGATCTCCACCCCTGTATTTCCTACAGAGACGTAATGATGAAAGTTAATGAAGAAAAAAAGAAAAAAGGGAAAGAGCAGAGCCAGGCAGTGAGGTGTGACAGAGATGAATAGTCCCTCCTGCACAGTGGTCACATAAAGATTTGAATTTTGGCCTACTTCCTTTTTGAAGCAGCAACTTGTAGTGACATGGTAATGCTTTCAAAGTTTTCTGAGAGTCAGTAGAGATCATGGTAGGTCACATCCACATCAAACTGAAACAAACTTTGTTAACTAGCTAAATATTGATCTGCAGAGTTCATCTAGACCTTTCGTTGTTCAACTGTGGAGCATTTCTGATCTCTTGCCTTCATCCACACCTGTTCGTTTAACACTGCAAATAGTGACGAGGCTTCGGATTAGAAGGGGGTAAGACTGATTCAGTTATGCATCACAATTCCTTTATAATCCTAAAGGTAGCGCTCTCTAGACTATTCACACATTGGTAGGCAGCACCGGTTATATTTTAGGCTTGTTTAGAAATAATTATGGTGGATGACACTAGAGATACAGGCTGCCCTTTCACATTTCAAATCAAATGAAGGTAGGAACCTTAGTTTCCTAATTTAAGTGGTAAAGATGGGGTTGAATATTCGCTATGCTGTTTGCAAATGGTGCTGCACTTAAGTACTGCGGTAATACAAGTAGCACATGGGACCAGCACTACAGCTAAACAATTTGCTAGCAGCCAAAAAAACAAAAGCTGAACAAGATTCCTACTGTAGCAGTTTAGGTAAAGCGAAGCTTTAAAGCTTTCATTACTAAACTTTGTTACACATTGGTCATGGTTTAAATAGTGAATCGGGATACCTACAGAATCACAATACAAATCAAAGCAACACCTACTGTAGGTATCATGATGATATCATATCGGGTGATCTCTTTGTTTTGTTTGTTCATAAACTGTCAGCGGTGCTCAACTATAGGGTGGGGCAACTGGGCATGACAAGATTAGGGAGGAAATTGTTTTTAATATCTTATCCTTCTAATATCTTATATCTCTAATATCACTAGGATATTTTCTAGTATCTTAGAAAAGCATATTATATATAAATTTATTGCTATGATATTGTCATAGCATTGGGCCTAACGGTAATAGTGTGCAGTAGCAAAAAACATGTTTGCTGCTAACAAGCTGCTACTGGAGAGCAAGCCCTGCCCCCTGAGGGTGGGACATCCTAGAAAACATTTGAGCATAAAATAAGTGCAGGATGAGCCAATTTTTATCTTTATTTATTTATTTTTCATTATTATTATTATGCCATATTATAGATTTCAAATGACAATTTTTTTTTTTTTCATACTTGGGCTGTGTTCACATTACCAGCCTTAAGTGAATAAGACGGATCAGATTTTTTTAATGCTGATGTTTCTTCACATCAGATCTGAGACACTGTTGTACGTGGCTTTAGATTGGACACACATCCGATACGTGATCATGCGAGTTGAATGCACCAGCAGCACAGGGATCTCATAGCAGTGCAAGCCAAAGCTGATAAAACAGCTGAAGCGAGGCATCTGGCTTTCTTCCTTTTATTGGACCTCAAAAATACTGTCGACTACCTGACTGCCTTCCTACAGAGCAAAATCTCAAACATATTTTTGCTAAAATTACATCCAATGTTTGAACTGAATGAGTTTTTGGACTAACTCATGACGTTTTTTAACCCAGATGGCTTATCGATGGACGCATGCGTCCAGTTTCAGAAGACAGCCGTATCCCCTATGGAGTCAGATAAAACTCGCTTATAATTATGAACGTGAAACTGTTAACTAAAGTCTGAAAGTCTAAAAGTCTGATGTATGCATTTAAATTTGTTCAGTGTCTGATCTTTAAGCGATATTACTGTAGATCTGCATTACCCAGTGCATATACAAAAATTGTGATTTTCAATATTACCATGCTTCCTAGTTTCTTTATTTCATGGTTTTATTTACAATTTCTGGCTTAGCTGTAGCTACACAACCACCGGGGTAAGGCTTCATTTTATTTTTATTTTTTTTACACTTGCTATTTACCCCACAGAGACCCGGCGGTCTCACCTCACATAGACATTGACAAAAAGAGAAAAAAAACCACACACACTTCACACAAGTTAAGCACATACAGTATGTCTTTACAGAGACAAATACAATCCTTTTCACCCTGTGGCTTTCCTGATAAGTAATTTGACATCGGCAAAGTGGCGCGCATCCCGGCAGGATCACGAAACAAAGAGAAAGACGACATAAAAATAGGTTTAAGGGGAGGTAGAGGACGTCCCCCTGAGCTCGGACTGAGGAAAAAAAAAGACGAAGGGGAAAGGATGAGGCACATCCACGAATAGAACACTGCAACGTACATAAATGGTGATTTGTCCTACATCATAGCGTCCCATAGGGACGTCCATAGGGACACTGAAGCAGACGGAAATCATTCCTAATTCGAGATGAATCTAAACACACAGAGCACTGGAGGGACACTCTGCTGAAGACACACTCTTGCATTTAAAAGAATAATAATACTTTTACCGTATGTGTGATTTTATAGGAAAATAATCAACGACAGCACGTCAGGTCGTGTAGAATTCCTTGTATATAAAGTTAGTTAATTAGTTGATTCGAGTTTTAACCTACTTTAGATCATCGCTCCTTTACCAGCCTCTCATTTTAAAGACAAAGCTGGCCAAAAAGTAGAAACTCCTGTGTCGTGAAGACTTTCCAACAGTGAAAAAGTGAGAGATGTTACTTGAGAAACGGTACAGGATCAGGACAGGCGCGTTAATATAAACCTGTGACTTTATTTACAGCCGGCGCTTCTGTCAGAGCTGCTGTTCTACCAGAATTCAACTGCACTGTGGTGTAATTCACCGACTTTATGTAAAACTCATTTACCTTGCATGACACTATTTCAGCAAGCGAAAAAATTGTGAGAGGGAGAGAGAGAGAGAGATACAGTAGATAGGAGGAGAGGTACGATAAACAAAGTACGATCCTCAGCCGCAATGCTAACGTCAGCTTCCTGGAAACTGTTAGTGGGCCTGATTCCGCTATCATGATACAAAAAAAAGGCAACATTTTAATACTCATAATTAAAAGGTAAGAGGGACCAAGTTCTCATTTGATCATGTTTATCAAAGCACACTGAATACTGGGTTGTTAAAACAACAACAACAACAAAAAAAACAACAACAACAACTGTATATCTAATATACAATTTATTTACATATTATGCCTACAGACCAGTTTATTTACTTGTGAAGCTGAACATCTGTTACATTTTTCAGCTTTGTCAAATATCTAGCTATGAGACTGATTCCACAATTAGGGTAACATTATCGTATTTTATACTCGTCTTTGTGCGTAAGGGCTACTGTATAGCGATAGGATAATGTCAAAATTAAAACGTGCAAACATTCACATATTCATTTTTGAATTTGAGAGCTTTCAACAGATTTTAGAAGTAGACTATCTTTTTTGTCAGTCAGTGGCTGGGCACAGTCACAGCTGTATCCCCTGAATACGAGTCCTGTAGCTACAGTGACAGAACTCTTTTCTTTTATGATTGATCATCATCTTCGTTTTTTGATGAGACAACCATACTGTACATCGTTTCCACCTTGTCAGGAAGACCCCTTCCACTTCTGGGTAAAAACGGGTTCTGTCAGGGTAAGGAGGTAGATTACAAATCACCAGAAGCACCATGGGTCATGGATACCCCGCATGTACTGTAAGTGCTATTTCTGATTAATATTTGCTTTTTTCTATAATAACCGTTGGCAACATTAGTGCCTGAATTATTATACTATACTATTATCTATATTATGAGAGTTTTTTAAAAGTTATCCACTGTTATGAGCTAAAATGTACTGCATGGTGATGCCATGTTCTGTACTGTAGCACCGTTTGGTGACCCATCAAAGTCTGACTTGCAGGGGAACTTTGTGTTGCACTCACTGAATATTTCTGGTAGCTTTTAAGAGTGTTCCAGCGTTAAAAAATGCACTTGTATAAAATAGGTTTTAAGCTACATATTGTCAAGATATTTAGCAAAATGGAAAGATGTTGTTGATGTATCTCAATTGCACACACTGATTTTGCCATTATTCCAGCACAATACTTCTGCATGCGGAGAGTGCCAGAGTTTATGTTATAGCATTGAAAATCTAATTTTAATGTGGTCAAATGAATAATGTAAAGTTATACAGTAATTTTTTTTTTTAATTAGTAATTTATTGTTTATATATATTTTGGATCACGGGTTGTACGTTAAAAGTGATCTCATTGGTCAGTATCACATTATTAGTGAAAATAAAGAAAAAAACAACATGAGGAAGTCATTTTCTTTTTTCTTTTGATCTTTAGCTCAGTGAGACGATTGAACTTGTTACTGAACAAAAGAATTCAGGAATATTCCAAACACTTCACAGGGGTGACGGTGTTCAGGTAACAGAGTGGAGTGGAACGAAAGTCCAAAACAATTAATGCCTGCGACTTGGTATGCTTTATATCGATTTTATGTATTCAAATAATTTTGTTTTGTTCTGTAGATACAGTAAGTTGTTAATGTTTATTAAAGACATTTAGATATTAATCTAAAATGCCTAATCCTACTAAGGCTGTTGGGATTTTGAGACACATTTCCTACAATTACATGTAAGCATTTGGCATTTCATTAAATATGTCCTTACACTTGTTCAATATCAGTCACACACTGTTGACAAAATAATTTACATTTAAACCTTGTTCTTTTTCCTTCACTTTACTTACTTTTGTAAATTCAGAGATTATAACGTAATATCAGAGACGCCCAATTGGAGTGCTGTCATCGTAAATTTGTAATAAGGGTACACAAACTTTTGACCTGCAGGTGCAGGTTGTAGGTATACCTGTAAAGTTACAGTAGATGTGCTAATACACCCGACATAGTGTATTTTAGAAACAAAAACACATGTGTGTTTGAAGTGTTGTTGTAATGTGTGTCCTGAAAGGTTCCGTGTGTGTGTGTGTGTGTGTGTGTGTGTGTGTGTGTGTGTGTATGATCACGAGGCTAGCCAATGTTTGAGACCTAGGCTGTCTGAGTATCACAGTGAGGCTGAGGTGAGTAAATATTTACTGCTGTGTGGCAGGACACTTGACGGAAGGTTCCCAGGACTGCAGGACGTTAAACAAGTTAAACACACTAGGAACTCCCTGCTTATAAACAGATAGCAAGGCCTACAGTACTCTCTCTCTCACGCTCACACACGGACGCACGCACACACGCGCACACACACACACACACACACACACACACACACACACACACACACACACCCCTCAGGGTATTACGACAAGCAGACGGCATTCCCTCTTGCATGAATAAGCACAATGCATGAACACACCTGCATAACTCACATACACACACACAAACACAAACATATATAGACACACACCTTTTTTCCAAAACAGCAAAGAAATAAAGAAAGAAAGAAAGGCAGCAAGCTAGAAAGGCTACTCTAAAGTCAGCATTCATCCAGCTGGAAACAGTGACAAGGAACAAAAAAAAAAAAAAAAAGGAATCAAATCAGAGTTTTCCGTTTGAAATCATAAAGGTCACGTTGGGACTGATACGAGGGTGTGTGGGGGGGGGGAATGAGGGAATAGGGAGGGAGAAGGAAAGAAAACAATGCACTCATTCTCAGAACTTTTTTTTTCTCAATTCTGCTTCTCAGATAAAAACCAGAAAGAAATATATATATATATATATATATATATATATATATATATAATTTATCTTTTTTAAAGTGTGTTTATAAAGGATCTAAAAGGATATAAAGTGTGCGATTGAGTGTGTTCACAAGAACACAAGAGAAAAAAAAACTGATTTGGGCAATAATTTACATGCACTCTAGATCTGATTCTGTAACTATATATTAACCCAATTTTCACTATGAGGTGCAGCATACAGTGAATGCTAACGAATATTCTTAAGTAACACTGAGCAACATGCATATAATCTATACTTTGAGTAATCCTTCTCGCTTGCCTGGATCCTCGCTAGCGCTATTGATTTGAGGGTACTGGCCGGGAGTCAGGTCTAGAATTTTTGTGTTTGCGAACTGTATATAATGCGATCTGTCTTCAAGCTTCGCTTCCAAACATCGATCGTTTCTCCTCTATCTGGGTGTATTAAGAAAAATAAGAGGTATCAGAGCACTTGAGCGTATAAATGAAAGCTCATGTGCTTAATTGCCCAACTATTATTTAGCTCAAAATGGGCTCATAGCACCACTGATAATGTGTTTGTTTACTGATGGTAGACTCACCTAGGGGTTACACTGAGGATTAAAAGCAGTGTATGTCAGCGAGCGTGACATACAAGCAAGAGTCTGGTGTTTAAGCCCTGGGATACTGTACCAGACCAGAAGCTCTGGGTCACACTGAACATTATAATGTCAACATGATTAGAAAATAATTTTTCTTTAACGTTTTAGAAGGGCAGCGATTTGTACTGAGAATTTTTTTTTCTAGGATTTTAATAAACGAATACTTTAATACTTCAACAGTGGCGTAGGGGTTAGCACTGTGGCCTCAAATCTCCAGGGTCACAAGTTTGATTCACAGGTCTGTGTGCGTGGAGTGTGCATGTTCTCCCCATGCTTGGTGAGTTTCCTCGAGGTATTACATGTAGAGACATGTAGATTAGGCATTCCCAAATTTCCTGTAGTGTGCTCTGCAATGGATTGGCACCCTAACCAGGGTGTACCGTGCCTCGTGCAATAAAGTCCCCTGGGATAACTCCAGGCGACCTTATATAGGAAAATGCATGAATGAATGGATAATATTTGTGCAGAACACAAACAATTTGTAGCTCAGTAACTATGACACGACATTGTCGTGATATATTATAAATTCATCTGTCACGACATGAGACGACTTATTTGTCACCAAATTCTGCTTCAAAAAAGCTTTCAACACCATTTTTTAGTAATTATGTAAATTTTTAAAAGGCCTGATTTGATTAACTGAATTTGGGGGGAAAAAAAGCCAAATATATATGCATTGTCTGGATCACACTCAAACACACACACTCGGATGCTGAATGCAACATTGATTTGATTGTGTTCGGAATCGATTCCAAAGTTCGGGACTGGCTTAATTTGTAATTCCTGGAATCAGTGAATTGACTCATTTGCAATTACCCGTGAACTAGAAGCAGGAGGGTGACCTGATGACTGTACACACAACACAACACACAACACAATCTCTTCGCAACATAACTACAGTAATAGAATAATAATGAAATTTGTTGCCATTGCTATTTTTTATTACTGGATTGATTTTGTTGATTCATTGTTTTAGTCTAGTAGGTTTTTTTTATGTGTGTGTGTGTATCTTTCTTTATGAACAGAGACCACAAATAGTGTCGACCCTGAACGCTGTTAGTGTTTCATCATCCAGGTGTACACACAGCGTCTCAGCGACACTGGCAATGCGTCAAAGCCCGTGCAGCCAACATGGCAGCCTGGTTGGGAGTTGCCAAGCCTGTAAGAGCAACCTGTCTGTGCTCCAAAAATAGAGAGCTGATAAAAACACAACTGAGAGCAGGGGGAGAGGTCTTAGAGGTGGAATGTCAAACTGGAACAAATACAGCAGCTTGGCCATATGAAGGTGAATTCAAGCAAGGACAGCAGGAAAGAATCGGGTATAAAAACAGACCTAACAATTAAAATATTTTTAAAATGATGTTTTAAAATGACCCCAGACATCCATGGTTTCTATTTATGCTGTTTAGTTTTTTGACCCGTAAGTGCTGCTGTCATGTATTGCTTCCTGCGTCTTTACTAGTCTAACATTTAACCTTGAAAAGAGATCTTGACTCACCTTACACACGGACATCTGATTGGTCGTCAGGGTTCCTGTTTTGTCAGAGCAAATGACCGAGGTGCACCCCAGGGTCTCGACAGAGGGCAGTGAACGCACTATGGCGTTCTTCTTGGCCATGCGGCGTGTCCCTAGGGCCAGGCAGGTGGTGATGACGGCGGGAAGACCCTCGGGGATGGCGGCCACCGCCAGGGCCACGGCGATCTTGAAGTAGTAGATGGCGCCGCGGAACCAGGAGCCTCCGTGCACGGGGTCGCTGAAGTGGCCGATGTTGATGAGCCAAACTGCGATGCAGATGAGCGAGATGACTTTGGACAGCTGCTGGCCGAACTCGTCCAGTTTCTGCTGCAGCGGCGTCTTCTCTTGCTCTGTGCTTACCATCTGGTTACGGATCTTGCCGATCTCAGTGGAGACGCCGGTGCAGACCACGACACCGATGGCTCGGCCCGAAGCAATGTTGGTGCCCTAAACATCCATTAAAAAAAGAAAAGCAACTTAAAAGGACTGTTTTTTCCACCCATTCTACATGACCTACGCATACAAACTGGTATGCAAGGCTGGTATGGAAATGGCAGCCATTTCAAACATACACTTGCATACACTCATTTCACTTAATGCAGCTTGGAAACTCCTTTGGCCGTAATGTCGTTAGACATTTTTTCCCCCAGTGGACCAGATTTATTAAAGGGATGATGTGTTGGAAAATGCATAAAAGCCTACTCTGAAAAGCATACACCACAAGTGCAATTTTCTAAACTAAACAGAGGCGTACTCAAAGTGATTCTGCGGCTCCGAGTGATTAAAGCGCTTCAAAAGGTGTGCCCTCAACTATAAATAATCCAAATAGAATGTAAGTGAACTGAGAATGGAAAAATGCAATCCTGGGTCATGCCTGTGACAGGACCAGCATAGCGGGACAAGAAGGAACACTTAAGTCTTGTATTAATATGACATCCTAATGCTTTTTTTTTCACAAACACAAATGAGATGGAAAAAGAAGGGGAAAGATGGAAAGAAAGAAGGAGAGTGACTTTTGTGAAACGCAGCTGTATTATGCAAGAGATAAGTTTTAACTTAAATCTCACTTAAAGGTGAAAATTACATGTAGAACAAATGACCTGCCTTTTTTAATGCAATTTATAATATAACTGTATAGAAATAAAAATCAGTAAATAGTTCAAGGAAACAGCAATGATGCTGTACTGTATCTAAAGACATCTACAAACAGACACATGCAACAGGAAGGAAGTTCTTACTGAAAATAACATGTTCTTCTTATCTTGATTGACTGCTCGTGGATCAGGCACTGGGTCAGTGTGTTTGATGACAGATACCGACTCGCCTGTTAAAAACAGGCCACACAATGTGATGTAAACAAACCACACAATAATCCAGTTTGTATACTGTATATAAGATGCAGTTTTGCGACTTTTTCGATACAATACCTGTGAGGATGGACTGGTCCACTCGGAGAGTAGTGGATTTTATAGAGACGATGCGGATATCAGCAGGCACCTTGTCTCCAACTGGAAAAATAATGAATGTATACATATATTACAATGAAGAGGAGTTCCTATTCAAGTCACAAAACTGACATAGTTTCATAAGAAATTAGTAAGGACTAAATACCGTTGAAAATAATGAACATCGACGCGTTGTGATGCCAATCTTAGTTATCGGGCTAGGGCAGCACATCCCAACATGTTTTATTCCTCAAATACTTTTACAAATTTTCATTTATTAATTAACCAAAAGCAATTATAGTTGAAGTGAAAAGTGCATTAGGTATAATAAGTACTGACTCAGTATAATAAATACAGACTGATAAGTGCAAATAACGTAAATAAAATTCCTCTTACAGAAAACTTCACCACACTTATTATACCCTTTTATTTGATAATAGGGACATATTATGTACAGTAGAATCCACTTTTGAATCATTCTTACATTCAGACGGGTCTCCAGTGTATGTGAACCAACAAAAACATCTAACCTACCTATGCTTTTTGACCTATCCTCATTTTTGTATTAGCCAAGGCTCAAACAAGCCAATTAGATCCGCCAAATATGTGACCTCATATAGGAAAAGACCCTCCTCCAGCTTACTGCTCAGCTCTCCTGAGGGGCATGGCTCAGTATTAGCTTATTTACACAGATAATTAAACTGTGTTTTTGAAGGAGGAGTGAAATACTGTAACAGGCCTTTGAGCTATGAAAAAATTAGATACGAGGGTATTAGAGTGTTAGTATTTCAGCTAAGACCTGTCTAATTAATGAAAATGGGACCTTTAAATAAGCACATAGTTTTGAATCTGTTGATTATTAGTGTCAGATTACAGTGTGTCTGCTTTACAAGTCTCTGAAGGATCTGAAAAGCTAACATATGACAACATGCACATAAATATAAACCTGTGTTTACGACCAGAAAGATCGCCAGAGCTTGTGTTATAGAAAAACCTTCTGATTCAACAGATTTAAGAAATCATTAACAGAATTAATCATTGGCAAGAGAAGTAAGTGTTGATTGCAACCATTTTTTATATATATAAACATTACTAATGTTCTCCAAGATAACAGTAAAGCAGAGCAGCGTCTTGTGACCATCTAGGGACCAAACAACAGGAAAGCGAGGAAAACAGGCGATAAAGGTAATTAACATTGCTGTCTGGGACACACACACGGTCAATACCTTTTTCAAACAGACCTTCACTATCAAGTTTATTAAAATCAGAGGGTCCTACATCAGTTTCTAAAAGTACTACCGACCTACCTGGTGTACGTCTAAAAAGTGTCCCCTGGTACAAATGTTGACTAAGGTTAGGTTTTCTTTATGTGCAATAAAATCTGTCGAGATAAGCCCTCTTATCTTACATCCTGCTTAAGCACCGTTCCGGTAACAAAGTTTTCTACATTTAATCCCTCATGCAGAAAAACATAGCGGAATCCATAAACAGCAAATTAACCTCTTGATAACCTTTCCTTATAAGTTAGAGAGTAGGCTCGCTGAAAGCATTTTCTCGGATATATTTGGAAACATTTTAACGATGCGTAGCCTTGTGACTAGGCATGGCAAATGTGTGTTCATTAACAGCCTTCTGATCTTGTCCTGACGTCGGGTCAGGCAAAATGATGTTTTCAATGCTTAGGACAAATAAGGTGGACTGAGTCGGTTGAGGATGCAAGCCTGGGCAGATTTTTTTTGATTTTGCTCTCCATTTTGGGCAAATATGCCAAAAAGATTAATTTTCATTGTCTGAGGAATCATGCATCGTTGATGCCAACTAGAAAGCGGGAATTCCAGGGAAGCCTGGGACGCATGCCAGGCGGGATGGTATTCCATGTGGTCGATGAAGGATGGCTCACTTAACTGCTCTTAAAGTAATAGCACAGTGAGAATTAAATGCTTGGATGAAAGAATTGACGTGAATGCCAGCTCCTCACAGAGACACGGCTTAACATGCCTGACGCGACCTCCTCTCCCACTCGAAACATCTCACTCCTACTCGTAATGCTCCATGTCGAAGACTTGTGTAATGCCACTGTTACACAAACCACCCCTTCTCTTCGAATGGAATCTATTCACCCTCCTCTCTGTTTCTCTGTCCTCACCCACATATGTCAATCACCCCTTCTCTGTCATGTTCTGGTTGCATTTATTGGCTGGTCTAGGTGGGTGTAGTGAGCAGAATGGGTGAGAACTCAGGCATAGTCCATCCCTCAAATAATCTCGCATGTTCTCTCAGTCATTCCAGTCTCTGTAAATGCATTCTTCATCTAGTGTTATGTCATCTTGCCACATTTTCATTTTCGACTGCCCCTGCCTTCCTCCCACCACGGATGGCTTCAAAACCGATCTACAGTAGGATGACCAGCTCCACTTAGACAACTTTTGCATATACAGTACAGTAGTTAAAAAAAAAAAAAAAAAAACAAATAGGAGCCAAGCAAGCACAGTCACAATGCTACTTTATGAAAAAGTATTGAGAAGGCATGATGTCAAATGCAGAAGTTGAGAAAACGTCTTGCAAAAGAACAATGTTTTTCTTCTATTATCAACCATCTAGGCTTGATACCCAAATATAGCATCCTGTTCTTGGCTATCAAGTGTGAAATTCAATCCTAGTCTCACACACTCTAACATGTTGTCTGACTACCTTTAACTTTGATTATGGCTCACAATGTGGTGGCAAATTGATGTGTGAAAATGCTCCAAGAACCACTCTTTCACAATTTAAGTCCTGAAAAATTTCCATGCCAACAGCGAAGTAAAGTTTATTGATGTGATATCCTGGTCATTCAGTACAACCAGGTCGTCAGCACACTTTACTGTCACATAATGTTGTTGAGCCTAGCCAGATCACAACACTGCCTCCAGAAGATTGTACAGTGGCCACTATGTACAATTGCTACGCCGCTACATGCGCTTCCCTTCTTACCCTAACACGTCAATCTGAACTCATCTTGATGTCCTTTTTCCATTGCTCCAAATAGTCCACATCAAGTGGTTTTATTATGGACACACAGATGTTTAGTCTCATTACTGTAATTATGTGTGGAATCTATTAAACATAGCTGTGATTTCTACTGTGGAATTACTGCATTACATGTCACTTAAATGCTTAATTAATGCTTTGTTAGATGCAGCCCAATAATTTGAGAATGCATGGCTGGTAATCTGCAATTTCAGTCAAATGACCTCTCTGCCTCACAGTGACAAAAAAAGAGCTGATAGTCAGTTAGACAAGCATGACCCCTGTTGTCCAGAGAATCTTATATGATTTGACTAGTAAGACTACATTCATCTATACACACAAACCTGATGGAGAGTAACCAAATCTCTGAATGCTCATAAAACAACCAAACAACTACTCCAAAGGAGTGAAAATGACAGAAAACATTTCTCCCAGCTTTCCATGTCTGCCGGACCAACATAATTCCCTCGGCGACTTCTTGAGGCCTGTAATGGACAAGTTTTCCATGTGAGAAAGAGCCAGGGGAAAGTTCCACTCTGGACTTTCACTGTTACCCCAACGCGAGGGCCGGCTGGAAACTAACGTGCAAATTGATTTATGCTCACTAAGTTGCGCTTTTCAAAAATAGCCGTGGCGGTTTCCAGTACCCCCTGCTTAGACCGAGACCCATGTGTGCCAGAGGTTCCGTTGAAAGTGGCGCATGCCTGCAAATGATCCTGAGCAGAAACGCAGGAGGTGGGCAGCAGACAAATCAGAGGGACATAAATGTGTACGTGCGGCTTGATTTTTTCCACCCGGTTGCCATTTGTTTTGCCATACAATTCCTCTTTCTTGTTTTAGTAACCCATTTGTATTGGTGCTGCCTTTTGGAACTTCCACAACTCCACAACTTTTTCCTTTTCCACATCTATTTTTCATTCAAAATCTTTGTTTTTGTACTCCCTGGGATGCAAAATGTGGTATTCTTCACTTTTGTTTTTGTGCCTGGTTAGTGACTGTATTTCTGTGTATTTTTTTTTTAAATAGCTGCTTAGCAACAACATTATGTCAGGGTTTGATAAAGAGACAGAGGCATTTAAGCTGACAGTCCTGGCAACACCTTCATCTCTGGCAGCTCCCACACAACCATACCACACCACGCCACGCCACCCAAACACACTCACTGTTGTTTCAGTACATGAGTGAGGTGGACATAACATTAGTTACTTGCATTATTATTTATGCCACACTAGAATTTAATCCCATACTTTAACCTCAGTTTAATATAGCTAAAAGCTTATTTGTCTTGTCCTCACAAGGTCAAAACATATTCTTTACTCACTCACTCATCGTCTGTACCGCTTTATCCTGTATACAGTACATGGGTGTGAGCCAATGCTAATTAGTCTAATCTGCATGTGTTTGGACTGTAGGAGGAAACCAAAGTAGCTGGAGGAAACCCACCAAGCACAAGGAGAACATGCAAACTCCATGAGCACAGAGGTGGGAATTGAACCTGGCCGGGTATCGAAACCGGACCCTGGAGGTGCAGGGCGACAGTGCTAACCGCTTAGCCACCGTGCTGCCAAAACATATTCCTATTCAAAATAATTTAATAAAAACTTACTGTGAATAATTAAGTGGCTCTTGATTAAAGATGCTACAGTGGAAGCTTGGCAGCACCTTTTGCTTGAACCCATGACCTTCTGATCTATTACACGGCATGAGGCTTAACCACTTGCTGCCTCCTAGACTCAGAATAAGCTCATCTAAAGCTATGAGATGATCTTCAGAACCCTTGTCTCCCACAAACACCGGGTAAAAAGTGATGTGTAATTTGCAGAAACCTTAAGGTCGCTATAATGAGCATTGGGACATCAGTGATGAGGCGTGTATGTGTGTGTATATTTGTGTGTGGGAGCTCGGCCTATGGAATGCAGACTTGTCTCAGCAGGGACCTGAGGACAAAGAACGGCTTGTTCCCGCCCCACCGGGACAGGTAACATAATCCATTTTCGCTTTCGCTCCCTCTTCACTTATCCCATCGTTCATTCTCTCTTCACTATTAGCTGTGCTTCTTGCTCCTCTCTCCTTCCCAGTCTGCAATCTCTCTCTCTCTCTCTCAGCTTTCCTCTCTCACACATCAGTCTGGCTCAGATGTCACATCAGTATCCTAACTTGCCCTCGCTCCGCTTTTTATTTTCCCTAAATACTCATTCATTCCCCCCACCTCAGGCTTGGTGCTCTCGGTTTATCTCCTATTCTCAGTCACCAGAAAAGCAGTTAGGTTTGGATAACGCTAAATATTGTGCCAATGCCAGCATTAGCTTTCATTATGTTAGAAAATGCATGAAATATGGGTACTAGTTTTTTTCTGGTTAAACAGTAATCTTGCATTATTACATTTACATTTTCCCAATAATCACTATGAATCAATTAGAAACAAAATCAAAAAGACTGTTGAGCACCATGTAAAATATAATTTTTTATAATCTTGATCACAGGTTGCCAAGTCTGGAGTAACAAAGAGAACCCGTAACCCGTAAGTCTGGAGTAACAAAGAGAAAGGTATTTTTAATCAGAATGAGAGGGGTGTAAACCTTTGATAATCTGTTCAACAGGAAATTATGAACACTCGAGCTGATCGTGTCTCTCTTGTTAGAATGAAGTGCGCATGTGTGGAGTTTCCAGGAGGGTGAAAAAAAAAAAGGTTTAGTGTTCTTGATGAGGTTTAAAGTTCCTCTTGGACTCTCCCCCCCCCTGTTTAAATGGCAAGAGCAGTATGTGCTTCAGAGATGGCTGCTTAATTACAAAGAACAGCAGAAATGCTGAACAAATATTGGGATACAAATATTGTCCCTAAGACATGATGGGGGTTGGTCTTGGACATTTTTGTTTATAGGATGAATTAACTTGTCCTCAAAGTTGGACAAAAACCTGGAATCACTTGATGGAATCACTCGATTCTACATGAAAAATTATGAAAATAAAATAGATGGATGGAATAAAATGTCAAAAAAGTTATGTCCTAATAAAAACTTGCACGTGTGTAAAAGCACATCTTATTGGATCAGTGTTCAAGTGGAATATCTAATCACAATGATTTCCACTGGACTGGAGGAACACTGTCAAACCAACTATAGCTAGTGATCATATTTTTCCCCATTCTGATGACTGTAACTAGGAGCTCTTCACCAGCATGTACATGATTTTATGCATTCTGCTGCTGCCACGTGATTGGCTAATTGGATCCCTGTATTAATGAGCCGTATGCTGTAGTGTACAGATCACATCTGTAGGGTTGCTAATTCGAATCTCGTCTCCAATTTGAATGCATGGAGTTCTCATTTTCTTTCCGTGCTTAGACGGTTTCCTCTGGGTAGTTTGGTTTCCTCCATTTAAACATTAGATGACTTTTATTCGAATGATATGTCTATTATGTACAAGTGGTGAGTTATAGAACCGAGAAGATGGTGAGAAAATGGTCGTGGAGTGAACTCGACAGTCTAAAATATAAACAGTGTTGAAACAGGAGTAAGTAATGAGGAGTAGTGTGACAGGAGAATCACAGAAAACCTACTGCAACACCTCTGCAAAATCCAAAAGGAAATGTTTCCTGCTTAACTGACTCCTTTTGTGTGCTTGAGGAGACACCCGGGTGTCCCACTGTATAATATACCCATCCTGTACATGGTGTCCATTCACTGAAAAGCACACTATTTTTTTTTTTTCAGCTTCATTCAGCAGACAACTGTTGTTGCTATGAATGAGAGCCAGAAACCCTGCGCATCGCTCTCTCTCTCCCACTCTTTCACCCCCTCCCGATGTTGGATTAATTCTGTCTCCCCTGTTCTCTCACTCCTCTCCTCTCCTCTTCTCGCCCACGCGAACTGAACATCATTAGCAAGTCAGGATTACAGGAACAGACACTATTTTAATGACAAGACATGGTATATACTGTACATTATTTGTTTGCGTTTGTGAACGTGTGTTGTGTGCGCATAAAAGGTACAACATAAATGACACCAGGTCTATTTTTAGATAAAAGTCTTTCTATGTTTTAAATCATGAGAAGTGTGTTTCTGTGTGTGTGTGTGTGTGTGTGTGTGTGTGTGTGTGCATGTCAATAGGGGCTTTTCTGAAGCCTGGATGGTAAACAGCTTGTGGCATCCAGGTGGTACAACTGTGGTGGTTATTACGACGTGACCATATGGGGAAAACAGGAGGGTGCAGGCTGGACGTAACCATACACAAACACGTCTTACTATGCTGTGGCTGATATAATAATCAATGCACCTAATGACAGTAACGCTATACCAAAACCAGTTGGAATTACCAGTTGAATTACAAGGGCAAAAAAAGCCCTCTAACACCATTGAGCTCAAAATGTTGAGCTGGCAATAAATAAAGTCAATAAAAAAAATCTAATGCAGCAAATGCATTAAAAAAACACTTAAATAACATGCCTATTTATTATTTGTTTGTGATGGGGTCTGTGATACATTCCGATCCGATCCGATCCAATGCTTACCTGCCACCTCCACGATGTCCCCTGGCACAATTTCCCGAGCCTTGATTCTCTGCACGGCCTTGCGGTTCATGCGGTACACTTTGCCCATTTCTGGCTCGTACTCTTTCAGAGCTTCGATTGCATTTTCCGCATTACGTTCCTGCAACAGCATACAACACGCCCCAACACACCCACACACACACACGCACACACACACACACACATTAAGCCTAGCCTCTTCATGCTGAGCTTCACTATCAACACATCTTACAGTTCTGGTGTAACATTTACATTGAGCTCAACACCTCTCAGGGTATTACTCATCAGCTGCCTTGTAAACACACAGGCAACAGGATAACATGGAAGAATCTATAATGTGGAACTTCTGGAGGGAGGATAAACACAGTCTCTTGAGCATGAGGAGTAATAACATCAATGAATTTTGAAAAATAAGACCATTTAACAATATCGCACATAGTTGATTTATCTAACTGTGAAATACTCATCTGCCAGTGATCAGAGTGAAATACTCTAATACAGTACTTATTCTGACAGACCTTTAATTTTTCTGTGAAACTTTAACACCGCTTTACTTTCAAACCAGTCTCCATGTATCGACTTTACACCTCAATTAAGGATGAATTATTATCACAATCCGCTGGTGCAGGTCTGTATCCAGCTCCATGAGCATATTTATGCTTTGTGAAATGAAAAGTGTCTGCATAATGATACTGTTTTATTGTATGCTGACATTTAAACTCGCACAAGAGAAGGACAGCCCTTATTTATTAGCTCAGTTTCCTTTGTTCAGGAGTTCATCACGAACAAACAGTCTCGATTATTCATTCTCAAACACACACACATACAGTATATACACATACACACACACCTGCCAAACTCCAATGACTGCATTGGCAACCAGGATGAGCAGGATGACTATAGGCTCCACAAAAGCTGTAGTGGACTCCTCGCCATCCTCGAACAGTGCCAGCACCTGGAGAGAGAGAGAAAGAGAGGGAAAACAATTCATACATCAAACTCATCCAGGCAGCAATTCATGTTTCATGATATATTTTATTCTGCAAATGAAACCTGTCAGAGTTATACCACCTCCTGGTTAATTAAGCTGACTGTGATTAACCCTTAGTCTGGATTCAACACTAACAGTTGTAACAAGCATGTTGTAGATGACTGTTGTATAGCCAGTGGTGCCATACAATTGTATATATTTTTTTATTTATTCATCTATTTATTGCTTCATTACATCATGGCACTTTTCTGACATGTTGCACATCTTTATTGTTTAGATTGTTCAATGTTTTCTGTGTTCTTTAACTTGTTTTTATTATAAAAGCACTAAACATTACTTTTAAAAATGGGCAACAGTTGCTACTATACAATGTAAAGTTTAACTCTATTTATTTAAGAGTTATCTATTTACCTATTTATTTATGTTAAGTATTTTTTCTTGATGTAACAAAGTTTCCTTAATGAGGTAAAGGTTTGCTTTAATGATTTACTATAAAGTTTAACGTTATATTATATAACTATTATATAAAACGATATTTGTTATATAATACCAAATATTATATAGTTTTTGTTATATTGTTAAAATTTCTATCTAAGGAATGATGCTGGGGCCTCCTGCATCCGGAGGCCTGGAGACAGCTGATTGGCCAAGCTCTCTCTGAGGGGTGAGATGGGAGGCACTTTAGTGACCTCACATTAAGCACGATGAGCTCACGAAAGAGAAAGTAGCAGAGAGAGCTGTCCTCAGTGTGTGTTTTGCCGCCCCAATAGTGCATGAGCGAGCAGTTCGAAAAGATGCGGTTGGCTGGCGTCACTTGGTTCGGAGGACTAGTAGTAGTAGACTTAATGTGGGAGTCCTCTAGTGGCGGGTAGGACTCAGATACGACTATCTATCTAAGAAATAAAGGTCAACGTTTATCCTTGTTTATCCAACATTGAAACATGATGTCATAAAAGTTTAATTTAAATGACATGCAATTTCACTATAGTACGGTAATATAATGTTTAAAATAAAGTTTAAATAAAGTTTAACTTTAATGCTGTATGTTTGTCTCTACCAAAACAAGTAAGGTTTTGGTTGATGTTATAAAATTTTATTTTAATGAAGTAAAGTTTTACTTTAATTATATACTGTAAAGTTTAATTTTGATGATGTAATGTAAAGGTCAACGTTCAATTATCATTAATGATGCGATGTAAAGTGTAACTTTAATTATGTAATATAAAAGGTTTAATAGTTTATCCTTGATATAAAGTTAGGTTTTCCTTAATGAAGTAAAGTTTCACTTTAATTATATACTGTACCATAAACTCTAACTTTATATCATGTTATGAAAGTAAAACAAGATCAGTAGAGTTTAATTTTAATGATATAATGTAAAGGTGAAAGTTTATCTTTAATGACATGATGTAAGGTTAAACCTTAATGATGTAATAAAGTTTAACTTTACATTATGTTATTGAAGAAAAATTTTGTTAAAGAACAGTAATTATTTAATAGTCTTCTAATGTAAAACAATTATCTTTAATAAAGATATATTTTAACAAGACAATGTTAAGTTTACATTTAATGACATAATATAACGTTTACGTCTAATTATATAACCAAGTTTAACTATTATAAGGCCATCTTGTTGTTTTTAACTAATAAAAGATAAACATTAAAATGAGGGATCCTAAGCTTTTTGCTTTTAACTGTTTAAAATACTTTAACAATGTTTTTTCACACTCTTGGGCACACACTGCTAATTTAAAAACAGCAATATTTTCTCTTGCTATGATGTTATTTCAGTAGCAGTATCACTATAGTTAATGTGGTTTCTGTATCAATGCCAAAGTTTGGTATAATGACTGTAACACTGGATTTCTGTAGTCTGAAGTCTGTAATTTACTGTACTGAATAAATGTCTATTATACAGCTGCTACGAAGGGCTGCGATGTCCACACCTAGAGAGAATACCCATTCACTTTCTAAGAGTTACTTTCAACACATGGTACCCGTGATAGTGTACTCAGGTGCTGTGGGACGCAACAAAAGCCTGTTCATTTCACACCTCCACAAATACAGTACACCTCCAAGTACAGGAAACAGGAAAGCTGTCGTTTGCGAAACCCAGCTATATCCCGAATGACTAGTAGGTAACAAGCAACTGTGAGGATATGCTCTAATAGGGGAAATATGTAAAGGTTTGAATTGCCTTTTTGTATATCTGTTCTGACCTGTTTAGCTGTAGACTGAAGTAGCAAGCATGGGAAGACTCACAACACTGTAGTTAGTTCATTATAGTTAGTGGTTTAAGCAGTCTAAGCTTGGTGTGGAATTGTGAATTGTGCTGTAAACCACATGCATGTCCACTACTAAAAATGTTTTTGTTGCCTACTGAAAATAAATGAAGATTTATTTAGTACTGAAATTCTGAGTTGACCTTTTCTTGTTTATGGTTCTTTTTAGGAACATGTTAGTCTATTCTCACTTTGGGTACTGGTTTCCAAGAATTGTTATCTCTGATATTTCTAATATGGATTTCGTATGAATATGATGTTGAACGTCAATCTAAAATGACTTCTCGTTCTCAAGAAAACAATGATGAACCATGGCCAGAAAAGTTTTCAAAACTAAGGTCAAAATTTAGTAAAACAAAAGTAAATGATAAAGATAATTATTTGCTCCTTCTTGTACAGTGTTTTTAACATATTAATGTGTATTCTCATTGTTGTATTTACATTTTGAAATTTTTAGATTCTTATTATTGCAATGCGTCCTCATTCATTTAAACTGATCTCTGATTGCATTTTAGATCATAAACTCCAAACAGTTTACTAATACAAATTTCATATTAATTATTATGTCTTGTAACAAAGGAAAACTTGATGCATAATTCAGCTTTATCAAAGCCTGGTGTATGTGAATGCAGTTCTCATTATCTGCCAGCATTTTTCATCTTCCTCTAAAGACTACAGTATTTACTGTAGTCACTAAAGGTTTATTACTCCATTAAAACTCCTCATAAAAAAAGAGAGAATCTTCAAGACAGATACCAGGTAAAGTAATGCTCTTCAGTGTTTTCCAAATTAAAATGAAAACTTCTCCATGCACATGATAAAGTGATTCACATTTGCAAAAGTATAACTTTTTGAAGAAAGCTTTTTTAAAAATCAATATCTGAACAACAACAAAAAAAACATGAGCCATGATCATTTTGGCATAATACCTTAGCTCCTCTCAGCCTCTAGAGCACACGTCTCTGCTACACCACTACACTGTGTTTTTAGAAGCTCATAGTGAAATCTACCTGTTATCCCTTAAACTTAAGATCGTAATTTTTTTTTGCTCCTGTTAAAACACCATAGTAACTGCACTAGCAATTCTGTCCTGTGATCACGTCACCAGACAACCACAAACTTCTCCCAGGAATAATAAAAATACTTCAACAAACTAATTAGCACCAGGATCATTAAACACACCACACATATTTCAATATAAACACATTTAATGTGTTTCAGGTGGAGTTATTTTTTATTTAAATAATAAATCTACTATGCTCATTAAGGTAATGAAAAACCACAAGTTTGGGTTAGGTGTCGTGGACCATTGTAGTCCCCCATGCAGTGTTTTTAGTCTGAGAATACTACAGTAGCAGACCAGAAATCATGAAAAAACATAGATTTACTGGTTATGCTTCTTAAAAGCATTTTTGACAGGAAGATAGAAAGAAATAAGAATGATTTTTTTTTTAACTACACATTGAGAAAACTATGAAGCCTCATTTATTAAATGAGAAATGATTAATAAATTCTTCATACAAGTTTTTACACATTAAAGACATGAGAATCCTGTATATTTTGACTTGTGTGGGTAGATTTATGCACAAGAAGACTAACTAATAAAATCATATCCTTTGCATGGATTACTCTATTTTTATATATAAAATATTAGAGCTTAGAGAATATTGGGAAAACATTGATTCAGTTAAGTATCGCGAATCTTTTGTATTGTAACACTGACTACAAGTCTTTTTTATACTGTATAAATAATTTGTTTATAGCATAATTCGTTCCGGAAGCGGGCTCATATTTCAAAACACTCGTAAACCAAATAAAACTTTCACATAAGAAATAATTGAAATTCAAATTATTCGTACCACAGCCAAAAAAAAAAATAGATAAAATAAAATTAATACAATATATAAAGTAAAAATAAAACAAATTAACCTGCACTTAATTAACCTAACGTTACTCGCAACATGAGGTTCCACTATACAGTATATGGTATGTACCACTACCAAGATTGGGATCACTTGCAAATTTCCTTTTTGTTTAGCTGTTTATTATCTTCATTTTACAACAATACTCGGGATTTCAAAACTATGAAATAACAAATATCAAATTAAGTAATTATGCAACAACAACAACAACAGTTGGCTGTTATTTTAATAATTTGCATTTGCAAAACCCATCAAGCACCATGATGAAACTGGCTCTTTGGAAGACCATCCCAGAAAGGCACGACCATAAAGGCAAGACCAAACATTTAGAGTTGCCAGCCTCGGATATCACCAATTAATAAACAGCACCTCAGATTAGAGCCGAACAGATCATGAGCATCAGATGCATCTCAAAATCAACTGTTCAAAAGAGATTATTGCATATTTTGGACGCCTTCAGCCTTGCTTTACAATGTAGAAAGTAATAAAAATCAGGAGAGACCATGAAGTTTCTTCAGAATTGTAACATAATCGGAATTATGTTACAATAATCAGAAAACAAATTAATATCAAGTTAGGATATATCTAAAATCATGATACTATCAAACAGAATAATAATAATACTTATTATTATTAAATATTTAATTGTCATAGAAGCAAGTTGAAAATTTTAAATACTTCTCTTTAGTATCACCAAATGCAAAGAAGCCGTGTCTGGAACGCACTTTGATCAATATACAGTATGATCAATACACATACACAACCTTCAAATAAATCAGCGTTTCTTAAACTTTTATAAATCCATCAGATAAAGTTTATTCAGTTCGGCGTAGGCTAGCATTTAAAACTTGATAATCACCATCATAGTATGAAATCAGAAGGCTGTATATATACTGTATTAGTAAAGCTGAAAGTGTAAAGGAGCGTTGAAAGGTTCTACGTGGGTGCTAATTTGCTGCTGCATTTCCATTACTCCTTTGCAGTCACTGTGAAACACTGTTGGCACAATTACAACGGTGTTTAATAACGTATAACTAAATATATTTGGCTGGTACTGTACTGTACTTCTTAAATTCCAAGGATCAAGAACCCTCACTAAGCTTTTTTAAGCAATGTTCAAATTGTGAAATTAAAGTTAAATCCAATGCAGAAGTATTGGACACAGTAAAGGTCGGAAAATTGTCAGCTCCACTAGATAGTGACTTCCAAGATGACGAGGAGCATGAAACTGATCTGAGATGGAAAGCTGGACAGACTGAAGAACTAAAGCACCGCTGAATCACTCCCTTTAAGTTTCGCACTCAGAATTACATTGGAAAATACTATCTACAGTATTGGAATGAAAATCCTTTAACACTTTCAGAAACTTTTTTGGGTTCTTTAGTTTAGTGTTCTCCAAGGTACTAAGCTGGAGCTACTCAGCTGTTTTCTGCAGACTCCACAGACATATGAACTGTAATAATCTACAAACCTTTTTTGTTGGAAATATTTAAGTGATATTTTTAGGCTGAAAAACACATTGAACACATATTGCAGCAATCAGCTTTTTCACTTTGCATACGTTTAAACTTTGTTACCCTTTTCTTCTCATCCTTCTAATCTGAACCGTTTATTCACAGTAGAGTCAAAGTTCAGCTTCCCTTCGTTATTTCATTACACCTTGACTAAAAAGGTGCCAGAGATTTAACATGGCCATAAAAGACGATGAGCAGTGAAGAGAGAGAGAGAGAGAAGAAAGAAGGGGGTAAAATAAAATGCACAAAGGAGGCACAGAACATTAAATAATCACAAACGGAGCATGTAAAAAATGTACAGGAAGATAAAGAAAAGGAAAAACAGGCCTGGGAATGAGGTGACAAGATAAAGACAAAATACAAAGACATATTGATCACCTGATTACTACAAGAAGGTGTTAAAAAAAAAAGAGAGAGACTCAGAATGCAGTGCATCTATTAGAAATACTGTTGTTTCCAACCAATTCCCTTCTGACAGCGTAGAGGTTTATGTGCTGAATACTGAAGCACTGACACTGACTCTGTCCTGCTAACAGACTAAAGATTTAAACTTTGTCTTTTATCCTTAATCTGTACTTTAATGTCCAGAAACTGTTGCGAATGTGAGCAATTCCTTCCTGTGAGCTGTTTTTCCTTTCCTCTCGCTCACAAATCAAGCGAAGAAAAAGCAAATTTTTAACCTTTTACTGCATTTATTTTCCAGATATTACCTACACACTCCTTTTCTCACAGGTGACATTTAGTTCTCCATATACACTAAATCATTTGGTTCAGTGATCAGTGTGTGCCATACTGATAAGAAAAAAAAAACTATTTACTCAAAACTCTCTTATGCAGGAATTTGCAAGAAGGTTAATAAATTCCATCAATAACAATCGTTAGTGTGAAAACCGCCTTTTGAAAATGCGCTGTTAAATCTTTCGCGTTAAAGGTATTTGCGATTTTGTGTCAGAAATCTGTTTCATTTGTTCTTTTAAGAGATTGGACTTTTTCAGTGAGAAGGACGTGTGTTTGTGTTAACAACACACATGGATACCAGAAATCCTTCAGGAAAGCATAAATAACTGGAGTTACTGTTCCAGTTTTGGAAAGTTGGATAAAACTCCATAGAACATCTTTGTTAGACTTTCATTTATAGCTGGCTTGTCCTAAGACTTTTTAAAAGACCAAGCTTACGATGGGAGATTAGGCGTTTTGCTCAGCTGCACCTAGACTGTGGAATGCTCTCCCAGAGTATCTGAGGGTGCCACAGACTGTTGATGATTTTAAATCCAGTCTCAAAGCTTTTTATCAGAGCATTTGGGTTGAAATAATTTGTAGCACTTTATTATTAGATTATTATTACTTTTACAGTTGAAGCTTGGAATTTGCATTTAATATTAAATTTGACACTTTTACTGACCAAACTCAACACCTATTCATTAAAGGGATCTTTAAAATGGACTTTTTAGCCATTTTAGACAGTCGGATGGGTCGTGTGTGTGTGTCTGTACAAAATGAGTACAGTATACAGTATGTTTGTCCTAAGGCCTGTACCTTTTAAGACCAGGCTTACAATGGGAGATTTTTTGCATAAAATTTGTAGCTTGCATATCTGTTATCTTGTGAACCAAGAGAGGGAACACTTACAGTTCAGGTGGTTCACCGTTGCCTTTTTAGCAGCCTCAGGTTTGCCTTTTCAACAGCCTTATTATCTTTTATTCTGTTTATTTTATCTAATTTGTTGTGACTGAGGAAGACTGATGAAAAAAAAATGTATCTTGTTCCTAATAATAATTAATGATTATCAATTATTCATTGTTTAACTATTGGTTACAAAAAAGCTTGAGATTTGCAGAAACCTTTAGTAGATTTACCTTCATTTTTTAAAGTTTATTTTCAGGGGTTAATTTCAAAGCATGTTTAATAAATCTCTGTTTGAATAAATATAACTTTTTTTTTTTTTTGGATTTTTCCCCGATTTTCTCCCTAATTTAGTCGTGTCCAATTCCTCCCCGTCACTAGGGGCTCCCACATTAAGGCTACTACTACCACTCAGCCGGGAGGGCCGAAGACTATCACGTGTTTCCTCCGAACCACGTGACGCCAGCCGACCGCATCTTTTTCGAACTGCTCGCTCGCGCACCGTTGGGGGCGGCGTAACACACTCGGAGGACAGCGCTATCCGCTCCCTCCGTTGCGCGAAGTCACAGACGCCCCTGACTGGCTGTAGAGCCGTGATTAATGTGGGAGCACTAAGTACCTCTCATCCTTCCCCTCTGAGAGAGCTCGGCCAATCAGCTCTCTCTAGACCTCCGGCTGCGAGAGGTTACAGCACCACCCGGGATTCGAACTAGCGATCTCCGGATGATAGGGCGAGCGCTTTAACCACTGCGCCACTCGGAGGCCCGAATAAATATAACTTTTACCCCAGGAGTAAATGTATTTATTATTTATTGAGTGGCTATGAGGTGAAAATCAGTTTTTACACTTAGACCGACTGTAAAGTTAAACTGCTGTTCAGAATACATACAGTACAAGTCAAAATGTCTGTGAAGGTTATATATATTATCCATTTATAATTCCTAATTGATTTTATTCTGTTTTAAATCAGTAAAAGTTGTACTGTGAACTATGCTAAAGTACTTTTGTATGTAAGTTGTGCCTTACACACAGCGATCCAGATTAACAATCCAGTGGGGGGGGGAAGCACCACATCATCCAAGAAATCAAGTTTCTTTGCAAATGCAGGAAGCGTGTCCATTGTTGAGGTGACCTTAAAATGTACGACGTGCTCGGCTCAGTGCACACGGTTTTACCTTAATGCGCTGTTGTGGTGTGGTATCACCCTGTTATGTTTAATTACTAAGTGTTATAATATAACACCAGGTCTGTAAGGAGAGAAAAAAATGGCCAAAATTAGGTTTTTCTGCTTAGGATGTGCCTTGACAGGTCTAGTTTAAGAAACCATAAATTAATATATGTTTTGAAAGCAAGACCTTGTTTTCTCTCCACTAGAATGTGCGGCTGCTTTGAACGTCACGTTAACTCATGAGGTTTTATGGCCGTTATCACCTCAAATTACTATAGTAATTAATTGAACATTTTACCTTGATTATTAATATTAATAAATAAATAAATAATGTGCCCTTACAGATAATGAACAAGGTTTGTGCTGTAAATTTGCTATTATTATTAAAATGCGGATCTCTAATTTTGGGTGAAAATATTTTCTCCAGTCTTATTCCGGACATGGTGTTATACAGTAAGAGTACAACATAATTGTTCATTAATCGTAATTGAGGTAAAATGTTCGATGTTCAATAAATCACCCAGCACTAGACTATTAGCACTATTCATAATTTGCTTGCCTAAAAATACTCTGCAGGACTATGACTACATGCTCAGCTCAGGGTATCGGAGGGAAAAAAAGCAGCAGGCAAATTTGAAGACACACGGAACATTTGGACTGCTCCTGTACGCTGAATAAATTGTGCCGTTACGGCTCATCACATCCACAACCATTTTCTGGAAAGAAAATAACACTGTGGTGGCGTTTTTAAAAAAAAAATTTTTTAATAAACTAGTTTCCACTGGCTGTTGTTTTTGCAACATGCAAAAACGTCAGGACAGCAGAATGCTAAACATTTTAATATATTCAAAATGGCACACAAATGAGTCCAGCGAGTGGGCCAGAGTCCTCCGACTCTTTCCGTCACGTGCACACTCTTGCAGAACGCACTGGGTACGCACGGACGAAAAACATGCAAATGCACGATATCGGCACACACACAGGTGCTTTCATGAAACACTCAGAAGTGCTCTGTGGGAGGCTCAAAGCCATTTGCGTTGGACACGTTTATTGCAGCGTAAAGAGATTGATGGGAGTCTTGCGGTCTGTAACACTGAACCTGACTTTAAAAGTTATACCCTGTTTAAGACCACAGCAGTGGAATGACCAGGCGTAGAGCATAGAGCACTGAGTGCGTGTTTCTTTTTGCACGTGTGCGTCGTAACGCAATAATGCCAGGAACATTATGACAACTTTCTTTTATAAATAGCCGAAGTCAGATGGAAAGTTCATAAAAAGGTAAATCCGTAAACCTGGATTAGAAAAACAGACCCTGCTTCTGGGTTTAACAAGCCCGTGCTTTTAATTCGTGTTTAAGCCAAAAGTGCACCAGAAATTATTAACATAACATGTAAAACTGGCCATGCGACACATGGAAAGCCAATTAGTCCCAAGCTACTGAATAAAAACAGAACTTCAAGACTGAAACTTTTAGCAATGACACTACAGAGTTCAACTTTTAATTAGTCTAAACACCTAGTTCGGTGCGAGTTAGATTTCATACGTCTACACTGATTATACAGAATCCATCCTCCAAAGCTTAATCTCAGGCATTTAAACGTTCTTAAAATATTATGGAGTAAAAATAAATAAATAATGAATTCTGCTCAACTTTCTCCTCTTTCAGACTAGACGAAGCCTCTTCTTTTGTTTTATATATTTGTTGCACTGCAGCAGGGAACAGTATTGTGACCAGCGCTGTGTGAAGGAGCGGTTTCAGAGCCGCGGGTTCCACATCCCTACTCCACACAGCTAGTTTAAAGCTGGTTCAAAGAGGTGAATATGACTCTGCTACAGACATGACATCCTCCATCCAGCATTAAGCTACAGTACAAGGAGAGCTTCCGTGCAATGCTGTGTGCTCTTAGTTTCAGGACTCCTCCACACGAGTGCAATAAAATAGTGTAATATCGTGCATGCACTGCTTTATTTTTGGGGATTTCGTTAAGGGAACTCATTTTCTTTCTCTCATAATTCTCAACAGTGAAGCTGGGCATGCAATTTGTAGCCTGTACATGGCTGATAATTCAAGTACACCAGGCAGTGGGTAGCTCAGTGGGTAAGGCATTTGGCTTTTAATTGGTTCAAAGGCACTTACTCCTCAACTCCAGTAAGGCACTTACACCTCAACTGTACAGCTGTATAATGAAGATAAATGTAAGTTGCTCTGGAAAAGGGCATCTGTCAAATGCTCTCTGCTACTTATGCTCTGTAAAGCCTTCATAACAGCTCCAATCTGAGGTGCTGGTTGTTAATTGGTGATTTCTGAGGCTGGTAACTCTAAATGAACTTATCCTCTGCAGCAGAGGTAAGTTTTGGTGGAGCCTTCCTGGGATGGTCTTCATGAAAGCCAGTTTCATCATAGGTTTTGCAAATGCACTTGACAACACTGTTCTTGCAAGAACTATTCCAAATCAGCTGACCTTCGTGTCTTAAAACAACAACTGACTGTTGTTGTTACATAATTCCATGTGTTGTTTCATAGTTTTGAAATCTCCAGTATTGTTCTAGAATGTAGAAAATAAATCACTAAACAAAATCGTATTTATTTTTTTTACATGGTTTTCAAAACCTTCTGATCAAGATTGATATTCATAAACATAAATACATATTTAAATGTTGCATAAATCTGTAAAAGTTTAAACCAATACAGAAAACACATTTTCTTAACCTGATAAATGCCTCCTACATCCTGCATTCCTCCCAAACATGGAGACGCTTCGATTAAATAAAATTTTTTTAAAAAAGGCAAGAAAAACAGCCAGCATTTTATTGAGAACTGTGCTCAAAGATTGAACTATAACTTCAAAAATATGGAATTTTTACAGGTTAAAAAAAAAAAATCATATTATGTAAAATATAATTGTGAATTCAATCCTACATGATAATTCGTCAGTCAGAATTATATGCTCCCAACATTGGCGCTTTTGACGCCACAATGGTTGTTTTTTTGTTACTAGGACATATAAATCAGCCGAGTGATGTGCATTTACTTTCACAAACTAACAACTGTATAGTCAGCGTTTTAGATGCATGTATGAATAAATAATCTGAAGCCTTGCGATGGAATTTCATGTCATGATAGTATTTCATGTCAGACATAAACAGTGCCAGGAATAAAAGGTTCACAGAGTTGTACAAAAATAATAACAGCACCTTCACCAGTAGCAAATAGAGCACATAATTTTTAAATCATTTAAAATCATCATATTCTTTAAGTATCCCTCATGTAAAAGAACCATAATTTGCACCGTTTGCCTGTAAATAGTGCTGCTACTATTCTTAAACAAATCAACACCTACGTAGGTTCCTGGATGCCACTTATTTAAAGGTTGTTTAAAGAAATAAAGGTATGTGCCTTTACTCCGCATGTGTGTCCTTTGTGTTCGGGAAATGTTTGCCAATGTTTGCACAAGTTTCTTTAAATAAACTTGTTTGTACAAGTTTATACTGTATGTTTACAAGTGAAATTCATATTAAATTAAAGAAAAAAATGATTATTTTTTCACTTCACTGTATTGAAAATCTACAGAAGCATGACTTCAAAACTGATGGTATGTAGGGGAGGGACTTTTACTTATCATTATAGTACCCCTAGATTTGATGCCTTTTTCTGCATTTCTTCATTAATACACTGACAAAAAGGGAATAATTTCAGAAGACCCAAATTATTGGCATGCATCTGGGACTGAAAACAGTTCAAAAGTAAAATTATAAAAACCTGGAAAGATTCTGCTAAACCTTAAATTTTGTGAAAGAACTATGGGCAGAAAAAAATGAATGAATGGAGATCACTTAATGCTAAGTGGTGAAAATAAGAGCATTTCCATACACACAATGTGATGAGTACTCACAGTATTAGGACTAAACAGCTGTGTGGCAAATAGAAAACCACTAATAGATTAGACTTTGGAGCAATCGAAAAAGGTCATGTGGTCCGATGAGTTCAAATTGACCCATTCCAGAGCAATGTGCATTAGGGTAAAAAGGGGAGCGCATGAAGCGATACTCCCATCATGCATAATTGTATGTGGTGTTATGATCTGGAGTTGATTCACTTGGTCAGGTCTAGGCTCAGCAATGTTTTGTGGCAAGTCAACTGATGAGTTCTTAACTGATAAAAAAGGCATATTCCAGGATTCAAATTGTGAAAGAGTGCTTCTCTGAGTATGATGAATCAGTTTCACACATGAACTGGCCATCAAAATGTGTGCTGTAATCAAAGCTCAAGGTGGTCAATGGAATCTTGGTGTGTGAGACTTTTTTTTCTTTTTCGGCCAGGCAATCTACAGTATGTAAATACTCTGAAATAGACTGAAACTGTTTTAACTTTAAATATGTAAAAGATGAATTGCTGATTAACTAAAAACATGCTTTCGATTGTTTCTTAATTATGTAACATATAGCAAAAGAACAACACTACATATCTACAACTTTATAAGAAAATTGGAAATGCTGTGTCATCATTATTAAAGAACTGTGGACTTCATGTACTGTATGTACAGTATCTCTGCCTAGTAACCTGAGTCACATGACACTGTTCATGCACCTTTCAACTTATCATATTCTTTGCAGTATTGCTGTTTCTTTTTCCAGTCGTATTCTCCTCCATGCCTGAAATTTACACAGTAGTATATACAGTATAACGGACCATTCAAGATAAAGGGGTTAACTTTGACAGCCTTAATAAATGAGTGTTATTGCACCATGTAGATCGGTGCGATTGTGTAACAGGCAATGTGAAACAGTGATAACTGATCCCAGATCAGGTTTATTACTTACTTTTATCTGAGTATACCTGCACTATTTGGCTATTATAATAATAATAATAATAATAAAAAAAAAAAAACACACACACACATTCCTAAATGTGTCCATATAACATGTCCAGTTCACTAGTTCATTAGATCTTTCTGCAAATGAAGAAAGACACTGAAAAAAAACTTACGAATGACACACAGGCAGCAAGCAGCAGAATTCTGACCAGGAGGTCCTCGAACTGCTCCACCACCAACTCCCAGAGAGACTTCCCTACGGACAAAAAAAAAAAAAGGGCCATGCACTTTCACATTAACGCCACTTCGTCTGTGCTTGGAAACATATTGCTAACATTTATTCGGAACTCAATGAATGGGGATTGAACTGCCCCCCGAAGCGGCACTCTTGTACATAACAAACTAATTACAGGCTGATGAGATATTAAGATGGAAGATGGATCAGTGGGACGTGGTGGTGGCACTGTGCTAGACGGAGGCGAGGGAGATGAAAAGAGACAGAAAGGCAGGGAGAATTACATAAGTAAGAAGTAACAAGATGGTTACGCTTTATTTAAACATGTGACTCAGGGTTTGACGCGTCACTTAGAGAAATCTATTCAAACAACGAGCTTCATTACTCTCAACATCTGTTAGCTTATTGTAACAACGATATTTCACCTTGACGTGCATGACTTGGAAATGTAAATACATTAAAACTCTGTTTGTTTTTCTTTTTTTTTCTGTCTGTACTGCTGGACATAAGCCAGCAGGTATTTGTATATCAATATTAATACGGTAGCCTGAGCGGGATCTCCGGTTTCTGCCCTAAGAAGAGTGCATGCTTATCACTGGACCACTAGAGACTATGGTGTTAATGCTAGTATACGCATACTGTATATATGACAACAAGTGCCACAAACACCATATTACAGTACAGTAGATTAAAATGTTTCTGAAAGAAAAAGAAACATAGAGATAACTTTACACCACCAAGAGATGCATGGCGTGTGTGCGGGAACCTGTTGTGTCCGTCCCAGTCCCTGATCAGAATTCTAAACCCTGTTATAAAACCAGAAACCGGGTGTCGCAGGTGAAGTTGCGTAGGGGGGGCAGGAGGGTGAAGTACATGTGTGTGTATGTATGCTTGCTTGTGTGTACACTCTTAGATAGTGTGCATCATTTATTTCTATTTTTTTTTCTATTAAAACGGATAGAGATCCTGGCCTGACACGAACAGTGCCTTTCATAAAAACAAAGCAGTAATAAAAGAATGGAAAGATCAATATTTACCTTCCTCCGCAGGGAGTTCTGTCCATCCAGCCGGTCCGTGTGATCCGTGGAGGAATGAAAAAGAGAAAGAAAGAAAGAAAGAGATAGAGAGAGAGAGAGAGAGAGAGAGAGAGAGAGAGAGAGAGAGAGGTGTTAGCCAAGCCTCATTGCAAATGCTTTTTTTAAACAGTACCATTTTTTTGTTCTTGTCATGTCGGCTCTGCGCCGAGCTGCTTTATCCTCCGACTTAAAGTTAATTACACAAAGACACAGTGCAATGATCTGCTGTAAGATGCAGGGATTACTGCAGGGATTCGGACTGGTGGAATCACACATGGTAAACACTTTCTTCTGCTTTACCCTGATAGCAGACGATATAGCCAGGGCAAAATACGTATCAAACAAAACGCTGGTAATTTGCGACTTGTGTCACAGCGTTTGAGAGATGCACTATGTAACACAAAGCCGTTAAACTATACAAAATGTCCATTATTCCCCATAACCTTCGCTTATGTCAACTAGATAACAGAATCTACAAATTAACCTATTAACATAAATTAACCTTTAAAAACAGGCAAATGCATACTTTTCATACAAGGTATTAATAAAACAATATATGAATCAAGAGGTACCCGTATTTTCCGCACGATTAGGCGCACCTAAACGCCTTCAATCGTTTCAAAAGCTGATCATGCGCCTAATAATACAATGCGCCTTGTATATGGCCCAGTATTAAAACGCATACAGGTCTCAGTTACGGTAAGCAGCCGCGACTCGATTTTCCCCCGTAATAGTGCGCAGTGCATGCTGGGATACCGGGAAACTGGCGTTTCATTTCCATTTTAATATTTTTGTAAATACCCTGAAATGGCTCCTACCAAAAGACACGCGTACAACGCTGAGTTTAAACTCAAGGCGATAAGCCACGCACAAGAACACGGCAATAGAGCAGCAGCGAGAGAATTTAATATCAATGAATCAATGGTGAGGAAGTGGAGGAAGTATGAGGATGAGCTCCGCCAAGTAAAGAAGACAACAGAGTGTGGCATCGTTTCATACAGCGATGATCTTTGTAAGAGTCAAAATCTCTGCGGAAACAGCCCAAGCAGCTAAAGCTCTAAGTTACAGTGTGATCGTTATTTTAACACTGTGATTTCCAGCGGAATTATTTCTTACATATCGTGTTAAGGAATATAAGTTAAGATTTATCTGAGAGCCAGATGCAGTCGTCAAAAGAGCCACATGTGACTCGCGAGCCATAAGTCCCCGACCCCTGATCTAATGGATGCGTTATGCATCTAATGGATGCATAACGCACCGTAACTCCAGCCTCTACTTTAGCGCCTTATGCGAAGCGTTTTATTAAAGGTGCGCCTTATGATGCGATGCGCCTTATATATGTAAAAATAATTAAAATACGTCATTTATTGAAGGTGCGCCTTTTGATGCGGTGCGTCTTTTCGTGCGCAAAATACTGTACATGTATTACTGCTAGGGTTATACAAAAGAAAGTTTATGAGCGTGTCGTTTTTTTTTTTTTTTTTTTTTTAGATTTGCGACTGCAACGTAAATCATTTTTATGCATCAGCCCCCAAATACAGTCTCCCATCATGTTTTCATTATACGCTTCTTGGTAGCGATGTTCAAAGTCTGGTATGACAAAATATGCCTTGTTGGCTACACACTTTGTAGCAGATTTTATGTCACAGATCATTTTTTTCACTCTTGTGCTAATAAATTGCCCAAAGACACAGCAGCATATCACTCATAAGTGAGTGGTGAACCCATTAAACATTCTTGATCAGCTACTCAGCACTGAATCTACCTGAAATGGTAAATTAAAATATATTTTTAAAATGTAAATATTTGAAAATTACATTACACAATTTTACATGAGTAAAATTTAAAGAACAGAAAAAGACACAAATAACAAATCTATTTTTCAAATGAACCTCAAAAAAACTGAATAACACTTGTGTTCTTTCCAGAAGCATCTCTCAAGAACATTCCGGAAAGTTCCAGAAGGTGCCTTTCGAGGTTGTTTGACTGAATTCATTTTATTGATAACAGATCATAACACTGCCTCCAGGGTGTGCACTGTGCATGATCGCTCTGGAATAGGGTCAATCTGAACTCATCAGACCACAACACCTTATTCTATGACTGGAAAAGTCCAATCTTTATTCTCCCTAGCAAACTGAAGCCTCTTTTTCTGAATAGTCTCCCTAACAAGTGGCTTTCTTATGGCCTTACAGCTGTTTAGTCCCAATCCTGTGTGCGTGTGTGTGCGCATGTGTGTGTAAATGGTCTTACTTTCATTATTAAATATAGCTGTTAATTCTAGTACTGTCCATTTTTTATTGGATTTTTAATTTAAACGTTCATGAGTTTTTTTTTTCCTGACCAAAAAATTTCCTCTGTGAAGTTGATGGTCCGGCACTACCCTTCCATAGGTTTTTATAATGCGTGACCCAGTTCCAGCCATTTCAACGCTGTCCATCCTTAGTCGTTTTCTTTGCTTGGCAGTTTGCAGGCCAATAATTTGACCCTTCTGAAACATTTCTGGGTGTTTAAGAAATGAAAAGCTGCTCTCTTAGAAGAACTGTTCCAAGCTGAAACGGCGAAACTGCATTGACGTAACAGTTTTTAGACAGAGTTCTGACACCTCTAAGAATGATTTCCCCCACCCCTGTGTGCTGTTGGAATTGCCCAGCTTGTGAGAGCAGGGTTCTCTGGCTGCTGTGTAGACGCTGGTGCTGCGTGTGAGAGGCAGGACTCTCAGATCTCTGCGTGGCCTACACACTGCTGTTGAGTCATTTCTAGAAGCTTCTCACTCAAGAGTGTGTAGGAGCAGTCGAGCATGTGGAGAGTGGGAAGGAGCGAGTGAGGAGTATGATGGAGCATCTCTCTCTCTCTCTCTCTCTCTCTCTTTCTCTCACACGCACGCTCATTACAAAACCATTAATGTCTGTACTCTCCATCATGAGTGCCACAGAGATGTCTCGCTCGCGCTTAACAACTGAATGAGGACTAATCAGATTCAGGATTCAAATACCTGTGTAGCTGTTCGGTGAAATCGCATTAAACCCCCGTCTCCTTTTTTTTGTTGTTTTTTTTTTACTTCCGAATAAATCAGGCACATTATTCCTCGTCGGTATTAGCCATGAACGTCACGAGGAAAGAAAACTAAAACTGTGATTGCTGTTATTCATTTCGGGGTTTAAAATGTTGAATATTTTATCTCCCGCATAAATATTTCAAATGCAAGTCAGGCTGTGTTTCACTCACTCATTCAGAGGATAGTTAAAAGCTTAAACTTAAAAAAAAATGTAAAAAAATAATAATTAATTAATTAATTAATTAATGCATAGGGGAGTGCATAAGCAACTCTATTCTATTTCTATTCTATGTCGAGAGAGAGAGAGAGAAAGAGAGAGAGAGAGAGAGAGAGAGAGAGAAAAGAAAAAGCAACCCGAATATTTCTGCTTATATTGAAGTTTGTTTTTAAAGTTGTTTTAAAGGAAAAGGGAAAACTGCAATACTTGGGAAATGAAACTGCGCATCAGACATCAGTGCCTCACTTAACCTCATTAATTTTAGTTTTAATGCCTAAATTATCACAAATCATTACAGAACGGAAGAGTGGAAGCTATTGTACCAGCCGATAGACGAGGGGACGGGGACCGGCGACATTGTTTTGCAGCACGGAAGATTGGGGTTGTAATGGTCATGTATGATGGTCCACAAACTTTTGGACAAATGGCGTAGCAGCTGGTGGCCAAAACGAGATGTGATAAGAAAGCATTCGTTTGGACTTTGGGAATCATATTGGCATGATCGATCTGATATGAACATCACTGCAGCTCAGTCACTGTGCAAAATACTGCTACAGTATATGAAACATATATTCTGGATGAGTGTTGGGACAAAACACCCGAACGAGGATTTTGAAGCAGTCGCTAACATATTTCAGTAAAGGTTCAAACCTGAAATCACCCCAGGCTAAAACTGTATGTGTGCCACAAACATCCGGGTTCGTAGGAAAAACAAGCCTGGGTAAACTCGATAGTCTTGCAACTCACAGAAGAGACGCATGAAACCGTTATTACACTGTGTCGCGCCAGGGGAAACTAATCCCGTCCTGGTGGGGCTTGGGAAATCTTCTCTGTTGCAAGATGGGCGAGATCAAGTCTTAGCTTTTTTTTTTGGACACGTTGCACGATACACCTACAATCCTACCTTTTTACCAACTCGGTTCTAGAAAACACTCCTGATTCAACATTTTGACTTGTCACAGAATTACCATTAGAGTGCAAAGGTGTGTGTGTGTGTGTGTGTGTGTGTGTGTGTGTGTGTGTGTGTGTGTGTGTGTGTGTGTGTGTGTGTGTGTGTGCGTGCGTGCGTGCGTGCGTGCGTGCGTGCGTGCGTGTGTGTGTGAGAGAAGCTCTGTCCATTACAATGCCTATTACAGCTAGCGCTGTGGCCAGGCAACAGGATCTGACCCAAACACAGACTGTAAAAAGATAAATGAATGGGAACAAAAAGCAAGTCGAGGTGAAGGACTCGAGCACAGAGTTGAATTCGCTGTAAATTTCTGTGCATGAATGAACCGGGGTAAACTTTTCTGAGGAAAAACCCTGGAGGTCAGCCTAAAAATAGCGAGTAAAAATACACAGTGTCAATACATTCCTGTGTGTGTGTGTGTGTGTGTCTAGTTAATTCTTCCTTGGGATTAAATACAAACTGATGGTGTTTCCTTTCTCTTATCCAAATGGAAAAGCTTATCAAGTATGCTCTGATTAACAAAAAGCGGAGACTTTCCTTTTTAGTCGAATAATCAAAATGAAAACATGGAAAGCTGGAGGAGTTCCATGGCATGATGTTCAGAATCCAAGCGCATGCACACGTGAACAGCGATCTGGACTCCGGGCTGGAGTGCTGGAAAGACGGCCTGCACCGTTGGGGCGGGATATCAAACAGGCCGCCTTGGGAACGTGGAAAAAAAACCCACGATGGATGAGGGGTGAGCTCGCTGTAATGAGGTTTTACTTTCAACGTATTTATTCCTCTTTGATTTGGTTCGGTCTGTGAAATTGGCTTGCACTGACAGACAGGGAGAGAGTGAATGAACTGCAAGGGAGTCGCGTTAGCATGAAAGAGCGAGAGCCGAGGGCTTGTCTTTGAACAACACAAGGCAGAGGCTCCTTTTCATTCGGGGAGACAGGAGAGACGTCTGAATGGGGGTTTGTGAACTTGAAGGATGGGTCTACACATGTTTGGATAAACATGAGCCGTGACATGCTCGTAAAAATTCGTCTTGGCCTAGCTCAGTCTGGCAGCCCCCCAATCTAGTGAATGAATGAACATTTGTCAACAAAGTTTGAGATTGAAAATGTGATCGTTTTGTTTGGCAGCCGCTCGTTTAGAATTATGTAACCGGCCTAGCGGAAAGAAACTGTACGTCTAACGCTAACACTCAGCTCACATGTGGAAAAACCTGGCAGCCGGGACCTGCTGTGGTGGGGGTGATTAATGACTCCAGCAGTCCCACTGTCCAGGTGCACATGTGTGTCTTTACATGCACGCAAGGGCAAGTTCTGTCAGCGTCCTGTTACTGTACCGCCCTGGCACTGGGGCTTCTTTTTCCAATGCCAGTTTCCTCTATCTGTAACCGTCATACACCAAGTAAGCTCTTAATGGTTTTAATGGAAGACAGACATGGTTTGGAAATGCTCTGAGAGACAAAGAAGGCATTGGTGAAGAAGAGGGGGAGAAAAAAAAACACAGAGGGAAAAAGAGAACGGAGGACTGAGTGGGGTTTCCCAGCCTTCCAGTGCCAAGGATTCCCTCCGTGTCATCTGGGCTGCGCTGGCCTCGATCTGCCCAGGCGCATTCCAACATACTGACTTCAGCCAGCGCACACACACACACACACACACACACACACACACACACACACACACACACACACACACACACACACACACACACTCTCTCTCCCGCCCTCCCGCTCATGAAAACAAATGCCAGCCTGTTTACACACCAGGCAGAGGCAAGCGGGGAAACACTTCCTGGAAACGGTTGTCAACAACACGGAGCTCAGAACGCATGTGTCGAGGGAAGCGGGAGGAAATCTGCTGGGTTTCGAGAGCCAAACAATAATGAAAATGCACTAAACTAGCGTCCCACTTTTAGTTTTCAGAGACATTGTGTCTTCCCACATCTATCACGGTCATACCCTTCCTCCTACACAACAGGGCCGACTCACAATATACAAGAACAAAACTACAATAAAAACCACATTGTATTGTTTGTGCACGTGCTTGAACAGAAATACATGGAGTTTCTCAAAAATAGTCGCCATGCCAACCCGAGCTTGTGGGCACAAATTCCCCTGGCTGCTACTGGTCAACGTTTTTTTTTTCCCCCAAAATAAACCTTACGCAACGTGACTGCAATCGCTTCGTTCACGTCTGAACCTTTTGCTCTTCACACACACCAGCGGCTTGTGAATCATGTACGTTGCATCATTTTAAGCTCTAATAATTGCGGCTAAGAGAAATACACTTCATCCGACTGTGTGCTCGGCCACGCGAGCCAGATGGCAGGAACTAAAATATCTCCCTTGCCATCTTAAAATAACGAGAAGCGCAGTGGAAAAACGGTCGCGAGACTCGTGTTTTGGCCGACATGCAGCAGACCGGCATGAGCGTTTGAGTATTAATCCTATTTCACTGCAAACTGTGTGATGAGAACGTACGTGTGCGGTATATACAGGGTTTTGTATATTCAGTCACTAGAAATTCGAAAAGTTTACTTTCTTACTTTCGTTTCTGTTTTAATTGATAAGCAAGTATCCATCAAAATGTTTCTAGCGTCTCCATAAAAAGCCTACTGTAAAATGAATAAGAAGCACCGACCGCCCCCCAACTCTAAACCACCTGGTGGCTTATAGTAAAACCCTGTACATACATTGTGTGCATTCCGGTTTTAACCACTGCAGGAGTAGAAGAGCAAACATCCTTCCCACTAACATTATTTATACAGTGTCAGATTTGATACCTCTTTGCAGGTCTAATCTAATGCCTCTTTCAGTAGACATGTTTTGGTGGCATCCTTAATAAATATACTTATCCATGTGATAAGTTAAACTAATGTTAGTTTAGTCAGCGAGAGATTGTAGATATTCAACGTTCAAAAGAACGATCCACTTACTGTACCTTAACGATAAACCAAAGTAAGGTGGTAGACGTTAAAGTAGGGAAGGGAAGCTTTTAGTCATATTGAATAGTGTGAAAACCTGTCAGTGTGATATTGTTTTTATAAAACAGTTCCACAAATGTCATTTATTCAAAACCGATTATGATCTGTTTATTTATTTAACCAGTTTTTTTGCTCTGCCAACACGCATCCTTCTGCGACTGGCAAGACTAAATAACCGCAAATGCCAGAGCTGGCGACTGACAGTTAGTGTAATTATATACTGTAGGGGTGAAAGTAGTTTTAAATTCTTATCGGTACTATAAACTGTCTTGCGGTATTGGACTGTTCCGTAAATCTCGCAAGTTACTTTTTATATTGTAGGGGCACTTATTCAGATTTAGGATATCAACCCCGTTAAGATCAGCGTTCTGGGGTTAATCCCGAATAGCATTAAATGGAAAGCTAGTGTTCTAGAAGTGACCTTGACTAGGGGTTACAGAGAGATTTGGGATTCAGCCTTGTTTTAGAAGCTAACCAGTTAACTTTATAACTCAGATTAGGTGCAAATTATACAACATTGAGGTAATTCATTATGGCTTTAAAACAATACTTGGAGAAAATGTTTTTTAAAATTACATTACGTCATTAGATGTGTTTTTTTTGCTAAAAGGGATCTATAACTGGTACAGGCCCACTTTCACCCGTCCTCCTATCGATGGATAGTGTAAATAAACGACTGTAGAACACCTGCGATGCGGAGTGATGCCTATACTGTAGGTAAACATTCCAGTGCTATTACCGCCCGTTATCATCACCATCCATTATCAGACCGTCCATTATTATGGGCGTGGGGTTAAAATTCTGCCCCAATGAACCAACAGTGGCAACCTGGTGGTGACGGGCCTTAAACCTCAGACTCTCTGATCAGAAACCAAAGGCCTTAACTCCCTGAACCACAATTGCCCCAGTTATGAATAAATATTATTCATGATTTTGCTTTGAATTCTCTGCTCTTTTAGAGAAAACAGGCTTTAAGACTGACACGAGTTGGAGCAGCCAGGACGAGATGTTTGATAAGGACTTACTTCTTTTTTCCATGGCGAGCTCAACTTAATCATGAGGTTCCTGAATTTCTTGTTATGAGTCCAAACTTCCTGTTGGACATTTGGTTTTCCCATTGGATTTTTTTTTCTATTTTGCTGTTCCAGGTTTGTTAGGTTAAGCCTTTTGAACTTACTGGTCAGCATAAATCTGATCAAAAGTTCATTGTTTTAAATCTAAACGAGTTCATGTTTGAATTTCTTAGGCATGTAGCCTAGAGACATGACCTAGGTGTAATGAGCAGTTTTCATCATGGACTTTGCTTCCATTAAGAGGTGAGAGAAAAGTTAAATATCTTTAATCATTAAAGACTTTTGTTTGTCAGATAAATAAGGCAAACTCCAATTCGTCTATATACTGTCAAAAAAATTATAAGTAACATAGTACTTCCAAATGTACTTCTGATTGACTCTACATGTCTTTCATAAATAAAAACCAGAGAGTTTTGGGGTTGAGACAAGGTGCTATAGTTGAAGCAGCCTCCCACTCAGGCTTCACTAAAATGTGTGTGGAGGTACGGCTATTAATCAGGAATGACTCCTTTTACAACATCGTCTATCGACCCTCAACAGAAGCGTTCCCTTAAAAAGTAGCAGAGGGGGTATTTTCATTCCTTACTTTTGACAGGGAAGTTTTACTGTGTCATAAAATACCAGGTTCCACACACAGTATATACCGTAGGCTTTCCCAGTGTGAGGTAATAAGAGGCCATGTTTAGTGTTAGAGGTGTTTTCAAACTGCATTTTCTTTGAAGTTGGATTTCTTAATGAGGGTAAAAGTTTAGGCTTGTTTCTGTGCCTTGTTTTGTCGTCTACTGATGTCAGATTGGAAAAATATGTTTTTCAAAACGAGTTCGGGATGATGGATATTGTGCCGTGATGCGATTTCTGTAGAAGCTGCTGGCACGTACCAGGAATCACCTGTTCCTCTGCACTCAGACATGCCTGTACCTGGCTTGCTCTCCAAGAGAAAACAGCTAAACGGACAGGAACGTGCGCGCACACGTGCACGCATGTAGATGCACAGGCATGCACATAGTCACACATGTGCACCGTTAAGAGTCTCTGGCAGAAAGTCAGGCTACTGTAGCAAGTTTATTAGAATCAAATAAAAAAAAGTTTATAAATATGTAAATATATAAAGTTAATTATAAAATGTAGTGGTGTAGAGTATGTGTTTTAGTACGTATCCTTTCTCAAAGGAACTAAGAATGCTGGGTGGGCAGTAAAAACACACAAGAAGCGACAGTTGCGCCTGTTACACACCCGCAAGAAGCGAACTGCAAGCCACACCAGAAAATTGTTGCTTGCTAGCGTCAGCGCAGGGCGAGTCTCCGATTACACGAAGATGACTGCATAATACTGTAATAAATAACACCTTGATGCATTTTTTTTGTCAAAGGATGTTGTTAGTACTTCTAAGACTTTCAAAGAAACAAAAACAGTGATTGAGGCCCACTGTTTTAACTAACATAATTATGCCCTTTATTCCTACAAATTACTCGGCATAATTATGTTAGTTAAAACAGTGGGCCTGATTTATAATTTATCAGACATCATATACTTGGAGAATTTTTCCCTTTTTCCTCCTCAAATAAAACCAACAGTCACAGGTCAAAAAAAGAGATGTTTAGTGATCCTCTGCAGGAGCTGCACACGCCATCACTCCACCATACAGCGAGGGTGTCGGCCCAAGATTAGAGAAGGAATCGCTTTCTCACTGTAAGGTGTAAACTACTGAACATAAAAAATATTAAATGTCTCTTTATCCTAAAGCAACTTTTCTACACAAGAACACTCAGTTGATTGAATGATAGGAACAAAATAGTGATTGAGGAGATAACACAGAGCAGCAATATTCTCCAAAGGATATGAATGGGCTTATTCACAAAATATTCTTTACACAAGGTATGCACAAAAATCCAGTCAGTTTTAAAATCTGACCATAAATCAGACGTGCTGAAACACTTGCATTCAACAAAATCGTGATTACAAATATGATATGACACCTATCTGCAGTAAACAATGACTCATAAGGTATGAGGAGCGTTCAAGTCAAACCAGGACGTTTGATTATGTAGAACACAGTTATGAGTGAATTTCACTATATACTCAATTTCTACAAATGCACTTAATCCCAGTTTTTCACTAGTGCTTGGATAGCATCAAGGTAGAAAGCTTTCTCAGTACGCCGGAGTCTTGATTGGATTGGCTTCTTCACTTCGGAAACGCTGGCCTCCCAGGAACTCCTTTAATGGAAATGACTTGGGGTGAGATTAGGACTGTATTGGGGATGTGGCAATAACTCCCAGCCGAGTCCCTGCAATGTGCAAGTGGTGTTCATGAATGATTGTGTGTACAGTTCTCACGGACATATGCATCTCTTCCACAAGTTGGTGACAACTTATTCATAGATTATCAATGTTCAGGCGTTCCATTCATTACATGTTCACGACAAATGACTGCAGTGGGCTCCGAGCCCATTCACGGAAGTACGGTCTTCTTTTAAATGTTTGCACCGTTCACGTGTTTCACTGCGGCTAACAGTCTTATCGCTGTACTGTGATTGAAATTTTCTGTAAATGTCGATCGGTTTTACGAGAAATTTCAGACCAGCAGACTCACTAATGCAATGTGATTCAGACTGATTCGATGTTAGCAATGTTATATACAGATGATATACAGTATGATGAGACGTTTAGCTCATTCATTTCAACTGTGCACAAATGTGAAATAAAAATTCTGGCATTTCAGGACAATGACAAGGAAACAAAAGAAATTAATAATAACAAATCCATAAATTGAGAAAAATTAGACTAGACACCAACTGAGGCCAAAAGTAATGGCACCCTATAAAAGAAGGATGGCTTGTGTCTATGGACTTGCGGTGCAGGAAGATTTAGCAAACGTTGCACTTGAGATGCACTCTTTCGCCATTGTATCATCGTTTTGTCCGTTCTGTGTGAACTTTACCTTTTATGGAGTTTTTTTTTAGGCGTGGCTGAAATGCAAAAGCATCTGAACCGTGAACGTTCTTTCCGCTTTATGGATGATTTATCATCCCACACACATGCAAATGTATATAAAGAAACATTTGTGGTAACAATTGTTAGCTTCTTAATTAATTACTAAAAGTATAAAAGTAATATCTTATTAAGTGAAACTATACATTTTTTTTAACATTTAAGATTATTATTGAGAAAAAAATTATTGAGAATATTTCTTATAATCATAAAATTATAAGAAATTTTCTTATAAGCATAAAATTTCAAGCACATCTTTGACAACAAAAAACGTTTAAAACTAGCAAAATTATTTTAAAATGGAATGAGAAACCTGCGATTAAAACATTAGTAAAGGTTGTCTAAAATGGTCTTAATCATCTTATATTAGCTTTGTTGCAATTTTAGATAAAGGACCTTGTAGATTAATTTGAGTATTAGAGCTTCAGGATATCATGTTTGCAATGTACAGTTAATCATGTCTTCCTGTTTTTTTTTTTCCTCCTGTCCCTTTTAGAAAACTTCACTCGTTTTAATATGTCTGGGTGAAATCATCTTTAAATAAAACACAGTGATGCATATTAGGCATCACCAAAAAAACATCCTCCAGTATTGCAACATATTATTTCTGCTACATCACACTCATATTACACACACAACTTCTTCTGCTGTGAAAGTGCGATGCATCTCTTACACACCACCATACTGCAGCCTTGATCATCCTCGGCGGCAGAAACACAGGCAGATTAAGTTAACAGTCTGCCAGGGGGAGGTGTTGATGACTGCTAAGGTGGGAGGTGAGAAGCAGAAATGAGTGACAAGTGAGCACACATACAGTACACGTCGAAATTAAACAGGGAAAGAAATGGACGAAAGAAAGAAGAAAAAGAAAGGGGAAAAAAATTAAAATAATCTTATAAACACAGCCGGTTCCTGTTCAAGCTTAGTGAAGCAGAACAGAGCGAGAATGATTAGTGCTTTGTTGAACTTGTCTAATAAAGAGTTGGAACTGAAATGAGTTGCCAACCGCGAGGCAACACGACGCACCGCAAGCCTCTGCACAACTTCCGTCTTCCCTCCTCGAACGCTCCTTATCGCTTAGCAGCAGTTACGCAGATGTGGTCGCTCGGTGCACTGCAGCAAGGCAGCACTAATAAAGCGTGACGATGCTTAGAGTAGTAGATCTGCAGTATATTATGTCAAAATTTATAATGCATCAAAAACGATGCAAACATCTTCTACGCAAAGCCTTTAGAAAGCATTGGGGTACAAGGAGGAGAACTTCTACTTCCTCTATCGCTCACTTGTCGCTGTGTCTCAGCAGCACAAGAATAGACAGAGGTGTAAAAGTAAGTGGCATCGTACTTGTGCCCTTTTAGATGAATGAATGTCATACAGCACATGAAACAGAACCACAGCTCCGGTCAGTCGTGCGGAGCGATGTTTGAGGAAAGCAAGCTTAGTTGAAATGACCACAAAAACAAAAACAACAAAAAAACATTTTTCTGGCTGTATAAATGCACAAGAGAGACTATAGAGGGCTGGACATGGTGTTACTGCCACTATAGATCTGACCACAACACATTAATATAGAATAGTGTTTGAAAATACATGTCCAAATATCTGGTAACGCTTTAAGTTTATTTATTTGTTTGTTTGTTTATTAGGAGGACAAGCAACGATAGTGCAAGGCATCTTAACAGAATGGAACTACAAACAATTTTTATGATAAAAGACCCCTAACAGGAAGTGAGGACATAGTTGAGCCACACCTTTACATATAGTCACAGTGTTTGTCATGCATGTTATTTAGCAACATGAGCTTTTTTTTTTTTTTTTTTAAACAAACAAGCTTGAAATTCATTGCCACCATGACAGGGCTATACTGAAAACAGGAAGTGAGTCAATAGCTCAAGTAAGGGCTTGATGTTTTTCCTTTTAAATTAATACTAGTGCTGATGGTCTGAGTGGACTCCGGCCCTCTCTATGTGACCTAGGGTTGGAGCGTTTTAATTGCTGTTTGCAGGTATCATACTGTTTCTATTCGATTACGAGACAAATACGAATACGTCCATCATTATTCTAAAAATGGGGCGGTCCTTTCTACCTTCCTAAGGAAATCAGTCGCCCTATTGTGTGGAAATTGCAAGTTAAAATCCTGATGATCCCACAGCCATTCATGACTGGGAGGGAGTGCAAAAGAGCAAAACTGACTGTGCTCTCAAGGAAGGGTGCCATTCTTTCTCTTCCCCATCAATACTCCCCAACCAATATACTTATGAGTGTCTAAGAGTTAATGCATGCACAAGACAAAGCATGTGATAATTCTGATTGATGCTTCTGCATCAAGTCTATGTAGAGGCTACGCTGGAGGATAAGCAAGTGGTGTATGCCCTCATAAGCATTTATACTGGTGAACAACAGTTACATTGCTTTTATTGGAATTAATGCAATGGAGAAATTATTTAACAAACTTCCTTAATTTCTGTCTCCTCGATTTGGTTCATGTTTGTTCAGATTTCCACTCGGGTTCAAAAACACAGTTCAAAGAAACTGTAAATCTGGAGTAGAAGAAGAAGCTGGAAAGGCAGTGCTACTGTCTGTGTAGGTTGTTGTGGTCTGCGTCACCATGACGTATAGGTACATTTATATATTATATTTGGGAGGTGACATTAGGCTGTGGCGTAAGGCGCATTGCTAAGCGTAACCTACTGTATAACGCAGACGTCATACAGAAGACTGGAGAGAATCATTGGAAAAATTTATAATAAACTGATCGAGTTACATTGCAGGTTTTATTTTTTTTTAGTTTATTTAAGTTTGTCACATAAAATACTTTTATTTGGAACAATTATGATCCGGTGCACGGAAAGAAAGAACAAAGGGGACAATGAAGAGCTAGTGGAGTGTAATGGAGTGTAATGGAATGGAGGAAAGCTATTGGATCAGGGCTTCATATCACAGAGTACAAGAGGGAAGAGGTGAAGTGAAGGCAGAGCACAGACACGGGGAATTCAAGACATCAGCCCAAAGAAGTCTGACCTTTCACAGAGCTGTTAGATACTCAATCCCTGTCTGCTCGGATGCTTTCGGTAAATACAGAGAGTTTTCAGTCGGGATGTCGAAAGGAAACACAGATGAAGCCTTGTACAGCAATGCGAGTACTGTTGAAGTCAGAAACTCAAAAAGACACTAACTTTGGGGCTGTTCTGCTTCTGCCTGGCGCTATTGTCTGAAATGGAGAACAAAGCCGACGCTTTATTCCACTCAAGTACATGTCCTGATTAAAGTCTTTGTTTTTCTTTCCTACTGCACCTCAGAAATGAATAACCTTGGCATATACGGTTATAGAAAAATTATCAACGACCGTTGTCCTGAAGTGTTTTATTCGCCTTATACTCCAGCAAACCTTTTAACTGTGACAACTTTAATACGGAATGTTGTCGTTTTGAAGCTTAATGTTGTTCAAATTATAATTTTATTTGTCACACACACACACAAAAAAAAAGAAGTCAACCATCAATAGCATGATATGCAATGAAATGCTTATACGCCCGACCTGAAAACAAAGCTTTTTCTATGATGAAATAAATTGCACTAGAAAGTATAGTTAAATGAAATAGAAATTTTCAATTAAAGTAAAATAAGAAAATTATTGAAAAAATTAGGCTGAAATATTTTCAGTTTGTGGTAAGTTGTGGTTCAAACAGAAGAAATGTAATTTCCTGTTATATTATTTATTATATTATAACAGCTACTGTAGAAGTTAAGATTTATACCAGAGAAAAATGATAGAAACATGTTTTTACTCCGTAATAAATTACTGTACGTTTTCAAAATCGCTAATCGCTTATGAGCGACAGGTCAGTATTTGTTACACAATGTGTGTTTGGTTTATTTTAATCTACAGCTCTTTGAAAATAACGAGATGTGTACTAACACGTTAACGCTCCTTATCAGCTCAGCTACCAGCACCTCCCATTTCATTTAGCAACGCTCGAACTAACCCGAGAAAACTATTGTGCTTTTCCTGCACTCTGATTCGACTTGTTTTGCTGCACATGTTTACAGTTTTTACTGTAGAATAGTACATAAGTACTCTATGTGAACTGCAAACCAGTTTAGGGCGTGAATGTTTCACACTGGGTGCATGAGGTTGGCAAAAACCTGCAGATACACATAGTACATAGGGATGATAAATAGACAGATGGTCATCATGCCAACATAAAAAAAAGACTAATGGTAAACAAAACAGTCACGATTTTAATGATGTGTCAGGTTGTTAAAGAGTAATCACTAAAGGGTTTGGGGCAGAACTGCTTCCCACTCACACACACACACACACACACACCTCGCTTTCCTTTCACTGTCTCACCCTGAGCACTCAGGGATTCATACCACATTCATATAAACAAGTCCTGACAGCAGCAAACAGCTAACAAATCATCTTACCAACGGGAAAAAAAAGGTAATAAAACATGAGCGCTAAATGCAAATAGGCTAATTATTCAAACACAACAGTAATCAAAAAGCCATGCCCGTGTGGTACAAACCAACCACATAGTAAGGTGATGAGATAATGCATGTAAGGTTAAAATGCAAGAAAAAAAAAAAGAAATCTTGTTAATGAGTTCCAGTTAACAACTTGAGTTCTAAACTCTGCTGGTGGTTTCTTGAGTGAGCTGAAAAGGGCTGAGGGTATTCCCTGTGGCTTTCTACTGCAACGCACCAGGCAGGAAGCTGACAGCTCAGAGTGAAAGCGACACTATCAGATACAAGATGTCGTGTTTTTTTTTTTTTTTTTGCCTTTTTTTTTTTCCATGAAGTCATCAGCGGTTGAATGGCCGGCGAGACGCTCGGAGATGATGTATCAGAAATGATTGTTCATTCAGTCTGAGCTGGTCAGAAGCAACACACTGATCTAGCTGCCTTAGTTGCGCCTCTGACCCCGACAATGGGGACGAATAGCACTGCTGATGTCGGGTCAAGATTTCTCAGAGGCCACTGTGTTGACTCGGGGTTAATTAGTGCACTGCTTTACAGTGAAAGAGGAAAAGAGAGAAGTGTGTACAGTACCATGCAAAAGTCTTATGCGCATGCAAATAAATACTATAGAGTGAGGGGTAAACTATAAAGCCCAGTTAAACAGTAAGTAATGAAACAGATTCCTGCATGTGGTGAGAGAAATCTGTAAAGTTTTATAATGATATGAGGTTGTGTGCTGATTCATGTATTGTCACACTGACTTCAATATCGATTTTAAATTATTTATAGCATTTATAACAGAGATGAACCAGGTGAGAATCGTGGAACTTGACTGGTTTTCAGATTGATTAGCCATGACCGATCAGCCTCAGATATAACTGATACTGTGAGCTTCTGAGTGGTGCAACAGAAACACCAATTTTTATGACATTACATTATCAAAAGTTGCACGTGTTAAAAAGCAAAAACGAATTAATTTCAAAACCAACTCATTACACACGCTTGCACTGGTCTCAAAACACCAGCGAGCGCTAATTAATCTCGAAACATGCATTAGAAGCCACGCAAGCCGGCGTTAGAAGTTGTGCGTGCCCACATTCTCACATCTACCCAACACGCGCTCAAGACTTTAGAGGCATTTGCGGCGGTTAAACGTCGCCTTCTCTTTATAAACTTGCAGGTGGTACACTCTCAACTATTCCCATCATTCTCTGTGCTTGTTAAGTTTGTTTAGAAATAATACTTATTATTAAATACTGATATTTTAAATGTTTGAAAATTTGAAATGTTTTTGTACTGACTCAGTCAGGAAATTTTAAAATATGTATAACAAAGTTTGTACTAAAAACAAAGTGAGGGGGAAAAAGAAACACCCAGACAAGGTCTAATTTACTACACACACCTACAAAAACCTCAACACTCCTTCTCACCTTCTCGGAAGGAAAAAAAACAAAAAAAAAAAACACTCATGGTCCTTATAACACTTTTTATTTATGGCTGCAGCATCACACCCACAGCTGTACTCGCACTCACACTTTCTCAACGCTCTGACACTATTCGCCACCCTCCACACACACATCCCACTGTCTGTCTGAACCTTCACTACTGTACCGATTCACATTACACAGCCGTTGTTTTTACTCATTAGCCATATTAATGTATTCTTCCCAGTGAGCTTGAGGTAATGACACTTTCTGCCTGTGGCCATGTTTCGTTTGCTTTTCTCCATTAACATACTTGAAAATACAGTAATCCCGTCCTCCTACTGGTAGCTTTTATATGAGGCTCACAATTTGAATATTCAAATATTTCTGACACTCCAAGAACTTTGACGTCACCGCCTTTTTGGTTGCAAATAAAATTAATTACACGCCCCAACCATCAGGGCTGTGAATAGCTGATCATACCTGAATGTTGATTCGTTTCAATTACACGTTTAAGCATTGCGGCTTTCAATTAAATTCTATTCAATAGCACTAAAATTTATTATCTGATTTGTCTCAACTTTATTGTTATGGATTGTTTAAATGTCATGCCTCATACAAAGTAATAAGCTTTTTTTATTGACACTCCAGTCCTATAGGTGGCAGTATTTATTTATAAGTAAGGGGTGTTCAAGCCAACTGGGACTCCTTATGACTGAAGGTGTAAAACTGATTCACATTTACAGAAGACTGTAAGGTGGCTCGGAGCCCACTGCAGTCGATCCCATGAGCGTGGAACGCCTGATCCTTGAAAATCAACGGATAACTTGTCGCCAACTTGCGGAAGAGACACATCTATCTGTGGGAACTGTACACACAATCATTCACCAACACCACATGCACATTACAGGAACTCGACTGAGAGTTATTACCACATATAGTCCTGACCTCCAAGCCATTTGCACATGTTTGGGCTATTAAAGGAGTTCCTGTGAGGCCAGCGTTTCAGACATGAATGCATGGCCAAGCACTAGTGAAACGCTGGGATAAGTGTATTCGTGTAGCAGAGGATTATATAGAGGAATAAAGGTCGTTTTTACTCTCATAACTGTGTTATTCTGTACAATCAGTAGTTAGTAGTTTGACTTGAACACCCCTTGTACGTTGCAGAAGTTGCAGTGAAACCATAATTGTCAGATCGTTTAATGGTTGAAAGTGATTTAAAAAGTGTGAATAAATTGAAAAACGGCTGTTCGATTGGATGGAAACTGTGTAATTCGATTTAATCAAACACCTATCCCAAATAATTATTCTACAATGTATGAATTTCATCAGTGACCGCGAAATAAGGCAGACAGCTGTATGTGTGAAGCTAGTTTTATTCGGCAGCTACAAAGGCAGCCAGCATAAAATGAGGCAAACAAATGAAAAACTGCACCGCTACACAAGCACTTCATCTGAGTCTATGTTTACAACAACTGCTTTTAAAGCCGGCTCTGTGATGCGAGTCAGAAATACGCCAACACAAGATTATAGTAAAACTGCAGATGTGAAACTGAACGATGCCGGCGAACTGTACTTCACCATGACGCTGGCGAGGGCCGTCTATGTAACCTGAAACACGATGTTTCTCCACGGCGTGTTTAATGTCTCTCTTGAGGAAGTGGAAAACGGGTTGCTCAAGTTTTCGCCTGCGGCACTGGTCGCAGGTGTGTTATCCAGTGTGCTAAAACACTCTCGCTGTCTGGACCTACGAGCCGTCAGAGATCTTCCCCGCGGAGGCCACTCGGGACGGAGGGCTTGTGGCTTTGTGGTGCGTGCTTTACCTGCATTCCTAAGAGCTAGGGAGGATTACTCAATACTGATGCATTAAAGTATTGCGACAGCACACTTTCCACTGAATCTTTACGCCGAGTAGATCGTCTGCTTTGAAATTACTCGTCGTAAAACAGGAAAACCACTAACCTTACTGTCCTACCAGAACACACAACTACTTCCTCCCTCTTGCTGCATAGGTAGTTTAATTGCTTATTTAAAAAAAAAAAGAAAAAAAAAAAAGACATGTACTTGTAAACTACATTACAGATCCAAAGGAAAAATCTCGTCACCCAGGGACAGTATAAATAAAACTGTGTCTGCGATGAATAGTGTTTGAAATCCTGATCTGAATTCTGCCTGGAGCCTCAGTGACACTCAGATGAATGAAGTACTTAGCACACATTCGAGAAACACAAGAGTTGGCTAAAGCTCAGACTAAAGCAATTTTTTAAACACACACCAGCCTGTCAGACATCCTGAGAGTGAATCGTGAGACGTATTCGCTGTCAAATTTACAGAGGCATCACTGACAGCACGGCTCACCGTAACCATCACTTGCGTGTGGCGTTATAGTTTTGCCGAAAGTAATGGAACGTACATGCCGTGTTGGAATTCTCACTGTGCAATTTTTACAAATTGGGCCAAAATATGAAGACATGAAGACATTTATTAGCACTGAGCAACAGTTGAATTACACAAAAAGGACATTTTATAACAATGTGTTTCTTACTCCTTATTTTATATACAACTAATATATATGTATGTTTATTTATTTATTTATTTATTTATTTTGTGTGTGTGTGTGTGTGTGTGTGTGTGTGTGTGTGTGTGTGTGTTTGTTTTTGATGCAGCTCTAATGTTTCTGCAAGGTCAAAAAATTTAACAAAATATCTTCCGACATTTTTGGCTAAATGTAAATTCATTTACAAGACAAAACATCCTCTACATGATCGTAAACACATAGTCGTCTCTCACACTCATGATGACCTCGTGCAAACCCATCTGGTTACACATCTCCGAATGTGTTCCTTTAACACGGATTTGGCTGCGTGTTTTTGGCTGCATGATTTTCCCCTGGTACTCCCCGGCCTAAAAACCAACCTGTCTCAGATCTGTGCGCAGTGAAGGTGACCAATGCAAGAACAATCCACAAGAGTACGGAGACTTACAGGACACTCTGTACAGCATGAAAGACTTCAGATAATCATGAAAGTTTGTTCTCTATTTTTTTTTTTTTAAACATGGCCACAACTGCAAATTACAATACGTACATAGAGGTCCAAAAAATGTATACACACTTCAACACTTGTTATCTATGCCCTTTTTTATAACTCAAATCGAATTATGTGCAGTATTATGTCTCCTCTAAAGATGTCAGTAGTCGCACCATCGTTGATGATATCATGTGAGGCATATATTTTTCATGTTGAAGTGTTTTGGCCCCTGCGTATACTGTATGTGCTTGCAGCTGATTTATTTATGCATTATGCTTTATCCTGGTCAAGGTCACAGCGGATCCGGAGCCTGTCTGAGGAAGACCGGGAACGAGGAAGGAGCATGCTCGGAAAGGGATGCCAGATAAACACAGAGCACCGTGCAGATGAATTAAGTTAGACTGGACATTTTTAACTACTAGCATGTTTGTGGGAGGGAAGAGGAAACTGCAGAGCTGCAGAGAAAACCTGGGAAAATGTAAGAAGACGGCAAGCAGGGGATAAACACGGAGAACCCTGTAACGTGCTCCAAAAAAACAAACTCACTCACTCCTAGTCTATACTGCTTTATCCTGTATTGAGACTTAGTATTGAGACATGAGGCAGAGTACACTCTGGATGGGACTCACACACACAGACTACAGGTAATTTGGGAATGGTAATTAGCATAATCTGCATGTCATTGGACTGTGGGAGGAAATCAGAGGACGAGGAGGAAACCCACCATGCAGACCCTTTAATCCAAGCAAACTACAGAAAAAAATATATTTCTGAGTGAAATTAAACTAGATCTATTCCAAACTAATTAAAGAAAATACATGTTTAGGTATTAACCTTCATGTCGGTCCATATGCGAGTGTGTAGATGGCTTTAAGAGATGAAAGGGGCGGAGCTAAAGCTTAAAGTTTTATACAAACAGGTAGTGTACATACAGTATAGGCGACAGGTAAAGCAGCAGTGTGTGTGTGTGTGTGTGTAAACTGAACATCACACACATCATTCATAATAGTGTGAAATTTAATGTGACATTTCTATCTTCTTATATTCCCTTTTCACAGTGAACTCAGTCCATACCTGCACAGCAGTTCTAACCTCCTGCAGTGAGTCTCATAAACAGTGAGAAGAGAGAGACAGGCAGACAGAGAGAGAGAGAGAGACAGAGAGAGACTGCACAGCGCACAACTTCCTTCAATTCAAAACTTCTTGTAAGATAACAACCCCCCCCCCCTCCCCCCCCCACCCCAAAGCTGAATGTTTGACAGAAATGCGGAGGGTAAATGCTCGAGTCCCCGGCGTCATGCAGCAGGTTCGAGGTTACACTAAACTCACCGTTCGGTCCGTATCTCTCCAGGTTGCTCCGGACTTGTTCCGGTGTCAGTCCGGTGTTCTCGTTCACCTCGAACTGGCTTAAAACTTCGGACGCGGATTTAGTGTGAGCGTTTTCCATGTTTCTTCTTGGCTTGGAAGAGGGATGACTTCCTACAGACAGCCGAAATGCATGTAGTTTTCTGTTTCTTTCTCTCTCTCTCTCTCTCTCTCCTCTTTTTTGTTGTTATTGTTGTGGTATGCTTTTTTTTAAAAAAAATGAAATATGATTATTATTGTTATTATTATTCTAACATGAATTGAGCCGGTTTTCCACCGAGGTCCGTTCGAGACCGCCAAGCGGAGGTGGGTCGATGTTGACTTCCACCTGCCCCTTCTGCGAGCCGTTCGCTTTCAAACCGTCCTCCTCTCTCCTCCTCCTCCTGCTCTCTCCTCCTCTTTCTTTGAGCTGGAGCTCTTCACTTAGCAGGAAGGTGTGCTTCGGTGCTGGGGTTCCGCCTCTCTCTCTCTCTCTCTCTCTTTCTTTCTCTCTCTCACTCTCTTTCGGTGTCTCGTAAAGGGCGGATGTATATGAAACCGCATACTAGCATACTTCTATACTACTCTAAATACACAAATATGCCAGCGCGTGCTCTTATACTGTACGATATTTATAGTATTAATTTTAATACCTGAGCATTGATATTCAATGTTATCTGAACCTTCGCAATGTTTCGAACAATAATTTACAATACATTTCTTTCTTTGTGTGTGTGTGTTTGTATAATTCATCTCTAACGTGTTTGACATCGGAAGCCGTTGACTTTGACAAGACTCGCGCGCAACGAGCGCGTGCGTTTTCAGTTGGGTCGAATCCTAACCTCAGGCGTGAGTCCCTACATACGCGCACTACATGCTGCTGTGACGCAGCCGCCGTGTAGTGCACTGCGTGGGAAACAGTGAAGCGTTTTGGATTCGCCCAGAAGATCAGCTCTGACTGAACACTGCTATGCATCTCCCAAAAATCTCTAACATTGGTTTTATGTGTACAGGTTTGCAATAATAAACGAACAGAATTCAATGAAAATATATTTTTGATAGTCTGTAAAGGAAAATCAACCCTAAATTGGAGTATTTTATAGGGAATATGACAAGCTTTAAAAGAAATATTCCTCTCAGGGAATTCCAGTAGAATCTTCACTCTCACACTCACTCACTCATCATCTATACCACTATATCCTGTGTACAAGGTCACGGGGGGCTGGAGGATATCCCAAGAGACAACCTTCACAGGGTGCCAATCCATCGCAGGACACACACACACTCATGCACACACTCATTTACACATGACAGGTAATTTTGGAACACAGGTTAGCCTAATCTGCATGTTTTTGGAATGTGGGAGGAAACTGGAGTACAGGGAGGAAACCCACCAAGCACTCTATGTACACAGACCCAAGGCGAGAATCAAGTGTGTATCCTGGAGGTGCAAGGACGACAGTGATAACCACTAAGCCATTGTGCCGCCTCCAGTAGAATCCACAAAGTAAAAATACTCTCTGACATCTCTACGCTCTACTGAAAATTTTGTGTGTAACTAATAGCTCTGAGAGGGAACCGGGGATCAGAAGTTAGCATTGCCCTTCTGCAACCTCACTGCCAGTTTGTGTCCATGGTCTCCCTGGGCTTTATAAGTTTCCTCCCATAGTCCAAAGTCATCCAAAGTAAGTTGATCGTCATTTCCAAATTCCAATGTATGTAATGCATCTTTTATACCACTTTTCCTGTACAGGGTCACAGGAGGCATGGAGCCTATCGTTTCCCAGGAGACTTTAGACGCATGGTGGAGGGTGCCAATCCATGACAGCACACACTACTTGTATGTATAATAATGTAAATTTAATCATTATAAAACGTATACTACATTTGTTACACACTCACTATTATAGATTGTCCTCTAGAGGGTCTTTATTTCTCTAAGAGAAATAATTAGTACCATTCAGTATGTGTTATTTGATTAAAAGTAATAGAACTATGGTTAACATTTTAGATATACTAGCCATACCTTGTGTTTTTAAGTGTTTGTCTTGTCACATTTTTAAACCGTCTCCTTAAATAATGTTTGTCACAGCAAAATGCTATATTTTAATTCTGCCAACAAGACATGAAATACTAAAGCATTTCTCACTTTTTATCCTGCTAATCCTGTTCACGATGGCAGGAAGTCTGGAGCATATCCCAGAAGATTCGGGGCACAAGAAGGGGTTCATCTTGAACATGGTGCCAATCTATTGCAGGACACAATCACACACCCACTCACACACTCTGGGAAATTTGGAAACACTAATTAACCTACCTTGCATACCTTTCGACTGTGGGAGGAAACCACAGTACCTGGAGAAAACCCACCAAGAACAGGAACAACATGCAAATTAAATGCACACAGACTCAATGCAGGAATTGACAACCTGAGGTGCAAGGCCACAGTGCTAACCACTATGCCACTGTGCCACCCTCATAAAGCATCTATCTAGGATAATTCACAATTAAAAAAAAAAAATCAAGTGTACTGTATGTACAAGTCTGTGCCTGAAGTGATACATTTTACCATGTTGGTATAAAAGGATTGAATACTCTATCCATCGTTTGAATCCTCTGTAATCATTAATTATTATAATCACTAGTATGCAATTTCTAGGAGATTACAGTACTGAAGGTTTAACTATAGTAGCTTCGAGCAAGGCACTCAACCCTCAACTGCTCAGATGTATAATGAGATAAATGTAATTCACTCAGGATAAGAGCATCTGCCAAATGCCAAAAGGATTGGTGAAATTTCTGGAATTGAGTTAACAGCAGTCCAGCCCATTATTTAAACATAGAAGGACAGTACTGAACCATCAACTTTGTGGAAGAAATGTGGTCAGAAAAAATATGTGATTGTAGCTCACTTAAACTTAATAGTGAAAAATTGGTGTTTTTCCACATACACATCAATGATGAGAATCGATTGAGGACTGTGTCCTTAAGACACATAAGACTTGTTAGAGAGAATAAAAAAGGAAAAGAAGGCTTCAATTTGCTAATGAGCATAAAGATTAGACTTTGTAGAAATGAAAAATGTGTTCATGTGATCTAATGAATCCAGACTGACCCTGTTCCAGAGTGATGGGTTCATCAAGGTTAAGGAGAGATCATGTGAAGTGATACACCCATCATGCATAGTGGCCACTGCACAAGCCCCTGGAGGGAGTGTCATGATCTGAGGATGCTTCAGTTGGTTGGTCAGGTTTTTTTTTTTTTTTGCCTTTTTTTAAAAAAATATAAATGTGCAAAAGGACATTATTGCATTGTATTGCAGCAATTCCTGACATTATTAAGTCTTGACTCTAATATTCTTCCTGTACAATGCATTTTCCTGTAAATGACATCAGTGATGTCACTGACTGGTTTTTAAAGAGCTAAATGACATAATAAGGCTAAACTGGAGTTCTAACACATCTGCAGTGAAGTAGCCAGGTAGCAGGCCACCGCATAGCTGGTCACTGTAGAGAGGAAAAAGTGGATTAGGAACAGGGTGCTCTAGTTTTCTTCTTCATCACAGTTTGTCCTCTTATCTTCTGCAATGTCTATAAATAACCAGAGTACACGAACCCCTGGATAATATACAAAAGTCCTAATGAAGAGCTAAGTTCATTCTGTTTGAGAGAGGAACAATATTACTGCTCCGATATTATAACTCTAGCAAAGCAATCCAGCTAAACACTTCTGCAGGCCCTGCATAGAAGATAAAAGTTTATTGTAGTTTTTGTTAAAAAAAAAAACATTTTACAAAACTTTGTGTGCATTAGTACTGTATTTCTCAGTTTTTCACTAATTTAATCATCTGCTTTATGAAATCTGCTGGTTTTAAACCAGATATATGCACTCTATCCTTGATTTTCTGTGACGTCCCCAATATATGCGTATCCCACTTAGAATTTTTCCCCCAACTTTTGTGCTTGCTCACACTTTGCGTACTATATTTATCCCAGAATGTCAGAAAAAATGAACAGGTTCTCCTTCTTATATTCAGGCCATTAAAAATATTTCACCCCTGTCGTCTTTGCTCGATCCTGCCCTAGCTTTGTCTCAGCGAAAAGGCAGCCAAAAAAGAAAAAAGAATCGAAAAGGAAAGGGGGGGAAAACATAGTCGCATAGTCATTTCACTGTATTTTGGGTAGGCTTGCTTTACAGGCAAATGTATTGCCTAGGTGCACAGATAAGCCTTAAGTCAGCCTTCTCCTTTTCACCTAGGTTACATTCAAATCACTCTTTGGGGACAAGCAAATGAAGATCCCACAGGTCCACCTCGGGTCTCAAATGACTCTTCACAGCGTCCAGGAGAACAAAGCTGGCGTGCTTCGCCATGCAGCGTTAAAATCGAGGATATAGCCGAGTCCCTGTATCAGCGCATACCTTCAATACAATAATGCAAAGAATGTCTCCATCACGCTTCAGTGTCTGTTACTATTACCATCCTGGGCACTTTGCATTTAATCAATTGACTCTGAGCTATTGACCCTCATTCAAGTAGTAAGTCATCCAAATAATGCAAACCGATGGACAACCTCATGTTCCTGGATATTAATCCGATATATAATATTAGCAGCGCTGTGGGTAATTTCTCATTAGTTATACACAGATGAATGATCTGCATACTGTAGAGTGTGTTACTGTGTGTATAGTAGAAATCCGTAATGCACAAATGTTCCAGACAAACGTGCCATTTTGGACAAAAGAAGAAGAAGAAGAAAAAAAAACCCTTAGGTCTTATCATCACTGTGAGTGATACAAGTACTGGCACCCTGGCTTGGCTCTAAATATTGACCCTAGTTTCTGATTCCAAGATACCTCACCAGAACAGAAACCAAAATCAATCCTTAAACGTGCTTGCAGAAAGGAAAAATTCTCCCCCTCTACATGGCGATCCACTGTATGTAAGTGTGTGTGTGTTGTTGTACCTCACTGGCACACAATATCAGCCTGTCTGAGTCCAGACACAGAGTTTCCATTCTGTCTTGAGTGCATCCTGGCTACATTTGCCTTCACCTCAGGTCTCTCTCTCACTTTGCATTATGGAAATCAGTCCAGGTCCTCTGAAAGTATAATAGCGCATTCTCCTATTTGTATATTCTGCCATTTGGATTCTCTGCAAATGGGGTACTAGGGTCAAACATAGGTTTTGTCTCTTTCTCTCTCATTCTTCCTTTCACATATTATGCAAAAACAAACAAACAAACAAAAAACACAAAATCTTTACACCATTCGGTCTGCTAATTATACGGTCGACTTACAGACGCTTATCTGGAAACTGGACTGCATTTCTGCATTTCTGATCACTTCTGTGTTTAATGCGAAAGACAAAAATCTTTCATTCTGCATCTGCTTCATACAGTATAGCCCCCCGTATCTGTCCGAATCTCCAGTCGTCTGTCCTAAATGTTTTTCATGCTGCGTTTCTGCCATTGACTTTGACTCAAGGAGATTTGGAGTGAGAGCAGCCATTAGACTGCAGCAGCTGAACCTGACACAGAGATTCAGAGAGAGAGTGAGAAAAAGAGCGAGAGAGGTAGGGGTCCACGCTTAGTGATTAGAGGAGAATCAAAATAGAATATATGCTTAGAGGGTGTAAAACAAAGGCAGTGTTTTTGTCTCTTACACTCCTTCTCTCAACCACACACACACACACATACACATATACGCATTCTTGAGAAACTGCACCCGTGACGCAGCAATTTCACAGGATGGTACCAAGAGATGCCAATGTGCTGTCTGCTAGTCTACCTGACAAGAATAGAAGATGAGAAGAGAGAGAGAGAGAGAATGAAAGGGAGATGGCATGAACGGGATGGGGAGGGGGGGGGGGGGGCTGGGTAATGTATCCAATCATCTTTCAGCATGAGGCCCAATCAGGTTTCACATAACCAACTGGCTTTTATTGATTGAGCACCACATCATCTTCATTCTAATATCAAGAAATGAAAACATGAAGCAAAAAAAGAGAAAGACGGAGGCAAGCTATACCGCTCCAGAAAATGATTCATCATTGATAGATTACATCGCAGTGCAATTCTCCCTCTCATTCAGCAAGACGTTGAAATACATATACCAGCCTGTGGTAATAGGTAACTCCAAGTGCTTGTTGTGATATGATGCAGGAGTATCACGAGTACCCAATGAGACAAACTGCAAAACACCTGCGAGCCTGAGTGAAATGTGACAGAAATTTGAATTCGTGAGGATGACTCACACTTTATCATTGCCTGCTAGTAATTGCCTAATGAAATCAAACAGTCCGCAATTATCATGCTCTAAAACATGTTGTCTTTGAAAGCCTGCCAGTCACTTTGTCCAATTGAGTTACGTCTCAGGCATGTTGCCTAGAGTTATTAAGTGTACTGGATCTCTTGAGCAATAAAGAATATGGGTTCGTATATCACTGTGTTGCCACTGACGAAAACAAATCTCACACTGCTACTGCAGCTCGAGGTATTCCCCATATTCCACAGGGAGTCATTGGACCTCTTTCTGTTATGTTTTTTATTACGTTTTGGTCATATTATAGCATTGTATAGCATTACATTATGTTTATCATTTTGATAATGATACCAAGATTTGTCTTACACAATTTATGACATCTTTGTACTATAAAGTACTATAATGATTGTGGGGTCTGGGATATCTCAGTGGTTAAAGCATTGGACTATGGTTCAGAAGGTCCCAGCTTCAAATCCCATGATTGCCAAGTTGTCCCTGTTGGGCAGTTAAGCAAGACCCTCAACTACTCACATGTGTAAGGAAGTACAAATGTAAGTCGCTCTGGATGAGGGCGTCTGGCAAATGCCGAAATTTAAATGATTGAAACCACACCAGTGTTGAATTGTTAAATCTCATCTTTAATAAGAGAAGTCACTCATCGTCTTTTTTTTTTTTGGATTCTTCCCTGATTTCCTCCCTAATTTAGTCGTGTCCAATTCCTCCCCGTCACTAGAGGGCTCCCACATTAAGGCTACTACTACCACTTAGTCAGGAGGGCCGAAGACTATCATGTGTTTCCTCCGAACCATGTGATGCCAGCCGGCCACATCTTTTCGAACTGTTCACTCACGCACTGTTGGGGGCGGCGTAACACACTCGGAGGCGTAACACACAGTGTGAGCTCACAGACGCGCCTGATTGGCTGTAGAGCCGTGATTAATGTGGGACCATTAAGTACCTCTCTTCCCTTCCCTCAAAGAGAGCTCGGACAATCAGCTCTCTTTATATATAGGCCTCCGGCTGTGAGAGGTTACAGCATCACCCGGGAATCGAACTCGCGATCTCCGGATGATAGGGTGCTTTACCACTGCGCCACTCGGAGGCTTTATCCTGTGTACAGGGTTGCGGGGGACCTGGAGCCTATCCTTGAAGACTTAGGATACGAGGCGGCGTACACCCTGGACGGGGTGCCAATCCATCGCAGGGCACACACTCATGCACACAATATAGGTAATTTGGGGAATGCCAGTTTGCCCTAATCTGCATGTCTTTGGGAGGAAACCAGAGTACTCGGAGGAAACCCACCAAGCATGGGGAGAACATGCAAACTCCTTGCACATACAGGCAGGAATCAATCTTGGCCAGAAATCGAGCAGGTGCAAGGTGACAGTGGTAACCACTAAGCCATAGGTTTAGGCTTAGTGGTTAGGTCTCTGGGGATGTGCTGTGGTGTCTGGCACCAGGAGTGTTGACAGACGATCCTTTGGGTCCTGTGGGTTGCAGGGTAGGTCCTCTGTGGATCAGACCATTGTTGTTCGTTTTGATTGGGATCTGGGAGTTTGGAGGCCAGGGGCTCTTTGCCTAACAGCTAAATGTGTGATTGGCTGTGGTGCACTGGGTGTTCTGGTGCTTTTCTATCGTGGCCAGCATGGCCAGTTTGGCTTCATTAGCTTTTCTGTGGGATTGGACCGGACAGGCTAGCCTTTGCCCCTTACAGGCAAAAATGAGCCTTGGGTACTAAAGATCGTGCCACTACAGTAGTAGTACTGATATATAATTGGTACTGTTATATAACATATAATACTGTTATATAAATGTTAATGTGTGAATGTTATGGCTGATCTGTGTATATTAATGTACTCGTTTGAATACATTATCGTTTCTGTAGCTACAACTCATTCGCATGGACTTGTATGCATACCACTATGCAAAATCTAACACTAATAATAAAAGCAGTTTCCAAAATATGTTGTAATTTTAAAAAAGATACTGTACATGATCTTTGATATGATGAAGTGTTTTGTTAGATGTGTAATTTCACTCTTGAGAGCTGAATGTCCTCATATAAGGACATGGCATTTTCTGCCTATGATCATGGGCAAATTTGGTGTGTAAGAGAATAACATGATGTTATTAGAAAGGTAATCAACTTTTGTGTTGTAAAGGCATCGCTTTTTCATCTAAGAGAATGGCCTGAAGTGTTTTATTTACTACTTAGTTACTAGATGGTCAGACCTTGCCATAACAGGCAAACTTTCTGAAGTCCACTATTTGGCCAAACCTGTTAATTATTGATTTCAAGTGTGTAAATCAGGTCCATTTATCCCCAGTGATGGGTTATCTTAATGCTTCAGCATACCAAGACATCTATGCTATAACATACAGTGCTATGATTCCAAATTTGTGGAAACAGTTTGGCAAAGGCCCTTTTTCTATTCCAACATGACAGTGCCCCAGTGCACAAAGCAACGACTATGAAGACATGATTTGATTAGTTCCATGTGGAAGAACTTGACTGGCTCGCACAGAGCCCCAAGCAGATGAACTGGAACGGAGATTGCGAAACTTCAGTGTCTGACCTCATTAAAGGTCTACAGAATGAATGGGCATGGATTCCCATAGGAACACTCCAAAATCTTGTGCACAGCCTTCCAAGAAAAGTTGGAGGCGTGTTATAGCTGCGAAAAGGGGACCAACTCCATATTGTACAGTATTTGGATACAATGTCATTGCAAATACTTTTGTCCATATAATGCATCTACACTGCAAAAAGTAGAAATATCTTGAATCTAGTCAAATATATTTCTTAACATACGATTACCAATTACAAGATTATTAGTTATTATTTTAAGCATATATTTCCTGAAAGAAGCAAACTTATCTGCCAGTAGAGCAAGAAAGTTATTCTTAAAATGAGTTAAATTGTCTAGGAATAAGCTTAATCATCTTACATTAAGATTTAAGATAAATTAGACTTGATATTGGACTCAAGATATTTTCACTTACTGTACATCCCTTTTTTTGCAGTGTAAACCTGAAAGGATAAACTTACAATTTTGACACTGTGACTGTTATGTGGCTTCTCTACTAGTTAAGATGAAACATTGTCCTGAAGATTTAAACATTAAAACCTCGTATTTCCCCCACAAATTTTAATCTAACCTTTTGAAATCCGTGAAAGAAGAATCACTGTTGCACGGCCGCTTTGCTCTTCAGGGAATGCAATTTCACTTGGTGTCTATAGGAATTACCTAGCAGGCAGTAAAGCCCTGACAAATTGACACACTACTACAGTGCAGCACAGTGCCACATTGAAGAGTATGTAATTTTCCAGTTATCCTTACTCAGCATGAGAGAAAGAGACATGATCTATCGCTGTACAGGTCGAACCGAAGACTTGTCTTGTAATTCACTCGTCTGTAGATACAGTATGGGTAGTCCTGGGTTAAGAAACAGGAATAAGCAGTTCTACAGTAGGTTGTCGTTACAGTACTTCCCTGTCATGACTCTATTCTTGAGACAATAGTCCGCGTGGCACTTTGGATCATTTAGAAATTATGAATAATTGTCATGTCTGTAGTAAATGATTTTGGTGTTCATGTTGTATTTCAGAAATATCCTGACTCTCTCACTCCTCGTCTATACTGCTTTATCTTGTATTCAGGGTCACGGGGGCCTGGAGCCTATGCCAGGAGACTTAGGGCACGAGGCAGGGTACACCCTGGACAGGGTGCCAATCCATCGAAGGGCACACACACATAGACTCACTTACACCCTCACTACAAATTTGGGAACGCCAATTAGCCTAATCTACATATCTTTGGACTGTGGACATTTGGAAACCCACCAAGTACCCCAAGGAAACCCACCAAGCACGGGGAGAACATAAAAACTCCATGCAGAGACACAGAGACGGGAATCGAACCTGGCCAGGAATCGAAGCCGGACTCTGGAGGTGCAAGGTAATATCCTGTTAATGAATAAACATCCTGAATGCCCGTTATGGCACATTCACATTTATTTTTGTTTCTGTCTGACTGTGAAAGGTCTGGATCAATTCAGCTCTAATGCAGCTGATCTGGAAGTCTTTTCAGCTGATCTTGTGCACCGAATCGAAACGAAGTCCTACTTTAAGAGCATTTGAGTTTTTCTAAGACGAGGCAAAGCAAATTAAGCAAAAAACAAACAAACAAAAAAAAAAACAAATACTAAGGCAACAGAAAAAGCCCGTATTGAAAGAGTGAGACAGTGTAGCAGAAAAAAAGAGAAGGAGAAAAAAAAAGAAAAAAACAACTGAAAGGTAACGAAAAACACTCAGAGGCTGAATGAGAAAGAGAACATTAGCCAGAGCTGAAGAAGATAAACAAAAGCAATGGTGTCAGGGGGGAAAAACGATGCAGGCAATGAAATGGATTCAGAGAACGAAAGTGTGTTTGAATGAGAGAAAGAGTGAGGGATTGAAGGATTGCAGGTGTCATTGATGGCTCGGCTTTACACTGACGGCAAGGGCGGGAAAAAAAAGAGAGAAAGTAAGAAAAAAGAAAAAGAGAGCTGGGGTAAATATCGATTTTGAAAGTCAGCCAGTCTTGATTTACAGGCATCGGCTGGTTAAGCTGGCTGAAGCTCTGCTCCAGCACCAGCAGCAGGAAAGCGGCTCACAGTGAAAAAGAATGGAGGATGGCCAAGAGATTCAGCACAAGGACTCCTTACAGAGCTAAATTTTAGCTCATTACTTTTTCTTTAGTTCCTTAGATAATCATATTCACAAGATATTTCAGTCGTCAAACTTTGGGGATTATATTATATTAAGCATTATAATCATGAGCCTTAACATTAACACCACATAATATTAATACATGAACGCTGATTACAAATTATACACTGTACAAGTAAATTGATGATAGGATCATGGCACATTGCCTGTGGGGAGAAAAGGCTCTAGCTTGTTTTGTCTGATCCCACTTGAAAGCCAATGCAGCAAAACTTCGGAAAAAAAAATAGATGTTGGTCACAACAGAAAAGGACACGCAGTGAACCACGGTCCGTCATGCAGGAAAAGAGCCCAAGGCTACTGAGAAGGCCTCGAAACTCCCCAGATCCCAATCTGATGAAGCACCCATGGGATGCACCGGACAAACAAAGTCCTTTCTATCAAGGCCCCACCCCATAACCTACAGCACCCAAAGGTTCCACCACTACCATCTAAGTGACAGACAACACAGGGGGTCTTTTGGAGTCATGCAGGGCAACCTACACAATACTGTGCATAATGCTTTGTGGTATACCGTATTTCTAAATGAATTTTTCTTCTCCTCCCTTTCATATAGGGTGATATATTTAATACTTCAAAATGTTTTCCGATTCAAAACGGATACTGTTGGTACTGTTAGGTCTCTGCACTCAGCTCACTGTCCTTGGATTAATTGTCTGGACTCAACTCAGACGCTATGGCCTGCGACTCTGGACTAGACTAAAAACTAAAGACATGTGTTCTACCATTCAAAGATCAGATGTTTGAATCAGGAGCAGTAGAATTTGAACTCTAGATCTCCTGCTGATGAGTAACATCCAAGTAATACCTTTATGGCTTTATCAGATGTATTGCAGCAACAGTTGTTTATGTCAAATCTGGCATCACTGCAATGGCTACAAGAGGTTTGCAGAGGTGTGCGTGTGCTCAGGAAAATCTAGATGAATAATCCCTTATTACATTTAGCAATAAGGTTTACTTTGGATTTAGAGACGGCAAAAGCCTTGGGTGTAATATTTAAGTTAAAACTATCCCATTGTAAACACATTTTGTACAGCTGGATTTTATAATATATATATATATATATATATACAGTGTGGATCATTTATATGGATACACCTTAATAAAATGGGAATGGTTGGTGATATTAACGTCCTGTTTGTGGCACATTTAGTATATGTGTGGGGGCAAACTTTTCAAGATGGGTGGTGACCATGGTGGCCATTTAGAAGTCGGCCATCTTGGATCCAACTTTTGTTTTTTCAATAGGAAGAGGGTCATGTGACATCAAACTTATTGGGAATTTCACAAGAAAAACAATGGTGTGCTTGGTTTTAACGTAACTTTATTCTTTCATGAGTTATTTACAAGTTTCTCTTTGTTCACAGCCATTGACATGTCGAAGAGGTTAACACGTGATGAGCGGATCGAAATTGTGTTGATATCTGGTGAACGCAGTAACCGGGTCATTGCAGCAGATTTCAATGCAGGACACCCTACGAGACCACCCATCTCCCATGCTACAGTTAGCAAACTGCTTGATAAGTTTCATGAAACTGGTTCAGTGTTGGATTTGCCAAAATGTGGACGCATGAAAACTGTCACTAATGAACAAACATCAGTGGCCCACAGCGTAGCACTCGCCGCATGTCACTGGAGAGTGGCATTAGTCAAACATCCCTTTGGCGGATATTAGCTACTCACAAATGGCACCCTTACAAACTCCAGCTACTGCAGCATCTCAACGAGGATGACCCAGATCGGCGCACACAATTTGCAGAATGGGCAAAACAAAAATTGGAACAGGACCCTCAGTTCACGCAGAAGATTTTGTTCAGTGATGAGGCAAACGTTTATGTGAATGGTGAAGTTAACAAACAAAACCACCGCTATTGGTCTGACACTAACCCACATTGGATAGATCCCTCCAAGACTATTGGAACAAAAAAAGTGATGGTACGGTGTGGTATATGGGGTACAAAGATAGTTGTTCCATTCTTCATCAATGGAAACCAAGGCCACTGGATATTTGAAATTGCTACATGATGATGTGTTTCCCTCTTTATGCACTGAAGCTGGCACGTTCCCTGAGTTTTTACAGCAAAATGGTGCACCACCACATTATGGGTGTCAGGTCCGAGCATTCCTAGATGAACAGTTTCCTGAAAAGTGGATTGGTCGTCGTGGGCCAGTTGAATGCAATTGTCTATGGTGTGAAGATACGAGATGTGCAGCACCTGAAACTACGGATACTGGAAGCCTGTATGTATATATATATATATATATATATATACAAATACTTGTATAGCTTTTATCCAGAGTGACTAAAAGATGTGCTTCATAGCCTTCATGAGGAATATATCAGAAAAGAATGAAGTACAGCAAGAAATGATTTCTTTTTCATTAGTGCTCATTTAAGTGTTTGATGAAGAGGTATGTCTTCAGTCTCCGTATGAAAACATTCAGTGAGTCAGTTCAATACATCATCTTGGTGCAGGACAGAGAAGAGCTGTTTTCCTTGAGGGACATTTACAGCATTTGATAGACACACTTTTCCAGGGCGACTTACATTTTATCTCATTTTACTGTGCATCTGAGCAGTTTAGGCAGTTTAAGGGCCCCACAGTGGCAGCTTGGTAGTGCCGGGGTTTGAACCTGGGACCTCCTGATCAGTGGTCCAAAGCCTTGACCTCAGATCAATCCCCTACCCCATGGTGAGACAAGATGTGCATGGCTAGAGGCTTGAAAAGCGTATGGTTCAGAGTTGTGAAAAGTAACCATAGGTAGGTGTAGATCTCTTTTGAGCCGCTGTAATTAAGTAGCAGGAGCCAGTGTAGGTAGTTGGAGAACCAGTCTTGCAACTGCATTCTGAATCAGATGGGACACAGGGGAAGAACTGCTGGAAGCGATTCGCAGAAGTCCAATCCTATTTTGTCTCATTTTGGATACAGAATAGCTTTTAGGATCCCATAATTGAGTCATAAAAAAAATAAACAAAATAAAATAAAACATTTTATTGCAAAAAGCACAGTTCTGTGGTGAAGAATGATATTAAACTTGCTGAGGAAACCTTCAGTTATAACTTTTCAAAAAATTTTTATGCAAAATCAGGCAAGAAAAGCTTCGACCACAGAATGGTCTAAGTAGTTTTTCTCTTTCAGGAAAGTATAGCTTTTTATATCGAATTAGCCTTTAGGGACTTGGATTAACTTGTAGCTTAAGAGCGACATTAATTAGGTTTCCCATCCGAGATGAAATTGCGGGGGACACTTTGCTGACGAATCATACAAGCATTCGGTGTTAATCGAAAAGTTCAAAGCCTCGAGTCATACTTTACAATTAATGTTCCCCATTAGACGGAGTAATTCTGCTGCAAAAACAGCAGCGGCCTCGTCTCAGCTGAAACGCCACCACTTTATGGAAACAGACAACAATAAAACATGCGCTCCTGCTGCTCTCCTGAGGCTTTATGAGTTTCACTCAGCACTTCAAGGAGCAGTTCTTAAGAAGTACTTTCAGCAGTTATCTTATAACATATAATCGGGTGTGCTGGATATAAATAAGGCCATTTACACACGTGGACAAAATTGTTGGTACCCTCCGGTCAATGAAAGAAAAACTCTCAGTGGTCACAGAAATAACTTTAATCTGACAAAAGTAATAATTTTAAAAAATTCTATGAATGTTAACCAATGAAAGTCAGACATTGCTTTTCAACCATGCTTCAACCTAATTATTTAAAAAAACAAACTCATGGAACAGGCCTGGACAAAAATGATGGTACCCCTAGAAAATACTGAAAATAATGTGACCAAAGGGACATGTTAATTCAAGGTGTGTCCACTAATTAGCATCACAGGTGTCTACAATCTTGTAATCAGTCAGTGGGCCTATATATAGGGCTCCAGGTAGTCACTGTGTTGTTTGGTGACATGGTATGTACCACACTCAACATGGACCAGAGGAAGCGAAGGAAAGAGTTGTCTCAGGAGATTCGAAAGAAAATTATAGACAAGCATGTTAAAGGTAAAGGCTATAAGACCATTTCCAAGCAGCTAGATGTTCCTGTGACTACAGTTGCACATATTATTCAGAAATTTAAGATCCTTGGAACTGTAGCCAACCTCCCTGGACGTGGCCGCAGGAGGAAAATTGATGACAAATCAAAGAGACGGATAATCCGAATGGTAACAAAAGAGCCCAGAAAGACTTCTAAAGAGATCCAAGGTGAACTTCATGCTCAAGGAACATCAGTGTCAGATCGCACCATCCGTCGTTGTTTGAGCCAAAGTGGACTACATGGGAGACGACCAAGGAGGACACCATTGTTGAAAACAAATCATAAAAAAGCCTGACGGGAATATGCCAAACTACATGTTGACAAGCCACAAAACTTCTGGGAGAATGTCCTATGGACAGATGAGACAAAAATGGAACTTTTTGCCAAGGCACATCAGCTCTATGTTCACAGATGGAAAAATGAAGCATATCAAGAAAAGAACACTGTCCCTACTGTGAAACATGGAGGAGGCTCTGTTATGTTCTGGGGCTGCTTTGCTGCATCTGGCACAGGGTGTCTTGAATCTGTGCAGGGTACAATGAAATCTCAAGACTATCAAGGGATTCTAGAGAGAAATGTGCTGGCCAGTGTCAGAAAGCTGGGTCTCAGTCGCAGGTCATGGGTCTTGCAACAGAACAATGACCCAAAACACACAGCTAAAACACCCAAGAATGGCTAAGAGGAAAACATTGGACTATTCTAAAGTGGCCTTCTATGAGCCCTGACCTCAATCCTATTGAGCATCTTTGGAAGGAGCTGAAACATGCTGTCTGGAAAAGACACCCTTCAAACCGGAAACAACTGGAGCAGCTTGCTCATGAGGAGTGGGCCAAAATACCTGCAGAGAGGTGCAGAAGTCTCATTGACAGTTACAGGAATCGTTTGATTGCAGTGATTGCCTCAAAAGGTTGTGCAACAAACTATTAAGTTAGGGGTACCATCATTTTTGTCCAGGCCTGTTTCATGAGTTCATTTTTTTTATAATTCTGTTGAAGCATGGTTGAAAAGCAATGTCTGACTTTCATTGGTTAACATTCATAGAATTCTTATTTATTATTACTTTTGTCAGATTAAAGTTATTTCTGTGACCATTGTGAGGTTTTCTTTCATTGACCGAAGGGTACCAACAATTTTGTCCATGTGTGTCTATATATATATACATATATATATATACCAAACCAGATCCAGCAGGTTTTGAAGAAAAAAAGTTGTTAAACCGTAAAATATCAAATTATTCCTAATGTCTTGATTATTATTGTTTTAAAATTTGAAACCTTTTCTTGCAGTGGACAGCTATTCAAAAGCTGTTCTCTTGTATATACAGGGGTTTTGTTGTTATAGTTGCATATAGGCCAACACAGTGGATTCTTGTGCATCATCTACTCGAAAATTTCCAACAAAACGCTGCATGCACACGAAACACAAATATGTAGTGTCTTGTGGCTGGATGCCCTGGATGCTTTGCCAATTTCCATACAAGATGGATGGGAAAAGGAGATGTGAGGGGCATGGTGATGTGAGAGGATGATAGGAAATCAGAGGGGAGTAAGAACATTTGTTGACCCACCAACAATATATATATATATATACATGTTGTACCATACATGGACATGTTTGTAACTCCCTGAAAAATAGGTTCATAAAAAATATTCAATTGCATTCTATTTGCAAGCCAAGAGAGGAAAAAAAAAACTTCACTGAGGTTCATATAATTCATAATTAATTCCAGTTTTGTCTCAATACTTTTGGCCAACACTGTGTACAGTAGTACAGTAGTACAACATTGTTGCAAAACATGCACAGTAAAAGACATATAATTCCTTTGCTGACTAAACATATTGTCATGTTCGCTCAGGCTTGACATGTCCACACCCATGCATATAAACAGGAATAACACTGAAGACCTCCCTTACTCATTTACAGCAGTACGTACTACTGGTCTAAAAAATAACCTTTATTCTTCTTGGTTGTTCTTCCCTTTATTGGGTATAGTCAAAATAAATGTTATTAGTCGACCTGATACAGTATACTCTCAGGTGCCTGAGAATGCTATTGTTGATAAGCAGACTTGTGAACTTAATCAAGCTAGAAAGACTAGAAGCTGCTAAAATGTCTATTTAAAACCATCTCCGTTGAAGCAGCTGTATGTATTGCCATCCAACACAGGATACTTACTGTATGAAGTCAAACTGTATGCCGTACTCTTGGTTTACTCCCTCAAAACCATGTCCGCTTGATTGCATCCTGAAGCTCATGTACAGAAATTTGCCACAGAAGTTCATAATTCACTTGAGGTTTCAGTGTGCAGAGATGGCGTCAGAAAGTAAAAGTCCTTTCCCATAGAGCGTCTTGAAAAATTTACTGTATTTGGCCCTTTCCGATTTATATATATATATATATATTTGACATATTTGACATATTTGTTACACTCTTAAATGATTCCGACCATAAAGCATTTTTTTATATTATACAAAGATATCCAGAGTAACTACAAAATTCAGTTTTTAAATCATGATTTTATTTATTAAGGGAAAAAAGCTGTCCCAACCTGCCCAGCCTTATGCGAAAAAGTATTTGACCCATCCAGGAGCCCATAAAAGAACTCAGGATAACATCTAAAGAACTGCAGGCCACACTTACCTCAGTTAAAGTTATTGTTTACAATTCAACGATATGAAAGAGAACTGGGCATCCGTGGGAGAGTTCCAAGGCAAAAGCTACTGCTGACCAAAAAGAACACAACGACTTGTCTCACATTTGGCAAAATATCTTGTTATTCTTATTATGCCCAACACTTTTGGCCAAATATTGTGTGGACTGATGAGACAAAAGTTAAACTTTTTGAATGACATGCCTCCGGTTACATTTGATGTAAAACAAACAGAGCATTTCATAAACATTACATCATACCAACAGTCAGCTTTGTAGCTTCAGGACCTGGACAAATTGCCATAATTGATGGAACTATGAATTCTGCACTTTACCAGAAAATCCTAAAGAGGAATGTCCGGCCATCAAGCTCTAGTGCACTTCGGGTTACGTCACAGGGCACTGATCCAAAACACACCAGCAAGTCTTGGAGTGGCCTAGTCAATGATTGAGATCCTTAAACAGGCCGTTCATGCTCGAAAAATCCCTCAAATTCATTAAATTGCAAAATTGAAACAATTCCGCAAAGAAGAATGGGTCAAAATTTCTCCACAGCGGCGTGAAAGACTCATTGCCAGTTATCGTAAGACTCTTGATTGCAGTTGTTGCCACACAAGGGAGTCAATTAAGATCAGTTAAGAGGTTTTGGGAGCAATTACTTTTTCACATAGGGCCAGACAGGTTTGGATAGTTTTTCTCCTCTTAATAAATAAAATCATCAATTAAAACCTACAAAAATTGTATTTATTTCGGTTATCTTTATGTAATATTAAAATTTGATGATCTTAATCATTTAAGTGTGACAGAAAAATAAAAAATAAAAAATCAGGAAGGGGCAAATACTTTTTCACAGCACTGTATTTGTTCCATCAATTAACTAACCCAGCTTATTCTTTTGGGTGAATTAGTGACATCACATTGTTTTGTGCACAGGGAGAGATATACAGTATGACTGTACATAAAGAGTGAATCATGATACAGAATAAAATCACGGTTCCTAAGATTATGGGAAAACCAGAACATGTTTTCTTCAGGCCATATAACGAATCCTTTGCTACCAAGCCTGCGGTGCCCAACAGGATCACATTACCCAGACTGGGCTCTACCACAGACTAGTAGGTCAGTAATTACCCTCATTGTCCTTCTGATTACTTGCACTACCAGGACAGAGTACTCTATTGACTGTCTGACCCTTATTAGCCCTGTCCATAATCAAGTGCCCTATGAAAGAAGCATTCTTGGCAAATACATATCACACAGTGAACATTTAAGCAGACACCTCTAAAGACCACTGCAGAGTACTCTCTTTGTGCTTCTCCACATTCATTTATAGAGAGAGTCTGGCTGTCAGTGCTTTGTAATATTTGTTGCTATGTTTTTCATTATGGCAGCCTTCAGGGCAGAGGTTTCCCTGTAACATGATGCAAGCAATAAAACACTTCAGGGCGTGCTGTTATAAAATAATAATCAATCCTTAGGTGGTAATGACATTTTTAAAAGGAAACTTTTCCGGACGTAGCTGATCATTAACAAACAATTGTTTGTTTTACAAAAACTTTGTAACTATGACCACAAAAAGTCAGTTAAATATAAATATCTGATTCTAAAATTATTGGCACCCATCAAAAAAAAGAAAAGAGTAAAAAAAAAAAACATATATACAGTACAGACCAAAAGTTTGGACACACCTTCTCATTCAAAGAGTTTTCTTTATTGTGTTCTTTAGCCCAAACAAGTCTCTTCTGCTTGTTGCCTGTCCTTAGCAGTGGTTTCCTAGCAGATATTCTACCATGAAGGCCTGATTCACACAGTCTCCTCTTAACAGTTGTTCTAGAGATGTGTCTGCTGCTAGAACTCTGTGTGGCATTGACCTGCTCTCTGATCTGAGCTGCTGTTAACCTGCGATTTCTGAGGCTGGTGACTCGGATGAACTTCTCCTCCGCAGCAGAGGTGACTCTTGGTCTTCCTTTCCTGGGGCGGTCCGCATGTGAGCCAGTTTCTTTGTAGCGCTTGATGGGTTTTGTGACTGCACTTGGGGACACTTTCAAAGTTTTCCCAATTTTTCGGACTGACTGACCTTCATTTCTTAAAGTAATGATGGCCACTCGTTTTTCTTCACTTAGCTGCTTTTTTTCTTGCCATAATACAAGTTCAACCTCTTTGAATGAGAAGGTGTGTCCAAACTTTTGGTCTGTACTGTATGTGCAGCCATTTTGATCCAGATGAGGACACAGATAGATTTTTAAAGAATATCATCCCTATCATCCGGAGATCGCTAGTTCGAATCCCGGGTGGTGCTGTAACCTCTCGCAGCCGGAGGTCTAGAGAGAGCTGATTGGCCGAGCTCTCTCAGAGGGGAGGGATGAGAGGTACTTAGTGCTCCTACATTAATCACGGCTCTACAGCCAGTCAGGGGCGTCTGTGAGCTCGCGCAACGGAGGGAGCGGATAGCGCTGTCCTCCGAGTGTGTTACGAAGCGAGCAGTTCGAAAAGATGCGGTCGGCTGGCGTCACGTGGTTCGGAGGAAACACGTGATAGTCTTCGGCCCTCCCGGCTGAGTGGTAGTAGTAGCCTTAATGTGGGAGCCCCCTAGTGACGGGGAGGAATTGGACACGACTAAATTAGGGAGAAAATCGGGGAAAAAATCCAAAAAAAAAAAAAGAAGATGAATGACAATCCTTCTAACTTGATGGTATCCAAGCACTAGTGAAAAACTGAGATAAGTGCATTAGTGTGCATTTGAGAAATAAATGTTTGTTAATCTGCGCAAGCCAAAAGTCCCGGTTTGACTCGAACACCCCAGATAATTTTGAGGGCATTTTTTTTCCCCCTGCCTAATTTTTTTTTTCTCTCTATAATGACGCATCCCTGGACACAATAGAAGGTCCTTGTATTATTGTAATGTAACAAGGATGATGACATGGGTAGACGCTTGATCTTGGACTACTGTTTAATTCAGAACATTGATCATGTTTATAAGCATACAGTATGTTCGTACTTTCCGCTACATTTCTAATCATCACAAAACTTTTACCTTATATCACCCCAACCACTTCTTTTTTTAATTTAGATTTGTGGTTATTAAAATAGAATTTTTCTTTATAATAATAATAATAATAATAATAATAATAATAATAAGTCAAGTCAAGTCAAGTAGTCAAGTAGGCTTTTATTGTCATTCCAACCATATACAGTTCAGTACACAGTGAAACAATAATAATTATTATTTATTTATTTGGTGATTTATTGATTTGGTTGTTTATTTATTTTAATCGAGCTGTGTATGGTCATACCTTAACATTCTGGTGGAGGCAAACCAGGTTATGGACTAAATCACCATGGAATGTAGAGGAATTGATAACACTTGAAAAAAGCTAGCTAAACGTATTATCACTTTCCACTATATAATAATTTTCTCTTTGGTCTCATCAGTCCTATAACTATTCCGTACCATTAGACACACTGTGTGAACACTGAGAAGTTCAGACGATGTATTTAATGGGGGCAATTTGTCAATCAGTTGACTTCTGGACAAAATTCAGGCCTTTGGCTCCTTTACTTGGCGGTTTAGTTATACAAAATGCAATGTAATACCCAAACTCAAAGAGTTAAATTTATCTTATGTTTATAATTCTCACTTGCTAGCAGAATCACTTCAACTCGTCTGCTATTTACGACAAACCTTTGCGTCTCCAATGCCTCGTAATAAGGGCCAGATGGCTTCTCTCATTTTGAGAATCTTTTGGCCTCTCCCATCCCTCTCTGTCGGCATAGTAACTGCAGAAAGCCACAGCTCATTAATGACTTGGGAAAACCAACTACACTCCCGAGGACATAGCCAGTGCACAAGAGAGGCGGACAGCACTAGAGGAAGCATATTAGCCATGGTTAATCTGTGTCCTGACGTTTCTGACAGAGATTAAGCCTAGGATTGGACTATTACCCTGGCAAAAAAATTATTGATTTTTTTTAGTTCTGTAAACATGACTACACCGCAGCTTAGTGTTGGTCACACCCAGGCTTCCTTAATGATGCATCTGAGATACTTTACCCATATGAAAAACTAAGCCTTTGCTGAATATTTGTCTGCACAAAAAAAAAGTTATATTATTAAGTCAAAAAGTTGAAGACTTAGTCTCTGAATATATAGAGCAAGAAAGAAAATGAAACTTACGTCTCAATATATCAAAATAACAATAGCATAGCATTCCTAAATGTAGTACCTTAAAGTTCTGACTTTGTGAAAAATTTTATACAACGTGATCAAAACAATAAATGTGAACGTTTTTCCAATTCTGTATATCAAAGATTAAAAGTACTCGTTACGAATCTCAGAGGCATCTTCTCTGTTTGATCATATATCAGTCTAATGGGCATTTGTTAAAGCATCAAATCATGTTCATCGATATAGAAAACAATGATCAAGAATCATGCCAAGTCTTTTAAGTATAATTGTCTAGTTCTTTATCCACCCGGGCAGAATGGTGGCGTAGCGGTCAGCACTGTTGCTTTGCACCACAAGGGTCCAGGTTTGATTCCCACCTTGGGTTTGTGTGCATGGAGTTTGCATGTTCACCCTGTGCTTGGTGGGTTTCCTCCAACAGTCCAAAGACATGCACATTAGGCTAATTGGTGTTCCCAAATGTTAAAGAGTGTGTATGCCCTGCGACAAATTGGCACCTCATCCAGGGGCTACCCTGTCTGGAGTCTATCCAAGGAGACCTAGGGCACAGGGCGGAGTCCGGGGTGTACCCGCCTCATGTCCTAAGTCTCCTGGGATAGGCTCCAGGCCCCCTGCGCGACACTGTATACAGGTACAAGACACAGTGGTATAGACGGTGAGTGAGTGAGATAGAGTTTAATCGCCCACTGTTTGAATAAGCTCAAATATCTTTCTTTGCTAATTGTATTTTCCTTTATTAGTTTCTCTTAGTTAGGAGATTGTTTAAAAACAGACAGTAAGATATAATCAGGAAACAAAAAGTATTTGATCTTACACAATAATAAGACTCCACCTGTATTCATTAGGTGTTCTTTTTTTCCACCATCTTAAAATTTTAACTCTGTAAATTTGATATGACCTAAATGTCTTACTGAGGTATAAATCTAAATAATAAAAAAAAAAAAACGATGATATTCCATATGTCAAATGGCTTTCGCTTAAGGAGAACCTTAAGGTCATGCATTATTATTATTATTATTATTATTATTATTATTATTATTATCAGTAACTCAAAATATTAAGAATTTCTTCCCTTCCTTTCCATGCCCTAGTTTAGTGCCAGTCATATTACTGGTGTGTACCACCACCTTGTCTAAGAATATCCTAAGGGACCTCCATGCAGGTACATTTTAACAACAGTATAATCAGGCAGCCAGTCAGTCAGAGAAAAAGCCTTTTTTTTTGTTTTTTTTGGCAAAGACACCCTTTGGTCTTGTCTTTAGGGAAACCAAACTGATCAGAATTCAGATGTTCGGATGCTCCACACACTCGAGTCCGTAAATTAGGTTTGGTTTGCCACAGCAACAAAACCAGAGCAATGCAGAATTTTCTCTACAAAACAAAACAGCCGAAATAAAGCATGGTGGGAATCAATACAGAGGAATATGCTCGAAATATAAATTATATGTGCTCATGTGAATATAACAAATGAATCATTTTCTGACCCTTAAAGAAGACAACTTCTGTTCATTCAAGATCATTCTGCATGCATGCTCCAGCTATGCTCTACCTTGCTACCTGGCTACAAAATGAAATACATCAGGAGGTCCTGCGTACCATGTTTCTACTCCATTAAACTCAGCCTATACAAAGAAAAAAACGGGTCCGAATCTGGGTTTACGTACAGTAGCATTTGAATTCTTCCTAATCAGACCTATGCTTTAAAGCAATGATTCTGTCATACATGGTTGGAAAACAGACCATCACTGAGCAAACGCGTACTGGAAAATGAGCGTCATTTTTTATACTCTGTGAAAAAAAATAAATAAAAAAAGAATAAAAATCTCTGTCTGGTTTGTCTCTGGATTTATTAAAGATAAAATAATAAATAACGGCGTTTGTTTTTGCTTTGGTTTCCTTTTCACGTGGCCTTTGAACAGCATTTGATCTTATCTAAATTTAGGACTTGGGAATGAATGCGAAAAAAATGGGAAGAGGAGGAAATAGAGGTTTCTAGAAAGCTCAAGGGATTGATGTGAATTCTCCAGGCAGAAAAGTAGAGAGACAGAAAGAGAGAGAGAGCGAGAGAGAGAGAGAGAGCACACACTCTGGGAATTGTCACTCTTCGGACTGTTTGACTTTAAACATGGATTCTGACTGAGACCTCATTCATCATTCATCGCACCAGCTTGTTTTCTAATAACACTATTATTTTATCGGACCATTCAATCTCCACCCTCACCCGCAACCAGTGTCTCCATCATACAACAAAAACCCAGACGCCGCTTTGCATGAACTTGTCGCACCGAGGTCAGATCACGAGGGTTAAAGCTTGTAGAGTCGCATATGGGAAGCCAGAAGAGCCATGCCGTCATTCATTTATCAGAGTCCTGGCAGGAACTGTGTGTATGCTGCAGAGGGGAAATGTGAAATAAACAGCACTCTGCACACCTCTCGTCTCTGTCAAACAGGAAGCAGAGCGCACATCGCTAACTGCACTATAATGGCGGACGTTCGTTTCATAACAAGTCCCTGTTTGTCGCCAGCAGCACTTTCATCTAGCGAACCTTACAGATACTCACGGAAGGCACATACGATCATGGTGAAGATGTATCACGAAGCAAAGCAGTATTTTTTTCGAACTCAGATGACCAACAGATACGATGCAGAGGCAGGACATGAACATATAGAGATGAATGTTATGCAGAAATGTTTACATTTACACTATAGCTGGTAGTGGGTTAATCCCTCACAAGGACTATAGGGTTTCTAACCGCAACGCAAAGCTTGCAGAGAATAAATGTACAGTATGTAGGACGCTTGGACAAGATAACAATTTGTTGACTCGCAGAGCAACTTCTGGCCCCTGCCAGTTTTTTGTCTTCAAAATATCTATACGTACTTGTACTGGTAAGACTTTTGGAGTTCTCTCCGTGCTTGCTGGGTTTCCTCCGGGAACTCCGGTTTCCTCCCACAGGCCGAAGACATGTAGGTTAGGTTAATTGGCGTTCCCAAATTGCCCGAAGTGTGTGAATGAGTGTGTGAGTGTGTGTATGTGTGCCCTGCGATGGATTGGCACCCTGTCCAGGGTGTACCCCGCCTTGTGCCCTGGGATAGGCTCCAGGCCCCCCGTGACCGTGAATACAGGATTAAGCGGTATAGATGATGAGTGAGTGAGACTTTTGGAACTTTGTGGTGCTGTCTTGTCACGTGACACAATAATTCAGACTTTTCACTTTCCCAGTCCTCAGCTAGTATTTGTATAATCTATACTAATATATATTAGTATGTTCGGACCTAACATACAGTATTTGTATGAAGTTGTGACCTGTGTTTTGTATGATATTGTCATGTACCAAATGAATACAATACAAACTTGTATATATATAAATTTCCAATGGCATCCCTAACCAATATTATTATCTATGGGCCAGCACTCACTCCCCATGTGCATCAATGTTGCCAGGTCACCAGTTTTCCTTCCTTAGCTCAGATTTCATACATCCTGACCACTGCAGCATGAGAATGTCCCTGTTTTGGAGTTGCTTTGACCCAGCCATCACAATTTGGCGCTTCTCACAGTAGCTACATTTTCAATATCTCATTGCAGTGATGGCTGGAAGTGGGTGGGATACATTAGGCAGCAAGTGAACCTTTTTTCCTGCAGTTGATGTGTTGGTCCCATGATGTGTAGTCAGATCCAATAGAAGCGCTAGCGTCGTTTGAATTGATAAAGAAACTCTTTATTAGGCAGGTGGTCATAGTGTTATATAACAGAATTATACCTTAGGTGAAAAATTATTTCGTTTTTTTTTTTTTTTTTTTGTGCATATTTTTGAGTAATAACCCTGAGCACACCTGTTGCCTCATACGTCCAGGGTCATGGTCTGAATGTCTCCTCTGGTCCATGTAGGTGGAGTTTGCATGATCTCCCCATATTTGGTGGCTTTCCTCCTGTGGTATTACAGTTTTCTCCCACATTCCAAAGACATGTAGGACAGGTGTAGGTGCACACATACTTATACTGTACACTACAGGGACAATTTAGAAACACCAAATTGTCTTTGTAGTGTGTGAGTATGTGCACGCTTATGTGATAGCCTATTGCCCTTTGATGCAGGGTGTCCCTGTGGTGACCTGAGCTCCCTGGCAAAGGCTCCAGGACACCATGGATAGGGTGAATAGTGAATTAAGTCCCCTTTACATTGTATTAAAATATTTATACTAATGTGGTGATAAAGTGTTACATGGAAGATCTCAAACAAAGGGGTGGTCTCAAGTTTGTAACTTTAACATACGAAAAACAAGAACTCGTTTTTCACTATCATTCTAGTTTAACATTCATTTTCAAATTAATATCCAACTATGAAGGTCTTTCAAGGCCTTCAGAAAGCGAAAAAAACAAATTTTCTCGAAGGCTTCGGTTCACCCGGACTGACACCCCTTCTGGACACGGACACAAATCCACACAAATGATGTACTCAAGCACGCAAACGCAATCAAATGATCGTCAGGGCAAAAAGAAAGCAATATTCCTGCAATTGTTGTATGGTGTAATCCTCCCCAGGCATCGTGAGCTCCTCCCTGAGGGACCCGGAGGAGGATGTCGCCCTCTGCAAACAGGATTTCTGACGGAAAATTAAACAAAGCTTATTCTGTTAAGATGGTCAACACGGGCAGTTTGTATAGGATAGCCTGTAAAATGTGCTGCAGATGGGAAATATAGGTTGCAGCAGACATGCATTATTTACCATATGAGCAACACGTCTCAGGTAAATATCAGGTCATATTTCCATGACAATGAACTAGCCTTCTCTTGAAAAAAAAGTAAAAATCAAGATGAGCTTCATTAATACAATGATCTCTATGCCTTTTTAAAAAAACAAAACCAAAAAAAACATTTACAGTTCTCAGGTGAAGACAGCATTATTTAAACGCTGCATTTCAGCAGCCACGAGCCTGTTTGCCATGCTGCCAAAAGAGGCAACTCAGCACGTGCTGATATGCTGGTGAGGACAGAATGATATTTCTGGCCTTCCAGACAGGAAGCTCTGGAGGAAACTGTCATGAGCTTGATTACCGCGGCTCTGTTTACACTCCCATCTCGAGGCATCAGTTTGAAATGGAGCTGGAGTGCTCTAAGGCCAGGAAGTGCTCAGAGGTGTTATTATAAATGTTGTGCGGATTCTGCCTCTCGGCCTCTCGTCTTCTCTTTCTTCTCAATCGTGGTTCTACGATGCTGCTCGCAGACTCACACAGCCGATTTCTTTCAATGCAATTATCGCTCGGTTACAACTTCCATTTCATGAACATTTTCTCGGATAGTATAACGATTTTTACCATCAGAGAAAGCAGTTTTTCTGCCTTTTAATGTACGAGGGAGCAAAAGCTATTATTCATTTTAATTCATATTATAAATAATAATTGTGGTTGAATATTAAATAAATAACTCTTCTTGTTTTCCATAAACAGTATAAACAAGTATAAGGTAGTATAAACGGTATAACTAGGATTTTGGGGATGGCACGGTGGTGTAGTGGTTAGCACTGTCGACTTACACCGCCAGGGTCCGGGTTCGATCCCCGGCCAGGCTCGATTCTCGTCTCTGTGTGCATGGAGTTTGCATGTTCTCCCCGTGCTTGGTGGGTTCCCTCCGGGTACTCCGGTTTCCTCCCACAGTCCAAAGACATGTAGGTTAGGCTAATTGGCGTTACGTTCCCAATTAGCCTAACCTCATTCACACACAGTAGTGCGTGTATGTGTGTCTGCGATGGATTGTCCAGGGTGTACCCTGCCATGTGCCCTAAGTCTCCTGGGATAGGCTCCAGGCCCCCCGTGACCCTGAATACAGGATTAAGCAGTATAGATGGTGACTAGTATAACTAGGATTTTGGTTCCAGTTGTGCCAATAGCAGATTTGGCCCCTCGAGGTGTGGCTCCACAGGGCATCATGTTGGCAGCAGATCCTTTGGGTGCTTCTGTGGATCGGACTTGTTTGGACTGGGATCTGGGGAGTTTGAAGCCCAGGTCAGTGTCCAGGCTGTGGTGCACTGGGTGTTGTGTTGCCTTTCTACTGTGACCAGCATTTACTTTCTTCTGTCCTGCATTGGCTTTTCTGTTGAATCAAACTAACCAGGCTGGCTTTTGGCCACCGCAGGCATGGGTGACCAGTTGGTGATCAATGTTGTTCCTGGCAGAATGTTATGGCTGATCGATGTATACTGGAATGATTGAAGTTAAGGCAGTCTCGCAGTTCCAGCACTACCAGTTTAATCCTGAACTTTTTTGAGTTTTTGAGTTTCATACGTTATCCCTATGTTTCTATACCATTCCTTCTGATTATCTACTTTTCCCCCGACCTCCTAAAAACATGGCAGGAGGCAGATTAGCTATGCTAAATTGCGCTCTAGATATAAGCAAGGGTGAGAGAATAATGTTGCATGCATGCGTAATGCCTAGCAATGGACTGGCATCGTATCCAGCGTTTATTGAATGAATTAGTGAATGAATGAAACGTTTCCTTGTGTAGCTTTGGGACATTTTATTCCAACAAATCCTCATCTGTATGAGCACAGTAAAAAAATAAATAAATAAAAAATAAATTGTCCTCTTCATAAATTAGCAATTATTCTGTAATTCAGTAAATGTTTTTTTTTTTTTAATTGGGCTTGAGCTGCATATAAAAAAAGTTGTTGCGCAATATACATTTTATTTTTTTTGTACAGGACTTGCAGAGCTTTTTTATTTATTTATTTATTTTTGGCTTGTCTGGTTCAGCTTTTCTATACCGTAAAGGCACAAAACTGTTATTATAAAATAGATGCATGATTACCTTTTCATGTGAACTGAAAGACTGCAGTAAGGGTTTTGATAGTACTGAGAGCACTTAGCAAGTCATTTTAGTGTTGTTTAATCTGTTCCTCAGGCGAATGGTGGGAAATCCTAGCTATTTAAACACCGCGAGTAATTCACATCAGGAGACAACATGATTTTATAGTCTGGAGGTGTGAATTGGTGATATAAAGTAAGTAGGTCATAGAGTGTCGCAGACCGTCTCCTCTGCTCACTGATGGTTTGTTCCAGTTTGTCGCAGATGGCCTTCTTTTCCCTTCTCTGTCCAGAGTGCCAGAAAACTGTGTCTTAGTCCTGACCTGGAAATGTGCTCTTCTGTATTGGATGCACTGTTATAAACATGTGGTTTATCTCTGCATTCCTCACTGCTCTACAACTTAAGCATTATGTTTTGGTGTCCAGTCTTGAAGATGCAGTTGTCTCGGCTGGGATTGAACTCCATCAGGAACGTGATGTTTACTGAAGCTGTTCCTGTGTCGTCTGTGCCACACAAGGGGTAGTTTCGCAATAATCTTAACCAGTCTGGAATTTATTCATTCATAGCCAAGGACTGGCTACTGTTACAGGAAGTGGATGCTTATCTGACAAAACCACCACAGTCCCATGTGCAACAACTTGGAAAGAGTATAGATGATTGTAATTTTGCAAGCCAGACTAATTGGATAAACCAAGGCAAAGAAAATGAAAACCATTCAATCCAGCGACTATGTCTTGCTTGGTGAAGCTCATTATAGTCAGGTGTTTGAAAGTTTGGGCATGTTAGCCTATTTTAGGTGCCTTTGCACACACCTTTGGCCAGAATCAAGAAGGATGAAACCTGATTAGGTTTCACACTTTCATGCATAAACCTCTGTCCATGGATTTCCAAAATACCCCCTTCTGGCCACGTCATTTAACAGGTTCACCATTTTAATCAATGCATTTAGGCATGTTCATGACGATCTGCTGGAGTTTAACCCGAGCAATAGAATGGGACAGAAAGGTGATTTAGTAGAAAGGTGCAGTATGGTTGTTGGTGCCTGACGTGATGGCCTGAGTATGTCTAAAAACTGATGATTTACTGGGATTCAACAATCTTTAGGGTTTACAGAGAATGGTCTGAAAAAGAGAAAATATCCAGTGAGTGTCGGTTCTCTGGGCGAAAATGCCTTGTTGATGCCCGAGGTCAGGAGAATGGTTCGAGCTGATAGAAACGCAACAGTAACTCAAATAACATTTCGTTACAACTGAGGTATGCTGAAGAGTGTCTCTGAATGCACAACATGTCAAACCTTGAAGCAGATGGGCTACAGCAGCCACACACCGTTTGAAACAGGAAACTGAGGCTTCACCAAAATTGGACAATAGTAGATTGGAAAAAAAATTGCCTGGTCTGATATGTCTTGATTTCTGCTGTGACATTTGGATGATAGGGTCAGAATTTGGTGTTAACATCATACAAGCATGGATCCGTTCTGATTTGTATCAAGGGTTCAGGCTGGTGGAGGTGGTGCAATGGTGTGGAGAACATTTTCTGCACATCATTCACTGTACATCCCAACTGTCCAGCCTACCTGAGTATTATTGTTGATCATGTCCATATAACAAGGATCAAATGATTTGAAAAGGGTTTCTTGAGCATGACAATAAGTTGACTGTACTCAAAAAGCCTCCACATGTCACCAGATGTCAATCCAACAGAGCACCTTTGGGATGTGGTGGAACAGGAGATTTGCATCATGGATGTGCAGCCAAAAAAAATCGGCAGCAGCTGCGTGATACTATCATGTCAGCATGGAACAAGGAATAATTCCAGCACCTTGATGAACCGATGGCATCAAGAATTAAGACGCAAAAAACAGGTCCAACCCAGCACTAGTATGGTGACAGGATGGAAAAGGTTTACAGCAAACCATCTTTAAAGGTTTGGTTTGAAATGTTTACTGGTGAGCGAACAAGATATCCTTGCTTGTTTGCCAACAGGCTCGGGAAAAAGCTCCGTGACTGACTGCTTGCAGTGTTAGTGAGTAGGCAGGTCTAGATTCTAATAGTCGTGGCCATATATGTTTTTTAATATCCGTCAGATGATCTGTCGGTGGATCCGTTAGCTCTGATCCATTCGTCTTCCTCCAGAAGCATCATGTATTCCAGCGATAGATTGTATTTAAATGAATCAGATCTCACGCGACAAGCAGAATATCTTGTCGAGTTCATGCCAATCGTGCGCGAAAAAAAAACAGGACATACGGTATTATGATTCAGCTGAACAAGCCAGTAGAAGCTTGAAAAGATGAAATGAGCCCGGAAAGTTCGGTTAGTGCCCCCAGGTGCTGCTGAAGAATTTCTTCTGCATGCAGAGAAGCAGCTGATGCCTATCTCCGACAATAACACTGCGCTGGCGTTGTGTGAAGGATTTTCTTAGGAGTACTGTAAGTTTGGAATTTAGTCACTCATGAATAGTCACCACCGACACACACACACACACACACACACCAACACGCTTACATGCATATTTACGTTAGGGCTAAGAATGATTAATTGGGACCGTGTTTGTTGAAGTCAACATCAATGACTGCGTCATTCTTATGCCTCATTTGAACAGTAGCACAGACTTCATGCAATCCTCAAACAACCCCGGGTTCAACGATTACATCATCTCTCCCTCCCTCGCTCACTCCCTCCCTCTCGCATGCTATCTCCATCTAGGTCTCTCACTCCCTCCTGCCAGTGCTGCCTATGTGTATGTTCTTGCTGTTGTTTGCGATGATGAAGCAGTGGGTGGGCTTCTCCTTTTCTCCAGCACATTATCAATTCAGCACCAGGAAGTCACATTCTAACACACACACACACACACACACACACACATGCGTATTTTACTCTCCTTTTAAGGGATGGTTCTACAAAGCCGTCAAATCTTCTCATTCTCGCGATCCTTCACATCCCCCCATCACGACATACAAAACATACCCACAATCCACACTCCTTATCCCAACACCTGCAATATGCAAAGCATCCACACCCGCATCAAACAACCTCCATCGCTGTGCACACCAAACCATACGAACTCAATTAGGCCCTCAAATACAGGGCATGCTTCAAAAGGCGCAGTTAGAGATCCTACAGCTCGAAGTATCTTCTGCTGAAATAATGAGGGTTGCAGCTGGGAATAAAAGGCTATTAAGGGTGCGCATTTGCGTCGACAGTCATCATAATTTCTCATTACCCACTGTGTCCAAATGACACTTAGTCAAGCGGCTGATGGGCTGACAGCTTGTCACGACGTCAACTCTGGCTCAGACGCCTCCACACGCGCTCGCTAAAACAAACACTCATCCCGGCACGCAAGCACGCGCAGACAGATAGAGGCTAGTTGCAGCATCGCGTCAGGCACATAGACGCCGAACTACATACCATGCTAACCTCAGATGTCCCAAGCACATGGTTAGGTTCCTATTTTAAAGTCTAGTGTATACAGTAAGTTTTTTTGTCAGGCAAATATTCAAAAACAGTTGTTAAAACTTGTTAAAAGAGTGCCTCTCTTCCAGCTCACCTCTAAACTGGCTGTGCTATTGCAACAGGGCCTCAAGAGAGAATAGCGTTTAAATAAAACGCTGGCCTGATTCTGTTCCGAACAAAAGGAAACACAAAAAGAAAGAAAACAGAAAGAGAGAGAGAGAGAGAAGAGAGAGGTTATTCATCCTGAATGACTACATATATGTAAGATTTGCCAAACAAAATAACGACGCTTCCCAAAGTTGATCTGTATTACTTTAAGAAAAGATAAAGCCCAGGATTTAGCCCGGCGTTGCCACAAGCCAGCGCATGAGTATTTAAATGGTGGGAGGAAAAAAAAAAAAAAAGGGGGGGGGGGGGGGGGGGGGAAGGAATGACGATATGCTGATTTGCAAAGCAAACAAACTGGGGTTAAGGCAACGATGCAAATATGTCAACCTGATACAAACGAGAAGCCATCAGCAAATCTCTCTTTCATGTGATTAGGAGGGTAGACCAAAACCAACAGATGAATCCTGGGAGATGTAGTTAGCCTTGCATGTCATAGCTTAATCCTATTCAAGTTAGATGGTTAGTATGCACTTTAAATAAACTCTCAGTTGGTATTAGTCATTCAGAAGACTTGTTTCAAATATTTTATTTATATGGAGTGCGTTCCAGTCAAACCAGGTCTTTTGTTTGTGCAGCATAACAGAACACAGTCATGAGATTAAAAACTCCATTTATTTCTCTATATACAATAATCCCCTGCTACACTAATGCACTTATCCCAGTGTTGGATACCATCAAGGTAAAAAGTTTTCTCAGTACACAGCAGTCTGCTTTACCTCTAATATGCCGGCCTTCCCGGAACTCCTCTCTCTAAGAGTAGAGAGAAGGACTTAAGAGGAGGCTTAAGAGTTTCTATAGCAAAGGAGATAACACACCTCCTCACTAAGATCAAGGTTTTTGTACTTTCCTTACTCAGAGTTGCTCTGAGAAGTTTCCTAAATCACTTTTAGTCTAGGACTCCCAGGTAGGATTTTTTAAAGCTAAGCTTTGAGCTCTCTGAGCGAATTTTAAGAACTCCCATTCCACTGTTCCACTGTGAATGTTCTCGGGATGGTAATTCACGGACATGCGGTGTTCTTTAAAACGTTTTTCATTTAAATGCTTTACCATGGACAAGAGTCTCATCGCTGTGTTTGTGCTTAAAGCCTCCTGTAAACCTCAATCACTTTTATGTCTTCATCCATGAGAAATATCATCACAAGTCCCGGTTTGACTTGAACACCAAAACCGGGACATAATTATTTATGCAGGTTACCTCTATTTATAGTCAGGTTAAACATTCATTAATCAGGTTCAGTCCGTTTTCGGTTGTTATATATTTTGATAGCACACACACACACACACACACACACACACACACACATCTTATTTTTCATTCGTATCGGTGTGCAAGTCATGGTTTTGTAATAGGATCTTTTCAAGCTTGCTCAGTTGGCAGTGCCTATTCTGTGTGTGTGTGTGTGTGTTCATACAGGTGTTTGTGATAGGTCCTTGACCACAACAGAAGCAGCTGTTTATGACAGAAAGTAATTAAAAAAGAGCAGAAAGGCGATCTTTATCCCTTTACCTTGTCTATCATGCTCACAATATCAACAGATGTTCTAGAGATCTAACCTATTAAGAATTGTTAAACGGTATAGAAATAAGGTTAGAATTTGATATTACTTAGCTCATTAGCGCTATGTGCTTTGCTAACGTTCCCATGTGCTTCTGTTCTACCAGAATTAAACATTTATGAAGTTGGCCCGCTCTGCTTCCCTTCAGTGTCAGTCACAAAGAACAGAGAAATTGAGTGTATGAAATATGTAGTGACGCCTTTCATCTTTTCCTACGCTCTCTAGTGAAGTCGGTCGTCTTACGATGTCCTCAGATAAATCGAGTGTCAGGTTTCCCGCTCTTTTTCCGGTGAATGAAGGCTGCTGTGTACCGGAACGAGCCGAAAGCACACCGGCGTCCATTAACACTGATTCACTGTGGTCCATTTACTGAAACAGATCAATATAACACCAGCTAGTGGGTTTAATTGGGTAAATTAAGGCATTAGTCAGGACAGTTAAGTAGTTCCCTAACCTATTTTATAGGTAAGTGCAAAGAGAGGCCTTGGCCAAGGTGCCAAGGTCTGTGTAATTAAACCTTTTTTCTTTTTTTTTTTTTCCCCAGTCCATTTTACACTTTAAGACAAAAAATGCTATTCAGGTACATCTTTGTTCTACAAAGTAAAAGAATATAAATGCATCTTCAGTGGCAGTGTTGCCAGGATGGTCTGAAAAAAAAAAAAGAAAAGCAGTCAGCAATATCAACCTGTTGGCAATGTCAAAAAAAGCCCTACTCATAGAAGACCAGGATGCTTCATTTAAAAAAAAAAAAAAAAAAAAAGCAAAACCAATGCGTTTAGAGTACAAATCTAGATCATGTCTTTTTGTACATGTTGATTACATTATATTGTAATCGAGGTCTTTAAAGGTGTTATATTATAACAAATACAGTGAAAAACAGTTAGAATACCTACAGGTGAAACTCGAAAAATTTGAACATCGTGCAAAAGTTCATTTATTTCAGTAATGCAACTTAAAAGGTGAAACTAATATACTGTATGAGATAGACTCATTACATGCAATGCAAGATAGTTCAAGCCGTGATTTGTCATAATTGAGATGGTTAAGGCATACAGCTCATGATAACCCCAAATCCACAATCACAGAAAATTTGAATATTACAATATGCAATCAATAAAACAAGGATTGTACATAGAACAATATCGGACTTCTGAAAAGTATAAGTATGCATATGTACTTATTACTTGGTTTAGGCCCATTTTGTAGCAATTACTGCCTCAACGCGGCGTGGCATGGAAACTATCACCTGTCTCTCTGCTGAGGTGTTATGGAAGACCGGGACGCTTCAATAGCGGCCTTCAGCTCTTCTGCATTGTTCGGGCTCATGTCTCTTATCTTTCTCTTGGCAATGCCCCATAGATTATCTTTGGGGTTCAGGTCAGGCAAGTTTGCTGGCCAATCAAGCACAATAATCCCGCGGTCATTGAACCAGGTTTTGGTGCTTTTGGCAGTGTGGGCAGGTGCCAAGTCCTAGCATGAAGTGCTCCAAAATCTCCTGGTAGACGGCTGCGTTGACCCTGGACTTAATGAAGCACAGTGGACCAACACCAGCAGATGACATGGCTTCCCAAATCAACACAGACTGTGGAAACTTCACACTGGATTTCAAGCATCTTGCAGTGTGTGCCTCTCCATTCTTCATCCAGACTCTGGATCCTTGGTTTCCAAATGAGTTGCAAAAGACTTTGACTTTGGACCACTGAGCAACAGACCAGTTCTTTTTTTCTTTAGCCCAGGTAAGACGCTTCTGACGTTGTTTGATGTTCAGGAGCGGCTTGACAAAAGGAATACGACGTTTGAAGCCCATGTCCAGGATCCGTCTGTGGCTCTTCATGCACTGACTCCAGCCTCAGTCCACTCCATGTGAAAGTCCCCAACACTTTTGAATGGCCTTTTCCTGACAATCCTGCTGTCATCCCTGCGCTTGTGCACCTTTTTCTATCACACTTTGATACAGCACTTTGGGAACATCCAACTTCTTTTGTAATGACCTTTTAAGGCATTCCCTATGGAGGATGTCAATGATGGTTTTCTGCACAACTGTCAGGTCAGCAGTCTTTCCCATGATTGTGCTTCCTACTGAACCAGACTGAGAGACCATTTAAAGGCTCAGGAACCCTTTGCAGGTGTTGTGGCTTAATTAGCTGAGTAGAGTGAACCTTAGAACCTTTTCACAATATTCAAATTTTTGGAGATTTGGGGTTTTCATGAGCTGGACGCCACAATCATCTCAATTATGACAAATCACGGCTTGAACTATCTTGCATTGCATGAAATGAGTTTATCTCATATATTAGTTTTACCTTTTAAGTTGCATTACTGAAATAAATGAACTTTTGCACAATATTCAAATTTTTCGAGTTTCACCTGTATAAGGATATACTCTATTATTAATTGATTTTTATGGAAAAATATTCAGAGATAGGTATGCTCAGGACTGAATCGACCATTGTCCTCAGAATGCATGTGTGCGGTTGGCACAGTGGCTTAGTGGTTAGCACCATGGCCTTGCACCTTCAGGGTTAAGGGTTAGTGTGTTGCCGGGTCAGTGTGTGTGTGTGTGTGTGTGTGTGTGTGTGGAGTTTGTACGGTATACTCTTCCTTTAAAAGACTAGGTTATTTAGTGTTCACAAATTGCCTATAGTATGTGTGTGTGTGTGTGTGTGTGTGTGTGTGTGTGTGTGTGTGTGTGTGTTTGCCCTACTTAATTTCCTAAGTCTCCTGGGACTCCCCATGGACATAGTACAGGATAAGTTATGGGATTTGAGTCAATTTATTTAATTAAATATAAATTAAGGGTTAAAAATGAATAGCTGCTATAATACTACTACTACTACTACTACTAATAATAATAATAATAATAATAAATAAATAAAATTTCTTCTGGATTATAAAGGGAATTAAACACTCTGGGACCCTTATAATCCAGAAGAAATTGTATTTATTATTATTATTATTATTAGTAGTAGTAGTAGTAGTAGTAGTAGTATTATATTGTTGTTGTTGTTGTTGTTGTTATTATTATTATTATTATTATATAATGTCCCAGAGTGTTTAATTCCCCTTATAATCCAGAAGAAATTGTATTTACTTATTTAAGAACAACAAATCATACTTTTTATCTATACATACAGTAGAACAGCTACAGTACAAAACAAGCTAGTTCCCGTATGTGAAACTTTTAACCCCCTTAGCAGCCTTTCTCTCCTGAAGGTAAAAAGACAAAAAAAAAAAAAAAAAAGCCAGATTTTGTCCCACAAAGCTCTCTATCCTAAAGTTTTAAAGCTTTAGCTCTGACTGTTATAAAGCACTAACACTGGAGACTCCCTCCAGTGAAAAAAGTCACTATATCAGTAATCTCACAATCTGTTGAGGCTTTAGTGTAGCTATTAGCTGTACTATTAGTGTATTAGTGTTTAGTGTAGCTATTAGCTGTACTATTAGTGTATTAGTGTTTAGTGTAGCTATTAGTGTAGAAAGGATTTTTAAAGTAAGTATAAACCTGAAATTTTAATCATAGCTTAATTATAGAATATTAATTACCAGATTTAAAAAAAACAAAAAAAAAACATCAGCAGTATCTGTATAATATGTGTTAATATATACGGGGTGTTCAAGTCAAACCAGGACTTTTGATTGTACAGAATAACAGACCGCCGTTATAAAAGTCAAAATGTTGCAATAACTCCCGGCCGAGTTCCTGTAACGTGCAAGCGGTGCTCATGAATGATTGTGTGTACAGTTCCCACAGACAGATGCGACAAGTTATGTGTCCACAGGAACTGTAGTGAGCTCTGACTCTAAAGTATGATTCTTACATTTAAAATGCAATCAAGGTACTACAGACTGGAGGTCCTTACGCTGCAATTACGTACCTTGATTGCTTTTTAAAGGTAAGAATCATCCTATAGCGTCAATAGCGAGCCACTAAAGTGATAACTGCTTCTTCTTCGGAAAAAGTCAAGGCTCTAAGAAGTAGTCAGAAAATGAATCTCTCTACTGTGAAATGGTTATTGCTTAGAGAATGTGTGCGTCTACCTACACTCACGACATTATGGTGAAGGTCATGACCACCACGCAGAACCAATTACTGCTGCGGGACCCATGACTGGAATTGAATATACCTTAAATCCATGCACGCTGCTTTTATATTCTCCTCACCGTCTTTCAGCTTAACCCACATTGTGATCATCGCTGTCTATCTTCATTACACAACCTGCTTCGTAGTTCTTCTGACCAGCCCACTCTGTTTTATAAGTTTTAAAGCACTCTACTCCTGTGCTCACCTTTGGTCCTTTCGAAACATCTTTTGTTATACATTTTATCCCAGTTTCATTTTGATTTGCCGCAGTGCTGTAGGAACGTGATTGACCTTTGCAAGGGTTTATTGCTACTATGGATGGATGCTGCAACACACACACACACCAACACACACACCAACACACACACACACACACACACACACACACACACACACACACACACACCAACACACACACACCAACACACACACACACAAACACACAAACACGCACACACACACACACACCCACACACACACACACGCACACACACACACGCACACACACACACATTCACGCTGCCAGTCCCCCTTCTTACTAGACACTGCAATGTACTTAGGTAGTGGTGCATTAAGGCTGCATTAGCATTTGCTGCTGCAGTTTTTGTACTTTTGGTACAAAATGCAAATAGCAAAATTTCATACAAAAATGTAAATAGGCCTCATAAATATTCAGAAGCCTGGGATCATTTGTATAATATTAGTCATTATGATTTTCATTCATTATTTACAAGATTTTGAATGAGGTATATCTCTATACAGTATAACACTAGCAGACTCACACATTCACGGCGTGACTCCTCTTGACCCCCATGGTTGAACAAAGTGCCCTAAAGGCGTACCTAATAAAATAAAATCCTATCTAGGGTTTGAAAGAATGTTATGAACTACCCTCCAAATGCAATCCTTGTGCATGGAAAGGTGATGAAGTGCCGTATAGGGTGATCTTCTAGTGAAGAATATGGAGAGCATGTCATTCAGGCGCCCTATAGGCTTCCCAGGATGCGAGGAAATGAGACGGAGTGCCCTCTAGGCTGTATCTATAGTAAATGAGTTAATGCCCTGGAGGTGCCCCTGTTTTTATGATTGAGTATTTGTGGTTGTCTTGGAGGTGCCATTTTCACTCTTTCAGCCGTGCCCTTAAGGAACCTAAATGGCTCAAGTGAGAGCTGAAAAGGTAAGAAAATAAGGGGGAAAAAACCTCTAGGAGAAAAATGTGTACAGTAATTTGAACTTTTTGTCAGAATATTGAAAGGTAGGATGTGAGTAAGCTGCAATCGGCACACAAGCCGGGTTTCTACCCAAAGCCATATGGTTAACAATAATGCCCGCGGTTTATAATGATTATCTTTGGCACAGGAAAGTGAGGACAAACATACGAGCTGCTAATGGAGCAATAACGCACAGAAGATGAATGACTTTAATAAGCCATTGCATCTAATCGACTTCATTAAACAGAAGAAGCAACAGTTTGGTAGCTCGTGAACGAGTACGCTCTCGGCAAGATCATTCAGCTGCCCGTGTTTTTTTTTTCTTCTTCTTCTTTCTTTCTCTCTGCTCTGTCAGTTTGTTTCTTGTGTAAGCTGCCATAACAATGCACCGAGTTTATGAGATGTCTAATCACTTTTTAGTCCCTGGTGAATCTGAGGTCCATGAGCAATTGTTTACTGGCAAACATTACAGCAATTACAATGAAGCATATCACATTAAATTTGGTTTATCCTTGAACAGGTCTAATTACACTATAATAAAACGTTCTTTTTTAACTTGTTATATTATAATCAGGGAATATTGATGGTCCCTTTAGTGGTACAGCTTGCAGGATGAGAAGCGCTGGTCTGGAAGAGAAGAAATAAGTGTTGTTACATAAAGGAGATAAAAACGAGATCAGGAATAAAATCTTCTTAATCTTTGACATCCAACTGCCTACGAAAATTCTACAGATAAAAAAAAAAAAAGAAAGAAATGAAAAGACTTTCCCTCCCACTCACTACATCTCCTACAAGTATAAGCATTCTGGAATTCAACAGGTGGCAACTTAAATCTGAAATGTGTGAAATATTGTCAATAACCAAAAGCAACGATTTCTGCGGGGGAATTAACACTATCGCTATATATAAAAATAAAACTAATCATTATATGAGTCAGAGCTTGTTATGTTTAGTTTATTACAGGTCCTGTCAGGAACCTAAGAGTTCTTGGGTTTGTCCCTCTGAGGGACATTTAAACAGGGACATTCGTATGAATATTTGTCTTCATGTGAACCCAAATATAACAACTTCCCAAGGACGAAATTCCCAGGATTGAATGTCAAACCGTTGTGATGTTAACTAGGCAATGTTTTGAACATTGGAACCATAGGTGACAAGTGGTATCTCTGTAAACAAAATTTTGCAAGAAATTTGCCTTTCCGTACATCCAGGAGCTGTTCATATCTTGTTTGCGTCAGTGGAAAGCTAAACGTATTTTTTGTGCGTTTTGCATTTTGTGCCAGATTTAGTGAAGACATACTGTAGCGCCATGGGTCCCAAGAAATGTAGCAATGACGGTAGCAAGAAGAAAAGGGAGCCACTCAAGGGACTTTCGTTTTTACAGCAGAGGAATCCAAGAGGAATCATAATTTAAGGTTAAGTGAGGTGTAATGTCTATTTATTTCACATTTTCCTTTATTTATGTCTTTCCCAAATGTTTTGATGTTTTTCCATGCAAATATGATTGTAGTGTTGGTAATTTTGGTAATATCTTTGGTTGGCTGGAATTTCCTACAATGTAAACCCAATTAAGTTGGCAAAACTTAAAAAATTGAGGTAATCAGTTTTTTTAAAGTAATGATGTTTCCAATTTCAAGTAAACAGAACTATAATTTTTTATTTTGTTGTACTCATTCATACAGTATTAATCGTTCTTTACTTGCATTATTGAGTAGCCTAACTCATACTACTTAATAGTGATTGTAATTTTTGTTAGTTGTTGCAAATCAAATAAATTGTTGTTGCTCCAGGCAATGGGTCGCCACAGCAAACAATCCGTTCCACACACAAGCCTGGCACAGGTTTTACTCCAGATGCTCCCATTCTATCTGGGCTTGGGACAGACACTTCATCCAGTTGTTGGGAATCGAACCCGGGGCTTTCACATGGCAGGCGAAACACCTACCACTGAGCCACCGGCGCCCTATTGCCCTGATGACATGTGTGTTGGTTAAGTTGGTTGAACTTTAAGGTGACAGTTACTGTTACTTAAGTACTTACGATTACTTAAAACATCAAATTTGTTCAGCTAACTTAAAAAGTGTCATTTCTACAAACTCATAAATACCAAAAAGTTCTAAATACTAAATCAAGGTCTATTCATTTGAACTAATTGTAATTATTTAAGTTAACAGTACTCAATAGGTTTAATTACTTTGAGCATTAGGGTTTACAGTGTCTGAGAAAACGCGTCATTTAAGTTTAAGAACACACCTACGGAATGGATTAAATTTGTATGCTGAGACAGCACTGTATTAGGCTTTTTGAAAGTCTGACTATAAGACGATGGGTTTAACGTCGAACGAATGCCCAGAACACATTGTGGCAAAAACGATTTCGCAAAACCAGACGAATACCGAAATGATGACCTGAGCTTGACTCAAACTCCAGCTGTCTGTTAATGTGCGTTCAAACACCATGTGCACCTTATGGTAATATTTCAAAAAGAAATGTGAATAGAGAGGTAACAACACTAAGAGCGGTGTGACCCGAGATACACATGCCGTGTGTGGGAAGCTGTTGTGTCAAATCGGAATTCTAAACCCTGTTAGAAACGTAAATCTCATGGATGTGGTGGGCTGTTGTGTGAATAGATGCTAATTGAATAAATGCTCCAAATAAAACTTTTGTAAATGCACCATTGTGTTTTGTTTATTTCTTCAAAGTATTCTCAATGTCATTTTTATCAAAATCAGTCTAACGTACAAAAACAATGTTTCTCGACATTGAACATCAATTTTGCAACCAGATTGCAATAGTCGTCCAATGATAGCTATTCACGTAAAAGAATTAAGCGAAAACCTGAAAAATACATAAAAGGATCTCACTCACTCATTGTCTATACCGCTTTATCTTGTATACAGGGTCACGGAGGGCCTGGAGCCTATCCCAGGAGACGTGAGGCATGAGGTGGGGTCCACCTTGGATGGGGAGCCAATCCATCGCAGGGCACACACACATACACATTCTCACAGACTACGGGAAATTTGGAAATGCAAATCGACCTAATGTGCACTGTCTTTGGACTGAAGGAGGAAACCGAAATACCTGGACGAAACCCACCAAGTACAGGAAGAACATGCGAACTCCATACACAGACCCGAGGGGGGAATCAAACCCGGACCCTGGAGGTGCAAGGCGACAGTGCTAACCACTAAGCCACCATGCTGCCAACATAAAAGTATTTGATATAATATTCAAAGGTACTCTGTAAAACTGTAGGGGAAGCCTTTTACACTCATATAACATTTTTGTATATAACAAAATGCTACTGTATGTAGAATGATGCACATGCAGGAAGAAATGAACAAGTCAGGTACAGACTGGCCCATAGTCTGAGTCTAGATCCGTAGGCATTCATCCTTGAAATCCTATGAAATTTTTATACCTTTTCATTTCAGACCCAAGAAACTAACAATACACCACTGAATAGAACTCCACAAGCCAGACTTCAGAAATGTTACCCCTGTTCGCTAGCTCTGTTTTGGAAAAGCTGATTAGACGACCCCTCTTTAATCGACTTACGAGCCACACTGTAGCGTGTGCAGATCTGTTTTCTCTGGTTATCAGTCGCACCAACTGCCTGTCAACTGTAATTCTGATGGTTGAGTTTCCGACATGTTCGGCTAGGGACTGTTTGTGGTTAGTCGTAAACCAAGCTTAATTACAGAACACACTGATCAGCAACTTTAAACGTATATACACACACACACACACACATACATACTGAGGGGTCACATTCTTCCTCTTATCTTTTTATGCTTCCTTCCTCCCAGTGCTTATCTTCAACTTTTTGAAGAAAACTGAAGTTAGAACAACCTTTCAAACCTGCAGATTTTCAATGATTGTAAATTACAGTGCATCAGATTCTGACTTTGATATAATGTCAGTATAAAAAATATCGATTGATTGATCCCAGCCGCTAGCTAGCTGTCGTCTGTTACACACCAGCTCCCAAATTGCAAGGGTGAAGACAAACACCAGCTTCCTTTGACGCACATGAAGTCAGACACCTCGAACTCCGGTTGCTGCTAGATCACAGGGCACTTTTACTAAACTCACAGATGCCCTTAACTGTACAATATTATTCTGATTGTTAGATGAGATAGTAACACGATCCTTCCCAACCTTGGGAATATGAATGGCTGGGATTCTTTCTTTTTTATTTGTATTATTATTACAAACTTACAAGCTTTCAGCTGACAGCAGTTAAAAAGCGCCTTATTAAAATCACGAGATTCATGTCTGTTGTGGTTAGAGGTATTACACAGTCCTATGCACATTACCCTTAAGAAAATGTATTACTAATAATCATCTGGGAGTGTTATTGGTTTTGAGTAGACTTACCATCTTGGCAGCGAGTTGATCTCTTGGGTATATTGGATCGCTGAATAGGAACCATATTTTTAAAGAAAGAAGAAAATCTTTCGAGTTTTTAAGTATTGGATCAGTCCGAGTGCCCAACTGTCTCTTATTTCAGTGGTTCCAGTGGAAGCATTTGTGACAGTCAATGGTAGAGAAATGGAAAGAGAAATAAGAGCATGACAAGATAATGAATAATGTTTTATTTGTGCCTGTCTTGACTTCCAGGCTCAACAGAGAGCAGGAAGTGCACCAGATGGGCCACGTTTCTTTCGGTGCTCCCGAGGCTAATTTAAACTCTTAGTTTTAAATTAAGAGTAACGATGTGCTCACCACAGGCTTAGTGGTTAGCACCTCCAGGATCCGGGTTTGATTCCCTTGAAGCCTTGTGCTTGTGTGCATTGAATTTGCATGTTCTCCCCATGCTTGGTGGGTTTCCTTTCACAATCCAGTTAGATTCCAAATTGGCCGTAGTGTGCGAGTGTGTGTGTGTACCCCGCCGTCTCCTGGGATAGGCTCCAGGCCCCCCGTGACCATGTATACAGGAGAAAGCGGTATAGACGGTATATAGTGGCATAAGCGAGCGACCAAGTGAGTGATTATCACATTGTTCTCAATATTAAACCAGTAATCAAATAAGATTAAGACAGGAAGACGAATCGGGCTCCGGTGGTTCCCATGCTGCAATCAAACATCTCTTTGCCATGTTGGAGAATCTGGGTTGAAAGGTTGGACAGAACTCTCACGGCTTATTTAAATAAGCCAATTATCAGACATGCCTCACAGGAAATGACACCCACTGCCATTAGCGTCTCAGGCGAGAAGCAGGAAGTAGGTCTCATTACTATGATGAATCCACATTTCAGTACACTACACGCACAGTGCTCAAGTGCACATGTCAAGGAGGCAGCCATTTTGCTTTCTACCTGAGAACCCGTTGGGAGTAATGAGGAGAGGAGAGCAAATAAATATACAGTAACAGCCACAAACTATTAAGCACTGTTATTTATACTATTTTAAATGATATATTATAGTTTGTGTACTTGGTGAAAGAAAAAAAGTGAATAAAAGTTTGTTCCAAGAGTGTGTGTGTGTTGTGTGGGAAAGCGGGGGATGGGCACAGTGATAGCAAATTTGCTGAGGTAACTTTCATCTTTGTTGTATGTGTACGTGTGTGTGTGTGTGTATGTGTGAAACAGATTAAGAAAAGGAGAGAAGAGTTGGCGCCATGAAAGCGCACCTGCTGAAGAGAGATGCTCCAATAACCTCTTTTTAACTCTCTCGAAGGACAAATGATATAACCGCAGAGTTTCATTTTCAGCTCAACTCAAGGGAGGGGTACAGCATAGCGATAAAGACCTTCACCTTACTCATGAGACAAAATGAAAGACAGGAAGACCGAAAACAGTGAGAAAGATTGTTGAAAGTCATATTTTTTATTTTTCACTGAGCAGACCACTAATCCATCCAACGAAATGTAGCTTTTGTCCTTAAAAAGAGCAAAGAATTTTTATTAAAAAATCAAATATACAATATATATACTGTATATAGTATCTACTGAACCTTCATCTCTTTTATAAATGATTTCATGAGAACTCATGTTCAGCTACCTAGTCTACAGTACATCAGATAGCAAAGAAACCACATTCACTTCCTCTTAAAACTACCTTTCATATACCTCATGAATAGTTTTTTTTTTTTTTTTTTAGATATAAAGGTGGAGCTTGGCGTAACTCAACAGGAAACATAAATCTAAATTATAGAAACTAGCCAGATCTAATTTTATGGCAGAATTCCAAATCAGTGTTTAAAAAAAAAAAAAAATTATTATAAGGTAGTTTCACAGAATCCTATTTCAATTACCTCAAAGTCTCAGCTTGCACTGATCATTGCTTCTTTAAGTGATCGCCACAATGAACCATCCAATCGGTGGCATACAACTTGGCACAGGTCTTAGATGTTCGGATGCCCTTGCTGATGCAACGCTCCCATTACAGTATGTCTGGGCTTGGGACTGGCACTAAGAATGCCAGGTTGTTTTGACCATATTTGCATGATAACCATATCCACTTTAATTTCTCTCTCTCTCTCTTTTTTAAAGATGATTCAGTATTGCATCATATTTGGATGTTCCTCATTCAAATTTTTTAATGAGAAGACATTTTGCAGTACATCTAAATTGCTTTAACTGGTCAAGTATGTTCCTCATGATGAGTAGTGAAAGGTCTTTAATACTATAGGTACAGTACTATAAACCAAAAGCATCTTGACTCGGTCCTACTATCTTTTAGAAAACAAATACATTTAATAAAACTTTTATAAATCTTTCTGTCACTGGAGTATATCTACCATATACACTGCACCATCCATAACATCCATAACATTAACTACCTGGTTCCCCCTGTGTCATCACAGAGTTCTGACCCATAGAGGTATGAACTCCTGGGCCTGGATTCACAAAGCCTCTTAATCCTTCAAGTTGCTCCTAGTAATGAAATTCTAAGAAAATTCTTAGAATTCTGACATTTTCTTAAAATTTCCCCTTAAATTTAGGACTAAATCTTAGTAACCATAAAAATGATCCATGAAACATCTTAGACCTAAAAACTCACTTTTGCAGTGTGAAAATGGTGCATAATCCTGCTGAAAGGCGCCACCACCATCAGTGAATACGATGAAGGGGTCAGTAATGAAGTTTAGGTAGGTGGTATGTGCCAAAGTGATGTGAACAGGACCCAAGGTTTCCCAATAGTAAATTGGCTAGAGGATTTCACCCTGACCGGTCTGCAGCTACACAGCCATATATACAGCAAGCTGCAAGGCAACCTTCAGCTATTTGTGCTACAGTAGTTCTTCTGTGGGATTAGAAAAAACAGGATAGCCATTGCTCTCCTGGGAATCAATTAGCCTTAGCTGCCAATCACCCTGTCACTGGTTCACCGCTTGTCCTTCCATTGGACCACTTTTGGAAGGCACTAACCACTGCATACCAGGAACACCTTACTGTTTTGGAGATGCTCTGACCCAGTTGTCTAACAAACAAAATGTGGCCTTTGTCAAATCCACTCGGGTATTTACACCTTCGCCATACACCAGTATTATTTCATGCAAAAATATGAATGCTCAATGTTTGTTTCATAGTCATGGACAACTACGGATTACAAATGAATATATATATATATATATAGGCACGAATAGGGTAATTAAATCAGATTGAAGTGCATGGTAATTGATCGGAAGATGGAGGTTTAGAGCCCATCTTGCCTGCTTAGCTCACAAAATGACCCAAAAGATGAACAACTCTGAAAAACCACGACTGATCCTGTTCAAAGCTGAATCACTCAAAAACATTTGCATTCCTCCTCCTTTCCCCGGGTGATATTTGTCGAAGTGTCGGTGCTGTAAGCAAGCTTTCACTGTCATGGTGTCATAGGTTATTTCGAATTCATTCAAACCCACCAGCATAGATTCCCTTCTGTTGACAATCACCATCCCCAACCCACTGTATTCTCAAATTCTCATAATGGCCAGGACAGTTAGTAAGTGAAAGGGAGGGAGAGAGGGCGTGAGAGAGAGAGAGAGAGAGAGAGAGAGAGAGAGAGAGAGAGCACAGCACTGAGTCAGAGATGTGGAGGCTGTTCGAGTGCAGTACTGCACTGAATCATCAGCATCTTATCCAATATATTCCCCCTCAGCTTTTATCACTCCAAACACCATCATCATCATCATCAGGCCTGGGTTATACTGTAACATGTCCCCCGTTCATCAGAAACCAAGGCATGGGAAGGGCGAATGAGATCGGCTGAAGGAAAGATGCACACATTCATTCAGGTGATGAGGAATGCGTTTAATTCTGCAAGACTGTGGGTGTGTGAACCTCCAGGATATGAAAAAAAGAGAGAGAAAAAAAAAAAAAACAAGTGACATGTAATACTATAGAGGATGGAGGGACAACAATAGTAAAAAGCAACAGATGCTTGACATTCTAAGGAGGGCACAAATGGTGGCATAGATGATTATTTGCAGTGGATACGAGATGTTGTTTTAAAGGGTGGAACATGATGTTTGCTTAACTTGAACACACACATCAGCGAGACATAAAGGAAAAATTGAGACGAGAATAAAGACCTTAGCAAATTACCAGTGATCTCAGACGAACAAAATTATAGGGATGCATCGATACCAACACTGGAATCATGTATCAGTCTGATTATACGCACTCGTACTCACTAAAATGCTTCAGTTCAGAACCAATGCTTGATACCAGGTCAGACCTTGTGTGCGTGTGGTTCAAACCTATTGCAAGATCTGAATGTATTTTTCGACCAACAATCGCCACTACACTAAAACTTTCTGTGACATCCATGCATGTTCGATACTAAAGGTATAGTATCTGTATCCTTAGCAAAGGCTAAGGGAAAAAAAATACACTGTACTCGGTATCGATGCATCCCGACAAGATACCCATTATTAATGAGTCTGAATTCATTTACACACAAAAAAAGAAAAACAGAAAGCCATGAAGCATTAACTGCATTTTAATTAAAAACTCTTTTTTTTTTTTTTTTTTGTCCAAGTGCCATGACATACAAAAATCAAGAGTTTACATTTTGACCCAGAATATATTAAATAATTTGGATTCATTACGGGGAGTGAGTCGATATGAAATCTGTTTTTTTTTTCTTCTTCCTTTATGTGCAATTACCATTATAATACATACTATTTACATTCATGTCGATTTTAATTCGCATGAAACATCAAGCATATAATGGGTGAACCAAATACAAACAAGAATGACATTATTGAAAATAATAATAATAATAATAATTATTATTATTGTAATAATAATAAAAAAGAAAAAAAATCAAATTAAACCCATAGAATTCTCATTTTAAAAAATATAACGGTTCTTTTACAATGACATGACAAATCAAGATTGCTTCATTTCAAACATAGGCACATAAATTTATTCAGATCTGAGGCTTGGAGAGACTGGAAGTCTACTTGGCAGCCATCTTCAAAGTGGAGATCAGGCACCGAAAGCGGCTAACGCTCTGTGAGTACTTTTTTTTCTTCTTTCTTTCTTTCTTGTATGTGTAAACAAAATTAGCGGAGACTACAGGGTCAGTGTTTAACCTCAACGCCAGTCCTTTAAATTCCTTAAACTAATCTTTAATCAGCGATGACAAACGTCTTAATGTCTAGTATTGGATCATCCATTATCCTGTTAGAAGACCAGCGCTACTGTACCTTCTGGAAAATCCCTCGGTCTTTAAAAATTAAAAAGAAAAATTAGGCAAGAAGTTTCTTTGGTGTCAATGACTTTCTGGTCTTTTTTTTCTAGTTAGTTTAAATGCGAAAATAAAATTAACTAAACATGGACTGGATTGCGCACCTGATTTTTGATGTCCTATGCAATGGAAAAACAAACTCAGAAAAAAAAAAAAATCTGTAAACCTCCCTCCACCATATCACTCTATAAGTTAACAACATCAACTCACCTAATCTCATTCATCTAATTCTTCAAACTAGGAAAAAAAAAAAATAACAAGGAGCTTATTAAAAAGAAAAAGAAAAAAAAACTAACTAAAAGATGATTTAATTCCCATGTCCGGAGCAGTCCCTTATTCTAAACCCATCGTTAAACTGAACGCTTTAAGGCTACAGGTGCCTATGGCACAACAAACCAACATCCCAGTTGTGTAAGAATGTGAGGTTTCAAGTGATGGATATATCAGTGTCATGTATATCAATATATAACAGTATACATGTGATGTGAACATTCACAATATAAACAAACAAACAAAAAAACAAGCTGTGTTCTGTTACAGCCATTTTAGCAGAGCTGAGATTAAAAGGTTCGAGAGACTCTCGGTGGCGTCTCAGCGACTCCGAGACCATCGCCGGTTGGGCTGAAGTCTCGGGCCGCTCTGACGGATGAGGCTGTGTGGGCCGTTTGTATTTTTAGGGCCGAAATGGCGAGAGGTGACCTGCTTTCAGGATGATCGATTGTCTCGCCCGAAGTGTGCTTGAAAAAGAGGAGCGTACGTAAAGGGAGGAAAGAGCGACATTGCTGAGGAAAACGATGGCGGATTTGGCACGCGGCACCGCTGCCCTGATTTCAGCACTGGAGCTGTTGCAGGTAAGAAATGAAAAAGGGCCTTAAATAATAATAATAATAATAATAATAATAATAAGGATGTTCGAGGTCTTCTGGATATCCGAAGCTCTTTGACTAAAATGATATTAAAACAAGGAGAACTCTTCCCGCCGTTTTCTTTCTTTGATAAAAGGAGGGCTCTGGTTTCTGGAAGACACTGCATATGCTTGCAGGTGTGTGAGCGTTAATGAATGAGAGAGAGAGAGAGAGAGAGAGAGAGAGAGAGAGAGAGAGAGAGAGAGAGAGAGAGAGAGAACGGGCTTTCCTGATGCACCTTTTACCTGCCTGCTTTAAGGCAGAGATGGAGAACACACACACTGCACCGACTTTCCCCGTCTCATGGAGTAACATTCAGCAGTCTAGTGGATTTATTTGGGTAATTGATGGCCAGGCTGATGGCGGCGATGTTCTTCAGGGCCTGCGTGATAAGGAACAAGAGAAAAAGGACATAAAGAAAAGGTGAGAGAGGCGACAGGAGCGATAATGAAGCAAAGTCTTGCAGGTAATACATCTGAGTGTTTTAAACACACCTGTGCTCCTGAGAACACCTACACAGCCATCAGCCACAGTGACTGCTCTGTTGTAAATGTGCACTTCAGATTTTTTTTTCTGCCGTAGGAATAAATAAATAAGCCCCGACAAAAACAAATTCCCGAGCCAAAACTAAAGTAAGTGCACGTTGCGGATACGGACCGGTACACTCTGGTGCATTTGAGCAGCCTACACCGCGTTCTCACACGACAACACAACATGGTCATCTTCCCACCTCTTCTGATCACATCCATGCAGGATAATTACTAAAAGCATACGAGTGAACCACATCCCACCCACACACACACTGTACACACGCACTGGCTCGATGATGCGGGTGCGATTTTAATGGCTAATCCTGAAGAGACCTAGAAGTGCCAACATTTCTAGCTTAAAAAAAAAACCTTAAACAGAAAGAAAGAGAGAGAGAGAGAAAGAGAAAACGATTGTGAACTGATATTTAAGTCAAGTGTTTAAGTCGTCAAGCTTTCAATCTGACTTAAAATCAATTCATCAGTCAATAAATTAATAAAGAATATATATTAAGCTATCATTTCTACTCTGAAAGTCAGGTAAATCTTCTGAACCACAATTACACCAAGTGACATCACACAGGAAAAGGAGGTCATGAACTGCCGTACTAGAAATCAGAAATCCTGAGAAATTAATGCATGAGAGAGAAACAACAACAACAACAAAAAAGAATCTCGTGGCCACAAGATTTAAACTCATGAAATTTCCCCAAGTCAATGTCGCCATCATTCTTACAACTTAAATTTATAAGTTCATAGTTTTTACATTTAATGAGGTATAATTTATACTGTATGATATAATTATTATTAGTGGTGCTAGCGAAGCACTTCTATTATTATCTCACAGCCTTATTTTTATTCCCTTTTTTTCCTTTTTTCCATACAAATGTTTGCCACGTAACTAGTCCCGAACCATTTGTCGTAGACCTATGGTGTCAACGATTATACAGGAATTATACAGGAATTTTAGCATGTCGCTAACATTATGCTAACTATATAAGCATGTTGCTAGCATGATGCTAACAATATTAGCATTTCGCTAATAATATGATTAGCATGTCGCTGGCATTATGCTAACTATATTAGCATGTTGCGAGCATGACGTTTAGCTGATTAGCATGTTGCTAGCATTAGGCTAACTATATTAGCATGTTGCTGGTAACATCATTAGAATGTCGATAACATGATGCTAGAGTGCTTAGCATCTTGCTAGCATGACTCCAAAGTTTTGCCACGGCAAGCACCACTCGCATTTTCTTCAAAAAATATACCTCTCTAGAATTACTGTACAGTGCGTTCAGAAAGTCTCTCTCACGGTAGTGATTGACGTGCTCTGTTGTTGTTACTTAATTACCCAATAACATACGTGTTATTTTATAGTTTAGAACAAAATAATCCAGTTTTATTCTAGTATGTGAAAAATAAATGAGTTCAGCGCAATTAAAAGTGTGACACTTCAAAGATGGTCAAAGAATCTGTTGAAATGTTCCACATTCTGGAAGGCACCTGAGAATGTGGAACGTGTACATATTGCAGTGTTACAGTCAATAAAGAAAGGTGCAGAGAGCAAAAAGCGTATTTAAGAGTTTGTACATGTAATACAGTCTTTACATGTGTGAAAGTGCATACTTCCTGACAGACCACTTCCTGACCAAAAAAAAAAGTCACACATGATAAAATGATAAGAAAATGATAAAATATTAGTGTGACTTTTTTTCTGGTCTGGCCAGGGTGTATATTTCCAAATATCTAGTGCTGAACAGTGTTCCCATTCATCAATATATGCTTAAAAGCTTCATCTTCTTCCTGTCTCATTGTCAATCTGTTCGGCTTTTGTCTCATTCATTCCCCCCCCCGGGCAGTTCTGAATTTACGGCTCACTGCAAACACACGTTGAAAAAAAAAAAACGACAAAAAACACAAGATTCAATTTATTTGAATATCTTCGACCATTCTGAAACGACCTTTCCAAGCTTGTACCAAGCGCATATTTCAGGAATGACTGTTATTAAACTCATAGCAGCAGCACTCTGAAGGAGTATTATTACACTGAAACAACAAAACACAGTCGTGACCGTCTCATTAAATTTTCATGATGTGTCGCGGCCTACAGCAGGTTTTTTTCGTGCATGCAAACAAGCTCACGTGTGCAATGTTTACTGCCTGAGTTTTCTCATGAATCGTATCATTTTCATCTACTTATGTCAACAGACATGAGGAAATGCAGTCACGAATACTCTTGTTCTTATTTCTTTTCCCATAGCACATCGATGCTGGAAATGTTTAAAAGGTTAAAACAGAATTATGTTGTTGGTCTTTCGGCGGCACCTGTCGAGGGGTCGCCACAGCACACCATCAATCCGCACAACAATTTGGCACAGAGTTTACGCCGGATGCCCTTCCCGATGCAACCCTGCCATTTTTATCCAAGCTTGGGATCGATGCATGCAGTGGCTGGGTAGTATGGGGTGTGGCAACCCACTGACGGCGGGGCTTGAAGCAGGATCCTCAGATCCCCAAACCAACAACCTAGAGCCTTAGCCAGAGTCACTTCCAGTTTCATTTTTAAAGAAGCTGGTGCCAAAAGGAATATTAAAAGTTTTTCATCTAGTTATTTCATACCACAGTAAAGCCATTAATATTAAAACCATATAGGACTTGAGTTCCACTTGTGCCACCTTGGCAGCTCTGGTTCCTTGAGGTGTGGCTCCACGGGATTCTGGGGGTGTGCTGTGGTCTCTGATGCTGCGGGTTGTTCACCTGGCAGTAGTGTTGATGTCATGGCTGATTGGTATAAAGTGTTTTCTTTCGATATTTTGTCATGTATTTAAGTCCTTTCCTATATAGATTTCAATGCACTTCCTTTGCTTTTTTTCATCGTGTTTTAGCTCTGTTTTCTGACAATGTAACAAAAGATTGAAAGAAAACACTTTATACTGATCACCCATGACATCAACACCACTAACTAAAACAACAATGATCTGCTCCAGACCAGTAAAGCGATGACAGGATCAAGGGCATCAAAAGGCTTGCCCACCCGGTCTGATCCCACAGAAGAGAGTACCAAAAAAAAAAAAAAAAAAAAAAAAGTCAATGCTCGCCAAGGTAGAAAGGCACCAGAACAACCAGTGCACAAGTCTGCCACGCAACCCGCGGCATCCGAGTATCTGCTGCCATGCCCGGGTCCCAGGAACTACAGCACACCCCCAGGGACCCGTGGAGCCACACCCCGAGGAGCCAGAGCTGCCATGTGGACCCCAAAACCTAGATGGTTTTAATATTAATGGTTTTAACGTCATGGCCGATCAGTGCATTTATAAAATTAAAAGTCCTGGCTCATGTTTCTGCACGCTCTATTTTGGACAGCGAGGTTAAACTGGCTTAGCACTTTGTCCAGCTTGAAAGAACAAATTTCTCCAAGCATCTACAACGATGTGCTATGGAAGTTCTAACACCTCTTGTGATGGACGTTAATTGCAGACTAAAGAAGAGGAAGGGCTTCTTACCTGAGCTGTACGTGTTACAAGTTGTTCGTTGGTTGTGAGCGCAAGCAGATACTCCTGAAGTACGTCTTGCTCCTGAAGAAGACGAAGAAAAAGAAGAAAGACTTCACCACCAAAACTGTAATCTCAAATACTGTCAAACATGTAATTATACAGTGTACAAACTGTTTGAATCTCGGTAAGTCCTAGAAAAACATGCATGTACAGATCACCATGGTAACGTCTACTCCATATCATCCAATGAAATAAACAGTTTGATCAATGATAGCACCCTTAGCCATCTCTTATCTTCTCCCGGTGCTGGTATTTCATCTATTTGTACCACGACAAATTGATTTTCCAACTGCATTTATTCACTGCCGATGAAGTGCAGGACTTGCAGACAGACCAGCTAGTCTGAGATAGATAAGAAGCTTGCAGTGTTTATAAAGAGAGACTAAAAGTGGGAATTGCAGGAGAAAAATGTCGTGCAGGAGACATCGTCCAGATTCAAGCCAGACTTCTCTTTGTCCCGCTATGAGCTCTGTTTAAAACCGCTCGGGTCTTCGTGCCATCTATGGAATAAGAAAGTGCACTGTATATGCCTGAACCTTTCTGTGTGATGAACTTTTACGGACCACTGCTGAGTACTGATTAGTGTTGTGGGTTATATTTTCAGTAACCATGTGCTCAACCTTAATGAGATATACACTGTTAATGGTGGAACAACCTGGAGTAACAGAGAGTCTGACTGTGCTGTCCATACTACATTGATGTTGTGGTGTATCTTTAATGACATCATCAGAGTGCTATAATAATAATAATAATAATACTTCTGCCACACAAAAACACCACATGTTTCCAATACTATACCATGCATGAGTGCAGGTAATACTTAACGAGTACATTCGTACTGATTTCGATTTCTCCTGCATACCACAAAGCGCAATGTCTGGCTAGAAACACTACAAATGCAAGACTTATCCAGGCGAAGTTACTAATCCAAATAACACAAGCTACATCTCAGCCTTTGCCGCAGGTTAAAATCAAACTTCTGAACCGCCACTGGACTGAATAATTTCTCCTAATCGTACCATCAAAAATCCCTCACTATGCCATCTCTTTTATGAAGTGGCCTTTAAGATACAGAAAAACGTGTGTGTGCATGTATTGCATAAGAACTGAGCACGCAGGTAATCACAGACCAGGAAGTATGATGCATAATGACGTCAAGCGGAGTTCTTTTCCTCCTGTAGTTTTAATCCATCTATCGTCAATGCCAATTTGCCCAAAGATTTATTTATTTATTTGTATATATTGTTGCATGACTTCTGTTTAATCTCTGTTTTTGTGTAAAAATGTAATAAAAGGGTTATATATAAAAATATAAAATGATTATTGCAGGTCTTAGTATTAGGCAAATAAATCTTTAGATGAATAACATAATACTTTTTTTCACCATGCCATTACTTATTTAAACAAAGACTGACCAAAAAGACAAAAAAACAAAACAAAATAAAAAACAATTGGGCAATACCAAGTACCCCCTTACTGCTTCCACAACATTTAAGAGGGTAAGTTGCAGCCAGGTGCTGCTAATCATAAACCCTTGATTAACTTCTCATCAGCAGATGTGCAGGTCTCTACAGAAGCAGAGGTTTTGGCAGTTTGCTAGTCAGGACCATCCAGGTGTACGTTAACAATGCAAAGAGGGAAAGACATAAGCATTGGTATTAGAGAATTATTGCTGCATATCAATCTGCTAAGTGTTATAAAATCATTTACAGACAATGTGGAGATTAAAGTTCTACAGTGAGAACGATTATTCACAAGTGGAAAGCTCCCAATCTTTCCAGATTAAAAAAAGAATGTTCCCAATCTTCCCAGGAGTGGACGTCCCAGAACATTCACACCAAGATCTGACCATGCAGCGCTCAGAGAAACAGAAAAAACCCAAGAGCTACATCTCAGACCCTTCAGCCCTCACTGAGCATATTTCTTGTTAAACTTCATGAAATTAGAAGAAGACTGAACAAGTACAATTTGTTTGGAACTGTGCCAGAATAAAGCCTCTTCTGTGTAAAAAGAACATGGAAGCAGAAATGAGGTTCTGATCAAAGCACAAGCCTTCTGGAACAATGTCATATGGACAAAAAAAAAAAAAAGATGGCCTTAATGCCCAGCGCAATGCATGGCAAAAACAAACAGAGTTTCAGCTGAAACACATCATACCCAAAGTAAAGCATGGTGGTGGAGGGGTGATGATCTGGACTTGTTTTGCAGCTACACAGCTACAGGACCTGGGCACCTTGCAGTCAATGAATCAACTATGAACTCTTCTGTATACCGGAGTAATCTAGAAGCAAATGTGAGGCCATCTGTCTGACAGCTAAAGTTTGGTCAAAATTGGGTCATGCAACAGGTCAATGATCCGAAGCACACCAGTAAATCTGCACCCGGAATGGCTAAAAAAATAAAAATAAAAAAATCAAGGTTTTCGAATGGTCTAGTGCTCTATCCAGTTGAAATGCTGTGGTGGGACCTCAACAGAGCTGTGCGTAAGTGAATGTAAAGAAGAATTTCTCCACAATCATGTGAAAGACTGATAAAGTCATACAAGAAACGATTACGTCAAGCTTTTCCTGCCAAAAGTGGATCTGGAAGCTAATTCTTTTTTTTGGATTCATAATTTTGTTAAATAAATAATGGCACAGTGAAAAAAAATATATGTTGTTTGTCTGAGGTTGTATTTGCTTTATACCAAAACCCGCTACAATCAGATGATTGTTTTTTTTATTCAAGGAGGGGGTACTAACTTTTGAGCATGAATGTAAATATACTGACTAATGTTATAGCTACATCTTGGCGCACGAAAGACACACAACAAATCTCTCAAAAACAATGATACAGGGGGTTTGTGGGACTCTGACATTCCTGAGAAACTCAAATACCTTGTTGTGGAAAAGTACTGGTATTGGAGACTCCTTACAGAAAACATTACCTTGTTAACAAAAACATGTTTGTTAATTGTTTTGTACGCCGTTTCATTTAGCTGGTGAAAAGTAAACAGCACTGTGATGAAATCACTATTGTTATCTAGCAACTTCAGCAACACTGTCTAGCAGTGCATTTCTTTTTTTCAATAAATAGTGAACTATTTTACAACATAAAATGTGAGGTCAGTTATTTTGTTGACGCATTGTGATTGACATAATTAACATTTCATGGTTGAGAGTGTGAAACACTTTTATAAGCTGTGTTCAAGTCTAACCGGGACTTGTGATGAAACTCGATGTGAAGCATTGTGAAACTTAACGTGAGAAAACCTTCAGTGAGTGGAACGTCTAATCCTTAAAAATCACTGGATGACTCGTCACCAGGTTGAGGAAGCCTGTGGAAACTGGTACACACAATCATTCCCAGACACCACTTGCGCATTACAGGAACTCGGCTGGGAACTGCCACATTCCCTCGCTCTCACAAGTTTGGGCTTTAAAGGAGTTCCTGGGAGGCCGTGACGCCCATTAGACATGAAGCAGGGTGTTCGATCATATCCGGTGTTCTGAGAAAATCTTCAACTTTGATGGTATCCGAGCACTATGACTTGAACACCCATCATGGATTCATCCTATCAATTTATTAATAATTATAACTGATATCAATCTAGTAATATAATCAATCGTGAGGTAAAACCTGACCCTGAGAGAATGCTTCTCATCCTAATATCCCTAATCACACTACGATCTGAGACGACCCCTACAAGGCTTTTTCTCCGTTTGTCCTCAAAAATGAAAAATCCCACACAAAGTAACTGTATTTGTGCTGGGAAGTGTTTCGTGTGTGTTTCATGTGTTTTGTATGGATATACAGTAGATGCAACTAGCACTCGCTTTACTCTGAAAACCTGTCAAGATGTGCTACTGCCCTCTAATGGAGTGCCTTTCTCCATTCCTCTCTGGCTCTTTCAAGCACACACACTCACCCACACAGTGGACAGGATTAACACAAAGAGTGTGTTCAACTTAAACACTGAGGACTGAGATACATGCAAACTCCCATGATGGTGCTTGGGAATGACCGTGTTATTGTGTGTGTGTGTGTGTGTGTGTGTGTGTGTGTGTGTGTGTGTGTGTGTGTGTGTGTGTGTGTGTGTGTGAGGAACGGAGAGTGAGAGAGGAAGAAGGTGGGTGTGGGGAGTCTCACAGTGGCTTTGGTCTCAGCGATGAAGAAGAGTTCAGTGAGGGCTCGATGAAGAGGCAACAGGACGGTGATGCTGGTGGGATCCTGATTCAGGCCACTCTCCATGGTGGTGAAAAGCTGCCAAAGTGGCCTCAGGAGGGTCAAATCACAGCCCCTGCAACACACACACACATTTTTCTTACTGTATTTCCTTTGTTAGGATTTCCATTAACATAAGTATGAGGGCTGTACCAAAACAAATGCAAAATGTGCAAGTTGTTCAAATTGCACATGTTGGTAGAGTAACTCTTCCTCTATACAAAGGTACTCCTTAACATACACAGTAGTCTCCATCACATGTCATGCATTCCTGAACTCAACACTCAAATCATCTTTGAAGAGGAAGAGCTTCTGTACCAACATGTGCAATCTGAACAATCTATGTTAGTTAATAAAAAAAAAAATTAATAAAAAAAAGCTATGCATTACTTTTGGTACAGCCCTAGTAACAACGATAGAGCCCCAATCAGCCAGAGCAAGCCTTTTCCCTTCTTTTATGCTTTATGTTTTTATGAAAGTCATTTATGCTATGTCCTCAGATACGCGGTGATCCCCACCAAAATAAAAAAACCTTGCTTAGGCACCACACAGACGTTACCAGGACGTGACAATAACTTTAAACTGCATAAACTATTATATTTTAGTTACATAAACATTTATTAAACGGATATTAAAGAGACTATTAGTTTATTCCGCCACACACCAGGACATCAGCATTACTAAGAAGCTCTTTATGTGTTTATTTCATATTAACTACAGAAACTATAAACTGAAACTGAAATTGCTTTCTTAAACAAGCCAAATAATGAGGTTTCATAATCATTTCCATAACATTTCGATTCCTTTACTCGCAGTAATGTTTCCTTCCTTCTGATATTCCGGTCACATTCACATTCTTTCGCCTTAAAATCTGATTCCACACAAAGCAAGAACTTCGTTAAACCAAATGCAAAATGACTTCATGTGTAATTAACCAATATCAAGAAAAAATGTAATTTCTTTAGCGTTTTAATTCAAAAAGTGAAAATCTCAGAGTATATTCTAGAGGCATTACAGTACACTGTAAAGTAAAATATTTTTAAAAATCCAGTATCTCAAAAATATTAGAATGTAACAAGGATTTACAATACAGAAATTCTGAACAACGATGTTCATTATGTACTCAGTGGTTGGTTGGGGCTCCCTTAGCATTAAGTACTGCGATATTACTGAAGACCGGGTTGCTTTAATATCAGCCTTCAGCTCGTCTGTATTGTTGATTCAGGTGTCATGAGCCATTAGAAATAATCATCAAAATGGAAAAATAAAAATGCACTGCATATGAGCTCACTACGTAGTCCGAAATGTTGAAATGTCCACATAAATTGTCCATAATTGTCCACAGCTCATAACTGTATGACATTTGGCAGAGTGATGATGAACCGCCTCAGCTACCTCCAGAGTCATTTCTATGTACATATTCCACATGCTCTAATGCCACAACCAGAGCAAATTTGGGATGCGCATTCGCAATAATTACATTTTCCACTTTTAATTTATCTTCCGAAAAAGTTTATTTGCTTCATATACAGATTTTGTCCAATCGTCAGAAAATCCCAATAACGTCTGGGCAGTGAGGCCGGTTTTCAGCAATACTTTTTACATATCGAGACTAAACTTGGTTCGTGTGTTTAGCAGCATGACCTCATGTTAACAAATAAGCGCCGAGTTAATTTGCAATATGAGACGGCTACAGAAAACAGTAAGCGAAGCGATCTCGCAGCAGCTTTGTCCACACATACACAGGGTTGTTTTTTTCCCCCCGTGCAAAATGCTTTTCATCCAAATGCAAACTTCGAGGGTAAGGACATTTCACTCGTAGAAGCGTGCTCTGCATTCTCTGAATCTCGCTCTATCGCACATTTCAGGTTTCGAGTAAGCCGACATGCGGCTAAAGTTGTAAAATAAAGTTATATCGCCACCTGTTAGTTTGGCAGGCTCTCAAATGTGTGTGCATATGTTTTCATTTAAATAATTCTTTTTTTCTTTTAAGGACAATGGAGGAACAAACTGTTTAAAAATGCATGTGTACGTCTGGGCTACGCCATAATGTACTGCTGCTACTGTCTGTACTACCACAAATTTAAAATATCTCCTTAGGTTCTGGTCTTCGTCATCATTAAGAGAAGTGGAAAATGCATGGCCTGTAAATTGCTGCAAAAAAAAAAAAAAAAAAAAACCTTGATACACACACACACAAAAAACATATTTCCCTATTGTAGGTCATCTATTTCTACAAAAAAAAAAAAACATTAAATCGTACGTTAGGGGAATGAAAGTGGAATATGGGATCTCCCGGCAAATACGCAAATATTATGAAAATTTGGATTAGCATTCAAATGGCAAAATTCAATAGCAGGGGAACATAAAAACACACACACCATATGGTGTTTGTGCATGAGGTCAGATGGGTACATAGATACGAATACTCTTACACACACACACACACACACACACACAGAGTAAAAAGAATGAGATCATTCTATCTTTAATAGGCACAGTCATCCACTGTAATTCAGTGCTCTGGCGGACTGCTGCATCATTTTCAGCCACAGGTCGGCAGGGAGCCATTTGCATGGCCTATTCCTGCAGCTTCTTATTCATCTCACTCCACAGACCATAATATTCTCATTTTAGATCAACACGCACTCAAACACACCCTCACACAGTATACACACACAGCCTGCTGGGGATGATCGTGTCCTGGAGTCCAGACACCATGGAAAACATGCAAATCGTCTCACTGGCATGTGAACCCATCGTCATGGCAACAATCAAGGGAGGAAGCATGCCAGTGTTTTATGCAAAAGCAAAAGCTTTGTAAATCTAAAAGCACAGGCACACAAAAAAAGTCAACTTATTAACTGAGTATTTCACATCCTTCTGAATGGCTATGCACTACATCAGGTAATAATGGAACCCTAGTCTTATAGAAGCTGTTAAATAAGAAAAGGAAAATAAATAAGCACTATCAGATAATCAAATCTGATCTAATATGAGAGGCGTTCAAGTTAAACCGGGACTTGTGATTACATTTCTGGCGGATGAACGATTGACATTAACAGAAGACTTCAAGCACAGTACAGCGTACTCATTATATTACTTGAATGGTGTAAACGTTTTAAAGGAGGCTGATTCTGTCAGAGGTGAGCTTGAATAGGATGGATAGACAGATGGATCGAAAACTTGTCACCAACTTGCGGATGATACGCATCTGTCTGTAGGAACTGTGCACACAATCATACACTGACACCACTTGCACATTAGAGGAACTCGGCTGGGAGTTATCGCCACATCCTCTGTACAGTCCCGATCAGCTCCAAGTAAATTCCACATTTGGGCTATTAAAGGAGTTCCTGGGAGGCCGGCGTTTCAGACATGAAGCAGGCGGTCTGATCATGGTTCTGGGAAAGTACTGAGAAAACTTTCTACCTTGATGGTATCCAAGCACGAGTGAATCACTGGGATAAGTGCATTAGTGTAGCAGGGGATTATATAGCGAAATAATACTGTTTTTATTTAATTATTTTTTTAATTAATCTATTGTTTGTGAATTGTGACCAATCTTCTTCCAGGATTCCTTTTTCAGGTGCTGGCTGGCATACATCTAAAACTTCTATTTGTCGGTCACCTGCAAAATGGAGCGACATAATCTCCGACCTCTAAGCCACGCCCATTTATTGACCCCGCCTTTCCATACTCACCATGACGAGAGCAGGAATATCCAGCTCGACTCGAACATGCACGGAACGCTGTAATCACATAATTACTAGAGGAAATGTCTCGAAAATGACGTGTGGTAACTTTCCCTCTGAGATGTTTTTACCTGTTGTTAATGTTAACCACTTGTCAAACACCGGGAAACGCTGAATGGGTGTGGCTAAACGATTGGCGCATGTGTCACTCCATTGTTCTGGCTGAACAATAAAATGAAGGGGTTGTCCAAACCGCCTCATAAAAAAAAAATAAATTGAAGGTCAGAAGTAAAAAAAAAAAAAACAAGAAAAAAAAAAAAACAAGAAAAAAAAAAAAAAAAGAACAAAGAAAAAAAAAGCACTCTCAATGAGGGTGGAATTTTTTTTTTTAATACAATATGATTTAAGATTGATACCTGTATTTACAACTACAACAACCTTGAGATTTTAATATTTAACATTAGGATTTGCTTTATACTTTTTACACTTTTAAAATACAAAGAAGTTGCTACATGACAAACGGGCATACATTACAGCTGTTCTAACAGCTGTATTAAAGAGTCAATATTAGGCTCAGGCTGTCAAATTAAATGTCGGTACAAATACTATTCAATCTTTCACACACAGATCCTATGTACAGTAACTACTTGATGTTTCAGCTACCATTTCAACCATTTCCGCTACATGAGCCTCATAAAGAAATGTACATGATCATTTAGAATTAGGGGTCAGATGATATCTATAGAAAAATCCTGCTGAAAAAATCTGACCATTTTTCCAGCTTCGTGTCAAGAACAAGATGCAACAAATCAAACATGTTAAATATATACACTATATTTTTTCATCTGTTTGTTGCTCTTTCCACTTTCGGTAGCTTACTGAAACCCCCTTAAACTGATAGACCACAAACAGTACGGTGCAAAAGTCTTATGCAAATGCAAAGATCTGATACGCTTATCTATATAAATAACAGAAACGTTTTGTATGTACTGTACGTCGGTCAGAGCTCGCACGTTCAATGTTATCTCCACGTTTCATACACTGGAGGACGCGAAACCAGTCTCAGAACATTTTCTGTCCGTGCGTCTGCATGTCCCTATGTCTGTCCAGCTGAACGGAAATTAATGAAACTTTCCAATTCCAATTCTCCAGCCATCACCAATTTGCTCGCTCAGATTATCTACATTTTTCCTGCTTTCAACACATCAACCTTACAACCTGACTACTAACTCGCTAGCATATCCTTTCTCAAGAGAGGTATCATTATAATGAGATAATCAATGTCATTCACTTCACTAAACGACTAATATATATGTTATACTGTACGAGTGCATTTGAGCAATAGATTCAGTATGAACGCCATTTTTAAAGCAATTTATTATTGCACGTCCGCTCTAATTTCGGAATTCACAACCGTTTAAACGAGCCTCGACTAGCAGATGCAAATTTATCAGGAGCTGTATGGAAATTTCTCCGGCCTCTGTGTAATCTACCCTCATGCTGCAGTGTTAGCAGAGCAGGGCTTCCAGTGATTAAATTACAGAGCAAATATGCGTCGCTTTGCAAATTAGTACGGAACCTAAACCATGTCCTGTGTTCTTTTAAAACATTTATCACTGGTGTTATGACTGAATGAACAGAAGCGAACAAAAGAGAGAGAGAGAGAGAGAGAGAGAGAGAGATCTAACACATACCACCGAGTAGGACACTGCAGTATCCGCAGGAGCAGGTGAATCGCCTTCAGACGCTGACTTCCTGTCTGACGACAGGCCACGCCCACCTGCCATTCCCAGATGTCTGCCAGCGGCAGATGGGAGAGAGCCTGGTCGTTGGCCAACATCTGCTTCAGGATCTCAAAACCTGAAAAGGAAAAAGTGGCCAAGTCAATTACGAATGTTATTACTTGGATTATAATGTGATATAATGATGGTCAACAGATCTAAATTGATCTGGAACATTAAAACGTATATTAATATTTTGATATTGACTAATCATGAAGATTTTTTATCCGAAATGCAATTCCAACCAGACACAGCATCAGAGGGATTCTCTTGACTAGTGAGCATGATCATGACCTTGACACAATGTAGGTTCAGGGTTGACTTCCCAATGATCCTCATCGCCTAATGGAAAAGTGCTATTAAAGTTCTCATTTGATGTCAGATTTATTTGGAATCTAATAATTATTATTATGATTATTATTGTCAATTATTATTATTACTATTATTATTATTATATTTTTTGCCAAATATGTATAACGAGTGCTTCTGGAAGCGGCACGGTGCCGTAGTGGTTAGCAACGTGGCACCTCGCACCCCGACCGGTCTTCATGGTGTTTCTCACTATTCTTGGTGGGGTTCCTCCAGGTGCTCTGGTTTAAACCCACAATTCAAAGACACGCAGAGTCGGATAACTGGCGTTTTCGAATGATTTGTGTGATTGCGTGACCTGCGATGGAGTGGAACCTCATCCAGGGTCTACCCTGTCTCATGCCCCGAATCTCACTGGATACTGGATGGGCTTGAGGCTTCCCGCAACTCTGAACAGGATAAGCGAAGAAGTAAAAGAGAAGGAGTGAGTGAGAGTAGACAGAAGTCTGAAATATTTATACTGAGGCCCTTGATGTTTGGATTACACAACCAGCGAAAATGGAAAGAAAAAGTTCAGGATGGTAACATTGTTCCCCCTCATCAAAAGAGCTTGTTCTGTTAACAACGGCGCCTTCTAAAACCAGAGACATGAACAAGGCACCATCCTGTGCTAGGAACTGTCCTTTTCTGCATCACGACTCATTTTCCACTATTTACCTCAAAGGCGACGGAAAAGCCTGCGTTGCCAAGATTACCTTAATTCTCCTCCTGCCTGAGATAAATTACTTTAGCTTTCCGTATAAACAAAAGCATTTACACCGCGCATGGGGAAGAAGAAGAAAAAAAAAAAAAGCTATTTGATATTTCTAGACAGACCCAGAATTCCAGCGATAGGGAACAAAGGTGCACCACTCTATTAGTTTGATAATTAAAAGTGGTCAAGGCGCAGGTGAGGAGCGTGCACCTGCTGCTGGCCCAAAAAATGACTAATCAATCACACACACACAGAGGAGGGGAGGCAGAGCTAGTATTGGGTCAAACAACTGTAATGGACGTTGACCGGATCTGGAATGTATTTGACTAAAAATAGAGAGAGAGAGAGAGATGCTGACCAGTTTGGAAGCGTCCACGATGTCCACCAGTCACAGTGAATTTGTAGCCCCACTCTGTATTACTCATGTCTGACACGAATCTGTAGTAAAGAGTGTCCCCTGTAGGAAAAAAAAAAAGAGAACAAAAGAACCATCAAAAATCCAGCAGTTATTACCCTTATTGTTATAACATACAAGCACAATGCAATGCTGACCAGACTGTACTGTAAGCATTCACCCTACATGAACCTTTCAACATTTTATAGTGCTATGAGCTGGATTATCTGGGATTTGATGCCATGCATCTGTATGAAAAAGTCCAAAATACTGAAGTGGCGGAAAATAATTTTTCATTACCAAACTTTAACGACACATTCAACAACAATAACAACAACAACAGAAGAAAGGATTGAAAAAGTGTTTATCCCAATTGTTCTGAAAGCCCTTAATTAGAAAAACATCTTAAAGAGCTGTCAGAACAAAGAAAATCTCTGTGTGCATGGAGTTTGCATGATCTCCCCGTGCTTGGTGAGTTTCCTCCGGGTACACCGGTTTTCTCCCACAGTCCAAACACATGTACTGTAGGTTAGGTTAATTGGCATTCCCAAATTGCCTGTAGTGTGTGAATGAGTGTTTGTATGTGTGTGCCCTGTGATGGATTGGCACTCTGTCCAGGGGGTACCCCGCCTTGTGCCCGAAGCCTCCAGGCCCTCCGCGACCCTGAATACAGGATTAAGCGGTATAGACGATGAGTGAGTGAGTGACCGTTTTTTTTTTTTTTTTTGTGGAAGAGAAATCCCACTTGGAAGGCATGCTAGAAAAAGTACTACATCTGGTGGAAATTCAACCAGGCTCATTACAATGAGAAAAGCCCCAGAGTGAAGCATGGTGGAGGTAGCATTCTGTCATGAACGTGTTTTTTTCCCCATCAGCAAAAACATAGAATTGGGAAAATGGTCAATGCCAAGAGGGATGGAGCCAAATATCGGAAAAAGGCTATTCAGTCTTCAATTACCAGTAAGACCGCAGGCCTTGATCATAACACTCGGGCCAAATATTCATTCAAAGGACTGTACAGGCGCACAAGCTCAATACCTGGTATCTCCACGTCAGCCCATTTGTGATAGGAGCCGCTAAAGGTGTGCAGGTCCTGCTGGAAGTCAGCGCTGCTTGCCAGCTGCAGCTCGTCACAGCCCTCCTCGGTCTGGCAGCGAGAGTCGAACTTCACAGACAGATAGAAAGCCCCAGGGATGTGCACCTTGTCCTGGAACAGTGAAGATCAAGCAAGATGTCTGAGCAAAATTTCTGTTTTAGCACCAGTGTTTCTTATAATCCTGTGATTCACGGCGTTGTGGCAGAATGAGGGTGATATGGAGGTAAAAAGGGTGATTCTTTTTTTTTTGTCACACTGTGCCAGGATGAGGGCAAAATAATGAGGGCAGTTTTGGAACACTATTGGGCAGAACGGAGACAATCTGATGGAAAGACAGACTGAAAGTGAATGAGGGGCAGAAAGGCAGCAGACTGGGCAACAAAGGGGCAGGACGGCATGAACGCTGGCAGACTGAGGACGGAATAAGAATAGAAATGAATCAGAATTGTGCAAAATGGGCAGTATGAGGGCAAAATTGAGCAAATTTGTAAACAGTATGGTGACCAATAAGGAAAGTACTATAGGGGCTATATGGGGCAAAACTCTGCCAGAGAAAAAGGAGCATTTAATGGACAGAATGAGGATAAAATGTTGACATGAAGAATGGGACCAGGATCTGTACAGGGCCAGCATGAGGGGCAGAGTGGTGGGACTATTGGGTCAATACACAGGGGACATACTGGAGGCAGAACAGGGGCAGGCTGGGAGCAGTATGAAAAACAATGGATGCACAATAGTGTAGAGAGATGAGACAGAAGCACAAATCGCATACCTCAAAGTTAGTGTTGTTGTCGTAGGGGTGTTTGGATTCTCGGACCTGCATGGCCATGACAGGCTCCTCCATGAACTGACATGCGGTCAGGGACAGACTGTCCAGCATGCTCTGACTGCAACCTTTTATGACTTTCTTTAAGATCTATAACAGGACAAAAGACAGTCAACATAAGAACAGGGCCAAATACCTTCAGAAAATGTTGCTGTTCCAATACTTTCGGATGAGACTGCAAAACAGCTAATGCAACCAAACTAAGTTGCATAATTAATTTTTTTTGCTAGCTCAGATTGTTGGTTATACGCGTCACACACAGCAGTACCTTCTCCCACAAGGGTTTCTCCTCCAGCTGCATGAGCATGTCGAGGATGTGGGCCATGTGCGAGGCTCCGCTCAGCTCCAAATCATCCTCCCTGATAGGGCTACGGTCAGGCCAGTGTGCCAGCAGGAGAGCCAACACGTGCCGGGCGTACAGGATGCTGATGGCTTCATTGACACGGAACAGGTAGTGACGTACGGCCTTGTTGCTGCGCGCATCCAGTTCCTTGTGCAGCAGCGCTGAGCTCTTGGTGCGTCGCTGCTTGGCATAACTCAGCTGTAGCTCACTTTCTGTGATGGTGATCAACTTCTGCGTCACCGCGTTCGTCTCCTCTGCTGCCGTCTCGCAGCGGCTCGGCTTCAACTGCGAGAAACGAGGAGTGAAAAAGAGCAGAGATCTAATGAAGTCTAATGAAGCAACTTTTTAAAGTTTATTGGGGGGATTTTGGTGAAAAATACTGAACAAATTTTTTTGCTTAAATTTGTAATTTGTCTAGCATTAAATGTTAAATAAATATTCTTTTAAAATTGTACTGTATTTTTTTTTCTGTCACATACATAATGCAATTTTCTTTCTTTTCACTTTTGGGTGCAACCTGACATGAAAATTCGTGAAAGGGAAACCTACAGCGCAGGGGATGATGACCATGTCCGTGTCCACAGCCTTTGCGTGACGTTCGTCCGTGTGCGTGCGTTTAGTAGGCTGCCACTTCTGTGCCAGCGTCCGGATCGTCTCGTCTGTCTTTATTACATCGCCGTCGAATCTGAGGAGTAAAAGAAAGTGTTCTTGGGTCAATTCAGCGCTCTTTGATGAACAGTTAAAACTTGGATTGCGAGCATAATTAGTTCCGGAAACGTGCTTGTCCAATGTGCTCATCTTCAAAGCACTCGTATATCAAAGCGGATTTCCACATAAGAAATAACGGAAACTCTGATGATTCCTCGACAACCCAAAATATCCATATGAAAATAATTAATGCAAAATATGAAATAAAAATCAAAGAAATGAACCTGCACTTTAGCTCTGAAAAGCTTGTGGCTGAACAGAACGGAATCTGTGTCTGGTCATTGGAATCTTCTTCCTTTTGCACGACTTCAACAAGGACACTTGCTTTTGCCTTCTTTTGAGGATTTTGCGGAAATGACATTGCATTGTTGTTAAACAGAATAATTTCCTGCATCTTCCCGGAGCCCGTTGCTGCACTACATACACTAAAGAACATTTTTTTTTTTTATTTACTTTACAGTAGGTAAACTGTACATGGTCACGTGTTGAGTGTACAAACTGTACATGGTTGACTACATGAGTGACACATGTGCACTGAGACTGAGCATGGGAGACGATTACCCACAATCCCGAATGCGCACTAGAGAAGAACCATTGGCTCAGCTATGATGACATGGCGCTCTGCAGAAAACGCGTATACGCACTACTCGTACTGCAAGACCTTGCTCATTTAGCAAGTTAAAATTTATTAAAAAACTGTTGCTTGTCTTGCAAAATGCTTGTACTCACAATCCAAGGTTTCATGGTGTATATACTTCACTTTGATTTAATGGCCTGAAGAACTTCGGTGTCTCAGCTTTATTAAAAACTCCACATATCCAAATGAAAAGACAGCTTACCGTTTCTGCACTTCCCGGAAAAAGGAGTCCGTCCTCTTCATCTGGAGCTCATACAAGGCTCTTAGAATATGTAGAGGAGCGTTTAGAGCATCATGTGTCAGCTGGAAGCGCAGACAGAAACACAAGTATGAATTGATTTAGTGTCTTAACTACATATTCGTGTAAGACTTCATAAATACCATATGTAGTTTGAAAGAATAGTTATCGATTATCACATTGAAGTCTATGGTGTATCCCGTGTATTTGTGTGTCCTGAACAGGAAGACAATGATATTGGTACCACTCCTTACTGAGTTTTAAACATTAAACTCTCCAATGAGTTCATTATTAGCACACAAGCAATGACTAGATGGGTGAAAACAGTTCTCGGTCGAGATGTCACTCTTGACATCCGGTCACGGACAGCGAGGTTTTCCGAAGCGGTGAAAAACAACAAAATGCAATTTGCATACAGCTGTACAGAAGGTGCTTTGAGAAGTGCAACAAGACCCGAGTCTCCCCACGGCAACCCTTGCAAACTTTGCAACCTGTCGCAGTAAAACATTTGTTCCCATTTTTAAAAAACGAAATCTACATTTAATTTAAAATGAAACAATCAAGACTATATACAGTAGTTTACATAACATTTATAATGACTATGATGTCATGATCAAGCTCAGCACAAGCATTTGTTTTTATGAAGAACCTGTGTTGGTCCACGTACTCCGCGTCCATCACTCTCACCTGGAAGCATGCCTTGGTCTCTTCATCCAGCCCCTCGAGCGGGTCGACGTCTTCGGCGCAGCAGCTGGAAAGGTCCAAATCGTGCTCCTTCTCCCTTTCTCGGTCCTCCTCTCTCTCGCCGCTCTCGCTCTCCTCGGCCATGGAGTGGATCTCGCGTTTGGATGAGTACAGCATGATGGAGAGGATCTCCAGGTCACGCAGCAGCCACGTCTTGCTGAAACCGGTCCCTTTACTGCATTTGCGGACCAGGAGCTGCATAAGGCCGGTGCTGTGCATGGCCTCTTGGGTCTGCTCGCTGCCATGCTTCTGACCCCACACACAAACGCACACAGTTTACTCTCTTTTAATCATAAGACTTGTATTTAGAACTTATATTAAGAACAGCTGTTGAGTTAAGTACTGGTTGAATCTGGTTCAGTGTATTTCTAAATGAAGCTCTAAATCTGATAATCATATTCAGACTAATACAGAACATGTGGTAGTGCTTTACTAACACAAAAGAAGATTTTGAGTGCAATCCCTTCGGGATGAATTGGAACACTGACTGCATCCCAATTGCCAAGATGTCCACAAAATTAACTTTTCAAGCCTCAGAGTGGCGCAGTGGTAAAAGCGCTCGCCCTATCATCCGGAGATCGCTAGTTCGAATCCCGGGTGGCGCTGTAACCTCTCGCAGCCGGGGGTCTAGAGAGAGCCGATTGGCCGAGCAGAGGGGAGGGATGAGAGGTACTTAGTGCTCCCACGTTAATCACGGCTCTACAGCCAGTCAGGGTCTGTGAGCTCTCGCAACGGAGGGAGCAGATAGCGCTGTCCTCCGAGTGTGTTACGCTGCCCCAACGGTGCGCGAGTGAGCAGTTCGAAAAGATGCGGTTGGCTGGCGTCACGTGGTTCGGAGGAACCACGTGATAGTCTTCCACCCTCCCGGCTGAGTGGTAGTAGTAGCCTTAATGAGGGAGACCCTAGTGACGGGGAGGAATTGGACACGACTAAATTAGGGAGAAAAATCGGGGAAAAATCCAAAAAAAAAAAAAATAAATAAAAAACAAATTTAACTTTTCATTCAATAAGGACGATTATTGTGATCACATTTCAATTAAAGTCACAGCCTCTGTAACGACAGCACACGCTCCGTGCCATGTATCACCTTAAGGATGCTGTAAAGGCCTTTGAGGGCAAGCGAGAGCACCCAGGTGGCTTCCACTGCCTCCGCCGAGCTGCTCTCCACGCCGGTCTGCAGCAGCTGGCTCACGATGGAGATCAGGTTCTTCAGGTAGTGGCTGGAGAGAGTCAGGCTCTCGTCAGCCTGCATCAGCTGGTAATCCTTCACTGTTGGGGAAGCGGGTAATGAATACCGGTCATAAATAAGTGCACTCAGTCCGAAAACAAATCAATAATCAATGATGTAGTACGTAGTGTGGTGAACAAAATGAGCGTAATATTTCATAGCGTCTGCGTTAAAATCTTAATGTGCACGAGGTTCTCTGTGGTTACTTACTGTAGAATATAAGAATTTCCAAGTTCCTTCTTATAATTACAGAACATAATAGACATACGTACCATTGTGTTTATTTTATTAAAGCATTGGAGCTTTTTCTTTTATCCATCTTGGTGTTCAACACTTTCAGATTTTTATTAATATTGCAGTTGACTGGTTGGCTGATTCTGTATGATGCTCAGGGAAATTTAGTACTGGCACATGCAAATACATACTATAGAGAGAGGATGCTTCAATAATAATTAAGGTTCTAAAAGCATTAATAAACTATAGGCTATTAAAGTCGATATTTAATGGGACGACCCTTTAGACTCGGGTACAGTTTGTGCAGTTTTATAAGAGAATTAGCTACTAAGTTTTACTGAGCATCCTTAAAACCTTGAATGTTTTTTTTTAATAAATAAAAAAATTTTTTGTCTGTAAAGAGGTCTCTTACATAATATGCTGCATATATAAAAATGTCTTCAACCGTATCACATATGGTCGCACAGTGCTGATATTCGGTACAACAGCACTCCCCATCATTTGATATTGTTTGTGATATTTTAATTTAGTTTATTTTTTTTAATCAATTTACAAAATGCAAACAAAATGAAATCAATATTGGTGTGACTACCTTTTGGCTTCTGTACGGATTTTGTAGGCTCAGAGTCAGGTGCATAATTAACCAATTATACCAAGCAGGTGCTAATGCTCATTAATTTCGTATGTATTTATTGAAAAAGAAACAGCTGTGTAGGAGTCCTACATCTGGGTGAGGAACAGCCAAACTCTGCTACTAAGGTGAGGTTGTGGAAGACGGTTTCATGTCAAAGGTCATCCACCATGGCAAGACTGAGCATAGCAACAAGGAAGTTATAGTGCATCAGCAAGGTCTCACCTGGGCAACGATTTCAAAGCAGACGTCGGTTTCAAGATGTGCTGTTCAAGCTATTTTGAAGCAGCATAAAGAAGACATGTAGATTGTAGATATGTAGACGTGGTGGTTGGCCAAGTATACTTAATGAAAGACACATCATGCTACGGCACAGGAAGATGTCCGGCAAAGAAATAATCGCAACCCATTTACTGTCTGGAGAAGTCTGGCCAGAAGTGAGCCTCATAGGAGAATTACAGGCCAAAAGCCATATTTTTGATGTGTAAACAAGGCTAAAGGACTTAACTATGCATGCGAACATAGGAACTGGTGCAGAAATATAGCAGCAGGTGCTTCGACATTTGAAATATTTAGCTGGAGGCAGTTTGTTTGCCGAAGGGCTCCAGAGAGGTTTAATAATGAGTGTCTGCAAGGAACGGTGAAGCATGGTGGAGGTTCCTTGCAACTTTGGGGCTGCACTTCTGCAAATGGAGTTGGAGACTGAGAAATACAAGCTGGATACTCATCTATCATGCGGTACCATCAGGGAGGCGTCTGACGTAATTCTGTAGCTGGACAACAACCGCAATGTCATTAAGAACTACTGTATCTTCAGCATAAGGAAGAACAAGGAGTCCTGGAAATGATCGTTTGGCCCAGAAGGATTTGAGGCAGCCTATATCTACAGATGATGTCCGGTTAGTTCTCCTAGATATTTGGAACAACCTACCTACTAAAAATATATGCAAGTGTACCTGGAGGGAGTGACTGAAGGGTGGTCACACCACATACTGATTTTTCTTCTGTTCATTTACTTTCCATTATATTAACTGTTAAAAATTTATTTTGTGCTTAAATGTTTCTTACAGTTTTTTTTTCTCCCACAGACCTGTGTATACTGTCAATTTCTGTCAATGCAGTAAAAGCCTCACTAATATGCTCATATGTTGTGTTATGAGATCGCGTGTCCCGACTGTATCTCTCTCACCCGTCCTCCTTTTCCGCGTCTTGACGTCGACGACGGCGGCTCGGTTCTTCTCGGTGAAATGTTTCAGCAGGATGATGTTGTGCTGCTCGTTAGCGTTGTCTATGAACACCGACTGAGTTCCCATACACAGCACCTGAAACCACAGCCATTCCCATTTAGATATATTTGGATGATGGTAATTTATGGTTACGCCTTGTCGCCACACATGCCTTTCAAACTTGGACGCTTGTTTAACATAAACCATTTTAATGACGCGGATCAGGTGTACACACGCAGCGCTCACACAGCTGGGACCTGACGGCTCCTTTTACACCCATCGGCACGCTGTTTAACGTGATCTGTGTAGCCCGTCGGGTGTTTAGTTTAAAAACCTTGATAGATTCTTATACAGATTAATTAAAAGGCATCGGTCTGTGTGAGGATCATACCTCGGGGAAGATGACCAGGACGTGCAGAGTGAAGATGTTGGTGCGTTTCAGCTGGTGCGGTAACTGCTGAATGCAATAGCCGGTAAAGCTTGCGATAACGTCGCACCACTGAGGACACGTGTTCAGGTTTCTCAGGATGTCCGCCACTGAGCTGGCCCAGTCCAAACCTATGCGACTGCGATGACACAAGGGTGTAGAAATATCATTCTATGATTTATTACAGACACAAACCTTGAGCTCAAACATACTGTATGAAACATTCACTTGTGTTTACAGAGTCCCAGCCATTGGTAATTATAACGTCCTCCCAAATGGCAAATATTGGTTCAACAAGCGCTTACGAATGAATGTAAAGCAGGATCGGGTGATAATCAGGCTGAGCAACAATAAAACTATCATGTGATGTTCAAAACTAGCACAATAAAATTTAGGAATTTTAAATCAGGTTGCAACTGGAATAAAAATGAACATGAGAAGTGAAACGAGACCTGGTATGTTTTAATTACAACAGAGAATCTCTGACCTGTCCAGGCACACGGCCCCGAGGCTGAAAAGAAGCTGGGTGGTTTTCCAGCCTTGTGTGTCGTTGATCGCTCCATTGGCCGGCGCCAGCAGCTCGTATTTCTCAGAAAGAGCCTCTGTAACGGCTGCGTCTGCCTCAGCCGGCGAGATGCGCAGGAGCAGCTGCCCGAGAAGCCCGAGAGTCAGGTGGTAGGCCTCGTTCAGACACCCCGCGTTGGAGATGACAACACGGAAGAGCAGGGGCAGGATAGGGCTTAGACCGGAGAGGGAAATCGTAGTGCCCTGTGGAGTCAAAGGTCGAACATGTGACCAGGGTTTTATGAAACGATATACTTTTTTTTCACAAAGGATGCTTATTTATAAGCCAGATCTGATAGGATCCTATAAGATTACAGTTGAGTGCAAAATTTGCATCCCTTCTTGAGACAGAAAGGAAATGTATTTAGCAGCCATTTGATGTGTTATTGCTGTATATTTGGGGAAGGGGGTCGATTTTTGCCCCAACCTGCAAGTAACTTTAACTTTAAGGTATTATACAAAAGTAATCAAAATGTTCTTTAAAGTTACCGGTTTGGCTGGTGGCAGCATGGCTGCCAGCAATCCCAGAATCCTCTCCCTGGAACACTCTGCGAACACCTGCTCCTGCAGTGGCCCTTTCGGTGTCCCGTCTTCCTGTTCCTTGTTTACATCCAGGTGTTCAGAAGTGGGAGACGTGATGGTGTCACCGCTGGAATCAGCTGCTGAGAGAGGAAGTGAAGGGCTTAGACTTGTTATTTTTACAGATTTTTCTTCAGTCAAAAACTGTACTCCAGACCGATATATTCCAGCCTTTTCTGGCAACTATTCAATTCAAACTTGACATTTCACAGTGACGTGCTCTCACACCACCATGCACTCTCATACCGCAGTACTCTCTCGTGATCACTCTCTCGTGATCACTCTCTCACATTTATACCTTCTTACACAAACCTTTCTATACTCCTATACACATTTATAGATTCTTCAAACTCTCACTATCCGCCTCTGTACCCTCTCTCGCGCCTGCCTCTGTACCCCCTCCCCATCGCCTGCCTCTGTACCCTCTCTCCATCGCCTGCCTCTGTACCCTCTCTCCATCGCCTGCCTCTGTACCCTCTCTCCATCGCCTGCCTCTGTACCCTCTCTCCATCGCCTGCCTCTGTACCCTCTCTCACACCCGCCTCTGTACCCTCTCTAGCGCCCGCCTCTGTACCCTCTCTAGCGCCCGCCTCTGCACCATCTCTCTTTCACAAGCGATCACAATCTCCCACACATTTCCGCTCTCACGGGCATCACCAAACTCTTTTACCCACCTTCATATTCATTCACTCCATTATACTCTCCTTTACACGCCATCATGCTCTCTCATGGTATTAAAGCCATCTGATGTGACAGAGTATGGCAGTGTGGCTCACCTCTGAACTCTGGAGACAGCGTGTCTTCACTGGACAGTGACGGAGACTCCAGTGTATCCTGGGAAACCAGCCGGCCACGCCCTTCCTTCTCCTCTGTTGACGCCATTTTCAGGAGAGAGGATGGTGGTGAGCAGAGAGCAGCGGTGCTGCCTGGTAGGGAGGATGTGTCGGAGATGCTGAGCTCCTGACTGAGCTCTGGGCTAAGAGGACATGGCTCTGGTTCATTAGAGCAGAGCAGGGACAAAAGAGCTGAAGCGCGTAAACCTAGAAGGGGGTTAAAGAGACAGACAGGCAGGGAAAATGGGCAAAAAGGGCAAAATCTCACTTCCTACAGTTTGAGAAGCATATTGCCAACTCGTGATAAAGAAGAACTTCTTTATAAACTTTGTCGCTATGTCTAATTATTTCTGAAGAACCGGATGGCTACAGTATGTCTTGGATATTTTCCCACACGTTATACCTTTTCCAGTCTGACCCTTCATCAGACACTCAGTGATGAGCTGGGAGCAGCGGCCTTGCAGCGCAGTAGCGTGGCCATGAGCCTCTGTGTCCGTCGACTCGCTCGTCAGATCAGAGGTGAACAAGGCCAGGCTGGCAAACAGGAGCCAGGAGTAGTTGTGAATGTACGGCTGGATGAGCCTGTGCCGATCACTGATGCGGATGGTCACCATGGGGTAGACTGTGATACGATGGGTGGGCAGATGACTGAGGGGGAAAAAAAAATTATATGGAAGAAATTCTTACATGAAGCATTTCCATTAATTTAATTAACATAAATCGTAACATTTCTATAAAGATCATCTGGATGGAATAACAGTAATGCTCTTTACCTGTCTGGGTATTTCTTGGCGTTGTAGCAGCCGAAGCAGAGGTCGAAGTCCTCGCAGACGTTGCAGTTGATCCTGCTGCCTACGATGAGACCCTGGCAGTGATCGCAAGCGTACTCCATGTTCACCATCTCGTGTTCATCCTCGTGGCCTTCAGGCTTAGCGCCGCCTGTTGAGTATCAGCAGAACCGTGAGACAATAAACCCTTCAGGACACCCTAAAAACACTCTCTACTGAGTGCACGAGCTTCTGAGTGGAGCAGCAGAAACACATTTTATGGCGTTACATTATCGAAAAAAAGCTTCCAATATGCCACACTCAGAACACAGCGAGCGCTAAAATTGAAAATCGAAAAAACGCTAAAGTTGAGTTTTCAGAATTTGGATGCATATAAGGAGGTAAAATGTTGCTGTTTCTTAACTTAAAATGCGAATTATTAGCCAAGTTTGGAAAGAAATAGTGGCGATACAGTGGCTTAATGGTTAACACTGTCGCCTTGCACCCAGATGGTCCGGGTTCGATTCCCGGCCAGGGTCGATTCCCACCTCTGTGTGCATTGAGTTTGCATGCTCTCCATGTGCTTGTGGGTTTCCTCCGATTTCCTCCCACAGTCAAAAGACATGCAGATCAGGCTAATAGGAGTTCGCCAATTGCCCACAGTGTGTGAATGTACAGAGTGTGAGGTAGTGGGTGTATGTGCCCTGTGATGGATTGGTACCCCACCTCATGCCCTAAGGCTCCAGGAGTCCTGCAACCCTATATACAGGATAAAGCGATACAGACGATGAGTGAGTGCGTGAGTGAGCGAGTGTTTAGAAATAGCAATTATGGCATATGATGACTTAACAGAGATACATGCTGCTCAGTAAAAACATAGCTTTTTATTTATTTTTGATTAATGTTAAATGTTTTAATAAACTAAATGTTTAAGTGCTGCACTAGAAACTGATGTTATAAGGAAAGGGTTATATTTAAATCAATCACTCATGTTTAATTCAGTTGTGAAAATGCTGAACAAAAAATAAGATATAGATAACATTTTAGTGAACTTTAAAAATTTTTTTTTAACAAAATCAGGGGAAAAAATGTAATATCGCATCGGGATATTTATAAAATCGTGACAGAGAATCGTTATATAAATCGAATCGGCATGTAGATATTGTGATAAAATGCTATCGGGAGGGGACCGGTGCTTCCTATTACTACTGGAGACCCGTGTGAACGTCTAAAAATGAATAAAAAGTGTTTTTTAAATACATCCCCTTTAACAAACACAATTCCTATAGTTGCATTTAACATTTCAGTTCAATGCTAAAGCTGCTATAGATGCTCATTCTCTCACATTGGTACTTATTTCCCAGGGCTACAAAAACATCCTGGCGCTGCTTTGTTACGGCTCTGACAAAAAGAGTTAAAGAGCTGACTCACTGAGGAAGCAGGTCTTGCACAGGTCCATGTCGGTGCACTGCAGACAGCGGTAGCGGTGTCCCGGAGCGATCCTCTCACACCCGTCGCACGAGATCTCCACGTTCAACAGATCGCAGTACCGCGCGATGAACATGTGCATCTGCGGAGAGCAGAGAACGAACGGGTCACGTTCGAATCCTACAAACTGAGCAAAGTTCCACTACTGAGAAGTGTATCCCTTAAACATGCTATAGTCGCTTTTAGTTCGGCCGTTCCCGAACTTGACAACTCTGAACGCTAAGCTTTAACCTCTTTAATCTCTGTGGTGTTCCTCAGGGTTCAGTGCTCGGTCCTATCTTGTTTATATTGTATATGCTTCCTCTGGGCTGTGTCATCAACCGGCAGAAAATTTTATTTCATTGCTATGCTGATGATACTCAGCTTTACCTCAGGATAAATTCAACCTCCTCATCTACTCCGCCATCACCCACTTTGACTCTCTGTTTGGAGGAGGTAAAGTCATGGATGAAGCAAAATTTCCTGCAGCTGAACAGTTCTAAGACTGAAGCTATTTTAGTAGGCACCCCACACCAGGTTAGGACATCCAACATCACTAGCATCACCTTTTCCGGTCAGAATATCCCACTGTCGACATCTGTTATTAACCTCGGGGTTAAAATGGACTCTCATTTGACGTATGATGCCCCTATCAAACATCTGTGTAAGACATCTTTTTTTCACCTCAGGAACATTGCTAAACTGCATCCAGCACTTACATTTGATGCGGACAAGTTGCGTTTGTCTCCTCCAGGCTGGACTTCTGCAATGCTCTACTCATTGGGACTTCTGGAAAAAGCCTTCAAAAGCTGCAATATATTCAAAACTGCGCTGCTAGGATCCTGATGCGGGCACGTAAATATGATCATATTACGCCCATCCTCAAATCTCTTCATTGGCTGCCTGTTTCATTCAGAATTGAATACAAGGTTGCCCTTCTTACCCACCAGTGCATCTATGGTGATGCCCCTCCCTATCTCAAAGAACTTATCACTTCACATGCATCTTCACGAAACCTCCGCTCTGTCTCAGGTCATCGTCTGAAACCTCCAAAGACCAAGCTTCATACCATGGGAGATCGGGCTTTTTGCTCGGCGACACCTAGACTGTGTACTCTCCCTGAGTATCAGAGGATGCCACAGACTGTTGATGATTTTAAATCTGGTCTTAAAACTTACCTTTTTATTAGAGCTTTTGAGCAGAAATAATTTGTAGCACTTTGAGATTTGCCTCAAATATAAAGTGCATTATAAATAAAATGTATTATTATTATTATTATTATTATTATTATTATAACCGCAACACTGATCAACACCCGAATAAATTCTTCATCAGAAATATGTAAGGAGAATTTAAATCCTAATTACAAACATGAAAAGTTTTAAATTATTTGTTATAAATGATCTCACATGGCATCCATGCAGCACGCTAACGGCACACTAGGGGGCGCCACAGGACATACTCTGAATATTTCCGATAGGTAATTCAGTAGCTAATCAGAATAACATCATCTGAACATTCCTTAGTGTGTCTCCTCAACTGCTAACTCAAACTGATAAACAGTAGACCTACTGAGAGAGAGCATGAGTGTATATAAAGCATTTTCCATGGAAAGGTTTTTGTTATGCTGTAAAAAAAAAAAAAGAAAACAAAAGGAGACTTGTGGAAAGTTTGCGGAGTTTGAGGTCGAATTCATTGTAAATATTTGCTAAGAGCTTATGTCTGGCCCGAGCTGTGGAATTAGAACAGGTGTTGACATTTTCGTGGTGTTTACCGAGTCAAGACAAAGAGACTCACTATTGCAAGAGACACATTTGGGACACGATTCGAGAGCCATTTATCTTACTTTTATTCTAAACAGGACACCTGTTAGCCATGCATTCGATTGCTTTCTATGCCTCGCTCTTTTCAAAGCTGCGGGTTTTGAATGCCGGAGCCGAGCCTTCTCTTAATAGCAGCTGGTTGAGGAAAAAAAAGAATGGGGGGGAGAAAAAAGAAAAAGTTGAAAATGCAAAAGTGGCGTTTTTGCATGGCAAAAATCACTGTGCGAACATCGAGTGTTTCTTTGTGTGTATTCAGGTGCGTCTACCTTTCTCTTGTCCTCCGGCGAGGCCTGGGCGATCTTGTCGAACCATTTCTCGAACATGCCGTCCATGCACTCGTCCATCCACTCTGTGTTGCGCTCGTAGTCGGCGATCTCGTCCTCTTCTGTCCACTGACTGCACGAACAGGGAAGCATACATCAGTGGACGGTGAATACACTGAATTATTGCACACTAAAGATTTTCTAAGTAAGCTGATAAATAAGAAATAATTAAACAAACAAATAAATAAATAAAGGACGGACGGATCCGGCAGAGAGCGATAACTACCTGATGGCAATGTCGTGCACGCTGATGTTCTCCTGAGACATGGTGAGAAGCAGATCAGGGAGCATGATGTCTTCAAAAAGAGGCAGGTCAAGAACTTCCCAGCTCATGTCCAGCAAGTGGAGCAGACACGTCTGGACGCACGACAATGCCGGCAGCAGCACCCTGCAAAAACAAAGAATAGACTTTTATTTCATATCGACATGATGTTTCATTTTCTGAAACCAGTTCATCAGGCTCCATAGAGCTCCATATACCATAGAGATCAGACTTTTTCTCCTTTCTCATGTCTGATGTGAATATTATCTTGTAAGCTCGTAAATGATTTTAAGCACCGCACAGATGCAATATGATTGGCTGATTAGATAGCTGCATAAATAAACAGATGTACCAATAAGTGGATGGTGAGCGTATATATAATATTTCTTACATAGAAAAGACCTCAGTGAGAATATATTGGGTTTTAAAAAAGACATTTTCATGTCATTCAAGGTACAGTTCAGTACCTGCGCTAATATAGGCCACGAAATAAAAAAATAAAAAGTTATTTATTTGGGGTTGTGCTACGAGTTTTGTTCTTTCGTCCAGATGCAAACAGATCTTTCGGAAAACTCCATCCTGGTTAGATATTTGAAAACGCAGTTGTCCGTGCTGACGTGTGGACGGGGAAAAACTGTGTTTTTGGCTCGCAAGAGCATTTGATGCATGAAAGTGGTAAAAAAGTTCAAGTTAGAACTTTTTTCAGGCTTCTGATTGGCCAGCATGGCCTTAGTGTTAGAGTTATATCACCACCTTCTGGTTTGGCATGCTTACACAGCGTGCTTTGCATTTTCATTTGGAAAAAAATCGTTCAAGTCAAACTGGGACTTTCTTGTGACCTGAAGACGTGAACACGGCTGACATGCACAGAAGATTACAAGCAGAGACATTTGAATGGTGTGAATGCCGCACATTCGTGAATGAAGATCACGGCTGAACATTCAGCGAGTGGAACGCCTGATCCCTGAAAACTGGCAGATAACTTTGTCGCCAACTTGCATCTGTCTAAGAGAACTGCATTTAGAGAATGCACAATACAGGAACTTCTCTGGGAGTTATTGCCACAAACCTCCTGATCACACGCTAAGCCATTTTGACATGTAGGGTCATTAAAGGAGGTTCTGGGAGGCCAGGCAGTCTGATCATGGCTCTTGAGTACTGAGAAATCTTTCTACCTTGATGGTATACAAGCGCTAGTGAAACACTGTGATAAGTGCTTTAGTGTAGCGGGGGATTATATAGAGAAATAAAGAAAAAAAAGGTTTTTTTTCTCACATAATCGTGGTCTATTATTCTGCGGAGTCAAAAGTCCCGGTTTGACTCGAACACCCCGCCAGAGAGAGGTGTCACATTTTAACATCATTAGGAAGTCAAATGACTTATCTCGGAAAAGAAAGATGCCTCATTCGCACTATCAGACTCGATCTTACTTGTCATTGAGCTTGCTGAATCCTTGCACCGCCTCCACGAGCATGCGAATGAGCTGATGATAGGACGACCTGACCTGCTCCTTCAGATCAGCCCCGCAGCCAGATAACTGGGAGAAGTAACTGTGAACAGTATTAAATGTGCACGCCGGTCAGGAGAATGGTGTAGAATGTTTACATAATTAGGACACTTAATATGCAGCATGTGTAACATTAAACACCACACTTCTATTATTCCACCTTATCAGAAACACAAGAAACAGTTCACGTGAAGCAAACTACTTGTGCACCATGCAATATGAGATCATGTTACACAGCATGGCTTTTTAAAAAATAATATTATGCATATTAAATTGTGCAGTGTTGAATCAACTCAGAGAGCGGTCGTACTTGGTGAAGTCTTTCTGGCAGGCCAGCAGCTCCTGCAGGAACAGAATGCAGGGAGCCTGAAAGAGGTGCGGCTTCCCCAGGGACAGTAAACACTGCTGCACTATGTCCAAACCCTCACACACACTCGTAGCCTGGGACTTTTTTAAAGCGAGAGTCTGGAGAACACTGGACACACAGATGCACAAAAACAGAAGGAATTAAAGAGATAACAAGCTGTTTGATCATAGCATTTGATCATGTCATTCATACACAGTACGTTAACATGAATTATCTACACAGTAGTGTCTAAAAAGTCTAAATGTATATTTTTAAAAAAGCAACTATTATCGATTGCACTTAACAATAACGCACCATAAATGTCGCAATCAGTTCATCACACGCGATTACAATACTTATGTTATAAAATGCCAAGAAATTACCAAGAACGCCCAAAGCTCTCCATCATGCAGCGACCACCGTACTCTACCTGGTCTCGCTGATCGCCATGTCCTTCACGAAGCCGAATATGTGCTTGAGAATTGGGAATCTCTCCTTGACCGACGGCACGGGACGCGTTTCCTCCACCGAGCGGTACGAAAGCAGTCGGAGGCGTCCGCGGCTGAACGGCGCTCTGCGAGAAAAGGCCACCGGCGACATGGGCTCTGCGCCTTGAGAGTGAAGGCTCTCTGTGGATCCTCTGGAACTCTGAGCGCTGGCGCCGCTGGAAGCTCCGGGGTCGGAGATCTGAGTCTCTACCCGTGTAGGACTTTGAGAGGAGGAGGCGGACGGGGCGGCGGGACAGGCCTGGAAATCGCTTTCGGATATAGACGCGGAGTAAGGGAGAGCGGGGGCGATGGGGCTCTCTGCTGGTTTACAGGGATCGGGAAATGGAGGAGGGGGCGCAGTGACGCTGGCAGCGCCGGGGCTGAACCTGAACAGCAGCAAGCTCTTACTGAGGCAGATCTCAGCTGGAGAGAGAAAGAAAGAGAGAGAGAGGCAGACATGGAAAGAGAGAGAAATTCACAAATGTTAAAAATAAATTATATGCTTTATGACTTACAAAGTTAAAATAAATGTAAATGTATTTACATTCTTTCTTTCTTTATAAAAACAAAGAGTACTGCGTATTGCCTGTGTGTACAGGAATCAAACCGGGACCCTAGTGGTGCAAGGTGACAGTGCTAAACACAAATATTTATATTAAATATTCTCTAAGTATTATTAGTATTATTCAGCAGAGTAAAATACTAACCCAAAGACTCTGGAGTAACTTCTCCTTGACTGTCGCCTTTCTCTCCTGTTCCATTCATTTTGACCAGTAGGGAGCGCTGTTTCATCTCCAACTACACAACACAGACATGGATCACTAAATTTTTTTTTTGTTGTTGTTGAAAAAAGTTGATGCATTAATCATGTGAACATATTATTAATGAGTAAAGCTCAGTCTCACCATCCATGTTCTGATGCCATCAGCGAGCATGTAGACCTGCACGAGGTCCTCATTCACACAGCTCTGCCCCTGCTTTAGCACTGGAGGAGGGAAAAAAAGATGGCGACACACAAGGGGTGCGACTTAAAAGATTGTTGGATAACGTGATATCAGACTTATTTGATGTTTCGTGTGTTTAGTGAAAACCAAAAAAAAGACAAATAAATAAATAGATAAACAAATAAATAACTCTTGTACAGGATTCTGAATCGCTCAAGTTCTTTACCGAAGCTCCTGAGAGAAGCCTGGAGTGCAGGGGTGTGGTAAACCATAGCCGCCCAGATCGCGTTTACAGCCTGATCGACCTTTGACCCCGCGGCGATCTCGTTCCTGACCAGCTGCTTCTTGCAAGACAGCATGAGGTTCCGCATGAGCTCCGCCCTCTCATCACACAACTCGCGGGAAGGATCCCAGCGGGCGAAGTCCACCAGGAACTCCACTAGGTCGTCTCCGGAGGACGCGGATTTTATCTGGGGTGTAGGCAAACGCAAAACATTTCAAGTGTGACACGCAGACAAAACAGACTTCATTGGAAATATCGTAATATCCTGTTTGTGTGGACAAATCATAAATCGATCAGAGAGAGAGACTGAAAGATCTAATCTGTCAGTCTGGAAACATCATGGACTGGAATAATGTATCGTAAGTTAGAGTATGAAAGAATAAAACAAGATGAATGAGGTGACGTTTGAGATGATGATCCGTCTCAATCGTCTCGAGCGCACGTACCAGCTGCATGTTGTTGCTACAGTGTTCAGGTTCTCGGCTTCTGGCTGGTCCACTCAGGCCATGCGTGAACACGGGCTTCCACAGAGGAGAGGAAATCACGTGGTTCATCACGGCTGCAGGAAGCTCCTTCACACTGTGAACGTCTGAGCAACCGAAAACAAGACGTGTAGTGATTAATGGACTGAAAAACCAACTAAAGGTTAGAAACTGGTGGTCTGATGAGTGACACCTTGGCGGCTCACACTTTTGGATTCAAAATCCAAAAATCGCTCGAGGATATCATACCCTGGGTGGATTTGAGCGCCATGGTGCGTGAAGCCAGGCGGCCCATCAGTCTCGACACGAGGAGCTGCAGGTCGGAGATCCAAGAGACGCTGATGTCTGGGAGGCCGAACGCCGTCACGGTGAACTTGTAGCCCCACTCGGTGTTACTGCTGTCGGAGTGGAAGAGGAACTGCAGCTGGTGGCCTGCTTTAAACGTGACTTTCTGAAAATAAAGAGTTTCCAGTGGGCTTCATAATGTTCACTTTAAAACATTTTGTAGCGTGAAACAGACTTTGGACATGAAATGTCAAAAATACGGACGATATCAGGTTAGAATGAAGTGCTGTAATAAACATAAAAAAAAACTATTGTATGCAAATAATGAAAAGGTTATCAGCACGTTTTGTCGGTGACTGAGTTTATGACTTACATCACCGCATGATTTTAATTAGGAATACGGATGCCATATTGACTCAGCGGTCCAGATCGAACCTTTATTGGCTGCTCTGCCTGCTCTGGATACCGTGACCGATACGAAGACAATTCCAAGAGTCACTGATAAAAATTTATGGCTCACCTTTGGCCACTTGTCAGAGCCGACTTTCATGTCATAGCGCACTTTGCCTCCTCTGGAATCCGTAAACTCCAAGTAGTCGTACCTGCCAAATCAGGAAAACATTTATTTAAACCCTTACTTAGAGCGACCTACATTTTTATCTCACTGTACAGTCGTGGGCAAAAGTTTTGAGAATGACACAAATATTAGTTTTCACAAAGTTTGCTACTAAACTGCTTTTAGATCTTTGTTTCAGTTGTTTCTGTGATGTACTGAAATATAATTACAAGCACTTCATACGTTTCAAAGGCTTTTATCGACAATTACATGACATTTATGCAAAGAGTCAGTATTTGCAGTGTTGGTCCTTCTTTTTCAGGACCTCTGCAATTCGACTGGGCTGCTCTCAATCAACTTCTGGGCCAAATCCTGACTGATAGCAACCCATTCTTTCAAAATCACTTCTTGGAGTTTGTCAGAATTAGTGGGTTTTTGTTCGTCCACCCGCCTCTTGAGGATTGACCACAAGTTCTCAATGGGATTAAGATCTGGGGAGTTTCCAGGCCATGAACCCAAAATTTCAACGTTTTGGTCCCCGAGCCACTTAGTTATCACTTTTGCCTTATGGCACGGTGCTCCATCGTGCTGGAAAATGCATTGTTCTTCACCAAACTGTTGTTGGATTGTTGGAAGAAGTCGCTGTTGGAGGGTGTTTTGGTACCATTCTTTATTCATGGCTGTGTTTTTGGGCAAAATTGTGAGTGAGCCCACTCCCTTGGATGAGAAACAACCCCACACATGAATGGTCTCAGGATGCTTTACTGTTAGCATGACACACGACTGATGGTAGCGCTCACCTTTTCTTCTCCGGACAAGCCTTTTTCCAGATGCCCCAAACAATCGGAAAGAGGTTTCATCCGAGAATATGACTTTGCCCCAGTCCTCAGAAGTCCATTCGCCAAACTTTTTGCAGAAGATCAGTCTGTCCCTGATGTTTCTTTTGGAGAGAAGTGGCTTCTTTGCTGCCCTTCTTGACACCAGGCCATCTTCCAAAAGTCTTCGCCTCACTTTTGAATGGGTTGCGCTCACAGCTGCCTGCTGCCATTCCTGAGCAAGCTCTGCACTGGTGGAACTCCGATCCCGCAGCTGAAATCCTCTTTAGGAGACGATCCTGGCGCTTGCTGGACTTTCTTGGACGCCCTGAAGCCTTCCTAACAAGAATTTAACCTCTTTCCTCCTATAAATTGTTGATTTAGGTACAATCTTAGTAGCCACAATATCCTTGCCTGTGAACCCATTTTTATGCAACGCAATGATGGCTGCACGCGTTTCTTTGCAGGTCACCATGGTTAAAATTGAAAGAACAATGATTTCAAGCATCACCCTCCTTTTAACATGTCAAGTCTGCCATTCTAAGCCAATCAGCCTGACATAATGATCTCCAGCCTTGTGCTCGTCAACATTCTCACCTGAGTTAACAAGACGATTACTGAAATGATCTCAGCAGGTCCTTTAATGACAGCAATGAAATGCAGTGGAAAGTTTATTTTTGGGATCAAGTTAAATTTCATGGCAAAGAAGGACTATGCAATTCATCTGATCACTCTTCATACCATTCTACCATTGCTATTATAAAAACTTAAGCAGCAACTTTTCCAATTTCCAATATTCATGCAATTCTCATTTGGCCACGACTGTACATCTGAGCACCTAAGGATTAAGAGCCTTGGCTCAAGGAACAACTTGGTGTTGGGTTCTGAACCTAGGACCTTCCGGCCCAAAGTCCAATACCTTAACCACTATCAGTTTTTCCCAGACGACACTTTGCTTTTCTGCGTAATCTGTTAACAACATACACTAGACGGCAGCCGCATCCCATCGTTATGAATTTCGAGAAACGGGACGAGCATACCTCTTCTCTGTCTCGCAGCGTTCGTCAAACTCCACTTCGAAATAGGTGGCGCCAGGACAGAGGAACACGGTGTTCTCGTGTTTGCTGTCCTCGTAATTGTGAGGTGACTCCATGGTCCACGTCCTCAACACTACCGGCTGCTGAGGATGCTGCCAGGCGTCCACGTCCCCCTGTAACGACACGCTCTTCATTCAATAAGCAAGAACTTTAACTGCTTTGACGATCCTCGGAGTGCATTTTTACTCACCTTGGTGCTCTCTTCTACGCCGCCGGACAGCTTCTTGAGCAGCTCCAGAAGAGAGAAGAAGCTCCGGAGAATGATGCAGTGAGGAATTTCGAGAGCACAGAGCTCGAGGAGGAAGATCGCCTACGACACCGACAGCGACACGGTCATCGGCAGATTCGTATTAGGATTAAAAGGCAATGATGGAAGATGTAAATCAAAGTTGTTGGGTTTTTTGTTTTGTTTTTTGCTAGCTTGGCATGGTATATTACAAGCAAACACACACCAGCTAAGACGTACAGTACAATACATCACACTAGTAGTAATTTCATAACATTCTAGCTAGGTCTCATCTATCTCGTTCAAAGTACCTCCGACAGCACTAAATGGCACGCGGAACAAAATGAACTACTGAGGCGTTATGAGTAAGTCAGTACCAGCTGCCTGGTCGCCATGGTGACGATGGAGCTGCCGAGCTTGGTGACGATGTCGGTTACGGGGCACCTCTCCAGCAGGGAGCTCAGCGTGGTCCGGGTGTTGCCCAGGAACTGCGCCACGTCTGTTCAAGATCAAGTACGAGAGCACTTAAAATCAAAAAACCTTAAAATCAAGGGAAAGTCGTGAAAGCGGCACAATCCAGCGTCTTCTCATCGATCAGATCAGGGAGAAGACGCTGACTCAGAGGGCTATAAATAAGAAAAGATCCCAACTGTGAGTCTCATTAACGCTCAATGACGAAGCATTTTAAAAGTTTGTTAATAATAATAATAACAGCTCAGTTTTTTGTCAAAAAGAATGAAAAACAATTTAGTAACAAAACAAAGAAGCAAAAATATATATATATATGCATTAAAAACTGTAATAACATTTTCATTTGATATACTTAAACCTAAATATTTGGTTTGAAACCATATATCAAATTGTTCATGCTGTAGACAGATGTTTAGTGTGGATGCTAATTACATTTGTAGACGTGATTTTTCTGCCATTTGAAGCGACATGACAAGACAACTCTACTTTGACAGGATTTACATGCTATTTCCATTGTTTTCAGGCGCTGAGAAATGGTTCTGTCGTTTCTATAGCAACGGTGGTTGTTATGGGCGCAAGGGTGCTAGCCTGACACACATCCCTCGTCTGCGATAATCAAAGCAATTTTGTTTTGAGTATAGGCCTTGCCTAAGTGAACAACAGTGGCACCCAGGTGGGGACGGGGCTCGAACCCCTGACCATCTGATAAACAACCCAGAGCCTCAACCTCCTGAGTCACCAGTGCACCTGTAAAATGTTATTAAATCTGTCTTTTAACTAAACTAGGCTGTCCCTATTGATCCACCATGTCCGAATTCATTGTCATAAAGACAACTAGATACACTTCCTGGAGAAATTATGGAGCGCAAGGGTGTGTCGCTTTTCCTTGGCAAAAAAACAAAACTGTTGCCTATTCGGTTACAAACATATGAGCCTACTGTATATAGTGAATGTGATATCAGGGTGTGTGCGGGTAATTTGACAGGGCGTGGTTTGGGCCACTCGCTGTAGCCGCCCCTCCTCTACATGCAAATCTCCAGACCACAGAAAATTGAACTACTGCTTTCGCTTCAAAGCCAACGGCACTCCTGTGATGCTATTACTGAGATGGTTGAGGGTTGGCTCTTGGATTGCTTGAAATGGGCAACTTCTTTAAAAAAAAAAAAAAGTGGGACATCAAGTTTAAAAATGTTTAAAGAAAACAAAAAGATCACAGGACGGAAGTTTTACCTAAGTGGTCCAAAAGGTTTTTTTGTTGTTGTTTTGTTTTGGTGTGTGCCCTCACTCTACAAACCCCATTTAAGACTATGGTGTGATTTTTTTATGCCACCCAGTCACCGATTAGACAAACTGGAATTTTGGAAAAAGTGTAAATTGGATCCATTATAAAAGTAATTAAACACAAGTGTGACAGGCAGGAAGGATCAAGCTGCAACTAAAAAGCATAGAACACAGATTTAGACTTTTTTTTTTTTTTTTTTACAAATGAAACACAAATCATGCACCCAGATTCCACAAGATTTGCCGATTATTTGAATAAGAGCTTGTTTGGGTAGAAAACGAGGATGCTTCTATTATAGCTCCAGTTGTTCGCCAAACCTAACTCGTAGTGACGATTACAGGAAGCTGATTTTTAAAAATAATTTCGGCTTACATTTGATCAGGATGTCTCGGGCCAGATCGCTGGCTATGGCTACGCCTCCTTTGAGCTGGAGGAAGCACCAGGAGAGCAAACTGCCCTGCAGAGCCCAGAACAGAGAGAGCAGGACCTTCCGATTGGGTCCGCCAGAGCTGTCCATCATCATCAGCTCACACTGAGACACAGACACAAACACAGATGTCACAGATCAAACATTAAACACTACAAGAAGAATGGAAGATCACACTGGATTCCCCTCCAGAACAGGAATCCAAACTGGATAGAAAATCAAAAATGTCCCTGACCGTTATGATTGATGAGTTTTTCTGTTCATACTAAATCGCATATATAAGATACACACCTCTCTAGTGGCCACGAGGAGCAGCGTGTCCATAACGCTGAGGATGGGGGAGATATCAAAGTCAGCAGGTGCTCCTTTGGGAGGCAGAAGCAGCAGACCACTCGGGTCCTGATCACTGAGAATGAGAAAGCAAGAGAGAGAGAAACATAAATAATACTGTACATTCTATGCTTCATAGAGCCTACTGCACAAGGTTTTTTTTTAAGCCCTCAGTATTGCAAAATGCCATTAATTGAGGTTATACGTCTGTGTTTTGTGCATTTTGTTCTTTACCTGAAATAATTACAGAGGGACTCGAACGTCAGCTTCGCCGACTCGGGCTGATCTTCCTCTGTCAAGTTCTTCTATAAATAGTGAGAACAAGGACGTGAGACACACAGACTAGAACATAACCTTGTGCTCTACGAATCCACACACACATACATACCATCATGTCAAAGAGTTTGTCCCGCCGGCTCTGCTTGTCTGGGTAGAAGATGGCTGCTCCGCTCAGGATGGCCTTCACCGCCTGCTTCCTCAAAGCTTTCTCCAAAGCGGATTCTCCTTCTGGCCCGTCCACGACTGCGCAAAACCAACACAAACGTCAGAATGTCTTACAGAATGTCGCAGATACACTATGATGGAAAACTGCATTAAATCGCTCAGAACAAAAGGTGAAACTAATGTAAAAAACAGTTTAAAAAAATCTAAAATGTCTGTATTTATTTATTCACTAAAATAAAATAAAAAACGTTGTTATTTACTGAAGGTGTCGACGCCCTAGTTTCAGCATGCAGTGTTTTTTTTTTTATTCTTCATTATATATTCTACCTCACATAAAAGTGGCATTAAACACTCCCTATCAAGTAGGGATACGATATTCATACTACATTCTGTACGTTTATTATTTTGCATCACAATGCATGTTACTGAGCTCCTGAGATATCTTTTTAATATTTTATATATGTATATAATAATAAAAACAAATTCATTATCATCATCTCCGACATATTTTTATGCAATAGTAATAGCAACCCACGTCCTCTGTCTTTCTTATTCTATCTATGGATTGTTCGATCATTCTTTCATTCTATACATCGTTAAACACGCTGCACATTATGTTTTATGCCTCAGAAAAATCACCCACACTTAACCTATTGTTAAACTTGCAAAAACAGAAAACCTATGAAGGGCTGTTCGAGTCAAACCGGGACTTTGTGGCGTAGATGTGAAACAGATCGACATTTACAGAACGCTTCGAGCACAGTAAGGTGATGAGACTCTCTTAGCCGCAGTAAAACTCCTGAATGGGAAAAAAAACCCAAAACAAACAAAGAAACAAAGAAACAAACAAAAAATACCTTACACCACCAATAGCACCACTTGGACGTTAAAGAAACCCGGCTGCAACATCCCGTGTATAGCCCTGACCTCGGCCCAAAGGAGTTCCTGGGAGGCCAGAGTTTCAGACAATGTTCGGCCTTGACGGTATCTAAGCTAAGCACTAGTGAAGTACACTGGAATAAGTGCATTAGTATAGGAGGGGATTATATAGAGGAATAAAGGTAGCTTTTACTCTCTCAACTCTCAAAATCAAAAGTCCCGGTTTGACTTGAACACTCCTTAAAAAAAAAAAAAACAATGGAATTGCTGCATGCTTCATTTTAAACACTGTATTACATAGGATTAGGCTTTATTATAATGATTACATAGAGCACTGTTATTGTCCATACCCTGACAGAGGTAATTATAAAGCTCCCCAACAGCCTCAGCTGGATCCACATCTGTGCTCACTGATGCTGCAGATGATGATGTTGATGATGATGTTGATGACGCCATTTTCTCCGACGAGCCCCGAGACTCTGGCAAGGCAGGAAGAGCTGGGAAACAGTTTTGAAGGAGCTGAAGCAGGAGGACCTGGGCTTTCATCGCCTCCTCCCCGTCGCTGAAGGTATACGTTCAAACACAAACAACAGACTTCAGCACCGTTAATAAACAAAACAAAAGGCATGTGTCTAACAAGTCTAACAAACGCCCCTTTGTGTTTTATTCCTTATTCAGATCGGTATACTCACATAGACCTGAGTTTTCTGTAGAAGTCCCAGAAGAGCGGCAGGTTCAGCCCACTGAAGTCTAACAAAGACTTCTGCTTCTGCAGCATCATGTCCTAAAACAACACGCACCCTATCGTTTTGCACTGATCCAAGAAACACAGCCGTCTGGTAATTTGTGTGCGCATTATGTGTGTGTGTGTGTGTGTGTGTGTGTGTGTGTGCACGCGTGTGTTACCATGTCTCGAGTAAGCTGCTGGATGAAGTAGAGAGTCTTTCTGATTAACGTCAGGCTTGTGATCAGGCCGGAGTCGGTCCCCAGCGTGCGAGTGTGTAGTTGCTCCTCCTCCTCCTCCTCCAGTCTCTCAGAATCTGGACACAGGTACCCGCTAAATGCTAGCTGCTGAACCCCGAGCCGCTCGGCCGAGTCCTGCCTCACGCACACGAACTTCACCATGAGGAACTGCGCGAAGACACAAACACACAGGATGACGTTTATCACAAACCTGCAGCAGATAAGCGCACCTGTCTTTGCATTAACAGATTAGTTACACATGTACTGTATCGCCTCGACATGGTTATCTGCGAGGTACGAGGTAAGTAAACGAAAGCTAAAACCATTTCATGATTGGATAGAACTTGTTTAACTCGGCATTACGGTTACCTTAAACAGCTTTTAAAACATACACTTCTAATATTTCGCATCAGGAACGTCATTCGGAATGATATCCAAGGGGTGTTCGTGTCAAACCGGGACTTTTCTCGTGAATGAAGACCGGTTGACATTTAGTGCGGACTTTTAAAAAAATTGGAACGGTGCTAACGTTTTACAGAAGGCCTTACATCATTGATCGATACTCCTGGCTTGGAGCTGGTGAATATAAAGCGAGTGGATGCTCTCAGGAAGAAACAGCTGGTTTGATCACCAAAGGTTTTTGCAGGCCAATGCACAACCTCATACTGCTCACAGCACCGCTTGAACATTATAAGAACTCGGCTGGGAGTTATTGCCACATCCCCCGTACAGTCCTGTCCCAGCTCCAAGTGATTTCCACATGTTTGGGCCATTAAAGGAGTTCCTGGGAGGCCAGCGTTTCAGATAATAAAGGGAGTTTTTACTCTTGTAACCGTGTTCTGTTATTCTGTAAGTCCTGTTTTGACGTGAACGGCACTCGTATTTGCTGTTTAAAAACTCATATTACTTATGGAACTATTAGGTCTTTAACAAATGGTTAGTGAAACATGTTTCTTGAACTTTTATGCTGAAAGGAGGATAACGAGAGAGAGAGAGAGAGAACACCTACATTTGCAACTCGGCACTGCTGTAACTTGATCTCCACGTCGTTCCAGTCCTCCTCCAGCTCAAACCAGCCGACTGGGTTCTCCTCCCTCGTCTCCGTTGCGCCTTTACTGCAAAGTCTAAGAGTTTGTGAGAGAGATATAAGAACCAGAAAGCTCTCTTACTATATTTAAATCTGTGTGGACGAACGATTATTTACACTTACTCATCACATCATGGCAACATCCAGCAGTAATTTCACATTACCAGAAACATCAAGCATGCAAGCGTGACCTACTTGTCTTGGACAAAGTCCTTGTAGTCTTTAAAATCCCAGGAGTCGTACGTCCTGAACCGCTTAAAATGTCGGTCTGCGTCAAAACTCTCCGAGTCGTTATAGGCGAACACCAGGCCACACTTAGCGCCGATGGCTCCTTTACGCACCTGACGAGGGGAGATAAGAGAACGAGAAGTCAAACCAGCACACCGTATGTTCGTATGAAGTAAATGACTGCATCAAATAAAACACACATATGACACGAAGTGAAGATGATGATGATTGAGTGGCCTGCTGGAAGGAGTCTCAGAGCCTCGTATGAGGTGAAACTGTAAGTTAATTAGGTTTTCTTAGGAACCTATGACTGTACATAGCTGATAAAACGTAAGCGATAAATAAAACAAACTTACTTATTGTGTGTTCGTTCCACAATATTAAAATATCTATAATAGCCCCATTCCGGCGAGGCGAATTTTCTCCGAAATCGACACCGATGCAGATTCCGTTACGACCTCTGGAGAGACTCCAGCTCGGTATGAATTCTGACGCGTTCGTCAGCGTCATTTATGCATTAGTATCGATTCATTATTGATTTTTACGTGCATTTCTAGAGTCATTATGTTTTTGTTTTTTTTCCCCCGCCACTAGAGGGCTCCCACATTAAGGATACTACTACCACTCAGTCGGGAGGGCTGAAAACTATCACTCCGAACCACGTTACGCCAGCCGACCGCATCTTTTCGAATTGCTCGCTCACGAGCGTTCACGGTGTAACACACTCGGAGAACAACGCTACCTGCTCCTTCCACATGCGCGAGCTCACAGACGCCCCTGACTGGCTGTAGAGCCGTGATTAACGTGGGAGCACTAAGTACCTCTCATCCCTCCCCTCTGAGAGAGCTCGGCCAATCGGCTCTCTCTAGACCTCCGGCCGCGAGAGGTTACAGCATCACCCGGGAATCGAACTCGCAATCTCCGGATGATAGGGCGAGGGCTTTACCACTGCGCCACTGGAGGTTTTTATTTTTAAAAATAAATAAATAAATCAAAATCAGATCAATTCCCATTCGCCTCCAACACGCTTTCCAACACTTCTCTCTTTATCAATTTTGATGCCTGATATATTTAAGTGAATCTCACAGGCAAACTCTAGCTAAAAAGTAGGGAAAAAAGGGATCGTACTGGTTCCATGTCATGGTTCTACTGTCTCCCCTAAGTCTGACATCACAAACAACATGGCTGCCTTGGAATACAAGTGTCATGATGTTACAGTAGCTTTTGTTGATTCTTTAACCCTCTTATTAGAAGAAAGAAAAAAAAAAATACACTTAAAGTGATGAATCATTTGAGACGGTGCGTGCGGTTCTCACCTTGATTCTGATCTGTGTGACCTGGAAGCACGTCTGATCCTCGGTGGAGAGAATCACGCTCGCTCTGGTTTTCCCGCTTTCTGAGAGAAACCCTGCACAGATAAAACACGTACACATTTCGTACACAATCGACATCTCCTGCATGAGCCTCATTTTAGTGAAAGAATCATTTCAGTGCAGAACACTAAACGTGACATGAGAGTGACGGGCAGTACCATCTCCTGTAGAGGGATCGGTCAGCATGTTCTCCGGACCGCACTTATCATCTCGGCTCTTCACGTCACACGCCTGCAGACGTAGCTGTAGTGTTTTCCCTACGCCAAAGACACAAGAGATTACGCCTAAATAGCACGCTGCGCTGGAGTACACTACACCTTGCAGAGCACTGCAGTGTTTTACATACGGCACATGGCTATCTCAATGTATGATGTATGATCTCCTGTTCACATTGTTACTGTAGTCACTAAGTTGTTACTCTGAACCTGAGAAGAGCAGTGATGTCGGTAAGAGTGTGTTACCGTTGCGGTAGAGCAGGTGGAGGCGCACAGAGGCCATGGAGGCCAGAAGCGAGGAGGCACGGTACTCCCTGTCCACTCGCTCGCACATGCCAGCTAAAGACTGCAGCACCTTCATCACGCTGCCCCGAGCCAGAGCAAACGCCAAGAGAGTCAACTCAGCATCCGGAGTCACGCAGCAACTACAGAGAGAGAGAGAAAAGATGAGAATAAAGAGAAATATGAGAGAGGAATAAAGACAAAGAGAGACAAAGCAATGAAGAAAGAAATAACGCGATGCAGAGAGACAAGGAAAGAACGAGAGACAAACAGATATAAAAAGAAATACAGGAGAGATAGAGACAAAGACAGGCAGAAAAGAAAGAATTTTTTTTTTAAAAGATGGAGCCAGACAGGCAAACAGAAAGACAGAGACATGAAAGAAAGACAGAAATAGACAGACGGAAAGAGACAACGATAAATAGGAAGACAGAATGATAAAGGTGGGAGACAGAGAGAGATCAATGGAGAGACAAAAAGTAAAAATGAATAAACAATTAAAAGAAATAAAAAGTAAAAGTAAAGCAGGAACATTTGTATAGAAAGAAAGAAAAGAAAGAAATATGAGAGAGGTACAGAGAGAGAGAGAAACAAAACAATTAAGGAAGAAATAAAGAGATGAAGGGAAAGAAAGAGTAACAAACGGATAAAAAGAAAGAAAGACATGTATGAGACAAAGAGACAGACAGAAAAACAGAAAGAGAAAGACAAATACATATGAGGGGGGGGAGGTGGAGAGAGAGAGAGAGAGAGAGAGAGAGAGTAATGGAGACAAAAAGTAAAAATGAAAAAATATTAAAGTATTAATTAAAAAAATCAAAGTAAAAGTAAAGCAGGAACATTTTTAAAAAAAGAAGGAAAGATAAAGAGATGAGAGAGGTACATAGAGAGATATAAAAAGAAAGAGAGACAAAGCAATTAAGAAAGAAATAAAGAGATGTAGACAGACAATGAAAGATTGATAAAGAGTGATAAAGAGAGAGAGAGAGAGACAAAGAGACATAGACAGACAGAAATAAAACCAAGAAAGAAAGAACGAGACAGGGGATTGAAAAAAAAAGCAGACAGAGATAGAGAGAGACAGACAGATAAAAAGAAAGAGAGAGACAGATAGAGAGAGCCAGAGAGCACAAAATGGAGAGACAAAAACAAAAAACAGAAAAATAAATAAATAAAGTAATAAAAAAATTCAAAGTAAAAGTAGAGCAGGGGCATTTATAAAAAAAAAGAAGGCATGAAAGAAAGAAAAATAGAGAGAATGATGGAGTTAATCAGATGTGAGTAAACAGCCGCAGTGTGTAATTACTGAGTCGCATCACTGCTGTGTATACAATTATCTCATCACAGCACGACTAACCATTACTGCATGATCAATAAAGAAAAACTGAACATCATCCAGCTAATTAATGACTGCGTGTGTGTGTGTGTGTCAGCAGTGAATTCACACTGCTGAGCAGAGCAGAACACAGAAAGCCGCGTGCGCTCAGACGAAGCCGCTTACCCTGCAATTCGGAGGAGGAAGCCGTCCACCTCTTCCAGGATGTTGGGTGAGAAGAACTTGGGGAACTCGGTCGAGGACGGCGTTAGAGACAGAGGCGGCATGTGCTCTAAGGCTTTTCTAAAGAGTCAGATCAAAACAAAAATCCTTTCAGGACATTCTGTATATAAAAAAAAAAATCTAAATATGGATGAACTACAGCGAGAGAATATCACATGAACAGGGAGTTGAGCAGACAGTGGCCAATAGCTTAGGACAGATGCAGTGACTCACTTTGTGCTCTGTAGGACGGTGTTTGCGAGGGCGGGGTTGGTCTCCATGGATGCCGTCACAAGCGAGGTAAGCAGAGAGAGGTACCAGATGGCCGATGCGTCCGATACGGACACCTCTCTGCTCTTAGTCACCTGGTAGCCCATGGTCTTCAGTCCGTGGATGCGCGTGTCGCAGCCATCGCTTAAACACCGCTTGATGTTGATCTGAACATCTGTACAGATGAAGTACAGGATACTTTGATAATTTTTCTTTTTTATCTTTGATAACTTATTGATAATGTTACCGGCACATCATTTTATGAGGCGTAAAGCACAGCATATTCCATAGCATTGTGTAACTTGCAACAGAAACACTGAATGAGCTAATACTGAAGCTAACAAACGCCACCAAGTTCCAAGAGAAATCACAAATTTGTACACCGTCTGAGGTAATCAAATTAGAATAGCAAATCAAACTTCTTCATCCTTATTACCGTTTTCATCCTTTTTCACACTCTCGTTTCTCTTTTGAATAAGTCAGGAAGTCCACCACACGGGAAAATAATGAGCAAAATCGAATGCTAGGTTACTCTTTGCTAGGTTAATCTGTGCAACAAAGAATCAGGTAATATTTCTGTAAATTTTGTCTCTATAAGGACTGAGACTTTTCTTTGCGTTTTAAACGCTGATGGGAGCTCACATGGCTGAGAGATGTTGGCGTTGTCTAGCAACGGCACGTAGCCTGTGACGTTGCTGGGGATGCGAACGTCTCTGATCTCCTGCAGCGAGCGCCGGCTCTTTCCCACGGACACAGACACCAGCTGTGGCATGTAGCTGTGATCGCTGGAGGCCACAGCGATAGCCAGCCGCCTCAGCACCACATCTGGCTTCAGCTTTAATCTGCAACAGAGTAAACGAGAGTAAAGTTATTGTGTGGCACAAAACCCAGCGGACCCAACATACACTCAAGTTTTAAACTTTTTACTGTAAAGCATGTGCACCTACTGTGCCATGGGTCTTTAATGTAGAAATTAAAACATGTATCACATAAACAACAGATATAGGTTGGATTAATAGGAAATCACTATATTCTTTTAAAAATCCATAGAATCAAAATTGTGTATTTTTTATGGATTTGGAGTCTCTTGGCATTGTAGATACCCAACAAATACTTATGAATACACACTTCTAGTTTGGTGTTTAATATCGTAATATGCTTTAACAATGCATTCTATCTGCTTTCTACGAACAATGTCAGTATTATCTCCAAGATAAAATGTAAGCCTGAACATCAAGCTTAAGCAATGCTGTGCCAGTGGTCAGAACAGAGGTTATAATCATATAATTATATTACAGGCATTTTACGCAGCTGTAATCAGCATGACTGCGTTACTGCACCGGATCCCTCATGAGTCGTTTATCTATCAGCTATTACACGTAGAAATGGTCTAAACAAGCCTGACTCCCGGGATCACAAACTGCATCATGGGAACGGACTGAAGTGAGAGAACTGAACGCTTGGAGACCATGTTAAGTTTTAAACAGGAGAAAGCCGCCATGCCTGATCCAGTGGGAGCGCGCGCTGCCGTCGGACTGCCAGTAGGACACGGTATCACCGTTGGTCATCCTGTGGACGTCTGCGCTGTTCGACGACGCCTCGATGGAGCTGAAGCACTGAGAGACCACCTTGACGCGGTCCACTTCCTGGCCCTGGGACAGCTCCGTCCCGTACTGAATGTCCAGGTCTTTAAGGCACAAAGGAAAGAAGGATAAAAAAAAACAAAAAAACAAATGTAACAGGTTATAGTGAAAAAAGTTTTAATTGTGATATACAGACTTGTAAAAAAAAATTAAAAAGTGAAATCTTGAATCATCCACATTACACTTTCAACACCAAGACATTATCGGTATGATTGTTTTTTTTTCCCCTAAGAAAAGCCCCAAAATCTTTAAAAATAATATTACAATGGTGCTTTATTTCCACAAGGATGGTATTTGTTGGGTGATATTTTTGGTATCCATTGGATCCGTGTTAAAAAAAAAAAAGTGGAAACTCTGCAGACTAATCCATTATTTGTTAATGTGATGCTTTAATGTCTCATCATCATACTTTATATTTCAACTAAACAGGTCTGGTAAGTATGGGGTTGTGATTTACCTTTTTTTTCTTTTTCTAGTAATTAAAAAAAATATCATTTATTATTATTACTATTATTGTTTTCCTCTAGTTTAAATTGTTTTTTGTGTTTGTATGGGGAAAAAAGACCCAAACTTTATAAGCTTGTTAATTTGTTGTAAAGCAAAACATCAAATTAATATTCTTTAAGAGTCTTTTAAGTATCATGTGTTATGTTTTTATCCATAGACATCCATGAGTCAAAGAAGAAAACTGTCTGTCCTCCCTGTACGAGAGTGTGTGTCAGCTCACATGTGTAGAAGATGTGTAGAATCTGTTACTCTACAATGCAGACTTAACAGAGCTTAGCAAAAGATTTAGAGACTGGCTTCATTTGTCTTTGACGACCTGTCTGGCAACTACATTTTTCTAAAAAACAGATTTATAAATATAGACATCCAATCAGTGTTCTAATAACCTAACTTTATCATCAGTACTCTGATTACTGAAGATCTTGATCTTGCCAGCATTGCATCTACCGAGCTTCATTCGTTTTTTTTTCCCCGTCCATCAATCTAAACACACTGACATATTTGATGAAGAGAAGAGGAATGTTAAAAAATAAAAGCCGTCACAATCGTGATATCGGTCCAAGCAGTAACCGCTACCTTTCTCTTTCTGCAGAAGGAATTCCAGGAAGTCCTGCACCACAGCGGCCCTCATGGCGCTGATGCTGTTGTAGCCGTCCAGAATGGGAAAGGGAATTGCGCTGCTTGGGATGCGATTCCTGTGCAGGAACTTCAGGATCTTTGAGGCATGCGCACCTATTCTGTCTTTCGACTTCGAGAAGATGTCTACAAATCCTGCGATGGATGATCAGGGGAAAAAGATGTTAGACATAATAAAAGTGGTAATTTAACACCCTCTGATGTAAAAGAAGAGTGTATGGACACTTTCTTATTCTGACAGGATGGATGTTGGTGGCTAATATTATTTCCCATTGTATTTATTTCACAAACTTATGAGCTACTCCTCAGAATTAAATAACGTCAAGCCATATTGTACAAAAAAATGCCACGTTTTTGGTTACCACTCTGCGGAGTAGATTGATACTAAATTTGTAAATACAGGCCGAAAATCCCAGGACTAGTTCGCAAAAATAGGTTTTGCATATACAAATTTTTCTTTTTAAAGAGGCTTCATGCTCTGGGAGAGCCTTAGGAATCAGTGAAATAAAAAAAATTGTTTATAGGATGCATGATTCATGAGATACAAAGCAATAAGTTAAACCCTGTGTTATAGCGCCACCATTAGGCCAATCAGACCTGGATATGCATGGATAGCATGAAGGAGTGGTACCTACTGACCAGGTTTAATGTCTCTATGACGTACGGTTTGTTAAGTTATAGTCAACCTGTAAAGATGCAAGTTCTTACCTGGGGTCAGAGAACAGGCCTGCAGCTGTCTGATCACGTGACTTAGTTCTCCTTGTAGATTTGCACCGTTACTGTTCTTCAGGGCCATGAGCATGCTCTCGACATCCACAACCCCATCACCCTCGGCATCAAACTGACCAAAAGCCTGTGCAAACACAGAAGGAAGACAGGAGTAAACTTTTTGTGTTTTTGGATTCCCGTGTTTTTCTATATCAGGTCAAGCAATAGCAAGCAAACTATATCAAGTAGACAATCAGTTTAAATTAGTGCTGCACAAATAATAAAAAAATAACAATTTTAATTTGCAGTGTGGACTTATGGACGCAATATGGATGATGCATTTAAACGCAATGGCTTTTGTAAGAATTTATGTAGAGTTTGTGAAAAATTTAAGTCTTTTTCTTTATATATATATATATATGACATTTTTATATATATAATTTAGAGTTGATACATTAATACCTGGCAACCATCCTTTTAATGAGATCATTTGTGCTTTTAGTCTAGATAAATAAGTTTGAATACAAAATGGTGCATTTAAGCATTTAACAGTTATATATTAAATACAGTTTAAATCTTAGTTCCAATAGGTATCAAAATGAAATTAAATGAAATTAAATAAAATAAAGTCCTAATTAAAACTACAGGGTTGTGCTGGGCAATGAATTTACAACATTCATTCATTCATTTATCCTTAGTAACTGCCTGGTCAGGATCACAGTGATTTTAATTAGACTACTATTTTTTTTTTCCAGATTATAGGAAATCAAGAGAATTTGTTGGAAAACATTATAAATCTTCCTTTCATCAGTAGTAATAAAAATAAAAACTATCTAAGCATCCTATTAGAGATCAATTATGAACTAGAATGATGTAGTTGAGGTTAAGGATCTGTCACGCCAAACTGACACACTTAAAAGGAAAATTATTAAAGTTTTATTTGCTTCAAAAAAAAGAAAAAAAGAAAAAGATTTCGAGAATAAAGCCAAAGCTTTTCAAGCAAACATTTAGTGATATCTGTTATTAGAAGAGGCTGCACGGTGGTGTAGTGGTTAGCACTGTCGACTTGCACCGCCACGGGCCATGCCCGGATCCTGTGTCTGTGTGCATGGAGTTTGCATGTTCTCCCCGTGCTTGGTGGGTTTCCTCCGGGTACTCCGGTTTCCTCCCACAGTCCAAAGACATGTAGGTTAGGCTAATTGGCATTCCCAAATTGCCCGTAGTGTGTGTCTGTGCCCTGCGATGGATTGGCACCCTGTCCAGGGTGTACCCTGCCATGTGCCCCAAGTCTCCTGGGATAGGCTCCAGGCCCCCCGTGACCCTGAATACAGGATTAAGCGTTATAGATGATGGGTGAGTGAGTGAGTGAGTGAGTGAGTGTTATTAGAAGACACACTCCCATTATTTCATAAACAAAATTTTAATATGTAAGGGGAAAAGGTTTCCAGTAATTACAGGAAAACGCATTATTGGTATGCTGGTATTGCGTTACTGTAAAGAGTAATCGCTGACTTATTCTTATGACTTCATTCTCAAAATATTGCAATTTTTTTCCTAAAGTGCGATTTCTTTTCTTTAAATATTATGGATTTATTTCATGAATACTGCAACTTCCTCCAGCTTTCCTGATAATATAATTAATTATCCCATTTTTCCTCAAAATTGTTCGACTTGATTCTTAAAACCTTGTATTTTTATTTTTTAAAACTCTGAATACAGTGAACGACCCACTAGATCTCCAGAACTGATTCATGAACTCTAGGACACGTCATGACAAATATCTGAATTGGAACGGTCACGTGAGGGAGAAAAGATGAAGAGAACACAGCAGAATAAAAGGCTGCTCCGGAAACAATATGCATGATGTGGGTCAAATATTTACAAATGCTGTTCAGGAACATGAAAGAGGATGGAGGACATTTTCAATACAAAAGGGTGTTTGAAAGCTTATTACAGAGCATTCAGACAGGGTCCAGATAGGGAGATGTAAACTTTTGAACTTTTTTTTTTTTTACTATTAATATCTTAACAGTCACTATATTACCATTATTTGTTATGAATGAAAATATTACATGTACATATACAGCATATAACAGCAGCTCTGACAGAAAGTGCTGGCTGTACTACAAACCACAGGTTTATATGATTATACTTATTCTAATATTTCACTAACTTCATTTAATCCGAATATAAATATTACAGATTTAAAAAAGTAGTAGTATTTTTCTCTAGCTTTGAGATTAGGTTAGGTTAAGCTAGGCTTCCCGCCTTTTCCGATAAATCACGCCTTTTGCGTTATGATTTGTTACAAGTACTCAATCTCAACTATGATTGGTTAGATGTTTACCACATGTGAAATAATGAGCCAATCAGTGCCCGCTGCTCAGTCAGTGACACGGTGGCCGAAGGTCTGAAGTAAAAACGGGCGGGAAGGAGATGTTCTCACAGAGTTTAACATTAAATTTCATGTGAACGCAGCCAATGTTTGATTAGTCAAACCTACACTATAACTTAAGCCTAGCAATTCACTGATTTTTAAAAAACATTTTTTTAACAATGACAGAGAGAGAGAGAGAGAGAGAGAGAGAGAGAGAGAGCTGCTGAGGAAACTGTACTGTTTGTGACAAGAGAAACTAACTTGGTTTTGCAGATTTTTTTTATACAAAAACCTTTAATATAAAGCACTTCAGGGCATGTGGTTACAGGCAAATGATCAACTTTGCATCTGGATGCCTCACACCACCCTGTTTTTCATGATTGTTTCTTATAAAACATCTAGTCGACTTTTATTCCTTATACTTCATTTGGTCTTAAAGGTACGCACACCTCCTTTAATTCCAAAAATAATACAAGGAGGGTGAATCCTTAATTCCAAGAGAAAGGTTGTAAAATCAGTATAACAGAGACAACAAGTGTGTGTGTTCGCACTTCTGGACTGATCGCTCCCCTTCCAAACCAAGGCAAACCCATGCTATTGTGCAACGAAGCAAAGTCCTCGATAAGACGGCAATAATGTCAAACGTCAATCAATAAACGCAACACAAGCAGGTACACCTACACAGATGACTAGTGACAGGACACGTCAATAAACTGCTTAGATAAGTGAGGCCTGGAGCAGATCCAAGAACATGTCAGTGAAGTGACGACGTCGTTATTACTAAAAACAGACGTGGAGTATGAAAATGACTGAGCAGAATTATCTGGGGGGGGCCTCCAAGGGCCAACATTCAGGTTATGAAAAATGCGCCAAAATGTCCTCAGATGTCCTCTGGGCGCTGGGTCCAAAAGAGAGTTAGTTGATCCCCACAGTACCCATGTCCACAGTTAAAACAACATTAAGCCAGAAAAAAATTATCCATAGTTTGGGGCGAGGACGATTTGAGTGACAACTGCATTGCAGGTGTCAAACCACTAGCTGGCTGCTATACATCATTTCCAACTAACTGGAATCGTTGTAGTTTACCTTAGCAAAAAAAATGTAGGAATTGACACGGGACGACATAAAGTGAGCATATAAATGAATATAAATATCAATAATTAATTCGTCAAAATGTGAACTAACCATCTGTAAACCGGAAAGCGAACCTGTATATTAACTGTGACAAAATTCAACGTTAAGGACGACTCCCTTTCTGAAAATGTCAACCATATAAATCACAAAACGCATTACATAGAGGCATCAAATATTTTGCTAATTTGTATGAAGATGTAGTTTTGCTGATCTGTCTTTGGAGTATGTGCTGTCCGCAGCTCATTTGTTTCATTACCTACAAGTGGGTTTGCAAAAAAAATTAGATCAAAGTGTTTTCCCAATTTTCCTTCCACATCTCCCAAGCAGCCCTGGGAAGGCCTGGTACCGTTTAATCCACATCAGTGAGGTGTGATTTCAGGGATATGTCATTATTTAGTCATTTAAAAATCATCAAAATGAGGACAGCCTGGGAAAATTAATTGGGATTGGCGTTGAATGATGAATGGTGGGAGAAAGCCATATGCACCTTTTTTCCATTTTTCCAAAGCAAGGCTGGCAAAAATCTATCCTGATGTTGAGGACAGACAAAAGTGTCAGTGATTCTGGACAGGGTTTTTTTCCCCCCCCCGGTATGATATCCTATCCACTTGGGGTACAGTTGTAACCGTATCCATTAATTGCTATATTTGGTCCTCCAGATGATTCAGTTCCATGGAGTTATAGTGTTCTCATCTTTGATAACCAGACATTCCATACTTTTACATTGTAGGTTCATTAAGTGTCTCTCCATCTCTCAGTGGATTCAAGATTTATTCTTTTTTTTTAAACTTAAATTTAAACTGAGATATTCTTTTACAAATGGCAAATGGTTATTTTTATATTGGGAATATACAGGTATCGCCTGGTTAAATATTCGAAGTAGGTTATGCACTGGAATGTGTGTATGATCTGTTTGATAAACACAGATCATTCTGAGCCAATGGGTGTGGGGTATGGGGTGTGGTGCGTGCGTGCGTGCATGTTTTTGCTTGTGTTCTAGGTGGGTGGGTGTGTGTTTTATTTTTTTTTAATCTCTGTTGTATAAAATAATATACATATGAATTGATTTTCTTGATATTTTTGCACACGATGTCATGAAGTTTGTTCAATAAAAATAATCTGCCAAAAAAAGAATATTTGGACTGAAAAACAAACAATAATAATCAGACATGGGTATTTTGACACTGACTTGCTTGAAGGACTGGCACTGTTTGAAAAGCTAATGCTTTACAAGTGTTAAACTGACTGAGCCGGGACAGGGTAGTCTCGGTTTCCTGGTCTTGGCTGAAGGCCATCTGCTTCAAGACTCAACATGTTGATGCTTTTCTGCTCAGCGCGGTTGTAATGAGTACTTATTTGAGTTACCGGTCAACTCGGCTCTCCTGCTATTCTCCTCTGACTGGTTGTTTTGGGTTTTTTGTTTTGTTTTTCCTGCACAATTCTATGTAAACTCTACACATTACAGTAGATGTGAAATCCTCAAACCTGCTTGTCTGGTCTCACCAAACATGCCACGGTCAAAATCACTGAGATCCCCCTGTATGATCTCTGATCTGAACTCAAGTGCTTGACATGTTTCTGCATGATTTAATCCTGTTTAGCACCTTCAGCCAAATTCATACTATGGTGCTATGTAAATAAAGTTATATTTTTTTATTTAAAAAAAAAAACAGCTACAGGTGCTTATGCTTACTAAAGAACACTAAAGGTAATGCATAACATCTCAAGTCACACAATCCACCAAACTAAGATATGCAACTCAATGAGTCAATTTTGATTATGTCTCCTTTTATTTTAACATTTCGCTCTATCTGAAACAATACTTCCAGTCTGTTAATTCTGTAATAATTCGCTATCACAGCTTAAACACAGGAATGTTTTAATCCTTTATTGCTGATCATTTAGTCACACAAAATTTTCTTTGACATTCAGGGTGTACGAGGTGTGTATGAGGGTGTATTCTACCTGGCGATGAAATAAATAAAGCTCACACACATAGATACACACACATACACACACACACACACACATACATACACACAGATACACACACACATGTACATACACACACACACACACATATACATATACATACACACACACACACACACACACACACACACACACACACACATACATATACATACACACACACACACACACACATACATATACATACACACACACACACACACACATACATATACATACACACACACACACACATACATATACATACACACACACACACACATACATATACATACACACACACACACACACATACATATACATACACACACACACACACACACACACACACACACACATACATATACATACACACACACACACACACACATACATATACATACACACACACACACACACACATACATATACATACACACACACACACACATACATATACATACACACACACACACACATACATATACATACACACACACACACACACATACATATACATACACACACACACACACACACACACACACACACACACACACACAAAATTAATCAGTGGCTTCAGAACTCGGAAACACATAAAACTGTTTCATTTGCTCCAAGAAAAATCGAAAACTAAAACCCAAGCCCTTGCTGACGATAAAGTGGTTTGTAAGAACAGGCAAAATAACAAAATATGTACTGTCGAGGGAATAACAAGCCAGGATTGAGATTTGTTAATTTGTGCTTTCTAATCATCTTCAAGAGGCCAATTAGGGAATAACTTTTATAGCTGCTATAATGCAAGTGATAACAGAAAATAAGCTTGTTTCATGGATGTGATATAATGGATTTTATATAATATTCATTCATTCATTCATAAAAAAAAATCTGATTGTTGGAGGACTAAAACACTTTGAAGCGGGGATGACTATTTTCCACTGATGTCACCTCACAATCATCCTTTTCTCTGTAGATTGTTCGCTCCTATATTCTTGCATATTCTCCCGAGCTTGCTGTTATTCTCTCATTAACCTGTTGAAAAAACGCTGATCTGTCATTTAGATCTCTATGGATGGAGAACTAAATAGTTGCACAGGACTATTAACTGAAAACCAACAAAGAGGAACCCAAACAAAGCTATTTATCCCTTATCACACTTTTCCACATACATAAGCTCACAGACGCCCAGGATCGAGTAGTGATTGACAGAAGAGAGACAGTAATGCCACTCCTCCCATGTTGACAGCACGGCCAATTTTGCTTTTCTGAAATAATAGGAAAATAGGCTGAAAGCTTTTCTGTTGCACCACTTACAAACCTGCAGCATGCTTTGTCTATGTTACAATTTTTCAAGCATCTTTTGGAATCACAGACATGGTCCTGCTAATCACCACTGTCTATGAAGTTGTGTTGCCAGATAGAGTAGATTTCCATTCAGGTGAACTTTCAAACAGCTTTCCAGGGAAAGTAAACAGTGAAATTTGTACTAAGTAGCGTCATATGAGGCTAAACTTTGGATTACATTCTTGCATAGAACGAGGGAATTTGCACCTTATTACTCACATTTTACTCATGTAAACTTCACAGTCGGTGTGCAGCAAGAGAAACTTTATAACAACCAGGACATATTGTAATATACTTTCTGTTTATGCAACATAATTTGGACTTAAGACAAATGTGGAAAAATCCTGTGCTACAGCTTTTATTATCTTGGGCTTAAAAAAAGGCTTTAGACAATTAATGAAAAAATTGAGATCATGTTAGTTTTTTGTGAAGCAGGTTTTTACAGATGGTAAGTTGTTGTTGTTAGTCTTTCAGCTGCTCAGTCAAATTGGTTGCCCCAGCGGACCATCTGGTCCATGTAACAACTTGGCACATGTTTTTACGCTGGATGCCCTTTCTGACGCATCCCTCCTGGGGCTTGGGCACTGCACCAAGTAGCTGGGGTTTGGGCACTGGGTGGAAACTGAACCTGGACCTTTCACATGGCAGGCGAGAGACCTACCAAAGAGGCACCAATGTCTTCTTTTCACAGAAACAACACAAATCTAAAGTTTTATGATGAATATTGATGATGTACGAGACGTTTTTCAGCACTGCCTAGGTGGGATTCGTCAGTGTGATCTGGCAACCCTGGATGCCACCTAATCCACCTAGTTTGACTCTTGAGACTGGAAATTGGTTCGGGGTTCATATATCATACATCATTTGTGTATTGTAGGAATGAAGCAGAGTGATATAGACTGAATGGAACAGTTATATGGAGTTAAAAGAGTCATGATGTCTGGTTATAGAGTGATGTCCAACCCCACCCTGTTTGGGGAAATCCTCAAACACAGGGAGCTGAGGGCGTGTCCTGTGTGTGGGGGGCGGGACTAATTTCCGGGTTGTTGAATTGTCAACAGAAAAACCAGGCAGATTCACTACATGAGTACAATTCCTATAAATCACTGTTTCTCTGATATATTTTAAAAGAGTTCTACAGGTTTAGTAAGATGTTAAACATTACTTCTCATCTAACAGACTGTATCGATTATACTGACACTTTTGTGATTAGACAGTTGACCTACCAGTTAACTATTAGCAAATCAAACCCTGCTGTGTGTGTGTGTGTTTGTCTTTACCTCCTCGCACTCGTCCCGCTGCGCGTCTCTGCTCTCCAGCATGTCGCAGAACTGCTCGAGTGTGAGCGCCTCCTCGCCGCGGCCGAGCCGCTCCTCCAGCCAGCGCACCAGCGCGCTCTCGTTGCGGGCGATCGCGGACTCGGACACGGCGAGAGTGGCGGTGTCACCGGCGCGGCCCGCCGCCTCTCTCAGCCGCACCTGCTCCATCAGGGCCTCGGGGGACGGCAGACCGGAGCTCGCTGCAGGCGTGTGGCTCGAGCCCCTGAGGCTGCGTCCCGAGCCGGAGCCTCCTCCTGCTGCTGCTGCCGAGCCTCCAGTCCCGGGTCCCGTGGGCGCCGCAGAGGCCGGGCCGCCTTCCGTGAAACTCGGACTCTCCGCCTCGATGTCCTCCTCGTCACCGCTCCCGGTGCCGCCGCTCTCCGCGTTACCCATGACTGATGTCCCGGGTGCGGGCTAACACAAGGGAGGATTTACTCGTTTAAGCTCCGTGTTTCCGTCTGCTTCACCCTAGCCACTCCGCTCGGCTGCTTTCAGTCGGTGTCACTACCGCAAGAGGTGCCAGGGTTACGTGTTTGTCGGCAAACTTCCGTGATCCTCCGTCAGGAGCTGTGCGAGGCAGTGCGCCCTCTACCGCCTCCCTCCAGTACTACACCACTAATCATCATAATTTCAAAATGCATTTTTTCAAAGCCTGATATAATTCAAATTCTCAAATTATCTCCTGGGATAAGCTCTAAGCGCCCCCGCAACCCTGTATGTTAGCAGTATAGAATATGAATAAATGAATAAACAAAGACCGAAACTCAGAAAGAGGTTCCTGTTTGCGAATTCTAAAACAAAGTATACTACACTTTTAGTGCTTTTCTTGTCTTTATTGCTGGTGGCTGTGGGGTAAATCTGTGTTTTGGGGTTGCACATTTTTGTTTGACAATTACCTTGACACAATTTTTTTTATCTTCATTTTTTAATTTCAGAGAATCACCATTTTACCGTATTGTCTTCAATAAGGAAATCTTTTACCATGCTAATTCTGATATGTGCAATAGCATTGCACCAGGGGAGTACTCCAGAAAGCAGGTTATGTGACATACCCGGGTAAGTTTAAGAGTAAGTTAGTGGATATCCTCAACTTTCGGTTCCAAAAACGGAGGTAACTCTCTGGGTATGTTTGTAACCATAGCAACTTGCTCTCTGAAGATAACCTGCTCGGTAGCAGGTTATGTTCCAGGGTAAGTTTGTTTCAGGTTGAGCATGACGTGCGCTTTTGATGAAGAACCCTATGGACGTGGAGGCACAAATTATACTAGTTTCTTTTCGCCGGGAGAGAGTTATAAGACCCTTTTTGATATTTTAATTAATCGTGAGTACGTAAGTAACAGTAACCGTCACCTTAAAATTCCACCAAGTAAAGCTCTATATCGCACTGGTGGCTCAGTGGTAAGTGTTTCGCTTGCCATGTTGGCGGCCCGGGTTTGATCCCCGCGCTGGCTTGTCTGAAGCGACAGCACCAGCAATTTATTTGATTTGCAACAAGTTCAACAAACTCAAAAAGAAGAGCATGTAGCGCCGTTCACACAGTATGTCTGGCACTTAAACACTTTTTACACACACCGTAAACCCGATTAAGTTGTCAAAACTCAAAAAACTTGAGGTAATCAGTTACATCAATTTTTTAAGTAATGATGTTTCCGATTTTAAGTAAACTATATATATATTTTTTAAATAAATTATTGTTGCAGTTGTTGGGAATCGAACCCGGGTCTTTCGCATGGCAGGCGAAACACTTACCACTGAGCCGCCATTGCGCTATAAAGTTTACCTTGCTGGAATTTTAAGGTGACGGTTACTGTTACTTACGTACTTACGATTACTTAAAATAGCAAAAGGTTCTGAATACTCAAAAAGGTCTATTAATTTGACCTAAATTGCAATTATTTACGTTAACAGTAGTCAATGTGTTTAATTACTTTGAGCATTAGGTTTACAGTGTATAATAAAAGGGAAGCCGATGTCAAATGTGCTATTTAATACTCTCACACATTTACTCTGTCCGTTATTTTTTGCCAAGCCAACTCTCTTTCTTTAGCCGATGCAGCCGTGTTGCTTTTTTCATTATCATTGGCTTAAATTCTTCATATGCTGCATTTAAACCTCCAACTCCGTCTCTGTGAAGTATGCCGCTCTCTTTTTTTTCACTTTGATTTTCCATTTTGACTCGTGAAATCGGCGATCCATTGAAAATGTCTTTATGTATGCACCGTGCACGCGCATTAACTCTGGGTAACCAGTAGGAGGTTGATTAAACTTACGTTTCTCAGGGGGTTTGGAACCGACATACTCATGGTATGCGGGTTTGGAGTAAATCAACCCTGAGGTTAAGTTTTACCAAATGGTAAGTTAACCCAGCTTTCTGGAATACCCCCCAGTTCATTCAAGATTACAAAACACACTGTGTCAAACTTCATTAAATAAATTATTAATTTATAATGAATGATAATAACAATATAGGATAATATGATAAATATGTAATAAAAACCAAAATAAAAATATATGAAAGACATTGAAATTCTAAAAGAAATATTTTACTTAATTATATATTATATTGTTAAATGGGGTTGTTTTATTGTCTGAGACAGAAAGAAAGAAAATCAATTATTTTAAAATATAAATCTTTAGCTTTTTGAGATGCAATGTATCCTGGGGGTTACAGATTTCAAAAAGTATATATCCTTCTTTCTATAATTCTTATTATTCTTATTCTTATTATTTTTATTAATAATAATAATCATAATATTTATTATTTATTTATGAATGTCCAAAGTTTCCAATTAATTCAAAACGCATTTTGCTCCTTGCTGAAGAAATAAAAGTAAACTTATCTGGTTATCTCCGTGTTTTGAACACTTTTAAAATTTAAAAGCTACAGTACATGCTCAATATTTTTTTTTTCACTTTATTTATTTCAGACATGCGCAATGCGAGCAACTCAAACCCGGAAGTTCACACTGACGTCACTGCTGTGTTTACAGTAGCCTTGCGTTCATATGTTGCTTAATTTAAGCTAACTTTTTTTCCGTGTCTAAGTTATGTAGTAAGTCTGTTGTAATTAGCAGGATGTTAAAGTATGTCGTGGCGATTCTGTCAGTGAGTTTGGCGTTGTGGAGCGGATCAGAGTGGATAAACCACTGGCTGTTTGAGCTGGCTCGTGCGTCTCACGACTCGAGCAAACTGCTGAGTCAGGGAGAGCTCGCGCTTTATACCGGGAGGGAGGGCAGTAAAGGACTTTACCTCGCTATCTTAGGTCAGGTGTTTGACGTAGAAAAAGGGAGGAAGCATTACGGTCCTGATGGAGACTATCGGTTCTTTACAGGTATTTCTCCAGCACACATTCTACTTTTCACTGGGAACATCACTAGGGGGCGTGGTCGGTGTGCAGGACAATCAGTCCAGGGGTGGAGCTGGACCTTATCCATCGTCTCCTCTAACCCGGAACCTTAATCCTTAAAAATACCATGTATGTTTGGTTCTGCTTAGCCGAGGTAGGAGGAGTTGGATAAGGTCTGACTCCACCCCCTGGATATTTGGATCTACAGCAAGGAGATATAAAGCTGTAGGCTGGAGCACCAACTAATACAGGACAAGGTTGAGATTGAGCCCCTGTTATTAAAGAATGTTGAAGACGCACTCTTGTACAGCCCAAAAGATCTGGGAATCCATTAGTGTCAGGATTGTGTACAAAGTCATAACCCTTGTTGTTTTCATGCATTTTTGTGTTTTCAGGGAGAGATGCATCCAGGGCTTTCGTGACAGGCGATTTTACAGAGGTGGGGTTGACCGATGATGTCTCGGACCTGTCTCCATCAGAAATAGTGGCCCTCTACGACTGGCTGGCTTTCTATCAGAAGGACTACAAACCTGTAGGTAAGATACTGTGGAGTTAAAAAGTAAGAGGATTGACCAAGAAGCTTCATAAATTAATTTGCTTTTCTACTGGCACACACTTACAGCACACAACAGTAGGTATGGAGAACTGGCAGCACTACCAAACACTAACAACCTGAGTGAAAAAAGTGAAAACCTGTCAATTATATGTTAAACAGTTGTGGACTGAGCATGTTCATCAAGTGTGTTTCTTCTGTTTGCTCTACAGGAAAGTTAATTGGTCGGTTCTACAGCGAGAGCGGAAAGCCCACAGACTTCCTGCGGCTGGTCGAGGCCTCTTTGGCTCAGGGGCTGAAACTGAAAACCCAGGCTGAGAAGGAGAACAAGATTTATCCAGCTTGTAACTCAGAATGGAGCGCTGACAGAGGAGGACGTGTGTGGTGCTCCAATAAAAGGTGACACACAGAAACACACCATACAGCCAGGTTCAAAACTCTGAACCTCCTGCAAATACCTGTTTCATTTCTTCGCCACTAGGTGGCAGAAGCATTATGTTTGTGGGCTGTTTCTGAGTCTCAACAAGACATGGTTTAATGTTAGTAGGATGTACAGTCATGGCCAAAAGTTTTGAGAATGACACAAATATTAGTTTTCACAAAGTTTGCTGCTAAACTGCTTTTAGATCTTTGTTTCAGTTGTTTCTGTGATGTACTGAAATATTTACAAGCAATTCATACGTTTCAAAGGCTTTTATCGACAATTACATGACATTTATGCAAAGAGTCAGTATTTGCAGTGTTGGCCCTTCTTTTTCAGGACCTCTGCCATTCGACTGGGCTGCTCTCAATCAACTTCTGGGCCAAATCCTGACCGATAGCAACCCATTCTTTCATAATCACTTCCTGGAGTTTGTCAGAATTAGTGGGTTTTTGTTTGTCCATTCGCCATACTTTTTGCAGAAGATCAATCTGTTCCTGATGGGTTTTTTTGGAGAGAAGTGGCTTCTTTGCTGTCTTTCATGACACTAGGCAATCTTCCAAAAGTCTTCGCCTTACTGTGCGTGCAGATGCGCTCACACCTGCCTGCTGCCATTCCTGAGTAAACTCTGCACTGGTGGCACTCCGATCCCGCAGCTGAATCCTCTTTAGGAGACGATCCTGGGGCTTGCTGGACTTTCTTGGACGCCCTGAAGCCTTCTTAACAAGAATTTAACCTCTTTCCTTGAAGTTCTTGATGATCCTATAAATTGTTGATTTAGGTACAATCTTAGTAGCCACAATATCCTTGCCTGTGAAGCCATTTTTATGCAACGCAATGATGGCTGCACACGTTTCTTTGCAGGTCACCATGGTTAACAATGAAAGAACAATGATTTCAAGCATCACTCTCTTTTTAACATGTCAAGTCTGCCATTCTAACCCAATCAGCCTGACATAATGATCTCCAGCCTTGTGCTCGTCAACATTCTCACCTGAGTTAACAAGACGATTACTGAAATGATCTCAGCAGGTCCTTTAATAACAGCAATGAAATGCAGTGGAAAGTTTTTTACGGGATTAAGTTAATTTTCATGGCAAAGAAGAACTATGCAATTCATCTGATCACTCTTCATAACATTCTGGAGTATATGCAAATTGCTACTATAAAAACTTAAGCAGCAACTTTTCTAATTTCCAATATTTATGTAATTCTCAAAACTTTTGGCCAGACTCTACATGGAATTGTTGATGGAATCAATAATTTTTCATATTTTTAAATACTATGATATGTCTGTAATGATGTATTTATGCAAGAAATCGTGAAAAAGTTATGCATTGCTGCTTTAATGTGTGAGACTGCACAATCTGTTTTTTTGTTTTCCTACAGCGGCGGAGTGCACAGAGACTGGGCTGGCGTTCCCAGAAAGCTCTTTTCACCCGGTTCAGGCAAAGCACGCTGCGTGTGTGTACGACTGAATGATCCTACATCAAACAACCCCAATCTCCAGCAGTACAAAGACTGTCTACCTCAGGCGGAGTTGTGTGTCCTTAGCCAAGACTGAGTGTTCTGAGATTTTCTAACTTTTTATGTCATTAAATACTTTATATTTTAAGCAATCTAATATGGTTTGGCTAGTCTTACAGAATACATTTAAGGCTGTATGTAAGATTTGTTTGATTGAAACCGTTTGGTGGTGTTTCCTTCCTTCATAGGTCTTTAAATGGCTGTGTATGTAGAAAGTCATCAAAACACTATTATTGTAGAACCAGCAGTATGCAAGGTTGGGTTGGAAGGAATCACCACATGTTATCTGCTCGTTCAACCCACCTCCTCTACATCCACAGATTAATTTTCAATCACGTTGTAGAGGCAATCGTGACCCCCAGTTAATATTTACATCAAATGTAAAAACGAGAAAAAAATATTTGTCATTTAAAATGTGGGTGTTGTGGTCCAAATGCCTATTTGGGCTGCATTCAGAGGTGCCTTTCTGTACACTATGAATGTAAAGAGTGATAAAACCAGGTTACTATAACCTTACGTCAGCTGAACGTTCCAATCTGGCCTGAAGTCCCAGATCAGCCTATTCTAAAACATTAATCGCACCCTATCTGCGATCTACAACCATCCGATTACTGTTACAGAAAAAACAATCTTCAGCAAATGTTGAGTTAGCGGCATTCAGCTAGAGGTTGTAACTCCAACCTGAAACAACAAGGAAACTCAGATTTGCAACTCAGAATTTTCTCTCTCTCTGACTGTTACAAAGTACTGATACTGGAAACTCCCTTCCATTAACAGTAAATAAAGATCTTAGGAAAAAAACGTATAAATCGTCCATTTTTATTTCTTAAACAATAACATTTTTAATTCAGTAATCTTTAGTCTAAGAGTATGTGGGACTTTTCTTACCAGATTCAATCTTTAAACACCGTACATTCTTATGAAGGTTGCAAAAGGATTTTAATACATGATCAAAGCAATTTTTTTTAATTTAGTTCCTTTTAAATTACAGCTGATATCTAAATCGTGGATTGTTTTAATTATGCAAATCAGACTATCGTGTAAAAAGCAGCGGCTCCTTCGTTCCATTTGTAAACGATTGAGAAAAGTCACTACAACTCGCTTTAATTGATTTGTTTTTAATCGGCTGATGACCTTAATGTAAAGTTGTCCTCCCTTTCTTGAAAAGGATATAGAGGAAGTGACAGGCTAGATATCTGAGCATACAGATACAACAGAGTGTGCATAAGAGATCGGACAGAGGCAAAGAGCACAACCTGCGCGTAAGTACAAAACAGTTGTAGTGGTCAAAAATAGTATACAATTAGCTGTACAATTTAACATTACCTAGAATGGACTGTGGATTCGCCAACCTTGTCTGTCACATTCTCCTTTTGTACGATCAGAAAAAATAAAATAAAAAATCCAGTATGATAAAGTGCGGCTCTTTAGCTTTTCAGAAAATTTAAAAACAATGTATCAGGCAAATCAAATATAAAAAAAATAAAAATAAACAAAAAAAAGCATGATTTACAGAAATTCAGTAATACGATATAGATCAACTGGAATGTACGCTATGGTGATAGGAATGATTAGGACAGTGCTAAAAAGATTAACGTGCATGTGCATAGTAGGCAACTTGTCATATTTCTGCACCTAAAACCTCAAGCTTACTTGGTAAATGTAAAGGATTTTCGTTTTTTTTTTTTTTTTTTTGCTTTTTGTGCGGGTCACAAACATGTCTTTGTTTAACTGTAAATGTTCTGTATGTGAATATATTTTGAAAAAAATGTTAGAATAAAAAGTGCATTTAATATGCAGATGTTTTTTTTTTTTTTTTACGGATTAATGATGGTGAACCAACAATGATTAAATAACAAACAGTCAAAATCAGATCATTTTCTGAAATGTGCTTGATGTTGAGTTAACCTTGTGTTGCGTTATCTTGAGGCCTTCAGGGTGATCGTTTCCTCTGCAGACCTTGATAGGTGCAAGAAAATTGTAAAGGTTCATAAAGGCTCTTTGTTTTCAGGCATCACTCAGGACAACGTGATTAAGGCTTTAGACCCTCTCAAGAGGAACGAGCAATTATCCCATTGTGGATCGTTCTTCATTCAGATTCCATCGTCCTTCATGTTCAATTCTCGGTAATGTCATGATCTTCAAACCTACGTGTGTTGTGTTTATTACATAAGATGATTGATGTTGATAATTAATTGGTAATTTCTATAGCTCTACAATCGTTCCCTGTGCAGCTTCCCGCGTTATTGTTTTTTTTTTCCTTCAGGCTGGCGGCTACAACACCTACTAGGTCTACGTCCGTAGCGTTCTGCTACTTCAGGGGTTCTTAACTCCAGTCGTGCAGACCCCATATCTTTCTCAGACCTCCATGTTCTTAACAGACCTGGCCCATGCCATGTCATTAAAGGAAAACTTCACCCTGAATCACATTAAACATGTTCATAACGGAAGATCTGTAATGTGCTTAGAGATTCTGGTGCTAATTTGTTAACTGGTACTTTTCATTATTTCTATCAGAAAGCAAACGCTGGATTCAAAGTTCCAGAATATAAGGCAGATACATGACGCACTTGTGCCAAGATACACCAGAGACTTGCCACAGCAATATTAACATACAGATAAGGAAACAGACTAAAAGAATAAAGCGCTGCTGCATCACTCTTTAAGGATAAAGTAATTACCGCTGGCACTACTATCAGTTGTTGTTCAAATGGCAATGTGGGTAACAGAGGGAACCAATAATCAAAGTGAAACTAGTCCATCAAATGAATTTAAGTCCAATCCAATAATGCCAGTCATAAAATTAAATCGTTTGCACCATTGAAAATGGCATGTTGATTATAAACATTAATATGTACATCATTCAGGGTTGATTTTCCTTAAATAATTAGCCGACCGGATCAGGTTAGTCACAGAATACAGGGTCCTCAAGATCAGAGCCAAGAACTCCTGCACTACTTTAATTTTGATCCTTTATGTGTCTTCACTAGAACATACATACACAGTTGTTTTGTTCGGAAATGTCTGCAATAGTAGTAGTAGTAGTAATTGTGGTCCGTACATGTAGTCCATTCTTTCAGTCTCCACCTTTTTAACCATCTCGGGCCGGTTTAGTGCGCGTATCATCCACGCCCTGTTAGTGTGTTAGGAAACTCCACCCAAAGTTAGCACGTCGAAGCAAATGTCGCACACGCGGACTGGCTTGTTCAGGTCGAATTTGATGATGGGGATCTCCTTGACGGAACACTTGTGGCAGAGCAGGCGGCCACAGTGGCGGCTAGAGGGATAAGAGGAAAGGGCCGGGTCAGAGCGACAGACGTAGATAAAAAAATACAAAAAAATAGAGAGAGAAGACTTTTCTAAGTACATACCAGTGATGCTTTCTTGTAGTGACTCCAAATTTGGCGGCACATTCGTAACAGTTGGATCCGTCACACCAAGGGGGCTCTTTGGACAGCATGTCTGATTAAAAAGAAAAAGGAAAAACAGTTGATTTAAACCATGATCTATGAATAGCGAATGTTAACGCTCCGAGTTACTGATCAGGAGGTCGGTGGTTCAAGCCCCACCTCCACCAAATTGCTACTGTTGGGTAATCATATCTGCTCCAGAGGCGCTGACCCTACGCTCTGACACCATCTTCTGCGATATGCAAAGAAAGGACTTTACTATGCAATAATGTATGTGTGACAAAAAGGCTTAACGTGAACTTTTTATCTTAAGGCATTTCCCCTTATATAAAATCTCTTTCTGAATCTTTTTATTTCAGACCAAAGATTGCTTTAAAAACTAACAACAAAAGGCTGAATAGAACTTGTTCTCATGCATGCAAGATGGGATTCTTCACATAAAAATGTTACTAATAAATATTACACCATCTGCTAGTTTGCCTACAGATACAGATATTTGGGCCACCCTGTATAGAACATTAGTGTGTTAGCTAGAAGACACTGAACTTTAGTGATTAGTGAACACTGAACAAGTAAACCTGTGGATGTCGTACCTAGAAGGCGGAAGAGGAGCTGCTTAGTGGCCACTTGATAGTTAAAGATGTTTATGCCCTGGTTGTTGTTGACGCCCAGACGAGCTCCAGCCCTCACGATGGCACGACAGAGATTAGCGTTTCCCTTCATATAGGCCAAAAGGAGGACTAAAGATAGAAAAGGAGCAGATTAAAACACTCATTCAAAGTTCACTCAATGGCTGTAGTTAAAACCACCCTTTATAACCATAGTGAAGGGGAAAAGCATCACAGAATGCAATTAAACGTTGAATCCTAATGATATTTAGCAAAAACAACAAAAATCAACATTGAGTTCAAATTTGTAAATTCAGCTAAGATACAGGTTCCCTGAAACGAGACTGGTTAAATTCTTTATTCAAAGTGTGTAAATAAAATATGCCCCGTCGTCCCCTGTAAAAGAAGTTGCATTTAGTTAAAGCGAGAAATAGAGCTGATTCAGTTTAAATGCATATTTTTGTGACATTTCAATCAAAGTCATTAGAGTTGCAAAAATCATTGGGAAAGCTCTGCACTGTATTCGTGAGGAAAATGCTCGAGCACTAACCAGTATTCCCTTCGCTATCCGGTTTATCCAGCGGATACTCTGGCATACATTCCAGGAAGAGCTCAAAGATGGCCGCCGCATTTTCCTTCCCATAGTGTCCAAGAACGTGCATTGGAGATTGGCCTCTGAAGGAGACAAAATATAAAACAAACATTCAGTTCTCATATGTCTACAATTAATAAACGTGATAAGCGTGGTGGAGTGATAAACTCCTCTCTGTGATAAGCGTACCGGAGATTATAGGCCTCTGCGTCGATGTTCGACTCGGTGAGAAGAGCTCTCACGTTATTCAGACGGGCCTGCATCACAGCTAGGTGGAGGGCTGAAACAAAAACAAATCAAGACATTACATTAATGATGAGACACTGAATGCATCATTTTGACCTTTAATTAAAATTCAAGTTCATTTGATTTGTAGTTTTAATGGCGCAGCTACGCACCATTGTTCCCGTTCTCATCGACAGCTGCAAAATCTACGCCGTTTTCGAGCAGCACCGAGCAAATCGTGGCCAGATCTTGCTGAGCTGCCAAATGTAGAGCTGTCTGACGGTGTTTAGTCAACTCGTTCACTTTAGCACCTGCTAGAAGCTAAACACATGCATACAAAGATACAAATTACATACACATTAGAGATGGGGGAAAAATGTATGGTGATTCTCGTGTGGCAACTCGTCCATCACTACAATGACTCCATAATCTATTCTAAAAAAAAAAAAAATTCCCTGACTTATGACCATTCGAGTTATGCGTTTCCGCAGATACGAACAGACCGTGGTTCTATGAAAATGTCTAAAGCCTGGCATATTGTTTGTGTACGTGTGTGGGAGAAATGAGTCATGCTCCCGGTTCAGAACTCGTTCCCAAGTCTGGGGCTTACTGTATGTTTCTATTTGAGGTGATAAAATGTTGCAGTTGCTTGAAAATCCTACAGGTGGTGCTCTCTGAACTATTCACACTGTGGCAGGCAGTGTTAATTTCCGGTGTGATAAGAGCGAATTATTTATGAACTTTGTGTGGAATTGTACCAAAATCTAAAAAGAAATTAATATTGAATAGGCGACAATAATAAAATTGATACTAACTGAATCGCAATACAATTAGAATCGGCACCTCAGTATCACGATAATATCGTATGGGGTTCTCCATGGTGATTCCCATCTCTAATACACATGCACAGCAATGATAAAAACACCATCATGATGGTCACACAAAATCGACACAAATGGGTCAAATTTAGGAATAAAAACAGAGATATAACAATAACCTCCTGCTTGGGCAACCTAGATTGCAGCGACATAGAGCTGGTGTGATTTGAAAGCTACTAAAGGGGCATTTTTATTTCTCGTAACATGGTGGTGTAAGCATCTTACTGTACATTTAAGGCATGTCAGTTTGCGTGCTCTCATTATAATATAGCTACATTGTGCAGATTGAGACCTCTGGTACACAGCGCAACTGCATCCGTTGCATAATTACTATAATGCTGGTTCCCACATCATGAACAACACAACGTACAAGGTCACATTTTTTCTATCACATTACACCCCTAGTAAGTTATTACACGCACAGCCCAAAAAATTCATGGTGTAATAATTTGTATCATAAACATACTGTTCATATTGATAACTTTTTTTTTCCTACATTGAGCTTACCAGGTTGCGCACAATGATCTCAGAGCCGGCCTGTACAGCAAGGTGCAGTGGTGTGAGTTTGGCCGTGTCCTGCACTCTGGAGTTGACGTTAGCCTGCACGCTGATGAGGAAAAGCACGCTCTCAATGTCAGAGTTCTGCACAGCTATGTGAAGGAAGTTGCGACCTTTGTTGTCAACCTAAGCAGAGATAGAAAAAAAAAGAGCAACCAGAAGTACAGGTGAGCTATGCATTTGCTCGAATTAAACATAAATTATACCATTAGTTATGACATTGCTATACCCTATCCTTAATTATTTCCATAAAACAGCACAGCTTGTATTTTATTCTTTACATGTTCCTGTTTGTTCCTTATGAAAAAAAATAAAGACAATTTCATTGTTACATATATTATTTGACTCTCGGATATAATACTCAGTCTATCAAATATCTGCTAACCATGCTAATCATCCGCAAAGTCCATAAAGTGTTCTTTATCATCGGAATTACACCTATTTGTCTCCCTCTTGCCCACCCCACCTGCTCTGCTGCTCCAGGCTCTCTTTTGAGAATGGCTTCTGCTGCTTTGTTGTTCTTGTGAGTCATGGCGCAGGCAAACGGTGTCGTGCCCTGTCGGTCTCTCAGGTTCAGGCGGATGTCTGGGTGCGAGATGAGAAGCTGAATAATCACGCTGTGCTGATTACTGATGGCCACATGGATTGGAGCTCGGCCCTCTGAATCCTACAAGTAACAGCAAAGCAGAAACACCATGAATGTAAGAACATACACTTATAACCCCAGATCACGCTCTAGTATATACAGTATAAATTAGCTGCACACACTGTGCTCGCAGTTGCTCGGCACGTGCTCAAGACATTTGGGTCACCATATCTTTATAATCCGACAGGTGGGTACCCTCTAAACCAGACCCGGGCATTTTAAGGCCCGGGGGCCAAATACGGCCCGCGGCCCGACTCTGACTGGCCTGCGAAAGGTTGCTTGGAATTAAGAAAATAAAACCTACTTTCAAAATTTTGCATAATTCATTAACTAAAACAGCAGTGCTTTTACTTTGGAACCTGTTTACTGTGTGCGTGCGTCGTTTACGTACAGGTACTCTGAAACAAGTCCGAGTGCATGTGATTAGCATCAAGTCATTGTAATGGTATCCCTTGCCTAAAAAGAAAGGAGGACGCTGAAGGCTGTGGTTTCAAGAAAATATGGACTACTAAATATTTATTTACTGAAGTCGGGGGTAAACCCGTGTGTTTAGTTTGTGGTGAGCAGGTCGCCGTGTTTATGGAGTACAATGTGAGTCGGCATTACGAGACGAAGCATCCGGCCCTCTACAATATTTTCTGCTTCTCATTTGGCCCCTGGGGAAAAATAATTGCCCACCCCTGCTCTAAACTATTTCCCACATTGGCATCGTATTTGTTAGGAGTACATTATTTGCAAAATAGCACAGACACATGCTGCTTTTTGTGAGTTATTTAGAATTGTTTAAATGCTGTCCTTGTTTTTTTAAGTGAGAAAATTAATTTTATGTAGCAATGGGCTACACATTTAATTACTCATGTTCAATTCAGTTGTGAAGCTGTTGAATAGAGCTGTGATTTGAAACATTTGAGTTATGAGAACTATTTTAAAAGCTCTTAAAATTATAATAAAGTCTGGAAAAAAAAGTAATGTTGAATTAGGATATTTATAAAACTGTGATACTTATAGAATCGTAATATTAATCTTAGGTGTCGTGATAATATGGTATCAGGAGTTTATTGGTGATTCCCATCGCTTATATATACAGAGTGAGCCAAAAAAATTATACACACTTCAGGAAAAGGAAAAGTTGTATAAATATTTTTATACTAATTTTTTTAGACATCATGAAATTAATACAAGTATAAACTTAGTATTTCATTTTAATGTAAATTACAAATGTTAAAAAAATTTATTTAGCTTTAGCTTTTAGTTGTATAATATATATTTATGTAATATATATTTATATTTAATATATACACACGTGGACAAAATTGTTGGTACCCTTCGGTCAATGAAAGAAAAACTCACAATGGTCACAGAAATAACTTTAATCTGACAAAAGTAATAATAAATAAAAATTCTATGAATGTTAACCAATGAAAGTCAGACATTGCTTTTCAACCATGCTTCAACGGAATTATTTTTAAAAAATGAACTCATGGAACAGGCCTGGACAAAAATGATGGTACCCCTAACTTAATAGTTTGTTGCACAAACTTTTGAGGCAATCACTGCAATTAAACGATTCCTGTAACCGTCAATGAGACTTCTGCACCTCTCTGCAGGTATTTTGGCCCACTCCTCATGAGCAAGCTGCTCCAGTTGTTTCCGGTTTGAAGGGCGCCTTTTCCAGACAGCATGTTTCAGCTCCTTCCAAAGATGCTCAATAGGATTGAGGTCAGGGCTCATAGAAGGCCACTTTAGAATAGTCCAATGTTTTCCTCTTAGCCATTCTTGGGTGTTTTTAGCTGTGTGTTTTGGGTCATTGTCCTGTTGCAAGACCCATGACCTGCGACTGAGACCCAGCTTTCTGACACTGGCCAGCACATTTCTCTCTAGAATCCCTTGATAGTCTTGAGATTTCATTGTACCCTGCACAGATTCAGGACACCCTGTGCCAGATGCAGCAAAGCAGCCCCAGAACATAACAGAGCCTCCTCCATGTTTCACAGTAGGGACAGTCTTCTTTTCTTGATATGCTTCATTTTTCCGTCTGTGAACATAGAGCTGATGTGCCTTGGCAAAAAGTTCCATTTTTGTCTCATCTGTCCATAGGACATTCTCCCAGAAGCTTTGTGGCTTGTCAACATGTAGTTTGGCATATTCCAGTCTGGCTTTTTTATGATTTGTTTTCAACAATGGTGTCCTCCTTGGTCGTCTCCCATGTAGTCCACTTTGGCTCAAACAACGACGGATGGTGCGATCCGACACTGATGTTCCTTGAGCATGAAGTTCACCTTGGATCTCTTTAGAAGTCTTTCTGGGCTCTTTTGTTACCATTCGGATTATCCGTCTCTTTGATTTGTCATCAATTTTCCTCCTGCGGCCACGTCCAGGGAGGTTGGCTACAGTCCCATGGATCTTACATTTCTGAATAATATGTGCAACTGTAGTCACAGGAACATCTAGCTGCTTGGAAATGGTCTTATAGCCTTTACCTTTAACATGCTTGTCTATAATTTTCTTTTAAATCTCCTGAGACAACCCTTTCCTTCGCTTCCTCTGGTCCATGTTGAGTGTGGTACACACCATGTCACCAAACAACACAGTGACTACCTGGAGCCCTATATATAGGCCCACGGACTGATTACAAGATTGTAGACACCTGTGATGATAATTAGTGGACATGCCTTGAATTAACATGTCCCTTTGCTCACATTATTTTCAGTATTTTCTAGGGGTACCATCATTTTTGTCCAGGCCTGTTCCATGAGTTTATTTTTTAAAAATAATTCTGTTGAATCATGGTTGAAAAGCAATGTCTGACTTTCATTGGTTAACATTCATATAATTTTTTTAAATTATTACTTTTGTCAGATTAAAGTTATTTATGTGACCATTGTGAGTTTTTCTTTCATTGACCGAAGGGTACCAACAATTTTGTCCATGTGTGTATACCTAATATATATTAAATATATACCTAATATATATTTAATGTACACACACACATCTATAGATATATATATATACATACACACACACACACACACACACACACACATATATATATATTTCCCATTAATCAAGTTAGGTCATGATGTCTCAATAATTTTGTATTAAAACTTTTTTTTTTCCCCCCTGAAATGTGTATAATTTGTTTTGGCTGATTCTGTATATATAGATAGAGAGTACGGTACTATAAAACAACATAGATTTAAACAGTTGCCTACAGTATATCTGTATCTTGATGTACAGATTTTTGTCAGATGCTTAGGCTTAAGAAACCTTAATATTTCTAGAATTCACGTTAGAATAAAATTGTTAAAATCTACTATTAATACCTGTGCATTAACATTAGCTCCAAACTCCAGAAGGCACTGCACCACCTCGTCGAGGCCCCAGCAGGAGGCCAGGTGCAGAGGGCTCTGACCATCCCGCGCCTCCTCGTCTCCTTCCCCGTTACTACCAGGCCTCCGAGGACTGTTTACATCACAGCCACTGGGAAAGAGAACCGCATACACGAACACGAAGAGGAAAGGTTAATGAGACTGTAAGCAAAACACCTTTCGGGAAGAACTAGGTAGTCGGAGTGATGCATGTAAACAAATAATGTTTCAAATTTTTTAACAAATCATTTCCTCTCTTTTACATTTTAGGTAACCACAAGCATCAAACCTGAAACATTAGCATGCATACAGGCATGAGCGTTGATGATCTGATTAGTGCACTTGTGCAAACCTGCGTATAAGGAAGCAGGCGGAGATCTCATTGTTCTCGTCGATGGCTCTGTGCAGCAACGTTTGCTGGCACCCACCTGGGCCGTTACTCCAGCATGTTGCATCACAGCCGTGCCTCACCTATAAGGAGCCGAAAATCATTAATCATGTAACAGGAGTCAAATCAATTCACATAACAAAATCAGCTATTAATCTACAGATAACGTCCATCATACAGTAAGTATGCCAATAAATCATAGCAAAGCATATGGAAACAGGAAAAGAAACGCATTTTCCTGGCGCCTATTACCAGTGTTGATGCAATATCCTCCAGGCCATTCTCTAAGGCCAGCCACAGTGGAGGATCTCCCTTCTCATCCACCACTGACATATCTGCTCCACGTGTACAGATAGCATCTACCACCAAGGGGAGCTGGTTGCTGATGGCCAGCTGCAGGGCTGTCTGACCCTCCTGTGTTCTGTGGAGCGAACAAAGCTTTAATGATTGACTCTGCATGATATTAATTTGTATCAGTTAAAGCTATGCACGCTGAATCTCTTTGAGGTTAGAACATTTAGAATATCCCAAATAAGTCAAACTGCACTATCCCAGGTATTTAACATATTAATGAGTTAAATTAAGCACACACTGCTTAACACCTTCATTAACATATTTGTTGTTGGTAACAGGGAAAATTCAGAAGTTAAGGCAAGTTCCAGTTTTATACCTGGGGACCAAAGTTTTAGGAAGTTAGTCATATTATTTATTAATTAGCATGGTTTTATTTCTCCAGTTTTCTGTGAACTTATTTATAGCCACGAACTACACAAAGAATAATCAGTGCAGTTTTATAAACCATTGAAATAAATGTCAATGAATATGTTACACTGTTGATTTAATTTATTAGTTTCACTTAATTACTGAATTACAATGTTAATTAAGTAAATCATAATTCACTCTAATAATCTGTTAACAATCTTTAAGATCAATCAGAATAAAAAGACTTATGAATACACCCAGAGATTTCTAGAATTAATTTTTAAAAAAATCTATTTCTGTAACAGATGCCACTAAACTGCCCTCAGCTGCACAATTCCACGCTTACCTGACGTTGATGTCTGCCTGGTGCTCTAGCAGAAAGAGGGCGCTCTTGCTGTCTTGCCTCTTGATAGCCATGTGTAGAAGAGTCTGGCCATCTGACATGGTGTCATTAATAGCTGCCCCTGAACCCAGGAGCTGTGCAGCAATAGTGTGCATTCCTGAAAAATATTAAACATTAATTATAAAGATGTATATAAATCTATTTTGCAATTACTTGGATAAGGATAATTTGGTCTTAGCATTGATTTGTCATTCATCTTCACAAAAATCTGGTAGTACCTGTCCAGAGAGCAAGTCCAAGCACGGTCTGGTCCAAGGAATCTTTAAGGCTGAAGTCTGGGATGATCTGCAGGTTGTTGGTGGCATGGAGAGCATTGGCTGTGATACAGGAAAGAGGAATGGAATCACTGTCCCTGAACAAGTAATAGTAAAGAGACCCTATGAGAGATAACCGTAGTACCTTTCTGCTCTAGTATGACAGACACCACGTCTGGGTGGTTGTGAACGATAGCCATGTGCAGAGGGCTCTGTAAGGAGACACCATGGCTCCGGTCCCCAGTTTCAGGTAAGGCAGTGTGAGTTTGTAGATTTGGATTGGCTCCCTGCTGCAGAAGCTCAGCCGTCAGAGTTGCTAATCCACAACGGCAGGCTGTGTGCAAGGGAGTTTCCCCCTATGGCGAGAACAGAGGGCAAAGCAGTTAACATGGGGGCGTCCGAGCAGAATCAACTGTATAACCCCACATGAGCGACCAAACATTCATTATCTTTACATATGCACATTGTGGATTAAGAGTGGAAAGCAACTGAGAGATAACTGCAGTGGGCTTTATGCCACCTCAGCTGGAAACACACTGGAACCATTCAAACGTTTTACTGAAGCTAAGAGTCTCATCGCCGTACTGTGCTTTTGCATCTTCATCCATAAGAAGTTTCATCAGAAGTGCCAGTTTGACATTTGTGTATACACACACTCCCGATTTCATGCATAAAACCATGACTTGGGACATTTTTCCCTTCAGAAACACTCACCCATTTATTCGTATGATTGACCTTTGCTTCATGGGTGGCCAGGAAGATGGCAGCTGCCTCACTTCCTGTAAGGGCTGCTCTCTGAATGAGGCAGTTTCCTAAAGAAAAGCCCAACTATCGTTTTTACACGAGCATAAGGTAAAAATGTGCTGCTTTATGATTTTTGGCAATAAATTTGTAGAATGCGTCCATGTCCGCGAAGTCCTTACCTGAGGCGTCCGGAGCATTGGGATCGCTTCCTCTTTGTATAAGTCGAGCCGCAAAGCTGTTCTCATCGAACGAGGTGCCGTTAACTACAGGGGCATCGTCATCGAAGGGGTTGATGGAGGGATCAGAAGCGACTGTGATGTACTGCAGGGCCAGCCACAGGGCAGTATTCCCCTCATGGTCTTTTAGATCCATATCCAGCCTGGTCATTTAAAAAAATAATTATAAGAAAAAAAAAAGATATATATATTTTTTTATATATATTTATAAGCATGCATGAATGATGCATATGAGTTCGACTGCCTGGGGAGAAATCTTATGCTCACTGTTTGCACTGCAGGAGTTGGTTGAACACTGGTTCATTTCCTGACAGCACCGCTTCATGTAAAGGTGTTCTTTAAAAAATATATAAAAAAACGTCATTTCAATTATCTTTTGAAAGAAACTAAAAAAAAAAGGAAATGCATAATTATGACTAGCAAATATAGACACATTATTCTGATCCATACTACAATACCCACCGTCCTCTGCTGTTCTGCATATTGGGGTTGGCACCGGTTTTGAGTAAGGCCTCTGCGATGCGGGCCATGCCGCTCATTACTTCAGCACTGTGTTTCTTTGGGCTGAAGGAGCAGACGAGGTGCAGCGGCGTCTCCACCGCCCCCACTGTGGCTGCGTTGACCTGGGCTGAGTGCCGGATCAGGAAGGTGGAAGCGAACTCGTCTCCTAAAGCCACACACACACACAAGAAGAAAATAAATATTGACATGCAGAAGGTTTATGTCAACATAATCAACGGTGAAAGAAAAATGAAGAGAGAAGGCAGAATGAGCTCTTAAAGACAACAGCGCCAACAAACCCCTCTGGATGGCTTTGTGCAGGAGGCTCCAGCCACTCTGATCCACCATGTCCACATCTGCTTTGTTGTTGACTAAAGTGGTGGCGATGCTTTCCAGTTTTCTGGACAAGGCCAGGTCCAAAGCCAGATCTCCATTATTATCCAGTTCGTTTAGCTTCCCTGGCAGCTGTGAAGGAAAAGAAAAGGGAATTCAGTCTGATTTGAACCACAGTCGACAAAAAACTTATGGCTAGTTGCTAGCTAAATCACTTTTTGTATTTGAAATCGCAGCAGTGTGTCTAGCGTGTTATATTTACACCAGCAATAGGGTGGGGTATTAGTTTTTAATGCAGTCTTCTTGCAAGGGTTTTTCAGCCATGTGTTACAATAATATTACAAAGGTGAATCATTCAGAAATAGCATCCATAAGGTTAATCTCAATTCAACTGCAATATTAATGAAGCATTTATGTAACACACACACATCAGAATTTACTTCGGTGTACCTGGTTTGAGGTCTTGCTTCTGTAAATAAATATTATGGTCTATACACTAATCAGACAAAACATTACAAATCAATTATATTTCACCGGTATCGTATAGGTTCCCTTTGATCAACCAAGGTGGGCCCTGGCCCTTCGAGACATGACCCCGTAATGCATGACATCCAAGACCTTGCCTGGCACCAAGACATTAGCAGCAGATCCTCCATGAATCGAACATCTTTGTCCAGAATATCACCTGGGGGCTTGATCGAATTGGTCTTGGGCTCTTTGCCTTCTAGGCCCCATGCGCAGTTGTTTTACAACAAATACATTTAAGAAAACCTACTTTAAAACCCTTCAGGTTGATGTCTGACCTACCTGAGCATCCATCTCAATAAGATACAGAAACACCACATCCTCCCTCTCCACTTTAATGGCTTTATGAAGAGGAAACTCAGTCTTGGACTTGATCATCTTGTATAACAGCTGAGCGCTCATGGTGCTAAAGTCCTCTTTCCTCAGATCATCCTGTAACAGAGCTCGGAGTTATAACCGGTATATCTGATTATAGAAATGACATGGCAGAAAGGATGGCAATGTACAAACATAAACCTTGTATCAGGGAATTTAAAATCAATCATTTATTTTAGACACAATGTGCACCAGTTAATAAACATCCCAGTGGTACCCTTCGTTATTACTGTTTCTCACACACACACACACACACACACAAACAGGATGTCTGTAGAAAAAAAAAGTCTGAATATGCAGCTCCTACAGAGGTGAATAATTACAGTCTGCCTCTGTGACCTATTCATGAAAATCACCTTGAGGATCAGTGAGCGTTCTCCGTAGGGAATTATGAAGGGAGAATATTAGGAATCATAAATGAAGCCCTGCATACCAAGGACAGCTTTTCATCAAAACTTGCTTCCTGCTGCTGAAGAAACAGCAGGAGGGAAGTTACCATCAGCCACTGACTCACAAAAATAACAGAGAGCCAGCACATCCTTAGAGAATGCCAAAAATCAATCATCCTGCTTGGCAGAAAGGTCATTACCTTCTTATTTTGAGGTAAATTATTTCAGAATAAAGTCTCCTGGCTGTTTAAGAACAAATGATATCGATATGTATTAGACCTCCTCTGTGAGTCTTATACAGAGTGAGACTACAGAACATACAATATGAGCTCGAGAGACACATCTAGACGGACACGTCTTCCCTCACACACACTGCGTTAATAAAGATCTGATTTGATGTTAAGGACTCATGGCATCCTGACTCACCCAGTGGCTGGCGATGATTTCACCACAGTAATTCATCAGCGTGGTGGCGTCCAACTCCTCAGCCGTCTGGTAGAACCGAATGCAGTTCCTGACGTTTACTGATGACATTACTCCTTTCTCACATCTATAAATATGAAAAGAATAATTACGATATGTGTTTAAGTCGTGAGAATAGCATTAAACGGTACATATAATGTAGACATCAGGACGATAAAGTATCTGCTAATATCCTTGTCTTCTAGAAAGTAATGTTCATTTCAAAGGAGCAGTTTGTCATTTTTATACCCCTTTGCTGCCTGTAAGGTGACCGGCAATATCAATGAAAACAACTTACCACCCCCCCGGAAAAACAAAATTTGAGACAAAATTTTTATAAATAAACCAGGTCCATTCCTTATCTTTATCCAAAAAGCATTAACGGATGCAGGACCTCAGCAGCTCCCTTTTTTTATGTGACCCAAAAGACAATCCAGTTTTTCTCCCCCCAGTTAAATACGGTCATTGACCGGCACCATGTGAGTCATCCACCTTCACTCCCACATGTGCCCACCTCTCTCGTAGCAGGTAAAGCTGAAAGCGGTTGGCGAGCTTCATTAGGTCAATCAGGAAGCCGTCATCCTCGCACAGCTCTAGCTCGTCCGTGTAAGCCCAGCGCAGCATCGCCATGGCAACCTCCGGCTTAGCCTCTGAGGAAAAGGCACATTCATTTAAAAAAATTATAATTAAGTAACAGAAAAAAGATACGACAGGAGGAACAAAATAAAACATAAATAAAAAATTTTAAAAAACAAACCAACAAACAAATACTGATGTTTTTAGTAGCAAAATTATTGCATGTATTATACTGGTCCAATATGGCTCTCAATATTGTACTGGTTTGTAGAATGCAGAATTAATTATTTTGTTTGGAAGCTACAATTCAAATCAGCAGACGAGGAAACTGTTGGCGCGCCGGTGGAAGAAAGAGAAAAAAGAAAAATGCCATCAATAACAATGCTGTTGGAGGAAAGCAGTACTGAAAGAAGTGGTAATGAGTTTTATCACATCACATGGTTGTGCTCTTATGTGCAGAAACACGTACTATAAGCCTGCCAAGTTGTGGCATAAATGGCGAGGTATGCTCATACCATTTGCTGCATTGTTACAGGTCAGAAATGAAACAGTCATTGTCTATGGTTTCCACTAACACTAATTCAAACTGACTAGTTTGAATCCTGATAATTAGTCAAGTACCTACAGTCTCAAAACAAAATGTCCAAGTCAGCAATGATTATCTACCTGGATGTCAGGAGTAAAGATATGCCAATGCGTTTCAGACTGAAAGTGTGTTGTTTCACAGTGAACAGCCATCTCGAGTTGTGTGGAAGGTGCTTGTTTCCTTCTTCAGCTCATGTTAGCCAATAAAAACTTCATTGACTCTCACCTGAAAGGTCGAGCTCGGACGTGGAAGCCATGTTTGTCAGACTCCAGACGTCGCTGCGCGCTGCCAGGACAAACTTATGGGCGCTCAGCTGCTCCTTTCCGATTTTCACCTTCAGGTCACTGCAACATGGCACCACAGTTTACACTCAGACTCAGAAAAAGCACCAGGTGAACAGTACCAAACTAATCTCAGAAAATAGTTCGATATTTCCCATGCTACATTTAACAGACAAATAAAAAAAAACTTATATTTATCCTTTACATCTTAAGAAAACGCTCCCAGCATGCACCTGTACTGGTCTTGCTGATAAAGTTCAGCCACGATGGCCAGCAGGCGGCTGATGAAGGAGTCGCTGGGCTGCAAGGAGGAGGAGGAGGAGGAGGAGGAGGAGCCGTGACCGGAGGCCTGGGCCGCCAACAGGGAGCACTTCCTCTCCGTCTCCACCAGCTTCTGCTGCATTTTGACGTACTCCTGCCGAAGCAGGGACAGGTGCTTCTGCAGTTTCTGCACCTCCTCTGCACAACACGAGGAGAGAGAATAGGAGAGGAAAAGAGAAACAGGGCAGAGGGTGAGCCAACAGGAGGAACAAGATGAGTGTGGGGGTGTCACTAATAGAGATGAGGAATGGAAAGCATAAATGTAAGACACTAGAAAGAGAGTATGTAATATATGGGTCACCTCACACACACAAAATTAACTTTAGCTTTAATTACAGGCCGCTTTGTGGTGGCCGGTTTATGTGCGAAAATGATTCCTCATGCTCCAAGAAACAATCCTAGGATATGGGTGTTCCATAAGGGAAGAAAATCTCCATAAATGTGATGCTCTGATCATTCAGTTTATTTAGGTCGTCACCTGACTTCAGTTTATTGCTGCATAACGTTGCTGTGTCTAGACCTGACCAACTGAAGCAACCCCAGGTCATAACACTGCCTCCAAAGGCTTGTACAGTGGACACTATGCATCGCTTCATGAGCTTCCCTTCTTACTTTGACGCACACATCGTTCTGGAATAGGATCAATCTAAACTCATCAGACAACAAAACCATTTTTTTCCATGCCTCCAAAGTCCAATTTTTTTTCTGATTAGTCTCACTAATAAGTGTTTATTTTATGGCCACCCAGATGTTTAGTCCAAATCCTGCGTGTTCTCATCACATCGTGTTAAGTATCTATCCAATGACGGAAACTTCAAAGCACTTTTTGTGAGTCGCTCTGGATAAGAGTGTCTGCCAAATACCTACATGTAAATGTGTGTGTATGGAAATGCTCTTACTTTGCTATGGTTTTTACTATTAAAAAAATGCTATGCTTTTTATTTTATGATTTTTTTACAATGCAACTTCACCCAGTGTTCCAAGTGATCTCTATTCATTACATCTATTTTCCCTGGCCACATTTCTTCCACAAAGTTGACGGTTCAGCACTATCCCTTCAGGTCTTAATAACGTTTTGAAGGGTTCTTGTCTTTTCAAATCTCCTTAGTTGTTTTCTTTGCTTGATCAGCCCAATAATTTGACCCTGCTAAAATGATGACTTTTTTTTTCCCCCAGGCAGTGTATAGATACACAGATGCACACACAGGCATAGACACGCATGCATATACACGCATGGACATAGGAACAGAGAGAGAAAAGAATATATATATAGCAACAGACATACTCATGAAATGAATAAACAAAAAAGCACAATGGAGAACCGAGTATGACCAGAGTTTAATAACAAACCTGAAAGAAAACACAACACTGCTGAGGCAGCAGACTAATAGCTACTTCCTAATCACACACACAAACTTTCCCAGAGATACTACCTGCAACTGAACGTAATGTAACCATACAGTCTTCATATATATCATAACTATCATTACGACAAACAGGATTTAAGGCTATATCCCCTTGCTTCCCGAGTGAGACAATCGAGATTTGAGTGCCTCGAGAAATCATGACGAAACATCCACATCCTAGATGTGCTTACTTCCCCTGAAAAAAGGCGACACTGGAATGTGACAGCTTAGCAGAAATTCTGCAAGCTGAGCTTCCTTCCTCTTTACCATCTCTCTCCCTCTCTTTATACGAGATTGTCAATTCCAAGTAGGCAGAACGGACGCTTTGTCTTCGCTTTGCACTAACTGTGTGTTCACAGTGATTGGTGCACGAGTTATAGAGGAGTTACTCCAAACCACATGACTGAGCCTTCCCAAGAGAGCAATAAACGCTGAAGCAACACCAACACGAACCCTTTGTAAAGAAATGCTGCAAACTAAACACAACAACTTTGACTCTAGGACTAATGACAGCGTACAAGATCTCCCAGTAGTCTTTATAATCTTTATAATCCAGGTAATTTATCTGAGCATGGCGTTTAGATTTTCTTTCCCACAAGAGAAAACAACAAGAGTCAGCAAATTGGTTTCTCAGGAGGACAGTAAAGTGGTTTAAAAGCCTTTAAGAAAGGACAAACTGCACAACCATGAAGTTGTAAAAAAAATACACCCAGGCTGCAAACTTACACTATGTTGACCAGCCTGGGTGCCAATATTTTCGAAGCATCTGGTCCAATAGATAGGAGACCATTTTACGACACTTATCACGTGATCACATCATGCAGAACGGCAAAAATGCCTCCACTGCAAGACTGTCAAAGCTTAGCTGGAGAGAGAGAGAAGAAGAAAAAGACAATTCATGCCAGCTTTGTTGTATCTCAATTCTAAATTGAGCCCCTGCCGGCTAGTGCACTTCATATAACACACAGCCCAGGTGTGAAGACCCCGTGTAGCGCACTATGTATTAAAAATGACCAATTTGGGATGTGACAACTCTGACCAAACCGTTATGACCAATTGTTGCTATCTGACCATTTTAGCTAGTCTTAAGACACCAGGCCAGTCTAACGCAACTGCTAATAAGACTTTAACCCGGGTCTACTACAGGACGCTGACTAAAAACTCTGAAGATAAATGTTTTACTTTTGTATTTGTCCATTTTCACTTCAACCACCACCGCCCAACCCACCACCTCACTCACCGACCAAAAAAAACAATACGCAGTAAATAACCTAGTCCGTGCAAACCCTCATTTATCGTCTAACTCAAAACATGACGCGAATTTATTCACGTATACACCTGGCAGTTAACCCCGACCCGAAATGAGCATAAAATAGAAACAAAAAGGGCGTACACATTTGCAAGAAATCATTTTCATACCTTCCGCCATGTTGGATCCGCGGCTGGTTGTGTGTTCTCGCGAGAGCACGGAGAAACCGTAGGGCGAGTATCGCGAGAGTACCGAGGCTCAGGAGGGGCAGAACCAAACTACATTGTTTTTATATATCAGCCCAAAACTCTTTGTACTCCATAACTATTTTCAGGGTTTAAAAGCTACCTCTGACTACTATCCTGATAGATTTTACACCATTACGTAAATGTCTTGAATAATTTGCATGTTCTCCCAGTGCTTGGCGGGTTTCCTCCAGATACTCCAGTTTCCTCCCACAGTCCAAAGACATGCAGATTAGGCAAACTGGTGTTCTCAAATTGCCTGGTGCATGTGAGTGTGCGATGGATTGGCACCCCATCCAGGGTGTACCCTGCCTCATGCCCTAAGTCTCCTGGGATAGGCTACAGCCCCCCCCCCCCCCCCCCCCCCCCCCCCCCCCGCCACCCTGTATACAGGATAAATTGGTATAGATGATGAGTGAGTGAGTGAGCGGGACTGGAGGCCACATCACCCAGAATTTTGCACACACCCCCACAAAACTTTTGTTTGACCATGTCTCCAGATTGCAGCGGAATTGAAAACGCACTGATTTTGAGTTATGAGGATCCTTTTGGTGCCGTGCCCATTCCAAACCACTTTGCACACCAGCCTCCTCGCTCCCTCATTTTTCATCCAGTAGGAGACATGTCACACTGGAGGTCTATAAAAACATAAAGACTGCTAATGACCTGAATGTACTGAATGACCTGGAGTTTTTCTTCAATGATCGCCTGACAATGCCATGGGGCTCAAAGTGGTTCTGGGAGAATGAGGATGAGAATAATTTTCATACATAAATGGGGAAAAACGTCTTTGGGGTGTGCTAGAAGTGCTTTGTCTCTCCTGTCATCGTTGCACGATGTCAGCCAAATGGATAGACTGAAATTAATGTTATAACATCACATTTAAAGCAAAGCCATGGCAAATGTGCACTCATAGCATGATCATAGCTAATAGCCATCAAGTGTATGGCTCTTTTTGGCATTAATAGTGTGCAAATATTTTAAAGGCTTGCCTTTAATAAATGAATCATGCCATCATGATTGAGTCGCAGGATATAGTGATCCCTCATATGCCTAAAACGACATTAAGTACTTGATGTTCATATCTTTAACAGACCAGTTCCATTCTACTTTTTCCCCATCGCGTGATGTAATTAAACCTGCATCAGTATTTTCATCACTTTTTTGTAACTGTTGCTTTGTTCACGTTTGAAAAAAAAAAAACTTAGCATTCATTGACGTATGCTGATGAAAAGTCAGCGACAACTGTGATTGGTCCATCTGGTAGCATTCCATTTACGACTTCTTCTTTGGTGTAATAAACTATGTGCATGGATTATTCAATTGAGAATATCATTATTTGATTCACATTAGCAGTTTAATAACCTGTGCACTGAGATTATGAAAAGGCACATCTGTCTGCAGTTACTCTCACACACACACATGGATGGCTTTACTTGGACTGAGATATGTGGATATACTTTGGGTTTTGAGAGATCAGACGAGAATGATGAGACTGGTTTGAGCTGACAGATGATGAAAATAAGCAGAAAAATATCCAAGAAACATAATAAACCTCATGGCAGATGTGCTACAATATAGCAAAAGCTCTCACTGTGTTGTATCTGCTGAGAACAGGGAACTGAAGATGTTTGTTTTTTTCCAATTTCAAATGAATTGTAATGGGCTGTTATTCATTCGGGTGAATTATAAGACATTGGTGTATTTGAATGGTTGCTTTGGCTGTTTACATGCAATAACTACTAAATGCAATTTAAACCAATTTGCAAATGGACAACAACTTTTAATTAAGTATAAACATGGAAATTAGAAACTATCAGTTCATCTGCTTTTCCAGGTTCCGGGTTCGATTCCCTCCTCAGGTCTGTGTGCATGGAGTTTGCATGTTCTCCCCGTGCTTGGTGGGTTTCCTCCGGGTACTCCGGTTTCCTCCTACAGTCCAAAGACCTGCAGATTAGCCTAATTGGCGTTTCCAGATTGCCCGTAGTGTGTGAATGAGTGTGTGTGTGTGTGTGTGTGTGCCAGGGTGTACCATGCCTCGCGCCCCCAAGTCTCCTCCCGTGACCCTGTATACAAGATAAAGCGCTATAGACGGTGAGTGAGTGAGTGGGACTGGGAGGCCAGATCACCCAGAATTTTATCCACACCCCCACTAAACCTACATCGAAGTGTTTGACCAGGTCCAGTGGAATGGAAAACGCACTGATTTTGAATTATGAGAATCCTTTCGATGCCCATTCCAAACCATGTTGCATCCCTGCCTCCTTGCACTTTCATTTTTCTTTCAGTTGGAGACACGTCACACTGGAGGGCTATAAAAACTCTTCTTTGGTAAATATCATGTCGTTCAAATTAATTCACCCAGACATTTCTTTTCTGAAATATTATTATTATTAGGCATAGTGCGAAAGGTTACTTCCTTGTTCTCTCTCCCATCGATTTCCAACTTGTTTAAAAAAATAGCCATTTTCAATTGAGATCATAAAGGTCTAGAGACCCGTTGTAAAACCCTGATTCTGTGTTGCTGCAAAAATCTCAGTCAATCTTGACATGTGCTTTGGTTGTTTGCTTAATGGAAGACTTAACCATCCCAGTTTCACCCTTCTGGCAGAGGCGATCAGATTTTCAGTTAAAGTGATCTCGTACTCAATGGAATTCATCAGTCCACTTAAATTCACAAGAGCCTCGGATAACCTGGAGGCAGGACTGCCCAAAAGAAACCCAAAACCTCCGATGTATTTGACAATGAAGTGCTCATGACAGTGAGCAAAAAGTTCTCATGACGCACTACTCCAGTTTGTAACTTCAGCGTTGCTTGGCAAGGTTCAGACGCTGGGATTTGAGTCTTCATCTCAGGACAAGCTTCTTACCTGGAACACTAAAAGCTTCTGTGTTTGGAGATGGTGTCTCACTGATGATATAGAAATGGTGAAACCCCACGATTCAACTTCTGTTCAGCTCATAAACTGTAACCTTCTGTGTTATATCGAACTTTCAGCTGCATAACACACATGATGTTATACAATTTCTGTTATCACCCAGATGAGGATGGGTTCCCTGTTGACTCTGGTTACTCTCAAGGTTTCTTCCTATTGCCATCTCAGGGAGTTTTTCCTTGCCAATCTCATTATCTAGACACATATTTTCTTACACATATATACATTTCCATAAGTCTTCTTTTCATTTTCTTTTCATTTCTGCGAAGCTGCTTTGAGACAATGACCATTGTTAAAAGCGCTATAGAAATAAAATTGAATTGAATAACCTTTTATCTCATCTTTGCTTTTCCTTTCAGCCTTAATAACCATGGGGTGAACATGCAACCGCATCCCCTTTCTAGCAAACTTGCAACAATAAAAGGTTGCGTCTCGGTCTAATTTTTGCCCTGATAATGCTAAATGGTGTCCTCAAGCATGATATTTATAGTCCAGTGGAACAGGACATGGTTATAGATGGCAATTAGGCTCCTTATTAGGCTCACATACATTTAACAGGATACACAATCCTAACGATAAAGCAACACTTTTGCAGGATTTTTCCTGAATGGCCTGTCCAATATATAGTGTTGTGATGCATTTTGCTGTGTGAACTAGAATCCATGGATCTCTAAAGTGTGGTCCTGGTATCCTGTGTGTTCCAAGAAGCAAAGGTGAAGATTTCATAAATTCACTCTACAAGGTCAATAGTATGAAGTCAACAGATTATCAATCATGCGGTCCGTAAACTGTTGCCCCAAAATATGATCTTTGTTTTCCCTTCACTGGAACTACGAGATTTCCCCTCCATGAAGATATGAAAGAACTCAAATGACGTTCACAGAGCCCTGATGTCAACCCCACTGAACACGACTTGGAATCATTTTAATAGCAAGTACACAACATCCTCAGTGCAGACATCCACTAATACCCTTATGGTTAAACGCTACAAATCCTCACAGCCACATAAAAAGCAAAGGGGCTGAAATATTGTTCATCAGATGTCCACAAACGTAGTGTAATTATTATTGATCAGCTAATCAAAGCATTAATAATTAAAAACCAGAATTCTTATAGATTTGTGATTCTATATTTAATAGAAAAAGTAATGCTCATATTCTTAACATGCAATGGCATTCAAGTCAAACCGGAACTCGCAATAAAATTTTTCGTAAATGAAGGCGTGAAACCCATTGACATGTATAGAAGACTTCAAAGCACAGTACAGTGATGAGACTCTTGGCTGCTGTAAAACATTTGAATGGTGCAAACGTTTTAAAGGAGGCCATACGTCCGTGAATGACTATCCCGGCGCAGGTGGCTCAGACCCAACTGGCAGAAGAGACGCAACTGTCTGTGCGAACTGTACACACAATCATTCACGTACACCATTTGCATGTTACAAGAACTTGGATGGGAGCATCCACCATACAGTCCCGTCTTCACGTGATTTCCACGTTTGGGCAATTAAAGGAGTTCCTGAGAGGCCAGCGTTTCAGACATGAAGCAGGCAGTCTGATCATGGCAGTAGCGCATTGAAAAAAGTTTCTACCTTGATGGTGCGCTATCAGTGTAACAGGGGATTATATAGAGAAATAAAGGGAGTTTTTACTCTCATAATTGGTGCTGCTATTCTCCACAATCACAAGTCCACCTTGTAGATTCATATTGCACAATATGTTACTTGGGTAGCTCTTAATTCAGAACCATTTTTGTCCATAAATCAACATCCACTACATACGGACTGTTTCTGTTGAGTCCCAATGTGAAGTCGTACTCAGAAAAGAGCAAATTTAAATACACTGATACAGGAAGCCCACAAGTATTGGAAAAAATTTATATTTTAGAAGAATTCACTAGAGGAGACAACTTCCATAACATGAAAAATATACATCAGTATTCTGTCTTTGTACATTAGGCAAGAGAACTGCAGTAGTCTGTAGAGCCAGAATAAAATTAAACGGAGAGGAAGGGGTTGTGGGGAGTAGCGGGATGGTGAAACACGCGCGCGCACACACCTTCTAAACAAAATCCAAGAAACTGGTTGTGAGAAACCTGCAGTTAAAGCATGCTTACCGAATTCTATCAAAGGCCAGACACACACCTGCTCGGGAAAGGAATTTCCTCAGATAATGGGCAAATGTTTATGCATAAACCTTTTCCTGTTTCTAGTCTTTACCAAATATTGAAACTTGACAAATTCGGGAAACAGAACACACTACTCACACAGGTGGGAAAAGGGGCCGTTATTGCTACACCAAATTATCTTTAATAATACATTACTGCTGGTACAAAGGATTAAAAAGAAGGGGGGGGGGGGGGGGCAACACACATTGAGACAAGCCTGGAAGAGCACAGGAAAATTTCTCAACATCCCCTGTTTTGAGCTCTGGATCCAATGCAGGAGGTGCAACAAGCCAAGCAACTTCAACTGGAGGCACTTTTGAAAAGAAAAGAAAAGAAAAAAACAGACAGGAAAAAACTAAACAAAAAAAAAACAGGACAAATTAAAACCGATGAGCTTAAACATGCAGGTATCACATCTGATGGGTTTCCTTGTCAGCTGTCCCTCTGCTGAAAATTCACTGCAGATCCATGCACAGGTGCAGGCCTGTTTAGCAGTACTTCTCTAGCGCCAAATCAGGGACTTGTCCCCCCCTCCGCCATTCCACCCCTACCCCACCCCTCACTGATTGTTGCAGAAATCATAAGTTCCCATGCTTTACATCACAAAATTATTTTTTTCTTCAATTGTCGCCAAGTGAGTGTCCAAACCATGAACAATAGCGCCAACTACCCTCCCTCCCTCAAGTAACACATGCCAATCAAAGCGCACACACACCTTTCAGGCTTTTTTCGTTGTACTTTGTCAACGTGAGGCTCATAGACAATGAAAATCTGCAAGAAGGGGGGGGGGGGGGGCTTTTCATTGCTACACGTCTCTGTTGACGTGACCTGTAAAAGATCTGATGAGCACTACATGAGAAGCTGCTATGGGGAAGAAAGGGGAAAATGAACTATTTAGGGTCTTTAGGATCCTTCTTTCTTTTTTACAGGACTCAAATTCTACCTACAGAAAGCGCTATTTATTTGGTACTAAGTGTTTCGCTGGATGGATACGAGGAGTCTTATATATTATCCGGTTTTATGTCTGTGCTATTTACAGGTCTTTACAATTTCTTTCCTGAATGTTGTATCAGTTCATAAACTTGCTTAAAAATGTGTAATCATCTTATGTTATGGTTTTTCTCTCTCTTTTTTTGGATGTTGGCATTTGCTTGGCACGTTCCGTCCATATCTGTACGAGCCGTTATTGTTCTATTGCAGCGTATTGATGCCAGCTTGTTTCTGCCAACGCTCAATCAAGAAGAATCCGGCAATAGGGTGGTAGAGTGCAGGAAAACAGTGCCATGTTGTTTCTCGACTGGATACCTGGAAACAAACAAAACAGAAAACAGAAACAAAAGAAATGAATAAATTGCATGCTAAAAATGAACAGAAGCAAAATGTTAGCTCTATGGCAGTTACACTGCAAGTGGAAATTGATCCTTGCACACAAATCGTTTGTGCAATCAAGATCATATTTTAACTTTAATGAACAGCATAAAAGTATAAAAATGCCCTAAAACTTTCTGCTAATGAATCACATCTTGCTGGAAAATAGAGAATGAGTCATGCTTGGTGACCAATATTAAATAATAAATATTAAAAATAATAATGTAGCAAATGAGTGAACATTGTTAAAAACCTACACACACTGGCCACTTCATTAGGTACACCTGGCTTGACTGCTCATTAACGCAAATATCTAAAATCAGCCAATTAGATGGCTGCAATTCAATGCATTTATACATGTAGACATACACAAACTGAACATAATGGGGGAAGGAAAGGTGATTTAAATGACTTTGAACATAGCTGTAATAGATCTTAGGGTCAAACAGACTGGTCTGAGCATTTCCAAAACCGCGGATATACTGGGATTTTCACACAACAATCTATCTCTATGGTCCACAGAGAATGGTACAATGAGCGGCAGTTCACTGAAAATGCCTTGTTGAAGCCAGAGCTCAGAGGAGAATAGCCAGACTGCTCTCCAAGCAGACAAAAAGCTAAGTGACCCAAATAACATCTTGTTACAGCCGAGGTATCCCGAGCATTGCTGACCATTGTCCGTCTCTTTATGAGCACGGGATAACACTATGCCTCAAAGCTAAAATAATCACAAATTGGTTTCTTAAACCCGACAATGAGTTCACCGGGCAGCACGGAAATAATGAAAAATATACATTTGACCGAGTCTGCAGAATGTCTTATTTTGAAAAATGACCAGATCACCTCCCATTCCCACATCGCAACATACGATTCAAATGCTCCGAGCTCGCTCTACATTATAAATGTGGCATTAAAAGCATGCTTGAAGCAACCTCAACTCTGCTGGATTAAAATCAAGAGGAATAACTTGAAATCACCACAGAAGCAATAAAAATCCTGCTCTCATTTCCAACAACCTATCTTTGTGAGACGGGGTTGTCTGCCTTGACAACGAAAGTGAGTCGCATCAAGGAATATGCAGTTGACAAATCTGCAGCAACGATGTGATGTCTTCATGTCAATATGGACCAAAATCTCTTAAGTGTGCTGGAAACTCACTTTATCCTATGCCAAGAAGAATTAAGGAAGTTCTGAAGGCAAAAGAGAGTCCAACCTAAAATAACCTACTGGGGAGTAGGGTTGGGTACCGAAAACCGGTGCTAATACGGCACCGGTACCTATAGAACCGGTATGTACCGGAAAGAAACAGAACGTGAATTTCGGTGCCTCATCTCGGTGCCACTTTAATACATTTGTTCTCTGGGGCTATGATGATGACAAAGTTGTAATAAGCATTAGATTCATCAACATGATCGCTAGTAAAATGTAAATACTGCACTCATGGGGTGTCAGAAATGATCAGAAAAATCTTGAGGACTTCGGAAAGCTTTGATAATACAAATCCAAAACATTGTTGCAGTAATGTTACTGTACATTTTATTTTTGTAGATGTTTATTAGATTAGATAAAAATTAAAAGCACAAACCATCGGGAAATGAGACCATCCGACACGCGCGTGAATGCAGCCACTAACGTTACACTCGCTCTGACGGCAGCACGTGATATACCGCTATCTTAACTTGCTAAATTAACTTTCGTTAAAAAGCCTAAAACTGAACGGTCGAAAGTGTGGCTGTATTTCACAAGAAAGGATTCCGACACCGCGACGTGCAGTAAATGTTTGTGTGTAAAGGGGGAAACACGTCAAATCTAATGAAACATTTGAGGGCAAACAGAATAAAGTTAAAAGCAGACAGCGGGATGCGCCGTGTTTGACAGCTTACAGACAACAGCTGGCACTATTGGTGTGGACAACCCCATCTTCAGTCATACCAACCGTAGCAAAAAGGAGTCCACCGATTATGATGACGTCAGCAGCCTTTCCGCAGGTTAGTAGTAGGATAATGTGATGTTAACTGCAAAATGCAAACCTTGCATTCATGCTAACAAATGGTCAAACTATTTGTAAAATACTAATGTAACATGGATTCTGTTTATTATGGCTTTCCAGCTAGAACTTAAACTTTTAATATATTGTTCAATTTAAGCATTAATTTTTTTGTTCAATAAAAATGTATTCTTGAGTTATCTACCATCATTTTGCGGCTTTTGCAAAGTATCGGTTCAGGCACCGTTATGGCACCGGTACCGGTTTAAAAGTATCGATTTGGCACCGGTATCGAAAAAAACCCAAACGATACCCAACCCTACTGGGGAGTGTATAAGCTGTTTAGTATTCATTTAGGCATTTGGAGGATACTCGTATAAAGAGCATTTACATAATTGCGCAGAAGTTTGAATCATTAAATACGTCCTTACACTGGTACGCTAGGTTACTGACTGCACCAGCAGTCAAACACTGTTGGGAGGGATTTTTTTTTTTTTAAATGCAAGAAGTTTAAGGAGAATTTACACACCCTCAATCAGCATTACTAGGCTACAATAAACATGAGGTTACCATTCAGGGCCTGAACTGAGAACTGAAAAGGAATGTGCCTGTGCTCCCCTGAACCTGTTCAAACAGCTTACTCATGACAAAAGCTTGGCAGGTACCTCCTGTAACCACAAAGTGACTAACAACTTGTGAATAACCGGGCCCCTCATCAGGTTTTGTTCATAAGTCTTAAGAGTGAGGCACAACACACTAGATTAAAAGGCAGCAATCCTTATCTTACTACATTATGCTCTATGAACGTTTATTGGTTCCTCACTGGTGAATATAAAGCTTAGCAAAAAAAAAAAGTCATGGGATATCGGTTATAAAATCACATGGCTAAAGTTCAACCCTTACCCTGAAAATAGTGACGCTACAAGCTGCTGGATGAATATCAGTCAAAAGCCGTCTCTTGACTCTTTCGTACACAACGGGCAACTTTCCTCTTGAATTCACCATGTCGGTCATCCCTCCACTCTTTCTGAAATTTTTAAAAACACAACACAGTCTTCTTTAACAAAGTTAAAAGTGAATGGATTGTTCATATTGCATGGATCGCAATCAGACTTAAGAAGTGACACTGTTTCTGAAGTTTATGACAGGAGACTTACTGCTGCATCCACGTTAGCAGGAGACTCTCCATTAGGATCAGCTAACATAGAGATGACACTAATCATGATGGTTTCCACCGTGTGAATGGGAAGCCAACGTTCCTCTGGCTTTTCGTAGCCGTATTTATCCTCCCCCGGCTCGTGCAATATAGAAATACAAACATCGCCATTCTTGTCAACTGTAAACAAGAACAGGAAATTAGAAAGCGTGAACTCTGGAGCGGAAGATCGCTCACATCATGCAGGATGCTTTGCAGTATAATTAAATGTGTGGCTGGATACGTCAGAGGCCCTTTCACATCTTTGGGATTAACAACTGAATGATCAGATCACTGACGGCAACGACACACACACAACCGTTTACGCCTAGAATTATGCAGGCTTCTTCAGTGACCACTTGAAGGAGGAAGGATTCTATGCATATGGATTACACCTTTATCTACCAGCCTAGTGGTGGAGCATGATGCCTTTCAGCACAATTTCTACAGTCCAACAAGACAGTTGATTCGCCACTTTGACACTATTGATGTATAAAGATTAAGTACTATTTCTGCACTACTGCACTTTAAAGATGGACAATATCACAACGTCTCATCTTCCTATTTCACACTCCATGACCACTCTGTACATTCCATACTTAGTTTATTTATACAGTTCTTACTTTTTTTTTTACGTACTTTACATATTTCTACTGTTAATTCTATTTTATTTTAATGAAAAATAGATTTTATTTTATTTATTCTTTCCTAGAAGCATTTATGCATACTCACTTCCCACAGTTTGACATATCACTGCATGTCAAACTGTGTATGGTTGTATTTGACAAAAATGTTTAATTCAAGAATTACACATAGGGTTACACATTTTCACTTAACCTGCAGTTAATTGTGCTAATCAATAAATCAATTAATCATTAATAATGATTAAAACATAGATCCATCTGTGAATAGCCTGCACACATCGGCTGTGCTTGAGAAACACCTGAACATTCAACAGCTCGCGACCTTAAACGGTCAGTTTGAAAATAGGGTTGTAAAACAAAAGCAAACAGTTTTAAGACAGAGCTCTCCATGAAACAAAGATGACCAAAGGGGATGTGGATTGTTGCATCAATCCGGAAATCACTAAAGCAATCACAGAAACCCAAAGTTTATTTAAGTTATTAGCGAGTGTGCAAGGAAGTTGGCTAGCAAGGATGGCTAAGCTAATATCTGCAGACAGCTGAGTTGTTGAAGTTAGCATTAGAGATGTGAATCATATTTAGACATTCAATTTGATTCAGTTCGATTTTTGGGCATTGCATTTTTTTTCTATTCAATTCATTAGCGCTGATGTTTATGATTTTTCTCAAGTAGCTATATTTGACAGGTTTTAAGATATTAAAAACTAGTAAAAGTGTCTAAAATTGCTGATAACCATGTTGATTGTTCACAAACCACTCTGAACTTAGAAGTAGATGAAGCAGCAATACTCCTGAAAAACATGAAAGTTGGAAGCACTCTTTTTAGAATTTTTAGAGAAAGTTTACCCAAGTGATTCTGAATTGAAACATAACCCATCAATTTCATTGATTGAAACCAATCAACAAAAGCTCAATTGAATGGCATAAATAATGAAATTGCACTGATCTAGTTAGCATGCTTTACATAGCTGCTGGTCAATATCAGCTTCTCGTTCTAGTGAATAAATTTAATGTTAATTTCTTTGCTCAGATTTAGATTTTTTTGCTTACTCAAACCAGATGAAGATTGAAAAACCTTTTCCAAGACTTAAAAGGGAGTGCAGACAGCTTAAACTAGAGAAAATGGCAAGCAGAGTTAGAAAACTTAACTATAATGGGGCATTGGAATACAATTTTTTACAATTTGGATAGCTCCAGAGGAATATGATGTAAAACATCAGAAATAAGTTTGTAATCAGTTAAATTCCCATCATCTAGCTAGACAATTTAAAATATATACACATGGTATATATTGACTTTTGTATATGTCATACAAGTATTGTGAGAATGGCACAGGTGTTCCTCACCAAACGCGACAGTTGGCAGCATCAACTTTTATTACCTCACAGTATGACAACGTAGCTACATTTGATTAACAGATCACCACTAGGTGGGGATGTACATGTGCAGAACCGTAGGGAAACCTCTAGTTTATTATCAAATGGCAATTAATCTATTAACTATTACACATATATCTTAGAGATGTTTTTGTGTTCGTTCCACAAACGTCAGACCTCCTCCTTGTGTACTTCGATGTCCCATTGTGCACTTAGCACGGTCCCCTTACAAGCAGGTTTCCCAGGCCGCATGGGTCCACAATAGCTTTTATTGATTGAATACTAGATAAATAAGCCATTGTGTTTTTTGATGCATGGAGTTTCCCCTGTGCTCGGTAGACTCATACTAGATTACATTTACAGAGAGAAGCTAATGGGCGTGGGGGGGGGGGGGGGGGATGGGTGGATTCAAGCTGTACATAATTCATCAATTAATAAAAATCTGAAGGAACCGAAAGTTCTCTTACCATTTGGGTGCCAGATTTCTGTAATAAATTTCATTTTGGGAGGCCTGAGAGGATAGTCTTTGGGAAATGTGAGATGGGCTTTAAACACTCCGCCTTCACTGTAGACAAAATATAAGAAAAAGCAAAATATGCAGAAATATATTCACTTACTTCACATATTCTAAAGGTACGATCAAATCGTTTGCAAATCTACAAGACAAATCTTTTGTTGGGGAATGTCTACTGTTGCATCTAAAGAACGTCCACAACCCCAAATGTTTATATACAAGAAAATCAGCAGCACAATACAAATCAGAGCAAACAATTACACACATTAAATCTACATGCATGTGTGCTGTTTTCCATTGCAGGAATTATTCAGAATTTCCAAATTTGTATACCTTCAGATGTTTTTATTTTATTTTTTTTTAAACACTGCAATATCTGCATTCTACCAGAGTTTGGACATAAAGCAATCATCTTAATACAAGTGCAATCTAAGTAAACTGCCTACTTCACCACTCATTATTACTCCATTTGCTTGGTTTGTGAGCCTCAAGTTAACAATCACACCATGTCTTCCCACTTCATCAGCTGTCTGTGTATGTCAGAGGATGAGACTAGCATGCACAGATTCTGGAGACTGCCGGCACTGACATCACGTCTAAACCGCGATCTACTTCTGTTCTCAGGTACGATTGGCTTCCATATCTGGTTCAATCTGTGCCGGAGAACACTGTACTGTACCCAAGACCAGCTCTTAAAAAGGATTCCGACATGGTTCCCGAGCCTGGATTGATTGTGTTCTCATTGATTAAAATGAACCAGACTTTGCGATAAAGCCTAATGTGAAAACACCTTTAAATAGCCATTTATTTCTTTCCTGATTTATTTTCTATACTGATACCTGACTGTTTGTATGAATGCTAATTGAGTGCATTTGCGGTTTAGGTAAAGGTATGCTGGACGTAGAGAAAACCAATGCATAAACGTCACAGCTAACCCAATAATACGACTCTAACCTTTAATAACTGTCAGAAAAGTTACTCAATATCAGATTGTCTGATCCTATAAACTCAGTACACCCATTAAACCCAGGATAGAAACTGTACTTACTAGAGTGTATCAGGAGGACCAATGATTAGCACTTCCCATCTGTAGAGGTCATTATCATCTATCAGCCCTGCAGAAAAGCCTTCCACTGGATTTTTATTTAATTCTGAAAAAAAGAATGATAGATAAATAAACATGGGTTTCTGGCTGTAACTGACGAGACACACTTTAACAGCTGTCAGTTATTTGATACAGAATACATACTAGTGCACAGATCTTAACCAAAAGCTTAGTGACCTGCATATACTGTAATAAAAAACATCACCACAAGGTGGCAGCCCTTTTCTTTTATGTTAAACTAGAGTTGAAGACGGGTGCTGTGGTGCTGCTATTCTAATTAACCTCCATGCAAAACTTTGACCTCAGTAATGAACAGTATAGGGAATAATTGTTGTACTCTATACCCCAATCATGTATGATATAGTAAATGTCATGCTGTGGACACGGGGCTCGCATGTAGGACTGGGCATCACACCTCTGACACATCCTTTATGGCATCGACTGAATTCCTTCGATACCATTGAATACTGATAGACGCCTCGCTACCAAATTTCGATACCTCAGGAGAACGTCTCATCAGCGCCAGTGAACCAAACAGTATACTTTAACCATCTTTTCTGCATGCTTACAAAAAAGGGACTTAGAGGACAATATAAATGTGAACGCATGTTTGGATTTGGTACATGCTGAATATGAAAACAGTTCCAAAAATAATGGAAAATTAAAATGGGCCATATTACGTTAGAGACATCAATGATGCGCAGATGTATACAGGAACTGTGAACACTTTAAGCTACAGAACGGAACAAATTATTTTAAACTACTTAAGCAGACGCTCACCAAAAGCATAGGACTGAGGTTTAATACATCTATCCTGTACTGATTAAAATGAAAAACTTAAATGCAGTTAAACACAGTAAGACGATTAAAATCATTTAATTCCCTTTAAAATCAACTCTAATTAGTTATCCTACAACTACAGGATCGCTTGTGAACTGAAATCTATGAAGCTACAGAGAGGAAGGTGGTCCACACTCCACTCTGTCCAAGTTCTAAACATAGACAGTAATGGAAACTGCAAATCTGATTTCAGATCAGTATGAAAGGAGCTCAGGTTCCTGTTTGTGGCCACACAGCAATTTAAACGACTGAGCTAGAGTCACGGTGTGTAAATCTAAGAGTAAATTGGTGCCTGATTGTCCGCATGAGTTATGAGTGTCGGGCTGGCATGAACTTCTGCATGTGATCTACTTAGAAAGCGCAGCAAAACAATCACTGGAGGAGCACAGATGAAATAACTGGCTGCTTGTGGTGTCTTTCATAAGCAAATGAATCATACAAGTGTGATACGAATAAACAAAGCAGAATCATCGAGAAGAAACATGACCAATTAAAAAAAAAAAGTTTAAATTAGCAGTCTAGTCAATTTAACTGCTTGCATTAAATTTGTTTGGCATTATGTGAACATTAAGGTACAAATGGAAAAGACATGCATGTAAAAACTCATTGGCCTTTAACCCAAAATCACCTAAAACTGTACAAAGCAATTTCTAGTGAAAGTGTCTACACATTTACAAATTGCAGAAAATGACCATAACACCAAACTAATATCCAATATTAACTAACTTTTATGTTTCATTAAGTTAAACCAAGTTAAAGTTCTTCACATGCTTTCGATGTCTGTGAATAGACAAAATTCATCTGTGCTGAGATACAGGTGTTTGAGAAAGTGTCACTTTCGCCTAAATCTTAACTATAAAAAAAAAAAAAAAGAAAGAAAGAAAAAAAAAACAGGCAATTTGGCAAATACGTGCAATGTTAAGTCATTATTCAACTTAGGCTGAAAATATCCCATAAGAGTCAAATAACAGTCATGTGACATTTCAACAAACAGCTAAATAATTCTTATATTCTTAATTCTAGATATCACATCTATTCTGCTTTTTCAGTGCGTGTTGTCTACTAAAGCAAAACAGTTTGTTCTCTAGGGCAAAAATAAGTGTGTTATATCTCACGTTTCCTTCGTAGAGCGTACACATCTTAATAGCCTGGAGTCCAAGTTCAGTTAAGCAACACATTTTTTCCTGGTGTGCCTTTGCTTCCCTTTGGCTGTTCAACCAGCAAGTGTCTCAAAACATGAACAAGTTTTTAAACAAATGAAGTGGGGAGTAATTCATCAAGCTTTCCACAAGCATATCACTAAGGGATTAACAGAATAAATAAATCCTGACTTAAAGTTTTGCCAGCACCTGTGAAATTTTGCCTTTTCTGCAAAGAGAGCTAAAGAGATATGTGCACTTCATGGTTCGGTATCTTAACCACCATGCCAAATAATTTCTTAAAGAAAATATATTACTAATATTTTGCACTCATTCCCTTACACAAATAGAAGATAAACTGGATAGGATACCTGCTGCATGTTACAGAAGACCCATTTCTCTGAACTCATAACAGAGAAATGGGCTGAGACCATGTATACTCTCTCAGCCCATTTCTCTGAACTCATAAAAACTCACAGAGGGTTTCACTCTATACAACTCTCCACAGCCTCACAGATCATTTGCAGATTGAGGGGGGGGAGCACTGCTGTACCATAAACATCACACGAGCATGCAGCAAGCACGAGATTAGCCAGGGACCAGGGAAAAAAATGCCTTTTGTTACTCGCCAGTCCAGCTGAGCTTTTAGAGCACAAGCAGGGTTAGCGAGTTCACCATAATGGTGCTAAGAGAAAGCAGCCATAACACGATTGATTCAAATCTGTCAATCTGCTCCAGCTGGAAAGAGGACGAGGCGAGCCGTCCAGACGCTGTCCTGAGGATCTTTTTACAGTCCTTGAACGAGGAGGATCTTTGGAATACTGCCAGAACAGGCTTGGAGGTGCTTACTCTCAGCTGTGAACATTTGGCACGAAACAAATGTTCTAGCTGCTTGTGTATGTGAGTGTGTTTCGAGGGGGTGTTTTATGCTGATTCTAAAGGGCGGGGTATGGGGTTTCATAGCAAACATTGCACAACACTTATGCTCACGGGTCAAAACACTGTGCGAGTAAAAACAGTTGGGAGAATCTGGTTTGTGTAAGCAGTCAGTTCAGTTTTTGGAGTTTTGAGAAAATTTTAGTGCAAGACTGAGGAAGATTGAGAATTTTAAAAACGCACCAAAACCACTGAACATGATTTTTTTAAAACAATTTTAGTCCTGAAACATCACAAAAACATACAGGTATTAAATGCAATCTTTCACAAAAAAAAAAAAATCTTAACCTGTGTAGGATTTTCTGCAGTACAAAATCTCTAGTCTTCTTAGATAATGCCATAATTAAATAGGAATTTTTGTGACAAAGTTTAAACACACTATAGGTAGTTGTTTGTCTTTCAGTTGCTCCTGTTGAGGGGTCACCTCCTGAACTAAAAAAAAAACAGCTTGGTACAGGTTTTATGCCGGATACCCTTCCTGACAACCCTCCCATTTTTCCATGGTTGGGTTTAGATGCTCTATAAGTAAATGCAACTGCTAAATGCTGTACATGAAATGCATTAACATGTGAGCATATGCACTTTACTTGGAAATAGAAATTGTACTTGTTGTAAACTTGTGACAAGGATGAAGAGGACAAGTGCTGCTTTCATGACACTGTTTAACAATCTTTAAAATGATGGCATTTTGAGAAACCTAAGGTGCACATCATGGGGCTAGTGAGCTGTCACTTATGCATCAGGATAGGAAAGTCCTGTTCACTGCTAGCTTTGGACAAAAGAGTACAGAATAAAAAGCATAATACGACTTTATATACGACACGAAATAAAATTACAGATCTAACCAGTCCAGAGTGTGCGCATTATACTTAACACTTCCAAACACGTCTAATGTGCGATCAGATTGCTGATGTTAGTGTGACCCCTTGGCTAGTATCTGGCTAACCGAGCCTGCTAACTTTAGCCTGCTAGCTGAAGGAAAAACAAAGGGATATGATTACCCTGCAGCAGCCTTGCCCAACATGTCGGCCATTAAACACAACAAGAAATGACCGTTCCCATGATGTAAAAGTGTCACTCGCAATTTAGACAGAAAGAAGTGGGAAACTAATAAGCGAAAATAAAAGGAACGAAGAAAAGGGGAAAAGCTGTTAGCTTGGCGTCAATACGTGAGCAGTCATGCTAACATGCTAGTCAGCGTTGACTGAGCAACGCTGCCGGCCGGCTGAACAGGCCATAGAGCCCGTGTAACCTTTACATTCAGAATGAATTTAAATAAACCAACACGACTTTTATACAGAGTGTTAAATACTAATTTAAAACGTTGAGTTTAAATAGAGAGGCTGGGAACAGAAGCACGAGCGAAGAACTAAATTAGCTAGCTAGCCAACACGCTATACCAGCTAGCGTTTAGCTTAGCCACTTTCCTTTCGCTCGCCAGCAGTCATTGTTGAATTACCTGCCAGCTGTCTCCTGAGCAACAGCGCGGACTGGGGCTCCGTCATCGTTATACCTATTGCACTCTAATTTTAACACGCGTTCAGGCTAAACTAAGGGGGAAAAGAAGCACAGGCTGTAAATATCCGTTGCTGTCTGTGCGCCTCCTCTACTCCGTTTCGCTCAACATTCTGATCCAGGTGCGCGCATGCGCAGAATCTCCAGTGAAGCCACGAGAAAAGAGAGAGCTCGAGGGCACTTATGTGCTTCGCGTTTTGCGCATGCGCCTAGCAATACAGTTCAATTAATGTAATACTAAAATAACGCAATTCATTTAATTTCGGACCCGTTAAATACAGATATTCGTGTGTCTGTGTCTGTACAACGCAACTATAGGACTGTGTATAACGCAACGCAGCAATAGTACTATGTACAACGCAATAATAGGTTTTTTTACTTTGCAAACATATTTTAAAATGAAAAAAAGAAAAAAAAAACATTGTTGCGTTTTAAATGCTGAGGTCAATACCAAATCATAAGAGTCAGATGTGAAAGGTATAAACATATAAAAACTAAAGTGAGACATTTGCATTGAGGGAAAGGAGCATTAAATGATTGTTATTATTATTATTATTATTATTATTATTATTATTATTATTATTATAAAGAAGGCTGGACTGGAAAAAACTAGACTGGAGACTAGACCCCTACAGTATAACTGCTGTAAAACAAGAAACAAGAAGAAAAAAAAACTTTCACTACGAAATTTTTTTTAAATATGCGCCCAAATACAGTGTCTTATCTTTATACTTAAACTATTCAAATATGTAATTAAACACGCAGTTCCATTTATGTCACAGCTAGCTGTAACAATACACACTCTCTTGATAAATTAGCTCTGTGAAGTAACAGATAGATTACAGATGCTATTAAATCTCATTCTTGCTGTCACATCTGTTAACATTTAGTTCTCTTAGTAATTTAGACCAACTCCATCCATAAAGCTACCTGAGTCATGCAGGGTTTAAAAAATGTACTGATTAGAAAGTAAAACATTTTCTTTTGAACTATAGTAATTAAAAGTGAAAAATATTAGAAAAACCGTTTTATTGCTATCTTGAAAAAAATCTAAGTTATTGTATTCTTTATACCTCTTGTCTAAACTATATGTACAGGCATTAACATTTTAAATGATGTTGATGATTAAATCATACTTAACGTCTACTTAAATATTGAAATAAAAATACACAAATGAAATCTGCTTTATTGTCCAGGAAGTTTAAGAAAAATAAAATACCTAAGGTATGCCATACATTGTGTTTTAAGTCAGTGGTTCTCAACTCCGGGCAAGGAGGACTACCTCCCCTGCACATTTTATTGTTTTCCCTGCTCAATTAAATAAAGGCTGTTAATTATCTGCTTAGTTAAATTATTAGTACAGGGAGCTGAGAAAACACTGAGCACACGGCAGGACCCGAGTTGAGAAGCACTGTTTTAAGAGTTCAGACATCACACACAAAATAATATCAATCAATTAGCATCAGCTGATACAGATCCAGTGTAAAAAATCTAGTGAAGGTTCACTAACCTTTTGTATGAAATAATTGTAATACATAATACATATAATTAATAATATATAACATAATATGGAGCATTTGAAAAAGTGTTAATTAAAAAATTAAAATGGAACAAAAAACAAGCTGTATTTGATGTAAATTTCTTAGTGTAAAATACATTGTATGTGTTTGCTTTATTAGATAGATAGATAGATAGATAGATAGATAGATAGATAGATAGATAGATAGATAGATAGATAGATAGATACTTTATTGATCCTGAAATTCCAGATACCCAGCAGCAATAGAGACAGTAACACAAAGACAGGTTTGTAGATGTGATTGCACACTGTATATCTTCTATATATAGACACAGGTTAATGTGAGAACGGACCAAAGTTACTATAGTCCAATGCTTAAAAATAGCATAAAAAAACTTTATATATAAGCATATAAGTCACAAGTGATAATAACACAATAAAAGACAAATGAATAACACTACTAAGTGAAATGGAGCAAACCTTGATGTGCAATTGCATTTATGACAAAGTGACAACAGTGCAAATAGTAATAATTGTGCAAAGAGCGGCGTGAAAGTGATACTGAGTCCACACTTCTGAGAGTAGTGAGCAGAACATGAAAGGTGAAATGAGAGAGTTATGTGGGTAGCACTGTGATGTATATACAGTAGCAGAAGAGCCTTAAGCTTAGATCTCTCCCAGTTCATATTCCTGTGCCCCTTTAGAGAGAGGTGTTGAAAAGCCGAATAGCTCTGGAGAAAAAGTATTTCCTGACTTTGTCATGGTGAGCAGCTTTGTGTCGGTAGTCTTCCACTGAAAACACGCTTGTGTTTGTAAAACCTTTGCAGTGGATGGTCAGGGTTGGCCATGATGGGGCATATGATTATGAAGTTACGATGTTTCACCACTATGTGGCGACTTAAAATCCAAGCTTCTTGCCCCTGAAAGAGGCGTAATAGTAGAACACTGTTATGAAATCTTTAAATAACTCTCAGGTCATTCCACTGTGGTGACCCCTTTTGGAAAAAGCTGGAAGAAGAAGAAGAAGAAGAAGAACAGCATGCTATCACTTGGTAATTTATATACATTTCCCAGGATTCCCTTGTTAGTTAATTATGCACCTTTAATTAAGCCCACTAGATTGTAAGATTAAAAGGTTCCCCTAATCAGAGGTGGAAAGTAACGAATTACATGCATTTTTTTTTCATAATTCTACGTTTTAAAGTAATTTTTAAAATCTTGAATCCTAAGTCTGTGGGTTATTATTTAAAATTATTGATCAGTCGATCATCAATAATCAAACCACAGGCTGTAGCTTAAAGCTAAACACAAGAAACCTCTGGGATTTAGGAGAACAATGATAAGAAAAAGATCCTATTCTTTTGTCTAATACAATAATTTGTTTTGTTCCACAAATTAAGGAACGGTGGAGACACAATAACTAATGGAAAATGGATAATAATTACAGTCCTGTCATAGAAGAACCTGATCTTACCTATTGTGTAGAGTTTCTCCTTGTTGTTCTTCCTGAGCTTCCTGGTTATCTGGTTTCCTCCCACCTTCCAAAACCATGTAGGTGGATTGGCTATAGATGTGAAAGTGTGTGCATGGGTTCCCAGAGAGGAACTGCGATCCAATCCACGGAATCGCTCTTTATAGTCAAGCTTTATAGCCTTAGAGTTATATAGTTGTACATTTTCTGCCCCCAATCAACCCAATCATGTTATGTCCAACTCCAGTGGAAGACGCCTATGTGAGGGTGCGTGCATGACAGACACCCTTGTGTTGTATATCATTAACCAGGCCTTAGACAAGTGTAGTGTCGTTATCACTAAAACTCAAAGCATGCGATTTTCACCCAACTTATTTATTTGTCATTTGTCAGGTTTCTGTTAATCTGTTGCTTTATCTAAAACTAATTTACATTACTACTATATGATTATCATTGTATGGCTGATTATACAAATTGTTCGTTTCTGAGTTGATGCCAGTGCTCCATCTATTCACATCATTAAAGTTACCATATAACAAAGTTATTGTGTCTAAAGATGTCTTACAGAAGGTTAGGGGATCTAAGGGTGTTTAATGGCTGCTCCACAAATAAGCCTTTTGGTACTAAACATTCTAATTTTATAGAAATGAGAATTATATTACACAACCTTGGTGTTTTTTTTTTTTTTTTCTGGCTTGATCAAGTGTCCACATCTCTGTTACGTAACATTGTGAAGCAACTTCTGTTTATGTGTGTGTGTGTGTGTGTGTGTGTGTGTGTGTGTGTGTGTGTGTGTTCCAACCATACTGTACAGTAGTTCTCATCAATGTTATATATATATATATATATATATGAAGCATTATCTCCTTTTCGGTTAGAGATATAATAATTATCTGATGCACGCTTTCAAAAAACCACGAGGTCTTGTTTTCTCTTGCTCCAGTCTGATTAGTCTTTTAACTAGTGGTCAAAGGTTTTGTTCTCTGGTCTGCTTTAAAATCGATCCAGAGCCTGCAATGTGAAACGCTGAAGAGATCTGAACAGAAAAAAAAAAAAGACATGTTCATGGTGTATCTTAGTGCAAATGCTTAGTGCAGAACTAAGATTTCGTTGAGATAAAAAGATCACAGTTTATTTTTAAAACTGTGTGAGTGCATGGCTGAGAAGGAGGAGTCCAAGAGGAGGAAACACACAAACCAAAAAAAAAAAAAAAAAGGAAAGAAAGAAAGAAAGAAAAAAAAAGCAATCGGCTTTGAGTGTAAATTGCGTCACAACAAAGAACCATTTTTGAGCGTGTGACCAGAAGGAGAAGAGCTGGGGTGGGGGCGTGGCTCAATTCGAGCTCTATAACCAGGTAGTGTTAGTGAAATGAAAAAAAGATATCATTCACAAGCCTCGAGGCATCTCAACAGCACACAGCCTCTAAAAGAAGAGACCGGTCGTAAACATACATGGATTGAAATGTCCAAGATTTCCTGACTGCACTCAGGTCAGTGTATTTATACAACTTATAAAGAGTTTTTAAGTACCTGTATAAGATGCATTAGTGTTTAATTCCTCTATACCAGAGGGTTGATGGTCACTTGACCAGGTCATATGATTTAATAGTAATTGTAATGGCATGTATTATGTAACTGACAGTTTTGTTTTCACTATCCTACAAAATCTGAGCTGTAGTGAGACGACTGCACTGTGTTGTAGGCTGTTTAGTGGGGAAACACTTTTATAGGCTCGTTGATGATCAGTCAGGTCTAAATGAATAGTGTAGAAATAATAACAATGTAAACAACAACAACAAACATACACAGTAGGTCATACAGTATGTCTTGGCACTAGATTAACTTCTCTCGTCCCACTTAGTCAGACGTACTTGAAGTTATCGAGTGCAAAAGTGGAAGTGTTTTGCATTACAGTAAGTAGCTTCACTAACTTGAAGTTAGTGCAAAGCACTCAATCAGCTGCAGGATTTGGTAACGTTAAGGAGATATTAATGTTAAGCTTGGCTTCTATTAAGATGCATGTGCACGCCATAGATCAAATTCAGGAATAAATCACCATCTAGCAACTTGTGAAAATGTTAAAGAGAAAGCGGATTTACATGAAATTACGACCCATCTCTAGCAAACTACACCCACTCGCTGATCGATGGCTTCATTTGCCTGTTCTTTTAACCTGCATGTAACAAAGATAAACTGTCATGCATTGTCCCATTGCAGTTTCCCATATACCAGCCACTTCTTCTTCTTCATGACTTCTCACTGGCGTGAGAACTACTAATGATATGCAAAACTAAAATATCAGAGTGTAATGTCACGGCATCAAGAATACTGAGCGTTAGACCATTAGCTGTCCCGGATTGAACTGTAAAAATAGAGTGATAAATGATTTAGGAAATAATGATGCATTATTATTATTATTATTATTATTATTATTATTATTATTATTATTATTATTATTATTACCTTTAGAGGTGCTAGGATTAAATCTAGGTGTGATTGTACAGTATGTGCATGCCTGTCATCCTGTACAGTAGGTTTAAGAAAAATGCCCCAATTGTTGCGTTTTAGGACGAATGAAAAGAACAATGCATGCAAGATGTGTCTGAAGATCTGCTGATTATCATCAGCATATCTAAGTTTCCTTCCAGTGTCACGTGCGTCCCATAGATCAAAAGAACCAGTCATACAGTATGTTCTTTTGTGATGTAGGCTCTGCAGGATCTATCCTGCATAAATAAAGCCTTAGAATATCAGAATATGAATATACCAAGAATTCCATACCACAAGGATAATAAGAATAGTTTAAGCATTTGAAACTTCTCTCTTGATCAGATGTGTGAGAACTCGTCTTCATCATGGAGGAAGAGACCAATGAAAACCCATTCGTGCCCAAAGAAAATAGGAGATTAAGCTCATCCATGAAAGCGAAGCATCGCTACGGTTCCACGGCCAGAGAACCGGGGGTGGAGGAACAACCTCTGGTTACTAATATAACCAACAATATGCCGTCTTCCACAAGATCTTACATTGCCGTGGCTGTGCTGTGCTACGTCAACCTGCTCAACTACATGGACCGATACACGATCGCTGGTAAGGGAAGCAGCTCAATTTCCAAGCCTTATGAGGAACCGAAAAGCCTCTGAACCATTGCGTTTTTTGAATTCAAACATGCTGGTTTTTTTTCTTTTTTCTACAGGAGTTCTGCCTAGTCTCCAGAAATACTTTGTCATTAGCGACAGCATGGCTGGACTACTACAGACAGGTATCAGCTTTACATAGAATATATGCAGTATGTTCACTTTTTCAATTTCTATCTGTGCATTTAAGAGCCTACAGCATGGCATCCTGATCACTATGAGTGCAAACCCACTTCCTTTTGACACCTACGCCACCCTTTGATGCAATATAACTTCTCATGAATTATCAGAATAAGGCTGCCTTCGGTGTATTATGTGAGTCGGTTTGATTTGAGTTTGCGAAAAAAAAACCCTGCACACCCCAGGTAGCTTTTGCACAGTCAGATGTATTTGCAATTCCGATGTGAAGCTGGCAGATGATTTCACTTCCCATAGTAGATTTATTAAGTGCAGTGTGTCATTCTTGTGTGCAGAATAAACTCTGTGTGTCTAACTTCGTTTATTTTTTTTCCAGCAAGGTCAATGTATGCCTTGTTGCAGAACATTTGGCAGCAGGACTTAACAGGAAGTTATGCACCAAATTGGCAACACTCCTGTTGAATGGGATTCCATTGAAACTGGCACTAACATGAGATCTGAATGCTTGGGGCTCTAAATGAATAACTCAGGGATCTTATTCAACAAAATGCATGACATTCTTTGGCAAACCGCTCACCCATTTACAGTTTTTATCTGCAGTTTCATGCTGCTGGCTCCCGTGTTTGGGTACCTTGGAGACCGTTATAATAGGAAGTTGATCATGGTGGGAGGAATGACTGCATGGATCGCCACAACACTGGGCAGCTCGTTCATCACTGCAGAGGTACCTGTGCCTGTAGATATAGGACTTAACTAAGTGTTGCCAAATGCTGCTTAGATTTTAACCCACAATTCCTTGCTTATGGTAGTACTTCTGGGTGCTGTTGCTCATGCGAGCCTTGGTTGGTACTGGAGAGGCCAGTTACTGCACCATAGCTCCCACCATTTTCGGAGACCTGTTCACTGGCTCCCAAAGAACCCTCATGATCTCCTTCTTCTACATTTTCATCCCTGTTGGAAGGTGAGGGTTTTTAAATACATACATGATATGCAAAAAGGCCATGAGTGCATGAAATGATCAGATGTTTTAACAGATTTAACTTGGATCTTAATCAAAGCCATGTCAACTATTTTACGTTTTAGGCTTAAATGAACAGTTAGCACTGTCACCTTGCACCTCCAGGACCCAGCCTCCTCGCTATTTTGTATACACGATAAAATGGTTTAGATGATGAATGAGTGAGTGAAAACCTAAACACATTTTCGCCAAGATAGCTGACAAAAGTGAAAAGTGAAAAAAGAGGAATATTAATTATTGATCAGTCCGGGTTCGACTCCCAGCCAGGTTTGATTTCCGCCTCTGTATGCATGGACTTTACATGTTCTCCCTGTGTTTGGTGGGTTTCCTCCGGGACAGTCCAAAGGCTGATTGGCGTTCCCAAATTGCCCGTAGTGTGTGAATGTGTGCCCACTGAGCAAGTGTGTGCCCTGCAAAGGATTGGGTGACCCTGTCTCATGCCCTAAGTATCCTGTGATAGGCTCCAGGCCCCCCATGACTCTGTATACTGGATAAAGTGGTATAGATTGATCGAATTTTTTGGGATAAAAACATGTAACCCTACAACAGTGTTTGTTTACAAGACGGAAGGTTCAAATCCCACGACCATCAAGTTGTCCCTGTTGGGCCCTTGAGCGAGGCCCTTAACCCTCCACTGCTCAAATGTATAATGAGATAAAAATGTAAGTTGCTCTGGATAAGGGCGTCTGCCAAATGCCTAAAGACTTATATTATATTGTATTAGATTAGTCAGGTGGTTCTGTATAAACAATAAAACATTATTATTATCACTATCCCAAAGTTAATTATTTTCCAAAAACATCATATCCTGAAAAGTTTTACTTGTCTTATATCACATATATAAAGGGTTGCCAGAGCAGACCATTTGATCTGCATACAACTCAGACACAGTTTTATGCCAGATATCATTCCTCATGTAGCCCCTTCCATTCTATCTGTGCTTGGGACTGGCAAAAAGAACGCCTTGACTTGGGCATTGGCTGGGAATCGAGCCCAGGCCTTCTGCATGGCAGACAAGAAGTCTGCCACTGAGCCACCAATGCCCTCCATGATAACATTTGTGTGAATTAATTAAAGAGCAATGCCAATTTATCCATTTGTACTTACATTTAGTGTTGTTAAGAGCAAATTTGAAGGAAATTTCAAGTTTTGAACAAAAATATTTTTGAAAGGTTTTGACATTTTGAGAAAAATCTTGTCTGGGTAAAAATGATTTAATTAAACAACACACTGATGTTATTTCTCCTTGGTAGTGGTCTTGGGTACATTCTGGGAGCCCAGATTGCTACTGCAACGGGAGACTGGCGTTGGGCCCTCAGGGTGAGATATTTCTTAAAACACAAGTTTCCTACTAGAATTATAGCATTGTACCGTACATTTCTCTATTGTATCTCTAAGTATCAACATCGGCAGCAAGCTATAAGAGATAGTTCTGCATTTCTCTGCTTCAAAGACAACTTTATCCAGCAGTTTAAACAATAAACCTTGGTTCTGTGTGTTTTGTCGCAGCTGAACCCAATTCTTGGGGTACCAGGGGTAATCCTTCTCATGTTCCTGACCCCCAACCCTCCACGAGGAGGCTTGGAAACCAAAGGAGAAGCATGCATAGAGCACACATCTTACCTAGAGGACGTCAAATATCTATTCAGGAAGTGTGTGAACCTGAACAGAGAATGAAAACATGAAGATTGTGAAAAGTTCCTAGCTGGACCATAATCACTAAGAGTTTGTGTGTGTGTGTGTGTGTGTGCGTGTGTGTGTGTGTGTGTGTGTGTGTGTGTGTGTGTGTGTGCGTGTGTGTGTGTGTGTGTGTGTGTGTGTCTAGCCGGAGCTTTGTGTGGTCCACTCTAGGAGTGACTGCCATGGCTTTCGTCACAGGTGCCTTGGCTTTCTGGACACCGACCTTCATGTCTCGTGCTCGAGTCATCCAGGGTATCACTACTGAATGCACTAAAGAACCATGTGACCCTTCAGACAGGTACACATACAGGCACAGCAAACGCTCTATCTTTAAAGGAAAAACCAGTTCCTTGGAATGTAGTGTAAGTATGTAAATAAGATTAAGGCTTAGAAATCTCAATGGGACAAATTGTAATATGTGTGAAGTTAGATGAAAGAATTTAGATGATAATAATATTTACCAAATAATGTTCAGTTATGGTTTACTGATACAGGTTTGAAAGGAGTGGTAGAAAGTAAGGAATAAATGATGACAGTGTTTCCTGTTATAGAAAAGTAATAGCGGTGTTGACGAGCACAAGGCTGGAGATCATTATGTCAGGCTGATTGGGTTAGAATGGCAGACTTGACATGTTAAAAGGACGGTGATGCTTGAAATCATTGTTCTTTCATTGTTAACCATGGTGACCTGCAAAGAAACGCGTGCAGCCATCATTGTGTTGCATAAAATTTATAGGATCATCGAGAACTTCAAGGAAAGAGGTTCAATTCTTGTTAAGAAGGCTTCAGGACGTCCAAGAAAGTCCAGCAAGCGCCAGGATCGTCTCCTAAAGAGGATTCAGCTGCGGGATCGGAGTGCCACCAGTGCAGAGTTTACTCAGGAATGGCAGCAGGCAGGTGTGAGCGCATCTGCACGCACAGTGAGGCGAAGACTTTTGGAAGATGGCCTGGTGTCAAGAAGGGCAGCAAAGAAGCCACTTCTCTCCAAAAAAACATCAGGGACAGATTGAGCTTCTGCAAAAAGTTTGGCGAATGGACTGCTGAGGACTGGGGCAAAGTCATATTCTCGGATGAAACCTCTTTCCGATTGTTTGGGGCATCTGGAAAAAGGCTTGTCCGGAGAAGAAAAGGTGAGCGCTACCATCAGTCGTGTGTCATGCTAACAGTAAAGCATCCTGAGACCATTCATGTGTGGGGTTGCTTCTCATCCAAGGGAGTGGGCTCACTCACAATTTTGCCCAAAAACACAGCCATGAATAAAGAATGGTACCAAAACACCCTCCAACAGCGACTTCTTCCAACAATCCAACAACAGTTTGGTGAAGAACAATGCATTTTCCAGCACGATGGAGCACCGTGTCATAAGGCAAAAGTGATAACTAAGTGGCTCGGGGACCAAAATGTTGAAATTTTGGGTCCATGGCCTGGAAACTCCCCAGATCTTAATCCCATTGAGAACTTGTGGTCAATCCTCAAGAGGCGGGTGGACAAACAAAAACCCACTAATTCTGACAAACTCCAGGAAGTGATTATGAAAGAATGGGTTGCTATCAGTCAGGATTTGGCCCAGAAGTTGATTGAGAGCAGCCCAGTCGAATGGCAGAGGTCCTGAAAAAGAAGGGCCAACACTGCAAATACTGACTCTTTGCATAAATGTTATGTAATTGTCGATAAAAGCCTTTGAAACGTATGAAGTGCTTGTAATTATATTTCAGTACATCACAGAAACAACTGAAACAAAGATCTAAAAGCAGTTTAGCAGCAAACTTTGTGAAAACTAATATTTGTGTCCTTCTCAAAACTTTTGGCCATGACTATATACGTATATGTATATATACAGTATATATAGTCCAGTACTTAGAATCCCCCCCACAAAAGTTTTTTTTCTTTTTATGCTTCATTTAGGATCTTTGAACTTCCAGCAGTACCAAATGACACCTATTTGTCACTTAACATTCGAAATATATAGCACATTCGGATACTAAACCTAGTAGAGGTGGGGGCTGACAATGGCGTAAAAAGTGTTTGGATTGTCTGTTTATCTTATCTTCATCTTATCTTCATTAAGTTTTCATGTGCACCAAAATTCATGGTTCACAACTGACTAATGACTAATTACAAAATCACAATCTTACACACAGAATCATTCCCCTCGTTTTGTTTTCCTGCTGCCACAGTTTCATCTTCGGCGGAATCACAGTGGGGACGGGTATCGTGGGCGTTTTAATCGGCTCGCTTATATCCAGGAGGCTGAAGGACAGAGTGGCCAATGCTGATCCACTCATCTGTGCTGTGGGAATGCTCAGTTCTTCTCCCTGCTTGTTTATCGCCATGACCCTGGCATCCATCAGTATTCCTGCCACATATGTATGTAACATTACACCGCATTAACTTTTCTACTTACTTCAGACATAAATCAGATCAGGGCTAGCTGTAGCATTTGGAATGCCTTAAGAAAGATGTATCGTACCTAAAGTACAGTATTTGGGATGTTAGTATTTTTGTTCAAGCTGGTTAAAAAAACGTCACCATTACGTCATTATGGACATACAGTACATACATGCTCCCATAGAATTTTGGTTTCACTGGTGGCTCTGTGAGTTAGTGATCAAAAGGGCAAAAGTTCAAACCCCAGCACTGTCAATCTGCCACCGTTGCTCCCTCGAGCAAGACACTTAGCCCCATCTGCTCCAGGCATGCCATGCCATGGCTGACTCTGCACTCTGACCCTGACTACCCAACAAACTGGATATGCAATAAGAGAATTCCACACACAATTATAGCACAGGTTTTACACCATATGCCCTTCCTGACACAATCCTCCTATTTTATCCAGGCTTGGGTGGGAACTGAACCCAGCTCTTCCTCATGGCAGGCGAGAAACCGCCTTTTATAGCTATAGTTATACTGTAGTAACCTTTTTATTACAATTATAAGCTTACACGACTTGTGTAAACTGTGTAATGGAGCAATTTTGCATTGCATTACATGTTAAAATATTCCACATGAATTTTGACACAATATTTTACCATTTACTTCCTATTGTTTCTCACTCACTCACTCACTCACTCACTCATCTTCTATACCGCTTTATCCTGTATTTAGGGTCGAGGGGGGCCTGGAGCCTATCCCAGGAGGCTTAGGGCCTGAGGCGGGGTACACCCTAGACAGGGTGCCAATCCATCGCAGGACACACACACACACACACACACACACGCACACACACACACACACACACACACACACACACACACACACACACACACACACACACACACATACATACACTCACTCACACACTATGGGCAATTTGGGAACACCAGTTAGTCTAATCTGCAGGTTTTTGGACTGTGGGAGGAAACCAGAGTACTCAGAGGAAACCCACCAAGCACGGGAGAACATGCAAACCCCATGCACAAGGAGACAGGAATCGAGCCTGGCCGGGAATCAAACCCGGATCCCGTAGGGCCAAGGTGACAGTGCAAACCACTACTCCTCCTTGCTGGTCTATTGTTTCAAGATTTGGTAAGGTGCTCACTGAGGCCCATGCTGTTTACCAGTATTTTCTTGCAATCCAGACGTGAGAGAGAGAAAGTGAGAGAACCTTGTATGTCAGTTCTGACAGATTTATTTCAGTTTATTTCAACCCAGTCGCCATGTCTTCTTATGAAATCACTGTGTTTAACATTATTTTTTCTACTGGAGAGGCAATTGTAACCTTCAAGATTCTAAAACTAGCAGGAAGAAAAGCTTGTGTGTGGGACTGAAACTAATGCACCTTCTCCGATTTGCAAATGAGAAAATTGTCTTGCTGTTTTTCAACCTTTGCATTACTGTATATCAGCTCCAATCAGCATTTTCATGTATTCCCTTTTAGACTTTTATCGCTGTTGGAGAAATCCTCCTTTCTCTGAACTGGGCCATTATAGCTGACATCCTTCTGGTGAGAGCTGCTTCATAATGCATACACCACTGTGGCGCTGGACAAAACCCTAGTTACATTTTCCTTCTTTTTTTTTTTTTTTTTTTTCTCTCTCAGTATGTCGTTATACCAACTCGAAGGTCAACAGCTGAAGCTTTACAGATTTTAACATGTCACCTACTTGGGGATGCAGGAAGTCCATACCTCGTTGGCATTGTAAGTACATATTGAACATACTGCCAAGGAACAGTATAGGATCGAATGTGATAGATTTGTATGCAGTTAATAAAATGTACATCAACATCTGTGACTTTTTCCATCCAGATCTCAGATGCCTTGAAAGAGCTTAATCCTAATTCTCGAGACTGGAAGTTCCGCAGTCTGGAGTACAGCATCTATTTCTGTCCTTTCGTTGGTGTTCTGGGAGGCCTTTTCTTCCTTCTCACTGCCCTTTATGTCAAAGAGGACAAGAAAGCTGCCGATAAGATGATGACAGGTGACAGGTTTTTTTTTAATGCAATATTACAATATGCAAAACATTATGTCTAGCATTATGTCCCCTGGGTGGCTCTGGACCTTTGGGACATGACCTCACAAGATTTTTGGGGGTGTGCTGACCCGAGAATTCTTGGGGATCTGGAGAGTTTGATGGCTGTCTTGCCTGCCTGGCCCATGGTGGTGGTGGTGCCTTTCCACCGTGGCCTGTTTTTCAGCAAGTTATGCTACATTGCCTTTTCTTTGGACCGGCAGAGCTATCCTTTGGTCCACGAGGACAAGCATTTGTGCATTTGGTGCCCATGATCCTGTCACCTTTACTGGTAGTGTGTCACTGTTTAATGGTGTTAATGTTATGGCTGATCAGTGTATTTCTTTTTTTAACTTGCCAGGGTGCCAGGCCCATTCACTTCAGAGCAAGAGTGATGTAATGCAAGAGTGTTGTAATGACGTACAGTGATCAACATGATGTAAATGGATTACAGTGGCAAGAAAAAGAACGTGAACCGTTCGGAATTTCATGGTTTTCTGCACTAATTTTTCCGAAAATGTCATCTGATCTTCATCAGAGTCAAGTCAAGGATATTAGCAAATAAAGTAATAACACACAAAAATTCTGATCTTTCATGTCTTTCTTGAAGACAACCATGAAAAGCTCATAGTGCTAGTGGGAAAAGTATGTGAATCCTTGAGTTAATGACCTCAAAAAAGCCAATTGGAATCGGTTGTTAGCATACCTGGAGTCCTGTTAAGGAAATAGTTTGCAGGTATGGACTAGAGCTACTCTGACTGATTAAAAATTCCACAGCGTTACTGGCAAAATGTTTTGTGCATTGAAACTAAGATCGAACTATATGGAAATACCATGCAGCGCTGGCCAGTTTATACCCTGCAATGTTGTTTAATTTTGTGTGCAATTAAAAGTTTCTTTGGACTTTGGACGGCGTGTAGAGACAGTTTATGCTTCCTTTGTGTCTTTCAGGAGAAACTCCAGATCGGGCTGATCCGGTTACAGAAGCAACCTGACCTGGGACACACGTTCAATCGCGCATTAATATTAATGGAGTAAAATCAGAACCGCTAGAGTTATTTGGCACTGCTTGGTGAATATCGCTTTTAACATGTTTTAAACTTTTTTGTTGTTGTTGTTGTTGTTGTTTTTTGCTGTTGTGTTTATTTTATACTCTTGTACAGTTTTGTTCAGTACAGGTATATCAAATTATATGCTCTCTTGTTCTATTTGGTCGTGCTCTATAATAAACAGCTCTATTTTTAAAAAAACTATCTTTATTGTTTTTTTTTAACCATATGGTGCTCCATATGTCCTACTTGTGATTGTGATTGGGTTTCCTCCTGGTTCTCTGATTTCCTCTACCCACATAACATTCCCGGATGTACACTGGCGAATATGTGTTTGGTGACACCAGAGTAGTCTTGTCACATCCTGTAATAGGCTCTAAGAGCTTACTGAAGATGAATGAATGAATTCGGACTGTTCTTATGGTAGGGTTTTTTTTTTTTTTTTGGTAAGCTTTCACGTTTACCCTGTATCTACTGGCTATGTGTACGATATACAGTGTGCAATCACATTTATCAACCTCCATCCTGTTGGATGTCTGAAATTTCTTTCTGGATCAATAAAATATCTATCTAGCAGCCAGACATACAGTAAAGGAGCATGTTAGGCTATTGCTATTAATGAGCATGCATAAATGCATTTATGGCAGATGTCTTTGTACTTCTTACCCAGGTTGCACTGCTTTAATGCAAATCTTAATGCAATTAATCCTGCCTGTCTAGGTGACCTACTTCCTAGTGTAATGCAGTGTCCTTGGCGTTCTCATTCTCAGCCAAGAAAAGCTGATACCTGTGCATATCATACACCTGTTTATTAGCATTTCCTGCGCACTCAGACTGAAAAAAGAATAAAATCACATATTTTTACCACTTTGCTGCTGAATTCCTCAGATTACGTTTACGTCCATACTGTACTGTACATTTTCCCCATTATATACAGTGGCAAACCTCTGTAGTGACTTAATCTTGCCACTAGATGGCAGCTTAATGTAACTTTAAGGTTAGCAGCACACTGCGAGGCAGCATGATGGCTTAGTGGCTAGCACTGTCCGTCACCTTGCACCTCCAGGATCCAGGTCTGATTCTCACCTCGCATGTTCTCACAGTGCTTTGGCGGGTTTCCTCCGGTTTCCTCCCACAGTCCAAAGACATGCAGATTAGGCTAAGTGGCATTCACAAATTGCCCCACAATGTATGAGTGAGCATGTTTGTGTGTCAATGTGTGTGCCCGGCAATGGGTTGGCCTAGACCCTGAATACAGCGTAAAGTATCGTAGTGGACTGCATTTCATTGGCTCTGTACATGTACTCTGCACAATGACGAAGTTTAATCTAATCTAATCCAACCTGTAGATTATGAGTGAGTGAGAAAGTGAGAGCAAACTGCAGACAGACGTCGAGCTCAGCAAAGCATCAAAGTCTTCATTCAAAATAAACCAAGAACATGCTGGACTATTCTGTGTAAGTGCAGATGTGATTCACTTTTGTATCCTAATGGCTTTCTAATGTTCCTCTGTTGGAGATCTGCACAGTGCAGCTCATCAACTCACCTATTAAAGTCAATTAGAAATCAGCTCTCAGGTAAGTGATAAGACCTTGCACATTATGCAGTTACATGACATGATAGGAAAAATGACAGGGTACTGAATCAAAATTAGGTGGCATGGTGGCCTCCAATGTGTGTGCATGTGTGTGTGTGTGTGTGTGTGTGTGTGTGTGTGAGAGAGAGAGAAACTTGCATGTTCTCTCTATACTCGGTTTTCTTTGGGTAATCTGGTTTCCTCACACAGTCCACAGACATGTGGTGTAGCCTGATCAGTGTTTCAGTAACATATGCTTGTTCCCTGTGATTAGTTGGCACCCCACCCAGTGTGTACCCTGCCTTGTACCCTGAGTTCCCTGAAAAGGGCTCCATGCCCTCTGTGACACTGTACAGGATGTGATAATGCCACTGTGCTATACACACTTCAATTTAATTCAGTGTTATCTGTGAAACACTTTTAATAATGGACATGGTCACAAGGCAGCTTTACAGAAATAAAAAGTCTGACTATACAGTAAGCAAGCAAGCAAGTTTATTTATATAGTGTAGTGCACATTTCATACACAACAGCAATTTAAAGTGCTTTACATAATTCATCTATAAAGGTTTTTTTTTTTATGAGAAAAGAAAACATATCAAGTGCAAATGCAATAATCTTGAATAATTCAAATACAAACAAGTTAATAAAAATACATAATTAATTAATTTAAATAATGAAAAGCAATAAATGTGAAACTTTAAAATAAATGTAAATAAAAATACACAATTAAGTAAAACAGGAATCAAATATTTAGTAACTGAAATTTAATTCAGTGAAGTGGGAAAAAATAAATAAAAATCTTTAACTTGGTTTGGAAACAGTTGGGCCAAGTCTAAGTTCCACAAGAAGCTGATTCCAGCAGCAGGCATCACAACGGCTGAAAGGCATCTCACCATATTACATACTGTAGCAGACCATGTCCTGAAGATCAAAGACACCTACCAGACTTGCACTACCAAACATTACATACAGTATTAGCAAGTGAAACATCCTTTAATCTAGTCAAACTATCTAGCCAAATTTGTAAAAATATTTCCTATTTCCAGTTAAATGTTACAGCTTAAGGAGAAATACTGTAGAAAAGACAAGCTTGAAATAAGAAAGCGCAATTCGGTGTCATGAGACTAGAAAAAGAGCATTCTGAGCAACAAGATTTTGCTATGTCTAATTACTAAATTAACTACGTTAACATACACGAATATAGCAAAAAATACATAAAGAATTGTTTTTATTATAATAAATTATATATTTTTTTATTTGAATTTTTTTATAAACCTTTTTTATTATGAAGTATATTGTTGAATATAAAATTACATACATTAAGAATATATAATTATATACAGTATATTGAATATATTCTTTATGTATTTTTCAATATGTTGTAATATATTAATACAATATATTATTCTGTACATTGTGAATATATTTCTAGATCAGAACAAAATCATTTAATGTAATGACAGTTAATATATAGAGAAATATATTTTCTTTGCACAAGCGTAAGATTGAAAGTAAACATGTCTTGTTCTGGCAAATTTATCAGCCATTAGAATAAGATTTTAGTTTTTTGCTTAAATTAGTAAAAAAAAAAAAAAGCTTAATAATCCTATATGTGGTTTAATGTAACCACTTTTTTATTTTTAAAAAGTGTAGCTATATTTAACTATATTCAAGATATTTTCATGTAAAATTAGATATCATTTTTGCAGCAAACCAATCCCTGCTGTAATTTGAGACAGCTTAAAGTATTCAAATTATATTTAACTGGAAGCCAGTGTATAGACTTCATAATTGGAGTAACGTGTAAGTCAGCAGTAGCATTTTGAATGAGTTGTAAATGTCTAATGGTTTTATTAGGAAGGTTGGTCAGGGGTGCATTACAATAGTCCACCCTACAGGAAATAATAGCATGAATATGCGTTTCTAAATCTTCCCTAGAGATTCATTTTCTCATTTTAGCTGTACTGTGCAAAGGTCTTAAGCAACTCTTCATTTTTTTTTTCCTTTCAAAGAGACAGACATTCTTGTATTTTTAATGGACTCTTGAGGGATTATTTCCCTGTATGTGACTAGTTTCAGAGGAATGTTTTCGTTTGTTAAGCCACACAGTGACGCATGAATCATTCCAGCATTAAAAAAAATCTAACTTAAGGCATGAACCAGTGAGAAACAGGTGCAGATGATGACAGATGATCAGGCTGGTGATTAGTGTACTGGTGATTCTGAATGCTGAGTGGTTGGAACAGACGAGAGGGGAAATGAGGTTGCTGCTGAGGTTGATACATAAAGAGCAATTTTAGGCACTTTTCAGCATGTAATGTAATTGTATCCGAAGAGTTGAGACCTTAAAAGGGGAACCATCTTAATTTGAGTGATACCAGATAGTATGACCATAAATAAATCCTTTCTGTTATTTTGCTATATAAAGTAAAAAGTGCAATTGAATAATTGTATATTTAAGTTAACATAAAGTCTGTGAACCTGTCTTTCCAAAACCTATTCATGTAAGTGCAGTCACAAGCGGTCACCCGTCTACTTCCTCAGTCAATGTTTACTTTATTTTCATGTGTCCTGAACTTTACACAGGTCCAAGTTGACCTTATTTATAAACCTACTTGACTTTGATCTGCTCTTTGGTGGCTCAATGGTAGGGTTCTCGTCTACCATGAGAAAGGCCCAGGTTAAATTCCCAGCCAATGCCCAAAACCCCAGCCACTGGATGCAAGAGGGTTGTGTCAGAAAGGCCTCCGGTGTAAAACCTGTGCCAAGTTGTTGTGCAGTTCAGTTGGTCCACTGTGGCGACCCTTCAAAAGGAGCAGCTGGAAGACCAACAACAACTTGTTGAGCTGCTCAGGTTTGGATTAACCCTTGTGATTTGATTGCTATATATGGCTATATTATGTTCATGGTCATAGAGAAAACTAACAAGCATATGCATGAAAATAAAAATACAGTATGGCTCCACTTTAAGCAGTTAATTCTGACTCAGACAGAACTTCAGGTAGAAAGAGCTACTGTACAGTGGTGGCCAAAAGTACTCAGACAACATATGCCATGTATTATGGTTCTTCCTGTGCACAAAAAAGGTGATGTCCCTAATTACAGTCATGGCCACAATTGTTGGCCCCGCTGAAATTTTTCTAGAAAGGTACTGCATTAACACGTGTTTTGCTATACGCGTTTATTTCCCTTGTGTGTAATGTCACACAAAACTCCAAAAATGGGCTGGACAAAATGATTGGCACCCTTTCAAAATTGTTGATAAATAAGATTGTTTCAAGCATGTGATGCTCCTTCAAACTCACCTGGGGCAAGTAACAGATGTGGGCAATATAAAAATCACACCTGAAAGCAGATAAAAAGGAGAGAAGCTCACTTAGTCTTTGCATTGCGCGTCTGTGTGTGCCACACAAAGCATGGACAACAGACAAACTGTGTAAGAACCAAAATTGTGGAAAAATATCAACAATTCCAAGGTTACAAGTCCATCTCCAGAGATTTAGATTTGCCTTTGTCCACAGTGCGCAACATTATCAAGAAGTTTGCAATCCATGGCACTGTAGCTAATCTCCCTGGGTGTGGACGGAAGAGGAAAGTTGATGAAAGGTTGCAACGCACGATAGTCCGGATGGTGGATAAGCAGCCCGAAACAAGTTCCAAAGAAATTCAAGCTGTCCTGCAGGCTCAGGGAGCATCAGTGTCAGCGCGAACTATCCGTTGACATTTAAATGAAATGAAACGCTATGGCAGGAGTGCCAGGAGGACTCCACTGCTGACACAGAGACATAAAAAAGCAAGACGTACTTGAGTAAGCCAAAATCCTTCTGGGAAAATGTCTTGTGGACAGATGAGACCAAGATCAAGCTTTTTGGTAAAGCACATCATTCTACTGTTTACCGAAAACGGAATGAGGATTACAAAGAAAAGAACACAGTACCTACAGTCAAATATGGTGGAGGGTCAAAGATGTTTTGGGGTTGTTTTGCTGCCTCTGGCACTGGGTGCCTTGACTGTGTGCAAGGCATCATGAAATCTGAGGATTACCAAAGGATTTTGGGTCGCACTATAAGGACTAGTGTCAGAAAGCTGGGTTCGCGTCCAAGATCTTGAGTCTTCCAGCAGGATAATGACCCCAAAACTACTTGAAAAAGCACCCAGAAATAGATAGCAACCAAGCGCTGGAGACTTCTGAAGTGTCCAGCAATGAGTCTAGACCTAAATCCCATTGAACACCAAATTTGAAGAGATCTTAAGATTGCTGTTGGGAAAAGGCACCCTTTCAATATGAGAGACCTGGAGCAGTTTGCAAAGGAAGAGTGGTCCAAAATTCCAGATGAGAGGTGTTAGAAGCTTATTGATGGTTATAGGAAGCGACTGATTTCAGTTATTTTTTTCCAAAGGGTGTGCAACCAAATCTAAATTTAAGGGTGCCAATAATTTTGTCCAGCCCATTTTTGGAGTTTTGTGTGACATTACACACAAGGGAAATAAACGTGTATAGCAAAACACGTGTTAATGCAGTACCTTTCTAGAAAAATTTCAGCGGTGCCAACAATTTTGGCCATGACTGTAATTAGTGACATCCCTTTTTTTTGTTTCAAATTAGCTTTTTTTGGGGTGCCAACAATTTTAGCCATGACCGGTATGTGGAGGGAGGGATTTGTACTTTCTGAAGCCAGGGTTTTCAAATCTGCACAAAAATGGTCAACACTTGAGAATTATCAAGTGAATCACAATCTTCTGTGCATGATCTTCAGGAAGGAATCAAGCAGGAATGGATTGAGCTAGTGACAGTCCTGCTTGAGCAGTGGATTGAGTACTGCCTTCAGGTCTGTGTGCGGAGTGCACGTTCTCCCCATGGTTGAATGGTTTCCTCCAGGAACTCCAGTTTCCTCCAACAGTCCAAAGACATTCAGATTGGGCTAACTGGTGTTTCCAAATTGCCTGTAGTCTGTGAGTAAGAGTGTGAGTGTGTGTGTGTGTATGCGCATACTCTGTGATGGATTGTCACCCCATCAAGGGTGTACAATGCCTCATGCCCAGAGTGCCCTGAGATTGGCTTAAGGCCTTCCACGATCCTGAACAGGATAAGCGGTAATGAGAAAGAGTTGTTGAAGGAGTGAAATAGCATTGAATTTTACTTCTGTGTCAATACTTTTGGCCTTCACGGCAGTACCTAAACGCAGCCTAAAGCAAGCTATCCTCACAAAATGCACGTAACTGACAGCATTCCGGGGTCAGCTTGTCATCACAGGCAACACAACACCTAAAGCTATCTCTGATGAGAACTGAAAAACTACCACCAAGGTTTAGGATTAACTCTCAGCCCTAACCCATATCAAGTGAGTGCTGTTTTTGACTTACGCAGGAAACACATTCCTTCTGTGTTTGGTTTGCATTGTACATTTTCTTCTTATGTAACCCATGAGTCCATTGTTCTAGTCTTTAAGTTTCCTCAAAACATGGCACTTATTCTCGAGAACACCAAAAGGTCAGGGTCACCCACTCAAAGTCACAGGCTTGTTTGTGTGTTCTCTGGAATGTATTCCACCTTTCCTATCCAACCCGTTTCTTATCCTTCTTCGCTGTTATTCTACCAAAGATTTTTTCCAAATATTCTCACCCAGGGTGGGTGCCAGAATTTATGAGTAAGGGGATGACTATGCGTCATCGCCTGCAAACAGGCGCATGTAAAAGATTCCTGGTCAACAACATTCCACTTGGCTAAGAGTTTGACCTATAATCAGGACACAATGGGCATTGTGTGTCTCTGAGCCGTCTGAGGACTTTATCTGCGCGATTATGCGTTTCCCTCCTGGACGGGGCAGGAAGCTGTCACAATGGCTAATAAATTCAGAGCGCCGATCAATGAAAAGGCGCGAGCAGAGCCAAGAACGGGAAGAGAGGACATGGCGAATGTTTACATAGAAATAGTGTGCATTCCACATTGATGCATGAGCACACACGCAAGCATGAGCACAGGGGAACAGAATATGCAACCACGTACATCATGTTCATAAAAACAATGCTTTAAATTATTTGCTTTCGTTCATGATTAGATACGCTGTGCTGCACCTGGATCTTAATTAATTATTACGTGCATGATGGCTTCCTTTAATACATAAACTCAACTTTTCTTTCTGTAAATAAGGATTCAACTCAAGCATGATATTATATTAAAATAATCAACAACTGGACGGCCTGAAATTATTTTTTTTAATGCATATGTCTATGCATAAAAACTGTTATAGTCCATGAATTTCCTTACCAAGGACATATCATGGTATCATGATGGTAGTAATGCATGGTAATTTCAATTTTACCATAGTAACTAGTGAAAATTGTAAAAAAAAAAAAAAAAAAAAAAAAAAATATATATATATATATATATATATATATATATATATATATATATATATATATATATATATATATATATAAGGCTATGGTACTATCCATGGTACTTACCACATTACATATAAGTCTACCTTCATGCTAGTGATCAAATTACTGGCTGATGTTCCAGGAGTGCCTATATTGCCCGTAACCCTCACAGTGTGTATCACTCCACTTCATAGTTCTGAATGGTTACTACAGTAGTGTTAACACCATTATCGGTGGACAGAACAAACAATTTTTGGAATATCAGGATTATAACTTTTAGCCCAAACTATAAATGCTCTTTAGATGAAAATGTTGCCAGCGACCTGTCTGACTCTCCCTGGTGCTCTGCTTCTGGTTGGAGTTCTCATCGCATGGAGGCTTCTGGCTTGCTGCTGAGGATGCAGATGGTGACCGGGAACAGTTCCACTTGTCCATGGACTCTGATGCAGGCAGTTGTCCTCTGATGACTTTTTTCAACAGTTTTCTACCTGAGCCAGTATGACTACAGCTCTACAGCTATCTGATATCAGGCAAATGAGGAAGCGTTCCCTGAGTAGCAACTACCTTACTTTTTACCCCTTCTTACATACATTTCTATCTCTATATAACCCATATTCTTATGCATATGCAAAAAGAAAGCTCACTGACTGATTGTTAGAGATTGCCTCTTAGAGGGGCTTTCACACTACATGCTTTGTCATCGATCCGTAAAATTTGTGTAACGTGAACACTCCGCATCATGCCCGTGCACGGATCAGCATACCATGCTTTAGTTTACTTTAAAAGGCGTAGTCAAGCATGGTATGTTGAACCTGGGCATGGTTTGACTCAAAAATGTAAAATAGCCATACAGTACAAAAACATGAGTGGAAGTGGATGGTGTTTAGAATGTGAACTTTATCGGTGCCTAAAATCTAGTGTGTGCGCAGCCCATGGTAACCTCGTCCTCTTAACGACACAGTCATAACCTGTAAAGTGGAATGGCAACATTAATGGATCTCTCTTTTCATTAGTTTTTTTTTTTCTGAAAGATCAATAATATTATATAGTAATTTTCATGTCGACAAAACTTCAATGTTCAGTTAAGATTCATTCATTTATTCATTCCTTCATGAGGAACACTAGGTATGAGGGAGAAATACACCCAGGATGGGACACCAATTCCTCCCATGACCCACAATCACACCCAGAAGCAATGAAATGTAGCCAATCCACCTACTGGCATGTTTTGGGAGGCAGACAGACACCAGAGAACCCCTGAGAAAAACTGACGGACACAGGAGAAGATGTGAAAGTCTGCTCAGACAATAACCAGAGCTCAGGATGCAACCGGAGCTTTGAGGTGGCAACACTACCCTCTGCCTCAGGGATAGCAACACTAATCCTTCAGACAAGTTTATTTTAAGAAGCATTCAAGCACTTTCCCCTAACAACATAATCGACTACTTGGTGCATGTACTCCATGTGTAGTATACAGTACTAGAACTGCACTCAAAAAATCGTCATAAAGTCATAAATCGTAAAAACAATGCGCTGTAATAATAAAGACTACAGGACATAAAGGACCAGTAAGAAAAAATGATTGATCGCTGTTTTAGAAGGTTTCCTCCAACTTTCCAACAAAACACTGAAAGAGAGATATTCCTCCAAAATGTTGGTGTGATACAGTATTCACGAACCATAGTATAAAACATATAACCACAATTCTTCCCTGTGAAAGAAGGATACTGTACAACTGTCCTGGTCACCATTCATTTCTTCATATTTAATCTAATTAATTAAAAAATGTGCCATCTTTCTCCTAAAGACATCATTTAAAAAATTATTGTTTATGTAACAACCTCAGCAGCAACCTCATTTCCCCTCTCATCTGTTCCAACCAATCAGCATTCAGCATCACCAGTATTATATTATATATATAATTCCTCTGAAGCTGGTCAGGTACATTGACTGGATTGAAAATGAGGCAAAAATGAGGGCCAAAAAGTCCTTCAGAAAGCCTGGAGAACAAACTATTCCTCAAGACTGCATTATTAGAAATACAAGAACGTCTGAATCTTTGGAAGCAAAATATGAAGAAATTAAGGGTGGAGCAAGAGTGATACATTTCTGTACTGTGAAAAAGTTTTGAAAGATTTCTCAGGAAATTCATAACCTCCCTCCACATACAACAGATTAAGCTGAAAGTGAAGATTTTCTTTTAGCCATTTTTCTGACATTTTTCTGACCTTTAATAAATTTCCATTCTGATATCCTGATATATATATATATATATATATATATATTTAATACTAGCATCTTTTTCTGTGTTTTCAATATGGCCCTATTCTCAGGTTTCCTTGCATAAACAAAAAAAATCTTAAAGCCTGCTTTTGTCTATTCATCTCTATTCCATCATCTAGGTTTAAAACAGTTTCTTATAATCAGTATTTTTTTTTTCCTTTTTATAATTTATATAACTCACATTTAGCCAAACACGTATCAGACAGACCTCCATGACAGCGCTGTTATCAGTGTCCTCTCTCTAGAGGGAGGAAGAAGCCACTCCCTTCCTTATCTGCCCTCAGCTGTGGTGGGACGTGACATCACCCGTTGCCAACGGGGAGCCCGCAGACACACACCGTGGACTATGACATCATCCCGCTGGTCTACTTACACAAAAACGAGCACCAGTGCCAACTTCAGGATCTATATACAGCCTGAGCTTGGGCTTGTGTGTGGGTTAGAAGGCCACTGGGGAGTAAATAGAGCGAGGGTGTATCATCTGACACCTATATTTTCATTCAAATTTAGCTTGAGTATTGTGTATAAAAAGACAACCGGGGGCCATAAAAAAACATTCAGGAGATTTCTAGCCAGTCATAGCAAAATTCAGGCTCTTACATTGATTCTAAGTGGCAGCAATGTTCCTGAATTAAACCTGGTTCACACCCCAGCCTCTTCACCATGTAATAATGTATGAAGCACTATTTATTGCACAACAGCACTTGAGATATATATATATATATATATATATATATATATATATATATATATATATATATATATATATATATATACTGTATGTACTGTATCATGACTGATTCTGCACCCTGACCTCAACTTAATATCAAGCTGGAATATGTGATGAAAGGAATTTCCCTGTGCTATCATGTACAGGATATTTCAGAAAAAAAGGCTTCTTCTTGTAGTTTTTCATCAGAGCCTGCTCTAGTTCTCTGCAGGCTGGAAGCCAGATTTAAACTGAGGGGCTTTCAGCAGAATAATTATGATTCAGGAACCCATTCAGGATAATTATGGTGGCAGGGTAAAACAAACTGGATCTGGATGTGATGTCTGAACATGATAAAACAATATTAAAAATAAAAAATAAAAACCAATGGGTAAACTACAATTTTTTTTCTTTTTTTCCCAGCCATTTTTATCAGCTATTTTTCATAGGGGCAGTGGTATTGTTAAGGCTGATGGAAGGTTGGCATTTTGAGCCCTGGCTCCACCAGGTTGCCAATGTTGAGCCCTTAAGTAATCTGCTCTTCGCTGTTCGCTGCATCTCTGACCTCACCTATGCTTGGATATGTGAATCAAGAATTTTACTGTGCAATAGTCAACTGTACATGTGACAAGTAAAAGCTTAACTTGTCTGTTTAAGATTTAAGCTTTTACAATGAGTGCGGATGTTTGTACGCCCATGATCTGCTTGTTGAAAATAAAGGAAATACAGGCTACCTCTATTTTACAAAAATAGTTTCATAAGTAAATTTACCTGTGTCGTGAAAGAAATTCTCGTCCACACACATAATGCAAAATCAACAAAAAAAATAGCTTGAGCTTTTCCTTTTTTTCGTTTTGCCCCAGGGTGTGAAAACTGTATTAGATACTCAGCTCAGTAGCACTTCCTTATGCACTGTAGCTAAAGCATAAAATGCTTGCTCTTTAAGAGGTGTGGGTGAAAACCAACCAGTATCATTAACTAATGTCACGCAACCCACGCCAGTGTTTCCGTTGTGTGTGTGTTTGTTGTGAAACTTAAAAAGCGAGGTGGGGGGAGGGAGGAGGAGTTTTACTGTGTAAGACGAGGTGAGGGAAGGGGCTAATTTCACACACACACACACACACACACACACACACACACACACACACACACACACACACACACACACACACACACACACACACACACACACGCACACACATACAAACACAAAGACATGGCGCCAGCATGCACAAATGGAAACACTTATCTGTTAAAGGTAAAGTGCAGGTTAATTTTTTATTTTTACTTTATATATTGTATGAATTATTTTTCTGTATTTATTTTTTTGGGCTGTGGAACGAATTATTTGAGTTTTCATTATTTCTTATGGGAAGATTTGATTTGGTTTACAAGTGTTTTGGAATACAAGCCAGCTTCTGGAAAATTATGCTCGTAATCCAAGGTTCCACTGTATTAGCATCATTGGTATTGGTATTGGTAACTCGCAATGCTTTTTTGTTGTGCTGCTTGGAAACCGCCAACTTGTCCAAAGTACCACAAAGTACGACACATACAAGCAAAACTAAATGACATTGACAACATGTGGTTAAAGGTCAACGTATGCTATGGGAGGATATTTTGCTTTAAACATTTGCTTTTCTCATTTATTAGATATAAATGTTATTCATTTACTGAAGAGAAGACTTGTGCATCTGTGCATTTTGCAAATCAGTAACTGCTGTTGTGAGTAATGTTTTAGAAAAACATAAAAAAACAAGATTATAAAGATATAAAGGCTTAGTGACTAACACCTCATACCTCTAAGGCTGGGAGTTAGAGTCTTGGATGCCCTTTTTACCCATGCTTAGTGGGTTTTCTTTGGATACTCCAAAGACATGTGGTGTAGGCTGATTGGCATTTCCAAATTAATTCATAAATTTATCATCTATACCATGTGTACAGGGTTGTGTGGGCCTGGAGCCTATCCTAGGAGGCTTAGGGTATGAGGCAGGGTACACTGTGGACTGGATGCCAATTCATCTCAGGGCACACATGCACACAACACACACTACAAGCAATTTGGGAACGACAATCTTCATCACTTTGGCTCATGAGTCACAGACCCTGAGTTGGGAATCGAACCCGGACCCTGGAGGTGCAAGACCACAGTGGTTACCACTAAGCCACCATGCTGCCTCATTTCTAAATTGCTCTTAATAAATGATCTGAGTGTGTTAAGTGTCTGCTTGTGCCTGCAGTGGGGTGGCGGTGTGTTATATAGTGATAGAGGATGAATGAATGGATGGATGGTTAATGGTCCTAATTGGTGAAAGAGAAACCCTTTAAAGTACTAAATAAAAAATTAAAAAAATTTTAAACTGTGTAAAAATATCAGTTTATTTAAATCACATTATGAAATTCATTTTGTTGAAATATGCCTATCGACTGTATCACATTTCGTACATTTTTTATGCTGTACCTTTAGTAGAGCATACAGTATACCATTCTAACAGTAGGCATGTTCTACTCAAGTCCAGTTGTCTCAATTCAATCTGTCAACTCCCCAAGTACTCATTTAACAAACTTCACTCAAGCTAATAAAGTAACTGAACCACTCTCTCGATGGTGATCATGATGTCGGATCCCGATGATGCCATGCCCATTTGTGGTTTGGAATCTGAGAGGGTATATCTGTCTCAGTTCTTTGGGTGTTAAGGGTGTTATTTCTCCGAACCATGATCAGAGAGACGCTGAACATCAGAGAGATGATGAACTAAAATGAATATAGAATAAGAGTAACACATGTAGTTGTTGATATTATGGGCTTGAGCATATTGGAACATTTAATTTAAATATAGATCAAATATCAAATGTTTGAATATACTCAAACACAACAAAATTTTCCTTTCCCTACAAAGCACTTCTTCCAATATTATTGGCACCCTTTGAATCGGTTATGGCTTGGAGAGCACAACACAAAGTTTTTTCCCACAATGTTTTAAAAATGTGCCTTTATTTTAAACCAACGCAAGAAGCAGTGCGTAAGGGTAAAGCTAAAAATAAGCTGATCAGCTTTAATGTAATCAGTGATATTATTATTATTATTATTATTATTTCAGGTTGAAGCCCACGTACTGTACATGTGTAAGTTTGAGTATCTTATGCCTTGTTTACGCTAAATTGTACCTCTTCCAGCCAAATACACTCCCTGTATAGCCACGCCCACCTTGCCCTGAATAAAGCGCTAAATATATATTAAATTTTTTAAAAAGCCAGGTGAGGTGACGTAATTTAGTTAGACAGACATACAGACAGACAGACATTTTTCTGAGATTTTGGGTCCTCCAATGTATAAAACATAAAGATATTATTTAAAGAGTGAGTTCTGTCCAATGTACAGACAAAACCTTTCTTTTATCTAAGTAAAATAAGACGTTCCTTATGTTTTTATGTTATGTATGTTTTTTTGTTGTTGTGGAGGAAATGCTATTTATTGCTTATTAAACGGCATATATTGCCAAATGTTTTGTAGACATAGAACTTTTACTCCATAGGTGCTTTTTGTGGCGGCACGGTGGTGTAGTGGTTAGAACTGTTGCTTTGCACCTCCATGGTCTGGGTTCGATTCCCGTCTCTGTGTGCATGGAGTTTGCATGTTCTCCCCGTGCTTGGTGGGTTTCTTGTGGGTACTCCGGTTTCCTCCCACAGTCCAAAGACATGTAGATTAGGTTAACTGGCATTCCCAAAATTGGCTGTTGTATGTGTGTGCCCTGTGATGGATTGGCACCCTGTCCAGGGTGTCCAGGTGTGGGATAGGCTCCAGGCCCCCGTGACCCTGAATACAGGATAAAGCGGTATAGATGATGATGATTGAGTGAGGTGCTTTTTGAACATTTTCCTCCAGATTTAGTCACCCTTTGTTGTCATAATGAACTCTACTATTCTAGGAAGGCTTTTCACCAGGTTTTGCAGCATGGCTGTGGGAATTTGTGTTTCAGTCTACTATAAGAGCACATTAGTGAGGTTGGACACCGATGTTTGAGGAGCATGAATTTCAAATAAATTCCTTCCAAAGATATGGAGAGGGGTTGAGGTCAAGATTCTGTGCAGGACACTAAAGTTTGTTGACTTGGCTTAGTGGCTTGCGCCTCCAGGTTCTGGGTTCAATTCCAACGTTGTACATGGAGTTTGCATGTTGCATGTAGAGTGAGTGAGTGTTTAAGTTTTTTTTTTTTTTTTTTTTTTACAAATAGATCCCCAAAATGAGTTGAGATCAGGTCAACAAGGGCAGGGTAAAAACAGTACCGGCCTTCTTTTCCCTAACCACCAAACCCAAGGTTTCACCAAAATCTGGAGCACACAAGCTTAAATCATGAACATTGTAGTTATCTGGTTGACTTGTCCTCTCTTGAAGTTGAAAAAAAAAAAATCACAAGTAAAATTGCAAAATGCCACATATTGTTGTCTAATCTCATGCCAAAGCTTTGGCCCCAACAAACCAGTTTTGCTCAGACATTTTTTCCATATTATGTTTTCCTTGGCTCAGAAATGTAGAAGTGGGAAGTGTTGAGCCGAGGTCAGCTTTCTAAACACACACTATACTATGTGTGGTATATATGATTTGGTCATCATTCCAGTACCTAATCATTCTCTCTTTGCCTCTGGTAGCCATAGACCAGAATGCAGGCTACCAGACACAGAGAGATAATTACAAAGATCCAAAAGCCAAAAATACTCCCAGCCATAAAGAAACATGTCGATCCGATTACACGAGACTTCCAGAAAGGGCTTTGGAGAGGTATGTGCTCTTTGGCTGACATAACTGATGACTGCTAACTTGCTTTTGTTATATTCTACGGATATTTATGGCAAAGTAATGACAACATGACATAAAAATAAAGACTAAGGATTCCATCCCTAAACCCTCTTTTAGCTCAGAATGAGAAAAAGTACTTGCATAACCTCAGCAGGAGCCATAAGGATGGATGACGTTGATATATAGTCGTAAATAGGTTGCTATGTTGTTTAGGTTGCTAAACACAACATCGTGATAAGGTTGTTTTTGAAAGTTGGAATGACTTTGATAAAATGAAGTTGGGATAATTTACTCCCAAAACATCACTGCATGATCTGGATAAGCTCAGACAAAAAGATAACAACAGAATATCACTCACTCACTCACTCACTCACTAACTTTTATCCTGTATTCAGGGTCGTGGAGGCCTGGAGCCTATCCCAGGAGACTTAGGGTTCAAGGCGGGGTTACAGCCTGCCCATTTACACACTATGAGCAATCAGTGTATGCTAGTTAGCCTAATCTGCAGGTCTTTGGACTGTGGGAGGAAACTGGAAAACCCGGAGGAAACCCACCAAGCACGGGGAGAACATGCACACTCCATGCACACAGACCTGAGGTGGGAAACGAACCCAGAACCTGGAGGTGCAAGGTATTTATAGTATTTATATCTTATTATATATATTTACCTGCTTGCACAGTGTCTTTGTCAATAGCATTACTCCAGTGGTCCCTTAAGTTTCGCACAATGTCAAAACCGTATAATGGGGCGGAGTGGCAAAGTGCTCGCCCTGTCACCCGGAGATTGCGAGTTCGACTTAGAGGAGTTATATGGAGATATTATGCTTAGATAGTGTGGTGCTTATTTTTGACAAAGAAATATACATTCTTAGTATTTCTTTATCTTTCCTCAACTGCAGAATCCATGGCCAGCATTTCAGATTTGATGTGGATGGTCCGATCAGAGCTCTGGTGTGAAGTCAAACTATGGAATAAGTGAATCAGTGTAGCAGGGAATTATATAGAGAAATAAAGGTACAGTAGTTTTACTCTCAAAACTGTGTTCTGGTATTCTGTACACCCAAAAGTCCTGGTTTTACTTGAACACCCCTCGTAATTCTATATAATCAAATATTGCCTAATATTTACAGTGTCCCAACATTGGCACAATGTGGAGAACAATTAAACCACATGTACTCTTGTGTCATGGTAGCACGTTGGACGTGCTGCACTACAGCACGCATCAGACACTGCCGGTCACATGTTCTCATCAACGTTGGTTTATTTTAGTTTTGGTTTTGCTTTCCTTGTTAGGTTGTGTTTGTGTTATGCTAGTCTACAGCTCATGTTCATGTCTATGGTCATAGGTTCTGTTCCTGTTTTGATTTTGAGTGATGAATGATCTTTTTTAAAAAGAAGCCTGCATCTGCATCTAATTCAGTCTTTTCCATGATCTCAATGCCAGCATTCAATTCAGTTCAGGTTCCCCAACACTGGTAGCCTGCCCTGCATGATGGCATTGGATTCCCACCAGATCGACTATTGTTGCAGTGCCGATTCTACTGGAAGACCCCGGGCAATCAGAGCTTCAGGTTGTGGCAAAAAATGGTGGGCTACGTTGAAGACCTCTAGGTTGAGACACATGGGGCAGCCTCCAATGAAGAGCTCTAGGTCAAGGCCGATGGGTCCTAGAGCCCTACAGCAGAGCCCCCGGCGGACGTCCAAGTACCGACCTCCACAGATCAGTAGTCTGACTTCATAACCCCAGCTTTCGGTAGAGGTCTAGGTTGCAACCTCCAGAATCCAGCTTAGCCTGGAGGTTGGGAAAGCTGCTCTGCCACCATGTCTACTCTGCTAAATCATTGCAATTCTGCCATTGCTATTGCCATTGTATCCATTGCTACACCATAATCTAAATGAGAATATTTTTTTGTGGAATCTTCACCGTTTTTTCTTCTCAATTTGGTCTCCTGTCAATCCCCGCCCACCATCCAGCCGTCTACTGTCCTATAAAAGCTATTATTTAGGGAGGGTGAAGACTAACACATGCTTCCTTTAAACAAGGCTAATCCAGCCAATTATATCTGTTTAAACTGTTGCTCATGCTGTGTCACTGGGCAGGGTTCAATAATTCCACACACACAAGCTTAGAGACCTCCACGATTGGCTAATGTCACTATGATTGGGGGGACAGAGGGAGAAAGAGAGTAACACCATGCCACTCACCGGACAAGCCTGTTGCTTTGGGCTTGGTACAGTGCATCATCACTGAAACTCACAGTATCCTTAAGAATGCTTTTCTGTTGCACAAACATTATTAAAACATTATCTCTGTTTCCATGGACTCTGAAATGCAGTTCCAGAGAAGCCCTGCAAGATAGATAAGGAACAGCACCATGCATATTTTAAAATGAAACAACTTATATGCCTATTTTTGGATATAAACTCATGTTAAATAAAGCAGTGTTATAGTGCATCGTCAGTAGGTTATGTTACTGTGAGGAGGAAAAAAGCAAGAATATCAATGTGAGAATCAGGTCTGAATAAAGAAAGTAAGGTTTAAGATGGGTTCAGGTTTTGCAAGCAAATCCCACTGTAAGATTTCTAGAAAGTAAATAATAAATAATTTAAAAATGAATAGAACAATTGAATCCCTTTGGGACTGTCTTCACCTGTACTGTATGTCTCTTTCTTTCTCCTTCCCTCTGTCTCTCCTGGCTATATTTAGGCCGTCTTGTTCTCTTCTCCAGTAGAGATGACCCAGATATTCATATTAATATTCATATAAAGTGTGTTTGCTCTTTTATATGGCAACATGAAACCCAATCACATTTCCTAACAGGCGCCACCCCTCTGTCCTTTCTCCTTTCTTGTGACCAATGCCATGGCTCAGAGTCAAACAAAACAAACAAACAAAAGGTGTGTGTGGAAGTGATGCAAAAAAAATGACTTAGGTAGTCACCAAATGTAAAAAAAAATTAAAAATAAAAATACCCAGACGTTTCCTGCGGGTGCGGCCCTAGCTTCAACACCTACAATACCTGACATTGTGCTGCAACAGGTGGAACTTGTAATAGGTGAGATGGTAGGCCATGATTACTCCAATGTATATTTCACTAATGAAGTCACAACGGCTGACTATGCTACTGTTAACTAGTTAACGTTATTTAGTCAGTACCGCGTTGATGAAGTGCACGAGGCTGTGTGACATGTGAAGCCCACGTCCTATCATCATAATGCATAAAAAGGGCTGTATTTTATATAATAAAAATCAAATGTATGCTTGATAATGTTTTAGCCTTTAATAATAATAAAAAATTTTTTTTCCAACAACAACAGGCAAACAAATTTGATTTATGTTTATTTTCAGCCAGGTGTGGTGGTCACTATTATTCATTCATTCATCTTCTATATCGCTTATCATGTACAAGGTCATGGGCGACCAGACGCCTATACTAGGAGACTTTGGACATGAGGAGGGGTACATCCTGGATCATTCCCGGGCATACACAAATTCTCACTACAGGCAACGTCAATTAACCTAATCTGCATGCCTTTGGACTGTGTAAGGAAACCAGGGTACCTGGAGGAGAACCTGCAAACTCCATGCATACAGAGCTGAGGTGGGAATCAAACCCGGACCCTGGAGGTGCAAGGCGACAGTGCTAAACACTAAGCCAATCGTGCCAACTGGTGACTACTATTGTTTTATTTTAATGACTATTATTATGTTTGGGGAAGCTTTCCAACTCCAGGAAGTATTTTGGAAATATTTGCTGTTGCTGTCCATGGAATTCATGTGCTAGGAGCATGAACTGTCAGTCAAATGTCAAACAAACAAGAATATCACTGATTTACTTGCCATGTCTCATACAAAGATCTCAGTTTGACACTTCATTCATATAAAAAGGTGAACTTATTACTATGTAAACGGTATGCATTAGTCAACATGCACTAGTCCAGTTGTCCTCATGGATTCCACTTACTACTTGGTGGAATACTTCATAATACCGTGGGTATGGATATTTAAAGGGGCCACACCGATGGTGGGTGGTGTTGACTAATTGTGGTGGGCTGTCTACCCTGACAATCACTGGGATGGTTTTTCTTTGTCCCAGTCCAAAACATTATTTATGGGTGCGTGTCTACATCATGTCAAGAAGACTCAAACAATTTCTTTCCACTGTGAGAGTGATAATACTTTCTTGGTGTAGGTTGAACCATCTTTTCCTCCATGACTGCACATATCAATAGTTGGTATCAATATAGGTTTAGAAAAAAATCGCATTTATATTTAACTGTTCCATCAACCTGCGTTATTAAAAAAAAAAAGCTAATTAAGCCTCATATGGAACTCAACCCTTTGCACATCTTACTCATGTTTTTTTTTATGGCTTGAGTCTTCTTGACCATGTTTTTTTTTTTAAAGAAAAGCAAAAATATCTCACTTTTGATTCATGGTAGTTCAACCACAAAACAGCAAGCCATGACATTCCTGTGCGCGGGTGTGTGTGTGTGTGTGTGTGTGTGTGTGTGTGTGTGTGTGTATGTAATTGTAGTTTGGTGTTTACTGCCTGTTTGTATGTTGTTTGTATCCACAGAGCACATGCAGTGAGCCACGAGTCAGCCATGCATGCAGAGGCAGATCAAGAGATTCTGGATTTTTGGCGTATTGTTTAAAAAATGTAAACAACAACAACAACAACAACAACAAATAAATGCATAATTATTATACAATGTGCTGAATCTTTGTATATGGAAGCATGCCGTGTTCTGAAATAAGGAATGAGTCCAGCCGTCACTGGCACTGAGCTCAGATGGTATGACTTCCAGGCTAAAATAAGAGCGAAGTGGGAGGTCAGGGAAAGAGGTCACAGGAGCTGCAGTGCTACTGCGCAGTTCAGACACCCCTTGGCTCCAACAACAGTAACTAAAATAACATGTATATTGTATTTATACATATATAAAATGTACACTGATTGAACTGCTCAGAACTGGGGTAAAGACATTTTCTCTGATGAATCCACTTTATGATTGTTTGGGGCATATGGGGGGAAAAAAGCTTGTCTGGAGAAAAGGTGAGCGCTACTGTACCACCAGTCCTAGCAGTAAAGCATCCTGAGACCATTCATGTGTGCGGTTGATTCTCAGTCAAGGGAGTGGACTCACACACACAATTTTTGCCATGAACACAGCCATGAATAAAGAATGGTACAAAAACATACAAGAGCAACTTCTCTCAACCATCCAAGAACAGTTTCGTAACGAACCATGTCTGTTCCAGCATGATGGAGCACCTTGTCATAAAAGTGATAACTAAGTGGCTCTGGGAACGAAACATGGGTCCATGGCCAGGAAACTCCCCAGACCTTAATCCCATTGAGATTGTGACCTTGTGGTCAGTCCTCAAGGGGCGGGTGGACAAATAAAAACCCACAAATTCTGACAAACTCCTAGCATTAATTATGCGAGAATGGGCTGCCATGAGTTAGGGTGTGGCCCAGAAGATGATGGACAGCATCAAAGGGCGAATTGCAGAGGGCTTGAAAACGAGGGTCAACACTGCAAATAGTGACTCTTAATGAAACTTAATGTAATTGTCAATAAAAGCCTTGGACACTTAAGTAATAATAGGAAAAGTAATATTTGTGTCATTCAAAACTTTTGGCTGTACCTAAATAATTTACAAACAATTTAAAGGTATTAATAAATAACATCATACATACATTTAACAGGCTATACAGGATTTAAATACATTATACAGAAATTCCTGCAATAGTAAGCAATAATTTTCTTACAGAAAACTTCACCATTTTAGTGATATAAGTTGTAAAAATATATATATTTTTTTATAACAAAGTTTTCATATTTTTGTATTAATAAAATAACACATTTAAATACATTAAGCTCAGTTTTGAATTAGGTATAGATTATTTAGAGTGTCAGCTATACAAGTCCCTGTTTAGATCGTTACTATAGAAACGTTAACATATTAAAATGAGTCATATAAGCCTATAATTTTACAGATCACAGGTTTTATAGAGTTTACTGACAGATCTGCTGTCAGAGCTGTCAATCAGAATCAGAATCGAGTTTTATTCACCAAGCATGTTGACACACACAAGGAATTTGATTCTGATTATTACTGGCTGTCAAAGTACAGGTCAACATAAGACACTATACATTTGTTATAGACAAAACAATATACACAGTAAGTAAACAATATTCAATAACTGTAAAGATGAAATCAATACTAATAGCACTAATAGGATTCAACAGGGGTATAAGGTGTAATATTATTAAGTTGAGCTTAATTATTTATTTCCATTACGTCACATCTGTACAAGGGGTGTTCAAGTCAAACCAGGACTTTTTTTATTGCGCAGAACAACAGAACACAATTATGAGAGTAAAAATGACCTTCATTTCTCTATATAATCCCAAACTCCACTAATGCACTTATTCCAGGCAGAGCCATGTTCAGACTGTCTGCTAAAACGCTGGCCTCCCAGGAACTCCTTTAGTCTGCCAAACATGTGGAAATAGCTTGGAGTCAGCTCAGGACTGTATGGGGGATGTAGGGAAGTGTGAGTTTGTGTGGCGGATAAGAGCCTCATCACCGTACTGCGCTTGAAGTCTTCTGTAATCATTAATCGGTTTTACACATTTATTCAAAAGAAATTTTTATCAGTCCAAGTCCCAGTTGAATGCTCCTCATGGATAAAACTAAAAAAAACATATATTAACAAACAGTATATATTTTTATAGCTACAGTTACTTTGAAATAAACTGTAAACACTGAAATACTTAAAACTAATTATTAGTTTTGCATAAATCTGAAAAGTTTAACAGCTCATGCCTGAAACATACTCTTTTCATGCCTCATAAAAAAGCTTGTTCAATAATGCACAAATAAGTGCCTTAACATTACCTCAAACATTCCTTCCTATCAATTATGTGAAATGTTACCAGTCAAATGTTCAAAGGAAATCTGTGTCATACAAATTTCACAAGGATCACAAGAAGAAGGAAAGCAGAGATGCTCAATCTTTGTTCCTTACTGTCAGTGGCATTGTAGCAGTGATTGATGGAATGTACAACCATATAACTCAAATTATAGAGTGAAAATATGGTAAATTATTTATTTTAACCTTCCGAGACCCAGACTCTACTGTTGTGTACATTGCATTTTCTTTTAACCGTTTCTTTTAAACAACGACTTTAAAGAGGAAGTTGGTTAACAAAAAATTATACCAAATGAACCACAATGATATACAGACAATGTAGTTGTGAGAAAATGTGATGCCCCCATATAAGGGCATTCAGGTATCAAGGGATTAAACTGAATTTATGTAACACATTAGAATGGAAGCTAGTTAAGCACAATACAGTACACATACAGTACACATGTAGCCATGACTACTTCTAGGTTTCCTATTATAGAAGCAGTGTTTTTTGCTGCATTACTGGTTTCCTATGGTGCTGAAATGACGGAGAGACAAAAGATAAAGAGAAAGACAAACAGTACAAAGTAAGCAATAACATGAGGACAGAAAGCGGTTTTCAGTCCGTATCAGCAGAACATAAGCGTCGTCGATGCAAAGTCCTTCCAACAGAGGTTCCATTTCCCAAAGTCATTCTAGTGCCTGTGGTCTGAAAATGAGTGGCTTAGCATCTAAACTAAAACGTAACCTAATCTCAGGTCTGCGTGCCCAGTCGAAACCACAATCCCGGGGTAAGAAATAACTCCGTCCCTTTCCAAAACATGTCAAACTGAAAAGCATTTGAAGTGAAAAGTGGTACTTTTTCTTTGTTTTTCAAGGTTATGGGCTATGAAAACACACCGGTTTAAGGGTGATAAACGGCAAACGTGTTGACAAGGCCACCGTAGAGAGACGGCAGGTGTGTGGAGAAAAACCCTACTGTGTTCTGCAGGTTTGCAGAAATCTTGCAGTGACATGACATTATCTACAGTACCTAAATAACTAGATAACTCTGTTGACCGATACTGTACAATAGTGGGGTGCATATGTTGGAGACTTCTGAAAAAACAAACATCAGATCACTTCACCCCATATCGCAGATGCATGTGCATAAATATGGAAGTTTCAGACTAGTCCTAGAACAGACATGTTGTACAGTGGGACTTGCTTCAACATAGACTCATTCAGCTAACCTGATGGAGTGTGAACATTTTCTTATCTGTCCCGCTGAAAGCTAACAGAAACAGAGCGGAGTAAAAGCACAACGGATAAGACAGACGGACAGGAACCGAGCGTGTATACAGTTCTGTTCTACCTCTAGACAGAGATAACTGCTGCTTGTGGCTAGATATACTCGTCTTGAGATATGGTCTTAGATGGCTCATGGACTCGAGGAACACTGGACAAACAAATGAATTGATTGGGTCTGAAATGAACTATTCTGGAACATGATTAAGGTTGTGTACAGTTTGTGTACATGGGTGTATGGGGTGCAGGGGCATAGGTGCATCAGTTAAAACTAATGGAAACAAGCTTGAATAAATCTACAACCCTTTTCCGTATCGTCTCTGATTAATCAAGCTTTTTATATATATATATATATATATATATATATATATATATATATATTTTTTTTTTTTTTTAACTTAGGATATCTGTTATTAAAAGTTTTCAACAATGGAAATGCAATCAATACAAAAACAGGGCTATCATTAGAATTCATTTATTTGTTTAAACATTTAATCATTCATCGTCAAACAATGGTTGGCTGCAATGACCCCTGACTTCATGGCATCGGTTAGTACTGTGCAGGGACAATAAACTGCCGAGGATCCCAGTCTCTTGCAACCAACTCACAAGTGCACACACTCACACTACAATCAATTTAGCAATTTAGTTTCTTGGTTTGAATTGGGTCTGTGCGCATAGAGTTTGCATGTTCTCTCCATGCTTGGTGGGTTTCCACAAGGTTCTCCAGTTTCTCCCCACAGACCAAGCAGGCAGATTAGGTTACCTGGCGTTTCCAAATTGCCCGTAATGCGTCAATGCTCGTGCGGATGTTGACCAGACGGCCTACCATAGTCATACAAACGGAAATAAATACAATTGTCACCACTGACCTCCATGGTCCCTAGTTGGACTACAGAGGTTCCTAGTATGGTACCTTATAGCACAGTGAAATTATTTTTTTCACATATCACTGTTAGGAAGTTGGGGTCAGAGCAGAAGTTACAGCACCCCTGCAGCAGATAGGGTTAATAGCCTTTCTCAAGGGCTCCACATCGGAAGCCTGGAGAAGCAGGGCCTCGAACACCCAACCTTCCGATCAGTAACCCAGTAACCCACAGCCTTAACCGACTGCCCACTCCTTTTAGGTCATGAAAAGAAGATATTTGGAGAAAGAAAAAAAAACCTTACCTAGCAAAAGTAATCATTCTCTATGAAACCCTAACATTCCCTCTAGACTTGCTTTGCAATATAAGTTCTACTTATGAACCAATCCCAGATGTGATAAAGACGAGACAAATTCGCTTCTTAATGTGAAATTGAATATAGTGTTTCATGACTCATGATAACCAGGGACACAGTGCTGCTCATGATCTTGTTGGAAACCTGATGCACTATACAGTCTGTCATTGTTATCATTGTTAATAGATTTTGATACTTTGCTATCATTCATGTTCACTGACCATTTATCACTTTTGCTAAGGGTGTTGAATCTCTGGTCTTGTCCAGCGCTTTCATGCATAGTATTCACACGTTATATCGTTATATTAATCTTGTTTTGATTTTTGGAAAATATAACACAAATACCCCCCCCCCCCTCCCCCAAACCTCAATCCTTAGAGACCACAAGTGCATTTTAATCTAAGTCAGACTCTAATAAAGACCTTTTTTAAAAAAAAAAAAATTCATATTATTTAAAAACTTCAAATTAACACCATCATACCATCTACAGTATAACAGGTGTAAATTGTGTACATGTTCAAAGAAATTGATTAGACTTTTAAAATAGAGATCTATATTTTGTATATTTCTATAATTTTAATATCATTTCATATATTTTTCATAATTATATAAATTAAATATCTGTTAAATATTAATATTTAAATGATAACAGTATTTTTATTTTTATTTTTTATTTTTAGGGATAATATTTTATTTCCTTTAGGGAGCCCTACTATTATTATTGCACTTTTTTATACCCAAATCCTATGACGTTTAACCTCCACAAATCCTGGATCAAAACATTTGGCTTGCTCCTGCAGTCGTAGCTCAGTTTCTGTCCAATCAGCTAACAATCAACAATAATTACACCTTCGAAACTGGGGCCAAACTCTCTCTATTGCAAATGAATGGGGTTTTACGTTTTAGTAATTGTGAATCAGCAAAGAACAAGCAAACATAAATTTCTTGTTTCAACCTTAATTGGGTGGATCTAAAATTTTTTCAGGTTCACACCAAAAGATGAGCATCTGTGTATAAGAATGGTATAGTGTATAGTTTATGAACACTGAATGTTGAGGGGGGTATTTAAATCGTGAGGGCATTTAAATTGATGGTCGAGTTTAAAGGGGCCTGCTCTTATCAGCCGATGGCACAGTGGGGGGAACAGAAATGATAATGTATTATCTGTCATGTTACACTGGAGCTGTGTTGCACAGGAAGGAAAGCGACAGTGGAAAGGGGCCAAAAGGGCTGGGGCAAAGTCACACAAAGACACACAACAGCCAGGGACAGGCTTGGAGATAGAGCGAGTACAAATATTGAGTCAAAAAGGAAGAAGTAATGATAAAACATTAGATCCTGACATCGCACAGAATATGAGTTCTAATACATATTTGTCACCCAAACTGATAAAAAAAAAAGCATTAAACATATAATAGAGTGAAGAAAAGTAGTATTAAGCCATGTGCCAAAACGAATAGAGCAATAGATGTATCATTGCGCTTAGGAGGCACAAGTTGCCTCCAGTTCGGGGAGTTTGTCTGCTTTATTTATGCAAAGACTAAATAAAGATTAGAGGTGAAAAAAAGGAGGCCAGCAGGAGGACAGAGCATGTAAAAGAAAGCAACAGGGCACTGAGGGTGTCAGCCTGAGGCCTCCTGCTTTGATCCAAGAGGGCTGACTGGAGGAGGACACACATACACACACAATACTACAGCTAAGAGAAGAGAAGCTGACCAGCATGCTAAAGACGAAGAGGAACAGAGAAAAAGAGCAAATAATAATAATGATGGTTAGAAGAACAAAAAAAATCCTGCTCATGCTCTTATACAGGCTTCACCTTTCTCTCTCTTTCTCTGCCTCCAATCCCTAATGCGCAGGCCATTTCAGCTGAGTCAGAAGCTATTTACCATTGAAAGCCCTGACGTCTTTTGACAGCTAAAAAGCCTAAAGTGTCCAGCTTGCCCGAGTGTCCCGTAGTCACGTATTCAGCCCTCACTGCCGCCACAACCACCATGTGCGTCATTATAGGTCTGCGCAAGCCATGTTTTTTTTTTTAAAAAAAAGAAAACATTTTTCCTGCGGACCTTGCCCAAAATACTGACCATGTTTAGTCAGAGCGAAATGGCCAGTACTCACTGAAAAGCATCTATTTGTGAACAATTTTCCATCTTTGAATTGGTTAGTCAAATGTTTTAGGGCGCTGACTAAAGTCATTGTTATAATTAGAAAAGCAGGAGATTACATGCTCTCATGAGAAATCATAATGTGAAATTAGGAACTGAACAATGCAGTGACTGATTCAAAAAATATAGAATATAATAAAATATATGTATATAGTAAAATAATGTCTCATCTCATTTCATCATCTATACCACGCAATCCTGTAGTCAGGGTAACGGGAGGGCCTGCAGCCTATACCAGGAGACTTAGGGCACAAGGAGGGGTACACTATGGAGAGGGTGCCTATCCATCGCAGGGCACACACACATACACACACTTATTCACACACTACAGGAAATTTGGAAACGACAATTGACCTAATCTACAGTTCATGTCTTTGGACTGTTGGAGGAAACCGGAGTACCCGGAGGAAACCCACCAAGCACGGGGAGAACATGCAAACTCCATGCACACACAGACGGGAATCAAACCCGGACCCTGGAGGTGCGTGGCGACAGTATAAAATAATGTATATAATAAGATAATATAATTTTTTAAAACTGATATATCTCAAATGAGTTAAATAGCTTTTAAACTCCTTTGAGATATCAACTGTAAAAATCACCTCCAGGGTCTGGGTTCGATCCTGCCTCTGGTCTCTGTGCATAGTGTTTGCATGTTTATCCTGTGCTTGGTGGGTTTGCTCCCACAGTCCAGTCCAACGACATAGAGATTAGGCTAATTAGTCTACCCTGCCTTGTGCCCAAAGTCTCCTGGGATAGGTTCCAGGCCCCCTGCAACCCTGTACAGTATAAGTGGTACAGACGATGAATGAATTAATGAATTTCGTAGCTTAATTTATAAAGATTGTTGACTGAATCCTTAAAGATAAATAAAAATATGTGAATATGTGAGGTTCATTCCCCCACATCTATGTCATTCATCCATATACTAATGACGAAAGATTCCACTTTAACCCTCTTTCCTGCTCAGATTTCAAGAATTTGTTTCTTTAAGTCAGTAGAACTGAGAGTCATTAAACACGAATGTGCTCATTGTAACTGCGATGCCACGGATCTGCTATCATCAATCTACTGTACATTTATGAATGTAATGATTATCATATACACCTACTACTCAGCATGATCCGAAACGAAGGACGCAGTTGGGTTTCAGCCAAGCCAGTCGTGAATCATGTACAGGCCATATGAACACATGGAAAAGATCAGATGGATAAAATGGAAAGCTTTAACTTCCCTGTGGAATGGCATGCAGGCAATTTGTATGAAATTGAATAGTAATCCTTATACATTACAGAGCTGCTATACAAGCTACAAGATTACACTACCGAGCTGCAGAGATTGCCTCAAAGTTTGACACTTCAAAGTATCCATTTCAGACATGGCTTTAGTGAAATACATGATCAATAGCACCGTGTAGCTTAGTGCTCCACATCTCTCCAGATGTAGCCATTTTCGTTGTCTTCTTCTCTTAATCTAGGTTTACTATGCCAATTGATTTCATTTTAAAGGAATACTCCAGCTTTGTAAAACCTAATCTCAATGTATTGCATCCTTAGGATACATGTGAGTTTCTGTGCAAAAGAAACACTTCCTTATACCAAACTCAATGATAATGGACTTCTAAAGGCAGGTGATGAATTTTGTTAATCGACTTCTCATATGTAAGATATATACAAAATAAAATAAAAAATATGCATTAATAAAGGCTTTTGAAATGTAAAGAAAGTCTTATCTAAATTGTTCTTATGGAGTCTTTGTCAACTTTTCAACACTGGAGCATTACAGTAAATAAATCATAATCAAAATGTTTAGAAATGTTAAAATATTGCATGATTGAACCATGAGGTCCAAACTTATACTTTTAAGTAGCATTCAAAGTAATGCTTTAAAGATGCACTGCATGCTTTAAAGTAATGCACGAGATGTATTGTTCTAGGAAAAAGATACACATTAAAGGATTGGTGAAATTATTGGAATTGGGTAAAGAATCCTCCAATGCGTTATGGAATGTTAATGCTGAACCTTCAACTTTGTGTAAGAAATGTAAAAAAAAAAAAAAAAAAACTAAATCATAGATCACTTCAATACTTGGTGATGTTGCACTGAACAAAAATCTAAATTTGAAGATAATAATAGGAGGATTCATTTAATGTAAATATTAGGGATGTTCATATTTCTAAGTTTGAAATGTGTGAGGAAATTTGTTTAAATCACTGCCTGCTTCACGTCTGAAACGCTGGCCTCCCAGGAACTCCAAACATGTGGAAATTTGGAGCGAGGTCAGGACTGTACAGAGGCTTTGAAAGCTGAGTTCAAGTAATGTGCAGGCAGTATTTGTGAATGAGTGTTCGGTTCCCACGGACAGATCTGATCTGAAGACTGTCTCTTCCATCAATTTTCAGGTGTTCCACTCGCTGAATGTTCACAGGAAGGACTTCAGTGGGTTCTGAGCCACCTCGGGCAGGATCACATGGGTCATACTGCCTCCTTTAAAATGTTTGCGCCGTTTAAATGTTTCAATGCGGCTAAGAGTCTCATCACTGTACTAAGCTTGAAGTCTTCTAAAGATGTCTTTTTTACACCTTCATTCTCCAGGAAGTGACTTGAATGTATCTTTGTAATAGCATACCAGAAGGTTTTTTAATACTTTAAGTTGAAAGACATTTGCCGGTGTTATTTCTTTCTTTTTTTTAATTGTAATTAAAATTTATTAATGAATTGCATCATGCTTTTGCAGGTATAACGATTATTTCCTCACTCGCCCAAACAGATGAGCAAATGACCCAAAAAGATTGAAGCTTTGTCCTGAAGACTCTCCTATGTTAGAAAACTTGATGACTCTTACTTATAGAAAGCATGGACATTAGAGACCCATTTCAAAAATGCTGTATAAACATCTATTTTATAGATAGATAGATAGATAGATAGATAGATAGATAGATAGATAGATAGATAGATAGATAGATAGATAGATACTTTATTGATCCAGAAGGGAAATTCATATATACTGTACTGTAGATAAATTTCGATTGTGCTTGTGCATTTACTTTTGATATTGAAATGTTAAAATTTTTTTTTTTTTTTTTTAGATCAAAGGAATTCTACTTCAGTGAGAGTAAAGAATGTTAAGTTTTCATCAAACTGAACTGGTCACTTCCTTGTTAATGACACTTATCACTACTTAGGAAACAAAACAGAGGCTTCCTTCTTAGATAATAACTATGCCACGTTATCCAAAACAACAAACACACACACACACACACACACACACACGCACACACACACACACACACACGCACACACACACACACACACACACACACACACACACACACACACACACACACACACACTCAGATGCAAGCACGCACACATGCAAACATAACCTTTGATCTTCCCAAAGGCGTGTGTTGCTTTTCCTTATCAGTTATGGCGTATACATACAATACCCACAAGCTACTGGTGTAGCCTCATGAGGCCAGAAGGGAGGCACGTGGCCTGGAAATGTGCTTGTAGAACAAAGGGGTTAAAGGCCAAAGGTCACATTGTTTAATTTCTCATGTTTACTTGTATTTTTTCCCTCCCTATCACAAGTCATATTTATTTATATGAAGGCTGCAATGTCTAAGTATTATTGATTAGACAGGAGCTCATAAAGTATGATCAGACCCATCAGCTTATGGCACTGATATAGTGATGTAGTATGAGAACTACAGCCCTTATCTAAACAGATCTATCCATTTGATGTAAAGTGGAAAATGCCACTTCAAACCTTTTTACGATGTAATCATGATAAACAATCTATGTCAAGGAAACTGCAATGAACTTGTAGTTACCAGCAATCAAAATATTGTCCCAAAATGATGTGTCTAGAGGCTCTTCCTGTTTCCTGGAGTTCTTGACCCATGTGTTTCCTACAACATGGCCTTGGTGTCAAGATTAATCTTAATTATCTTTCAAATTCTTTCACTTTTATCGTTCTCCATATCCTTCAGTGAAAATGTGACATCTTCCGAAATGAAATAGTTGTCTAAAACAGCCACTCTCACTGAGAGGAAAAAAACATTCATGAATTTCATACTAATGGCTTTTTAAAATGCAGTTTTAGTCCACTCCATATCTGATGTGTCAACATTGGCTTAGTGGGAAAAAAAAGCTTAGAAGTCTGACAGACATTGGGAACAAGATTGATTTATCAAGTCTTTTAAGAAGAAATGAAACAAGGACAAAATGTTAATCGCTGAAACTTATTAATGCTAAAATACAGATAAAGGGTTACGAGCTGCTTGTCTTATGCCTATCTTTTGGATCTTTAATATTTATTTTTAACCTGGGTGCAAATTTAAAAGATTTAAGGCACATAAACGGACTGTAATGGCTTTTTAAAAGTAGATCAAAGTAAACCAATTCATATTTTTCTAGGAGCTTAAAGGTACAAAAGGACAAGTACAATTTAGTACCATTTTGTTAATGGGTGTGTATCTACGTATATGCCTGATGTTATACAGTAGTAGTTACATTTTGATATAATCAAACGAATAAACATCCTAAGATGTTCCTTTTTTTGTACAACACAGTGCTTTAAAGGCTTCAATTCACATCTGTCGGCTCACGTTTTTTTCCTTTCAGACATGACGTTACAGGCATAAAAACAAAGGAACAGTGCAAAACAAAAGATGTGTTAACTGATATGAATGCTTGAGTTGATCTTCCGTAATGAATGGGTTTCGCCAGAGGTGAGGATTAACAGAGTGTTTTGTTTAAGAAGATTAATTGATCTCACACTAGCCAGACTAGTCTAATTTGGTCAAAATAGTAAAAAAATAAAAATAAAAAAACATGCCATGCGGCATAGCATGTGGTTGTAAATATATTACATTATCTATGTTTATTCAAGCTGATGGCGTTTGTGATGACTGTCCATGATTGTCCATTCCAAAGCTCATGACTGTTAAGCTACCATGTAATATGTATTATATATGTGGTCATTAGATTGCATTAAGATAAATAAAGGATCTTAATGATATTAATCATGAGCTGTCCAGAGTGCTGAAGATGATTACTTTTCTTTTAAAAGGCAAGTTTTAGTCAAAATAAAAAAAAATAATAATAAATTTTGAAACTTTTCTAATACTAAATATTTTACAACGCAAATCACAGAAAGACACAAAACATAATAATCAGTGAAGGTGAAGATAAATGTAAACACCCAAACTAAAATGGCAGCAAATAGCCGGATATAACCACTCCTTAAAACGGTTTGTCTTCCTGAAATAAAAAAAAAAGGAATGTGCTTGAGAGCATGTTGCACTGCTGGTACATACTGTCTAACAGAATAATCAATAATCTATCCAAACATCTATTTCAAACAGATTGTCCTGTAAGGTTGATTATCTCACGCAAACTATGGCCTGTGTTGGGTTAACAATGCTGAACTTTGGAAGTGAGCCTGAAACAAGGTTCCTTTAAACTTTAACTAAAAAGTCTGCTGCACAGCAAGGCCACTGTGTAATATGCACGAGCAAGCAGCTGGCTTACGCTATCCTGTGATGTCTACCAGAGCTTTGACCACAGTGTAGCACAGCATAGCTGTTCTTTTCGGTTCTTTACACATGAGTGACTTTATTGCATGCGTGTCGAAGCAATGCCAGTGCAGGCTGTCCAACTCTTATACTGTATAAGGGACCTGTAATGATTTGGGCTTGTGTAGCTTTTATATATTGATATAATGTTAATTTTACTCAAATAAATGAATGTTTGTAAGTTGATCATAAAAATATAAATTTGGAATATTATTTGCCATCATGTATCATTATTTGAGGGTAAATTCTCCCCTTAATTGAAATGCATTGATACATAAATATATAAAGAGCAGCTTTGAAAGTCATTGGCTGACTGACTGACACATGGTACAGGAATGATAATTTCCACAAATTCCACTCATTTTTTTCTTCTTCAAATAAAAAAAAAAGGTTTATGTTGTTTGGCTCTATGAAAAGATTATAGCCAGAAATCTGTGCTCCACTGCAAGAGAAAAAAATGATCAAATAACAAACAAATCATGATAACACATAGCATGATTAATGCAATTTGATATAAGTGTGAAGTGACATGTCCATTACTCATAAGCAGCCATCTTATTTAATCTCACACCTATAAAGAGAGCATTAAAGGGATTGAACCCACAAGCTGCCATTTTCTGTAAATGGAAAAACAGCACACAGAGACTATGCATGTGAAGAAAAGAAAACTATGCGAACTATGCTCCTCCTTTTGAGAACTTATCTTATCATACCATCATCTAAATTATACTCATGTCTTTGCACTTACTTTGACAGTTTACTGTAAAATGTTACGTTTATTTTTTATTCAGTGCCCAAATCCCTGGCACTGGATGCTGTGCCGATCCCAAGCCCAATTAAAATGGTTGGGTTGGGTTGGGTCAGAAAGGGCATTCAGCATTAAACCTATATGCGGATTAGGTGGTCCAACATGCTAATAACATTTATAAGCTTCTCTCTACTCCGTCTACCAGTGAAAATGGGAACATTGTATTGACTGACCAGATGGCAGAAGTTTGTGTCCACCATGCATACTGTAGCTAGGAGGTTAAACTTTTTTTCCCCTCATGTATACAGCATATTAAGTGTTTTTTGGCATTTCATTAGTGCCAGTTCTTGATCATCCAGCAGTGACACTGATACACTTCTAAATTAATGTGACAAACCCACTAAGAACATTGGCATTGTCATATCAGTGTCATTGCTGTGCATAAAATCTTTCACCACCCAAAAAACATCTGGGCATCTCTGGTTCTGTGGTAGTAATGCAGAGCATGTTGACAAACTGTGTATCTGTGTATACAAAATGGCTGTAACTTGCTAAGACAATCATAAAGGTCTGGATCTCAGTAATTGAAAGGTTTTGGGGTTGTCAGTTTCAAAAAGGAAACAGTAATATTCTGATCATGTGGTGATCAGGTGATCATCAATAACAATATTGCTCCGTTGATCTCATAGCCATTGAAGAGGATACTTTATGTTTATCTAAAGACTTAATCAGGCATTACAGTATATTAAGCTGTCACAAGACTGCACTTCCAAACAGCTTCTTGAGATGTATTACAACAGACAATAGGCTGAAATCTGACATGGATATGATATAAGAAGTAGAGGTTTAAGAGGATAATAACAACTTAATCATAATGTTACTGGACCCAGTGTACAGTATATACAATATTACTGAGATCTTTAGAGGAAACAATTCAAGTTTTAAAGAGGGCACAGATGAAATGTGTATACATTATTTTAAGACTAACTTTATTGCTATACATTTTATATATATATAACAGTACAGACCAAAAGTTTGGACACACCTTCTCATTCAAAGAGTTTTCTTTATTGTGTTCTTTATTGTGTTCTTTATTGTGTTCTTTGGCCAAAAAAGTCTCTTCTGCTTGTTGCCTGTCCTTAGCAGTGGTTTCCTAGCAGATATTCTACCATGAAGGTCTGATTCACACAGTCTCCTCTTAACAGTTGTTCTAGAGATGTGTCTGCTGCTAGAACTCTGTGTGGCATTGACCTGCTCTCTGATCTGAGCTGCTGTTAACCTGCGATTTCTGAGGCTGGTGATGAACCAGATGAACTTATCCTCCGCAGCAGAGGTGTCTCTTGGGCTTCCTTTCTTGGGGCGGTCCGCATATGAGCCAGTTTCTTTGTAGTGCTTGATGGTTTTTGTGACTGCACTTGGGGACACGTTCAAAGTTTTCCCAATTTTTCGGACTGACTGACCTTCATTTCTTAAAGAATGATGGTCAGTCGTTTTTTTCTTCACTTTTCACTTAGCTGCTTTTTTTTTTTTTGCCATAATACAAATTCAACCTCTTTGAATGAGAAGGTCTGTCCAAACTTTTGGTCTGTATATATTATATATATATAATACATCATACTATTTGTCTATTTTTCTTTCCGAAGTAAAAGTATGGAAAAGTGAGGGAGACATGGAGGATGATAACATGCAGAGATAGATTTAAAGCAAGTTATTCAACTCAACAAAATAAACAGACAGTGGCAGTGTGTAACTGTCTCACAGCTCCAGGGTCCCTGGTTCCATCAAAATCTTGTTAGATCTACTGTCTCCTGCACAGGTCTTCAGAGTGCTCCATCATGCCTTCTTCTTCTGCATCCTAAAAATACACCAGCAGGTATATCAGTAACTCTATATACTGTACCGTGCCCTAAGTGTAAGTGAGTGTGTGAATGCGTGGGGTGTACATGATGCTGGGTGTATTCTCACCTCGCTTTCAGTGTTGCCAGGATAGACTCCTGATCCACTGGATGAAATGATTATTATTAAAGATGAACGATTGGAAAAGAAACATTGAAAGCATGATGACTTTATGAAAGAATGAGAAATAAAAAATGCCAAAGACATTCAAGACCACTATGTGTGTTTGTATTAATGTGCGTCTGGGATTGCTCTTTAGACTTCCTGTTATTTCTCGGGATTACTCAGTGCAAATCAATGCGTTATGCCACAAAAACAATCTTGTACATGAGACATTCTCGACATTCCAACCGCACCTCAGGTGCCTCTCCACCGTCATCGCGGGGGGCGGGGCTCAGCGCGCGCCTCCACGCCTCCTTCTTCGGCTGCATGACAGCGCGAGGCAAAAACGCCCACAGGAGCGCGCGAGTCTGTCACTGCGATTTGACGGTGAAACATGAACCGAGCTCGGCGAGGCGAATTCAAATCCCGGCGCTAGCACGCTCTCATCCCCTTCGCTTCGTTTCATCCGTTTCGGTCGGAAAAAGCAAACGCTTTTCTTCCGTCCCTTAGGCTGCACACACCTCCCCGTACCTGAGACCACTGGCGGTCCGATCTCCTGCGCTGGAGCACTCGTGCGACAAGATGTGCGTGGAAAGCGACGGGTGCGAGCTTGAGGGCTGCGGCGGCGGCGGCGGCGGCGCGGCGGCGGAGGTGCGCACGCTCTCGGGCAGCATGAGCGCCGCGCTCAAGCCGAGTCCCGAGCTGCGCGCCTGCGGACCGGGCCAGAAATTCCGCGCCGCGCTCATGCGGTGCCGCACTCCCGCAACCGCAGCGGGCATCCTCAGCTTCGGCAACGTGCTCAACTACATGGACCGATACACCGTAGCCGGTAAGAACGCTGATTTGACGTCTTGCTTCTTTTGTGTCTGTGGATGTGGAGCGCACGGGATGATCGCGCGCTGCTCCGCGCGCGCGCTCTCTCTCTCTCTCTCTCTCCTCGGCATCTCTTATAATATCTTATATATATATATATATATATATATATATATATATATATATATATATATATATATATATATCTTATCATTTCTTCATAGACGAAAAAAAAACACATAGTAACTATAAAATGCATATAAAGTGCATTCTTACTGTTCCATCCCTATCGTGTCTGTAGTGATGTAATCAGTCCCATTTAATAGTGTATCAGTAGCAGTTAAATAGACTTCAGTGACAGCATATTGATTTAAGTTTGCATCATGCCTGATCAGTAATCTGACTTTTCTCAATCTTTTCTCAACCCGAAATTATGCATGTTTCATGAGCAAACAGTGCCTAATTTGTATTATTATTATTATTATTATTATTATTGATAATATATATATAAGCCTGCAGGTCATGGCAGGCTTTGAGGCTTTATTAAAACCTGTCTATTGATCTCCCTAAACCAGAGCTCAGGTGTCATAGTGTATCAATAAATTACTTGCTCTATGCAAGAATAGTTATGCCAACTGTTTGCAGGGTCATACTGTAAAGACTTGGTGATGTCTTCAGGTCTTAGCTATTAAAGCCCCAAAAAATGTGATTTACTAAAGTCTCCGTACTCAAATTGTCTTTGGGGCACATTGCTGAGTGAAGATGACCTAAAGACCTCCTAAATTGTCTTAGAACACCCAAGGGTTAGAGGCTGCTTGCCCACTGGGTTTTTTTAAATAAAATAATAAAAATAAAAAAATGTAAAGAAGCATTCTGATCTGTTTCAGACTTTGTTGGGTATGTACTTTGAATGGCGTTTATTTGTTTATGTATTTATGTATTTATTTATTTATTATAAGACAACTTAAAGTTGGTTAAAGCCAATTAATTATCCATGTTGCAGCAACTAGCACTGAAGCAGTCAATGGCGTTGCCATAGAAACTACCCCAAGAAGCATTTTTTTGGCGTAAACTAGAAGAAGCTCATGATGAAAAAAAATATTAAGACCCTTCTCGCTCATTTAACATGTGCATATTTGATGATGAATGATGCGATGGTCATCTTAGGTGACGTGCCAGCTGGCCTTGGACATTTTCATAAATAACTAATCGACTAATTTCCAAGGAAATTAAAGGGGGGAAAAAAAACATAATTTGGACCCCAGACTTTGAACCCGTGATTTAATCCTGAATTTGAGATGATATCTCAGGACAAATTACATGTAGTTGTTTCAGAAGCATGTTATTTTCCGTATCTGAATGAATACAGACTTTTCATTCACTTAGTGAGGGAAAACATCATACTGTTTCAAATTATAGCCTGTGATTATTTTCCTCCTTCTTAGTCAGCCCATGACCTGCAGGGCTTCTGTTCAAGGAGAGCCCCTAGGGTATAGGTTCTCAGACTGGAGCTTACATTAAGTCCACCCTTAACAAGTCTATCATTTGGATTAACTGCAGTTTAATAAACAGCTTGGATGTAAAAAAAAAAAAAAAAAAAATCCAGAAAACACATTTAAGAAAAAAAAAACTGCTGTTCCTGAGCTCACTGTCTCTGTTGTGGTGGTTCGTTGCTGTAGCATAGTCAGTAACACAGACCACAGACTGATTAAGTCAAAGGAAGAAAGTGCAGACTAGCTGCTGTAAAACTTCTAAAATCAGCAGCGGTGGTTGTAGTTCAGGGGGAGAATTCAGACAGGCTATGTCATTACGTGACAAAAAAAAAAAACATCTTAACTTACAAGACTTTGAATTGTATTTATAGAGCATATTTTCAACGCGTTTCTTTTTTTTCAACTACATCAGGACAAGAAAATCCGTCAGGACGTTCATGTAGCAGGATCGATGATTGTGTCGTGTCTAGATTTAAAATCTAAATCTAAATCTAAATTAAGCAGCTGTGATATAGAAGTATGGAAATAAAGAGCTGTGAAAGTACTGTAGTTCCCAAAAGACTAAAAATGAACCGTAAGATTCTATTAAAAAAAATTGTCTGCAATCAATAACATAAACACAGCCCACTGTGGCGAGAAGAAAAAAAAAAAAAACGCACCACCACCGCAAGTACTGAATGAAAGCCTGCAGTGGTCATGTGACTGCTAAGAACCAGGAGACATAAGGTGTAATAAGGAAAAACTACCCTGTGAAGTTTAAAGCATATCTTATCTGAGCATCTAAAACTGTCAGCTAATGTGTTCAGAAACCATTTCTTGATAAGTTCTAGTGATTGTGAAGAAAAATCGTTATGCCGTCACCTTATTTTTTCATCGTTCGGAAGTTTATTATAGACTAGTACACTTTTTTTTTATTGAATGGCTTATGAAGAAAAGAGAGATGTGCTGTATGTCGAGGACTGCAGTGAGATTGCAGCAGAGGAAGGTGTGTGGAGTGTGAAGTGTGCGCGCGGATGTGTGTGTGTGTGTGTGTGTGTCGCAGGCTGCAGCTGTGTATTGCACGGTGTGTCGAGTGCCGGGGTTCTCCTCTGCACCTCCCTGCCTGGTTCATGCATTATGCATTATGCATGAGCAGAGAGAGTGTATGGTTGTGTGTATGTGTGTGTGCATGCATGTGAAGGGTTGAGAAAGGATAGGAGAGGATAGGAGAGGGGTTGACGCAGCCATCCTGCAGTGTTAAGTCTCCCCACTCGTGTGTTTGTGTGTGTGTGTGTGTGTGTGTGGTAGTGGGTGTCATGGAAATCTCCTCCCCATTTCTGTTCAATCATTTCCACTGCAGTCATTCTGCCGAGAGTATCGATGTAATGAGACTGTGTGAGAGGGAGAGATGCAGTGAGAATAAGTGGGTTTAAAGAACATAACATTCCCAGGTAATCCCTGACCTCATGTCCGAATCATTACATCGCCGGTAAAAAGATGATTGATTGCTGTGGAGGATCAGAGGGAGACCGGTTCATGCCGCTGATGAGCTCATGAGACGTACGATGGGATGAGGACTCTTTCGGTGGACATGTAAAAGCCACCAATATATCCAGAGCTCATATTGGTTCAAGCTGTTGCTAAAGACAAGAAAAGAAAGCGTCCACCGTGGCAGAAAAAAAAAATGCTGCATGAGCCTTTTTAACGCTTTACCAAAGTCATACCCCCTTTTAATCCAGTATGAATTTTTTTACGAGGCATTTCTTCTTAGATGAGGGCGTTTTATGAGCTGTGACGATGCCGAGGGAAAAAAAGCAATTAAAGTGGATGGCACGGTGCTCCCTGCTCGGCGGATTTGTCCCCCCCCCCCCCCCCCCCCCCCCCCCCCTCCCCAAAACCCTCCAAAGCAAATCTCCCATGTGTATCAGTTAAACAAGAAAACAGAAACGCTCTTGTTGCTTTTTTGGCTCTTTCAACTTTGCGGTGCGGCGTCTGTGTTTAATTGGTACCTGCGAGGGATACGAGGTATACTATACTGAGGCTCTAATTCGGCTCTCGACCGCACGGTAAATAGTGTCGGCGCGGAGGCTGTTTTTAGGAAGGAAACGGAAAGGGAGCTCGCCGTGCTAGAAGGTGTGCGTGCGGAATACGGATACGCTGAATGTTTAATCTGCGGATGCGGATTCGCACCACACGGCAACCTTTTTCTGTTCTTTATTTCCCCGTTGGGCGATTGCTCTTTCGCTCTCTGCAGCCCTGACCTCCGGCGTGCCAGACGAATCATACCGATGAAGTTTTTGAATCCAAATAGATTACGTTTGTGGTTTGGCGTGCGGCTTTAGGCGAGACTCCGCGAGGACAGGCGTGCAGTAGGTTCCCTGGCGCAGGCTCAGATTATCATCTAGACAATCTGGGGTTAGAATTTGTAGGAAGTGGCCACTTATGGTTTGTTTGAAGGGACGCAGCGGGAAGACGGACGATGTGTCCCATTTATTTGTCGTGCCGTGTTCGAGGCGATCTAGTTTTCGAGAGAAAATCCTTTATTACCACCCACGCACGTATACACTTACGTCTACGCTCGCCATCTCCGGCCCTGTTTCCTGCTGCCAAGACACGGGAAGGCGATAACGCCTATCAGCGCATGCAAGGCGTGCTGCGTTACGTCATGCTTCTCGCTCACACACTCGCACACATCTTACTCTACTGCTTCATTTACAAATATGCTTCTCGATGTTAATTGAACTCCTCTTCCAATTGCATTCATTAGGATCCGATCCCGATCTAAATGTGGACAGGGTGCAGCGGGACGGAACACCTACAGTACCTACCCACACTCGGTCACAGCTGTGTATTCAAAACAAATTACCAGGCTGAGTCCGAATTCAAGTTTAAGGTCGTCTATAGCATCTTCAGCCTTGACTTTCACCATTCTTTCCTCTTTTTTACTACCCGCGTATTAAAACGCTCCCAAATGACTAACAATCTCCTTTAGATCCTTGGATGAAAAAGCCTGAGTAACTGGATTTTATTGGCTTTTCTGAAGAACAAACAGCTTCCATTTCAGATGAAGTTTATTTCCATCTGCCTGAACCTACTGCAGGGTTGCGTTCTAATCACTGCAAGGCATAACAGGTTCCCATAGATCCCAGGTTCAAATCCCGCAACCACCAAGTAGCCTCTGTTGGGCCCTTGAGCGAGGCCCTTAACCCTCATCTGCTCAGATGTATAATGAGATCAAAACATACAGTAAGTCACTCCGGACAAGGGTGTCCGCCAAACGCCTAGATATATCATGATATATACAGTATACAGTATATTACGTTTAAATCTACACATGCCGTGTGTTTACATTCATGCAAAGTCCATGCAAAGAATAACGGACCGGTCTATAGACCGTGCATCGGTATGGGTACGACTAGGTAGGTGGCGTGATTTGGTTTTAATCAGACGTCTTCCCCTTGTCGTGATCCACTGAGATTCGTTTTCATCTCGCGCGTGTTTACGTTGGGTCGATTTTAGCTGACGAGCTGGCGAGGCCCGGGGAAAAAGCACGAGCAGCTGGAAATAAGCCGTGTCTCTTCCTCTCCTTATGGCTCTGTGGCTTTCTTGTGGTCGTCTGGCACGCTACTGCGTTTTCACTGACAACCAGGAGGTCCGAACGATGGAGAGAGAGATGCCGTCTTTTAAAAACACCTTGAATGAGCGGATCATTTATGCGATTTGTTTATTTAAGGTTTATGAGTTGTTGTTTTTTTCTATTAATTGTGTAAATCGTTGAAATCATGTAATACAGTAACTGATTTGGGGGATTTTTTTTGTCCTTTTGTGCATAAGAAAAGAAAATGCTAGAATGAAGAAAAATCTTCAAAAAATGTGTTTAAATGATTAAAAAACAAAATCTAATTGTTTTAGAATATCAATTTCAATTTGATCAGAGTAACTAAGAAAATGCAATCTCAGCAAGTGAGAATATGTTAAATATATGCAAATCGATCTATTATTCCTCTTCAGCCTGTTTCTAGACATTATTAATAATCCTGAGTTTGAAATTGTACATTATCTGAAGGGGGGAAAAAAAAATGTAGGCGCTTCCGCCAAAAATAATACAAATAATAAGGTGTCATGGTCTCATTTTATAGAATATAAAAAGATTCAAAGTGCTACATTCAGCCTGCCTTCAGCGCTGGTACTCAATGTGCATTATAATAAATATCACAAAATGGCGGTAATATTTAAAATGTTTTCACATGTGTGCAAAGAAATCACAATCTAAAACATCTACAACGCATCACCGGCCGAGTGAAACCCTTACATTCAGACGTTCAGCTTCTGCTTGTGTATGTGTGTGTGTGTGTGGAAGAAACCCACTGACAGATATTCAAGCATCTCACAAAGATACAAAAGCGTGAGCATTCGTTGACCCATGACTTCAAAATAAGAAGACGGGTGGCTGCAAGAGGCGTACGGAAACCGCCGTGTGCCGTGTATTTGGCGGGGCTCCTCTTTCACCGAGTCATGCTCTTTAAAAGAAGCGTCGCCGCTTCGTTTCCTTCTATAGCAATAGCCGTTGAGGTTGTACTGACCCCGATGGTGCATTTGCGGGGCTGCTTTTAGCCCGATGCGTGTCTGAACAGATACGGGAATTTTGAGTGTGTGTGTTAAAATAAGTGTGTCATTTCGACGGGGAGCGCTGGCAGCTTTGATTGACGGATGAGAAACGGGATGGAACCGGAGAGGGGTGTATAAGGTGACCCCTGGGGCGCACACACACACACACACACACACACACACACCTGCAAGAAAGGGTGTGTCAGAGAGGTTCTATGTTCGAAGGATCAGACCTGTATGAGATCAGAGATGACCCCCGACCCCAGAAGGAGCGGAGCTGAAAGAGTCTTTTTTTCACTCTCAATCAAGAAGCAAATCTTTGAGTTCTAGGAATCCGACTACATCGGAGCCGTCCGTGTTCCTGATCTACAGTGTAATTGGATTAGATCTGCAGTAATATCAGGGTGGATGTTGTGTGTGGACAGGATTCATGCCCTGTGTCATTTATATTTAATATGGCCTTCACACGATCCAATAATATCATGCCCTAAACAAGCAGGCTAAAATTAGCGGACTAAAATCGGCAGAGTAAAGCTTGGCTTCGACTTGAAAGTAGCCATCGGAGTCTTTCCACGGTGGCTGCACTAATATTTACGCCGACCTTTTCCTGCATGGCAGTGTTTGTCGAGGCTTTATAAAGGAAGAGATCGTGTCATCTTTGCCCCTTATTCATGCGTCGCTGAGTAAATAATCAACAGCAGCAGGGGGATTGTGTAGCCTGTTTATCTCCAGGCCGAGAGAGAGTTTGGCATCTGTTGTGTGTGCGCGTGTTTATGTTTGTTAAAGCGGTCATCTGTTCATGTGAATTTGCCTTTGTGCGCTTCGTGTGTGTGTGTGTGTATTGGTGTGTTTTGGCCCGAGTAGTAGGTGTTATAATAGCCTGATAGATATTAGAAAGCAGGGCGGGTGTCTCAGGGGTGCGTTCTGAGCACTGGCTCCCTGTCGCTCCTCTGATGTATTTGTTAATGAAGGGGTCAAACACCATCACTCTTACTTACAGGATATTACTTTTCTCAATCCTAGGATGGAAAAAGGATTTGAAAAAGTCATTTAATTAGAATATGGTATTAAACTGTATAGAATATAAAACAAATACACACAAAATGGAACAATACAAAAAAAAAAGTATTCATTATTCGACATAATTAATAATGAATTAATATTTACCATTAATAAAATATTCATTATGCAGCATATCATTAAAATATACCATAAAAAACTATCCGAAGGTAAACTAAATGTATTCATATTTATTTATATTAATATTAAATAAGATCTTAAGTTGTTTGCATTAATTATTTAATATACCGTGCATCCAATAAAAACTCATTATAAATGATTTGAAGCTGCAGCTCATATAATTATAAAAATGCATACAGTACTCAATCAAGTACTTATCAAATCAAGTGATTTTAGATGGATATCTTAAATGCCTATGCAATAATATGATACAATCATTAATGCATTGTCTATAATGCTACATAAGGTCGATTTCGCATATCTTCAAGGGGTGTGTGCTTATGCCGAAGCGTCTATTTTGGTTTCTGTGAACGCACACACATCCTTGCCTATCCGTGGGCGTGATACCGCGTTATTAACGCTCCTCGTTCCTCAGGTTTGAATTCCATTAGTGTTACCTCAACACCGGTATCAGCGTCTTAATGGATCAGGACAGCGTCGACTCTAGAGACAGGTGTGCGCTGGACAGACTGGCTTCCACTCGGGTTGTGATTTCAGACCATTAACCTACCCGAGGCTGGACAGTCACGCCTTGGCTTCCTGTCCTTCTCAAGCGATGCTTTCAGCATTCCGATGATTCCTTCACCTCGTGCTTGGTATGTTCTGAAAGGAGATACACCTTAAGTCCTGAAAACTATGTATTGTACCGAACTATGCATGTCCAAAAAAAAAATGCATCGCGAATGAATGAAATGAAGCGTCTCTACCGGTAAGCACATACTGGGTTTGGCTTCCGTAAAGGTGTGTGGGTGTGTGTGTGTGTGTTCATTCTCACAGCTGCGGAATGTCGCGATGTCAGTGCATGGAATGTGCCAGACTGCTTGTTTTGCTTTCCCACACGAACAATTACCTCTAATCGCTTTTCTCATCCCTCCCAGATCCATCATCTTAAAAGGTTATTAAATCAGTCTAACCACACATGACATATGGAAATATAACCGCTTTTTACTGTACATTCTCCTAGAATTTCATCTGAAGGATGAAGATGTACAGTATACATCTTCATCCTTCAGACTGTTGATCAACCAACTGCTCGGGTCTTAATTAGTTTTTTTTTTTTTGCTGGTTCGGAGAGGTGAAATATTATACACAGATCATTTCCTCTTGCTAGGAGAGACTGGGCGATGCTAAGACTAAGACGTGCTGTGTGCGCGGTGTGCATCCTGCAGCGGAGAATTAAACCGCGCTGGAGAAGAAACGAGCTTAATCTCGAATTGATGAAAGAGAAAGGGAGATAAATGGCAGCGGCGGAGTCAGGCCCTCTGAGAGCGCCGTGTGAAAGGATCGAAATAGCACTTTCCCTAGCGAGGGAACCGATTTAACAAGAACGGCGTGTGACTTGGTGTTGAATGGGGTGAAACGGAGGTTTATGGGGCTACAGTCAATTACAGCTACCGGCGTAGCCCGTGCTTAAACCCCACATATGTTTCTCATTCGGATATGGATCTGGTCTCGGCCCACAATCAGAAACGACCAGGGGCGAACCAGAACAGCCGCAGTTGGTGTAGCTACAGTAATAACGTTCTTTTGTTAAATATTTCCACATAAGGTGACCTCCACCTGCAGCTTAGGTTAGCGGTGTTTCAAGTCTATCTCGGGCGATCCCTTTGGACGCAACCTCTATGTATGTGAGTGGGCGTGATAACATGTTTACGTAGGTCCTGAGAAAGCGTAGGCGCTGAAAAGCCCTGAGGTGTGAACGAGTCTGTAAATACGTGTGCACACGGTGGTGCCCCACGATGTACAGTATTCATGTCCCATACAGGGTGCCTTGGTATTCTGACCCTGACCAGGATAAAGCAATCATATATAAGGATGCATGGCAAAGAAAGACCACAGGTTACATAATTGCACATTTATAGAATCCTTAGTGACTGCCTGGTTCGTAGGGTAGTGTGGGATTATAGTGCTATGAACTAGAATTTTAAAATAGATCCACGTACATTTGTTGGAACGAATACAGTAGGCAGGAACAAGTGGAGACCGGAGTGATGTAGCTGAGGTTGAGGAACTGTCACAGCCAGAACTCACACATCATGCATAATAAATCAATGATCGTATAGCCGAAAAGGGTGCTATTAATTCTGAGATAGAATGCGCCGAGGAAAGTATAGTGCATACAGTTGCAGGTGCGGAGAAAGCCTTAACCAGGAACTATGGTTAATTACATTATAATTATGTCATTATGGTTAATTAGTAGACACCTGTACATTCTTTACATACTGTATTCCAACAGATTTGAGCTCAAGGCGTTGTTACCCCCCCCCCCCCCCCCCCCCCCCCCCCCCCCCCCCCACCACACACACACACACACACACACACAGCCCCAGAGGCGGGAGTCGGGAACCCTGGGCATGTACAGTAAATATGAGACCACAGTGATGACCACTACATGACCTGAATTCAATTTGGTTTTATTTATGAGGCACTTTTATCAATAGACATTGTCGGAAAAAAAGGGTTTTACGGTGATCAGGATATATAGATCTAGATTCTGGTGGGGGAAAAAATAATTCTGATGGCACGAGAGGACCCAAAGTCAAAATGGACCCTGTTCTCATCTGGGTGAAATTGTATAAAACCAAACCGGAAACATGAGCATAAGGAAATTGTGTATAGTATTAGAGTCCAGGATTAAGTCCTTAGGTACAAACTAAGGTGAGATGATCTATTACCTGCTCTGCTGTGACAGTATGTGGTGCTGAGAATGTCCTGAGTCGAGGATGTCCATCTTAATTTCCCTCCCAATTTAACAGACTGTTTATATTCATAAGGATGTGTGACAGGAGATTCAGGTTGTGACTCAATTCAGGAATGTGTAACTGAAATCGGCACACAGGTAGCATTTTGTTCATGCTGAAACAGTGCTGGTGTGTCTCCTTCCCTTTTCTCACACTCTCTCTCTCGCTGGCCGGTCTTACAGGAGAATAAAAGCTGCAGTTTGTTGACGATAAATCGAGCCTGAAAAACCAGCCTTTGGGCTTTTTTGAAACCTTCGGTTGCACGGAAAACAGACATCAGACTTGTCCAGTTTAGCTTTTCCCTCTTCTCTTCTCTTCTCGTCTTCCTCGCTCCTGTTCGTCTCCGTTTTGATTCTTTCTCGCTCTCTGATTTATGTCTTGTAAATTCCGAGAACACCTCAACCTGCTGCTTGATGCTGTATCGATCTTTCTGGCTGTTCATTTCACGATCTAATAAATTAAACATCTGCGCAGCTGTACCTGACCCCATTAACAAAACGTAAAGACATTGACTGATCGGGGGAAATCAAAAAACAAAACAACAACAACAACAACAACAACTACAACAAAAAAACACTTTTTCACAAAGCAGTTGCTTTCAAAGTCTTTCATCATCCCTTGTCAAAGAAGAGAAAGGGAAAAAAAAGAAAAGAAATGCAAAGCCTGTGAAAAGTCTCGTCATAATTCCACGACTGTTGCTACCTAAGCATATTATTTTCGACAATTCAGTTTACCGTCTCACATCCTCCGCCTCAGAGCTGTCGGCTAATTAAAGCAAGCGTAGCAAGCGTCCTGCGCGGCACATGTAAATGCTAGTAATTAAGACAGCTAATCAAGCAATTCAGCCTTTCATTCAGCGCTAATTGTTCTCAGAACGGGGCTCTCCAGACCCTCCGGGTGAATCCAACCCACACCTGACGCTGCTCTTTAAAAACTCGTGTATCAGAACAAAGGAGAAAAAAAAAGCGGGGAAAAAAAAAGTGATTATGCACAGGATCCACACACGGGTGATCCGAACATGCTAACAACGAAACCGAGAACAAAAGTGTATCCGTGTTAGCATCAGAGCTAATTGCTGTCTCACGAGTGTCAGAAATAACGGCGAGGTCAATCAGAAGCGTGTCGGGGGTTAGCGCCAGTGATAACGCTATGGTAATTGAACTGCTTGTATTACAGTAAGTGTACCATCTTATCTGCTTGGGTGAACTCGATGTGTCATCTCATTATATCAGAGTGGTCAGTCTCTCCAGCTTAATGAAACACCAGTACACTTTCTTTTCTTTTTTTTTTTCGTCAGGGTGAGCTAAAAGCTATCAAGGACATAGGCTACTCTTCTATTAGCATATCTATCGTGACATCGTCTGGCCGTGTAAGGGTCACTGGAATCCTTTTGGCTTTGCCTCACTCCATGTGCTGCATGGTTAGAGCTTATGTCTGGCAAGTTAGCTCACAGTCCTTACGATTCTACATTATTGATGGACTATGCTGTATTTCTGCCTAGCGTCTCTGGAAGACGCGCATCCGCTCTCCCTCTCCTTCGCCTTTCGGTCATGAAATATTTAGAGGCAGTGTATTAGAACGAAATGTACAGTAAAACCTTTTCACTATGTTTGTGTCTTGGAAAAGTTGACCATCGTAATCATTGTTTCTGTGGCTGTGTGAGGAGAGAATTTTCCTCTGGGGTAATCACACAAAGACCAGAGCAAACACTCAGCGATTCCAAAATGGACGTGGAACAGCTAGAAGGTCTAATGTACTTTCTAGCAACTTCTAATTCTTTGCTGGTTATATTAGCATATTATATTAGAGATTGCATGATATGGTAATTATGGGTGGTAGGTTGGTTTTGAGGGTGGCGTGCGCGTTGGTTTTTGAGGGTAGTGTAGTGGTTAGCACTGTTGCCTTGCACCTCCAGGGTCTTGGTTTGATTCCCGGCCAGTTTGCATGTTCGCCCAATGCTTGGTGGGTTTCCTCCGAGTACTTCGGTCCAAAGACATGTAGGTTAAGTTAATTGGCGTTCCCAAATTGCCTGTACTGTGTGAATTTGTGTATGTGTGTGTCTTGCTAGGGATTGGCACCCCGTCCAGGGCGTCCCCCGCCTTGTGCCCTAAATCTCTAGGGGTAGGCTCCAGGCTCCCCACAACTCTGAATACAGGATAAAGCGGCATAGACCCTGAGTGAGGTGTTAGTTTTGCTATGACTTATGCATGAGTGTTTGAATGTGTGTGTGCATGGTGCAAAGGCCTAGTATCCCATCATTGGATGGGACACTAGTCCTTTCTCATTGAGGTTAATCCCCGCATCACGTTCCCCTAGGATAGGCCGTGGTTTCACTGTGACCCAACCAGGATAAAGCGGGCACTGTAAATGAATGAATGAATGAATTACGACCAATACATCAACCATGCAATCTTAATAATTCAGCAATACACACACTCCTTTAGCACGGCAGAAATCCAATGAGCGCAGGCACTCAAGATGTAAGCAGTATTCAGGAACAGTATAGGAATTTTGTAACACAAGGCATGCATGCTGCTTCTCTACCACATGTACTGTTCTCACACATCTGCACCGTGTTTGTATTGAGAGCGTGGGCGTTTATGGAGTGGAGTGGAAAAAGGGAAAAGCGTTCCTCCTTGTCTGCGCTGGGCACGTGGCCAGCGCTAGGCGGGTAGAGGAAGGACCCGCCGGTCGGGAGCCCGCCGACCACAGTCGGGCATATTTGTGGCTAGCCCTTTCTGTGCTGCTGCACTCATTTATAGTGTGCTCACTATAGAGGAGCTCGAAGACAGGCCATGGTTTGTGGGATGGGCTGTTCTTCCATCTCGTCAAACACACTTAATTGCTCACACACACACATACACACACACATTTCCCTAAGCTGTGGATTTTATATCGATCCCCCTGACACCTCAAGAGGGATTGCCCCGTGCTCGAGTAGGAAGAGAGCGAGAGGAGAGGAGACGAGAGAGAGACGAAAGATGAAGGGAACGGCAGGATGTGTCTCTGTCAGCGGCAGAGCTGCAATCCCGTCGTTTCACAGCACAAAGAGGCACGGGTGAGAAAATGCCTGAGCGCGCAACAGAGAGGAAACGTTTCCTTACCGCAGAGCATAGCGTTACATTTACACAGGATATGGAAACGTACGCTCCGCCAAGGAATTCTCATACGCAGTTTGACCTCCCTGTGCCTTCCCTTTGCTGATTTGTCTAAGCTCTGCTTATTTTTCTACCTTATCCTCTTCCACGATCCACGATTCATCTCCTCCACAGCAGTAAATAGGCCGATCAACTCCCTGCCCTATCCCTAACCTACTTCTCTAAAATAGCACGACGGGAGGTGTGTGGGTTTTTGCGGTTCTCTCAGGGGAACAGCGAAATAGGTCTGTCCTACTCCTACGACGTGCTTCTTGCTGTCTGATGACTGCTCGAGAAACCCCAGGGTCTACATTGTGACGTGTCAGCCCCTAAAATACCTAGACTCGGGTGTGCGTATAAAACCCCCTCCTTTGTCAGGGAGTGCCGGAGAGGAGAACAGAGCAGCGGTTGTGCTTGCCCAGGCCGAATTGATGACTATGTTTTGGTTTCGGCCCTGGAAAACAAATTGTCGTGTCATTTTGGTCAAGACTCCTCAGAGGGGAAAGAATTCAGGCTTCCCGGTTACGAGACTGGTCATATTTCATAACAAAAGAAGCTGAAAGAGCGCGAGCTATCCCCTCGACTTCTTTTGCTCTCACTTGGCATCGACTCTTCAGACTGCTTCATCTAAACAAGGCTGATTTTAAAACAAGCACATGGATACATGATAGAGGATAAGTTTATGGATGCACCAGCCAAGCATGCATAATCAGCAGGCGAGAACTAAACTAAGCTGAAACTATACATGACCTTGAACAAACGTGACCATGACCTTTAACAAAATTCCTTCGAGGCCACCGGAAGCATGGGTTCCCCCCCCCAACGACAGTGAAATGCATTTCTCACCAGTGTATTGACCTATGGACGGCAGACGGACGATTCATGGATCCCCCGGGACAAGCCGATGTGGTGAAAGCATCAATAGTACCTTGTCATCCACATGCATAATGGCTTCGTTTATCCATACCTCAAACTGATCCGTGCTGGGCTGAAAATGGCGGACGCCATTTTTGCTGTTGCTCTTTGCATTCAGGCAATTTTGAAACGAGACATCCGTCCTAATCTGAAAAGCAAACATCCGTATTAATCAACCAGTTCCAGTGTAATTGTCTTTTATCAAAGGCATATTAATAATTAAGGTCAGCGTAAGAGTATCAGCCGAAATAACATACTGTACATAATGATGTAAAACAAATATCTTTTTTTCCATCACTGATTACGTATCAGATCCATCGTGCAGGTTTCTTCAAAGCAGAGAGTCTATAATGAAATGATAAACACTCTTTTAGAAGTTAGCCTGCTAACTTCTCTGGAAAGTACCCAGCGGATTGCTTGCAATGTTCTGAAACGACACGGCGTGATGGAGTGGCGGAAACAGGCAGGGCAGCATTCCTTCAACCTGAATAAGTATGTATTGCGGTATCTGCGTTCTGCCACAGCGATTCTGAAAAAAAGCCTTCTGGCTCAGTGATATAACCAACTGCAAACAACACTTGTTCAGAAGCACATAAAGCTGTAGGGGGAATCACACCTGTCACATATCAAGCAATAAATAACTGTCATGACTGTGTAATAGAGGAAGGGCTGAGGTTTAGATTTGACGTTTTTTTTTTTTTTTTTTTATGTTTTCTGTGCTCACTGATCATTGGTCAACCCTGACCTGTCCTTGTCTGCATGTCCGGACTTTGTTACTATGGCAACAGAGGTGGGTGGAAGAAGGTCCATGACGCCAGTTTGGCCATTTGGACCATTTGCATGCTGCTGCTGTTGCCTACACATGGCTAGTCCTGCCAGGCTAGTGATAGGAGCGCTGACCTCCATAGATGAAGAAATGATGCAACGTGTGGTCAGAGTAGTTGTCCTTTATTGCAGCCTGGCTGAAGATTTTTTTGCTGCTGTTTTTCCAGTTTTTGTGCTCTAAATCGGTGAATGCCAAGTATGTTTCCCCGAAGGTTACTGCCTGGAAACAGGAAGTAGGCTATGCACAAAAAATGTTATATGCTGCTTTATATTTTAGCAAAGCAAATACATAATTTGCATTAACAAGATGTGCTCTATATACAGTACGAATAAGAGGTTTTTTGCTTCTCCTAGTGTTTCATTAGTGCATGGATACCCTCAAGGCAAAATGTTTTCTCAGTACAGCTTCACGCCATCGTCACTGCTGAAATGTTTGACCCAAAAAGGTGGAAATGGCCTGGAGCGAGGTCAGGACTGTGCGTGGGATGTAGCAATAACTCCTAGCCAAGTTCCTGTAACGTGCAAGTGGTGTCATGCACAACAGTGGAATGATGCCACGTTTGTCCCAAATGTGTACTGGCCATTGCTCTATGTTTTTCTCCCCCCGATTTGTCCCGGTTTGCTAGAAAATAACTGCATGACCCCAAATTAACCAAGCCATATTTACAGTAGTAGAGACCAGCGAGAAACTTGACAAGTGATCACAAGTTTCCAGGGGCGTAACACGTCGCACTATAACACTAACCCCATTCATCATTTACCCACCAAGTCACATCAAATCGAATCGACTTTGTGAATGAATCCCTTCATTGTGTACTTTTCTTTTGAGGAAAGTAAAAGTCTCATCATTAGAACCTTTCTTTCATTTAACACTACAGAAAAACCTGAAATGGTTTAGCTGGTTTATCCGGTATTGTATAAAGCTCTATATAAACTACCGTTGACGCTGGTGGGTACAGTGCCGGTTTTGGCGGGCAGTCTACAGTAGCACCATCTGGCACAGGGATCCCCTTCCCTGTGGGGGATTCGAGAGCGAGACCGAACAGAGGTGGGTGACTGACTAATTACATCGCTACCTGCCTCAGACAAGAAACAGAAGGACAGGGACCGTGTCTGAACGGTGTTATCCAGACCCTGGCTGGCACCCGTTGTTGTTTTCAGCTCAGAAATCTGTTTCCGAGCGCTGCTTTTCCTTTGTCAGGATTTTCATGTTCCTGCAGGAGGTATTTGGTGTCGATTGCTCAGTTCAGGTATCATTGAAGCTGCAAAGGTGAAATCCATTAAGGGGATGAGAACAGGTTTGGGAAACACTGCTATAACTTATGGCTGGAGGAAATACCCAAGGGAGAATCGAACTCAAGAACATAAAGAAAAAGGCTGTAGAAGTTCGAACTTTGGTTAGCAGAATAAACACAGGCTCATTGTGCATTGTGCATGCTCCAGCTTTTGCTGACAAGTACTTTAAAACACTTTGAAATTATGCTGATTAGGCAATTTTTTTAAACGCTGCGGTCCCAATGCAAGCGGATAACTTTAATTACAAACCTATTTCTAGGTTTAATTTCCGGGGACGAGTTCAGGGCTCAGATCCAAACCGACATGACTCTTTCTCAGAAATAAAAGTGTCTGCCTCAAAGATGCGACCGTTACACAGGGAATCCTGACTGGCCATGTCGGAACGTGAGCAGGTGGTGGCATCCCGCGCGACAGGAATGTTGTATCTTGTGAGAGAGCGCGAGTTCGTACCTGCCCGTGCCTTTTTGTCTGGTGACAAATCAAAATGATGAAAAAGCTCCGGCAATGAATGTAACGATAAGTAGGCCAAGTGTAATACAAATAATAATAATGTTAAATAGGACGCAGTAAAAGAAAGCATTTATAACGAAATATATAGTTAGTTAAATTACTTAATTATACTAAAAACATCCCTCGTCTGGTACCGTTAAAAGACGAGTAGAGTTTATACTGTACAAGTTACCAAATAGGTCCTCTAAACCGTACCGTGGGTGTTGATTTATTTCAACACTGGGAATGACTTGGCTGGGTTATGCTGCAGATCTAGTGATGCAATCACACCTTCTTTTTACTTGCTTAAATTGTTTTCGTGTTTGCAGGAAGGAAAAAAAAAAATCACTAAGCTAGGCTATAAATAGCCGGTTATTGCATGTGAGCAAAGACTGAATACTTTGAGACTGTTAAAGCTATTAAAGATATGATCAGTTGACGTCCTGTGAGGTACGTCTCAGTGACAGAAAGACAAATCTTACATTGTAGTGATAAGATCTTCAAAGCAAAGTCGAGATTTACGTCCTGTACGTACTTACGTAGCTGATTAGCCAAAGCCGGAGAGCGCTTTTGGAAACCTGCAGGGTGTATTTCCAACCCCAATCCTATACACCCGAAGGGAAGCTTACAGTAAGCACATGAGGACATTGAAATATATCTACAGTCAGTCATGGGATGGTGCGGTGAAATAGCGATGCAACATGCAGCTGGATCATTAGCAGGCAGATGTTTCGAAACGGCTTCTTTTCAAATGGCTTAATTTGTTATTTTGGTCGCTGAGGATGAGGAAGTGAGGAGTGTGACTTTAAGACGGATTTCTATTGCCAGAGTGAAATTGAGTGTGTGGTTTCAGTATTGTTCGTTAATAAGCTAGAGGCGCAGACCTCAAAATGACATCATGAAGGTCGATCAGACGCCATAAAAGTGCTTTGCCGAAACAGTATTCTGCGGTTAAGAATTGAACATTGGTACTAATTCTAATTCTCTCTCTCTCTCTCCCTTTTCCAGGTGTGCTGTTCGACATTCAGCATCACTTTAAAGTGAATGATAGTGGAGCTGGCTTGCTACAAACAGGTGAGTCTCTTCAAATCCCGTAATTACACGGTGTAGCAACCAACCACTAAGCGCTAAACATAGCCCACACACCCACCCACACATGCATACAACCACACACACCCTACCCATGCTGAAAAACTCTTCTCATGTGTGAAGGGACTTATTACCAGCAGCCACCGAGCTACTTAAATCCACACTGCCTGGCACAACAAAAGGATAAAAGAGCGAACTAAAAGGTCTGCCGTCTCTCCTAAAGGTTCCCTTTCCCTCAGTCTCCCTCCTCCCCCCCGTCTAAGTCTGGGTAATTGACTGAGCTTAAAGCTTATTTCGGTCTAACACGAGGCCTGCCATACCGACTAAACAGAGATCCTACGTTACAGAATAGCCGAACGTGACGTGTTCAGTCCGAGAGAGCTTTCATACGGTATATTGGAGATTTTATTAAAAGTAATGTCAAACAGGACGAGTAATCACGTAGCGCAGTGTTTTCCAAGCTCCTGAATTCGCCGTCTGCTTCCTGTTGCTGTGCGGAAAGACCTGGTTTATATTGGAGCACAGTGTGTGTTTGTGGAGTCAATGATGTTTTCACGATTTTTTTCCTTTCACATTTTGTTCAGTTTTTAAGCAGGGATTCTGTGGCAGACCCAACAGTGCAGCACTTGTCCAGTGTGACAAAAATACTGACATTCAGGGAGACAGGTAGAGTTTTCAAATCAAAGGCAGTCCAAGTAGAAGAAAAAGCGAAAGCAAGTAGATGGTTATCATGGGATCATGGTAGTTCCATGAAGATAAGCGCAACTGTAACAAGCAAAACAAAACAAAAAAAATGAACAACACAGTAACCTTTATCATTGTTTGCTAGCGCGTTGGTTCGACTTTTGGACCTTTGGAAAGTAGCAGCACTACTGGGAGATTCAGTGTTATGTTGATGGAGTTATAGATAGTTAAAGGTCCAAACTCTAGCGGTCTTAACATACATCCATTTCACCAAATGGCATTTTCAGTCTGGGTTCGGTTGGTATAGAACCAGCCCAAAGGATGTGTTGAGTCCAGACACTGGGTGTTGTATTAGGAAGCGGGAGCAGGTATTTCTGCTGTGCTCATACAGGCACAGCTATTCTAAGGGTTTGGGTAGGGCTTCCTGAGCCAGGCTGCCTCAATCAAGCTTTTGTGCGAGAGAGCCAATATGTCGAAGTCCCTTTGGATGTTAGGAGTCGACTGCATTCGGTGACCTTGGCAAACATAAACATGCGCATGTACACAGTTTTTTTTAAGAACACACACACATACTCACACATGCATGCATAAAGCTTAGTCGTGCCAAGGGAAAATTCGGGATCGAATTTAGATTGTGTTCGTCTATTAGTTTTTGTTAATTTCTTCTAAAGATATTAAAATTTCTGGACCACTGGGGCATGGATGATATTTGCTAAACATTTTCATTACGAAAAGACTCTCCGGACCTATTGTAGGCGTGGACGTTATCTCACTTATCTGCTTATTTTAGCTTTAAAACACTCTTGAAACTAATTTTATTCACTTTTAAGAAGAGGTCGAATGACACAGAAAACAGGAAAGAGAGAGAGAGAGAGAGGGGGGGGAATAAATAACTATTACTTTTGACCAGACGATTGCTTGGAGACGCTGGCGATCGGCTCAGTCATGGCAGGACATCCACAGCTGTTGGTTCATTCTCAGCAGGAGGGCGGGGCTACTGGCGGAGATGGGATTAGTTGGAAGCCGGTATGACATTTGTTTGGAAAGTTCTTCTGCTGTCGGGAGGAGAAAATTGCCAATACGCTATGATAATAAAAATAGGGAAAAAAAATCCTTCACAAATATTGAATCAGAGTAAATGACATGAAATGCATGAAACAAATAAACCTAAAGGTATTTAGGTAGGCTTCATATGGGCAAACTACGTTTCTAAGTTACCTACACTCTGCTCTCTTGATATTCGCCAGATTTCATTTCGAATCCTTCTTGGTGTAGACAGTTCATTAACCGTTGCTAAAATACATTTTCTAAATTTGTATTGGACAGCACTCTCCTGTTGATCCTTAACGCAGATTGCTAGAAATCATCCAATGGGAAAAGTTACCAATAAATCACCAATAGTTGAAGTAGCTATGTTGTGTTGAAACTGTATTTGGAATCTGTCGCCTACAAGCTAGGCAAGCACTGGTACATAAACCCATGTCACATGCTAATAAGTCTTAAGCTAGTGCTAAAGGGTATCCTAAACACCTAGGTAATTCTTTTATCAACAGCGACCATTGAGATGCTGCTCCTAATTCAACACAATGTAAGCACCCATGTACGTAATAATGAAGAATGCACAATCAGAGAAACATCAAGCCAAATCTTCCAGTTAATTTTACACCAGACAGGAACAAATGAGCACTCTGGAAGAGCTCGTCCAGTGCAGGGGATTTGCTGTATACAGTAGGGTGTGATGTAGAGTAAATGGAGAATGTATTTAGATCAGGCTCAGTGTGGGCTCTGATCCTTCTGACCTCAGTCTCACACACCGCTGCGGAATTTCATACGCTTCAGCCACCAGCCGCGTGTGCGTGTAGAGTGGAGAGTGGGAGTGCGGGGTCATCTGGGAACATCTGAGACGTGCGTAGGCGAGTGAGTGGGAATACTGGTGTGTCTTTTACTCTCGTGTAACATTAAAGTCTGGGAGGGGTCACGGATAAACCTTTCTCCTTTTACAGTAATAGATTTATAGTAGCAATGTGTTTTCTTTTTCTTTTAAATCAAGTAGAATCTTTTTTTTTTTTTTCTCATTGGAACGCAAATATGATTTGTTTTTGCTTTGGAGGTTTACCGCAGGGGCTATGAAAAGGGGCTATGAAAATCCAAAACATAAACCAAAACGGGCGTAAAGATATTAAATAAAGGTTTCAAGTAGAGATCAGATCCGGGTGGTATATACAGCGGTGGTGAAAAGCATTAGGAAGAAAATGATATTCGATGTTTAATAACATTATAAAATTTTGAAAATAATGTCGAACTAGATAATAAGAATAATTTGTTTTTTACGCAATGAAATTTGCACCAATTGAGTCCCGGCGCCAGGAAGTAAAAGTCCGGCCGCACACAGTTTTTGTTCAATCAATCAACTAAACCAGCTGATTCTTCTGTAATTATCGCAACTACGATAGAAGCCGGACAGGAGGGAACTAATTTGTGACATCACTTGTTTTGTGCACAGCGACAAATAGAAACACATGCTGTTCCAATATTTTTGGCCACATCTTGTAATTAGCGTTCAGTTCCCACACTTCGCGGCGACCTGTTGTCTTGCATGCTATTTTTGACTTGCTTGGCGAAGCAGAACTGTCGTCCTTCTAACACATCTGGTCCTGACCTGGCCCCTACAGCTGAGATGATCTGTTTTATAGTCACCAAAATACCAAAGTTCAAATGATTTCCCAGAAAGCATTTCCACCGAAACACCTGCTTAATATGGACGCGGAACAAAATTTGAAACTCACTAGACTCACTGATATCTGTTGTGTGCTTTCAGCATTCATAATACTTCCTTGTTAGCCAATGAATGCCCTCGGCTAGACTATCTGGTGTCGATCATGTATGAGGTCATACAACAAATATTGACATGCAAGTGCCTGACCTTGATACAAAAACCAAATGACACCCGTGAGTCACCTGATATAGTAAATGCTCAATTTATGACGGTTATGTACTTTATGGCGAGACATAAGAATTTCAGCAAACGAATGCAAAATTGCATAACCTGACAGTACTGGACATTTGACATGAGTCTGTTTTGGAACCGCGGCGATCGACTGACCTCGTGAAACTTCATCCGTGCCGAATGGCCTCTGCTGATCTCTGCGGTATGTGCTCGAGGCTGTAGCATTCACACCTGTCTGCCATCTTTTCAGCTTCCACAATGATGAGCATTCCATGACTCTTTTTGTTTTTGGTCCCTACGCTGAAAATTGTCTTCTTATCCCACCCTGGGGAAGCCTGTTAGAATGATTTGGGACCGGTGAGCAGGTCCCTTTAACCTTAAATCTACTGTTCAACGGTAAACTGGAAGTGTGTCTGAAAAGGCCACAGACGCTGTAATGAGCGGGAAGTATCAGGATATCTTAAGAAAAAGGATCTTAACAAGCTGCTACCCAGGATACCTGGAGGGCATTGTGGTTAATTGAAAGGTGATGGGAGGAGGGCGGAGGGAAGAATGGGGGGAAATAGAGAGGGCTGACTTTGGATGAGGTTACTGTCCTGAAGCAATGTCAAAAACTTTCCTTTTGTTCGATGAGAGACAGGGGGATTTGGGAAAAGAGTACCTTCAAAAATGTAGGTTTTTTTTTTTTTCTCTTTTAAATTGGGATTCCAGTTTAGAGAAACTGGAACTGTAAGGAATTGAAAACCAAAATCTTCCGTGATCGGCACTTATTTCAAACTGTCCCATACTTGTGAGTAAACCTTAACTGTAGGAGGTCTGACTGCTTACAAAAAGGCTGCAGTTCTTTTTGTCACATCTCCTACCAGGGCAGGTTACCTCCGTAACCTGTATTGATCCCAGAGTTCAAAAGGTCATGGCCTGAAATGAAAGGAGGCATGTGCTGTCTGCGTGTGCTGTGTGTGTCCGGAGCCTCTTCGGCTTGAACATGTTCAGTACTAAACACGAGCGCGGGTCTCGGTCTGCTCTCTCGTCTGCGCCTCGCCCGTCTAGTCGATGCGTCTGGCACGCGTGTCTGTTTTAGTTACGGAGGCCGGAGTAGTGTGCACAAGCTGTGAGTGATTGTGGAACAGGCGGATCGTCTCACTGACCCTAAGGATTCCAGATTCTACTTGTGATATGAACGCGATATTTTTTGACATTCTTTAAGGAAGCGTTTTGGCATATGAAGGAAATTGGACCATCTTTCCACAAGAAGATACAAGTAGAGTGTAATCTTCACACACACACACACACGCACGCACGCACGCACGCACGCACGCACACACACACAGGCAGGCAGCTCATGCTACTGTGCGTCTACTGTATGTCGGCCTGTTCACACATTCCTCATTCTCAGTTTTCATTTTAATGGAAGCCGTTTCGGTTCTTGATTTCTTTGGCTGTGACTGTGAGGAACTGTCTATGTATTATCAGCTGTGCTGTCCTTTCACACACAGTCCACAGCTGCTTCTCTGCCTCTCTTCTTTCTCTCCCTCCCTCTCTTTCTTTCAGACCTATGTGTTCGTGTAATTAGGTGCCTGACATGACACGGTATCGGCTCGGCTCGGCAGCTGTTGCAGTTGCACGGTCAGTTTGATAGGCAAAAAAAAAAGGGAAAAAAAGCGCATGGAATGGGGAGGAGAGTCAGGACAGTGATTGAGAGATAAAAAAAAAAAAAAAACAATTGATTGAGAGATTTGGGGAATGAGCAAAATAGAGACAAGCAGCTGCTCGCAAGACCACTTAGTGAGACAGCGCGATCTAATGATGCATGGCCGTATCGATTCTTTGTCCCTCTCGGATTTGGGGACTAAGCCGAGGCTGAGGCTTGTCTTCATCTTCAGTGCCATGGACAGCCAGTTAGGTTTCAATGCATTCAGCCTTGACGCAAATATATAATGTCTTCATGTGTTTTTTTTTTCTTCAAGTTATTAAGGACTTTAAGTGATTAAGTCATATTTGATCAGTGTCACATTTGATTAACACACACATACCATCTTTGGTAATGTAGCTTTGCCAAGGTATTCTCCATTGATTGACATGTGCATCAACAAATCAATGCAAGCCTGGTATACACCCCAGGACACACGGTCCACACCCATGTACGGTATGCTGACTCCATCATCGAGGTCAGAGGACAGAGAGCAGGTCTGGGAGTGTCCACGGGTGGCACAGGTTAGCACTAAATCATTCAATTCCACTAGATATATCCATTTCACTATTATGCAAATTTTGCACATTTTTTATATGCGTCGGGGCAAAATAAATAAATAAATAAATAAAACAACCGTCTGGGTTATTATTGCAAATCTGTCTGCAAGTCTGCAAAGCATGATCTATCCGGTCTCTGGATGAACTATCCAGTAGTCTGTCTATAAGTTCAAACCACTTTAGGTTGGAAACTGCTGCCATAAACACACACACACACACACACACACTTACACACTATCACTCTGTTATTTATTCGAGCATTGGTCTGTCATTAAATATATAGCTCCTGTACTTATAACAGAAAAGGAACACTCCACACCCTGTTTGAAGGGGGAGAAAAAGGGAAAAGTAATCCCAATATACAGTACCATGCTATAACAAAATATCATGGGATTGGAAACAACCCGGCCACTGCATTTTGGTTTGTTGTTTTTTTTTTTGAGAAAAAATGCAACATGCTCTCGAGGAAGCAAAATATAGTCGGCATACCGCAGGATATACAGTATTTTCCATTTCAGCCTCCAAATGGGCGATGACTGGGAGAACTTAATGACTAGATATGATTTTCCAGCAGCCGAACGCGCACACACAGTAGGTTATCGATCTGAGGTTTTAGTGCATACAGTAAACGTAAACGATTGTTGCGCAATTCGCCGCTGAAACGTTTACGCGGCTCATGCACCCATCCGTATACCATATATACGTTTCACAGTCACCAAACACCCCTCAGCTGTGAAGCGTCGAGTTAGGATCCGCTTTCATCAGCTGCCGTTCCTTCATCTCTCACGCTCACACTGAAAGCGGTAACTCCACGTACAGTATGCTGTTCTGCAATCACACAGGCTAACCTCAAAAAACCTGGCAACACAGAGTCTGGGTGTTTTCTGAGAGTGTCTTTCAACCGCTCGCATTCCAGCAAGTCAGGAAGAAAAAGAAAAGAGAGAAGAAGAAAAAAAAAGCCGGGTAAGAATCGGGGAAGTCCTGCTCCACGAAAGACATCCATCAAATGATGGACGTGGCCGTGGGAAACCTGGACGCACACATATGCTTGTAAAGCGAGAGTACTGAAGTCTGGAAGTGTGTTGAAATGACCGGGTTTCTGACTGAATGGAATGTGAAGGGTAGTCTGTCTGCTACTGATGTTTGTGTGTGTGTGTGTGTGTGTGTGTGTGTGTGTGTGTGTGTGTGTGTGTGTGTGTGTGTGTGTGTGTGAAGCGAGCCGGGTACTGTATGCACTATACTGTAGGTGTGATACTCTTGGGGTGGGGGGCGAAGGATCAGATCTGGAATAAAGTTCAGCTGCTTAGATATGTTTGTCTCGATGTCTGTCACCTCTGGCTTTTCAACACCCTTTGCTTGAATGCCTTTATTACGAGCCAAAATAATCTGTTTTACTAAGGTATAATGTCGGCTCTTGTGTGAATGAGCACGTCACCTCACTGTACATCCGCTGACCTCAGGAGAGCTCCAGCAACACTGTGGGATTAACATACGTATCATTCTTTTATTCGGGAACATATTAACAGAAACCATCTGTAAATCCCGACTGTTGAAGTGTTGGGGGATTTGTGGCCCAGGACTGCCAAAGTTACTGCAGTGATATTTTCTGGCAGAGGAAAGTGAATCCTCCACTCCTTTTTTTTTTTTTTTCAAACCCTAAAACGTTTTTATACCCATATTAACCGCATGGCGAGCGCTAATTCTTCAGATCAACATCTCTCAACAGTCATCACCGTGTGACGTCATCACCGCGACTGTTTGACATACGTAATGCAATCACACAGACCTAGTGTAAAAAGATGACTGATTAACCCAGGATCTCCTCCCACCACCGCACTTCAACCCTTGTGTGTGTCTCCCACTTATGAAAAGGCTGCGAACACGTCGGAGCAATTTGGAGCACTGGGAGGCTGATGGGCTCAAGTGCTACATCGCTCCAGTCCTCTTCCCTCGCTCTCTGAACTATGAATAGAGTCTGACACAAACACTGGCAAGGCTGTGATAACTAAACTCGTCCGTGATACGATGGCTTGTCATTCTCAGTATGGGTTCTGGTTCAGATTATTCTCATATGTGTTCAAAGGATCTTGCCCACACACACACACACACACACACATCAGGGAGCTACACCTCCAACCTCTCAATGAGAAGAGATTCGTCATCAGCTAAAGGAGATGGGAAAAATCGACAGTCTAGCGCCAGAGCTCCGAAATATGGACTCCTTGGGTCAGACCAGAATTCCTCTGTAGCCTAGATCATTTTTCACGTAGAACAAAGGAAACTCAAAAGTGTGGTCGACCCTGTGGACCCTATCCAGTTTCCACTAGAACGCAAACTTTATTTTCTGCCTTCTTGAGCAGACAGATGACTTTAACATTTCCAAGACATGAAACACAAAAACAAACCAGATCTAGTTTGCAGAAATGTAATTTTTTTAATTAAACATAATGCGCTTTCCAGTGTCGTGACACACATCGTTGCTGGAGCTCGTTCTGAATTCCGAGTAGAGTTTTACTAGGTTTAAGCTCCTGCTTGCGCTACATGCAATCAAATATATCAAACACACATATCCATCCATCCACCCGTCTACTGTAGGAACCTCAACAAGGGACCGTGGAGGCCAATGATGATTACCATTGTATTTATTCCCATTTTACGACTGTAGTGGGACCTCTGGTCAACATTCACCCACAATGGGAATGCCAAGTAGCCTAATCTGGATGTCTTTCGACTGTGGGAGGAAACCCACCAAGCACGGGGAGAACATGCGTACAGACCCCGAGGCAGGAATTGAACCCGGACCCTGGAGGTGCAAGTCGACAGTGCTAACCACTAAGCCAACGTACCGCCAACACGCATTTAGCCAGAACAACAAACTAACATTGTTAGCTACTGCGATTTAGTCTAGACAGTAAGGTTTCCCAGACATTAGAAGATAACAACCTTGTAAGAATCTGTTGAGAAGTTTTCTTACACTCCTCCATCGCTGTGTTCTTCATCCACTATTAATCCTGCTTAAGGATGCCTAAATCCTCCAAGGTACGGTCTATTATTCTACCCCTTCGGTAATCTACCTGCAACATGGCAGATATTCGTCATTCGGCCGTTCGTCGCTTAACAAAAGCTTCTTTTGAAAACTCAAAAGACATTTCGCTGTCATTAGACATCTCCATTATCTTTTTATTGATGGAAAGCAGAATTTTTTTATACGGCTCCTTTTTTTTTTGTGTTCACAATAGGCGCCATTTCCTCTGTCGCTCCGCTGCGTCTGTTTGTTTTGGCTCCACGTTTCGACTTCATCATACAGTACACCAAAACCTTTCACTCCATTCAGGCTCGTATAGGACGTGTGTACGCAAGGTGCTTTCATGGGAAAATCGCCCATCTCTATCTACAACCCACACACTCATAGCAAATCAGAGAGCTTCCTGTCTTTCCCCAGCGTGTACACCTGCAGCGTCTATTCATTGTTGTCGGTTTGAAAGGAAAGAGTAAAGGACGGATTAGCCTATAGTCTCAGGTAAGACGTTCTAAACAGAGCAACATTCTGCACGGCATAATAAACTGTTGTTGGTAAAGCAAGTATCCCTTTGTGCACTTGTTGATTGAGCCCTCGAGGGTTGTGCTACGCAGTCTTAAATTGCCGATTGCTCTTGGCCTTCAGCCAGCTAGAACCCGTCTCGGTTTTTCACGAGAAGTCGGATCTGCCAACATTTTTAAAATGCTTCACGGCATTGTTGTTCATCGTCGGAATAGTTTAGTAGGTCGGATCAAGTTTCTTTCCTGGTTCAAAGGAGGATTCATCACCGTTTCTGTCCATCAATCGTAGAAGTCTAAGTTGGTCGAGCACCCTTCGTCTTGGCCCTTTTCTAAAAAAGACTGTCGCTAAATACATGAAAGGCTCAATGCCCTGAGGAGCTGAACCAGAATAGAGCAGATTCTCTTTGATGGCCTTTAGATGATTGTCATAGTCTAAATACCAGTAAGTACCTTAAAGCCTGGAAAAAAATGTCTTCAAAAATGCCCAATCAGTAGTCATCTTCTCACCAACCGTTGAAACCCTAGAAGCGTTCTAGAAGTGCTTTCATCTCGGTGACAGAACCTGGTTTGTTTAAAAAAAAACATGGAAAAGGCCCAGTGGGTTGTCAGTCATGTACATTCCAAAAAGAATGCAACAACTCAAAAAAAAAAAAAAAAGTAAAAAAAATATCTATATTTAGATTGTGATTATTTTGCGATTATTTAATGGATACTTTTGTATTTATCTAGGCTTACACCAAATAATATCACAATCAGTCTCATTAAGAGGATGTTTCTCAATAAGTATTTATTAAATGAAAATTCAGGTTTAAAAAAAAAAAACACACGTTTAGATTACACTACATAAATTCCCCAAATTGCAGCATTTTGCTCTTAAATAATTGCACCTGCCCATATTGTGATTTAGAATTTCATGCATCTCCGTCCTGCGAAGCAATTACTGACACACATTTTTTTTTCCTTTTTACAGCACTTTTTATTTAATAAAACATTCATGCATTTTTATTATACTGTACGCCTTATAATGAAGAATACATTACTAGATGATATGCCGTTCGATCCGTCCCGTCTATTGAGTTTTACGAAAAATAAAAAATTGCATTTTACTGTATGTCCCCGGGCGATAGAGAAATCCGTTTGCATGATTAGTAAGCTTCACTAGATCGGAACAGCTTTCTTTTCGCTAAGTAAAAAGAAAGACGGAAGACTCAGGCGCAGAATATAGCTTTGGGGTAGTAAAAGTAATAATAATAATAATAGTAGTAGTAAAAATGTTTACACTGATTATAATATAATCATGGAGAGCTAGCGCGTAGCTGAGCAAATATACAGCACCAAGGCGCTCCGATGGAACGGAGATTAATGGTCGTGCACTTTATTTCTGACAGTCGGTCATTTCTCTGGGCCGCTTTTACACTGTAACATAGTATGTGAGACACACACCCACTCAGGCACACACGGAGCTTACAGTTGCAATTGTTAGTAAGCAAACGTGTCACGGCACGCATGAGGCTTTGAATATTGTATTGTATTCATTGCTCGGCCTTCCTATCTCTCTCTCTCTCTCGTTCTCTCATATCGCCGCTGCCCTAAACACTCAGGACACCGCGTTCTTTTTTACACTACGCAAATCAAGCCCCGGGACCCTGATGTTCGACCAAACGGGTTGGAATTCATTTGCAGCATTGTGCTCGACAGCCCAGGCATCAGTAGCAACAGTCTTATCTGGTTAAGAAAACCCGATAAGAAAAGCAAAATATTGAAACAGGACTTGCGAAGACCTCGCCCCTTTCGCCTCTGTAGACTTCATCTCTGCCGCATTACGTGATGTTTTCATTGAGTAATTCATCCAGACTCCGAGACAGCTCGCTCTTGTCTCTGTCACGGCCGTCTCCTCAGCGCCAGCATGTGTGGCAATGGTTTATTCATAACAGATGAAAAGGGAGATTTTAATCACTTAGTGAGCTGCAGAACAGTGAGTGAGTGTGTGTGTGGTGTGTGTGGTGAGTTCACGGACAAGTGAGCTGTTTTCACTGATCTGAGCCGTCTTCGGGGAGGAACTCACAAGTGCAGCCATCAATAATGCGTTAAACACAGCCTTGACAACTTCACTTCGGATGTGCCTCACGCACGCCATGAAAGAGATGAAAAGAGAACACTATGGTTTTGCATAGAAACATTAAGGAACTCCTATTTATAGAATACACTAAAAAGAAACGGAACTTAACTATTGGAGCACGCTCGATGACATTAAATTCACAAATATACAGTGTGCTAGTTTAATGACATCTTTCATACTCGAACATGAAGTGCATTGAACGTTTCTACCCTACTAGGATTTCTTTTCCTCCCGTGCATGAGTTACATCCTGCCAATCTGTGTGTCTACTCACGATGTCTCTCCTACCCGAACACCCACAGACGTGCCCGTATCCAAAATCAATTAGCGCTGCAACAAACAGGCCGCTGTTCGCCCTGGGTTACGGCTGCGTGTCTCAATGCACTTCTCGTCGACGCCGAGGCTGCGAGCGAGTGGACGAAGGAGTGTGGTCGTGAGACCAACAATGACGATAACCCAAGCCCACACATACACGTGCACGTATTCACACATACACACAGGTACCACCTCCTGTGTTGTCATAGTTACGTGTCAAAAGGAAAGGGGGAAAAAAATGGAATGGCTGAAATCTGGCATTGGTGAGTGTGTGTGTGCTTAGTCATCAACTGCCTACATGGCAGCTCCCACTTATATACCGATGAGATATGGGCTGTCGAATGAGATTAGATTCCTGTAAGAAAATGGAAATGTTAAACTAATGTTTTTAAATCAGAGACCTAGTGCACATGCTGATGAAACAAGAAGCAAGAGTAAGGTAAAGATGTAAAGAATGAGAGTACAAGATACACATATATAAGCATCTAAAGCATATATAGTACAGCTATTTTTATACATCATGAATTTTAAGATGACACGTTTACAGCATTACAAAACCTGACAGCGAAATATATTAAAGGATTTGGATTCAAGAGGAATTTTGTCCTATAGGACAATAGGACCTGTCCCAACAATACAGTGTATACCTGGACTAAAAACGTTAAACATAAGGTATACTGTACATGTGGGATGCTTGTCCTGTGCTGTACTGTAATGTCACCCTGCTTACACACTTGTAATCTTCTCATCAGTTCTCGCTCCCCCTTAGGTATGCACTTTAAATCATCTAATTACAGTAATAGGCTTAAATTGGGCCGGTCTTCCTCTGGAGTCGCGATGTACCTCATCACTGTTCGAATACTTTAGGTGTCTAAAACAACGCCAGTTTCGGCTGGCACAGGCGTTGTGGGAAAAAAAGAAAAAGCTCACGATGCTCCAAGTTGTATCACGCCAGTTTAAAGAGGTTGCTTAAGCGCAGAGGTATGCATGTGATAATGATTTTGTTGTGCGCTCTAATGATTCTCACCCTCGAGGGTGATGGATTGGAATGGGTCAAAGTTGTCAAAGTTGCATATAGACTTGAATATAGTTTATTGTATGCTGAGTACGGGCACAGACCTCAATGCCATAGCAATACATAATGTTTTTTTTACATCCCAGTGAATCGGTAGTATGAATACAAAGTGTTTACTGTATGTGCATACCAGTCGTTTCGACAATCTCCAAGAGTAGGTGTGTGAAAAAGGGAAGTATCCTAATATATCAAAAGTAGAACACTTAGACCCGTACTTAGAAGCATCGTTTAACAGTTCTAGAATGATGTCAAATAAACGCTATGTAATTATAACGTCCAGTGATATAATGGTGATTTGCACACCACTATCAGGATGAGTGCTAAACATTTACACTAATTAAATTCGTCACGGGATGTCCAGTCGTCTTGGTATTAATAAGATTCACGTCAGATACCCCCGAAGTAATTACATTGACTCGTTTTCACCGCGACAGCAGAATTAAAAAGCAATGCATTTTATTATGTACTGTAGCATGTGAAGGTTTTCTGCAGAATATACACTTAAATAATAATTCGCTGTTTTATTAGGAAAGCGTTCACAAAGTTGGCTGACTTTGGCAATAACGTGCTAGAATACTGTTATAGCTATTATTAGCTATTCTCAAACAATTAACCTTATCGACAAATTACATTCGACTGAATGTTTCGTGTTATTTTACTATTCTGTAGAAGTCAGTGAGGCCTTTTGAGACACATCAGCTTGGAATAATACTTCCACCCTATTAACACCCTTCAATAAACTGTCTAATGCAAGCATTACCTCATTGCAAAGTCTTTTCCCCTGTTTGTCATTTGCCAGTTATTTCTGAGTCTGTCTTCACTGTAGAGTTTTCCTTGGGTTTGCCTGATTTAATGTAATGCAAATGGTAAAATACGAAAGAAGAAAAGGCAAAACACTTCCATCTTCCATAAATATGTGAATTTTGCGAGAGTATCGCTACTTTTAAGTTATCTTAAACAGATAGTAGATAGACCGTTTCAGTTTCTGCATTTCAGTGCTCATTAGATAACTATATTTTAAAAAATATAGCTTCTTCGACGATAAACATAAAAGCTATTAAAACCTTATTGAATTTAAAATCAATAGCCAAAGTCAACAGTCTACTTGTGAATGACCTCTCTAGGGGTAACACAATTGACTCCAACCGGCCAAAACTGGTACTGTCCAGATTGTTTCATCCTTATTTTTGTTTGAAACCAAAGTTCATTACTCCCATTGTCCTGCAGCGATCAAAGTCACTTCCTACTCCTTCCTTCTGCACTCAAAGTTTTCACAGTAACATAGCGAGTAGCAAGCATGTGGAAAACATGAAGAAAGCATGGATGGATGCAGATGAGTGTATGGAAAAGCAAACCATCCCAAAGGATATCTGTTCTGTTTAATCCATAGACTAATGGCACAGTAGTAGGTCCTCACTATATAAATAAACCAAATAGACAATGGCCTACTTTCCGCAAGAAACAAGAAAACAATGAGGAGTGTGGTAGGTACATACAAAAGACTTTTACACTATTAATAACCCCTTTTACCGCACTGCCACCCAAAGTAATTGTTCCTTATGGAACAGTTTGCTCTCATGCAAAGATGTGGACAAAGCAGAATGTGACGGAAATGTGTTTAACCTGTTTCTTACTCAGTTTGTAACAAACTGAAAGCTAAAGGAGTCATTTTAAAAACCTGCATTGGCATATCTTGGCTTTTTGTAGCAACAGATATTGACTTTAAGATGACATAGAGCATTAATACTTACTTGAACCTTGCATCATATGACTGAAATGACTTGGTCATAAATATTGTATGGCGTACAGTAGAAGAAGTCATTTAGTTATCACAAGCTGGTATGACAGTTTATGACTAGGATGACAGTCAAAGTCATCTCTTCTTATGATAAGCTCTTAACGATGATGTCATATGACACTGTACGAGTGCCATACGAAATGCAGAAAAATCTTGAGCCATCAAATTAAATTAAATGGATTTAGATTAAATTAAAGACATGGGAACAAATGTTTTACTGTGATAGGCTGAAACGTTCTTAAAGATAACAACCTCAGCAGCAGCCTCATTTCTCATGTCCCAACCACTCAGCATTCAGCATCACCAGTATACGAATCACCAGCCTGATCACACTGGTTGATGCCTTAAGCTCGATGTTTATTTATTCTCGAATGATTCATATGTCACTTTGTGACTTGACGAACAAAAACATTCCTTTGAAACTGGTCAGGTACAGGGACTGGACTGAAAATGAAGAGCCAAAAACTTGCCAAGAATGAGAGCCAAAAAAGTCAATCAGGACGTCAAGAGAACAATTCCTTAAGACTATGTTAAAAAAAAACTCTTTTGGAAGTAAAATATAAAGAAATGAGGGGTGGCTAAAGACTTTTACACTATATTTGACCAATACATAGATTAATAATTAACACAACTACTGTATGACAACATCATAAAGTACTACAGTATATAAAATGTGATGAGAAACAATCATAGAGTCATCAGTTGAGATGTGTTTAAGCTAACCTTCTGACTAAGGCGTTAGGCAAGGTGTTATCCAAAACAGATTTATCTTTTGAAATCTTTTGAAAGTTACATGAGAAGATGATAGGAAATCATTCTTGTAATGAATCTACTAGATGGACAGGTCAAGCCAGTTATTACAGAAATAATGATAAGATTAGTGTCTAGGTGGATAGACGCACTGACGAGCCGGATAGCTTCAGGTCAGAACAACCTAGCAGGAAGAGTTTTCACGTTCTTTTATAAAAGTTCATTTCTGTGAGGGAGGATGCAGTGGAGACACTATGTCCAGAATGAAATAGTCTCCGTTTTTTTTTTTAGGCAGGGCGCGATATGTTTAATGCAGGCATGCCATGTTCTGGTGAGGCAGAATTCGATCGGAGGGGGTGAAGAAAAGTTGTGTATTCTGAATCAGCTTCTCTCTCATTTCTCTTTCACTAATGTGGAAGCGCAAGAACATTCCTGGGTTGTGCTGTTGTATTTTAAGTAATGATTGTGTTTGGAAATGCATTGAATTGTGGGGTTTTTCTTTTTTTTTCTAATTGGAACAGCTTAGCTCGATTTATACCTGCATTTATACGCAGCTCTTTTTTACACTAAACATATTTTCAAAGTGAAACAATGTCTGTGACATTTAGCGAAATGGGCGTAACTACCTGTTCTGAGTTAGGAAGCTTAGCTATGGAGAAACACCCAGGTTCTCTTCATCAGCTGGGAATCTAGGGTGAGTCTGAGTGTCATACAAATCTTTACATTTTAAAACAAAGGAGCCCAGCTTCTTGAATGAACAATCATGCATTTGTCATTGTTAAACAGTACAAGAAGATGAGACATCAATATTTTGGGAGCCTTTTTCCAGCACATACTTTGTAATCTTGTATCAAATCTCATCTCACGTTCATTTCTGTCTTTTGTGTCCTTGTTTTTTTTTCCCTTTGCGTGCCAAGATTCCAAGATTGAGTGCACACAGGGAGTTGAAGTCATTATCAGAGAACCAAGCATCAGACCTAAGGTTAATGGGAGGTTACGCAGATATCATGCTTTTAACGTTACTTCTGCTGTCTGTCATTACCTCAATGCAAGTTTGACGTGCATGTACTTACTGGAGAGTCTCTCGTGCTAGTGTAGATTTCGGGAGGTGATTAGGTGGGTAGCATATTGTGTTTGGTAGATTTGAAGATTTGGATCACTTAGATGCAGCTACATCAAGCATGCGTCATTTTGAAATGAACAATGAAATGTAATATTCAATTTGCTAACCATATAGTATAGTTGGAATCTGATGAGAGTTGGTAATAGTGAATGTTAAAAATGTGTCACTTTCTCTAGGCGTACAGGTGATAATTGATGTCACAATAAGTATTAAAGCATTATTATTATTAATAATAATAATAATAATAATAGCTAATATAGTGGGAGTTATGTTTGCAGACCTACAAAAGCTACACATTTAAGACCATTTTTCTCTTCTTTTTTTTTTTTTTTTGCATCTCATGCGAACAAAATGGATTTAAAGATTCCAGTCTCCCTGAACAGAGCACTTAGGCTCATTTGGTATTACAAAATCGACCATAGGGACACTGCTTAATACAGTATGTAAACCCTTCCTTCCGCGGTACATTAACAATTAGGCGTTTAGTTTCTATTCAGGGTGCCGTATGTTACTTACGCACACCTTGCACATGTCTTTGCACATTAATCACTGTTAAGTCACTAAGAGTATCAGGAGGAAGTTCAGTGGAGGGCCCCATCTTACCTAATGACACATAATAACAACAACCTATGTTCATGTTGTCAGGTTGTTAGGGATGTCAAGGTAATGTGTTGTAAACACTGATGACACATTGATGAGATAAATACAGGTCTGAGAAAAACACAGGAACTCATTTATGTCCATCTGGTGGATTGAAGGTACTTTCAGAAACAGAAACTTGGAACATTATTGCTTTAATATGCAGTCTGTTTCATATTTCCTTTAAATAACATCGTAGCAATTTTTTATCTTTAATATAAATACTAGCACTTTAACATGCCCCTAGGGCAAGGATATAAATTTTAGGCCAAAAAATATGCTATTGTTCAATGTTCAACAAAGCACTTTGACCTAAAGAGACCACAGGAGTTAAAACCACAGTACACAGATTTCCCCAAATCTCTGCTCTGCGCACCAAGAACAACACTATGTTAGCGCTTATGACAGCAGAAATTATATCTTTTCTCCAAAAAAAAAAGAAAAAGAAAAAAATTGCAACGCTATCATAGTTCCAAAGCAGTCATCAATATTTGGCAAAGGGAAGTCATGTATTATCTCTAAGTTATTTTAAAGCATTGTGAGCCACAGAGTTCAAAATATGCAAAGAGTGCTAGAAGTGAGGCTATTTCGAATTGTGATTTAAAAACAATAAACACAACAATTTTACCTTGTAAAACCTTTTATAGAATTTATGATTTTAAACAAGGACTCTATGTAAACTTAAAAAAAAAACAGGCTTAAATCAGACCTACATCTTTATCTCTATTAAGAAACAATAATAATGAATTATAAATTTTACTCATGTTATGCTATGTTGCTAGCTCACTGGTTAACTCCTAACAAGCTAGCTAATATTTCTCATGAAGGGGGAGTTGAGTATCATAGTTCCATTTTTAATCATCATATTTATAATGATTGTTAGAATGTTTTTCAAACTTTAGGTAATATATCAAGGTTTTGTTTATTGTATTAGTTTAATTAATATTACTTCAGTTCTCATGGCTAGCTCCTTAGCATACATACAGTACTTAGCAAGCTCTCCATTCAAGAAAGAAGTGGCTGCTAATTTGGTATAATATAACATTAAAAAAAGATTGCATTACACACATTTTATAATCTCTAAACTATATTTTGTACCTAAAAAAACCTATTCAGATAAATGTTAGTCTCAGACTACATCTGCTGAAGTAACCACCAGCTACCCTGAACATGAACTAGCTGATCTAGCTGAACAAATGACTTTTAAAGTTTTAAATATTTGAACTTTGATTTGGAAATCATTTATAACATGTTTTATGAGACCATATCTTATCTTATCTGTATTATATATTGTTTTTGTCAGGTATGAGAAGGAAAACTGGGTCAGATTTTGAAAAACAACATTCTGTTGCAGAGCTAAGACAGACTCATGTAGATATATACAAATCAATTCCTAGCAATATTTAAATTCAAATTTGTGCCCTTCAGCTTGATTGTGGAGACACTGGTCATGTTCATCTGTCTAGGAGTGACACTTCACTTTCATGACACTCTGTGTCCTTGTTAGAGAACAGTTGTTGAGTTGTCTCAATAGACTGACAGTATGAAGTGTGCTTGTGTGAGTGAGTGAGTGTGTGTGCGTGCGTGTGAGCAAGGGAACTCTGGTCAAGGGTGAAGATACATCAATAAACAGATTATAATGAATTTCCCTACAAACAGATTACGCCTAAGACTCGTGCATTCTTCAGTCAATAATCTCACCTGGGTACTTTAGACTTGTACCTAAGAACTACTGCTTGTAATAATAAAGTCCATGATACTCATACTGAACATTCTTTCAACACAATACTACGTGACCCCATTGTTTACAGTTGTAAAATAGTAATGATTCATAACGCTACTATGCATGTGAGTCTTCATACCATTTCAGGGATGTTTGCATTGACACCATGGCCTCTGATTTGCTCATTAGGGATCTAGGTCTACATCCGGATTTCTGAAAAGCTGCTTTGTGCAGTTGCCTAGTGTAAAAATGCTATACAATTAAAACTAAATCGATTCTCTGTAGAACGCACACCCGTTTCTAACTATATCATTACAGAGATCATGTCGAAACAGTGGCGCTTTAATTTTAATCCCACTATTAAGACTGTAAAACCTTTAAATAAATACAGTATATCTCCGCCCTCTTCACAGTCCATTCGTGAATTCATTTTCTTCTTTCTCTCTTTTAATCAGCTTTACTCTACTTGCTTTTATTAAGTCAGCATCTAGTGCAGTTGCTATTGACCTGGTTTGTAATAGTCACATAACCCATTGCTGTAAAAAGTGAAACTGAGTTTCATTTCCGTGTCTGAGATCCCTCTTTCTATAAGAAAAAAGAGAAAACGAAAGGTCAGCAGCGGAGATTCACTGCACGCCCGTGACTCCTGTAGAGAACAGTTATTTGAGTTACAGTATTTTGTGTATCGTAAGCAGATATACGGCACTATGCAAAAGGCTGCATAAGTGCCTAAAGATGCAATTTAAAAATTGGTTGTTTATATAAAAACCTATTGCCTGTTCCAACCACTCACGATTGAGCATCAACATATAGAACATATCTGATTTGGTCATGTACAATGCCTGGATAAAAAAAATGTAAGTCACAACTTGCCTGGAGAACTATTCCTTAAAACTACATTAAAGAAAAATGCAAAAAGGTTTGAAGCAAAATGTGACTTACTTGGCTCAAGACCTTTGCACAGTACTGTACATTTTTGTGCAGAAAGGTAAAATGAGAAATACATTCCAGTTAACATATCATGGGCAATCTGAATCAAATCTTAGACCTTCTGACAATTTTGATTATAAGTGTCTATCTTGGAATAGCTGTTGCTTGGACACAGTATACAGTACAAAGCAGCAGGGGCTAGTGGGAGGGGAGTGGGTTGGAAAGTTGAATCAAGCCTTGAATTGTCCTCCCACATTGGATTAGTGTAGCACGTTTGATAGATAGCGGAGGATCTGCAAACATTTAAACCTAACTTTTTTTTTTTTCCATCTCTACATGACTTCGACAAGGTGACCTACAAGGCACATTCATCTCTTCCTGATTTAGGGGAGGGGGGGGACATGCTATTATTTGAAGCAATAAACATTTCTAATGTAAAATTTCTCATTTTCTCTCTTGCAGTTTTCATCTGCAGTTTCATGGTGGCAGCACCCATCTTCGGTTACCTTGGCGACCGATTTAACAGGAAGGTCATTCTAAGCTGCGGCATTTTCTTCTGGTCGGCTGTGACACTACTAAGCTCCTTCATCTCCCAAGAGGTAAGATGTCTTCTTTGTGTGATTGTGGGAATCATGACTGCCTTCATATAAGTAAAGCCTAATATCAAAAGTTTCAACAGCATCAGGTGACTTTGAGCTGCACATCAGTGCCCGAGCTTAAGATAAACGTGGCACCTGTAGTGCAGGTGAAACACACATTATTATGTTAAAATGAAGACTACAACCAACTTGTAATACAGCTAAAAGGAAAAAATAAGTCAATGTTGATACACTAATACGCTACCATTTAACAATTGAGATATTTTTAGCCATTTTTTTCTTTAATTAGCCATGAACGTATTTATTTATACTGTATAGAATAATACATTACTCAATGTTTAATACTAGCGAAAATACTAACATTGTTTAGGAACATCTGTATATTTATCATATTGCATTTAAAAGCTTCCATGTCCTTAGGCCATCTCTCGTTCCTCATTCCTAGAGGCACTTGATGTTACCACTTCGTAACAGTCGTTGCATGAAGCACTTGCTTAAACATTACTTAAACATTCTGTTATTTCATCATTAGTTTTATATAACATGAGCCAGGATCAGTTCACTGTTCAGAAATGAACAGGGTGAAAGTCTAAGGAAAGTCTACCTAGTCTCTAGACTGGTAAATTATAAATGTAATGCTAAATCGTTTACAGAAATTGCTTGTGTTTAGCTTCAACACTGCTATAGAAGCTAAGATGTTTCTTTTTTTTTTTTTTTAATCTAGCATCATTGAGCTATAGTATTTGTTTCTTATGTTAATCAGTTCTGCTACTTTTTTCCCTCCGAGTCCTTGATTTGGTCCACTGAAATACTAAGTTGCATCTGGACCATAGTCTGTCACTTAATGCCTCCTGCTACGTTTTTCCAGCAGTGTTTAATTCCCCCCTGCTCCACACGTTTAATCTATATCTCAGCTGGCAGCCACTTAATGTGATCAGACCTGCCACCTGGCTAGATCATATCAAGCTTTTAGTTCAAGTTTAATTACGTTCAATTAAACCCTTTCCATACGAATACGCTAAGGAAACACAGCCGAGCAGCCCGAGCTGATGAAAAGGATAGATTTTGTTTCAGTATCACAGTTTGTGGGGTATTTTTATTTTATTTACCATCAGCCAAATGAGGATTCAGGGTCAAGACACATTAACATGCTTTGTGAGTGGTGTGTGTGATCCAGTCTCTAGTGAGGGCTTGAGACATGAGAGTCATTCAGAGTAACTACCAATTAGGAGAAAGGCAACCAAATGACAGGAATGTGCAGCGTAGCCCAGAGCGAGAGAATATTTGTGCTGACTTTTTTATCATGTGTTTGTAATCCGGGTTCATGGGTTCCCTAGAGCAAATGCAAAGAGGCAGTTATTCCCCCTCAATCTATCGTGACTGATTCTGTGTAACTTAAGCTAACACCTCCAGTATATATATATATATATATATATATATATATATATATATATATAAACTGTATAATCTATGATTTAGTAGTAGAAATAAAATATTCAAATTAATGCTTTACTTTAATGCACTCATTGTAATACAGAATTATTTATATACTCGTAAATAATTTGGAGTGATGTGCATGGCCCACAATTCACATAATGTTGGTGCATAACAAAGTTAAAACGTATAATTGATGATTGTAGGGGTATTTCTTGGTCATGTATATGAGAAGTCTCCAGTGTCAGTTCTTTGTAACACTGAACAGGACTTTCAGGACATTTTAGAGTTTCTGATAGAATGCACTTTTGTGTAAATGGAAAAAAATAGGGAAAAGAAATAACTGTTTATAGCCGTTATATGGTAAATTATATGTAACTCTATTTCCCAGAACACAACGCAGCGGCTATGGACTTGAACTTGCAGTTCACACACGCAAGTTCACCCGATTCCGTGCCATCACACATTCACAAACCCAGTATAAAATGACTTCCACACCACACTTACAGTATGTTTGTGGTAATAATTTGTGTGCTTGATTCCACCAATTGTTGCCAAGCGTTTCATATTCTGTACCTTATAATGGTTTAGTACTGTACATTTTTATCCCTTGGTGAATTAAAGTTCTGTTGGACTGAAATTGCATCCTTCGTTCTAATGTGACAGAACTTGTATTAACCAATCAGTCGAAACCTACACAGGAATCAAGTGGAGGTCAGTTGATTGTCAAACGACATTTAACGGGCTGGGAACAGGAACAAGGAAACAGAAGTAAATTCAAAACCGTGAGATTATAGAATATTAAAGCTTAGCAACAAGTGACAGAAACAATACACAGAAAGTATCCTACACAACATGACTATGGTCTGGGAGTCTATTTATACGGTACTCTGCGTGAGCCATGTCTATAGGACACACTGTTTTCTGGTAGGTGTAGGCATGACGGAAATACAGTACGTAATTTCGCAGACGTTTCACAACATTAAATGTATCTGAAAATGACTAAAAGCGCAATGTGTCATACATTAATAAATGAAACGATATATTTGAAAGAAAAACAATTGCTGTAACACGTCCGGACACGCCGAAGACTCTTTAATACAGAACAATCAACTTCAGTGTGGCAACACGTCACACCGCCTCGCTGTTTATTCCTCACTTACGCAATAAAATCACAGTGAATTGAGAATATTGTGCAAATTTTAGTTCTTCAATGAAGCACTTTTTGCTTATAAGATATAAAACAAAGCCAACACCTGCTTCCGTTTATTTCCCGTAATGTTATACAGTATATTTATAATCTCATATCCTTTTAGTGTGAACATCTCTATTGTAGCTCTACAGCTGTTTATTACCTTACGCTAACCTCCCGCCCTGGTAGCTGATGAGCTCATCTCCACAACTCCGACAAACCTGCAGCAAGACTGCTCGTACCCGTGGAGACGAGCTCAGCCCAGTCAGTAAAACTCCACAATCTCATAAATCAAGATGGATTATAATTAAAACAATGCTTTTTTGGGGGGGGTTGATTACGCTGAAATTAGACAGATCCTTCCGTTTCAAACCCCATTATCATAAACTGGCGTTTTAAAAACAAAACACGAAGCCGGCTGGTGAGCTGCACATTTGAGTATATTCCAGCGGAACATGTTTCGAAACTCATGTTTATGTATGTGTTTTTTTTAAAAAAATTTAAAGGCATAAGAATGCAACTCAGCCTTTTACACTTCTTTGATAAAAAAAGAAAACAGAACTGTGACTTGTTCCTCAAAAGCAAAAATATACGATTGACCTGAATGACTCATGACCTCTGTTAATAATCTTGTAGTAGGGATACAGAAGGATGTGTGTGTGTGCGCGTGTGTGTGTGTGGCATAGGAAATGCTAATCTCAAGTCGTTATTTATCTGTTTTTTCGGCGGAATACATTTCAAGAATTTTAATGCTATTCGGATACTCAATTTTTATAAGCTTTATAATATCACAATATCCTTCTTTTCCTGCCACTGATATGGAAATGCCACTTTAATGGCAATATAGTGCACTATGTAAAATTCTCTATGAATACACAGTGTATTCTACTGCTAATGCATATTCGGTCCATATTAGTATTCAGTTCATTAATGTTTAAAATCATCAATAAAATCATATAAGGTAACTCAATTTTTAAATACAACTCCAGGAAGTCTGTATGATCATGTCTATGCACCCTCCACTAGCTTGGTAAATATTTGTATCACCCCCACACTACCAATTCTTCCCCCTCCGTTTCTCCTCTCTTTCATTCCTCCATCCCTAACACTCTGCAATGCAGCTTTCCAGCTTTCTGCTCCTAAAGACACACACACACACACACACACACACACACACACACACACACACACACACACACACACACGGACACAGGCACGCACGCATGCACACTCCAGCACAGCAGCTGCTATAATAACCCAGATCAGTATAAGAGGACATAAATGAGTGTATAGAAAAGGATTGGCCAGCTTAAAGGTTCTCTTTCCTGTCACATACGCTGTAGTAATTCCCTATACCTGCTGGGAATTACATAACACACAACAATAAAACAGAATAGTAACCCCACCCTTTTTTCTTTTTTCTTTTGCCTGCTCTGGTCTATTAAAGGCTGTCGGATGGACCAGGAGCGAGAATCTGGTAATAGGATAAAGACTGCGACGTGGGGTGAGGGGACAGGGCTTGACATCCGTCTTTTTCAAGGAGAAAGAAAACCGTCAATAATAACACATTACCACATGGGCGGCATTACTTAAAATTGAAAAGTGATCGACTGTTTCAAGGTCCGGCAGTGCTCAAGGCTAGGATTAGAAATGACTGCGCTAAACATTTTGGAAGGTTCACCAGAGGTCTTCGGAGAAATTAAAGGCGATCCCATTAATCAAAGGGTGGCTTCCTACTTAGAACTAGCAGCCGTCTAAAGGTAGCTGCACGAGAGACTTAACGCGTACAAGAGTGCAGGGCTTGGGTTCATGCAGAGAAATCCCACGTTTGCAACATTCGTTCCCTGGAGCAGTGATACATTCGTCTGGGCGTCCTACATTTGGTGTATTTTGCACCAGATCTGTGTGTATGTGTGTGTTGCGAGAGAGGGAACAGAGATGAAGAACAAGAACAAAGAGAAATATTACCAGAATGAGCATGTACTGTATATACTATGCACTGTAACTACAGAGTGTGCACAAGGTGAAGAGAAAAAAAAAAAAGCAAAGAGAAGAGCCTGTTATGAAGAAATAAACTAAAGCCCGGTATATTTGAGTTTAGCATGTATGCAATATACAGTCCCATAATTGAACCCCTCATACACTGTTAAACTCAGAAAGACTTTCCACACAAACATCTACTGTATAACCGCACCCCACCTCGTCTTTCCAAAGCAAGGAGGGTTGTTTTTCACTTCCTTCCCTTTTCTCTAATCATTAAACCGACAGGCCTGGGTCAGAGTCCACTATGCAGATGTCCTTCTTCTCTAAGACCATTGGAAGTATTGACTGTTCTAAAAAAAAAAAAACATACTTTCCCATACAGGCAGTTTTAAGCAAGATGATGTGAAAGGTCAGCGTCCTTTAGCTCTTGTCTTTTGGGGAAATCCACACCCATCTGTGCTGTTCAGTGAAAGTGAGCAGATTTATGAACGGATACCGCTGAGCAAGCATGCAGCAGAGAGAATTAAAGTTTGTTTTGGAAGAGACTCAGATCAAATGTTCAGCAGTAATGTACTGTACTGTATAAAGGTGCATAAAGTGGTAACTTTTTTTTTTTTTTTTTTAACACATTGCCTGTTTGTTCTTGCAGTACTATTGGCTGTTTGTGCTATCTAGAGGCCTGGTAGGCATCGGAGAGTCCAGCTACTCCTCCATCTCCCCAACCATCATCGGAGACCTGTTCACCAACAACAAGAGGACCGTGATGCTCTCTGTCTTCTACCTGGCTATCCCACTAGGAAGGTAATCCTCATCTGCTTCATCTTATGTCATTCTTTTCGATTCGCTGAGAAAATACAGAGTCACAAGACAAGAGGGTCTGACAGGCTTTTGTGCCTATTGATACAAAGCACAACAGCCCATCTGTGTCACCACTCGCAGTTTACAACAGCGTTTATTCAAGAACTGGAGATAAGGCAGAGTCTGTACCATGCATCACTGACTGTTACATGCTAATTTGTTGAGCGGGAAAAAAAAAAACCCAGCCTATCGTACTGTACTGTAGCTGCGGGAAACGCAAGCAAGGCGGCAAGACGCACGCAGGGTAATGAACCGAAAGGAAAAAAACGCACATTACTCAAGGCTGTGACTGAATCAGCAATATTCAAGAAGATAAAACAAAAGACACACACAAAAAAAACGGGAAACTGTTTCCATCAATCAGATTACGCTGACTCAACACCAGAATTGAGAGATTCTCCTTTCATTCTTGCAGGAGTTTCCTACAAAAGATTTTTTTTAGAAGATTATACAAACCACAGAAAATGGTTAACTATTTTTAGCCGCCACATTTTGTTGATTATTTCGGGCTTGGCCTTTTACCATACTTTTGACATTCTTCTTTCATTGTTTGGAGAGTGTTGTTTCGTGCCAGTCCATTCTGTAAGCAGACAGCGCGGCCAGATTCAGGCTTAGACAGCAGCATTTATCGGCGCGGCTATCTCAGCTCGGTAAAGGTCAAACGCACATAATTGAGCCCAGTGGCACACGGCACCTTTTCGTTAGGTCGCTGCCATGGACAACAAGACACAAAGATAGGCAGGACCTGTAAATAGAGACTGACATCGCAGAACTGATTTGCATGGATGACTCAATCAGGTAAATAAACCTAAAGCACTCCAACCGGGATGAGTCTAAAATGAGTAGGCGGGCATTGACGAGATTATTTTTATTTGCTGTGAAAATCTCTTATAGTGCTTAGTATTATTTTCTGCGCTTTATGAGCTTGGATTATTATGTACTGTAAATCCAAGGCTGGCATTAATAAGCAAACACACACGTGTTTAGCCGACACTGAATTTTGTCAGGTCAGATTCACAATACGTACACCCCGGATGACATTTTGTATAAAATGTATTTCCCGTATCCCTGTGGGCTTCCTCCAGGTTCTCAGGTTTTCTCCCACCCATCAAAAACATGCTGCACCATGTCAAGAACGTCACACAGCTACAGTACAAATACAGTACAGTAGACATGCCATATGGAACATTTCAGAACATAGCTGTACTTCCCAACCATGACTAACACCCCTGCAGTGTGCACCATCTGGAGCATTTCAAAATAACAATAAAAAAAAAAGTTTAAACACAGTTAACATTCCTCCATTCAAGTATCGGGCACCAGCAGTGTTTGCAGCATGGCTACTAATAGAACTGATAAGCAATGAGAAAAAGGTCAGAAGTTATGGAACGGCTTATGGGGAGGTCTTGGAGGTTCAGACCTAACAAAGAATCCATCGGTAGAAACAATAAGAAAGAAACCGACAATCGGATATATGAACCTAGGCCGCCTCACTTCCTGCCCGACGCACTGATTGTTTATCCGCAGCCTGGTTATTATGACCGTTTCCAGGAAGTGAGCACAGGCTTGAGCTCGAGCCCAGGCAAGGAAATGGAGTCTCCTCTTGGAAAGGAAAACCTCGCTCTTACCAGTAAATCTTTGAAAAGGGCTGTTGTCAAAGGACGGTTGTGCCAGAGTAGGCCGATTCATTTTTACACGGTGAGGTTTTACCTGCATTATCGGGATGTGATGGGAAAACAGGAAGCATGCAGGAGATGAAATGTTCTGACCCGAACAGGGCAAGAAATAAAAATGGGCTGTAAACTTATGCTATGAAATACTCACCCTGTTGATCTTAAACTCTTGGCACAAAGCATGTTATTCAGTAACTACAGCAACATATTCAATAACTACAATCTAACTAACAGGAAATTGCTACAATTGTAACGTATAAGAGATTTTTCTTTTGATCTTTCCAAACACGTTTTTAAACAAATGTAGCCGTGAAAGCCATTAAACGAATCCCGTTCTCGCATCTTCGTAAACTGCGTTATCTCTGTTTTCCATTTTGGCTTGACACAGTTTGTCGGCATATGATATCTAGATCCCTTTTATCCTCCAAGAGCAATGATATCTGGTGCCTGGTGAATCAGCAAGGTGAGAAATGTGCTGGAACGACTTCAGCTGATCTCACATGACCTTTCAGCCAGCAGACAAATTCATTACGTGGAATGCAATGACTCTCAATTTTTTATTCTTTTTTTATTTTATTTGTTTAAATATGATACCAAAGCCACTCCTTATATCTATTTGGCTCCTGCATTGAATCATTTGTTATAATAGACTTCAGTGTTAAAATACTGTATGACATCATTGGAACATTTGTTTTGATCTTACCTAAGATATCTCCATAGTATTAAATCATACTTGACTTCATGGCTTAAAATACGCGTCGGTGTTAATCATAAATCTCAAAGGTTTGGAAGACACTTTGAAAAGCTTATAAGAGTTAATTTCCTGCACCTACATCTAAGGACATTGGGGAGGTAGATGAGAGTCAGGAGGAATAAGAATGAGAGAGTGAGTCACCTTGAGTGGAGAGACAGACTGAGTTGAGCACCAGTGGTTTGAAAAGAGAGAGGGTGAGATCAGGAGTCCAGATGGTCACACTTTGGAAATGTTTGACAAGTGCAAAATGAACTACAAAACAAGGGATAAAGGAATGTTTGGGCTTCTAAAAGCATCAAACGAATCCATTTAATCATTTAGACATACTGTAAGAGTCACCATTCTAATCATGTTATTTCAAAATTTCAGCTTCCTCAGTAGTCGCGACATAATAGAGCAATCACGAGCATTTAAAGAGTAAACAGGACACATAGTCTGGTCTGTCTGGACACCCATGACTCACAGATTCTCCAGATATCAGGAGCCGTAGTTCCATCTCGAGTGAGGAAATTACACTTTTGCTCACAAACAATTTAGAGCTCGTGACTCCAATTATAACTCTAGTACACAAACAATGTTCTCATAAACGCAGGGGATGGAGCTGACAGAAGCAAGATGGCAAATATTCGCGGGTGTTCAAGTTAAACCCCGGACTTTCTTTTGAATGAAGGTGTAAAACTAATCAACAGTTTTTTACGCGCTGAATTGTGCAAACATTTTAAAGAAGATCGTACGTGAAGAAGTGTCTTGGAATCCACTGGGGTCACTCCCATGAACGCCTGATCAACGGCTCGAAAATCGACAGACAACTTGTCACCAGCTTGCAGAAGTCAAAGACTTGTCTGTGGGAATTGTACACACATCATTGACAAACACCACTCGTACATTACAGGAAGTCGTCACATCCCCCGGACAGTCCTGATTTTACTCCAAGCCATTTACAGATGTTTCGGCCATTAAAGGAGTTCCTGTAGCATTTCAGACGTGAACCAAGTCCGATCATGGCTCCGGCGTACTGGAATAACTTTCTACGTTGATGTTATCCGAGTGAAATGCCAGGATTTGTGCATTAGTGTAGCAGGGGATTATAAAGAGAGATCAAAATATAGTCAAAAGTCCCGCTTTGACTTGAACGCTCCTAGTACTTACAGTACTTACCACTAGTGCATTTTTACTTTTTTTTTTTTTTTTTGCTCATATTGGGAATTAATCCTTACAAAAAGCTATCACCAGTGCCATCCTAGTACTGTAGATTAAAAACTACCCACAGCTGAGTCTGCTTCAATTTTAAGCACAATACATTAGAAAATACAGCAGCAAGCAACAAAGTAGCACCAGGATCAATATTAAATGTGCTTCATGTCATGTCAGACGTTTCTTCCTGTATATCTTAAATCCATTGTAAGTATATAGATCTCCAGAATGCTATATGGATTTTTTTTTGTTGTTTTTTTTTTTTGTGGTGTGTGTAATGCTGCCTAGGCTGAATAGAAAAGAACACAAGCTGTACACCTACAGTACAGTAAGAATATTAAATAATTTGACGGTAGGTCAACACCCTAGGTCGAATGTACATAAGAAACGAGAACGCTTTCCCTTTCTCTCTCTCTCTCTCTCTCTCTCTCTCTCTGTCTCGGTTTCTAATGTACGACGGTGGAGACTCTCGCGGCGCTGGAGGTAATCGCCAATGCAGAGCCATTACTTGCGGCATTAGTATGCCTAACGTCTGACCTGAGAATAGTCTGTTCTCCCAGCGCATGAATATTTCACCTAATGTGACTCTGCGCTATCTGGGGATAGCGAGAGAACAGGGGAGAGAACTGAATGACAACAATGACAAGGCATGAAAAGAGAGAAAAGGACTCAGAGATTTGACACATATTTAGAATTTTCCAATTAAAACGGATTTTTATTTGCCTCTTCTATATTTTAGACACATAGAACATACAGCTCTTAGTGTCATATAACTTAGATCCCTTAGAATCGTTATTCACTGCTAGTTATTTATCACAAAGCATGTTAATCAGTAACTCCAGTGAAAGTCTGGTCTTGCCAACGAGGGGTTAAACCAGGTCACCGTAGTGCTAGAATCATCTCCGTTCACTTGATGATTACTGACCAAGAATGATGCAAGAAAAAGTTTGATTCATATACATAACCCTTATACATTTCCCTTTCTTTTCTCTAGTGGTCTTGGCTACATCCTGGGATCCAGTGCTAAAGATCTCGCTCAGGACTGGCACTGGGCTCTAAGGGTAAGTATCCCAACTATCCTTCTTTCAACTGGAATGATCTCTTTACTGTATATACTGTAAGTAAATATGGAATGAAAGTAATATAAAGGATATAAACACGTGATATCGCAGAATCCCAAAATACCTCTTCAGACTTTGCTGCCCTATAAACAGCGCTGAGAGCCAAGCAAACGAAGGCACTTTAGTTTAATATTACTGCCATGTCCCCAGGGTACCTCACACACCGAACATATCACGTCTCCGTTCTAATGCCGTGCCCAGGTCTGAGCGCTCGCTTCCACCCAATATAGCCTTTCACTATTCTCTGATTGAGCTGGGGGGACATACAAAGACAGGTTTGTTTCAGGGTTTTTTTTTTTTTTTTTCAATACCCTAGATATATCACAGCACTCTTTGGAAAACAAAACCCTGAATACCTTCTGTGTGATGCTGGACTTATTCTGGTGCTTAAGTGGACATTGAATGTTCCTTCTGTGAGGACGGAGAGGACTATAGGGTGTGCTCAGGCAAGCGGTGAAATGAGGGAAAGATAAACGCCGAACAGAATTTCGTGTAGGAAAGAGGCCCCCGTGGAAATGCCTCGGATTCTTCCTTCACTCTTGCCCCTCTAAACTAAAAGGGTCTACGCCTTTTTTTTTTCCATAAACTTTAACAGGTAAATGCTTAAAGTTTACAGGTGTACTCCATTGTACACTCCTGAAAAGCAGTGATGGTTATAGAGGCAACTACGGTGTGTGTGTGTGTGTGTGTGTGTGTGTGTGTGTGTGTGGCCATGCTTTTAAAGACATGTCAGAACTCCTCACAATTAAGAAGCGCCATTAGAGGTCATCAACCCGACAGGAGCGCCTCTCCGGGCTTATATGACAGTTATATATTGGTCTAATGTCGCTCGGCTGCTTGTTTTCGAAAGAGGGTTAGTCCAAACAGGAGCAGACAGTTGTATTGTTCAAGAGCGGCCGTGTGCCAAAACGTCTCCTGGAATTCAGAAAAGGGGATGGAGAAGGTTTAAAAGGTGGGCGGTGAATCATTAAGCGGTGTTTGAAAGACATCGAGAAATAACACGGGCTCCCGAAGTGCCTTATCCGGCTTTGGAGGAGAAAAACATCTTGATGTTTTACACATGTTTTGCAGGCATCCTCTATGCTAAGCAGTCTGGGGAATAACTCCAGGCACGCAACGGAAACACAAAGGAATATAGGAAGAAAAAGTTTAGACTGTTTGATATTCATTCCGTGTCGGTCCAGCATGGGAATGTGCGGGGATCTGCACCCTGACCTTCCTCTCTCTTTTAGTTCTAGTTTTTACTTTCTAATGAATGTGTCCGAATATGTTTCTAGACTCAGAAGACAGACCCTTTGCCCTGTAGAACTTTTATGTCACAATACACACATCTCCTTCTCTGAGTCTGGTTACTTCGCTGAAAGTTCTGCATATACTGTAGGCGTGTGGGTGGAGCTTGATTAGTGGTGATTGGTCACATGCAGTAGATGACATGTTTTTTTTTTTAACAAAGAAAAACTTGATCTTGAATAGTGGTGTAATCACTGCTAAAGCATTTCTACAGAATGTCTTTCTCTCGAACCTCACAGACGTGAACAGCCTTCTTTAAAACATTCGCGCCGTTCAGATGTTTCACGGTGCCTCAGAATGAAAAGGTTATATTTGTCATATAAATGTCAATCGTCGTTTTACTTTCATCACAGGTCCCGGTTTGACTCGGTCGCCCCTCGTACAGTATATTGTCTGTTGCCGCTTGAATCCATCAGCTTCAAGCTATTGCAACTTCTAAATTGACTATGTACTGTGTGTGTAAGCTGAAAGCCGAATTAGAAATTGAAAGTATCTAATCAATTAATAATGTAGAATGCAATGGTGGAAAAGCGTTGACGGCGGACCAATTAATCTGGGATGAATAAAATAACACTTTTTTTGAATGCTTAAAACAGAGTGTTCCTCTAAAAGTGTGAGCTGTTTCAAATGAAAGAGAAATAAACCCAGTTTAGCATGAAGCTCCTCCTCAGGAGCACGGCTTAATGCATCGAACGGGTGCAGTCAAGTGGATGGCACTGACTTGCTCTGCTATACAGATTCATAATGCAGCATCTGAGTGAGAGCACATACCACACACACACACACCTGGGAACAGACCTCAGTATTACGGTAGCATAAAGTATTTGTCGAAGAATCCAATCTGACAGACAGAATTGCTTTTGCTTTTAAAAGGGATGAACCTCTCTGTCACTGAGGAAACACATGTGCACACACTCGGACACACACTGCTGGGTAAGACGTTAGAAAGACGATAAAGTAGATGGCATCGGACAGCCTAGTGGACTGCAGCTGCTCCCCACAACACACAAACGTGCATCACCAAGCATGCAAAAAACACACACACACACACACACACACACACACACACACACACACACACACACACACACACACACACACACACACACACACACACACACAAACACACACAAGTAGCCTGGAAACGCAATCATTATAACGTTTTAACAACAAACACCACTCAAACCTCCCGCATTTAACAAATGTCCCAACGAAGCAGGTTTTTGTAGCTAAAGAGTTCTCCGCTCACTCTCTAGGTGTCTCCAGTGTTAGGACTGACTGCTGGAATTCTCATCCTGGTCTTCGTTCCCGAACCCAAAAGAGGCAGCGTGGACCCGTCGACCAGCCGGACACGAACCTCATGGGTCTGCGACATGAAGGCTCTTCTCAAAAAGTAAGACTCAGTTACTTTGTTCTTTATCTGGCGTAACAGGGAAGGACATTTGGATAGGAACAAAAGCACGGAGGGAAGAAAACCTAACGCACTCATCGCTTGCATTCTTTGTCCCCTTTAGCCGAAGTTACATGTTCTCGTCTCTGGGGTCGGCCGCTGTGTCGTTTGCGACGGGGGCCTTCGGGATATGGATCCCTCAGTACCTGGTCAGGGCTCAGGAGGTGCAGGAGACTGCAGTGAGCAAAGACAGGTAACACACACACACACACACACACACATTTATTTTATTATGGTTTCATTTCCATAGTTTTCAAGTTTTTATAGACCTCTACCAAAAATATAATCTGCTCCTTTACATCTAATATTGCGAAATAACCATACATCAGTGTTTCATTATATTTATTAAATATTGACACAAAAATAATGCCTTTGGTTACAGTGTAGTGTTTTTTGTTTGTGTCTAGTCTGATCTTCGGGGTCATCACATGTGTGACGGGTCTCCTCGGCGTCGTGATCGGTGCCGCGACCACGCGCTTCTGCCGACAGAAGACGGAACGCGCCGACCCCCTGGTGTGTGCCGTCAGCATGCTCGGCTCGGCCATCTTCATCTGCCTCATCTTCGTCGTGGCCAAGAAGAGCATCGTAGGAGCCTACGTAAGTGCACACTTTAAGTACTTCTGGTGATGAGGAGCTGAAGAGTTAACAAACGCTGGCATGTAACTGCGAGCCCTGTTAAGGCTTTTCTCGTCCGACATTCAGCAGTGATTTCCTCTGGCACTCCACACCCACTCCCAACTCATTATCTTGTCTCTCTTGTGAACTGAAATAAGGTCATTCCTGGGGTAAGGAAGTAAGTCTTCCATTATTGATCGACTAAGAGTATCATGTAGAGATGCAGTCGGGATTGAGACCGATCCTCCGTAGCTTGAAAGTTTATATTATGAAACTTATCATAATCTGATATGCTCTGGTGTGAGATGTTGTAGGTTCAACGTGCTGGTTGATCTCACAGCTCACATAAAAAATGAAATGCAGAGGTTGCAGTCACATTATATTTGAAGTATTACTGTATACCTAGGAAAGATAGTGAAAACATTGTGTCATCCAAAAGGGAGAAAGGGGTTGCAACAGAGCTGATAAGATTCTGCAAAATCGCAAAAGCACTTGATTTTAAATCTACAAGGGGCGTTCAGGTCAAACTTGGACTTGTGATGAAATTTCATGTGAGTGAAGGCGTGAAACCGATTCACATTTACTGCATAGAATGACTGATCCTTAAAAAAACAAAAAAAAAACAATGCATAATTAGTCAGCAGGGGATTATATAGAGAAATACAAGGTTGTTGTAATCGCATAAATGTGTTCTGTTATTCTGCACAATCAAAAGTCCCGTTTTGACTCGAACACCCATTGTAATACTGCAAACACTTCCTGGTTAAACCTTCATATAATCGGTCTGTGCATCTTCAAGACATTTGCAGATTTAGAGTAGATTAGTCGCGTGGTGGTGGAAATACCTGGACGTTTAGTCGAGGTAGAGTTTGAATGCCACACATCCTGTAGTGCCACCTCACCCACATCAACACAGATGCATTCATTGCCACAAACCACAAAAATGCCAGCTGAGCCAAACAAGATGCGGAAAATGGCTTTACATGATAAACAACCAGCAATGCTTTATGACTAAGCTCCAGTTACGCCTGCACCTTCTTGGAAAGTGTTTCTTCCGCATGCCATATAAATATTCATGTAATAGTAAAATTGAATATGAACTTATGTAAAAGAAATATTTTGGGTTTTCACTAATGCAAAGATCATGCATTCTTAAAGTGCTCCAACTAACTAAGCATTTTCTTTAGATCCCTTTAGTGCAAAATAAAAATGACAATATATTGTATAACGACAAATGTTAAACTCGCTATGTATTTTTTTTTACTATAATATTGTAGTTAATATTTATTAGTCATAGAGTCATTGAGTTTTTATTGCGTGGTAACGGTGTTTTAATTAACATCGTCATTAGTTTCAAGTTGACATAATATACATAATAGACTTGTTTTTAGATTCAGTTGGTATGGATTAACAAGTCATTAAAGAAGCTCAGTAATAAATTCCACTGGCGACGGATTCCCCCTATCAGTTCCCATGCTGTGTTCATGTTTCAGTTTTGAGTCCATGTCACATGTCCATGTCACATGTGCTTTATTTTCAATTTACGTCGTCTCCTCCCCTGCCTTGTGATCGCTATCTATTCATCTTTTTTTTTTTTTTTTTTTTTTTTATCTATTCAGTTGCAAAGCCTTATCAAAGTCCTGGGCATGTTTTCAGGTTCTCCTGGTTTGGACTCTGGCTTGAGTTTTCTCGCCTTGATTAAGGATATTGCCCTGTTTTTAATGTTCTTTAACCCCTGCCTGGAATATTGACAATGATTATTGGATAACTCCTAATAAACACAGCTTGGTTCCTGCTTCAGCTCATTGCTTGTTACAGTTAGGAGGTTCACAGTGATGGGTTGAGGTTTGCACAACTGCAACAACTGCAAAAAATTTGTTAACTACGCAGTAAATGTGCATGGGACGTTCTCCAGGACCAGGGTGGGAAATCTGTGCTCTAAAGAACCCTTTGGGTTGTCCATCTTCTGAAGCCATAGGAATCCAGTGGATCTCTAATTCAAACAGTTTCCCTATTAGAAACAAAAGTTTTTTAGGTGGAACCCTTTAAAAAATCTCAATCTGTTGTTACCATTCCAAGAACTCTGGAGAAGTCGGTGTAGACGCTGAAGGTTTACAGCTATAATAAAAATCCTAGACGGTGAATCCAGACATTCTAACAGCGAATGAAATGTTATAGTGATAGATGTGGAGTCGAAGAATGTGTACGGACAAGAGAGATAGACCTAGAGAGGGAAGAGGAGGGACGTCCAGCAGAGACAGCTGCCATCTTGTCTGCATCCTTTCACTGGAGTTCAGCAGGGATTACAGTATCAGTCTTCCTGTCTATGTCAGTCACAGGGTCTCAACCCTAATTATCATGTGCACACACACTCACAATCCCGATCGTATCCCGTCTCGAAAAACGTGCTCTCGATTTGGAAAGTGACCGTGGCCTCTGTCACATTCCGATACAGGCCCTCCAAATCCATCCGGTTTGATCCCACAAACACCAGGCATTCCGCCAGCCGTGTCTGTAGCTCAGGGATGCAACACGCCGATCACTTACAAAACTTGACACTTGCATTTTAATTTGACGTTAAGCAATTCACCCAGCCGGGGTAGCAGATGGAACTAAACGCTTGTTACTGTACGTGCTGTGCTATGAGGGCTTCTTTCCTCCCTCTCCCTCTCTCTCTCTCTCTCTCTCTCTCTCTCTCTCCTGAGACTGCCGAAAAGGAGACGGATGTTGACATAAGTGAACTTTTAACAAATTGCAAAGTTCAGCTTCTTGGTGGACAGTAGACAGTATGGGGAGCCTGTCTCTGTTTTATGGACTGGGGAGGAAAAAATCAATCAATCAATAATATGCTCAACTGCTCTAAAATTATTACAGTAATATTACATTTCCAAATAATGCAGCAGCAAGCTAATTGCATGTTTTCCTATTCCAAAGCATTTTTTCTTTTTTTAATTCGGTGGTAGCCAATTTCATCTCTGACCTACAATAACCTGAACTACTGTAAAGACGTTTTTTCTTTAGTGTATCTGTGTTTTTTGTGTGTGTGTGTGATAAATGATGATTAATGCATATATTCTCTCCCTTGCAGATCTGCATCTTCATAGGAGAGACTCTACTTTTCCTAAACTGGGCCATCACAGCGGATATTCTAATGGTACGTACACAAGCCCGGGTTTATCCTCTGTTACTGATATGAAGCTAGCCGCTTTTATTTATTTTTTTGCCGTGCAGGTATGCGTCTCATTGTGAAAGGGCCGCAATGGGCTGGGCGGAGTCCAAGGCATAATTGCTGTATCTGATTGAGCTTAATTTGAACTGTGCTTGTGGAAAATTAAAATGGAATAACTATCGAGATGAGAGGGTGTTTTTTTTTTTTTTTTTTTTTTTACGCCGGGGTGAAGGAAGTGAGGAATCGACCGAGAAGCCAGAGAGAGAGAGAGAGAGAGAGCTAAAGATCATTAAGGCGGCTGAGCTAAATGAAATAGCACTTCCTGCACATTGCAGAGACTCCAGTCTGCTGAGTGTGCGAGTATACACAGTATATGTGTGTATATGTGTGTGCTAACACTTTACTGCACACTCGGGCTCCACTCATCTTCTGGAATTTTTTTTTGTATTTCACTTCAGTAAGGATTTATGATATTACACCCTGGCCTCCTGACCTTTACTATTTCGTCTCTCTTCCCTTTATTTCTCCCTGCAGTATGTTGTCGTACCGACCAGAAGAGCCACGGCTGTCGCATTTCAGGGCTTCACTTCCCATTTGCTAGGGGATGCGGGCAGTCCGTATCTCATTGGCCTGGTAAGTAGTAGGAATCTCCACACTTTTTATTCACGTACTGTACAAACCCGCTCCTGCGCTCACCATCGATCGCATGTGAATTACATTAGGTCTGGCGCAGCAATGCAGCAGTGCAGAGGTTTGCAATCCCAGCACGTTCACTATACATTATTGTACTTCCCCTGTTAAAAGGAAATAAATGCACTGTAGGCAAGGCGGCGTAGTGGATACAACTGTGACCTGGTGCGGGATCTGTGTGTGTGAATGTTGAAAGTTTAATCCGTAATTTAGGGTTTTCCAGATGATAGATTTACACTATAGACACCTTGCACCTTAAAATGGAATTGGAATTTTTTGTCTCCAGTCATCCCTCTTCCCAGTAGGAAACATGCACTTTCAGAATGCCATTTACTGGCATGTTCAAGGACATAAACAAACAAAGCCGTTCCCCTTCGGCTCTTTGACCACCGATGTAAGACAATAGGTCCTTATACTTACCACGCTTCTTACGTCAAGGGCCATTAGGTTTAGCTTGCTCTCAAAGGAAAAGTGTTCTGGGAAGAAAATGAGATTAAGGCAGCTAGTCGAAAACAAACAGAACTAGCAAACCGGTACTTCCACTAGAACAGGGAGGAAAAAACACCACAGCATTGAGCCAGACTTCCCTTCGACTCCTGGCTCAGGGATTCTGCAGATGAATGCTGGAAGCTTTTCCAAGTTAAACATCAACGCTCTTGACAAGTTCGTCACCCCCCCTGACATGCATGCTATTGACCAGAGTCATGTCCTTAAGGTCGAGGCTATTGTTCTTCTGGAATTCCTTCTTATAAACACAGTGTGTCAAAAAATATAGGACACACTGCATATAGGACACACTGCATCAGACTGTCCCATCGTCTATCAACCATCTAGGACACACCCCATCAGACACACGAATCCTCAGGTGAGGCTGACATGCCTGTAATAAGCTGTTTGTACAGCACAATCTCTCAATCATAGCACAATATTGGAATTACTCTAGTGTGTAAGCCTTAGGGGACTCCCAGCGTTTAGAATTAATCAGGCTTGCTAATCATTAAATGCCGAGTCATGTACCGCCTCTAGCGTTAGAAAGTTTTATTACATGGTAAGATCAGGCATGTTGAGACTTTTTAATGTCTGCTGCAAGAGCACCTCCAAAGGCTTTATTTATTTCGAAAGCGAAAGCTTTAACCCGCCAATGGGGCGTGATTTGTTCTAGCACAAATGAACAATTATCGACACTAGAGAGAGCGTTTTATCAAAACCCGAATGTATATTGACATATTTGGAATCCAGTTTTGCTGACCTGTTACTTTCCACCGGACTGAGGATCTGACATTTAAAGAGCGAAAAAAAAAAAAGAAAAGAAAAACCTTTAGACCACCCCGGAATCACACCGCACTAACTTTTGGAAGCAGTTAATTGGCAATGGCAATATGCTTTAAAGTGTCTTTTATAAAGTTGATGCTGTTTGCGCAAAACCCTGTCGTTCCCCTAAGGGCGCATGGTCATGGCTAGTGATGCAAAGGAAAGCTCCGTGCGTCTCATCCCTCGCTAGCGATCGGAAAAGCATCCCACTTCAGATATGACTCAGCTATTTCACGCCAGAGTCTCACACGCCGGTGTGAAGGGAACAGTGACGCACGGAACTCGCGGAAATGCTCCAAGCTCCGGACGAATGCGAATGGCAGAAACACGGACACGCAGGTCCGAGTGTGACTTGAGAAAACCCACACTGGTGTGATCAGATCTTGACAACCGCATAGTAATTCCCCAAGATGTAGAGTGGACGAGTGAGAGATTCTTTGTTCGACACAGAAGGCTCAATTCTTAGTATCTCAAGCATTGAAAAACCTGTGAGGCTTGTCAAGAACATTTATTATGTAGTTAGTTTTTTCGAGAACACTGAACAGATATTAACAATGCCTCATTTCACATGGTGGGGAAAAAAATATACGTGCCACTTCGAACGAATCGCATTGTGCGTAGTGGGTGGCGGTCAGCTATCGACGATAATCTACAAATTACAAATGAGATTATTTTAACATAATAATAGTTCTGCACACCCTGCATAATCTCAGGATCTCGCCCTACGCGAGGCCCTGTTAAAATGACTTACAGTGTGATTTTGGCAGCAGGCTCAATTTCCAAAGAACACTCGCTTATTTCTAAGTGCATGCGCTCAGCAGTCCTTCTCATCCCAGAGGGAGCCATATTTCATAGCATTGCTAGCGGATTAGCAGTACAGGTTGCACAGGGTGAGAGGAATCGCAGGATCACTCCTTAGCATTGGACGGTCAGCGTTATAAAGGCAGACGCACGGCGGAAAAAACATGCAAGCATTTCCTATACACTTGTGCGTTCATAATTTGGAAATCAGTGTTTTCGATCCCGATTTCCACAAAAATGGAGGTGTAAAAAAGATTTGTGCAGACCATCCACATGCCAATCGATACCGTAATCATGTTTGCGTAACCTCGTTATGGATTAAGGAATGTGTTTATGACACATCAGCTTTTAATCATTAATCTCTATTGAAACCATATACTGGAATCATCTTAATGGATGACTGGCTGTCTGCTATGCTATTGTTTTCTAAAGTATATTCTTTGTGTGTGTGTGTATCTGTGTGTGTTCCTTAGATATCAGACGCCCTGCAGGAGAGCTATGCAACGTCAGTGCTGTGGTCGTTCCTGAGCCTAGGCTACGCCCTCATGCTCTGCCCCTTCGTCATCGTCCTCGGGGGGATGTTCTTCCTCGCCACAGCCCTCTTCTTCCTTGACGACCGGGAAAAAGCAGAGAGACTGTGAGTGCCGTTGCTTTGACTCATAATCGTTTTCGAATCATGAAAATATTAATACGATGTGTTATTTCTTTATGGAAACCGACACCCCATACACACATTCGTTTCCATCCCATCGAACCCTCGATTTCACCCAAGCGCCGAGAAGCGAACGGGAAATTTTTCATTATCATCAAATAATAACGGGCGTCTAGGAAAAACGGCTGTTGCCATGGCGATTATGGTGATCTTGGCAGTGCTTGTGGACTGGTGAATGGCCTCAGGTGGACGAGTTAATCTAAGAGGATGAACGAGTGGAAAAACGGGATAAGGGAGAGATTAAAATCTGCCTCTATCTAAACAAAGAGATTTCTGCAGCACAGATGACAGACTGAAAAAAAATAAAAATAATAACATGACTCTGTTCTGCGCTGTAGTTTGAGAGGCCACTATATTAACAAGGACAATTTTCATCTTAAGCAATGGCAAATATAGATAATAGCTGTCCTTGAGCTAGTCAGGAAAAAAAAAAACACGTCTGATCTCAGGCTCGTGCACTGGGTGACATTTTGTCTACTAAAACAAGAATCATGGAGAAAGTGGTTGAAGTCAGCAAATCTGCAGTGCTGACTAAAGCTGTTCTTCACGTACACAGTATCACAATTCACCGCTTGTTCACTTAGATCATGTGTAGAAAGTTACAGCTTGGCATGTTTACAATCGAACAAAAATGGCGCATTGAAAAAAAAAAAAACTTATCCCTTGGGCTTGGATGTGGGCATCGCAGCGCCTTAAAAGGCAAAGACAAGCAGAAATTCAGATCCATGAGCAGGAGATATGACTCTCCTTTCTATTATCGTGCCAGCTTCCTGTGTTTGCTTCCGTTTAGAAATGACTTCCTCTCAGTCTGGTTGGAGACATTTTTAGGTGGGGTGGCACGCTTACCGTCTGTAGCTGTCTACGGACTCCCAGAAGGCCGCGGCTCATTATTTTCCCACGATGGAAAACATGGAACTTGGGCTTAAACCAGTTGAACTAATCAGGCAGAATCAGTAATCCAGCTCTGTGATGGCAGATTATAAATATTTTGTGTTGTGTCTAGAACAGGCTCTGGGCCACGTTTTGTTTATATTTGTATGAGTTCAGTCAAAATCTTTGCCCTTATGGTACTTATAAAGCGAATGTTCATACTGTTTAAAGACCTTCATATTGATGTTTCCTTAATATACTGTAGTGTATTAAAGATAAGAAGTTAACAACTCCCTCATGGAGACCTCCTTCTGCGGTCCGTGTATCACCACATCATTGTGCACTGTGGCTTAGTGGCCCGACAGCATTGCATCCTGTGTATTAACCACATGAAAGTTGGTGACATTCAGGAGCGGAGAATACCCGATATACAGCGCAGAGCACTGTATATACATATACATGGCACGCTTCCTGAGAAGTCGACAATTTCTGAAGAATTCTAGTACAGCGACAGTGGCATTCATAGATAAGCATTCTCACGCCGTACATTGTCAACAAGGGTGTCATTCTTTTCCTAAGCTGCTGTAATAAAAAGCTTTAAAAAAAAATGTTTGTAGAAATGAAAAAGAGAAACTAATCTTCAGTCAAAGGATTTTAGAACATAGTGTACCTTTAAAGTGCACTATTTAAGGCACTAGTAGTAGACTTTTAAGGGCACATTCAGTTCATTTGTGACTAAAATGTCCCTGTACAGTGTGCTTACTGTATATAAGCGGGAATAAACATGAAAACAATAACATGCAGTTTTAAAGAAAAAAATGATCATGTCATGACCTTTTAAATCCCCTCCCGAGAAATTTTTAAGGATGAAAAATGTACGGGAGATCACAATCAAGTTTAAAAAGTCAGCCTCTCAACAATGGTTGCCCATTCAAGCCTTTAGTTCACGAGTCATGATTATCTCTAGGAATTCAGTCTGCTATCCTTGGTGACCTAGGATACTCTCTCTCTACCTGTCTATCTATATATCTATATTTATACTTATATACAGATATATACATATACATAGATAGATTAAGGTAGACAGATAGATTCATTTGTACAGAGTGGCCCAAAAAAATGTACAGTGTACATACTTCAAGATAAATACTGTATATGCCTCAAGCATCAACTTCTGACATCTTTAGAGGAAAGATAATAGAATACTACACATCGCTGCCATAATTCAGTTGAGTTTTAAAAGATGGCATAGATAACAACTGTTGAAGTGTGTATACATTTCTTGGGCCCATCGCTATATTACATTAACAACACCACCAGGTGAACTGAGCAACATCAATCACCAGCTTTACACCATTAAACATGCTGACATTATCATAGGCACTCAAGACCCGCCCACGCCCACCTAGATCAAAGCCCAGTCTGTTCTGGAAAACCAATGCTGAACAAACCATGAAAAAAGTCAATGCTGGCCATGATAGAAGAGCCCAATGAGCTGGCCTACAAATTTCATAGATCTCAACCCGAATAATGGGATGCGCCTGACAAAGAGGTCTAATCCACTGAGGCCCTACCCCACAACTCCACAGCACTGCCAATGTCCTGGTCCAGACACCACAGCACCTCCCCAAGGTCTTGCCATATACATACAGTGCATGGTATATGTATATATATATGTATATGTATATATATATATATATATATATATATATATATATATATATATATATATATATATATATAAAACAAGTAGCAGAATGAACAGCATTCACTCGCACGATGGCAGCTATTTCTGTGCCTCCTAGTCTGTGACTTATTACTTCTTGGGTTTAGTCTTTTTTTGTCTGAAAGGGAGCCATTTATAGAACAGAGTAAGACACAAATTGCTCACAGATGCACTCACAGTCACATAGACAGACATACACTCACACACAGACGCACAAATACACGTGCGAGACTCGTCCATCCCGTCAGTTTTGCCGCCGTGGCATTGTTAAGTATACGGCATGTACAGTATATGTGTGTAATTTGCCAGTAAGATAAAGATGATTAAACAAATGGGAGACAATTTTGCATTAATATTTAACAAACCATCAAAAGAAACACACTGTACATTGAATCATATGGTGGAGCTTGTCTAAAATGCAGTTAAATTCTGTTGAACCTGAAGTAGTGATGAATGGGCGCACTTGCTTTATTCTTCGAGGATCAGACGTTTAGATTCTGCTGAGTCTAGGGGAGTCTGGAGGAAAAGAAAATTTGCATTCTGACTCAGAGCGAATGGAACAAGCTGTCTTCCCTGTCAATCAGTGCGATACTAACTAATGTATACAGAAGTGGTTGGATAACGCAGCATGAGCAGGAGCTTTAGAAAAGGTCTCTAAGGAAGCATGTGTTTAGAGTATGGTTAAGGAGGGGGTAAGAATTGGCAAAACTGGGGGAATTGGGGAGAAAACATGTGTGCAATGGTTATCTGTCACATCTCATCATATTTGCTTTTTGTCTTTTTGTTTCCGAAGGACGAAGCAGCTCTCCCAATCGCTGTCTGCAGTAAAGGTAAGACCGAGTCAAAGTGCACTTCACTGAGTCACTTAATTTGTTTCAAAAAGCTTTCAAAGTAATTTTCTAGGGCAGTGTGTAATTTCAGTGGCATTTACTTGCAAGAATTTGATGATTCATTTGTCGGTCTCTAGAGGAAACTGGGGTAAGAGCGGCTCCCATTTTGCCATTAGTAAGATGAGAGAACAAACAGCCATTTAATATTTATAGAATTTTATCTTTACTCAAAAAAAAAAAGGAGAACTTTACTAAGGTCAAAATGAATCCATAAAGTCTCTTGGTATGTTTGCGGCAGTGGAGGAATACTGTAGGAAAGACGAGAACTGAATAAGACTGAGCTGGAATGATATTGATCTCATTTCTCACAGCTGTTCCATATAATAGCTGATATCTCGCACCCTTTCACGAGCACATTCCTGCCCTTCCTCCTCCTCTTATCAACCTTACACACTCACACTCCACCGTGCCAGTGCATGTAATTGCCAGAACCCGTGCTTGACTTAAAAGAAAAGATTGAAGAAAATAAAGAAGAAAACAAAGCACATTATAGGCAGGGAATTGGCCACGTCGAGCTTTACAGCGTTACAGACATTTTTTACAATGGGTGTTTGGGTGTACCCAGCTAAAAATAACAGAATCAGGGTGGTTTAACAGGGGGTGGTTTTTCTGTTTTGTGTGTTGTTGTGACTCCAGTTTGGAAGGTTATCGTTTTGAGGAAAGGCAGTGCAATGGTACTGTACTGTATGTGCAGAACTAGATTGATGCTGCCTGTTTTGCGCCATATTTTCTTAATAGAAAAAATGGCACATGGTTTTCAGAGACGTATTTTTGCTGTGTTGAAATCAGAGGCAGGGACCCCATGATCTGCTCCCTCCTTTTTGCAACACAACTTGCCAATTTTGGGTATTTCTCTCTTCGCTAAAATTGTAAGTGTTTGATTCTTCTCATTAATGGCTTGCATAGATATTGCAGTGCTTCATATAGAGATGAGCAAATATCCATTGGCAACCATTAGACTAACTACTGCACACAACACAATGAAAAGCGAGAACATATGGCATTCGAAGCGAAAGTCAAAGGAATGCCGAAAGCTATTTGCTGAAATTGCAGTGCTGAAATTATGATCCATTAGCATTTTACTGGTGCAAATCTAGATGCTGTAGAGATGAGATAAACCCAGATCTAATTATGTACCTCTCTATGGGAATACAGCAAGTCTCAGGATGTGCTCTTGACAGTCCTTAGTCTCTCAGGGGAGTCCTCAACTGAGGTTATCTTGTAAGGAGCTAAACGGGGTACCACTGGGGATCCTGGGCCACTTTGAGCCAACCCTTTTCTTGATGGGTATAGCATTTTAAAGGGCAACCTGTCACCCAGCAGCCCCTGGAATCGTCCATGCTAGCCATGCTAGCATTTATACCATGCTGTGTTGTCATATACATATTACAGATGTTAAGAAATTTCCGGACAACAGATATGAGCATAGTAGAGCTGTTAATGTAATTGATTATGCAGTGTAATTGATCTTTTATTGGTTGAGTCTTTGAATCAGAATTGATTTACTGTTTTTCAAATTACTTACAGATGGACAAGTCACATAATAGTTACGTGGTCTTAAGCTGGCGAATACATAAAAAATATGTATCTCCTGCGGTGTTGCTATCAGTGTGTGAAGAGTGGGAGAAGAGGGTTGCATTGACAATCCATCCCAATGGGCAGCACATTGAACACATTTTATAAGTGGTCAGAAACTTGAAAGAATAAAGTTACGTTAAAACCAAGCACACCATTGTTTTTCTTGTGAAATTCCCAATAAGTGTGATGTGTCACATGACCCCCTTCCTACTGAAAAAACAAAAGTTGGATCCAAGATGGCCGACTTCCAAATGGCCACCATGGTCACCACCCATCTTGAAAAGGTTTCCCCTTCACATATACTAATGTGCCACATACAGGACGTTAATATCACCAACCATTCCCATTGTATTAAGGTGTATCCATATAAATGGCCCACCCTGTATAATGTATATTAATAATATTATACTTTACAGCAATCTTAGCAACGATGCATAAAGACATACTAGAATCACAGGCATGTTTAAAATTCCACAAAAGTTTGGTACAGTCGTATCATGCAGGTACAACAAAACAGTTTGTGGTCATGAGAAAGTTTCCCTCAAATATATTTATTCATGGGCATGTGTTATTAGAATAAATAAACACTATGACACCTACAGTAAGAGATGCCAACCTTTTCAGGTGTATATAGAAATACATTTTTACCCTTTCATTGTTGACAATAAGGAGAAAATTTAATTCCAGGCACAATAGTCTCTGTAATTCACTGTAAATGCCGTTAAGGGAAATTTAACAAAAATGCGCATTTTTGCTTTAAATCCCATAATCCGATGTTAAAGCAAATTGGCCGAACCAGTTATTATATTAGAATAGTGTCTGTTGGTGTGTATGCACATGGGGGATATTATTCTGACAACAATAGTGCTCTTGGCACAACGCTCTAACTCGTGTTGCATTCAAGCCAGGCTAATGAAGCTCAGAATTTACATTGTTGCAAGCATAATAAGATAAAAGAGCCAAAAAAAAAACCTTGACTTTTTAAACATTGTAGATAGTAAAAAAAAAAAAAGCCACAAGAGGACCCTGGTGTTTTATAGAATATAAAAAGATCAGTGTATGGTTTTGCAAAAGAGTTTTGTCAGACTGACCCATAAGCAACAGAGGACAGATGGTACGGTGGCTTCGAAGTGATAATTGCATGGGAACATCCTGTTGGGAAGCCACTCACTCCCTCACTCACTCTTTCTCTTTTTCATAGGTCACCAAGTGAGAGAAGGTCTGGAGTGGGAGGATTGAGAGCAAGCCGAGGAGTGGGCGAGGTGAACAGAAGGGAGGCGAAGAGGGAGGAAAAAAAAGAGAAAGCGTAGCTGGCCCACTCGACACATATGCTGCACATCCCCGTCATCACCATTGTTGCTCATCATCTTCACTCATGCCCTGCTCTTCATGCCTGTTGGGTGGAACCTGAACTTGCTTTGCTGAAGAGACCCGATCACATCCCACCAGTGAAGTGGAGTGAGATCTGTGAAGTAAAGCAACACTGGCAAGTCAGCCATCCCTGCAGCTGGTGGGCAGCTCTCAAATGAAGGCCAGTAGGGATACCGGGAGGGTTGAAATAGGGGCTTAATAATCCCCTTAGTGCCATACTACTGAACACGGACACACACTCTGTCCTGTCATGCTGCCTGTCAATCTGCACCAAGTGCCATAGCATCACATTCCCCAGAACTGACCACGCCTACAGCCAAACCGAGCTCACTGATTGGTTGTGTAAATATGGTAATGAAGGAATCAGTGATCTCAGAGTCATCGGAGGGGAAATAGCTGTATGGTTTAGCCCGCCTTAATAACGTCGGCATGGACAGATGTCTGGTCCCTGGTCATCTTCTTTAAGTCTGTTCTGTCTGTTTCCTTAAATCTTTCTTTGTCTTAGCACTTACTGTCGTAACCCAGTGCCAGTCAAATGATGCAATCAGACTACATAATCACCTAGAATATATGTGCGCTCAAATTTTTACAATATCATAAACTGGAAACCCAAGGTGAGGGTAAAAAAAAAAAAAAGATAAAAAAAGAAATGCCATACACTGTAGAGAAACACTGGAGTGTAAATATGAACTTTGCGAATCCGTTTAATTTAGTCAGACTTTCTAACATTCACACTTCAAACAACACGCCAAGGATTTAAAAAAAAAAAAAAAAAAAAAGAGGAGCGATATCAAGCGGGAAAAGTCTTTAGTGGCTTGTGATAATGCTTTTCTTTGAGGGATTCTTTACAAGCTGCCAGCTCAGTCTAAGATTCAACACTCACTGGTGTGTGAGAATAGTCTTCTTTGTATGCTGGGTTCCAATATTCCAATGTTCTGATGTTGATATCTCTCTCTGAATGTGAGAAGGAAAGAGCTTGAATAGTGATACGTCTAACCTAGTCACAAGTTAAACAGATATTGAGAAAGAAAGAAAAAAAGGTTTCGATCAAAGGTTAAGGGAATATACTAGTATTACTTTGGGGTTACTTTGGAATTACACAAAACGAAGGTGTTAACCACTTCCTGTTTTTATGATCATGTAACAAGAGAATTTGTAACTTTGGTAATTATAAACTTAGCTACTATAAACAGGTCAAAATTTGGGATTTCGTGTTTTTTTTTTTACAGGGTGACGCTAAAATATAAGTTTCATAAATAGTGATTTTTTTTTTTCTTAAATGTTTTAAATGCTACCAAGTAGACTTAAAGTAGAGTTACATATTTGTATAAATCAGGAGAAGCACTTTCCTATTAAAGCCGTCCTGGGTAAGGGAAAACGAACAAAGACCCACTAGAGTTTACCGTTTTTTATTGTGAAAATATGAATTATTGCTGTTTCTCGAATGATTTGTAAATACAGTTTATTGTAAAATATGCAATTTTCTTAAAAATCCACTTAACCTTTCGAGAAAGGCAAAGCTTTCATAAGAGCAATGATTTCTATATTTTCACGCCGAGTTGCGTCGCCGTTTTAGTTGTTTAACGTTTAGCGTATATACGTCACAGGAATCCTTATAGTAATAATAATAATAATCATCATCATAATAATCATAAAAAAATAACAGGTTTCGCCTTTTTTCACATTGAAAAAAAAGCACCTTGGATATAGATTGAAGTGAAGTGTCGTTTGTTCAGAGATCGAAAAAAAGAAAAAAAACCCAGAAAAACAAGCTGTATTGTGAAGGTCTGACTCGTCACTGGGACTGCAGGACGCCGTGTTGATTTCTCGGAGCTTTCACCAGGCCAGGTGAAAAGCCATCTGAATGTGATTCTGTCCAATCCAATGTGTTTACACATGCAAATTCATTTTAATTAAGCTTTTTGTATTCATCTTTTGAGGATGTCTTTTTTTCCCTGTTCTTTTTACAAATATTAGTTTTATATCTGATGATACTATAAAGACGAATAATTATGCAGTGATTTTAATATATATTGTAAACTAGCTTTGATGCAAGGTATTTATTTTTCATTTATGTATTAGCATTTTTAAGAAATCTCTACACATGGAATAGAAGCTTCTGGATATTAGATTTTTTTTTTAATGCTCTGTTTGTTGTTATTGTTGGAAAAAGCCTGGATCATCTCAAGGAACTGTGTTCATTCATAATCATGCACGCACACCAGCTTATGCACACATACCAAATAACAGCACGGCATGAATTTACATTACACCCGAGTCCTCGTAGACCAATCAAATGTCACTTTTTATTTATGCATTTTGCACATTAGGGTGTGTTCAGGGTTTTATTTTATTTTTTTGTCCCCAATTCTGTAGCTGTACACTGGCATTATGTGCTATAGGACCTGTACCTACTTAGTCACATGTTTTTTTTTTTTGTTGTTGTTGTTTTTATTTAGATGATCTAGGCTTGAGAATTACAATGCCAAAATGAAATCACCATCAGTAATAAACAAGACCTGTTTTTTTTTTCAAGATGGCTTTAATCGAAGAGTCATGCAATTGATGGTGTGTATCGAGAATGTGTTCTTCTTTCTTGTCATACAAGAGTTGTGTATAAAAAAAAAAAAAAACCTGTTTCTGATGCCAAGCAGAAACTTAAAGGGAATTTTATTTTTAAGAGCAAGTGTGCTTTAAGAGAACAAGAAAAAAAGTCCAATAAAACACTATTATTACTATATAGTTACTGTGATACTCCAGCTGGAGTGATATGAGATGTAAACCTATATGTAAGTGATGAAAATAAACTTATTTAATCAATCCATGAACAGTTGTGTGTGTGTGTGTTTTTTTAAATACATTTGGTGAGTAATGTTGTGCATGGACAGTTTAGTCTATATCGAAATGCAAATTCCAAATCTAAAATAAAGACAAGACAAAATGATACTTCATTTAAAATGAATGAATCTCAGTCAGTAGTCTTGGTCAGGACACCTGATCTAGGTGCTTCGAAGGAAGGGTGCATGCATGAACGAGCCTTAATATGAAAAGTACTGCATACTGCAAATACCCAAGAAGGGAAGAAGAATGGAGACTTTCACAGGCTCAGAACAGAAGCATTTCTCTTCTTCATTCCTCCGAACTTACCAATGGAGAGAGGCTAAATGCAAGAGTTCATCTGGATGTTGGGGGACCTGAATGAAGTCCTGCATTGTAGAGAAATTTGTTCTGTACCTCAGTTGCCCAGTAGGTTTCTGTTTCTTAGAAGGGAAACGTTCAGCTGCCAACCTGTGAAGAAGGTCGCTAGTGTGTTGACAGCACACACACAAAATACACAAAAAGTGGCTGTGTATAAAAATTATATATATATATATATATATATATATATATATATATATATATATATATATATATATATATATACTGCAATACGTGTCAGGCCAGAAACAAAATGCACACACTAGCTCTTTTCACACATTCACCTATCACTAGAATATTTGCCCAAGATGGAACACATTCACCCCAAACTGCATGCAAAAGCAGAATGAAGAGGTCATGCTTGAGTACAAGATTACTTCATAACCTGCAACTCAGGTCTGGCTGGTAGAAAAGGGCTACAGCAGCAAAGCACAAGCTCACTGCAGGGAAAGAAAATGCCACAACCTTTAAAAAAAATAAAAAATACATTTCCTATCCTCGTTGCACTAAATGTCTGTCTTTCACTGTGTTTGTGTAATTGTGACTGTAAGATGGCATGCTACAGTATACAGTATGACTCAGAATTCATGCTTTTGGAATAGTGACCCCAAGGTTCTTATGCTTTAGCCCTCCTATTCAGCATCTCTGCAACCTACTCTCAAAGGGATGCAGATTTCATTTTTCCTTCATGTAAGATACAAAAAATGGGCATTAAAAAAAAAAATGTTGTACATATACACATGTGGACAAAATTGTTGGTACCCTTCGGGTCAAAGAAAGAAAAACTCACAATGGTCACATAAATAACTTTAATCTGACAAAAGTAATAATAAAAAAAAAATCTATGAATGTTAACCAATGAAAGTCAGACATTGCTTTTCAACCATGCTTCAACGGAATTATTTAAAAAAATTAACTCATGGAACAGGCCTGGACAAAAATTATGGTACCCCTAGAAAATTCTGACAATAATGTGACCAAAGGGACATGTTAATTCAAGGTGTGTCCACTAATTAGCATCACAGGTGTCTACAATCTTGTAATCAGTCAGTGGGCCTATATATAGTCACTGTGGTGTTTGGTGACATGGTATGTACCACACTCAACACGGACCAGAGGAAGCGAAGGAAAGAGTTGTCTCAGGAGATTCGAAAGAAAATTATAGACAAGCATGTTAAAGGTAAAGGCTATAAGACCATTTCCAAGCAGCTAGATGTTCCTGTGACTACAGTTGCACATATTATTCAGAAATTTAAGATCCATGGGACTGTAGCCAACCTCCCTGGACGTGGCCACAGGAGGACAATTGATGACAAATCAAAGAGACGGATAATCCGAATGGTAACAAAAGAGCCCAGAAAGACTTCTAAAGAGATCCAAAGTGAACTTCATGCTCAAGGAACATCAGTGTCAGATCGCACCTTCTGTCGTTGTTTGGGCCAAAGTGGACTACATGGGAGACGACCAAGGAGGACACCATTGTTGAAAACAAATCATAAAAAAGCCAGACTGGAATATGCCAAACTACATGTTGACAAGCCACAAAGCTTCTGGGAGAATGTCCTATGGACAGATGAGACAAAAATGGAACTTTTTGCCAAGGCACATCAGCTCTATGTTCACAGACGGAAAAATGAAGCATATCAAGAAAAGAACACTGTCCCTACTGTGAAACATGGAGGAGGCTCTGTTATGTTCTGGGGCTGCTTTGCTGCATCTGGCACAGGGTGTCTTGAATCTGTGCAGGGTACAATGAAATCTCAAGACTATCAAGGGATTCTAGAGAGAAATGTGCTGAAATGGCTAAGAGGAAAACATTGGACTATTCTAAAGTGGCCTTCTATGAGCCCTGACCTCAATCCTATTGAGCATCTTTGGAAGGAGCTGAAACATGCTGTCTGGAAAAGGCACCCTTCAAACCGGAAACAACTGGAGCAGCTTGCTCATGAGGAGTGGGCCAAAATACCTGCAGAGAGGTGCAGAAGTCTCATTGACAGTTACAGGAATCGTTTGATTGCAGTGATTGCCTCAAAAGGTTGTGCAACAATCCCAATTAAGATCATTGTAAGATTTGAATTACAAATCTTACACTACAAATTACACTACATAAAAGGGCATTAAATTGTATTTAGCAAACGTGTTTCTTTTTATCTGTTAAAATTTTCATGTGCATATTTACAAAAAAATGAAGCATGGATTGGGATATAAAAGCATTAAGTATTATGGAAAAAGGTGTTAGATGGTCTTATCTGAAAATAATGTTGACTATGTTTTGCCCAAAAGCATAAAAAAGTAATGATTTGCATACATTACCAAACAATATTCGATCGTTTCATGATAGAATGCTGACACTTCAAAAAGCAGTAAACGTATGGCTTTTAGAGTAAGAAGATGTTACGCAAGCTCGGGCGCAGTCAAATGCATAGATCATGAGACTTAGGAACCATTAAAGGTCACAGTGTTGTCACAAATGTTGCAGCAGAGAAACTCATTTAGAGAGTGTACAAAGCAAATCTGAAGAAATAATAATAATAATAATAATAATAATAATAATAATAATAATAATAATATTTAAATTATGTTTAAAAAGTTGCATTTTTATTTGTATATTAATACAGTACAGTGATGGCCAAAAGTATTAAAACAACATATGGCATGTATTTTATATATATATATATATATATATATATATATATATATATATATATATTTCCCTGGTGACTTCACTAATTAGTTCTGGCTGAAGCTAATTAACTGAAAACACTACTGTGACAATGGTATCCAGCTTCTGGAACCACGGGCTGCGTCATCTCCAGTCAAAAGCCCAATCAAAAACTGTTGGAAGGCAGTAGTGGTCAAGACACCATGTTCTGTACTTGATCTTCAGGAAGCAATCAAGCAGACATGGCGAATCAAGCGAAGGACATCAGAGTAGTGCAGACATCTTTTTGACTCGGTGCCCAGCCAGATCCAGCAGGTTTTGATAAATGAAGAACTTCATACTAAATACTGATTGCTGTATAGCAGTCACGTTATTATCTTCATGGTCACGTTGATAGTTAAAAAAAAAAAAAAGAGAATGTCATTAAAGTGTATTTACTGCATGTAAATTATAATATTTAATAATGTATAATAAATATTTAATAATGTATAATATATCATTATTATTATACATTGTATTTAATGTATGTAAATAAATATAAACAAATATAGGAATTAATAAATCGTTAACTTTATATTAGACCTGAATCCCTATTTAGATGACATAAAAAAAAAATGAAAAAACAAATTAGCCACATGGGTGCACGAAAAGGTGAAAGGGGAACGCTTTCAAAGTCAACACGCCCAAGCACGGATCGACAGGAAATACCAGGGTGTAGTCAGGAAGACATGGTTCCCCTAAACTCAGCTGGAAATTCCACGTACGCTTTCCTTATAACTGTTAAAACAATCCAGTGAAAGAAAAGCGACATGAGCAGGTAATTTTAGCTGCACTTCCAACCTTAAACAAGCAATAATATTTATGGAAAATATTACTGCCTGATTTTATTGGGGTGCTATTATTTTTTCATCAGGGCCTTTTATGACCAAGATGGTTATCTTTCATGTTGTCTTTTCAGCGCGAGTCTCGTTATACAAGTCCGGACTTCATGTCCGCTCCGTGTCCCAACTGCCTAATTTTAGCTGCTTTTAAAAGTGTAGAATTATATGTCAGGAAGTGGATCTAGATAATGTATGGGGGGGGGAATGTGCAGAGAGTATGTTCAAAAGCATTTCCCCAAAAAAACACTTTGACAAATTGTGTAATTGCTGAGGCCAATGAAGTCAAAACAAAGGCTCTGACATTAATGAAAAGCTCGGGATGCACTCAAAATCCATAAGAATACCGGTCAGGTCCATTAAACGTGCACTCAGTGTTGCTTGGCGAAGTAGTGTTTTTGAAGTCTTTAGATGTTGACAAATGTCATGTTCCGCCCACAAAATCACAAAGCGCTCGAACCTGCATTTTTCTCCACTCAGGAGGTAAGTGTAACAGCAAGCACACATAACCTGGGACTGGAGACTCACCCTGAGCCGTGGTTTACATGCTACTGCAGGAATGTGGTTGAAACTTAGCTGACCTGCTGTACAGCAATACCTTTCAGCATATAGAAGGAACATAAAAGTAACGTTGCGTATTTTGTTGCATTTTGAGTTTAGGTGCCTTTTTCTTATGCTAAACAAGTGGAAACACTTACCATTTCATTTGAATTCCATGCAAATGTGATCTGATTGTGATTTCCATGTATCTGTATCTGTCCTTGGGCTGAGTTTATTTAACTCCAAATCTGCGTTTAGATTTTGATATTACAGTAAAATAATCAACAGACGCACAGCATAAACTCAACAGTGCCGATAGCAATTACCTCCACGCTAGGTTAAGCATTACTAAATGCAAGCCTTTTCTATAAAGCGATGTGAAATTATATTTCATCATCATTGTTACCTTTGTGCTTTATTATATTTTTAAATGTAGAAACATGAAGACACACAATGTGTGTACAGTCATTTTATTCACTGCAGTACATTCACAACTATTATGAATTTGTTCTTATCGTTTGGTCTAAATATGGACATATATCCCATAGTTTCAGCACACACACATGTTACAGACATTAAACAGAGTGGTATAATTTTGATACATAATAAATTTCAGCAATATACACCAATGAGCCATAACTTTAACACCACTGGTGACAGGATGATGGGCGCAAAGGCTAGTCCGTCCAGTCCGCTCTCACGGAAAGGCAAAGGGACACAATGTGTATGTGTAGACATAATCGAAACGGTTCAGATAGTTAAGACTCTTGGTTACTGATCGGAATGTCGTAGGAATGTTCGAGCCCCAGCACCGCCTGCTTCAGGGTGCTGTATCCTGCGCTCTGACCCCAGCTTCCTAACTAGGATATGCAAAAAAAAATTTTTATTTCACTGTGCTGTAAGATACACGTGACAAATAATAACAATAATAATAATAATAATAATAATTATTATTATTATTATTATTATTATTATTATTATTATTATATTATATAATAATATATAATTATATTATTATTATTATTATAATATAATAATAATAATTATAATAATAATAATAATTATTATTATTATATAATTATATTATTATTATTATTATATAATAATAATAATAATTATAATTATAATTATAATAATAATAATAATTATTATAATTATAATAATAATAATAATAATTATTATTATTATTATTATTATTATTATTATAATAACTAGTAGTTGTATCTGTATCTGTGTTTGTATTTAAACTCAAATAAGCAATATACATATACATACATTTATTATGATTTTTCTTTTATGGCTGGTCTTAACATGATACATCACATGCAGTTTTAACATACACATCAAAGACATAAAATAATAATAATAATTAAATTATTTGTCACATGTACCTTACAGCACAGGGAAATAAAACTTTTTTTTTTTCAGAGATCCCAGTTAGGAAGTGGGGGTCAGAGCGCAGGGTCGGCCAGGATACCGCGCCCCTGGATCAGATAGGGTTAAGGGCCTTGCTCAAGGGCTCATCAGTGGCAACTTGGCAGCGCTGGAGCTTGAACACCCGACCTTCCGATAAGTAACCCACAGCCTTAACCGTTTGAGCCACAACTATACTGTATATATAATAAATATCAGACTTCTACTCCATTCTAAACCTAAGCCCAAGGAATGTCCATAGTTGTATGACAAGATGATAAATGAAATAATAATAATAATAATAATAATAATAATAATAATAATGTATCTTTATATCCAAAATATAGGAATAACCTAAACCTTTTTTTTTTTAAGAAACATGAATGATCTCACTTTACAATGATCACAACCAGTAGCATAATTTCAGTCACCCAGACTGAAACCCTAAGCAGACTGTTACAGTAAGGATGAATAAATAAACTCTAAATCCATGGCACAGTAACTCTTGTACACATTAATCGAAGCGGATGCTCTTTGCTCTGCAAGCTTCATTCCAAACCGCTCACATGCATGACAGTAAAAACCTCCTACTCAGTTTCACTGCACACCTTTAAAATATATCTCAGTTCTGTTCTCCTATCTGTTAAACAATAGAACCAAATCCCTTACCATTCAGATGAACTAAAGCTGCCAGAACTCCCACCCAACGTAACGCCAGGAAGTGCTTTTCTATGTCTAGTATTGAATCTGTTACCAAAAAACAAACAAAAAAACATTCAGACATTTCTAAAAGTTTCCATTTGTAAGCTGCTTAAAATAGCATGTTGCACAGGCGGTGCCAGGAATTCACCTTAAACCTTTGTCAGATTTTTTTTTTTTTTAAATAAAAAATAGACATCCTGTAAGTGCTAATACTCACACGTAAAATCAACTGAAATAAACAACGTGGCTCCAGAACTACCGACTTGTGGCAACTGAATAAACAAATGAGCAAGCGCACATAATACTGCCAGTAACAGGGCATCCCTCACAGGCGTCTAAAAATAACCAGTACTTTGTCAATTAGCAATTACACGTTGTACAAAAACCTGCAGAAGATCTGGCTCGGTTGACTGACAGTCCTTTTCCAGGCACCTTAAATAGTTACATATCATTCACCTCCCTCACAAGGCTTCAAAAGCATACAGTTCATAGCATAACATTAAAAAAGGTGTTGATTAACTGTAACAGCAGCTCAGACAATAGTTCTGCCTGCAAGGCAAACCACAAGGTTACATTAGTCTCACTCACACACAGGGTGAACAGGGTCACGGCGAGGTTTGGGCTAGAGCCTATCCAAGGAGACTTACTGTAGGGCGTTCATATTGGACAGTATCACACATACACACACTCATTCACACAGTACGTGCAATTTGGGAACGACAATTAGCCTAATCTGCGTGTCTTTGGAGTGCTGGAGGAAACCCACCAAGCACATGCAAACTCCATGCACACAGACCCCGATGCGGGAATCGAACCCAAAACCTGGAGGTGCAAGGCGACAGTGCTAACCACTAATCCACCGTGCTGCCTGGTTGTTTGCTGCTTCTTCAAAAATATACACACTCAAGATCTCTATAGCATCTTAAACAGAGTCTTACATCTTGGACACAGCATAAACTCATCTAAAAAAAAAAAAAACATTCCACTTGCTCTATACAATTAGAGACAAGGTGAAAAGTGGAATGTACTGTATATGGTCACTCAATCCACAGCAACTTCTATGTAAACTTACTGTATCTTCATTACATTGTACATAATTAAACACTGAAGCCCACAGAAGGCTCGGCTTTTCCTCCCACCATTTAAATAAAGGTCCAAGTTAGAATAAGAACTGTTCTTACAGATCTGTTTAGCGTGACATAATTGAGCATCCAGCTGTGTGTCTCTAGCCTATTTCTGGTAGAAAACATCTAAAAATAGTCGTGGTAAGGCAACGCATGCTATGTGGGAACCTGAATGAGCGAAGCCTAGAAACCTCTAAACAGTGATCATCCATACCAAGAAAATTATTGTTTTTTTTTTTTGTTTGTTTTTTTTACATTTCTAAACTGATATCATACACCATGTACAGTGGATATAAAAACATTCTGCATGTTTTGTGATGTGAAAATGAAACCAGGATAAATCATGTCAGCTCTACCTTTTTAATGTAATATATCAGCCAATGGAATTCAAAAAAGGATAAACATTACAAGCAGGCAACATAAATGTGCATGCAATAAATGTGCACGCCAAATGCTATTCCCATTTTGGTAGAACCTCCGGTCAATGTTCACACACTACGAGCAATTTGGGAACACCAATTAGCCTAATTTGAATGTCTTTGGACTGTGGGAGGTGTCAGGGATAACCCCTAGAGAGCGCCAAAGCGCCCTGTGATTTTGTTTGTAGTTCCTTTGTTTAGACTTCAGTTCCCATGAGGCAACTCGGTCAGGTGACCAGGGGGCGCTCACCTGAACCGAGTTGGTTATTAGTTTTATTATAAATAGGTTAGTTTCAGTTAGTTTCTTGTCTTGCGTCTGTTAAAGTATCGTGATTAATGTCTGTGAGTTTTGTTCATGTTTACCGCTGTCTTTATTCGTGTTTTGGTTTGTTTTATTATATAGTTAAGTGTTTGTTTGATTTTCCCTGTTTTTTATTTAAATAAAAATCGTTTCCTTTACCACCTGGATCCTCTGCACTTATGCCTCGCACACCAAAACGTGACAGAACGCAAGACCTCCAAAGAGGCATAGCAGAGGAGCCCTACCCCGGGCAGATTCTTTTGGGGGGGGCAACGATGCTTGGAGTTTGGGAAACCGACGCGGAGAGCAGGAGGGGAACCAAACGGCGTAGTGGAAGGCGGAGAGGGAAACCGGAAAGGAAGGAGCAAGAGGAGCTAAGACGGCAGCGTGACTGGGACGGCTGCCGGCTGGCGATACGGCGCACGCCGTTCAGAGGTGGCGCAGCTCGGGGAGACATGAGTCCCCGCACCGGCCGGAAGGCAGAGACCAGGAGGTCTAGTTTCGGAGGTGAGCGGGGGGAAGGGGCACCCCACAGCGTGCGGCTACAAGGAACGGCGTGCGGGAGGTATGCACAGCCGGGAGCAGCCTCCCAGCTAAACTGGAGCAGCGTCGGGCGGAGCGCCGAAGGGAATGAATGGCGCATCCGTAACCTGCAGGAGCAGGTAGCTGAACTCCAGGGAATGCTGATGCAAATACGCCTCGAGGAAGGTCCAGACCTGCCAGCTCCTTTCCCGGGTTTCAGCAGCGACGAAGACGGTGAGCTCAACTGCATGGCGGTCTACGATGACAGCGGTGAGCACTACTATATGCTGTATACTCTCGACGATGAAAGCGAGTGCGGCAGCGACGACGAAGACGGCGAGCTCATCTTTCCGCCGCACAGCGGCGGCAACGACGACAGCGAGCACTATATTCTGCCGCGCAGCTGCTTCGTCGATGACGAGCCGCTGCACCGCGCCGCCGAGCACAGCGAGCTGCCGCCGCTGCACAGTGCCGCCGAGCGCAACGAGCGGCCGCCGCCGCACCACGCCTTCGTGGTGGACAACAAGCAGCCGCCACTGCACCACGCCTTCGTTGTGGACAGCGAGCGGCCGCCGCTGCACAGTGCCGCCGAGCACAGCGAGCTGCCACCGCCGTACAGCGCCGTCATTGTGCACAGCGAGCAGCCACCGCTGCACCGCGCCTTCGTTGAGCACAGCGAGCTGCCGCCGCTGCACCGCGCCTTCGTCGTGCCCAGCGAGCTGCCGCCGCTGCACAGTGCCACCGAGGTCAGCGACCATCCTCTTCCTCCGCCGCCGCCTTCATGCGCCGCCGAGGAGCACGAGCGCCATCTTCTTCCTCCGCCGCCGCCTTCATGCGCCGCCGAGGAGCACGAGCTCCATCCTCTTCCTCCGCCGCCGCCTTCATGCGCCGCCGAGGAGCACGAGCTCCATCCTCTTCCTCCGCCGCCGCCTTCATGCGCCGCCGAGGAGCACGAGCTCCATCCTCTTCCTCCGCCGCCGCCTTCATGCGCCGCCGAGGAGCACGAGCTCCATCCTCTTCCTCCGCCGCCGCCTTCATGCGCCGCCGAGGAGCACGAGCTCAATCCTCTTCCTCCGCCGCCGCCTTCATGCGCCGCCGAGGAGCACGAGCTCCATCCTCTTCCTCCGCCGCCGCCTTCATGCGCCGCCGAGGAGCACGATCTCCATCCTCTTCCTCCGCCGCCGCCTTCATGCGCCGCCGAGGAGCACGAGCTCCATCCTCTTCCTCCGCCGCCGCCTTCATGCGCCGCCGAGGAGCACGAGCGCCATCCTCTTCCTCCGCCGCCGCCTTCATGCGCCGCCGAGGAGCACGAGCGCCATCCTCTTCCTCCGCCGCCGCCTTCATGCGCCGCCGAGGAGCACGAGCGCCATCCTCTTCCTCCGCCGCCGCCTTCATGCGCCGCCGAGGAGCACGAGCGCCATCCTCTTCCTCCGCCGCCGCCTTCATGCGCCGCCGAGGAGCACGAGCTCCATCCTCTTCCTCCGCCGCCGCCGTCATGCGCCGCCGAGGACAGCGAGCGTCCTCTTCCGCCGCCGCCGTCATGCGCCGCCGAGGACAGCGAGCTTCCTCTGCCTCCGCCGCCGCCGTCATGCGCCGCCGAAGACAGCGAGCCTCCTCATCCTCTGCCGCCCTGCGTCACCGAGGACGGCGAGCACCCACTGCCTTCGCCGCCCAGCGTCAAAGAGGACGGCGAGCCTCCTCCGTCTCCGCCGCCCTGCGTCAACGGGGGCATGAAGCCACCTGGCCCACAGGACATAGGTGCCAGCCTCTGGGTGAGAGGGGCGGACATTGGACCCTGGGGGGGGTGCCCTGGACCTCCTGTGGCGCCCCGGAGTTGCGCCCTTTGAGGGGGGGTTATGTCAGGGATAACCCCTAGAGGGCGCCAAAGCGCCCTGTGATTTTGTTTGTAGTTCCTTTGTTTAGACTTCAGTTCCCATGAGGCAACTCGGTCAGGTGACCAGGGGGCGCTCACCTGAACCGAGTTGGTTATTAGTTTTATTATAAATAGGTTAGTTTCAGTTAGTTTCTTGTCTTGCGTCTGTTAAAGTATCGTGATTAATGTCTGTGAGTTTTGTTCATGTTTACCGCTGTCTTTATTCGTGTTTTGGTTTGTTTTATTATATAGTTAAGTGTTTGTTTGATTTTCCCTGTTTTTTATTTAAATAAAAATCGTTTCCTTTACCACCTGGATCCTCTGCACTTATGCCTCGCACACCAAAACGTGACAGGAGGAAACCTACCAAGCACAGGAAGAACATGCAAACGCCATGCACACAGACCCAGGAAGTGAACCCAGGATTCTGGGGGTTTCAAGGTGACAGTGCAAATCACTACACCACTGTGCCATCATAGGCGGGATGGGTAGCACCAAAACATCTAATAGTAGCTCTCCAAAACATTAGATGTTCCCTGGAACACTGTGTAGGCCATCATTAACAAGCAAAGGAAATAAAGGGCCACAAGGACGTCACCAGTAATTGGACAACTGGACCTACTGGAACGTTAAAGGTGCTGCAGGATAATCTTGATGTATCATATTTCTCACTCTACAGTATAAATATATAATACAGATGGGGATCCTTGCAGACCTGGTCACACAACTTCTTATCAAAACCTTCCGCCATTTATAAGTGCTTACTGACTACACTGTCCCTTCCTTTTACATGCCAATTGTGGGAGGCAGTCACATATGGGAGGCAGGCATACAGTACAGACCAAAAGTTTGGACACACCTTCTCATTCAAAGAGGCTGAATTTGTATTATGGCAAGAAAAAAGCAGCTAAGTAAAGAAAAACGAGTGGCCATCATTACTTTAAGAAATGAAGGTCAGTCAGTCCGAAAAAAATGGGAAAACTTTGAAAGTGTCCCCAAAGTGCAGTCACAAAAACCATCAAGCGCTACAAAGAAACTGGCTCACATGCGGACCGCCCCAGGAAAGGAAGACCAAGAGTCACCTCTGCTGCGGAGGATAAGTTCATCCGAGTCACCAGCCTCAGAAATCGCAGGTTAACAGGAGCTCAGATCAGAGAGCAGGTCAATGCCACACAGAGTTCTAGCAGCAGACACATCTCTAGAACAACTGTTAAGAGGAGACTGTGTGAATCAGGCCTTCATGGTAGAATATCTGCTAGGAAACCACTGCTAAGGACAGGCAACAAGCAGAAGAGACTTGTTTGGGCTAAAGAACACAATAAAGAACACAATAAAGAAAACTCTTTGAATGAGAAGGTGTGTCCAGACTTTTGGTCTGTACTGTATATGGGACTGCCATGTTAATTTCTGAGAATGTGCACAAGCCGTGTACCAAACAAACACAGGATACCGAGGCCTATGGACCTTTTTCAAGCAATGGTTATAATGCACCTGAAAAGCTTTTTGAGACACAAACTATTAAAGTGAATGATTTATGCTAGGCCCTTTATCCTCTTAGCTCATGCTTGATGGAGGTCATTGTACCATTTTTCTCACTTTTCAAAACTAATGTACAATTGTATCGTATGAAAAGACTACGGTTGCTCGCATGTATTATACAAACAGTGTACTATACAAACTTTTCAGTGTGTAAGTGAGTGGGGGGGGAACTGAGTCGGCCTCACCGGTTTCAATGAATTGGTCCAGAAGCACGATGATAGCAAATGGCTGTCCTGTAAAGCTGTCCTGATGGTGAATAATCTTTATTTAAGGAAAAAAATTCTCACCAAAAAAGGATTCACAGTCTAATACAGTGAAAAACAAAATGGTGTCTGGGATTCCACTTGCAATTTACAGGCACGGAGACAACATTTCACTGTGATATTCATTTCCTTAGGCGCGATTACGGTTTTTGTAGGGGAAAGGAGACAGATTTAGTCAAGTGGATTGGTATGCTTTACATTGTCAATTTTTTTAAATTTTTTATCAAAGGCGTACAAGTCAGTCTTAAGAACAAATCGCACTTACGAACGTGCTCGCAGAACAGAACACGTTTGTAAGTCGGGGAATACCTCTGTAGGATGATCGCAGTCACAGCATGATGGCATACAGTATGATGACATATATTAGAAACATATAAACAAACAACACCAAACCTAGTACTTGAACAAGTAAGCAGGAATCTAAACAAGACAATGACATGAACAGAACAGGAAAAAACTTATGCGCGACAAGAACCCTGTGAAAACTGAGAGCATTAAATAGCATAACTAATTAATAGACCAAACTGAACACACAAAACACAGCGGCTCTAAGGGGAAACCCTGACACCTGGATGTCTAAGTTACTAAGTGGGTATTAGGAGGTTTGGGGCCACACCGAATATAACTCAATGCGAATAGAACAAAGGACAATCCCACACAAACACTTTTTTTCAGACCTTTAAAATAGTGCAGAGAAATCTGATAAACTATGTTTTTTGGTATTATATTTGCAAGATATTTGGACATGAACAATCAGCCATACCATTACAATGCAAAACAATATGCCCAGTATTGTGAGTGCTTGATCTGTCTGGGATTTGGGGATCTTCAAGTTCATGGAATTATACAGTACCACTCTGTTAAATGTCTGTGCTGTGTGTGTTGAAACTGTGGGATGTATGATGTAAGACCAAACACCAAGAATCCATAAGAATTGTCATTGTAGATAGTAAATAAAATGATTTTGGTCATTCAAATTTCTCTGGTTTATACAATACAAACACAGATTGCATCGACACATACACATAGCGTGTCTTTGTGTTTCCTCGTTTAAAAATGTAACTCACGGCACAAATCTAATGATGTAATGATGTAATGATTATGAAACAGTTTCACACTGCTTTGAAGAAAAGGCTTGTATTTTGTAATCTTTACCTAGTGGGAAGATTATTGGCACTGCTCTGCTTACGCTGTGCAATTATACTGTTCATTTAGTTACTTTAAAGGACCAGAATATCATTTTAGTATTTAAAATCAAGGTGCAGATGTGCACTTAAATACACTGACCATAAGGACAGAAACATCTGAATCACACTGGCATTTGATGAATATACAGTATATGTATGTTCAAAAGGGTTCTGTACACCTTATAATAATATGATGGTTCTTGTCGACCCATCATTCATGTAACGACTTCAATCCATTTATTGAATTTATCTCTTGAAACGTTTCCCTTTTAAGCCTATATAATTGATCCACTGCCTTTGAATAGGGTTCCTTATAGAATCCTTATTGTATTGCATTAATCAGGTTATAAGGGTAACACATGCCAAAGGGATTATATAACAATTTTTTTCTATTCTAAAATAACATTGGAATAAAGGTATATCATTGATTCTTAATAATAATTAATTAAAGGTTCATTTGAGGAATGAACTAAAGACCCCATCATGCTAGTAAATGGGATCATGAACTGCTGAACAGTAGTTAAGGTCTGATCAGCATGAGATTGAAAAAGGTTCTATAGCTAAGTGACAGTTTTATTTATTTAATTATTTATTTATTTATTTATTTTTGTATTTCTGGAAATTATTTAGCTAAAGCCAGTTTAAGTGTTTTTATAGCGATTCGGAAATTGACAGTCAAGTGACAGGCTGTCTTGTTTATTAAATATGATTTAGTATATTAAATCAGTTATCCGGTCAGTCAATCATGTGGCATGAACACAATGCACAAGTCATGAAGATACAGGTCAAAAAACATGCTGGAGCTAACGATATACGCCTTTCTCAGTCAGAGGTTAGCAAGCATAACTTTACAGAGGTGTTTAAAATAGCGAAGGCGATGTCCGAAGAAGTAGTTTGCTCTAGTCCCATCCCAATGAGACGTGGCGACATAGCTTACAGCAGGTTATGGTCGCAGTTATTGTTAATGAAATTATCACAGATCAGGAGTTTGATATATTATGTTTAACAGAAACCTGGATTAAACAGGACGAGTATGTAGCTCTAAATGAAGCCAGTCCTCCTGGATACAGCTACATACACCAGCCTCGGCTAACTGGTAGAGGAGGAGGAGTCGCAGTTATTTATAACGATAATCTGCCTCTCGTACAAAAACACAGTTTTAAATCTAATGCATTTGAAGTTCTCTATAGTAACATAAAGTCAGCTCAGTCGATCCCGCTAATCATCATTTACAGACCCCCAGGGCCGTACTCAGAGTTTCTCTGCGAATTTGCAGATTTCCTCTCAAACCTTGTTGTTTCTGTAGACAAAGCGTTAATTGCTGGAGACTTTAATATTCATTTTGAGAATCCAGAAGACCCTCTGAGAACAGCATTTATGTCCTTACTGGACTCAGTAGGAGTAAATCAGTGTGTAGTAGGACCCACTCATAAAGCAGGTCACACTTTAGATTTAATATTATCCTTCGGATTAAGTATAGGAAATATAACCACAATTCCACAGTCTGAAATTATCTCGGATCACTACCTTGTCTTACCTTGTCGATTAAAGCGTGTCATAGTAATAATGTATGCACAGCACCGTGTTACCGCCTTAAAAGTACATTTACATCAAATACCGCACAGAGCTTTATCAATAATCTTCCAGACTTTATTATCAACTTTGATTGGATCGCCATCTGACTTCACAGAACTCGAACAGGCGAATGAATATCTAGAGTCAGCACTTCGTTATAGCTTAGATAATGTAGCTCCAGTTAAAAGGAAAATGATTAGAGATAAGAAACTCGCTCCTTGGTATAATGACCACACGCGTGCTTTAAAACAAACCGCTCGAAAATTTTAACGTAAATGGCGCCAAACTAAATTGTCAGTATTCAAAATAGCTTGGAAGGAGAGTATAAAAAAAGCTCTCAGTGATGCTAGATCAACGTATCTCTCCACTCTTATAGAAAATAACAAAAACAACCCAAGATTTTTATTTAATACCGTAGCTAACTTAACTAAAAACAAGACCACTGCAGAAATCTCCACAACAACATCATGCAGTAGTGAGGATTTCATGAACTTTTTCAATAACAAAATCATAAATATTAGGCAAAAAATTCAGGCTTTGAAACCAGACAATTTAAATAATTCAGTTGAACTAACCACATCACATCAGAACTTAGAACACTTTACTCCCCTTGAAGCGAGGGAACTAATTTCACTCGTCTCTTCTTCAAAATCGTCAACCTGTATATTAGATCCTATACCGACACATTTTCTCAAACAGATAGTACCAGCAATAATAGAACCACTGTTGAAAGTAATTAACTGTTCACTCAGTAGTGGGTATGTCCCCAAATCCTTTAAATTAGCCGTTATTAAACCGCTAATCAAGAAACCTGACCTTGACCCCTGTCTGCTTTCTAATTACAGGGCGATATCAAACCTTCCCTTTATCTCCAAGATTCTTGAAAAGGTAGTATCACAGCAGCTGTGTTCACATCTACACAGAAATAGCATAAATGAACTGTATCAGTCAGGATTTAGGCCTCATCATAGCACAGAGACAGCACTTGTTAAAGTAGTAAACGACCTCCTATGGGCCTCCGATCAGGGGTGCGTCACTATACTTGTGTTACTGGACCTCAGTGCAGCTTTTGACACCATTGATCATAATATTCTCCTTCACAGATTAGAAAAAGAAGTAGGAATTAAGGGAACTGCCCTCTTGTGGCTCAGATCCTATTTGACTGATCAGTTATCAGTTATCAGTTTGTAGATTTAGATGGTGACCATTCCTCATGTTCTCAAGTGGAGTTTGGTGTTCCACAGGGTTCAGTTTTAGGCCCACTGCTTTTTTCCCTTTACATGCTTCCTCTGGGCAACATAATTCGTAAACATGGTATTAGTTTTCATTGTTATGCTGATGACACACAATTATATGTCTCAGCAAAACCAGATGAGAAAAACCAGTTTACTAAAATTGAGCAGTGTGTGCAGGACATAAGAGATTGGATGTTAATTAATTTTCTTCTGCTTAATTCTGATAAGACAGAAGTTCTGGTCATAGGACCACAAGTAGCTAGAAGTAAGCTTTCTGATCACACTGTAACTTTAGATGGCCTTTCTGTTCCATCAAATGCAACAGTAAAAGACCTTGGTGTGATTATAGATTCCAGCCTTTCATTTGAAGCACATGTAGATAATATTACCAGGATAGCTTTCTTTCACCTTAGAAATATTGCCAAGATTAGAAACATTGTCACTAAATGATGCAGAAAAACTAGTTCATGCCTTTATCACCTCTAGGTTGGACTATTGTAACACCTTACTGTCTGGTTGTTCAACTAGGTGTATAAACAAGCTTCAGTTAGTCCAGGATGCAGCAGCGAGAGTCCTCAGGGGTGATGTGCAGTCTATACGAGCACATCACCCCTATCATATCTACACTGCATTGGCTCCCTGTGAAATTTCGCATCGATTTTAAGATACTACTTTTGACATTTAAAGCACTAAATGGTCTCGCACCACAGTATTTGAGTGAACTGCTAGTGTCTTACGATCCGCCACGCCTACTTCGATCAAAGAATGCAGGCTGCCTGTCAGTACCACGTATTATTAAACTACAGCAGAGCTTTTTCTTACAAAGCCCCAAAGTTATGGAATAGTCTTCCTATTAATGTTCGGGACTCAGACACAGTCTCAGTGTTTAAGTCTAGGCTAAAAACCTATTTATTTTAACCTTAGTTAAAGGAGCAGATCTGGGGGACTCATGGACGTAGAGTATTATGGTGAACTGGTATGTTCAGATGCTGTCTTCCCCACTCTCATTGATCACTCAGGTTTGTTGACGGTGAGGTGATTGGTTGCTTTACATCACAGGGAGCCCTCATGTCTGTGTTTCCTTCTGGCTCTCCCTTTTAGTTATGCTGTTATAGTTAGTCCAGCTGGAGTCCCTGCTTGCACTTTGCACTAAATATACATTCACCTTATACATGTTGACTGTGACCATACCTAACTGCCATCTCTCCTTATTTTCTGTTCTCTCCTTTTCTGCTCTCTCCTCTCTCTCTCTCCCTCTCTCCTTTCCCTCTCTCTGTCTCTCTGTCAAGCTATACATGCCACTCCTGAGATGCCAGTGATCCAGACCCCTCTGCTCTCTGGACCCGTCTAACCCGTCCTGGAGTCCTGCTTCTGGTTGGAGATCTCGTGGCATGGATGCCCCGTGTGGTCTGCCTGGATTCGTGTGGTGGCTGGGGATGGTTTCCATGAAGACTGTCCTGTCATCGATTGACGCTCTGGGGACCTGTGACTTCAGTTGTTCGATAGCTCAGGACCGGAATCCCCTACAGTCTACCTGAGTCTCCAGGAACAAACTGGACTCCTTTTAATTTTAAACACATCTCCTGTTATACTGAACTTCCAGTACACATTATTATGCTGATCAATCCCTGCTATCCGTTATCACCCAGATGAGGATGGGTTCCCTGTTGAGTCTGGTTCCTCTCAAGGTTTCTTCCTATTACCATCTCAGGGAGTTTTTCCTTGCCACCGTCGCCCTCGGCTTGCTCATCGGGGACAATCTTATCATTTTGATTCATACACATTGCATACAAACTTACTTCTTTTATTGTGTAAAGCTGCTTTGCGACAATGTCAATTGTTAAAAGCGCTATACTGTATAAATAAAATTGACTTGACTTGACATGTTTAACAAAAATCACTATGAGTTAAGCATTAAAAAGTAACATTTGCTGCAATATCTTGTTCATCTGGATCTTTATAAGCAAGAAATTGTATCCTGTTGGTTGGATCATAAAAGCAGTTTTGTTTTTAAAATGATTTCCAAAACTCATCTTATTGGTTATGTACGTACATTGCGTTTTGTACGTCATGTACATTGTGGATTGTATGACCACATGCATAATTTATTTATTAAATAACTAGTACCAATAGTACATGGTTTGGATTGAATAATGCAAAAAATTTTCATGACGATCACTCCAACATGGAGAGTGTTATGAAAAAGCAGAGGTTATAATTAGTTCTGGCATTAAGCATCTTGAGGACTGAGATTTTCCTTTTGTTCCTACTGGTTTTTATTTATTTATTTATTTATTTAAATAAAGCAGGTATGAACTTAACCAAACAGTGACAAGTCATCAGATCAGTCATGTGGGTCAAAAAAAAATATTTTGAGAATCTTTCCTTGAGCCAACTACCATTGGTTCTGTTTAACCATACTGTATATACTTACACACACACACACACACACACACACGCACACACTCACCAATCAGCCATAGCATTACAATGCAAAACATTATGCCCAGTATTGTGTAGGTTTCCCTTGTGCCAGCAGCCTCGGCTCCTTTGAGACATGACTTCACAAGATCTTCGTGAAAATTCTTGTACCATACAAGGTGTGTCTCATTAATCCCTTCATTGTCTGACAATTTCTTGTCATATGTCTTCATAAATTCCACAAACCACAGACGCTTGCACACGGATGTCTGGCAAATATTCAGCTGATTCTACAGAAACCTAACACTACTGCTCATATTCCAGAATTGCTGTCGGTCTTTACACTTGACTCAGCACCTGTGATTCTACACCCTGTTCATGTCCATCTAGCTTTATGTAATTTATAATGGTTTTACACAACGCCTGATCCTAGATCAGCACTGATGCCAGTCATCTCACTTCTACTTTCTAGAGTAATCTCTCTTCTTGAACTCTTTTTGGACACAGTGTGCTGCTACAATAACAGCCAGAGGAGAAATGCCTCATTTTAGAGTGATGCCAAATGTCTTTGTGACAAACGGCTCATTCCCTCACTCAGTGTGTGTGTGTGTGTGTGTGTGTGTGTGTGTGTGTGTGTGTGCGCGCGTGTGTGTGTGTGTGTGTGTGTGTGTGTGTGTGTGTGTGTGTATTCTGGTTTGGCTTGGACTGTGACTATGATTTCTTTTTCTGTTAAATGTTACCTTGATGCCACTTTTCCTCTCTGCAGTTTGCTTTCTATTTCTGTTCCAATTTCTGTCCCAAACTCTATACCACAGTTGACTGCATTCACTGAGAAGAGGAAGCAGGTGTGCAGTGTGTATGTACTTTAATGTTTGCTTAAAAGCCTTAGAGATTACTTAGCTAGAAAGACTGACGTAGAATGTGTGTGTATGTGTGTATGCGTGTTTTACAAGTTGTGTTTACCTGACCTGAGGTCTTTAAGCTGTTATCCAAACTGATGAAAGAATTTCAAGATAAGGTTATGCAAACTACATTAATTCCATGATATCCTGTACCTAATATGCCAAGTTTTGTATTAACGGGGAAGAATGGGGCCAAAACACAGAGGCTATAAATATACATACTAAAGATCCTGACCAGCAGTATCAGTTGTAATGATGAACGAATTGCTGAATGAAAGCTAGCTGATGATTGAGAACAATGCACAAACATTGACCACCAAGTTGTCCCTGTTGGGCCCTTGAGCAAGGCCCTTAACCCCCAACTGCTCAGATGTATAATGAATGTATAAATGTAAGTTGCTCTGGACAAGGGTGTCTGCCAAATGCCTAAATGTACAGCATACAAAAGTGCAAGATATATATTAAGATTGGCAGTGAAGTAAATTCGCTGAAAAAGTTGCTGACAGTTACTTTAGCTAATGCTCTATACTGTCACTAGAACCATAAATCAGGGTGATTTTCAAACATCAGGAACACTTAAAAATGATTTCCAATCGTTCAATCAATCAGAACAGCTCGCTCAAGCCAGTGTTTAGGCCAAATCTATCCATCTGGACATCCTGCATATGATGTGCGTTGTTCGACGTGCACCGAGGTCAAGCAGCTGACTGGTGAACTCTGACCTTTAAGCAGACTTTGACAAATTGATACCGTGAGATGCTGTTGTGCACACTGCTGTTTAACAAAATGGTAAAAAGCACAGATTGCGGCACATGGTGTTAAGTTGATTATTGCTGTCCATACTCCTCCTATACTTTTAGATACATACTGTAGTGACTATTACTATGATGTTTAGTATTATGTACAGGTAATAGGACTATACTTGTTGCAGTGTTGCATCACTAACGCTCATCGTCTTGGCTGAAATCACGTTCATGTTTTATTTTCTTGTTAGGAAAGCACACGCACATTTTCTGTATTTTATGTTAAACCTATAATCCAGAAAATGTGTGTGTGCTTCCCTAAAAACTTCAGCTGTTTTGTAGAGATGATTTTATACAAATGACAATTTTTCAGCATTATACAGTACCGTCTCACGTACAATAATAATTTAAAAATCAAATTATTATCATACATTGATACTAAAATTGGTGTAAGCTTCTAAAAGTATATGACCTGTAAAAATTTAAAAGAGAAAAAAAAAAAAAATCTGTAGTATCCGTAACCATTTCAAATTCATGTTGCAATATCTTAATATAACAATTTAACATTTTAGAATAATACACTTTTTTTTTTTTTTTTTAGGTTTATGTCTTTTCATGTGAAATCTAAATTGGCCAAGTTTCATCTGAATGACCAGTGTTGGGGGACGTTACTTTTTAAAGTAACCAATTACATTACAAAATTACTCTCTTCAAAAAGTAATCCGTTACATTACTGCGTTACTTTCTGTTAAAAATAACTAGTTCGAGTACTTTTCCATTGCAGAAAATGAAAACTCCTTTGTGATTGCTCATGCATGTTGTTCTAGTCAAGACCTTTATAATTATTCTACCATCATCACTGAGCGAAGTTTGGCCCATAATCTGTTAACTACTGATACCCCTATTTCACCTACTCGGTTTCGCGTGGTGGCCGTAAGTACTGTTCATCATGATTCACCGCGAGTTTCGGCGCTGTGATTAGGTTTCCATCTTTCCGCGCATCGGTCCTCTCATAGTCAAACCGCATAGGTGAGACAGGGGTATAACAGCAGAAATAACAGAGGGGGGCGGGTTATCGGGGGCGGGGCTTGTAGGACGACTTTCTCTCACACACACACACACACACACACACTAATGGATTGGGAATGACTGCGGTCTGGCTCACGGATTACATTTTTGAAAAAACACCCAAAACTGTGAATGACAATAAAGATGATTGAAAGATTTGAATTTGAAAAGGTTACAGACACTACATGAAAGTAGTATTTAGCAAATGTTTCTTTTTATCTGACAAAAATATAAATGTGTATGCATATTACAAAAAAACAAGAAAGCATGGATCGGGAGATAAGAAGCATTAAGTATTATGAAGAAGGTGTTATATGATCCTATTTGAAAATTCACTTTTTCACCTAGGTGAGCCACTTTTTTTTCAACATCATGTTTTGGTCGAAAATATTGTGGGTGAGTTTGCCATGGGTGTACAGTGACATTTGAGAAATACAGTAAATACACTCAGAGTTTTATGATCAAATGGTGCAATGGCACCAAAGTATGTTGCCATTATTATGACTACAAAGAAATGGCTGATTTTCAAAAGGACCGTCTTGTTAGTCAGTCTAAGGTTGAATGGCCCTAGAGTCAGTCTACCCTCGGACATTTTGAAATTCCCCTTTCTACCATTAAACAAATTATAGTTCAGTTTAAAGAAAAGAGTAAAACATCAATGGAGTCAGGACCTGGTTGACCTGGGCTTACTGAAAGACGTCTTTGTGCTATTTGAAAATCTGTTGAGATTTCTACGGCTAAGCCAGGTGTCGCTCTTAAAGCTGCTAAAACATTGGTTCATACCAAAATGTCTATTTAGATCGTTCATATCTCTGTAGCTCTGAATATGACTATGCAATTATAAATGTAATATGTATTATGCTTCTGATTATTATATACTGTATGCTCTTTGTAACATGTGAATCAGCTATTACAGATATTACGTTACCAGGAATAAACCAGAAGCTGTAATGAGTGTAAGAATTCTGTTCACTGTGTGTTAGATGGGATTCCTGTACAATGACGGTGGATGAAACAAAGGTCACCTCTAAATGCCACTGGATAATTCTCATTCTCCTACTACTATTAGAACAGTTAGAATAATATCAAGACAAATACTGGTATGATAAATCTATATACTATATAATACAGTACCTCATGCTGGTGAGTACCAAGCCAGTAAAAGGTATATACCAATTATACTTATACACCAATAAAAGGTGTATAAAGGTACCAGTAAAAGGTATATACCAATACTTATACAGCAATCAGCTATGACATTACAATGCAAAACATTACGCCCAGTATTGTGTAGATTCCTCTTGTGCAACATGGGTAACTCTCCGAAACCTCAGGGGGTGTGCTGTGGTGTCTGGCTCCAGGATGTCTGCACTGGATCCTTTGGGTGCTGTGGGTCATGTGGTTGGACCTCTGTGGATTGGACCTGTTTGTTCAATGCATCTTATGAATGCTGCATTTGTTTTTCTGTGGGATCCCTGAGGGCATGGGTGCGCCTTGGGTGCCCATAATCATGTCACCAGTTTAGTGGTACTGTATATATAATGGATAATCATCTTCTATACTGCTTATAATGTTCAGGAAAGCATGGAGCCTATCTCAGAGAACTTTAGGCACACAGAGGGGTACACCATGGACACACACTACAGACAATTCAGGAGGGCCAATTAACCTAATCTGCATGTCTTTGGACTGTGGGATGAAACCCAGGAAGGACGTGGAGAACATTTGGAGCAAACTCCACACCCACACTGAGAATCGAACCCTCGAACCCTCGAACCTAACCACTATGACACCGTGCCCATCTGTATTTATGTTATGGCTGATTGGTGTATATAAACCCTTTCTTGTATATGCAGCCAGCTGTGTCTTGCTTGCAGTGTGATTTATTCAAAAAGCTCAGATGGACCATTCCAGTGCCTGAGCCGTTTGTTCATTAGCATGACCGGTGAGGCGTGTGTTTCATTCTGAGCTGTGAATGATGCAGCATGACAGCACTGGTTCTTGTTAAAGATGCACTACAGTACAAGCAGTCAAGTGCATTAGTTTTCATGACGAATAAGAAACATAACGCATAGACAAATAAGAAACGATGTATGCTTGTCAGTGCAAAATCTTTTTGTGCCTTGCAGAACGTTTTTATTAAATGCATTGTAAAGCAACGTTCAGGTTCTAATCGGACATATTCTCCATTTAGAGGACAGAAAGACAAATGTTTCAGGTCGTGTTGACCTGAGCCAGATGATTCAGATGAACTGTTTCCACAATAATCCAGAATTCCCATCACTAACCTGGTGAGATTGGACTAACAGTGCTGACAGAGGATTTTCTATTCTTCCATACATGCATCAAGAGTAAAGGATTAAAAAAAAAAGCAGACGCTGTGTGAAGCTCAAAAATGGTCCAAGCATGCTGTTTTTTTTTTTTTATCATACTAAATATAAAGGGCAAACAAGAGAGGGAATGAGTGCACGAGAACTATAAACATTGTTGATGGTGCCGGGGGGGGGGGGGGGGGGGGGCTATCACAGCTACACACCTGTTTGTGCATAAGCATGTGTGTGTGTGTGTGTGTGTGTGTGTGAATGTTTTAACTATCATTGAGAACAGTGTGCTTATTTTTCATAGGCGTGCTGTGCCTGGCTGTGAGCAGCTTCTCTAAACAGAGCCATGAGCCAAATAGGTGGAGGAAAAAAAAAGCCATTTCGTGAGCAGAATATTTTGTAATTCAATCTTCAGTTTCCGCTGGTGCGACATCCATCACTCATCCCTTCGTCCTGTTCTGCTTTGCATCTCGATATGCTCTACCAGGATATTTCCATGTCCTCAGATTTGTCTGTTACAGCTGCAGCAGGCATGATGGTGGTAGAGGAACAGAGCATGCTGTGGAAAAGTGGCAGCAGGAGACAGACAGATTTGTACGATCCGGATGGCAGGGTATGATTAAAAAAAATGGAGAAAGAGTAGTGGGCGGAGCTAGAGACAATGCTAGAAATAACTCATCGGTAAATGACGATCCTGAATGGGGAACAGCCATTTCAAGCCCGTCTTCCGTCTCCTTTCTTGCGTCTGTATGAAGACGATTTGCACTCCAATAGCGCCGCGTTTCCAAAGCAGGACGCTTTTTAAAGGAGCACAAAAATGCCTCATTTTAGATTCGATTTTTCCTTCAAAGCATATGACCTAAAAATTATACGCAGACAGAAATCTTATCCTCAGGTGCAGCAACAAATAGTCCAGTGTGGTCTAAGGAGGCGATATCAGTGTTCGAGCATCTGAGAGAGTAATTGACACATCATTCAGTAAAGCTCTACCATTCGCCAAGGCATGCTAATGGGCAGGTTTGAGTTACAGTCTTTATCTTTGGCCTGCTGGAGTGTTAACAGAGACTCTAATTTCTATAAACTCACAATGGCCTTTACAGAATCCAGTGTTACATCCAGGGGCACCGTATAGCCAGGGGAAAGCCCTGAATCATTCAGGGGTCCATCATGATAGAAATGTATCTTAAAGGAAAAAATGCACTTGTATATTACTGTTTATAATGAATGCATGGTCTTCAGTCACATCCAAGATTTATTTCCACATGTAATTCTTGAGAGTTGACTTTCTAGTTAAAACTTGCTGGTCTGGATTGGAGGTTTTAATTTCTCTATCTGTTAAGTTTGCATGTTCTTTCCAGGTTTTGCAGGTTTCCTTTGAGTACGTGGCTTTTTCCCCCAAGGCCCATTTCTATTCCAACATGACGCCGCCCCAGTGCACAAAGCAACGACTATAAAGACATGGTTTGATGAGTTCGGTGTGGAAGACCATGAGTGGTGACTGTGACCTCAACCCTCATCGAGCACCACTGGGATAAAATGGAACGGAGATCGCAAGCCAGGCCTTCTCATCTAACATCAGCGCCTGAGCTCATAAATGCTCTGCAGAATGAATGGACACGAATTCCCACATCACATTCACATTCTCATTTATGTATTGATATTTGGATAACAAAATTTAGTTTCACTTAGTCTGCATTCTGTTTTCTGACTACATCTTCTCTTACTTACGTGAACTAGAGGTGTGTCTTTTGCTTTCGGGATTTTGTGCCATAACCTAATGAGGATGATTACAGATGAGGTTAGATACTTTCTTCCGAATGCTTATATGAAAATCATCACAAATGACAAGCTTCGGCACAGGCTCAGACATACTTTTAACACTTATCAACATTGTTTTTTTCTAGCACTATATGCATTTAAAAAAAAAAAAAGAACGATTGGTAGATTTTACACAGTTCACAGGTATGTATTGGATTTAAACTAATTTCATTATGCCAAAGCATTATGTCAAATTAAATATTTTGTTAATGCTACATGTAAGTAGGGTTTCTGATGCCATGATGTAATATCAGCATTAGCACTGGCCATGTTCAAGTCAAACCGGGACTTTTGATTATGCAGAATGACAGAACATACAGTATTTATGAGTAAAAACATCCTTTATTTCTTGATTTAATCCCCTGCTACACTCATGCATTATGCCAACATGTTTTCTCGGTACACCGGAGCCTAAATGAACATGCTTCATGTCTGAAACTTGGAGCGAGGTCAGGACTGTACTGGGTATGTGGCAATAACTCCCAGCCAAGTTTCAGTAATGTACAAGTGGTGCTGGTGAATGACTGTGTGTACGGTTGCCGCAGACTGATCCGTCTCGTCCGCAAGTTGGCAATGAGTTATCCGTCGATTTTCAAGTATCAGGCATCCCACTCGCTGAACGTTTACTGGAAAGACTGCAGTGGGCTTCGAGCCACCTCGGCCGGGATCGTCAAGGCCTTTGCACCATTCATATGTTTTACTGCAGCTACAGTAAAAGTCTCATTCACAATCATTTTCATCACAAGATCTGGTTTGGATTGAACGCCCCACTTATATACCAGGGGGATTAATGTGTGTTAATGTGTGGCTCTTCTGACTGATCATTATAATCCTAGGATGGGGCACAGAGATTCAATGAATGGTTTGATGAGTATGAAAAAAATGTAAATCATATGCTTTGGCCACCGCAGGCAAGTTATCTCAACTTAATGGATCAGCTTTGGAACATTTTCAACCAGCTTGTCAGAGAGCCACTCTGTCTCCACCACCATCAGCAAAACACCAAGTGAGGGAAAATCTTTTGGAAGAATATTATTCATCCATCCAGTACAGTCTAAGAGACTTGAGAATTTATGCCAACACACATTAAAGCTGTTCGGGTGGCTTGTGGTGGCTCAACACATTACTAGCGCAATTTAAGTTGGGGTTTTTCCTTTAATTTGTCACCTGCCTGAACACTTGAATTGTATCCTTTGTGCTAATTTGATCTTTTTAGGAGGAAGGTTTTTATACATACAGCTCTGGTTTGTGTTTTTAGCACCGCACATAATCTGAATGAGTTTAGCAACCCATATGCTAACAGATATTTCCTATTTTGGTAATAATCCACAGCTTTAACAGATATATTTCTGTCATTACTGACCAACAGGTCTGAAATCTCAAACTTTGTGGCACTCTGGATATGAAGAAGGCTACTATTCTCGATAATAGCTCTGAGCCAAAAATGAGATTTGGCAAATGCAAACTAAAGACCTTGGGAAGGATCATTGAATCTAATTTGAGCAGTGATGGGTATAAAAAAAATGCATAGGTGCTATAACATATTGCTTAAACGCTTCCTTATGATCAGGATACTCCTTTTAATGTCCCAAGCCAAAATAACTAATTACAGCATCTTGGTGCAGCTCCACTGCAGAAGCCTATGAACCAAACAATGAGGATACACTGTCATCTGGCTACAGTCTGCAGTACTGCAACTATACTGCAGTCCACGGTTCAGCACATCGGTACTCATCCGAAACCTACAGCCTCATCAAACGAGCCAATAAGTGGCATCGGCTTATTAATCCGACAACACAAAATGGTGAATTAAAAAAGTATGATAAACCTAAACGACCTACATTTAGAGGCTCACGGTTACCTACAAGTGTATCATACAAAAGCTTAATGGCAAAGAATAGGTCCTGCTAGATCAGGTGCTTTTTTAAATAAGCCGCTAAATAATGCAGGTGGAAACCACATTATTTATTATTATTTAGTAAGTCGACTAAAAGTCTGGGCATTTTAGTCGAGATTTAGTCAGAGGTACCTTTAAGTATTTTTGTCTAATTTAAGTCAATGAAAATGCAACATTTTAGCAATACAATTATTATTAATTAACCCTACAAGTCAATCTAGTCCAGCTCAAAACCAGTTTTCCTAGTTTGCTACAAAAGAATTATCAGAACATTTAAAATCTTTTCATCTCATGTTTTCAGCAAATTATATTTATTTTTAACCATCACAACAACTACTGCATGTCCAATAGTCTTGGACACTTGTAGCGATAGCTCCTATGGGTCACAATCATTTGCTAGCCCATTAGCCTAATGGGTTTGGCAACGGTTTAGCTATAAAATAAACTAAAATTAAATACATCACATATAACAAAACAAAACTTTAGTTTTTACAACAAAGAGGCTGTAAAACTACCTTGAGATTTTTATGGTATGTTAAAAGACAAAAGGTTGTCAACAAATATTCCAAATATATGGCATAGTGATTGTTTCATTTCAAATGCATTGTGGTGGATTACAGAAGCAGAAATATTAGAAATACATATGGACATGGCTGTATATAAACAAGGTAACCTAGACAAAAAAAAAACATTCGAGGCATCACTGCAAGGAGGTGGCTTCTAGGCACTATCGACAAATCCATCTCTGGCACTGAATTGAAAACCCAGAAAATCGACTTACTGTAACCTGTGCCTGAAAACAAATTACTTTGTCCAACTAAATATTGACTTTTAAACTTGCTAAACTTAAGTCCTCAAACATGAATACAGCCCTAAGTGTGAATAGTGCATGTGCGGAATGATCAGTCCAGACAAGGACTCGTTTCACAACGTCTTTAATTTTGTTTCTTTTATGGAAAATTAATACCGTAAGTGGCACAAAGCCAATCCGAATAAAGGAATAAAGGCGAACAAACAAAACAATAAAAGGCCAAACAGAAACGATTGGTTATTTTTTGTAAAAAAAATTCATAATGTGCATTGAATGAGGATTTCTACTAAACTCCTTGTAAAAAGGAAAAGCGCTTCACAGCCATCAGTATGAGTTAGACGAACATCACAGAAACGTATAAAAAAGCCTTTCCTCTCAGCCTTCCTTAAGATGTGTCCATCTGACTTGATTCTGTATAAACAAAGAAAAACAGATGATTTACAGGTTCACAGTAAAAAAAAAAAGGATTACAAGGATCGCACTTTGAGAACCATTGCTGTACACAAAAAAGTGCTCTTTAAATGCTCTCGAGTTTCAGAAAGAAGGACTCACGTGTTTCATTGAAGAGGAAGGCGTCCTGGTACTCCTTCATGTACTGTGAGGAGCGTGCCTCATCCAGGAAGAGAGAGTAGACACGTTTAATATCCTCCACCTGAACCTCAGTACCCTGAGGAGGACATAGGCAGTTGTAGTTTTGCACAACCTGCAAGCTGCATTACATTGTTTCATGCCCTTTTTGAGAGAACCACAGGGGCGAGCTCATGTGTATTCTTTTAAAAATTTGCCATTTGGACAATTACGATACAAATTCATTTACTGAAAAGGTTTAAGGTTATGGAATTAGCAAAGATGGAAGGTAAATGTGTAACAAAGTAAATTTACTGTACTTATCTACATAATTTATGTATCTGTTTTTATCTGAATAGTTTTAATAGAAGATACATTTTACTCTTACTCCAATACATGCTACAGCAAATGTCAGTACCTTTACCTTACCACATTTCTGCAAGGCATTGCGTTACATAACCACAGTGGTGTGCAGTATTTAAAGCGGGAGCGAGAGAGAGAAAAATCTATATTCAATTCAAAATAAAAAAGCGCATAGCCGTTACCCTGCGTTTGAGGCACACCAGGCCTGCAGTGCTGATGAGCTGAATGGCGTAGCGGAGTGACGTCTCCATTCCGATACGCGTCAGCACTGTGTGAGCTTCCTCACTCAACTCCACATCCTCTTCCTCACACCTGATTCGGAAAAGCCAAGCAGGAAGCAAAAAAAAAAGAAAAAAATTCTTTAAGAAAGTACTTGCACTTACTCAAACAGATTCACATGAAATAGGGTACCAATATTTTACTCCACTCCCCTTTGCTTTATCCTTCAATTAAGGGAGTACTTTTCAGGTTTGTAACAGTGCAGTACATGCAAAAATGTGTCCAGTACTCCCAAAACTGGAGCTACCAAATTCATTAGTATTTTGTTGCATGGGCATGACATTTACTCTACAGCAGCGACGTGGGCCTGAGTCTTAAATATCAGCACTGTTTTATTTGAGCAGGAGCCAAAGTAAGCCTGAGAAAGGTGAACAACATGAATTTCGATTGTGTGCCCTAAATTAAAATGGCCTTGTGGATCACACCTCAACTGAAGCATGACAAAAAAAGTGCAAGCCTTTATTTATTTGTCACATCTACAATACTGCACAGTGAAATTATTTGTATATCTCTGCTTGTTAAATAGAGTCGGGTCAGCCATATCCTGGAGCAGACAGCGTCAAGGGCCTTGCTCGGGGACCTAACAGCAGCAACCTGCTGTAGCTGGGGTTTAAACTTTTTACCTTCTGATCAGTAAAGCCTTAACACACAGCTACCACTGCCCTAAAAATAGCTACTCAATGTTGTTCCACTAGGGGGCAAAACAGAGCAATAATCTCTCTCATTCACTCAGTTATCGTCTAGAACACTCGCTCTATCCTGTACTGGCTCCTCCAGGCTCCCTGCTACCCTGGCCAGGTTAAGCGGTATAGGAGAGGGGGGGCCTGGAGTGCCACACACACACAATCTCACACTACAGGAAATTGGGAACGCCACTTAGTCCAATATGCATGTCTTTGTACTGTGGAAGGAAACCGGAGTACCTGGAAGAAACCCATCAAGCACAGGGAGAACTGGCAAACTCCATGCACACAGACCCGAGACGGGAATTGATCCCGGACCCTGAAGGTGCAAGGCGACAGTGCTAACCACTAAGCCTCTGTGCCACTAAAGCAATAATCTTAAGCAAATCAGAGCAATAATCAAAATTTTAACTAAACATTAATGATTCATGTTTTAATGATGCTGACCTTAAAAAGCATGCTTAACATCTTGCTACTGTAACCATGACTTTTACCGAAATAACTAATACAGGGGTTTCAAATGAACATGATATCGTGTTTGACAACAGTCTGGAACTGGTTGCTAAATTATCGTTTATATTGAACTTGTTTGCAGCACTAGGGATATCCAAGAAAGAATATGAACTGAGACAAGACCAAGGTACGCAGCCGAAACCCACACCTCACCTAATCTTAAGGATCTGCCTGGTCTCTTTCTCAGTGTAGGGAGACGTAGTGACGATCAGCATTCGGTCCAGCATGTCTATAGGAATGCCGTGAGGACTTTCATAGGTGGTGCCTCGGATTCTGTAAAAGAGGAACAGATGGTATCAGGCAAAAGGCTCCGCAACACAACAACCTTGTAAAGTCTATTTATATGCATATACACACTTGGTGATGCCACGGTTGGTTGCCATGATGAGAACGGGAGAGAGATCGCTCTCCAAGGCTCGGTTAAGGAAAGAGAAACACTCCATGTCTAACATGTGGACTTCATCTATAAAGAGGACCTATGAGGATGAAAAATGATCATAAGATGAGAAATAGTCCATGATGGGACATGCTCTAACAGAAAAATAATCACTGTGTGATGTGACCCGATGCACGTACAACTGTTAACACAACAAGTTTGTATGTTAATTAACTAGATTTGTGAGCCTCACTACCTTTACCAAGCTTGCTTTACAAAGATTTTCTGCATTGTCTAAAAGCTTGTAGATAAAACTTTCAAGATTCTGACAGCTGTAGCCAGTGGTCCAATCCACTGGTTTCCAGTTGTGGTGGAGCTTGAGCAGCAGAATGACCTGGCCCTTTATCCATAATAGGTAATGTCTGTCTACCCACTACCTATGGACTATAACGTACCTGTTGCTCTCTTCAATATGCACTAAGAGTCTGTATGCTCATTCTTATAGGTCTCTAGACTCCTCATTGCCCTGTGCCTAAGTACAGCATCTGAAGCTGAGACTAGTGTGTACCAAAGGTATACTAAAAGAAGGTATACATTGATCCAGACTCCCTCTGCCCTCTGGACCTGCCTGACTCATTCTGGTGCCCCGCTTCTGGTTGGAGATCTCGTCACATGGCCCTGTGTGTCTCTTTGGGATGCGTCCGGTGTCTGGAGACTGTTTCACTCTACTATGAAGACGGCTCTGGCCTCGACTGATATTGACAGCTGTTTCTCTGAGGACTTGGCTGTAGTCGCTCGATAGTTCAGGACTACCTGAGCCTCCAATAACTACCTGGACTCCATATTAACATCAATTAACATCTGTTAACAACTGTTATACTGAACTGCATGCCACCCAACACACAGATGCAGATCAATTCCTGCTTTCTGTTTCACCCAAAGGAGGATGGGTTCCCTGTTGAGTCCGGTTCCTCTGAAGATTTCTTCCTATTGCCATCTCAGGGTGTTTTTCCTTGCCACTGACGCCCTCGGCTTGTTCATCAGGGACTATCTGACCATTTTGATTCATACACATTCACATTCCATACATACTTAAATAATTCTTTTGATTGTGTAAAGCTGCTTTGCGACAATGACAATTGTTAACAGCGCTATACAAATAAAACTGAATTGAGTTAAATTGAATTGAACTTACCCCAGGAATGATCTCGGCCTTCCCCTCCTCTCTCCACTCTGAAACTTTGGCGTTGATCTGCTCACGCACCTCTGACTTAATCTCTCCCGTGTCTCCTGCAGAGTAGACATACAAAAACCGGATCAGGCCAAATTCAGCAGTAAGCACACAAAGAAACACATGTATTGTTTTATTAAATTAAGGACAAATTTGGTGTCTATAGTGGAGCAGGGCCAGCCACAACCAATACCTGGCTGGCTTATTTTAGTGAATATGGTGTTATTTTCAAAAAGTTCTGGTCGGCTCATCTTTAAAATGATAAATAATTTAGTCAGTAAGCAATGGAGATTTACATGGCTAGGCCTGCGATTTAGGAAGGCTAAAGCTTTGGAGAAGATATAAATGGAGACAGACCTGAAAACAGAGCCAGGAACCCTTGAGTGCGGCTGTTAATCACATCAATCTCGTGCAGTGAGACTGTATGTACGACCTCTTTACGCTTCTGCAGCTCCCCCTCTGGACACTGCACAAACTGCGTCTGAAATCGAAAAGACAAATCACTGACTTTCAAAGAAAATCTCTCTGGTGTCATATTCAAACTAAGAGTGTAGCAAACAAACCCAACCTTCTCAACAAATTTCACCTGTTCCACCAGTACTCATTTTTTACCAAACACATTTTCATGTTGACATCAAGAGAATTTAATGTTGTGTTTGAGAAGATTAATTATTTCAAATTGATAAATAATATAATGTACGTATAATGTACTTTGTGAATGTACGTTTCTATATTCCCAAAGTTTAAAAGTTACTTTAGCTTTCACCTTTTACAAATTGACATTTCTGGCATCTTTTAGACACTGTTGCATTTTGTCTTAGATTTGGAGCAGGAAAGCAAATATATACAGTTATGATTTTGTTTTATAATGAAAAGAATATCCGCTTTTTTTTTTTTTTTTTGAATAGCGTGACTATCACACCAGGACTACATATCCATTTATAAATAATTAAGATGAAATGTTGAGGGACTAAGTGGTGCATGAACCGTATTTTACCGTATAAGGTCAATCATTTTCTATCTCACGTTTTGATTACGGTGCCGCATACCAAATCTCAAAGCTATCAGTGGGAAAATGCTTTCATTTTCATGTTACACCTGCTGCGAGCGAAGCAAAAAATTTCCCCTTGAGCAGCCATGATTACTTAAACATTCTAACCACTGCACGCAATAACGTTATATGCAAAATCCTTTTTAACACAGCAACATCCAGAGGGAGGCTTGAGCAAATTGTCTATAGTTGCATCGTCTCGCCACTGAAGCCTAAACAATCAACGATTTATGAGAAACACAAAGCATGCACTATTCAATACATTGTAATTTGCCATATGTGATGTCTCATGTGGGTGTTGAGTGTTCACCTGCGCTCCCATGGCATCGTAATCTCGGGCTCGGGTGAAAGCCCGGCCCAGTTTGCAGATCTTCCCTGTGGCTTTATCGATGGTGATCACATCCCTACAGAGGAGACGAAAACCTAGTCATATTTCCTATAACCATTTATAGGACAACCACTGTTTTGTTTTTTACCCCTAGAAATAATGCACATTTTCCAAAAGAGTGTGTGTATACAGTGCCCAAAACTTACCCAGCCTGGACTTTCTCTTTAGTGAGGCTTTCTATCATTTTATTGCCCAGGTCATAGACGGTCTCCATCTCAGTAGTCTTCAGGGTCAACTTACCCACTTTCGCACCCTGAACACAGACAAGCAGAAAGAAAATGAAGAGACACTTTAAGTTACACCGTTTTCAGAGGGAGAGCAGACACTTCAAGTTACATTGTTTTCTACACTGAGTTCTCAGTTCTGATTGGTCAGAGGATGTTGATTAAACTTTTTACTGCGGTAGTTTGGATGCAACTCAGATCACGGGTTTATATTTCTTGGATCATTTTTAATACAACACATGGCCATTTCAATAATAACTATTGTCACAAGAACTAGTATTGCACAATACATGGGTAAAAATAGTGTACAGTGGAACCTTGGATTACGAGCATAATTCGTTCCGGAAGTGGGAACTTAATCATTTCCCATAAGAAATAATGAAAACTCAAATTATTCATTCCACAGCCCCAAAAAATAAATACATAAAAATTAATACAATCTGTAAAATGAAAATAAAACAAATTAATCTGCACTTTACCTTTTAAAAAAAAGTACAAAAAATTCCTGACAGATAAGTGTTTCCGTTGGTGCGCGCAGGAGCCGCGTGTGTGGAATTAGCCCCTTCCCTCGCCACGTTTTACACAGTAACACTCCTCCTCCCTCTCCCCACCTCGCTTTTTAAGATTCACAACTAACACACACACACACACACACACACAAAACAGAAACACTCTCTCTGAGAAAAAGAAATCTCTGGCATGAGCGCATATTAACGGACTCGCTTTTTAAGTTTCACAATAAACGCATAAACACAGCGGAAACACCGTTTTAACGGAAAAAAAGTGAGACTGGCATGAGCGCATACTAACAGAATCACTTAAGTTTCACAACAAACGGACACACATGAGCACGGAAACACAGTTTTAACAGGGGAAAAAATAAATCTCTCTGACCTGGCGTGAGCGCATACTAAGGGAATCACTGCTGTAAAGTAAAAAAAAGAAAAGAAAAGAATCGCGACAGAGCAGAGTTTCTGTGTGTTTGTGAAGCCAGGGAGGGGGTGAAAAGGCGAGAGAGCGTCTGTGCGTGTGTCGGGGTGTCAAATTACGCGCGCACACGCATAAGAGACGAGCAGTAACAGACGAGTTTCTGTGCGTTTGTGGGAGGGGGGGGGGGGGTGAGAGTGACACTCGGTGTCAAAATAAGAGTCGCATGCGTGATACATGATACTCGGCGCTCGTAAACTAATACTTGCTCGGTTTCCGATTAAAAATTTATTAAAAATCTTTGCTCGCTTTGCGGAACACTCGTAAACCACGTTACTCGCAATCCGAGGTTCCACTGTACTTATTTATTTTGTGTGATAAATGTGTAACAGTAACTGAGATGTCAATGTAATTACATTTCCTGTGACTATAAAGTAAACTGGTTAAGGTGATGTGGTCTGGAGTGAGGACGGTGAGGGCGGGAAAGGCTGCTTATGATGCAGGTGAGAACAGAAATTAAGTTGGTTTTTAAATCATGAAAACATTAAATTAATAATGTTGACAGTAATAGATGAAACAGACGATTTCCTTTAACTAATAATAACTTCCTTTAACACTTGCTGGTGTATAAGAGAAAGAAAAATCATTTGGTGCAGCCTGTTAGGTTCTCCCAATTTTCTCGCTAATTTAGTCATAGCCAATTCCAAACCATCTCTCCGTTACGGCATTCTCCCATCAAGACGACAACCAACCAACCCCAGTAGGGGGGGGGGAATATCTTGTGCTACTTTTGAGAAACATAACGGCTGAATGCATATTTTTACAATTATTTATGTGCACTGTGGTCGCTTTGTCATAAATACAACTGCATATCAAAAGTTGTTCAGCATTTCACGTATTATTATAATTAATTGTATTATTACTTGTGATTTATAAGTTTTTAGAATTGCACTAGTAACTTTGGTCAGCATATTTGCCCTGTGTCTACTGACTATATGTAATAAACAGTGAGCAATCACATCTACAAACACACTTCTAGGAAAACCTATTCGCCACTTCCACTTGTGTGAGCCCACAGAAGCCCATGGTTGGCTAGTGATAGATGTAAGAGTACAGTCCCTTCCACCAACAGCCCATGCTACCTGTACTAGAGATGGCTGTAGTGTCACCCCAGGGGGACGAGCCATCACTGTGGCACTCGGGAGGCCTGTACATTTTATATTAAAATTCACACAGTCTAAAGTTTTTATTGCGAGAATTCAACACCTGTCCTTTGACTTCTATTGGTTGTGTTTAAACAGATTTAACAGTCCCAGTTCATCACCGAACAGTAATCTTGTCCACAGTAAACAAATCCAACAACAAATTAGAATCGCTCAAGTTCTCCTTCAATCGGAGTGGGATTTCTTGTGTGAACATTCATTAGTCATGTATAATGTATTATTGTTAAAAACATTTACTACAATGTTTGTTGTGATATTTATATAAAGTTTAAATGTACCGTTCCTGTTGCAGGCCTGTCAATCTGAATCTCCACCACTTCTCCCTCAATGATCTCCGTCTCCTCTCTATATAAAAACACATGCACAGGCTTAAACAACATATAACCTTGAACCATGTCTTGTAACTTGTGTTTTAACCCAGTAAAGTCGGTGTAACTGCAGGCCCGCTCACTTGATTCGGACTCCGATGGCTTTGCGGAAGGCTTGGCTCAGGGCCTCTGTCTTGCTCATCTCCAGAGAGAAGATCTCACTTCCTGCCATCGCAGTGAAAGGCGTGTCCGGACCAAGTGACTGAGCGATACCTACATGGACACAGCAAAACACTGTTGCTAACAAGTGTGCTATAGGAGAGTCATGAGAAAAATGCTTAAATGCTCTGCACCATCAAGTTAATAGAGACAGCTGATGTTGACCATATAAGGCAAAGGATATATTTTTATTAATCATGATTCTCAAAAAATTTTTATAATTCACAACCATATAGCACTGACACTTTTTAATGCTAGTAAGATAATGCTTTAAGGTATGTAAATAAGTTCTCAAAGTAAGCATCAATTAATTTACCAGACTTATTATCACGTATTGTGATAAATTATAGACCTCCATCAGACACAATTGATTAACAGAATACAGCAGTTCATACAATAGAATTATAGATTATTATTTATTTTAAAGCTCATTCAGATAACAAACTATACCCATGGCAATGGCGGTCTTGCCCGTTCCAGGCTGGCCAGCAATAAGCACTGCACGTCCAGCAATGTGACCTTCTTTAATCATCCCCAATATCACACCGGCCGCCCGCCGAGCTGCCAGCTGCCCCACCAGGCCCTGAGACACCTAACAGGCAAAAGATTAAACACATTAAAGTAGTATCATACAAACAGACTTGAAAGAGTTGAGTGACTTGTCTGTCTGAGACTCAAACAGTACTAACAAATGTACTTTAATGTACATATAAATGCTCCAGTAATCACTGAATTGGTGTAAAAAGTTCAACTTATTAAACTTGCTTGCATGAGGACATGTAACTTCTTAAAATGGGTCATACACAAGACTGGCAGATTAAATGTGTCAGATGAAATCACTGATTCTGGAACTCATGAAATAGGCTTTTTTTTTTTTTTTTTTACACACTCCTGGTCATGACTTTACTAATGCAAAAAAATTTGTAAAGCTTTTTTTTTTTAATTCTGTTTCAACAGAATTCCTACAGGAGTGGGATTAAAAACAGACCAATTTACACCATAACATCTATCTTTCTCTCTCGTTCTCTCTCATATATACTGTTTGTTTGCAGAGGTAGTTCTGTTAGAGGCATGTCATTTACATCACAATTTATACAGTTTACATCATAATTTTTACATATTACATCATTATTAGGACATCAACTATTATGTCATACTGTGTGTGTCACAGGCTTCCTCACTGAAATTAACAGTAGTCAGGGTCACCATCAACTTTTATGTCCTACTGTAAGATAATACAAGGGGGTATCAAAAAGTTTTGAGATTTGCACGCCACAGATCCGGTCACTTTAAAACCTGGCAGTAGAATTAGCCATTAACTGTCTGGCCCCGGGAACGAATTCTTGATGCACAATGCCACAAATGCTGAAAAAGACAACGAACATGCACTTGGTCGAGCTGCGGACCTGCCTCGCATTTTTAGGTCTTGGAGATGAGGGACTCCTGCTACTGGGTTAGCAGACGGGTAACAAACTTGGCAGCAACACACCGCATATTCAAGTCATATGTGAGGATTGCCTGGGCTGTTCCATATAACACACAGACAATGACAGCAATGCTGTGGATTGTTCCTCTGCAATCACCATGCACAAGCTGTCGAATGATTTTGACCTTTTTTGGGGGTTGAACTCATCGAAGTTCTTCCTGATCTTCTCATTGTGTTCCAGTGATGTTCCTCTGCTCTTAAAGCATACATTCAAAACACCTCAAATGACCAACTGCGACATCGCCGTAAACCTGCAGAATCAGGTCAAACATCTGCGTGGCAGATTTCTGACAGAATATCACGGTCACTTTGTTCTAAATTGCTGTCCATGATGAAATAGCAGACATGTTAATGCACATGGTCAGTACAGCACGTATCAGTTGCACAGCTTCCGATTAGTGTTTTGCCACTGACTTATGAAGTTTGGTGCTCGTTGTGCCTGTGTGTGCAGCCTTGTGCTACCATCCACAGAGACGCAGATAAACCTCTAGTTTCATATAAGGACGTTTGAGCATGTCTTTCAAAAGGTTCAAAGATCTAGGCTGTGGAAGATGTGGAACACATGATCGATCCCTCAATTACTTTCATGCACAGAGAATGATTGTGCCATTATTCCTTTATTAGTGTAAACTCACCGTACCAAAATACAAACAAACAAGCAAAAAAAAAAAAAAAAAAAACAATGTGCAGAGTCTTACCTGTCGTGGTTCAAACGCATCGTCCAAACCAAGGCCTCGAATGTGTGAGTGTGCACCTGAGACACGCAATCAAACCGAGAGCTTTTTAAAGACAGACTGAGAATTGTACAGATGCAGTCATGACAGTTAACACAATAAGGTGTAATCAGAGAAGTATGCACATTTCCACTCACCGATTCTCTCTATCCTGGTGAGATCTCGCACCTCAGGCACTTTTGGGGTGGACATCTTTTATAACATAAAAAAAACACACATTACAAATTCATACGTTACACTATAAAGAAAACGGTTCAGCACGCGCCACAACGCACGTTACCATAGCGACACTACAGCCACAACAGATCATTCTAGTACACAAAACTAGCTAAGCTAGTTACATCGGAGTTGTACTTACAGCAAAAGCAAATTTACTTCTGAACATACGTCAAAATTTAATACGTGAGTTTTGCAGCAGGTGTAACATGAATCAGCATTTTCCACTAACAGTTTTCCACTAACATCCTAGCTAACCAGCTAACCTAGCTAATTAGCGCGTTAGCAACAGAAAAGCAGCACACATTTATGATACATGGTAAGACATGTAGCTAACTTGGGTAGAACAACAACGTATTTAATGGTGGCAGGTCAGCCGAACACACAATGTTTACCTAAAAAACATTAAAAAAATTAGCATGAAGTACGTACATGTGCACCAAGGAAAAGCTAGCGACCTAGATCTGTCACTTCACACAACATCGCTATTCTGCCTTTTTTAAACCAAGGATTATCATAAGTACTAATAAAACTGATAATTAATAATGCCATCTTTAAAACTACAGTTTTCCGAAAGGAAAGTGTTGAGAAAACTACATGTGTCTCTCTCACCTGAGCTGCCATGTTTTCTCTATCGCGGCGGCGGGTGTTTCTGAATGGGAGCACAACAGAAATGCGTCCGGGTAGCAACAAAAGCCCCCGCACACAGGTTCCTGATAGCAGCAAAATTTACCTCACGTTTCACGTTAAAGACAAGTGGATGTGTCTGTATATAATTTAACTGCATGTGAAAGCATGCATGCGATAAAATGTGATAATTCATAGTCTAAATTTGATTTAGTGTTCAACACAAGCATTCCTTGTAAGCTTATATTTCATCCATCTACTGTATCTAGAAAGCTCTAGATAGTCCAACTAGGGACCGTGGAGGCCAATGGTGATTACCACTGTATTTATTCCCATTTTATGGTTGTGGTAGCACCTCCCGTCAGCATTCACATTCACACATTACTGGCAATCTGAGAACACAAAATTTAATGTCTTTGGACTATGGGAGGAAACTGGAGCACACGGAGGAAACCCACATAGCACAGGGAGAACATGCGGACTCCATGCACACGGACCACAAGGCGGGAATCGAACCCCGACCGTGGAGGTGCAGGGCAATATTGCTTTTACTTCAAGATAATTTTGTTATTACAAATTAGTAGTGTCTTGTTCTGATGTCCTTTAAGGTCAGTTTGTTTAATCGTTTTATCAAAGCATAAAAATGCTTATTTCATTTGTTTAGGCATGAAAATCAGTCAATGAAGATTTTTCTCTTATAGTATTTTCTTTTTCTTAAACATCTATATACTTTTTAATGATGAAAAGTTGGAGCTGTTTAGGTTCACAAACATCAATTTGCAGCCATTACAATTCGCAGACATTTATTTTGCATTTGAAACTTGGAAAATATTTTGAATCTTTCTGACACTTTAATGTAATCTGCTTTAAACGTAGAGTTGCTTTGGTTTAAGCATCTGATTGCAAACAGTGCCATTTTCCTCCACTAGGTTTGAATGTATTTTGTAAGTCATTTGCTTATCACCAATCGTTTCAGACCTTTGACTTTGACTTTAAGTTTGAGAACCCCTGCTATAGAGGAACTATGATTCAATTACAGTAGTGTGGGGGTTAAGAATGTCGCCTTGCATTAGGTTTGATTCCAACCTCAGGTCAGCTTTGTGCGTGGAGTTTGCATGTTCTCCCTGTGCTTGGTGGGCTTCCTCCCACAGTCCAAAGATGTGTAGATTAGGCTAAATGCCGTTCCCAATATGTGTGCAAATGAGCATGTGCGTGTGAGTGTATGTTTGCCTTGCAATGGATTGGTGTGTACCCCACCTCATGCCCAAAGTTTCCTGGGATATGGTCCAGGCTCCTGCGACACTGTATACAGGATAAAGCAGTATGAGAGAGTGAGTGAGTATGTATGTTCCAAACCCCTCCTCTCCCCTCTGTGCTTAGTCCATCTATGAGCTTCATGTATACAGCCAGTAGATGGCACCCTCTGTTCACTGATTGACCCTTACAGTATTTATACAGTTTAGTCTATTATTTAGTTCATTGGAAGGATCCAAGTGTGAACATCATCTATCTGCACCATAACATTCTAAAACCTTTCCTTTTCAAACCTCACTCTACTAGCCATCAAGGGACAGGTATCACTTTTTTTATTGTCTTCATTTGTGCATACAAACCAACATTAGAATTTGAACACACACAAACGCACATGGATAATGCATTACTGTAAATCATTTGGAGCAAATAAAATCATGTGCACTAACAACATTGCTTATCTACTACACATTCTACAATTGCATATTGAGGTCAATTTATTCACATTATAGGTTCTCAGATTTAATGATCACAGTGGCAATAAAATTACAAAAAAAATGACGTTCATGTGTATATATAAAATTATATATGTGTATATATATATATATTTTAAAAAATGACTGTTTCCTCCTTAAACCAAGTGATCACAGAGCTACAGCTGACAAATACAGATGGCCGACTCATACCACACCCAGAATCCAGGATAGACAGGCTCAGAGAAGGAAGCTTTAAACTCGTGGATAAGTGTCATGGTCTCTGCTACACTGTAGAAGGACAGAGTGCCTGCATCATAGTCCAGGAAAACCCCTATGCGAGAAGAGTAGGGGGCATTGATGTCCACTTGATCTTTCATGTGGCGAGCTGAGTAATTGGAATCGGAGCAGAAGAGGCCCCAGGATTTGCGGTTGTAGCCAATGCGGGACGAATCACCGTAGCCTGCCCTCTTGATTCCCTTGTAGGTGATGCCAATGGAGGCCCCCTCACCACTCCACTCCACCTCCCAGTAATAAGAACCACCAGACAGGGGCTCTTTGCACAGCACCTGTGGCAGGCAGTCGAACCTCTGGTTGTTTTCGTTGTAGGACTGGGGCTCTCTCTTCAGCGCTGCTTTTCTGTTGCCACGGGAAAGGTAGAGCTGCTTGTATGCTGTGTTTGGGTCTAGAGTTAACTGGCAGGCATCTGTACAACACAGCACAAGAGATTGGAAACGGGGTTAATTATTGTCCGAGGTTTTTGGTTAGAGATGCCTATTGTACTGTACATAAAGAACACATACATACGAGGTTAGAACAGATGAAATCAACCACCAAGGCCAAAGTAGTAAACTTTACAATTTGATACTGATTGAGCAAAAGTTTTCAAGGTACCTGAATATGAGAGACCAAAGTGACAGACCCTAAAGGTGAAGCCCAGGCACAATTTTTTTTTTCCTTTAAAATAGGAGTGCTGACCTTGTACCAGTTTTTCGGTGACTTCAGATCACTGAGGATTTAAATTTAAATGGAGAGAAAGCTGATCTTTGGTCAGCACTGCTATACTGTTAATGAGTATAGGCCCAGCATGCAAATGAAGTCTAGAGTCTGCCCACCTCGTCTGCTCTCAGAGCTGGTTGTACATTAGGAGGTTGCGGCTGCCTGAGGACCCGCGTGATCGTCTCTCATCTAGAGGGCCGAGAGTGGCAGTACACACTTCAGACTGACTGCACACCCATGCAGTTATACTAGAATTCAATATGTTGGGCTACGTCTACTTTACTTACCTGAAGTATTATCTTTTTTTACATTGTTTAACTAAAAAACTAGCCGAATATAGATTCCTTAGCCTATACATTTCTGAGATTTGAGTTGCTAATTAGTAAATAAATAGAACTTTGTGGGTTATTTAAGCTGTAAAAAGTGTCAAGAAGCGAGTTTACGGTTTCGGTGTCTTCATTACTCGCTCATCGGGGCGTTACCCAGTTTGTGCACAATAGATGAAAGACTTGCCTTTCGTAGCCCTGGCCTTATTGTGTTTCCCAATTAGACAGGAACAAGATTTTCAGTTAAGCAGTTCCAGCTGGAAAAAACAACAAACAGTTCACCTAAACATCTCTGCATATGCAGGCGTTCAGCTGAAATGTTTGATGCCCCTCTCCTGCTTCAAGTCACAATAAACACCCAGATGAGGTTAGAGCAAGTGCATGCACCATAGCGAATGAGCCGGAAAGTATAGAGGTGTCCAGGTTTTCCATGTTTGTAAAATAAGGCATTCACATAAATTTTTGTGCTCGAGTTCATGGAATGTATTCTCTCCTTTGACAAACTTTACACCCACTCACCTAACAGGCCCAGCAAGTTCTTTCAGTCTGTTCATGTACAAATCCCATATCTAAGGAATGCTGCAGGACAACTCCCTCAACAGCCTGCCTAGCACCGGGCCAAAGGCCAGCCTTGTTTCTTAGTGCGCTGTTTAATGTATAATTATGCATATTATGTGACATAGTACTACAGAAATGTCTAAAGCATCGCATAAATATGATACACTTATGTTTTTCCGATGCTGTTTAAGTAATAATGTGTTTCTTAAAACACAATGAGTCAACAACTAATGGAAACCAGAGAGCCCTCTAATATAACCAGTAAATTTAATATATTTGTTGCTGTGCTTTTTGAAAAAAAGAAAAAAAAAAAAAAACAGATACCAAAGTGCTCAAGCTTACACTGGAGAAATTCGTCCCTGGATCGTGGAGCCTGGCTACGAGGAGGAGGAGCTTGGCTTAGAGTCCTCTGAGCCTTATACGTGTCAATTTCATCACCTAGAGACACAACAGAAAATGATTATTATACCTCAGTATTGTATACCATCATTAAAGGTCTTTACAAGGAACAAAATAGATTTTAGGTGTCTACAATGTTTAATGAATAGACATGTATAAAGATTTTTATTTAGCAATTGATTATTGTTTTATATGTTTAAGTATATTCATTTTCATTTGAAATATTTATGTATTATTTTTAAATCTCTGACCTACATGAGATGTAATAAAGGGATAATAGGGAGGAGAATAAAGGGATCTCTAGGATTACTCAGTCCACACCCAGCAACATGAGGAACGGCTATTAGTTCACATTACTTACATAACCATTCACATGATTTTAGATCAAAAGCCAACCTGCTTGTTACTTAGCAGCAAAAAAAAAAAAAAAAAACCATATACACAACGTATTGAATATATATATACACATTTTTATATTAAAATGTAAAAAAATGATATTTATTTATTTATTATTATTATTTTTATTATCATTAATATTATTATTAATATTATTATTATTATTTTACTATTATTATTATTATTATTATTATTATTATTATTATTATTATTATTTAATTCTTTATTTTTTACATTTTAAATATTGCAGCAGTCAAATCTCTAAAGTATATGAATGTAGCTTACTCTTTATGGACTTCTTCCCCTTTTTGTCCTCTAGTTGACAGAAAGGCATCTTGTTCACTGGAAGACAATTTAAGGATTTAGGGTCATAATTAAAATCAGTAATATTCCACAAAATAAAAATAACATATTGAACGGAATTGTATGGGAATAATCGAATGAACAGAGATTGAATATTCAGAATATAAGTGATGTATTAGGGTGGATCTGTGGAGCTTCACTGCACCTTGGCACAGATTTTTTCCCCCATAATATGGGTTTTGATGATGATGGTGTTGAAGGGTCCCATCCACCACACAATATCGTTTCATACTCATAAAATCACTCCTGTACGCCTGGAGAAGAGGCAGGGCCTTTTTTAAGGGACCACAGAGGTCGGGCTAGCAATGTTTCAGCATAAGATGATGAAAAGGTGATCGCTTTGTACTGATGTGCAGTGAACTCACAGTGAACCAAAAAAATAAATACCTCCATAGCATAACAAAGCCATTGTTTTTTTTCCCTTTAATTTGTCACTTGTCTGTACAGTATGTTATATACAAAAAATTGTAAATTGTTACTCTCTACAGTGCTACAAGGCTTTATTTGTACATTTCATGTATGTTGGAACTCACCTGTAGTGGCCACCTTGACCAGCTCCTCATTGCCATACTCATTCAGGTGCTGTTTCAACTCCGAGACAGTCTTGGTAACCGAGTCGAATGAGAAGTACGGGTTGACGCTAACAGTGGGAAGCTCTTCAGCGTCTGTCTGGGCTATCAGCATGTGGTAACTCTTCAAAAGAAAAGATCAAAGATACAATGAAGAATATTTATTTATAAAGGATAAATAAAATATTCATGTGGTTTAGGTATCTGTTTCATAAAGAAGCAGGAGCCAATCTAAACCAATCATGAACCTGGGATCCAGTTGTTGTTGTTGTTTTTTTTTTTAACAGAATCAAGCTAAAGCATCTAATCACTTTTACATTGCATGAATTCGGGACTTTCTTTGTACCTGGATGAAGTGGATATGGTCCTCTGTGCGGGACAGCTGCGTGAGCTCATTGTCTCTCCTCTTCAGGTCAGCGATCTCCTGCCCCAGACGATCCATGTGGCCCTCGGCCGTGTTGAGCGCCATTTTCTTATTGGACGTGATCAGCTTGGCCATTTCCTGTTGCATCCTTTCGATGGTGTGAAGCATGTCTCCGAATAGCTTCTCGCTCTCCTGCAGCGCCCGCTGAGCCGAGTTCTGGAGGGAAAATTTTATTTTGTCCCTTTAATGTGATAATTCTTATCTAAATTATTGTATTTATTTATTTATTTATTTATAAGCATTTCAATTCTTGAATCTTAAAGAAGACACTATAGTTTGTATAGCTATAGCAATAGCAAAGTCTGCCAAATGCCTAGATATAGATAGCAAATATCAGTAAATACAATGACATCCATTGTGGTTCAGTTTCCTGAAACACTAATGACTGAGCTAAATGACTTAAATGACCCATGATTACTGTTAGATGAGATGGCGGACAAAAAAAGCATTTCCCTCTTGCTCAAAGGTGCTGAAAGGCTTTTAGCATGTACTTACCTTTAATGCATCCACAGCTTGCTTTAACTCCTCCATCTGCTTCACCCTGTCGTGAATCCTCTCCTGGATTTCAGCCTGTGTGGCACCCAGACGTTGCTATAGTAACACATGCGGGAAAAAAAAAACATTAGGGATATGACATTTCAACCTTCTTTTGCATTACATTCTTTTTTATTTTACTCAACATTCAAAAGTTGGCACTAATGACAGGTTGATGTGTTTAGTTGGTAACTAAAGCGAGTAGATCCCTGTTTTGGTTAAAGAACAATGCAGGACTTTTTCCATTATAAACAGCAGAACAGTTGTTCCCACACCAGTAATACTGCACAGACAACTTTTTTAAAATTCTAATCTGGGTGGAGATCACTCCAACTTTGATATGTTTGTTTTAGGAGTTTGGCAAGGAGCAATAGACACTGTCCGTCCACATCCTCTTTGATAACACGTTGACATTAGGTCAGACTAATTTGTCCTAAATTCAACAAAGTTACTCCCTTAAATCAAACGAAAAGTTTTATGGAACCTTTAGGACCTTTTTACTGAACCACCAAAATATATATATATATTTTTTTGATGATGATTTGTGTCATTCTAATGAACATCAACGGTAAAACAGAAAAACAAACTTTTTGCTCTCACCTGCATCTCGCTTCGTTCCTGTTCGGCTGAGACCATATCATGACCCTTGTGCTCTTTCACGGTGCACAGCACACAAATACACATCTCGTCTGTGCGGCAATAAAGCTCCAGCCCTTTCTGGTGCTGTGGGCAGATCTGCCTATCCAGGTGTCCGATCTCATCCACCAACTTGTGCCTCTTGAAGGTTGCCGACTCATAATGAGGTTTCAGGTGCTTCTCGCAGTATGATGCCAGGCACATCAGGCACGACTTGACAGCTTTGAGCTTCTTCCCAATGCAGATGTCGCATGCCACATCCCTGGGGCCGGCGTAGTTGTAGTCCGGAGCTGGAGGAGCTGGAGGGGAGGATTCTGAAAGCCTCTGCGATGTTGAGTTGCGAGAGGACATCAGGCGGCGTGGGTTAGGCCTCTTGCTGTAGCTCACTCGACACTGCGGGCACGAGTATTGGCCGGAGGGGTCAGCGTGGTCCCAGTAGGTCTTAAGGCAGATGGCACAAAAAGGATGACCACAGGGAATGGACACAGGGTCCCTCAGGTCCTCTTTGCAGAGGTAGCAGAAGTCCTGGTCTTGCGACATGGAACAGGTTGTGATCTAAGTACAGGAGTGTGTCTGTGTGAAGGCTAAAGAAAAGTGAGAATGTGCCACTACAACTGTGTTATATACAGTCAACATTCAGGCACAGAGGGAGGACAAACTGGTTGAGCAGAAACTAGTTAAATGTGTTGGGAGTGGCTGGCGAGGAGTGAGAAGGAGAGAGAGCAGTAATGAATGAGAAGAATACTATGAAGGGGAGGAGAGAAGAATGAACGAAATGTATACTCTCAGAACACAGTTTTGCTCTGGCGAGTGATTTGTGTGTTTGTAATTGCAGTACATTTTTCAAATAAGTCCAAGGCTCTGAGTTTGCATAATGCACGTGACACCTTTATAAACAAGCTACACTACCAACAGTGAACGTTAGCTTACACACACACACACACAGTCATCATTTGACACTGGTACAGTTAAATATACACCACCTAAATGCACACTTCATTACTTTTGTTCATCTGAAAGTTAAAAAAAAAAAAAAAAAAAGAAGAAGAAGAAGAGGAATTTGGGTTTTAATATCATTTGTTTAACCCCTTAAATCCCAGGTCAGTATTCAGTTAATCATTTTAATATCAGTTATTCAGTAACTCCTATTAGTTATTCAGACACGCTAACAGGACAGGCATAATTATAAGAGTGAGAGTTCAATGGTCAATGGTTCTAGGTGCTTGAGGGGTTAAGTTATGCAGCAATATAAAACTTTTGCAGTCCTTGTTTTTTTGCCTAGTGTAAATTACAAATTTTACTGTTTCCCTTTGAACCATGTGTCATAAAACTTCCATAAGCATATTTATATTTGTGACAAATATATAGTGGAATATATATAGTGATATATCAATTGCAAATGACTTGTTTTTAGCTTCAGACCAAGGCTGCATCTCAATTCTTGTCTTACTTGATCTTAGTGCTGCATTCAACACTATAGATCATGATATTCTCATAGATCGCTTACAAAATCACATAGGTATTCAGGGACAGGCGTTAAAATGGTTTAGATCCTACCTGTCTGATCGATTCGATTTTGTAGATCTGAATGGAGAACAGTCTGGTGTAATGCCAGTGAAATATGGGGTGCCACAAGGGTCAGTTTTAGGACCTCTCAATATACATGCTTCCCTTGGATAACATCATTAGAAGACATGGGATTAGTTTCTATTGTTATGCTGATGATACCCAGTTATACATCTCCACAAAACCAGACAAAATACCCAAATTGTCTAGACTAACTGAGTGTATTCAAGATATAAAAGATTGGATGACCGATAATTTTCTTTTACTAAATTCAGATAAGACAGAGATATTACTTATTGGCCCAAAAACCAGTAGACACCAGCTCTCACAATTCAGCCTGCATTTAGAAGGATGTACTGTTACCACAAGCTCGACAGTGAAAGACCTGGGTGTAATATTAGACAGTAACTTATCCTTTGAAAATCATATCTCCAACATCACAAAAACAGCCTTTTTCCACCTTAGGTTCTCACTAGATCCAGAAAATATGATCATATAACCCCAATATTATCATCCCTGCACTGGCTACCTGTTCAGTTTAGAATTAATTACAAAATACTATTACTTACATACAAGGCTTTAAATGGTTTAGCTCCCACATACATAACCAGTCTTCTGATACGCTAAAATCCACCACGTTCCTTAAGATCAGAAAACTCTGGACTTCTGGTAGTTCCCAGAATATCAAAATCTACAAAAGGAGGTAGGGCATTTTCATATTTAGCTCCAAAGCTTTGGAATAGCCTTCCTGACAGTGTTCGGGGCTCAGACACAGTTTCCCAATTTAAAAGTAGACTCAAGACGCATCTCTTTAATCTGGCATATACATAATTAATTTCTTTACCTCATACTCCAGTACATCTATCCTGAATGGCAACCACGCTAATTCTTTTCACCTGCTCTTTATTTTTCCACCCATCCCGAGGCATCTGGAGATTGTGCCAGCTTCAGTAGACAGAGGCAAACCCTGCGAGGTTCCTGAGGCATCCAGAGAAGGACCTGCTCCAGCTGGATTTTTCTTCATGTTGGTTTGGATCTACACATGCTGCTCCTGAGCTCCCAGTGATCCAGACCCCCATCTGCCCTCTGCACCTGCTGACTCATCCCTGAGCTGAACTGGACTTTGTGTTAATTTAAAGAACTTCTGTTATATCAAACTTTCAGCTGCATAACACACATGATGTTATACAATTTTTGTTATCTGTCATCACCCAGATGAGGATGGGTTCCCTGTTGAGTCTGGTTCCTCTCAAGGTTTCTTCCTTTTGCCATCTCAGGGAGTTTTTCCTTGCCACTGTCGCCGTCACCCTTGGCTTGCTAATCAGGGACAATCTCATTATCTCGACACATTTTTCTTACACATATATACACTTCCATAAATTTTCTTTTCATTTTCTTTTCATTTCTGTGAAGCTGCTTTGAGACAATGACCATTGTTAAAAACGCTATAGAAATAAAATTGAATTGAATTGAATATCTAAGTCATGTTAATAGTACTGTAATTGTCATCATAGTGAGCATAATGAAATTTAAGTTTTGTTTATCGTTGGCTGAGGAGTTAGACAGCACTAAAATAATATTTTACAAATTAATTACACATTAGGATAGTGCAGATTATTCGCACCTGGGTTGATCCTAAGTGATGGAGTTTCACACTTTCACTCTTAATTGTCTGTAGGTGTGAATGAGTGTGTGAATGTGTGAATTTGTGTATAGTGCTCTGAACTAGACTGGCATCCCATCCAGGGTGCAGTCCCACTTTTTGTCCAGAGGTCCAAGGATAGACTGAGAATTACAGAATTTATTTATTCATTTATTTTTTTTAATTGTCGACCATTATTGAAGATACTTTAATTAAACCTGACAAGAAAAGAGTGAAAAAAAACTCACTCTAAGATGCAGCTCTAACAGCAATTATACAATCCTGTGTACTTATATGTGTGATTATCGACACATGAAAATGGCAATAAATTTTGCTGCTCATTACTATACACACATAATATTATATATATATATATATATATATATATATATATATATATATATATATATACACACACACACACACACACACACACACACACACACACACACACACACACACACACACACACACATATGTATATGTCTATACACATACAAGGCATATGGGGGCACTGCTTATTTTTACTTACTGTTAGGGCATGTAGATAGAGGCGGATGCAAGTGCAGATTATATTTTTACTTTCCAAAATCTTGAAAACCTAAACATGAACTATGATCTCATGGGAAAAATCATATACAGTCAAATAACAACGAACAATAATAAAAGACAAAAGCTAGTTAATAGATGCTGTACAAGATGTATTATAAATATTATTGCTCATTAGACACTGGCTTTAAAGTTATCAGAACAGTACGTTTTCTTGTAAAATGTAACAAGGTTGGAGACACTTCTAGAGTGATCTTAGACAATGCACATCAACATCTTGTTCTTTATTTTGAGCATGCTTATGTGGATCTCCCTCTTCAATTCAGAGCACCAGATTTTAAAAAAAAAAGAAAGAAAGAAAGAAAGAAAGAAAAAAAGAAAGATTAAATCAAATGACTGATTGAATGAATGCATTCATTTATTTAAAAAAAGGCCTGAAAAATAAATTTTGTAATTTTGTGGTCACTTTGATGCTGATAGACCCATCTATAGTCAAATCAACTTCTTGGTGGAAGCAACCAGGTTCCACTCATCCAGTGGAATTCTGAACCTCTTATCCTGTGTATGGTCATGCGTATGGCTTGAAGCCTATCTCAGGAAACTCTGGGCTCAAGCCTTGGGACACCCTAGATGGGTAGTGAACTTATCACAGTGCATGATCATCAGTATATACCATATACAGTATGTATAATGGCCAGACAAAGCCTTTATGATGTTTGAAAAAACAAGTCATATTAAAAATAAAATATATTAAAATAATTAAAATTAATAAGACATACAGTACAGACCAAAAGTTTGGACACACCTTCTCATTCAAAGAGTTTTCTTTATTGTGTTCTTTAGCCCAAACAAGTCTCTTCTGCTTGTTGCCTGTCCTTAGCAGTGGTTTCCTAGCAGATATTCTACCATGAAGGCCTGATTCACACAGTCTCCTCTTAACAGTTGTTCTAGAGATGTGTCTGCTGCTAGAACTCTGTGTGGCATTGACCTGCTCTCTGATCTGAGCTGCTGTTAACCTGCGATTTCTGAGGCTGGTGACTCGGATGAACTTATCCTCCGCAGCAGAGGTGACTCTTGGTCTTCCTTTCCTGGGGCGGTCCGCATGTGAGCCGGTTTCTTTGTAGCGCTTGATTGTTTTTGTGACTGCACTTGGGGACACTTTCAAAGTTTTCCCAATTTTTCGGACTGACTGACCTTCATTTCTTAAAGTAATGATGGCCGCTCGTTTTTCTTTACTTAGCTGCTTTTTTTCTTGCCATAACACAAATTCAACCTCTTTGAATGAGAAGGTGTGTCCAAACTTTTGGTCTGTGTATGCATACATGTTTGTGAAGTGCCATTTTCTTTAAGTAGATAAAATTAGATAAAATCCAACGGATTGGAATATCTGCTTAAATGCATGTAATAAAGCATACTAATGATGACACACTTCCCATGTGATTAAAATAGGACTTGAGTTACACTATGCCTAATTAGCATCATTGGCAGATTGCCCTCTTTTTTTTTTTCTCCAAAGAACATGATGTGTTGAGATTTTGGGAAAGGTATGAGCTCATCTCCTTGCTATTCTCAAGGGGCCCCTGTGCAAGCTTGATGTCTTAATCCTTGACATTACATATCGTTTGAGGCTTCTGTGATAGATGTGCACTTAGCATGCAGAAACGGTCTGACCTTTTAACAAATGCCCTCAAACCCTGAGAGTACAATCGAAAAAAAAAAAAAAAAAAAGAGGAAGAAGAACCTATCACATGGAATAAAACTCCATAGCAGCAAATAAAAGAGGACCAAACACATGATGTAGTAGAGTAGCAGAGGCTACAAATAATGTGAATAACATGGACGTAATAGCTTGAATGTTTAACATATATTGTTAATCGTTAACTAGACTGAGTGAAGTTTAACAGTGTAGATAACCTTTCCAGATGTGACTAGTGGAAATTACATTCCTCTCTCTCTCTCTCTCTTTCTCAAATGTCAATTTGGTGTTGACAGCAAATCTTTGGTACTGTTATGCATCTCTTCTCAACTAGTACTTTAAAGTTAACTCTCACCCAGAAGCCAAGATGGCCATCTGCTCTTGAGTTTCAGTGCAGGGCATAAAAAAGTGTTAGCAAGAATGTGTCCTAGTCTGATAAGTCAGATAGCAACGGGGCAGAGAAGAGCGGGCTAAAGAGGTAAAAGGTCCCGGCGTGGCATGTAGAAAGTGAGATGTCTGTTTGTAATTGAGCACCCAAACCTGCAGCACATCTGCACGGCACGTCATTCATTCCTACAGCGCAAAAACAGACGGGCAAGGCTAAGATGCAGGGATTAATGCTGAGTCATTTGTGCACTGCAGAACTCCACGATCTATAGTGTAGAGCTGAGAATGTAAAAGAGATATTTTTTTATGTCCGTCATAAAATACAGCAGGGATTTTAATAGCCCTGGTCCTGCTTACACAGGCTGTCTGATTTATTGCTGCCTACACCTTCATCTGAAACAGCAGCTGATAAAAAGCAGTCCCACTGTGATAAGACGCATTCATGTTTACTTGAGACACCACTGGCATCTGCAAAAAGAGACCCCAGATACAGTCATTCGTTCATATGCCAAGAATCACTCGATATGGCTAATTATATATCAGCATTCGTAGTAAGTGAAGTGTGACCAGAGTTTGTAAAATGCCCCCTCCCGTCTCTCCTGATTGCAGTGCAACTGGAGCTGCTTCTCGTTCAACTGTGACACCTTCAAACTACAGCAGACATGACTGCACCAAGACAACAGCCTAAAAGACCTCACCATTTATCTTTTATCTCGCAGGCTATGGACTGTATGGCTTGTAGTAGTGCCACATTGTTTTTTATATCTACATAGAGATACTTGACACAGTTTACTAGTTACTACAAAGGTAAAGGTAGTACAATAGTTTTTTCAAAACAGAGCAATAGTATTAAGTATGTGCTATACTAACCCATATTAAATACACACTGTTTCTGCTAGAATTGAAGGTTTTCATTTGGAGTGAAAGCAAAACTAGCCACGATTTAAAACCTCACTCACATTCATTAACTACTGCATTCTTCATTTATGATGCAACTTCTGTTTCGCACACCAGTGCGTATTTGGATAGAGGAAAAGAGGATATGATGTGTATTTTTTATGACAATAAAAAAAGCAAGATGTTTACAAATGAAACGGTGTTGGTGTTTTATACAATATGACAATGATTTCAAATATAAGACATAACAAATGAAAAAAGATCAAATTTGAACCCAGTTTAAAGAAGGTGGTGTTTGACATGTACTGTAACTGAGCTACACTGCCTGTCCAAAATATAAGTTACACACTCCTACTGTACCTTTCACTCATCGTCTATACTGCTTAATCCTGTATTCAGGGTCATGGGGGAGCCTGGAGCCTATTCCAGGACACACACATACACAAAATCACACACTCATTCACACACTACGGCCAATTTGAGAACGCCAATAAACCTAACCTACAGTACATGTCTTTGGACTGAGGGAGGAAACCGGAGTATCCGGAGGAAACCCACCAAGCACAAGGAGAACATGCAAACTCCATGCACACAGAGACGGGAATCAAACCTGGACCCTGGAGGTGCAAGACCAATAAACCACCGCACCTCCGGTGGAAGGTTCATATTTGAAAATTATTCCTCATGCTCACAGAAACACTCTTTCTGAGTGGTAGAATATGCCTGTGCCATCAGAATAAAAAAGACCCACTGATGGAATAACCTGGTCATTCAGGTCATCAGCTGGCTTCATTTTATTGCCACATTATTTTGCTGAGTCTAGACCTGACCAACTGAAGCAACCCCAGATCATAACACCACTTCTAGAGACTTGTACAGAGAGCACTATGCATGATGGGTGCATCACTTCATGTGTTTCTCTTCTTTTCCTAATGCACCCATCTCTCTGGAATAGGGTCAGTCTGGACTCATCAGACCACATGACCTTTTTGCATTTCTCCAAAGCTGTTTAGTCCCAGTCCTCTGCAATTTAGCAATCTAGCCTTCCAAGTTTTAATAATGCGGTGTGCAGTTCTTCACCCGATTCCAGTTAAAAGATAATATAATAACACATTAATGGCACAATATTAGTGTGCCATTATGGTATTAATAGTGACAAAGAACTGGACCTACTGTATGTACGGTATACTCAACATGTTTACAATTCTCAGATTTCATATAGCAATAAAAATTCCTACTTGCATATTCATCCTGAACAAAAGGTACAACAATTGCCCTGACATCATACATCATCAGTACAGGTATATACATTATTACTGAGTGTCGGGTAAATGGTTAACAATTAAAGTCAAGTTTAAAATAGCTTGCACATGAGTAATGATTGCTACATTTACAAGTTATATTTAGGTATTGCATATACTGTACATGTGTTTGAGTGGTTTAAAGAGGTGAGTGTACATGTACATGGTGCTTGGTGTATTGTTTAATTTTTAATATCAAATACTCCTGTTATCTTTAACATATATTACATATTTCTTATCTATGCCGATCACACCACTACACTGGCATCTTAGCGCTGTCAGGGTTATGCAATAGATTTTTTAAATAAAAGTCAACCACCTGTAGTCAACAGGTGATGGTGTTTATATGCTTTTTATTCCATGATCTGTTTGAGGATGCATCTGTCTTTCCATTACGTCAGAGAACACTTGAAGGAGTGCTCCATGAAATGCAGATTTCTGTATCAATTAAATTGGAGGGGTTTTTTCCCCCCGCTGCAGCTTCTTCTCAGTCTTTGCAACCTGTTCACTCTAGCTTGGCTTTTTTCCAAACATCTAGCAACACACACCCAGCATCTTGGCTAAGACTGACAAAGGTAACCATTGTTCAAGGGAAGCACTTGTAAATACCTCGTCTCCATGCGCTGATGAAACAAATGGACAGAGGCAAGCCCTTGACTTCTACATTATTAACATGTTATGCATGTCCACAATTTTTTTTTTTTTTTTTTTGCTTGGTCAGCCAGTGCTGGAGACACAAACATGGATGCGTCACTCGGACACGCTCCTGCAATCTGAGTATGAAATCATACACTCAAACAAAATCACACTCAGAGTTCTCTTAATTACTAACCGACTGTAACATGATCACTGAGATGCAATGTACACAAGGAAACACAAAGCTTCCTGGCTGAAATGTGCCTCGCAAGAGCAGAGCCGAGGCCCTTAATGTTTTGCAAACTTTCAGAGGTCACATAAGGGTTAAAAACATGCAAACTACTGGTATCTTAATTGCCATAGCACGGGTTTGTTATATTGACTGCTTTGCATAAGGCTGTATTTTTCCTCTTATATATATATATATATATATATATATATATATATATTTATATTTATATATATATATCACCAAGCCTACTACTGCTTCCAAAATTAAAGACATTAGTGTGCACATCGCAGGGCAGAAATAAGGGCCTCCACCCAGAGAAGGCTTCACCTAGCTCTGTGTTAGTTATTTAGTGTTCACACAGAGACAATCGCAGGAAAGGCCGTGTACGACAGCCTTTCCTGGAGTCTGATCAACTCTGGAGAAAAAAAAAAAAAGAGGAAGGAAAGAGAAACTGGCTTATCAGAAAGTATACCAAATAAGGAATGAGGCGAAACCATCTACAGAGTGATGTCAGATAGGCATGGGAGGTGGGGCTGATGAAACCGGTCTTGTCCAGCCAGTCAAAGTTTAACAAGTGTCACCGTCTCTGACACTACATGCGCACCTGGAATCTGGACCAAACCAGTTTGAAAAATGCAGCTCAATAACAGTACATTTTGAATGGACACTTTCTGAATCCTGTTCCTGAACCTCAAAAAGTACAGTAGCTCACCCTAAAGTTGAACTTTATATATACAATATTCAAAAGACACATTTTGTATACTGAAGTGCAGGTTACAGCACAAAAAAAAAAAAAAAAAAGTGCACCCAAGCCCTGCCCCTCTCCAACGACAACACGCTTGCTGTGGCTATGCAAATGAGAGGTGAACCATTGAAACTACTGGGCTCGGGCATGTTACACAGCACTGAAAGATTACACAGGCAGACAGAGTGGTATCAATTGTCCTCTTAAAAGGAAGTGTCAGGTGGAGGGAGCTTGAAAGCTTGTACAGCAGGGCGAGGGCGACATCTATGAGCCCGAAACTAACCTGTAAAGAAGCAGTCAATCAAAATTTATCTGCAGCAAAATTGCAGCACGATCATGACAAGGATCATGTGCCCTATGCGGACGTGCCTGGGATTGACAAACACGACTGGAATGCGTGTCCATGACATGCAAGGAATGTACTGTACTCTAAGATGCTGCAATCTGACTTTCATATCTCCAATTTTTCCTTCATCATTATGAGTTATAGTTTTTCACAAGATGTGTTGTTACTCCAAATGCCATTAATTAACCATAATGTCTTTTCCCTATTTAAAACTGCAGACTGAATTACACTGTGTTACATATCTAAGAGGACTAGCATTTTATAATTACACATTTAATCCTGTATGTCATTGTATCTGATATAAGCATGTATTACACTTATACATCTGGATGAAAATGTGATTTATACAATTTAAATACTTATTTAACATATTTAAATGAACAAGTAGTGTATGCCTCCCAAAATGGTAACGCATTGTTTTTATTAAATTAAAATGACCATATTATAGGGGTTTGAAAATGTAGGTTGGGTTTTTAGTCGCTGAATGATTCCACCCTTTGGAATCAGTGTCACAGGTCCTGAAACCATGGGAGCGGAGCTGTACGCCTCTGTGACAAAAAAAAAAAAAAAAGTTAGACTAACAGACAGAAACTATTTAATGAGATATAAACACACCCGTACAGCAACTACACAGTGAGACTAGTCCGACCAGATTTACTCTGACGTATGACTCAATGTATAACACAGTATTATAACATTACTTCATTGACCGGTTTTCACTACTGTTGAAAATGACTTAACGTGCAAACACACCCCAATTATTTGTAACGAATCGAATTATTTAACAATAATGTCGTTTATTTCGACGTTTATGCTCTGATAACGTTTGCTCTATAGGTGTTTTAAAAAGCAATAGGATTTGTGCAAAAATGTATTCATGGTGTATGTATACATTCAAATAATCGCTCTCAATTCTACATAAAGAGGAAAAGCGCCAACCTACTCTAGTGCATGTTTCTGTCTTTACGAACCAGCTCTCAGTTTCATCCTGGGACACTCTGGACTACAATTCACTCATTCTCAATAGCCCTGCCCTATTTTTCCCTTACTCCACCCTCCACCCTCTCATGCTCTGTCTCTCTTAAGGCTCTGGCACTCCTAACTTGAATTGCTTCCCTAAGGTAGGCAGTGCTCTTTCACGCTCTCTTTCCTGCTGTCTATTTCTTCATAAGAAGGGGAGGGCTTTACCTGCTTTCAATCAATAACCATCGGAATTCACCAGAACAAGTTGGTTGAGTGTGCAGCCTGCTTTACAGCCCCACCGATTGCAAGGTTCGAGACTTCTGGCTTCTTCTCTTTTGCTGCGTGCTCTCTCTGTCTTTCCTGCTCTTGTGTTCACAGACACTCCTTGTTAACTTAAGCAGGTGTTTGGACGCATCTCGTCTGTGTGTACGTATCTGTGCATGTGTGAAGTGACCATGGCTGAGCCGGTGTCCCCAGATTACTTCAGTTGCCACCTGTGCGCGAGTCTCCTGAGAGACCCAGTGGCTATCCCCTGTGGCCACAGCTTCTGTATGGACTGCATTAGTGGCTACTGGAATGAGGCTGACTACACTGGGATTTACATCTGTCCTCAGTGCAGGATCACGTTCACCCAGAGACCTGTGCTCAGACCCAATGCAACCCTCTCGAAAGTGGCTGAGAAGATCAAGAAGACTGGTCTGAACCTCAACATGATGCCTCCAACCAATGGGAGTTTTGCTGGACCGACAGACGTGGCTTGTGACTTCTGCTCGGGAAAGAAACTCAAAGCCGTCAAGTCCTGCCTCAACTGCTTGGCCTCGTACTGTGAGAAACACCTGCAGCCCCACTACGAGTCAGCTACTTTCAAGAGACACAAACTCGTGGATGAGCTTGGGAACCTGGACAGGAAGATCTGCCCGCAGCACCAGAAGAGTTTGGAGCTCTTTTGCCGTACCGATCAGATGTGTATCTGTGCTATCTGCACCGTCAGCGAGCACAAGGGTCATGATATTGTGTCAGCAGAGGCAGAGAGAAGTGAGAAGCAGGTAAGCATATATACTGTATATTTTTTAAAACAGAAAACCATTAAACTATACTTTCATTAGTGGCCATTCATTTTAATTACCTGGGTTTATCTCAAATCTTGTATTTGACTTTCAGTCAAATTAGTTCTGTGCTATCTAAAAAAAGCTATCCATGAACATTTAGTGACAATTTAAGAAAAGGTGTTATTGGTAAACTAACTAGTAGATCTATCTATCCAAAAAAAATCAAATGTTATGGACAAATGAAAGAATCACACCCTGGCAGTCAACCCAAAAATGGGAGTGTTTCTATAGCAAATTAGCCAAAGGTGACCAAAAGCATGTTTTGATTGGGCTTTTCTCTGGAAACAGCTCACATTTGTTTTAACAAATAATTTTTTTTTAATGTTCTTGGAGCTAAGAGAAAAAGGGTGGGAAAGGGTTTGTCCAGAACATGTGGTGTAGGGACAGGCAAAATCCCAGAGATAAAGGTATGTGAGTGTGAGGAGATCAGGCCAAAGCTCACTGACCCAACCCCTCCACCCCCAGCCTCCTACATTATCAGTAAAAGGAATTGAGAGACAAACCTCCTGCTAAACCACTAAAGACATCACTGAGTCAGTAAGTGGACACGTACGATTGGGAGAATGTGCAGATGTCTACCTCCCTCTGAGCCCCCTTTGGAATTTCATCGCTTTTAAATGACTAAAGTCGTCCAGCACCCTTACGGCATTGTTTCTGGTTTGGTTGCAATAGCCAGTACCTGCGGGCAAGTGGAAAGACGAGATTAAAAACTATAAATAGCCGTCCTTCAAATGCTTTCCCCTTTCCTGGAAATACGGGACAACTGACGGCAGGGATTTTTCAGATAAAAGCTGACAGTATTTGATATGTTTTTGCTTGTCTCCATACGAACATTATCAAAGCTTGGCAATAAGTCCAGCGCTGTTCTCATAAACCCTGTGATCCGCTGCCAGAGCGGGGAACCAGCAGGTACTAACTCAGAACGGTTTGTTTACTCTGTGGAAACCAGAAGGACCTTATCGCAGATTTAAGACCCCCCTCTCTTTTTCATCAGCCTCTCAGGCTCTCACACAAACAGAGACACACACCACACACTCCCTTTATTCACCCCCTTCCCAGATTCCCCACATTCCATCAAGCTTATCTTGAAGAATGGTCCTGTGGGCTCACTGAAATGGCGCGCCAAAGCCCCCTCTTCATTCTCCAAGGGGCCAGGGCATGTGCACCTTGAAACGCTTCTACATGAGGCGGGAGCGGCTAGTTTCACATTCCTGGCGTGGCTGGCATTCCCGCGCTCCCTTTTTCTTTCCTCTGTCTCCTGAGGCAGAGGTGCAGATAAGAACAATTACTAATGAGCCACAATGACACACTGTGTGAAGATTTCCACCTTGCCGAATGCAGAAAGTGAATGAACAGTTTCTTTTCATTGGTTATTTATTAGTTGATTGGTACACATTATAAGTCTGAGGTTTAAATGCATGTATGTGCTATCAAAAAGTTTTATCTTAGATTTAAATAACTTTTAAGAAAACCATTAAAACCCACTAAGTAGAATCGTATAGAATGGTTTCCTTTTCCCAAGTACAATTGTATTCTTTTATGTGACTTTTTTTTTAATATATAATAACCTCTTTTTTTTTTCCTTTTTTTTTTTTTTTTGGTCTGACAGAAACTTCTTGGAGTGTCCCAAGCTGAGATCAAACAAAAATGTCAGCAGAGAACCAAAGAGCTGGAGGAACTGAAGACGGCTGTTGACTCGCTGAAGGTAGGTCACTGTTTCAGTGCATTCCTCGAGAATAGCCCCTGTTTTCCCAATCAAAAGCAACCTGTAACATAATCAGAGGAGCCCAAAAAGCTGAAAGCCATATTATGTGGCAGTGACCCAGGAGTAGAACCCTTATCTATTTTGTAACTCTATAACGACCTCATGCACGGGAACACAAATAAACCTTGAGGCCTGGGTGTATTTGTCCTTTATTTGTCTGATAAAGTGGAAACCAGATGTTAATACATGTGTGTACCTTTTGTCCTGATACTGTATGTAAGGTCATGGAAGTTAAAACAAAGAAAACTCAATGAAAGTTTTTGTACAGCCTGGAACAAAGTGACGTTGGATGTGTTTGCTAAACTCGTGTTTTGTATATGTTTCAGAGCTCGGCTCAAAGAGCCATGGCAGAGAGCAAGAAGATGTTCGATGAGATGATCAGTGCCATCGAGAGGATGAGGTCGGAGGTCACCAAGCTGATCAATATCAACGAGAAAGCTGCATTCGGCCAGGCTGAAGGACTGATGGAGCGCTTGGAACAAGAGATTGATGAACTGAAGAAGAAGGAGACTGGCTTAAAGCAGCTCTACAGTACAGAGGACCACATCCATTTCTTACAGGTACAGTAAACAGAGAAAAAAAATCAGTGGTTGGAGTCTTTTGAGCGTGCCTCAGTGATTTCAGAACTTAGCTCAGGCTAGCTGCTTTGACACACAAAATTCAAACAAATACATCCCCACCCTTCAGAAACCGCCTCCACTGCTGGTTTAGGGTGGAATACTGCAATGCTAGTCCAAACAGGAAGCTGTCTGAATTGAACGCGAGTATGGCCACCCTTGAAACAACATCATCTCCTAATTGCCAACTGCTTTTGTAAAAATTAAAATAAAAAAAACACACAGTAATTTCAATGAAGCATTCAGACCAAAGTTTTTAAGCAGATTGTTCCTTAAAAAGTGAGGACTTTGTAAAAATCTAACAAAAATGCATTACTCCAAGGGAAAACCAAAAATATATGTCAACACAGAACATGTACCCAGTCATATCACTTATTTTCCTCGTCTTCTTCTTTACAGAATTTTAACTATCTCTGCACACCAACCGATGATGGCTTCATTCCAAAAGTGTCTTTAAACCCAGACTTTTCATTCAGCGCCGCGAGGAAAGCTGTCGCAGAGATCAAGGAAAAACTTGAAGAACTGGGCAGAGAGGAACTGCTGAAGGTCTCAAAATCAGGTACTAAAAAAAAAAAATCATTAAAAAAGCACATTAGTTCACATTCTATAACCATTACCACTGCTGGATCTGTCGTACATTTCCATTGCCTTCTATGCGGGAAATAGTTTGTATTTCCTATATACACCAACACCTAGTGTGAGGGGTTTGTGAATCCAGCTCCACATTGCACATGACCATGACCTGCCACAAACTCAATAAAGTAGAGTCATGTGACTGAGCTGAAAAAGTCAATAGTACTTTGAATCGTGACTAAAGTGTAGTACACAAAAGGAACAGCTCTGATTGGGTGATTAACATCCTTTTGTGTGCCCAGGATGTGTTATGTAATGACACAGGGCTGCTGATTAGTCAGCTTTGTGAGCAGAGCTTCTTAATGAAGTTGATGTTTAACAAACAAATGGGTTGCTCTTGATGTGTACTTTCCTGGTGCCTTGCAGTGAATGAAGTACCTGTTTACACACTGGAGAACCGCAGTGTCCGAGAGAAAAGCAGCCGAGGTAAGGCATAAGAAAAACCTCAAATTCAAAGAAATTGCAGTAATCAAAAAGCTACATCAACATCAATTAAACATAATTATGCTCTTTTTTTCTGTATCTAGTCAAAGAGATCCAAACTGTGGACAGCGCTCCTCCTCCTTCACAGCCAAGGAGCCGGTCTGAGTTCTTAAAATGTAAGTAGCATATCTAATCATTCAGCTTGAATTATGTAGCTCTTATGCATCATGTTCTTGCTCAGAGAATAGTACTCTCAGTCCTATGTGGTATAGATACCAACGTTATCTGACTTACTGGAAGTAATCAATCAAACAACCTTCTCCTTGCTTGTAGACTTCTGTCAGCTCCGTCTGGATGCCAACACAGCCTATAAAGAACTCTATCTGTCAGAAGGCAACAAGAAAGTGACTCGAACCCGCAACCTGCAGCCCTACTCTGATACTCCAGAGCGGTTTGACACCTTCGCTCAGGTGCTATGCCGCGAGGCTCTATCTGGTGGCCGCTTCTACTGGGAGATCGAGTGGAACGGCGAATTCTCCGTTGGAGTGGCCTACCGGGGCATAAGCCGCAAAGGCAAGGGTCCCCTTTGCCTGCTAGGGTACAACGATAAATCCTGGAGTCTCCTCTGCTCTGACACGGGCTATTCTGCCTGGCATAACCGGGTGGACAAACCCATCAGCGCACCACATTCTCCAAGGATAGGCGTCTACCTCGACCACAGCGCAGGGGTACTGGCCTTCTACAGCATCGGAGAGACCATGACTTGCCTTCATCGCTTCGAGACCAACTTTGCCGAACCTCTCTATCCTGGGTTTGGCGTTGGAACATCGGTTAAAATCTGCCAGTTAAAATGAAGAATTTGATGACTTATTTTTATTTTTTTAAGAGAATACATTTTTTTTTACACCATTGTGTTTTTATATTTTTTCAGTTATCACTAAAACCACTGCATTTTACTTTTAAAAAAATGACAGAAAGGAAAAAAGAAATTGATTTGCAAATTGCAGCATTTCATTTATACCTATCCCCCAAAATAACAAAAAAATATTTTTGTATTTTTTAATTATCATGTTAAATACTAAGCCGTATATTTATCCAAGCACCAACTGCCATTGTTCATTTTGTGATAAAAGCTTTTTTTTAATTAAAAATGACTTCTTGATTTTCCGATTAATTTTTTAACAGACAAATGTGTGTTTGTATCTTATATCCAAGTGCCACTATTAAAGTGATGTTCTATAACAACCTCAAGTTTTTTTTTCACTGGAACGTTTAATCTAATACTACCATGGCTAGCAGCAATTTCAGAGTTTTCAGAGTATGTACAATTACATAAAAACCTAGATGTCTTCCCTTTCTATACAGCAAAATCTTTTTAAACTAAGGCAGTACACAGAAATCCTCTTGATCTGGCTCGTTGCCACTGGCTGTTCTTGCATTCACAGCTGCACTGGTGAACTTTAGGAAGGAAACATGCTCCCAACCCCTTCCTTTAGTGTTTCAGAAAATCTGTACCAGGATGACAAACCTCTCAAGTTAAAAAAAAAAAAAAAAAGTTTTCTGGATAATTACTGCAGCTGCAGTCTTTCTCAGTAACTTGGTGTTTGCAGGGTTTGCACATGTTTATAGTAGATCCTACAGTTTAAATACAGTTCAAGTAAAATCAAGTAAAAAAAAAAAGTTAAATACAGAAATATCTGTGTGGATAGGAATATGAGAAGCGATCAGATATGGCACAACATGCACAACTCTGTTTAAACTGGCTGTTCAGGTTCTCACCTGGATTTAATGTTCTGTCTCTTCTAAATTTTTAGCAGCGGGATTGTTGGAACAAAATATGAGAAAGAAATGCCATAAAAGGGGAAATTCCTGGCAAAATGAAGAGGTGGTTATACAGGATAAGCATAAATTCTTTCCTTGATTTACTACATATATGTTTATACTACGTACATTTCATATGGTTTATTGCTGTACACAAAAAATATATATTAATTGATCCTGTAGTTCAAAACAATCATGAATGTACGAAAAAGCTTGCTGTTACGCCCTCTTTTGGTGAGCAGAAATAGGGACATACACTCAAATAGCACTTTAATAGCAATACTAATACTGGGTAGGTTGGACCTCCCTTTGCTGTCAAAACAGCCTTAGAGGCATGGGTTCCCTCAACATCTTTCTTTGAGATTGTTGTCTGTGCTGGCATGATTGCCGTGTCCTAAATCAAGATGAGCAGCAAAGATCTTATAGCATGAGGCTGTCTGACGGGCAAGGAGAAAAAATATAAAGGGCACCTGGTACATGTAATAAGCCCACATGATTAGAAAACAAGGATGCACATTTTAGTCTATATACATTGCTATGTGACCTGCTTAACAAACTCTGTATTAGAATAACTTAAAACTAAACTCATCTCATTCTTGATCAGAATAAAGTGTGTTGAGCACACCAGCACCAGGTGACAGGATCCGTTGTTTCTATAGCAGTGGACACCCAACCCTCCACCTTTAACATCTGGGCTTTGAGACTGGTAGTAGTGGAGTGTCTTCTGTATGGGCACAGGATTAAGGACCTTGCCCAAGGCTCCAACAGTGGCAAGCCAGTGGAAGCAAGGCTCAAACTGACTTCTCAAAGTGATTCTTCAAATTGAATAAATATTTAAAATGTAGATATGTCATTTCAAGGTAGTAAGTTATATGACCTACACAGTACCCACAGCACGTACCTCTGACTTCCTGATGTTTAATGCTGACTCTTCCACAATCTCTGCATTATCATTCAAGTCCTCACTATTACTGATATTTCACTGCCTGGCTAAAAAAAAAAATCACAGTTTAAATAAAAAAACGCAAATGCCTTCAAAATGATAATTACTGCAGTGTTTAATATGTTTCAGCGGGTAATAATTATTTTATTCTTTAATTCTCTTCAACTGGTACAGTGAGTAGCTTCTCATTTCTAAGAAAAGCGTGTCAGAAGATGTAGCCTGTGGTCATGAAAAAGCTCTTACTCTGTTTCAGAAGGGCCAAAAATTTTTTTGACATGAAGCAAAGAGAACAACTAAGGAGATAGCTGAAATTTCTGGAATTGGGTTAATGCAATTCATTTCAATGATTATATATTACCTTCGATATAAATTTTTAACAATGTACATTTTCACAACACAGCTCAACAGAAACAAATGTTCTGGATAGTCATTTAATCACTTCATAGATTTAAACTTTATAGACTTAGCTTATTTTTATTACATCCCATCAGACCTCACTTTAAAGTGAAAAAAAATATATGATTTATAGTTGTATAAATATCCTTCTAAAATTATCCAAATATCTCCAAACATCACATGTGCCATAAGTCAGAGTAAAGAAGAAAATCTGATAAGAAAAGTATTTCAGAACATCAAACAGCAAACTTTGTGGTGGATGGGTTACAAACCCATGGTTCCACTTCAGTCAGGCAAGAAAAATACTGAGTCTATCATGGGCACAGACTCACCTAAACTGAAAAAGACTAGGTTTTTCTTCTAACCTTCGGGCTGTTCAGTTTGCGTTAAGATTCTTGTTCTTGGCTGTAAGGAGTGGAACCCAGTTTGAGCTTCTGCTCTTGTAGCACGATCACCACAAGGGTCGATGTTTTGTAGAACGAGATGCTGAAATGCTTTTCTGCTCACCACAGTTGAAAAGAGTGATTATATAAGTGACAGATTTCCTGGCAGTTCAAACCCATCCGGCCATTTGTTGTTGTTGTTGTTGTTGTTGTTGTTGTGTCAACAACAACAACAACAACAACAACAACACACTCCTTAGTGTGAAGTCTAGAGAAAAAAAAACTGTTTTTATATTTATCAATGTTTCACTATGACAGGGTGGACATACACATTATTTTTTACCTCCAATGAAGAAAGACATGTACGGAGTTTGGCAGACACCTTTTGGACCATAGTCCAATACCTTAACCACTAAGCTAGTACTAGTACGGTAGTGATGTCATTACCCAGTTTCTCACAGGGGCAGTAACCTCAAAATTACAGGGTGAAGTTAGCAGGGCAGCATGCCAGACATTACAAAATCACACACATCCAGTCAAATAAAGGGAGAGAAAGAGATTTAATTTTTTATTGTACAGAGATGTGTCTAAATGTTTCGTTCAAAAGTTCAAAATAAGTTCATTATTTTGCTGTATACAGCATTCATGATAAGGCAAGGCAAGGCATGGCAAGTTTCTTTGTATTCATTCATTTCATACACAATGGTAATTCAAAGTGCTTCACATAAAAGAGAAGAAAATAATGATAAAATGAAATGGAAAATAATGGCAATAAAACTTACATTTTTTAATAATAATAACTTTTAAAACTAATTAAAATTTGATTTAAAATCCAAATAAAACAGTTAAAAATATTAGATAAGTTTTATGTTTATAAACATAAAATAATGCAGTCAGTTAGGACGTAACACAGTGCTCAATCAATAAATGCACAGCTAAACAGATGAGTTTTAAGTTTAGATTTAAATGTGTCTAGTGTTTTTGAACATCTGATCTCTTCTGGAAGCTGGTTCCAACTGCGGGCAGCATAATAACTAAAAGCGGACTCCCCTTCTTTTGTGTGAACCCTTGGTATTTCTAACTGACTCGATCCTAATGATCTGAGTGGTCTGTTAGGTTCATATTCAGTGAGCATATCTGCAATGTATTTAGGTCCTAGGCCATTGAGTGATTTATAAACGAGTAAAAGTACTTTAAAATCTATCCTGAATGTTACAGGAAGCCAGTGTAAGGACCTGAGGACGGGTGTGATGTGCTCAGATTTTCTGGTTCTAGTCAGAATTCCGGCAGCAGCGTTCTGGATGAGCTGTAGCTGTCTAATGGTCTTCTTGGGAAGGCCAGTGAGGAGACCATTACAATAATCCACCCTCCTGGTGATAAAGGCATGGACAAGTTTCTCCAAGTCGTGATTGGAGACAAAACGTCTAATTCTTGCAATGTTTTTGAGATGACAGTATGCTCATTTGGTTACTGCTTTGACATGACTACTGAAACTAAGGTCTGTCTCCAGAATCACCCCAAGATTCTTAACTTGATTTTTAGTTGTTTGACCCCTAGAGTGAAGGTATGCATTCACCTTCAGAGCTTCAGCTTTGTTTCCAAATGCAATTACTTCAGTTTTCTCCTTGTTTAACTGAAGAAAATGTTGGCACATCCAACTATTAATTTCATCAATGCATTGGCAGAGGGAGTCTACGGGGCTATAATCATTTGGAGATAAGGGTATGTAAAGCTGGGTATCATCAGAATAGCTGTGATAGGCAATAGGCATTTACAAGCTAAACATAACTGGGTGATTCGCATGTGGACACCAAACGCACTTTATAGTGTTTTTAAAGCCCTATCATAAAATATATTTTTGTTTTTGTGGGGAGATATTAAGCTAAGATTTAAAATCAGTTAGAGGAAACCAATTTAATGGTTAAAGCGGCGAACAGTGTATTAGCAATAGTGTCTATCCGCGAATCTGCGAGTGCGAAATAAAAGACTTCACGGCATACGGTCTGCATCGTCATGACAACAAGGTGTTTATATCAGATCTTCGTGCGTTTCTGTTTCTGATACCAGTGTGTCAATTCAACTGTTACATTGCATAATACAATAATGTACGTTTAATAATAAGACCATTCTGTTTTATTTATTTCAGTAAACTCTTGTGACACTTAAAGAAGTTTGGTAGTAATTTAGCCTGTTGGCTTGAAATCAGTTTGTCCCCTAGCTTAGCTTAGCCTAGCGTGTTATAATCCTAGTTTCAGAAAATGTTAAAAGGTAAAAATTTAAAAGTCAAAATTCTTTTAATTGGACCAAGTGAGGTGAGTATGGATTTGGTTATCATATCGTTCGAAGTGATGTTTAAAATACATACTGGCGTTAATATTAATATTGTTCACAGTCTGGGAAGACAGTTCTGGCAAATTTTCTTTCTGACACTATGGAGACTATAGGAAGTGATTACAGACCTACACAGGGAGTAAGGTCAGTACACCTTACACAGGGTTAATAGCAATACGAGGAAATCGTTTATGCTTTCCTTACCAAAGTTTTCTGGCATGGTGTTTGCAAGGATATTGGAGTTTGAATCTCAGAATCTGAGAAGTGCCACCAAAGACAGTGTCTGTGAAGTGGAGCTGTGGGATTGTGCTGGAGATTTCAAGTGAGTGCCCAGTCATTCATCCTCAAACGATTCAAAGGCCTAGAGGTAAAAGCTTCTTGCAGGAGATTACAGTGTAATACATGACTACATTAATATCAGTGCTGTAACTTCCTGTCTGTGCCAAAAGAAAACTACTTCTGATTGTGCAGAATCATCCCATGCTACACTAATCCATTTTCACTAGTGCTTGGATACCATCAAGGTAGAAAGTTTCGTACGTTGGAAACATGATCAGGGAGCAAGGAGCAACAACAGCGTCTTTGGTAAGCAAACCAGGCCATTTTTTTCCAGTAAAGAATAAAGCCATCAAAAGAGTTCTTATAAGGCCAGATTTTCATCAGTGATGGTGTCAAGCAGACAGTCTGATCATGGCTTTGGAGTACTGAGAAATCTTTCTATGGGGATGGTATCCAAGCACTAGTGAAACGCTGGGATAAGTGCACTAGTGTAGCAGAGGGTTATGTACAGAAATAACGGTTGTTTTTACTCTCATAACTGTGTTCGGTTATTCTATGCAGTCAATCGTCCCGGTTTGACTTGAACACCCTTTATATAATATTGCATGCTTTATGATCAGTGTGAGGTAACCATCCATTTTTAATAATTTACTAATATCACAATTGTGTTTATCAGACCAATATTCAACACAAGTTTGATCATGACATCCTCTCTTCTTATACAAAGAAAGTTTGCATTACAATTTGGGGATTTGTGCTCATCCAGCAACAACTGGAGTGAGACACTGATGTCCTGTCATGAGGCTTAAGGTGTAGTTGGTGTTTACTTCCTCCCAAAAGGGTTCACTGTTGACGGTTGAAGTCAGGGCTTTGCGCATTATTTGTCCTCGGTTTTAGCAAACCATTTCATTCAGAAGGGAATTTTTATGCTGGAACAAGATTAGAGCACTTGAAATTGAAAGAAATTGAAAGAAATTGAAATGGTACAACATACAAAGACTATCAATTAATCACAAAAGAAAAATCAAAATATGGACCAGTGGAATTATTTAATCGCAAAATGCTGCAATTTATTATGCATAATCAATAATTTATAGAGTTTATTAAAAAAAAAAAGGCAGACATCCTCTTAATAATTTGTGGCATTATTTGCTGTTAACCAAGACAAAAAAATAATTGTTTGAATGCAAAAGGGTTAATTAGCTACTTATCACAGTTTACTTTGCAATATGAGTCAAAGTAACCACAATGGGATATTCTGATCAAATCATGCATCCCTAATGTACAGTTACAAGCTGTTTAACTTTGTGGCAGTAGTCAGGTGTATATCGAGTGTATTGTCAAGAACCGAAAGTTGTTCTAGTGTACAACATTTGACATGGGCTGTAACAATTGTATAAACCATGACTGGTTGCTTAAAATTCACTCATACATTAAGTACACAGACAGATTAATTTTTCCTGTGGTACAATTCTGAAGTTTTACATTTTTACATAAAATCTCTCTCTGTGACTGAGATAACCATGAAATTGCCCTTTGATAAGTATATATGTTACTATCATTAGTCAAGTGAAGATGGATACTGTAGCACAGTTCTCATTTATTTATCATACATACAGGATTCATGTGGATTTAATCAATATGGGCAGTGGTGGCTTAAATGAATAAGGCACTGGATTACTAGATTACAGGAAGGTCACCACCCAGCCACACTTGAGCAAGGTCCTTTAACCCTATCTGCTCCAGGGTTTGACCCTGCGGTCGGACACCAGCTTTCTAACTGGGGGAAAAAAATCTTAACTTGTGTGTATGTTTGGCTTTGATCTGTATGTAATCACTTCCTCATTATAGGTTTGAAGCTTGCTGGCCAGCTTTTTTGAAAGACTCCAATGGAGTGGTCATTGTATTTAACCCTGACATTCCAAGTCACCTTAAAGAAATAGAGACTTGGCACTCGACATTCATCTCCTCTCAAAGCTTACAGGTAGGACAGTGTCTGCTCATAGCACACCACAAGCCTGGGACTGGAGCGGATACATCACGCCCTCAGTTAGGTAAGGCTGAAAAGTATGCAGACTGTAAATTATTCCACACAGTTTGATATTTATTGGCCGGTCATAATTAAACTTTGTGTACCTTTATGTACTCATCCAGACAAGTCTTAGAAAATCTGTACATTGTCTATTGTTTTTTTGTTCCTCTCTGCAGCACCTCAGTTCAACAAGCTTACTTTTATTCATTCAAACCTAGAGGAGGACCCTGAAGCAGTGCGTCAGGAGTTCCACACGTATCTAGGAAACGTTGTGCAAAGAGTGTCCGAAAGTCGGGAGCGTGAGGAGATGTCCATTATAGCATAACCATCACATTTTAGATATTCAGACTGAATTGGACCTCAGACAAATTTTTTCACTGTGCAATTATTTAACAAATTTTTGTATTTGCCTAATACCAAGACCCATATTGATCAGATATGTTTTTACACAATAACACACAAAAGAAGGGGTACTTTTTGAACATGACTGTATGCCTGTATAATAGCCTGTATGCTTGCCTAAATAAAAATGTATATTATGAAAACTGAGACATAAATTTTTTTTGAACAATACATATTTATTTAGTTCCTGGATTCCAAGAAGTTCAAATTGGAAACAAAGAGCTCAGACAGAATGAAAACAAGCAACAAGGACAGTCCACATTTACACATTATATCCCACAATGCCTCCTTTTCCAATGATCTCGCCGATGTAGAACCACATCAGAACTTCTGTGGCGACCAGACCGTTCCTTAGAGCATCCTGTTGAAACAAGGTAGATTGTTAACCTCGTGGCTAAAATACCTTTAAATCGCTACTGAGCTCCTGTTTCCACAGTAACTTGCATATTTGTATATATATACACACACACACACACACACACACACACACACACACACACACACATATATATATACACACATATATAATAATCAAAATATATCATATTTACACCCACCTCAAAAAAGTGAATACACCCCTCTAATTTTAGCAAACATTTTAGTACATCTTCTCAAAGAGTAGTCAATGGGCAGCTTGTATAGATTTACTGTCCTCTGAAAATAGCTGGCAACAAAAGTGAGTACAACCTTTTCATGGTTAAAGAAGCTATACATCTTTAACCATGAAATGTCATTCATCATGTTCATATATTTGTCAGTGGCCAACAATGTCTCCAAACCTGAACCCTATTGAGCACCTGTAGGATGAATGGAAGAGGATCCCAGCAACAACATGTGCAGCTCTGGTGAATTCCATGCCCAGGGGGATTAAGGCTGTGCTAGATACCAATGGTGCGCACACAAAATATTGACACTTTGGGGACAGTTATGACATGTTCACTTAGGTGCACTCATTTTTGTTGCCAGTTATTTAGACAATAAAGTCTGCATGTTGAGTTATTGTTAGATGACAGTAAATCTGTACTGCTATACAAACACATGCACATCAACTACTCCAAAGAATATCCAATTTTCATTTCTACAGAATTGTCCCTTGAGAACATATAATAAAGTGATTGCTGAAATGTGATTGGTGTACTCACTTTCGTGAGCTACTGTATTTTTGGGAAATTTGTCATGTTATACAAATTTTCATGAAATAGATACTTTTATAATGATTTGATTATTCGACCATTAAGTTGATAAAATGTTTAGTGATTCTTCGAGGTAAAATATAAGCTGAATACATATTTATGACATCACTAACACCAAACAATATAAACAAAAAGTATTTTCTGTTTAAATACCCAAACACAGGAATGAATTTCACAAGAATGCCCCGACTTCCACAGAGGCCTAACTGTTTAACAGTCCTCACTACAGAATGAAAATGATTTAATGATGTTAACAAAAGGGCCTTTAAGGACCTTCCGAAAAATAGAATATTTCCAAAATCTCCTCATTTTCTGAAGGACATTTAAACCTACATTAATCAGCAAGAACATTACAATACAAAAACGCAAGAGCCAATATTGCTAGGTTACCCTTGTGCCAGTGGGGCAGCTCCCCCGGCGCATGACTCCATAAGACCTTTAGGGGTGTGCTGTGGTGTCTGCCATGAGGACGTTAGTGGACGATTTGTTTGTCTGGAGCATCCTATGGATCGGGTTGGGATCTTTGCCTGCAGGGCCCTGTGTGTGGTGGACTGTGGTACAGCATTGACTTTCTTTTGGCAATTTGTGCTGCATTAGTTTTCTTTGGGATCAGAAACTGACGGGCTGGGTTTTGCTCCCTCACAGCCATAAATGAGTCATGGGTGCCCATAATTGTGTTACCAGCTTACTGTTATATTACTGAGAATCAACGTTAATGTGTTAACGTTATGTCCTCATAAACACCTATCAAAACATTACATGTACAAATTCTTTAAATCTGACACAGTTTGCACTTTTTCCCTCATTTTTTTTGCACTACTGTCACACTGCTGCTATCTGTCTTGCACCTTGCAAATGCCTTTATACTCAACTAAGAATGTTGACCTATATGGATGTATATTTGCACCTTACAAATAATGGACCTTTGGATATATAATTGTATATTAGAAGAATCCACTGTTTACATTTACTCAGATGTTCACAAGATATATTCACTCGGATTATATATCTGAAGAAAAACCTATATTTTCTATATTGCAGTGAGTGCTGATATGTCTGCACATACTGTATGATGTCGTTGATAGGGCTGCAATAACTAATCGATAATTATCAATAATGAAATTCGTTGTCAACGAATGGCGTTATCGATTAGTTAGCTGCTCACATTACTGAGGAGCGCGACCACAAGATGCACAAATACACAAAGATATATAGCCGCTCGCGCAATGGAGATAACAGAAGCGTCTGCAGGAAAATGCGTGCGTCTATGGCGTTATATTCCTGCCAAAATTCTGAGCGCGCGGTTTGACATTTTAAGAGAAGACAAAGCACTCTATGCGCGTGCAGTGTCTCCACTGCGCGTTCAACAGCTCGATTCTGCGTGTGCAATGTCTTCCCTGCTCGCTCAACATGTTCTCCGCGCACGTGCGACTTCTCGATTCTGCCTTCACGCGCAAGCCACATTTATTTTCTGTGCGCGCTCGACTCTGCCTGTACGCTCGCACAACTTTGTTCAGTGTTACAAAATTGCCACAAAACCATCCAATCACAGACTTCCACTCACTACATCTGATTGGCTGTTCCTTCTCTATCAGCTGGCAATATCTGCAATTATTGTTCAAATGATGTATTTTGCATACTCAAATGCTGTTATTTATTTATTTATTTTTAGAAAGAGACAAGTCAGCATGAGTTCATTCAAAGAAGAAATCCCCCATGCACTCCACAACAAGCAGCCACTATAACAGATGCCATCCAATATAATAAGAGTACAACAAATGTTTTGCTTTTTTATTTATTTATATTTTGGATATTTAGAGGAGTTTTACTGTTCAAAAACAAACTCTGTCTTTAATTTAAGGTTTAAAATGTCAAAATGAAAGATAATTAAACTCTATATGTGGCTTTTACATTTTTTAAAGTTTAGTTTTATACATAACTAATACCTTGATTTATAGTTTTATATAGTTATAAGCAAAACATCAAATTAAAAAAGCGTTTAGTTTTTCATCCGATTAATAGAAAAACAAATCACCCAGCTAATCGATTATCAAAATAATCAAAATAAATAATCGTTGACAAATAAAAAAATCTTGAACTTGAATGGCTAAACGAAAGAAACGTCAGAACTGAACAGAGTCTCCGAGTGTATGTGGAGGTGAAGTGTGCTCACCCTGACTGTGGTCTGCCCCACACGGCCAGCCTGGAAAGCCTTGACGAGGTCGGACACTCCAGCCATTGCCTTCGAGACCTCAGCCGGGGTAGGTGGCACCAGCTCCACACGGGCATAGTACCAGAAGGTCGATAGCCGGGGCTTGGAGTAACTCACAGCGGCTGCAAAACCACCACCAACAAAACAACCACATAAATATTACATCCACCATCAACACTCTCACTGCATATTTAGTTAGCTAAGGAAAATAAAACAATATTGACAACACGTTAAGTGAGCACTTTACAAATGAACAGAATGTGTGTTTTCTGTTAGCAAGTTCGTTAGCCGCATGACATCACTGACGAAGCGGCTACCGCTTATCTGCAAGGCTAGCACACTCCCTTCCTAGTTGGCTGAAATGTTCCCTAAATGTTTGCTGAGCTTACAAAACAATCTTACCGCCAACCAAAGATGGTACTTTGGCAACCAGTTTCTGTACCGCCTGTGCCATGGTGTCTAGGTATGATAATTTAACAGCTCGCCGCCTGTCGATGCTTCGGCTACCCCTTCAGATGAATGTCACCTACAGGGAAGGACCTCTGTGGGGAGAAGACCAAACAAGTGCCTGGTCTAAATTCTCAACGCACGTACAAAAAAAAATTACATGCTGTAATTTTATCTAGTTGAAAAAACTAAATAAAAAACAATAGATTCATGTGATTTTTGTGTTTAAAAGAATATAATATAAAATTTTATTTAACTGGAAATAAAGCGCTTAAATAATAAGTGATGGCACTTTATTGGATTACTAACACTAAGCTCTGGTGTAGACGTAATGACTTCCGCAAGGGGGCGCCTTCCATGTTTTCAATGAACTTGAAACAGCTAATCATTGTCAAGATTTTAAAAATATTTTACAAAAAAAAATTTTTTTTTGTTAAAAGCTTAAATAGGTTACAGTTTTTCCACAGTTGATTTGACTCATTTATCATGGTTAAACATGAAGTTATCACAACTTGTGCAATTCTCAAAGCACTTCATATGCTGCAGCATAACACACACTCAACATCTATATACCACTTTATCCTGCATACAGTGTTGCAGAGGGCATGGAGCCTATCCCAGACTTATGGCATTTGTTACACTTTACCAACACTTATTTATCACAGTTAAATGTGCACTTCACACAACTTGTGCAAATCTCATAAGCTTTGCAGCATAACACAGCTTTTCCTGAAAAAATTTTAACTGTAATTTATTTAGACGGTTAAATACTGTAAAATGCATTACAGTTCTCTATCGAAAAGTGTGACTTTCCTGTAAACTCCTAGCAACTTGCGGCTGTAAGAATACAATTTCCCTTTGGGATTAATAATGTACTTATCCATCCATCCATCCATCCATCCATCCATCCATCCAAGGAGCTTCTTCATTCTGAGGAAAGTTGTTAAGTTCCACATATTTGTATCCTCCATGGTCAAGGACCCTCCCCTGCTGAACCTATGTTGCGAGAAGCACCTCTCTTGAACCATCTATTCTGTACGTGCAGGATCGGTATATCATCCTCAAATGTGAGTCCTTTAATCATTTAGTCATTAGTATAACAAATATATCTGTTGTGTGCAGATATTGGGCAAATTTCTATTCTATTTTTTATTTTAAAAAATCAATATGCAGTTAAATATATCAACACTAAGGAGAAAACAGTCTTCTAGTAAATGAAGAGAGTTGTGTGTCACAGTGTTGCTACTGAGGCAGATGCTGTGCAAGAAATTATTGACAGTTTTTCTATGGTAAATTAAGAGCATGAAAGTACAATTTAGGTTATATAACTGCAAAAGCATGATCTCCTTTGAGCTTGCTTTCTGGAACAACTAAGCTTCAAATAAGAGAATGTGGTTAGAAATTCTAAGGTGGTGTGTGTGTGTGTGTGTGTGTGTGTGTGTGTGTGTGTGTGTGTGTGTACAAAGACACTAAACCATTAAGTGACTTAAAAAACAGAAAGCCAATGCAGACATACACAAGGATTATATTTTCTGGGGATCAAAATAAAATAATAATTATATTAAATAATTATTGCTAAATATCCAAAGACATAATTTCCAGTAATATCCTTTAAAGGGGGTATGTGCTCTGCAGGACATCTGGTTACATACATTAATATATTTTAAATCAATAGCTCACATGACCTCAATTTTATTTATTTAATTATTTATTAGTAATAACGAAGCAAAGTCTAATACATTGTCATTTGTCCTTTTGACAACAATAGTAAAAACAACTTGTAACTTCACACACTAGCAAAAAAATATTCTAAAATATAATAGCAATGTTAATGTTTTAATGAGAAGAAACCTTTCTTTTTTCACATATGCAGGACATGACAGCAGGGTTTTTTTATTACTATTTATTTTTTTTATTTTTTTACATATCCCAGCTTGTTAGAAAGTTAGGGTAAGGGCAAAGGGTCAGTCCTGATATGGCATGTCTGGAACAGAGAGGGTACAGGCCCCATGCTCAAGGGCCCAACCTGGTGGTCCTATATATAACGCCATAGTCCTAGAGCTTAAACCTGGACCCTTATCAATAACCCACAGCTATAATCACTCAGTCACAACCTGTCAACTTTTGTAATGCTTTAGAAGTAAATACAAGCAAATCAAGTTTTCTGGGGATCATTAAAACTGAAGAAAATGTCCCCAGAAACAAAATACAATTTAGTTGTAAACATACGCTCTTAAAATAGTTTAATTAAATATTTTTATTTTCTATTTGTCGTTTTTACAATTAACCACCAATTCTCTTGAACATATTCTCCTTCTCCCACATTATGCCTTTTTATAGCATGAAAAGATACTGCACATAATCATCTTCATATTATGACACTTGTTATATAATACTGTAATCTACATGGTTTAAAGTAAGTAGGAAGGTGTGTACAGGTGATAAGAGACTACACAAAGTTTCAATATCTTTATTAGAAATCTGGACTTTTACCATTATGCAATGTGCTGACTGGAATTTAGCAACAAAAACATAAATAGGTTAAAAAAAAAAAAGAAAAGAAAAAAAGAAAGAAATTCTGTATACAAATGTATTAAATATTTTTTTTAATGTGTTAAATAGTTTTAAAAGCCAGAGCAATATTTATTTGCATTTCTATTGTTTTTAAACAAATCTATATGGGGACAGGATTGCACAATATATTTCCTAGGCAATATAATCAGGTTTAATTTGATTTTATCCAACTATACAAACTTGACTGAGCAAAAATATTTTAAAATGGTTCACATAACCTACATATAAATATGATCACATGTTTTATGCTTGTTTTCGGTTGTTTCTATGACTAAATAACAACAACAACAGCAATCATCATCATAAGATAAACATTTGATGAGTTTGACTTTTTGCAACATATATTGGTATCCCTTGAGTTTTAGGAGTTAAAGTCACTTGCTTGCTATCTAATAATTTTGATTCATGCACATTTTTCACATTTCATACAAAATTTCCATAATTTTTTGTGTAAGCTGCTTTGTGACAATGACAATTGTTAAAAGCGCTACACAAATAGAATTGAATTGAATTTCCGTCCCAGGGCTTTATGCACTCATACAGTCACACCTAGGGGCACTTTAAAATAGCCAAACCGCATCAGTTTTGCGGCGGTAGGAGAACCCCAGAGGAAAACCTTGCATTGACGTAAACATGGATAAATCATGGTGACATACTGTACAGAATTTCAATTCACTGCTTTTATGTTGTATACACTACAGAAAATAAAATAGTTAATGTGTGTAAATAGAAATTTTACCTGCAAGAATTTCTTTCTATGAAACGCACTGTGTAGATAAAATATAACCTTGTCTGTGAAGCAGCATCAAACCTCATTTTCAGAAACTTGAGTAAACTGAAAGCAAGGTAGAGAGTATAACATAATGAAGCATAAGTGGTGAAACAAATAATAAGCCTTACTCTGACAAAACATGGCATTTTATTTGGTGAATCTACAGTAATCTAAAAATCCCCCCCAGTGAAGTCACCCGCTTCCCGGCTTTGTTGTTCCATAGAGCCGAAATCCGCATTTCCCAAATCCTCAGGAAGGAACTCGCTGGAATCTGACTGCTGTATGACAGAAGAGCTCTCATGGTCCTGTACCTGGAAGATATGAAGTTGATTCCTGTATGATATCTGGGTGTGTGTTTTGTGTGTTTGAGTACATTTCTGTAAATCATACCTCGTCAAAAGTTACTTTTTCAGCAGTGATGGGATTTTCATTCTTTTTCTTCCGCTTGTAACCTGGTCTGTCCATCACTAGCAAGGAGAGGGAGCTGCCTCCTTCTCTCATGAGTAAAATCACCTCTTCTAAACACTCATCCTCAACATTCTGGCCATTCACCTCCACCAGTACGTCACCCTGCAGGAGGCCTGAACGTTCACCTGGACCTCCAAGTGTCACCTGCATAGAGTAGATTAGAGTAGAATCGAAGTAAGAACTAACACACCACAGGGAATATGGTTCTAGGAAAATAATTAAGGGTGGTGTCATGCCAAAGTTAAATGAAACTTCTGTGAAGTCATGTCCTGTTTTCCTGAATGTATTGTTCTGAACCTTTTGGAAATTTGGAACTATTGTCTGAACAATTGAATAAAACTTTCTTTGGTATAATACGATATGATAGTTAAATATAATATAATATAATATAATATAATATAATATAATATAATATAATGGCATTAAGTTATACTATCTGTTACATATGTTATGGTTTCCTATGTTAATCTACATCCTTTAATCAAATCTACTGATAAAATCTTTCCTATGTCTGGCCAAAGAACGTGCCTGTTCAGGGGACAGAGAACTGCTCTATACCTGGTTGATAAAAGTGCCAGGTTTCTGTTGGACCCAGCCCAAATGAAAGCCGAATCCCACGGGGCTTCTCTGTAGCACACACAGTCTTGGTTTGGGCTCGACTTTTAGCTCCTCCTGGGACTCCTCTGAGGACTCCAACAGCGTAAGAGGTGCTGGACTCTCTTTTTGTAAAATCAACTTTTCCTGCTGTTCCATCCCAGAGTTATGGTCTTCGCAGAACATCAGCGGAGACAGACCCAGCTGAGTAAATATTAAACAAGACAGGTGGGAATAAATAAGTAAGTTTAAACCTAGGATTTTACAAAAAAGCCCCGATGACAATAATGGAAATTTATTATATGAGCTACAGTATGAATCATATAATATGACAAAGTAATGAGATGTATGTAATCCCTCATATGAAACATGCATGGGATGAAATCAATATCGTCGTTTAAAAAATCTGTAAATGATAAGCAGGAGACCTACTGCACATGAATATTTGTTTTGTTCTGTGCAAAAGTTTGAGCACCCCTGGTCATATGACATACAGTATTTATGCTTGTGTTTAAAGTGAAAAAGGTAACTACAACCTCTGCAGTAAAATACATTTAAAATATGAACAAATTTAGTCATAATATAGTTTTTAAAAAATGAAAAAAAAAAATGAATATGTTAAATTTATCCATTTGGATTGAATTATTGTAATGCAGACCTTAAATTATTGTATGAAAATTATTGTATTCTAATATTGTGATATATTCCTGATCTGTCAAACTTACACACCCTTTTGTAGAAATCTTGGCTTTCATGGGTTATCGTGGTGAAGCTAACTTGCTGCCCGCTGTCTCTGATTTTGCTCACCACTTCCTCATGAGACAGATATTCAACAGACTCTCCATTCACCTCCATCAGAATATCCCCATCCTTAAAATCTGCCACTTCCGCAGGACTGCCTACGTCAACCTCCCGCACCATATGAACTGGACACATGCAAACATATGGAATGAAATATTATGACCAGCCATAACTGGACTCTATTGATAGTCACTACCCCTGTGTTTCATTTAAATGTTTCTGCTCAAATCTTACTGACAACTCCATCTGCAATTCCACCAATTATTAATTAAGGTCTTCAAATTAAATATTGCAGTCTGTTGAGTCTTGAGAAAATTGTGCCTTGAGAAATGTTTTAAGGTTTGTTGTAGCCTTTCAAAAATCTGTGTCACAAGAAGCATGTTGTAATGTAATTATCACAATAACAATAGCGCATACATGCTCGAATGATTGTCTGTCACCTCTGCGTCCTGTTGACATTTTTTCATGCCTAAGCAGGAAGCCGTAACCATCTGGCCCTTGTACAAGTTGCACTCTCTTGGGTTTGTACGGCATGCTCTGGGCGTCAGCCATGGCTGGCAGAATGGCCATTTTCCTACTTATGTAGCTCTGCTCACTCTTGCTGTCTACCACCAGAACAGTCATGTGATCACTGCATTTCTTCAACTAAACAGAAGATATATAATATATATTATAATATAATAATGTAATATATATATATATATATATATATATATATATATATATATATATATATATATTACGATTCATAGGATATTAAGCTTTAGCCAGTAGAAATTCTAAATGATCTTTGTAAAAAGAAAAAAAAAGTTTTACAGCTCTACTCACTTACAACATTACATAAACAATCAAATATTAAATTCTTAAGGGCGTTCAAGTCAAACAGGGACTTGTGAATGAAAGCATTAACTAATTGACATTCACAGAAGAATTCACGCTCACATGGTGATGAGGCGTTTTGACGTTAGTGCAAATGTTTTAAAGAAGGCTGTACGTCTGTGAATGACACTCCAAACCATTTCCAAGTATATGAGTTTCTGGGAGGCCAGGGTTTCAGACATGAAGCAGACTCTGAGACATGTTTCTACTTTTATGGTATCCAAGCACCAGTGAAATACTGGGATAAATGCATTAGTGTAGTAGAGGAATATATATAGAAAAAAAGTTTCTTTTTACCCTCATGACTGTATTCTGTTATTCCACACAATCAAAAGTCCTGGTTTGACTTGAATGCCAATCACTTGGCTTGCTTTAGGCATCTAGGTCCCTGGATTACTAATGGGAAGAGTAAGTAAGGTTGAATCCTGGTAATGGCAAGTTGTAAGTATTAGAACCTTAATGAAAGCCCATAGCCCCTTATCTGTTCAGTTCAGTTGTAAGTGTAATACATCTTAAATAATGTGTCTGCTGAATAAATAAAAGTAAGTTGATTGAATCATTATCTTTTTCAATTTTAATAAAATAAAATAAAAGTCAGTTGCTCTCTTACTTATAGCAAATCCTAATTATGTTATCAAATAAGCTATAATACATGCCCACCATCTTGTTGATTGCAGAATGTGTGAGTTCACAAGCCAAGGCGCCATTGATCCAGACCAGCCGGTCTCCTCTCCTCAGTCCTGCCTTCTCAGCAGGGCCTCCAGATACTGGAGTTATAGAGAATTTTCCTTTCTCACCTGAAGGTCACACATTGCATAAAACTAATACACCACATACTGTGTAAGAACTTTAGTATGATTGCTGTCATGCGGTATATATACAGTTGGAAAAAGAAGGGCAACAAACCTGACTGCATTACACCTACAGCACATAGTACTGTCACCTGTCCCGATTTTCCCAGTATCTTCCCATTTCTCAGGAAAATTATGGTCAGGATGCATAATATTCTGTTTTTATATCATGGATTATCAATTATTTTTTTTACATCATGTTATATTCTCAAGCAGCTATATTTTATACATTTATACATTTTCTTAGCTATGATATATGGGTGTATGTGGCAGAGGAGAAGGTTGACGATGTTATGTACTGAAGTTTTTTTTAATTGGTTTTGAGTTTTTAAATTATACACACTTCAGGAAAAAAAAAACTTGTATGAATATTTTAATTTAAAAAATGAATGATATTCATTATATATTGATATATACTCATTCACTCACTCATTGTCTATACTGCTTTATCCTGTATACAGGATAACGGGGGGCCTGGTGCCTATCCCAAGAGGACACCCTCACAGCGCACACACATACACACACCCACACGCTCATTCACACACTAGGGGCAATTTGGGGAATGACATTTAGTCTAATCTGCATGTCTTTGGACTGTGGGACCCATCAAGCAATATATATATATATATATATATATATATATATATATATATATATATATATAGTCTTGATATATGAGTAGTATGCATGCGCTTAACTAAGCCAAAGGTTCTTCGCTTTCACATGCTAGGGGATTGTGGATAATCTGTGCGCGTGTGTATGGTTTATTATAATATTGTGATCACGTTTGTGTGTATGTGCACGTGTAAAGCAAAAGCAAATGTCATTACAGAGGTTCTTTGTTAAAAATCCAGAGTCTCTCTCTCTGTGAGAAAGCAGTGATTCCAGTAGTGTGGTGTGTGCAAGTGTCAAGTTTCCTGACAGAGCAGTGTTTCCATTAGTGTGTGTGTGTGTGTGTGTGTGTGTGTGTGTGTGTGTGTGTGTGTGTGTGTGTGTGTGTGTGTGTGTGTGTGTGTGTGTGTGTGTGTGTGTGTGTGTGTGGAAAAGTCATCCTACACAGTAGTCCCCTCCTATTTTTGAGTTGTGGAACAAATCATCTGCATTTTCATTATTTCTTATGGGGAAATTCGCTTTGCTATAAGAGTGGTTATATATTATCATAATGAAACAGCAGGTTGATTAACTCAACATTTTGTGGCAATTAAATGTCAAAATACCTTGTCATCTATACTTTTTAACATCCTTGTGACTCAAAAAAATATATATCAGTTTTATTTTGCATTTTTTTAACTGAAAAAGGAGTTATCTTGTTATCTTATTTTGCTGTCAAACTGTATTATTCTGCATTTTTAAATGTATATTCTGTAAATAGATTAACCTTTCAGTATTACCCACCCTCCACGGCATAGATGCTAAAGCCCAGTCCACTCGCTGGGTTTTTGATGATATGGCAAAGACGAGGAGGTTTCCATTCCTCACCACGCTGAGCTTTGCACAGTTCCTTCAGATTCCAGCCCTGAGCCACAGCTTGCTCATATTCAGCGCTCCCCAGCAACAAGAGGCACAGCTGAGGGCCACTCACCCTGATCCTGCGGACAACCTGCAAAATATAGGCAGAGAGAGAGAGAGAGAGAGAGAGGCATTAGAGCAGAAAAAAAGACTTTAAAAATTTAAAAACAATATATATATATATATATATATATATATATATTTTTTTTTTTTTTTTTTTTACATAAAATTGAAAGTATTTTTTTTCTATTTGTATGATGATTAAGCGAATCCCTTCATAAACTCAAGTTCACATTATAAATAACATTTTACATTTACAATGTACATAAAAATCACAAAATTAAAGGTCATTACACTGAGATCTTAAAATGTACCCATTTTTATGGGTCAAGGACATGATACAAGAGTATTATAAAAATGCTACACTCACTGCTAGGTTGTGGAGTGATAAAATTGCTAAATCCAAGATATCTTTCTCAGCATGGTTGGCTAACCTACATACACTCAGGATCCTTCTTTTCTCACCTCGATATGTTCAACATCATCCACAAACTGTTCATTGACCTCCAGAAGACGATCGCCATCCTTCAGTCCACTCCGCTCAGCCACCCCCATTGATTCCACTTTCCTGATCACATGACCTGGTCGCCCCTTCTCCAAGTGCAGTGTAAAGCCGAAACTCTCTCCATCCTCTCTTTTCAGCACACACACCCTGGGTAAGGGGCTACTAACCTTCCCTACAGGTCAAGATTAAAATAGTGTACAAGTGTACAGTAAATACAGCATATTATAACAAGTTCTATAGTCATGCAATGTTCAGTTTAAAAAGAAGTTAATTGAATTGATTTTGTAATATAAAAACAGTACAAAAAAAAAAAAAGATCATGGTTTCACAAAACTACATACCTGCATCTTCTTCAATGACAACCATGGCTGGATTGTCTACTCCCTGCTCCGGATTGAAGACCAAACTGCTTAGTACACATTAAAAGGACAGATCATGCACATGATAAGTGCTCATAATCTTCATACTAAGAGCCAATGAAACAAAACAGGGTACCCATAAAACAATAAAGCAGTCAGCTATCATCACAATCATGAACACACACACAGACAGGTAGAACATTATACAGAATGATATGGCAGTGTATGTCTATCCACATGCCTAAGAAAGCGGGTCCAAAGTTGAATCTTCAGCTAGGGTGTGAAGGAATACAGGGAACATAGGAAAAACATTAAACGTAAAATCAAAAATAGGGTGGAACTTACTCTGTCAATTCCATGGCTCGACAGCGGAATGGAAAGAATCAAGGTTAAGGAAAATAAATTACAGAAAGACACTTACGGAGTTCACAAACTATATAACTCTGTCTAATGTGTCCTTTCTGTTTCATAAGGGTTAAAGTGTGAAATTCAGATAGAAAAAAAAAAGTGGAAGTTCTATGTTCCTATATCAAATATCTGTTTTTTTTTTTTTTTTTTTTTGCTTTTGCTTATTTCTTAGTCAATTTCCCTTGGAATTTTTGTAGTGAATGACCAATGAGTCCATAAGGCCTTCTGTGATATGACTTCTCTAACAACAAGATTACACCTCCCCAATAGGCTTCCAATTGTAATAGATATACAGAAGTATGAAATATGAATTATACACAGGAGTAAATGTTAAGGATTACAAATGACAGAACTGACAGAATCTTTATAGTTTGATGTAAAATATTAGCACCAAATAAGAACTGCAGTTCATTATGAAACGAAATAGTGTATACGATGAGAGAAAAGCGAAGACATGCACAAATATATCTTTAACGTGACATACATTTGCACATGTTCAAAATAAAAGACCGTATTTATTACACCATGTTACACAATGTAACTCTGCAAATAGGAGAACGACATCAAAGCTTGACATGACATTTAAAGCAGACTGCAAACATATTAAACATATAGATTAATCTGACCTTTGTTGTGCACTGTACTCTCAGACCACTGAAATGTGCAGAGCCTGAAAAGACAAAAACATTTTTTAAACATCAAACCATTCACTATGTATTAGATTATGTAATATACTGTACTAACCCGAATATACTAATATGAAATGTTTTTGATATAAAATAATTATAGCATCCAATGGTACCAGTCAAGTATATAAAAAAAAAAAAACATATCCTTTAAAATAATAAAAAGTCATAAAATGTGATATTTCCTTTTGTTTCAGACCAAAGATGACTTTGAAACTAAAGGGAGAATATGACTAGAATATGACTGGACCCAATACCACCCACTTTTCCTTTCGGCTCATCTGAAGCCTGATTTACTCCAGAATACACTAAGATTGCTGCACTAAGCTTGAAATCATCTTTACATATAACAATATCAGTTCTAACACATTATGAAATGTTCAATGTTCTTAAGTTCAGCGTATACACAAGTGCTATGAAACCAAATAACACCATTTTGAATATTTGCTGTAATTTATCATTTTAAGGAATTCTTTTGGCTTAGATTCAGACATTTGGGCCACCCTGTATGCTACTTCCAAACATCATGCTGACACATTCTGTTACAAAAAAGATGGAGGAACACATTCTCACCCTGTATATATTTGGATCTCTCAAAAAAAAAAAAAAAAAACTATCAAATAATACAGATAAAAGTAATGACATACATGATAATAAGGTAAAGGAGTGAAGACCAAAAGAAAGGCAACTAATGGCTTACAAGCAATGATAGAACAAAGTAAAGTTACCTGTGGATTGAGGAAGTGTCATAATTGTTGGAATGTGTGTGAGTGTGTGTAATTTGTTTCCACTTTCTGATCTCAAAAAAGCACCGCCTCTTCCAGGGCTACACACGGAAAAGGCTTCATTTAATAGTTAATCTCTCTCCCACTGTCCCTGTGTGTATATTATTAATTAGCAAACATTCTGTATTCCTCCCCCCAACACACACACACACACACACACACACACATGCACACATGCACACATCCAAAACCTAAACATAAAGGTTGACACTGGTGTAATTTATTGTTTATTCCTCTTACTGGAACAGGGTGTAATCATAAATCACAAATAAAAGATTAACAGCCTACACGTCTTCAAATCTTCATAAAAAAATCTTTTTTTTCCCCCGTAAATATTCCTTGTTCTCAGCACCCAGGCAGTGGTGTTGGGACGAGAAAGCCTGGCCCGAATTTCCTTTCCAGTTCATCCCAAATGTGCTGGATGGGGTTGAGGTCAGGGCTCTGCGTGGGTCAGTGAAGTTCTTACACACTTCAGTTGTTGCTTTGCGCACTGGGGACTTCCCCAAACTCTTGTCACAAAGTTGGAAGCATATCACTGTTCGAGATGTCTTGGTATGTTGATGTTTTAAGATTGCCATTATTGGGAATAAAGCGGCCTAATTAAAACACCTGAATTTGATAATCAACAGGTATGGCCAAATACTTTTATCCATATTGTGTACATATATTTCAGAAGTTTTCATAGTGTACATACTGTATATTGCAGCTCACTGTGCTGCCCACTGAGGCTACATTAGCTCCCTCTGGTGGACTGCCAGCTTCAGTGCTAGCTGTGTAATAGTGATTTAGTGAGCATAGTTCAAAAACTGAACTGTTAAAAAACACTACTAGCATCTTAAAAGCAGAAGGGGGATTCTCTTTCTGAAACTGGTGCATTTTAGTCAATTCCGCTAATTTTTCTCACCTACAATTTCGGTCATGAATTCTGACACCCCTTGGCATTCCATTCTTTTAATTAATTAAATGATTTCTTCCATAATTGGTCACTATAAAGATCATGTAATTCAAGTCTCGTTTGTGATTATGACATTGAAGTTAGCTGATCTGTTGCTGATCTGTAGCCTTGCACCTCCAGGGTTAAAGGTTCGATTCCCACCTCGGGAATCTGTGAGTGGAGCAGATTAGCCTAATTGGTGTTTTTATATGGCTAATTGCCCATAGTGTGTGAATGATCTTTTTATTTCAGCACAGTTCAAATACAAAAAAAGTAAAGATAAGATTTGTTGTTTTTTCATATGTTGCCCCATATCATCCAGCAAAAATGAGACAAATAAATAAATAACATTTATTTGACATTTTTCAAACCTGACGAAGAGCTTGATAACTAGGGGAGGCAAATGTGTGAAAAAGAAAATTCCTAGCAGGAAGTGAAAGGACACATAAATGTACAATGAAATCCCTTGGTATGTTAGTGAATTAGAATCAGGCTGTTTTTAGACATGATGCAGGAACCAGCAAAAAATAGATAGGTAAAATTCAGATACTGAGCGACTCGGCGTAGGAGAGGGGGAAATGTGGTAGTCTCACAGTGATTTGGACAAGGTAAAGAAGGTGAGCAATAAATGTCTTGCATTAAGCAGTTCCTTTCAAAATCATGCTAATTATGTTTTATGTTCATGCCCCATAACGACTTGCACCAATTGCAAAATTTTCCTGTTGATGTTTTTTTGTAGAATGGAAGTGATGCTGTTTGGGGAAGTGATGTGGGGGCGGTCAAATATGGTGTTACCGAATATGTTGTTAAGTAGGAATTAGAGGGGAGCATTGAGGCGTGGGGTGATTATGTGTACTTTAGCGGGAATTAATTGGTTAGGGCAAGCACTAAGGTAATGGCGCTTCTACGCCGCTTTGTAACTCATATGAAAGAAGTGAACATTGTGCGTCTAAATCTAAATATACAGTCTTATGCAAAAGTTTAGGCACCCCTTGATAAATAACAGATTTTGGTGATTTTTTAATGAAACTCTCTCTTGAAAATGGAAAAAAATGCACAATGTTTTCAGCAAACATTGGTGCATAGTTACTTTTTATGTCATAAAATGAACAAAGATTAAAAAAATAAAAAAAATATTGTGGCACTGTGCAAAAGTTTGGGCACCCTACATATTCAGTATTTAATAACACCTCCTCTGACAGATATCAACGCTTTTTTACAGCCAGATAAAAGTCTTTCAATTCTTGTACTTGGGATTTTCTCCCATTCTTCCTTGCAAAAGGCTTCTAGTTCTGTAATATTCTTTGGTCGTCTTGCATGCACAGCTCTTTTAAGATCTACCCACAAATTTTCAATGATATTTAAATCAGGGGACTGTGATGGCCATTCCAAAACCTTTTGAGGTATTCCATAGTGGATTTTGAGGTATGTTTAGAATCATTGTCCGGTTGTAGAAGCCGTCCTCTTTTCAGCTTCAGCTTTTTTACAGATGGTGTGATGTTTGCTTCCAGAATTTGTTGATATTTAGCGGAATCCATTCTTCCCCCCACCCGTGCAGTGTTTCCTGTGCCACTGGCTGCAACACAACCCCAAAGTATGATAGATCCACCCCCATGCTTAATAGTTGGCAAAGTGTTCTTTTCATGAAATGCTGCTCCTTTTTTTGTTCAAACATGCCTTTGCTGAGTGTGGCCAAAGAGTTCTATTTTAACTTCATCAGTCCACAGCACTTGTTTCCAAAACGCATCAGGCTTCTGTAGATGTTCTGTTGCATACTTTTGACGCTAGATTTTATGATGGACGCAGATAAGGTTTTCTTCTGCTGACTCTTCCATGAAGGTCTTGTCTGTGCACCATCACTCCTCAGTCTACTGAGGATTCTTGCAGATTTTTGCAGAAAAATCCTGTTTTTTGCAGTCAAATGGGGGTTTTAATTAGACTTTCTGACCAGAATACAAGCAGTTCTCGCCAAGTTTTCTTGGTCTTTCAGATCTCATCTTGACCTTCACAATTCCCCTGAACTGAAATCTCTTAATTACATTTCTCACTGAGGAAACTGCAAGCTGACAAGGCTTTGCTATCTTTTTGTAGCCTTCTCCCGCTTTGTGGGCATTATGAACTTTCTTTTTCAGAGTCTTACACAGCTGCTTAGAGGAACCCATGGTTGTTTAATGTCCGCAAATGTGTGCACAAGGTTTGAAGAGTCAAAGTATTTGTAAAGCTTTGAAATTGCCATTTACTAATGACAGCTGTTGCCATGCATCTGATCTAATGAGCTGATTAAGGTCTGAAACCTTGTAAAATTAACCTGAGACTCTGGAACTCTCAGAGTGCCCAAACCTTTGCACAGTGCATTATTAATGTATTTATTTTTTAATTTTGTTTAATTTATGGCATAAGGAATAACTATGCATCAATGTTTGATGAAAATATTGTGCATAGTTTTCTATTTCCAAGAGAGACTGTGTTAACATCTTTTCAAATGAAAATCACCAAAATCTCTTATTGTGATTGGGGTGCCTAAACTTTTGCATTAGACATGCAAAAGTTTACATATTTCTTTATCTTTCATCCCATTTTAGTTTTCTCTTTTCTTTATTTATTTTCACTTCTCTTTTCAGCTTTTCTCTTCTCTATATCTTTTCACTTTTCTCTTTTCTTTAACTTTTCACTTCTCTTTTCCTATACTGGAGCAATGCTCCCAGACCTGGTGCTCTCTAAATGTTCACACATAGTGTGCTGGTTTCTGGGGTTTAAATAACCTACCGAACAGGTGTATTGCGTTTGCTCTGATTGGCAACCACGTCCGTCTGCCGCCCTGCCTGCACATAAATCCACATAGTCGTCCGCAGATTTGCCAGTCGCGCGTGGACCGTACCTGTCCCAGTCCACCGCTGTTAGGTTTTAAAATGAAGAAGAAGTGTGTCCAAGCGAAGCTTTACGCTAAGAGAAGAAGAGTTTTAGCTTGTTGTGTCCGCTGCACCTTGATACACTTACCGGTCTGGACCGATAGACCGGGAGAGACAAACACACACACACGCATGGCATGACGTCTGAAGATCTCTGTTTATTCTCAGCAAGGGGGGCACATTTAAACGGTGCTACGTCCTGAACATCAAAGGAACCAGTCATTAACATGTCAGTCATAGAGAGACCCAGAGACAGACAGGAGAGAGGAAATACATTTACATTCTTCTGATTAAACAAAAGGGTTCTAGCAGACAAGAGCCATTTGGATGTATACTCGTCTGGATACAGGATATAGAAGGTGTTACCACAGACGGCATAAGGAAGGGGCTGTTCTCAGGGGCTGTTCTCAGGGCAATGTCTTACAATATTATAAAACCTTACATAGCTTTAGTGGGAGGTCTTTAGTGGATAGCCAGACCCGTTGTCCTGCACAGAAGGAGTGCTCTGCCCGTCACCTCCAATTTGCTGTGAGCTTTGCGATTTGTGAGCCCCGGTCAAAGACTAGATCAGTGAGGAGGCCATGCACTTTGGCCAGGTTTGGAGGATTAACTGCAACATCTCTTTTGCGAAGGGGAGTTTTGGTAAGGAAATACACCTAGAGGCTTTGGAGAAACAATCTACCACTACCAAGATGTCCCTTGGATGCAGGCAGGCCTGCAACTAACTCCAAGGAAAGATGGTATAGGTAATGTCACAGTAGGCTGTGTGTGGGGCATGGTCCTTCTCCATGCATGGCCTCCATAAGCGCCGGCAAAGGAATTTAAGGGTTCTAGTAGCGATATGCCATAAACGGGGACTTGTGGCCCCACGTGAGAGCTTGGGCATGAACGGGGCAGGTACGTAGAGCTCCCCGGGGAGGCCACCTCCCGAATCTGGTTCTCGTTGCTGAGCTTGCCCGACCTGTTGCTTGATGGCCCAGCACATGGGTGCCAAAATGCATGGAGCTGGGATGATGCTCTCAATTACTGGGTTCTCGAGAGGTGAGTCCCACTGACATGTGAGGGTGTCTGGCCAGAATGAGAGCACATAATCAAACCAAGTAAAGAAGAGGGACCACCTGGCTGGTCGGGGGTTTAGACGTTTGGCGGACCGGATGTATTCTAAATTTTTGTGGTCGGTCCAAATCAATATTTGATATTTGGCCTGATGTGAGGCGAGGCCAGTTGACCACAGCTTTTATCTTGGCCGGATCTATTTGCAGGTGGCCTCTGGATATTACAAACCCCAGAAAGGAAGTGGATGTATGGTGGAATTGTGACTTCTCCAGCTTGACGTATAGGTCATTTGGCCGGAGAAGTTGCAGTACCCGGTGCACATGGACGACATGCTCAGGCAGGGAGAGGCTGAAAATTTAAATGTCGTCCAAGTAGACAAAGGCGTACAATTTGAGCGTCACCTGCAGATCTTTGTTAATAAACATCTAAACGATAATCAATTCAGGGATGGAGGCCTCCATCCTTCTTCTTCACAAAGAAAACCCTGCCCCTGCTGGGGAAGTGGATGGGCAAATAAACCCTAAGGACAAAACTTCTTAGATATACTCCTCCATTGCCATTTCTTTGGGAGGAGATAAGAAGTACAGCTTCCCCCTTGTGGGGGTCGAACCCTGGCATCTTGTTTAGGAAAGCAGACCCAGGCCTCCTGCTTAGGAAAAATCTCCTCTAGGTTCCAGTAATCTGTAGGCACTGTTGATAGATCAACTGGATAGGTGCTCTCTGTGCATGGGTGTGGGATTCCCTTTAATCAACTCTGTGCCCAGTGTCAATATCAGTCGAGGCCAGAACCGTCTTCATGGTAGAGTTAAACCGTCCCCAGACACCAGATGCATTCCAAAGAGACACACGGGGAATCCTTGTGACGAGATCTCCAACCAGAAGCGTGGTAACAGGATGAGTCAGACAGGTCCAGAAGGCAGAGGGGGTCTGGATCACTGGCAGCTCAGGAACGACATGTGTAGCTCGACAGAGAGAGGGAAAGAGAGAGAGAGAGGGAAAGAGAGAGAGAGGGAGAGAGAGAGAGAACAGGAGAAGGGAGAGCAGAAGAGGAGAGATAACAGTTAGGTATGGTCACAGTCACATAATGTATAAGGTGAATGTATATTTAGTGTAGAGTGCAAGCAGGGACTCCGGCAGGACTAACAGGGAGAGCCAGAAGGAAACACAGACATGAGGGCTCCCTGAGATGTAAAGCAACCAATCACCTCAACGTCAACAAACCTGAGTGATCAATGAGAGTGGGTAAATCCACGTAGTCGTCCCCAGATTTGCCTGTCGTGTGGTCGACCATGTTACAGAAGCATTGTAGATGTGCATATCAACAATTTGCAAATGGCAATTAGATTAATCTGCAGGTCATTGGACTATGGGAGGAAACCAGAGTACTCAGATGAAACCCACCAAGCATGGGGAAAACATGCAAACTCCATGCACACCGAGAATTGAATCTGGCCGAGAATCGAACCTGGACCCTGGAGGTTCAGGCCAACAGTGCCACCGTGATGCCGGGCGTGAAGAGATACTTTTTTTTTTTTTTTTTAATGATTTACTAGTGCTAGCTTCACTATTACCAAGGCTGTCTAGGCTAATGAAGTAAAATGGGCCACCATCATCTATGATCTATGATGATGGTGGGGAAACAAATCTTCAAAGGTTTAGAGTAGGACTGGAAGGTCTACTAATATTAAAGTGATAATATAGAATTCATTCATTAGCTATTGTTTGTTTATTTTCTTTACTAGCCTGATAAACTATCAGTAGTCTCACATCATCTTTTTTTTCTCTTCGACAGTGAATCACCATTCATGTGGCCGATCCCGGAAGTGAACAATTTGGTCATTGTGATAGACTGTAAATGCCTATCTATCACTATTTCGTGCAGGATGTTTCTACAAGTGGTGTACAAGTCAAACTTGTGATGAAATTTCTCATAAATGATCGCGTAATAATGATGTTTTTTTAATGACATTTATAGAAGACTTCAAGCACAGTACGGTGACAAGACTCTAAGCTGCGGTAAAACATTTAAATGGTGCAAACATCTTAAAGAAGGCCGTAAGTCTGTGTCTGACGATCCCAGCCAAGGTGGCACGGAGCCCACTGCAGTCGTTTCCATGAACGTTCCAACTCTGTTGCTTGCTTTCCGACATCTTAAGCTGAGAAAGCAATAAGCACAAAGCAATTTCTCATGAGCTCATTTCTTTTCTTACCACCTTTGCCCTTGACAAAGATGATGGATAGTTAGAAATGACGTTAATTTAAGATACAGCTTAAAAGACTCACTTAAATGTGACTCTCATGGCATGTGAAAAGTAAAATGAAATGAGCCACAGCAAACAGGTGTAAATATTATATAAATGCATTTATTTTAATAATTTGAACAGAGTCCAGTATATATAACTTGCATTTCTGATGAGACAAACATAACGAAATAAACAAAGATAAAGAACTGGGAAACAAATGTGAGAAATCTTCTTTTCTGTGCATGCTGTTTTCACAATCAGCTGCGCAAGCCATTCTAAAGCAGAACGGCTCTCATCTATGAAATCAAAACACGATTCTTTTCTATTATTATCATTTTTTATATCTATATATATATCGCAGTGTTCAGCAGCATATCTTTTTCTGACTGAAGAGATTTTTAGGACACTGTATACTGTTTTCATGGCATGCACACATCATCTGCAAAAAAAAAAAAAAAAATGCTGTGACACTGATGTGGTGTTGCTGCAGCAAAGAACAGGAATAAATGTGTCATTGATGAGGTATGTGTCCGGACATACAGTATGATATGACTGAAAAATGTAAGAAATGATTTGCCATGAAGGCATCTCTTGTTATGAACCTGTTAATGGACATGAGTGAATTACATTGCAGAATTTGAAATAAAAATGTTCTCATATAGAAATGGCAGACAATCACCGGAAATACCATGATATATCGGAAAAGAAGATATAACACGCACTAGGCACATAACAATACTATTGCTATTATAATCAGGTTTTACCCAACGCTCTATTCTACAGAGACATTAAACACCTTTATTCTTTATCCCGTACTACATTTCCAATGAGGGACCATTTCTGGCTCTTCAGCCCTGCCCAGTAATGCTAAAGAATAGGAACGAGAATAAGCTGTTAGTTGACTTGCACCCTTACAATAATGAGAACTAATTTTACAAACACCAGATTGCTATTATATCTGTTTAAAGATCGATCCCATTTCTAAAGCATCATGTTCATTCAGACCTCTCCATACTCAGTCAACACTTCACGATTGCGCATTACAACCTTGAATTCAACAGAATACATTATCCAAGTTTCCTCTCACACTTATATTGCACAATGGCCCTTAGATTCTGTCCTTAAAGCTGTGTTTGAGGCAGCAGCATGTAGAGATTGTACTAGGATGACCGAAATCATCACGTTACAGTAATTCATTTGTGTTAGTTCAACAGAAATCAGTGCTAGAAGTAATGGTGACGTCTCATTCCTGTTACTCTCCTTTGGATTTTTCCATACTATTTGTTTCATTATATCCACTTTATTCATGGAGACAACAAAAATCTCTGATTAGAATATGGCTTAAAAAAAAACTTATACAAGCAATCAAAAGAAGTGAACAGTCTAGTTAGTTAATAAAAAAAAAAGAAGTATATAGGTGTTGAAATAATTCATATGTAACATGAATTTCCCATATGTATTTGATTCCAGAGTCACCATGCACTTTACATTTTCACATCCATCTCTAGGACTGCACATTATAGTCATATAAAAATAAAACTCAATACAAATTAATCTTAAATAAAAAGATCAGCATTGCACATCTACATTTGTCATGTATACACAGTGGCAAAAATGACTAAGTAAACTATTTGCAGTCTCCTGTTTTTTTGCCATGAAATGTGATCTGATTTTCAACAATGTCACAAACATAAGCAAACACAATATTTCTAAGCGGATAAAACACAAACAATCATGACTATTTATGCCTTCATTGAGTACACCCATCAAACCTACAAAGTGATAGCGGAAAAAGTAAGTGAAACACTAGACTTCTGATGACAGTCCCTGGAGGCCAATCAATGAAATTGCTCTACACATGCAGCATCAGCTGATGCCTCAAAGAAAAGAGATATCAGAAGACCTACTGTACGATCAAGGGTTACAGAGTAAATCTCAAAGGTTTAGATATCAATCAGTCCACAGCTAGACAAATTGTCTACAAATGAAAAAGATTTGGTACTATGGCTAATCTCCATAGACGTGGCCACCCAATCAATATGCTGTAATTAAAAAGGCACAACATGAAGTAAAAAATAACCCTACAGTAACAGCTCAAGTCTTTGGCGCTGGATGACATCTAGAGTAATGAGTCAACCATATGCAAAACACTGAACAGGCATGGCATCCATGGCAGCGGACCTCAAAGGAAGGCATTGCTCTCCAAAAACAAATACATTGCAACACACCTGAAGTTTGCCGCAACACTACTGAGAAATTGTCACAAGTGAAATAAAGATTTTTTGGGCAGAACACACAGCAATACCTATGGCATAAAAATAGAACTGCATGCCAACATGAAAGCATCATCCCAACACTGAAATACGGTGGAGGGAGCATCATGATTTGGGGCTTCTTGCTACTATGGAGGGGAAAAAGAATTCCAACGTTTATAAATGCATCCTACAAGATGATGTCATGGTGGCTGTCTGCAAGCTAATCCGCAGAAGAAGCTGGGGGACAATGACCTTAACAAGTATTACAGGATGGCTGTAGAGACACAAGATCTGTCTTTTTGGAGTAGCCCAGACCGTAACCCAATAGGATGCTGTAGGAACCGTTCACACCAGACATCTTAAGAATATCGCTTTTTGCCAGTTCTTTAGGAAAGAATGGTCCAAAATTCCTCCTGAACATTGTGCATGTGTAATCAACAGTTACAGGAAGTGCTTGCTTCAACTAAGTGGTTTCAACTAAATATCAAAACAATGTTTCACCTACTTGATAGACCATCACTTTGTACTGTATACAGTATTTGATTGGTGTGATCAATATGGGCATAAAAGATCACCACCGTTTTTGGTTTATCAGCTTTTTAAAATTTTGTGTTTGTTTATATTTCAGTTCACATTAAATGACCAATTTATGCAGAAAAAAAATGCAAATAGTTAACTTACTTTTTCTTGGGTTAGGATTATTATAATTACATATATAAGCAGACATAACACATAGCATGAATCAGAGCCACACCGTGTCCATCGTCATGTAAGACGTTTGCATTGCACTGCAGTATCAGAGGCTGAATAAAGTTAGGCATTAAAGTCCATCAAGCAGTATACAATAAGCCATAAGGTGGCACAGACTGTCCATCCAGCATTATGATAAGACACACAGTCTGGTGAGATGACAGTAGGTCTGATAGTAGAAATGATACTGAATAGTTTACATGACCTCCAGGTATGAGAGTCGAGTGATCGGTTTCAAACAAAGCAGATTCAGGAGTCCCAAGTTCAGCAGGTCGAACATTTACTCACACAGGTTAGAAATGCACTCAGAGAAGAAGTTGGGTTCTCCCAAGAAGTCAATACAATTCCAGTGAAATTCTGGTTACTTTTTCTTAAATTAAGAAAAAAAATCCAAATTTCCCATTCACAATCCTTTGTTCAGTGCAGGCAGCAAGTCACTTTTTTTTTTTTAATATATAATAAAACAGCATAATATACACTTATGGGACAATAAAAAAAAAACTCCCACAATTTGTCCTACAATTTCCTTCAATTTTGGAAATTGAATTAAAACATTAGAAGTCAACAAAATGTGACATGTTCATCACATGACGAACAAACCTTTTTGATCCGAGTTCATCCAGTATCCTACAGTAATTCCCATTTCCCATTCTTGGGCAGTTGACATTAGGAGCACTTGCTGTAGTTCGTTAGAGCTATACAGTAGATGACAGATTTCACTATCACAAGCCCCTTGTTTTATATATATATATATATATTACAGGAGGTCAAGTGCTCCCTTATGTATCCAAGGAAGAACATGGTTGAAATGACAAGCATGGGATCATCATTATGCTGATTAGACTTTCCAGACAAAGCAACGAAGCAGTCATAGTGCAGGACAACTCTGTATGTGTTTGTAAGATGAACTCAGTTCCTGTAAGAACTCAGTTAGTCCAAAAGTACAGTTTGGAAACCGAGCCAACAGACGAATATTGAGCAGAGTGGTGGATGAGGGAAGCTGTTTGACAGGCACTTGCTCATATACTGTCAAGAGAGTCAATAATATACAGGGCAAGTGAAAGATTGTCAGTTGGGACAGCTGCTGCGCTGTAGTTCCAACTTAATTTATCAACGTTCATGCTTATTATTTATAATAAGAGTTTGGTCATCGGTTTATATGGTGTCTAATAAAAGAAGTAATAAAACTGAAAAAAAGAAAAACGTAAATAAGCATAAAAAAAACACCACCAAGGTCTTTATTGGCACTATTGACCCTTTGATGTCAGACCTGATGATCTAATTGAAAAAAAAAAAACGTAAGGGGTAAAACAAACATAACAACAACAAAAACACAAACAAAAAAATCTGCAATTTGCATTGAGTTAACATTTTGGTCTACGCCGTTCAGATCTGCCTCCACAACATAAAAGTGATCCAAAACATAACGTCACTGTATGTACTGTATGTGTGTTTGTACCAACTAAAACAAATGTAATGGGTGATGTCAAGCCCTAACGTTCAGACTTGATTTTGTATCGCAGCACTAGATAAGTGGCTAGCCGGAGAATGAGGAAGAAAACCCCTAACACTATGAAGTCCACATAGAGCTTCGCATCCTCAACGTCCAGCAGCTGCAACACCTCCTCAGGCTTCTGGAACTTACAGACAAAGCCTGGGCATTCCAATTCTGTCCGGTTCATTCCATAAATGGATAGGATCACACCCTCAAAGCCATACCTGTGGAAGAATACAGTAAGTTAAACTGCATTATATCATAGCTCTGTTGTAATTCTTGATTCTGATCAGTCAGAAGGTATTGATTATCTTTCCATAAGAGCAGGGCTCAGTGTTCTGTCAGGAGTGCCCAGCGTTAACACTTAAGCAATAAATGTAATCTGAAACAGAGACACTATGACATTAATACATAAAGTGTTAGAGAGTTATGGTAAGCAAGTTAATGTGGCATAAAATGAATAAAATACTTTATATATAATAAATATATATAAAGTATATATATTATATTATATAAAGTGTATATATATTATATAATATATATAATTTTTTTTTTTTTTTTGGTTGTAATGGCACACCCATTTGTACTGGGCCACATGACAAAACCCTGTTGTTAATTATTTTCCTATTACAGTATGCCAATGTACTGTATGCTTTCTTCCATATTTGACACATATTATGGATTTTGCATTTAGGCTAAATATATAAATAAAAAAAACATTTTAACTGTCAATTTAAATATATAAATAAATAGTCAATTTAAAGGTGGCATGGTGGCGTTGTGGTTAGCACTGTCGGCTCACACCTTCAGGGTTGGGTGTTCGAGTCTCGGCTCCTTTCTCTGTGGAGTGCACATGTTGTCCCTGTGCCTTTTCCTTTTATGAGCTCGGGTTTCTCTCACAGTCCAAAGACATGCAATGTAGGCTAATTGGCATTTACAAATTGCCCTTGGTGTGTTATTGGATGTGCGAATGTTTGTTCTTTAACCCTGTGATTGGTTGGTGTCACTTCCCTGGTATAGACTCCTGTAACTCTACACAGGATAAGATATATATATATATATATATATATATATATATATATATATATATATATATATATATATATATAATGGGTCTATGGATTTAAATAAAAAACTTAAATGTTTTATTTATATGTTAATTGACCCCACCTACTCTGAGAAAATGGAAAAACACAGCACTTGTACGCGTGTTTATACCATAAACAAAGTTTGGGACAAAGATTGTGTTATTGGGATAATTTACAATCCCTCCGAATATTATTTTGCAATATACACTGAGTAGCCATAATATTAACATGACATAATGGGAAGGTTGATTATCAATTATACATCAATAAACTGGTGACAGGATCAAACTCTTTTATGCCCGTGAGGAGCAAAGGCCAGCCTGTTACAAAGCCAATGTCGTACAAATTGCTGAAAAAAAAGTTCATGCTTAGCAGACAAAGGGCTCAAGGTTGTTGATCTGGCCTCTAAATTCCCCAGATGTCAACCCGAACAAGTGTCCATGGGATGTGCTGAACAAACAAGTCTGATCCATGGAGAGCCCACGCCACAATCAACAGCAACCAAAGGACTGATGTAGTTTATGATTTTAATGTTAAGGTTAATTAGTGTATCTCTGAAATATGATAGAATAAATATATTTGTATCGCAAATTTAATGTAATTTAAAACTTTAACTGAATTTAAAAGTCATTATACTCCCAAATTTCTAATTTGTCTTCTCAAATGATGGCCACTCATTAAAAAATTGTAAATAACCCATTGGTGCAATGGCATGGAGACAACCTTATCCAGAGGTTTATTTTAAATCACTATGTCTAGACATGCATGCTCTATAGCTCACCAGGTCACTAGCTCAAAAAATCCTAAATGGAGCCCTGTGGATTTTTTCAGATTAGATTTTTCAGATTAGATCTGCTCCAACATGAGATTGTATTAGAATGATGAATTATGCCACTGACCTGACATAGGAGACATAGGAGCTCCACTGTAGGTATTTGGGGATGGTGTCGAAATTGACAAAGAAGCCAGAGAATAGCAAGACTGGAATGGATGTAACAGGTCCTATAAATGTGGCCACCTACAATGAAAAATAGTGAGCTCAGAAAATTGTAAAGAAAGACCATGCTACTTCTCCTGAAAAGCAGTGAAACTGGTAATGTATGTGTAACTTTGATGTATTTACGCACCTGCAGGGAGGTGGAAGCAGCTCCAATGAGGAGGCCCAGAGACTGAGCGACCAAGGCAGTGCACGTGGACAGAGCCATGAAAAGCACATATCTTGCTGCTTCAGGAGGCTGCTCTGTCATCCAGTACACTATACTACAGTACATTATGGGACATATGATCTGTGTATATGTGTGTAGGGAAAAGAGAAAGAGACAAATCTGGTGAGAAAATATTTGGTGACTATTTTCACATTGAAAAAGATCTGTTCTTAGAGCCACGCGCTGCTTGCAAAATGCAAATGCAATAAAAAAAAAATGAACAGGCTTTTTTTCCTTCACCTGTTCCTGCACCTTCTGTTGAAACTACTACACATGGCTTATGAGCTGCCCTTTAGAAAAACTTGCATGGAGATTTCTTTTTTCCACCTGTGGGTAGAACTAATGTCTGGACTAGAAAGATGTGCAAAGAAGCCAGAAATTAAGAAACTACCCAGATCTTCTGCCCGTCTCAAACACCCTGGCCCTGATTTTACCGAAATCATTTCAATGCATGAAACTGTATGAAGCACAATGAACAAGATTTTTAAACTGTCTAATACGCCACACCCAGGGACTAATGCACAAGCGTGTAATGCCAGACATGGTGACTACAGTCAGTACCTCCAGACACATGCAATTCATCCTGCAAAGAAGCCAAATAGGATCGGGCATCGTACAGCGTGTGCAAATTGCCACAACCTGGATAAATGGCTTAGCCCAAGCAAACCTTCATAATGAACTTGAACAGACTTGAAAACACTTCCAAGTGTCTGTTTAACTTTCTACTTGTGTTAAGACATATCCCATGATTAAAATCAGGTCCATCAATTTTGGCATGTGGCCTCAGCACACCACCACAGTGAAATTGAAATGAAACCACCGGGTCATATATAATGGGACGAAATAACATAATTACAATGACAAGCATTGCTTTTTATACTTGGATGAAAATCTTTTGTAGTCAATGATGGTCTGAAGTGTGGAATATTTCTATGGACATGACCAAATGCAAGTTTGATCCCTCAAGATGCTTCGATACTGTAGGTCTCCACTGCAGCTGCCTTCAGCTGCTGCTTGATTGTACGTCTTTCTGCATTCAGTCTTGTCTTCCGTAAGCAAAAAGCAAGCTCTATTGGGTTGAGAATGGGTAACTGACTTGGTCAGTGAAGAATATCCCTTTTTTTTTTTTTTGCCTTGGGTGGCTTTGTATGTATGTTTCCCGTCATTATCCATATCCAATATGAACCAGTATTTTGCAGCATTTAGCTAAATCTAAGCAGATAGTATATATAGCCCTATACACTTCAGAAGTCTACCTGCTATTTTTAGTAGTCAGGTCATTAATATACACCAGGCAGCCATATACATTCATGCTATAATACTGCCTCGACCATGTTTGATAGATGCCTTCGGATCATGAGCAGTTGTCATCCCTGGTCTTGCAGAACATGTCCTGTTGCTGAGCTTGCCAGTTCATTCCTTCTTTTTAAGAATGTTCCAAACTCTTGTAGTGGGTATTCTTAATGTTTTTACTATCTCTCTAATGGGATTAATTGGGGGCGGGGGTTCATTTTGAGAGTTCAACTGAAAAGGTACCAAATACAAATGTTACAATCAGAACCACAGCTTTATCTGATTGATTAGTCATGGAGCAATGAGGGAACAGGCCACACTTGTGGAAATGGCTGTAATTCCTGATTGTCCATCCCCTTGAATTCAAGCTGACTTCACTCACATCGTGTTTAATTTCAGATTCAGTGTGGTGATGTACAGATGCCAAATACCAAAAAAACGTTCCAAAGTGTATGGCCCTGATTGCATAATGACAGTCAGGTTTATAAATCATAAGCATAGTACATGTTAAAAAGGCCACTCTATATCGTACATATAAGCTATGAACATAGGTTCATGAATTATCTACCAGGCCAAGGCAAGGGCACAGAAGCTGTGATGTCAAGGTGGCGCACACACCCAAGAGACTGGAGATGGTGCAACAGATCTGAGAAATTTAGATTGACTGATAGGTGTGGTTCTTCTAGTGGAGCTGCCCTATAGGACAAGACCCAGTAGCCCAAAACTGACCTCAAGATCTACTGTATAAATCCTCACATCCTCCGCTGATTGAGCAATTAAAGCTCTACATACAGTAAGGTTCCTGAAAAAGCCAGAAAGATCCTGACACAGAACACTCACCACTAACTAGTAGGTAATCCTCCACAGATTGTCAAGCACGAAGATGTGACACCTCTGCCCAGGCTGTCTTGGTATGGTGGCCAGACTGATGACATGCCATGAGTAGCCCAGGAAATGATCCCAAATGCCAGAAACAGGCTGGGAGCTGGGAGCTCTTACACTTTTTGCAGAGAGTGTGAAAGATAGGCACACTCCATGTGAGATGGTGCAGGATTCAATCTCTGTGTTAGAGTCTCTTCTTTATGAACCCATAACAGGGGCTATAATGGAATTGGCTACAATATGAACAATCCCTTTCTGTTTTCGAACCCTGGAGCAAAAGGGGGGCTTAAAAGGGTGCATATGCAGGTAACCTGATTGTCCTAAAATCAGAAATCTGAAATTTGTGAACTTTTTGTGAGCTGACTGACTTGTTATGCTCTTTGAAGATCAATATCACCCCTCCCAGTAGTGTGAGTGTACAAGTATGTGTTAATGTACAAGAAGATATCCAATTAATTAAACGTATGTTATTCATTATTCATAGAATCACAGTTAAATAAAAAAATATACATTTATGGAATTTGTCATCAATACAGGTCAAGAAACAATATACACTCTTTCATATGCTGATATAGTAAAATACAATTTATAGAATAAATAATATAACCAGCATACCTGGAATGGAACATCAGCCATGGTCTTGGCTAGATAGTAGGCCTTTAAACTGTACCAATAGTTCAGATGCTCCCTTATAAGCACTGACAACTCCAGAGGAACTGTGAAAGTAGCAAGGAATTACCCAATTGATCAGAATTTTCATATTATAACCATTATGATCTTTATGAATATCTGAAGAACTTCAGTAATCAGTCAGATTTTGAACATCATTGCCTTCACCGCATATACCGTAAACAATAATAATTTTAAAAATCCTTACATGTCAGTACAGTGGGCATTAACGCAGCAAACATTAGAAAGAGCATGGAGAAGAAAAGGAATCCCGTGTTGTTGAACACTTTGTTGGCATCATTGCCGATGTTCAGGTACAGCAGACCGATCAGAACTCCGATGCACAAGTGCGACATCACCCTCAGGTGGGTCAACACCTGGACACACAATTACAGTACAAATCCTCGAACATGGTCTGTACATACTATGAATCATTTTGTCATAATATTTAACACAAAATGTACAAATATTTAAGAAATCTTACCGTGTCTCTGCATATAGTGATAAAGGTTCTTTTGAAAAGAATGCAGAACTGTGTGAGCGTGCTGGTGGCAAAGGTATGTTTTTCAATGTGTCCTGAATCCTGTGCAAACACAACAGAGCATGTTTAAGGCAGATAGCTGCAACAGACAGTCTGACATTGTTTGTTTGCCAGCGGGTGTATTGTCACTCACATTGTTACACTGAGTGGGGCAAGATGATGTGGGATCACTCTTATCACTGGAGTTCTTCTTGCCACCATCTGAACACATGCCGCCTTGCACTGCCTCGAAGAGCACAGGATTCAAATCACCATACTCTCCTGATGCCACCTCGATTACTGGTGAACAGATGTGGAAAACGCACAGAGCTCATTGGGAAGATTGAAAGAATTTTGAGAATTGCTACTACATCTACGAACACAGTGATTACTCTGTGGTGAACAAGGCTTTTCAGTCGATTTAGGAATGTGGTAGTGGGGATTTGCCCCCTGAGCCACAAGAGCTTTCCTCTTGTTGGCTCTGGAGTCCAACCAGTCCTAGTGAGAGCTACAGCTAATGTAATTCTACAACATAGTGAGAGCTTCCTGGGAAGTTGGTTAGAGTGTAAGTCTCCAGTTTAAACATTTTGAACTGCCTCAGGAATTAAGAGTCTCTGGTCAGAGTTTTTTGATGACCTCCACCTGGTCCAAATAGTCTGACCAGAGACTGAGTATGGGTATTGGGAAACCAGGTGAGGTCATCAATAATGTATAGGCAAAGGTACTACTCTATCCCAGGAGACTTAGGGCACAACCTGGACAGGGTGCCAGTCCATCGCAGGGCACACTCACATACACTCACTCACACACTCATTCACACACTACGGCCAATTTGGGAATGCCAATTAACCTAACCTACATGTCTTTGGACTGTTGGAGGAAACCCACCAAGCACGGTGAGAACATGCAAACTCCATACACACAGAGACAGGAATCGAACCTGGCCATGAATCGAACCCGGCCCCTGGAGGTGCAAGGCGACAGTGCTAACCACTATGCCACTGTGCCGCCCTACTGTATATTACAATGCTAAAAGGGTCTAAACACTCATTCATCATCTATACCATTTTAGCATGTTTCAGGGTCACGGGGGGGCCTGGAGCCTATCCCGGGAAACTTAGTGTAGGAGGCAAGGTACCCTCTGGATATCGCAGGGCACACACATTCACACTACGGGTAATTTGGGAACACCAATTAGCCTAATCTACATGTCTTTGGACTATGGGAGGAAACCAGAGTAGCCAGGGAATCAAACCCAGACCCTCGAAGTACAAGGTGACAGTGCTAACCACTAAGCCACCGTACCACCTAGGTCTAAACACACAAGCATATATATATTTTTTTTTTCTTAGTAAAAAGGAATAAATAAATTATAAATTATGAGTCTGACTTGATACATTTTTCCAACCACAGTTTAAATTACACACGCACACAGATCGTACATACTGAAGTCTGCAGGATTGTGGTAAGTAGGGCAGTGGAGACCAAGGTTCTTCAGATAGGGGATTAGATATGGGACTGTGCCCTTATATATGCACTGCCCTTGACTCAGAATATACAGCTGTAACACAGAGCATAGACAACAGAGAAAGTGGGTTGGAGATTAAACACTACTTCTATCAGATAAAAGTATACTTACATAAAACTAACACATAATAGTTTGTCGATGTATGTAGTACTACATTAACCCACGACTTCATCCGTGTGGAATTTAATTGCACACTCGTAAGCGTGTTTTAAAAAATTTACAATGTCACCTGTTGAATTTTGAAATGCACAAAAATTTTAACGTGTTACTGTGAAGTATGCGGAATGAAGGTGTGAGATCACATTTATTAAGTAGATTTCAATTGCACAATCATAAGTGCGTATTTTAAAATGTGCAGCGCCATCTGTTGAATTTTGAGATGAACTAATGACTTTTTCAAGGTCAATTTTTTTATGATATAAGTGCATTTTCTACTTAAATTTCAAATTAGCATATCTTCTCTTTCTGTGGCCTGATTGTGATGAAATGAAGGCTATATGTTACTTCAAGCTCAGTTAAATACACTTGTAAAAACCCCATTAAAATGAATTCAGTGGTTTGTATGTGATGGATGCACAAACAAACAGACAGATAAAAATTCCAAAAAGTATGTGTCGATGTGTTCTATTACTCATCCTATGTCCCTCAATTTTTTTTTTTTCCCCAAATATCTTCAATGTACAAACGCGGCAACTTTGCAGTTTTATTATATGTATAGATGATCTGGAATATACTGTACATGCATTTATAATTAAAATTAACAAATCATTGCCACTGTGAGAAAAATAACGCAGCTGAGATGTGATCTGAGGTTAATTTAATATGTTAGTTTTTACATTTTAAATACTGTCTCGTACCTTGTCAAACATCTCAAAGAGTTTAGCACTGGGCTGGTGGATAGTACAAATGATGGTTCTTCCACCAAGAGCAAGAGACCTCATTAGAGAAACCACCTGGTAACATGATGCACTGTCTAGACCACTGGAACACACACACACACCCACACACACAAATAGACACATGTGCAAAAATAGTTTCAGAAACAGTACTCTCCATACTAACAATACTGAGATGATTCATTAACGTCATAAAACGATGCCTAAAATGTCTTAAAATATGTGACAGGATTTAATTTGGTTAAATTCTAATTGATTCACGTTGACTGTCCACTTTAGTAAGAATAAACCTTTATGTAAACCTCAATGTTCTGAAAAATGAAACCAATGCAGAAGTGCAGTTTCTCCAATGTCCACTGGGAGCTGGCCTTAAAAGTGAATCACACCACTTTTCCACCAGAATGAACCAGGGGCTAGTTCATGCCTGGTGCTAGTGCCGGTTCAGAGCCGGTTAAATAGCAAACCTCCTCAGAACTGGCTTTGTTTTTCCATGGCCTAGTTGGTCGTGATAATCCCGCCCCAGTCCCTGACGTAAGTGGTTCTTTGTTCTAACCCAGCGAGGTGTTGGTGCCGCCATGGAACCGTTTTTTCTGTCTGAGGGCTGGTTTGTAACTGAGGTAAATAACAGACCAACAACCAGGCGCTGTTTGATTTGCCCATATGCCCATTTATGGATTAACAGGGATTTAGACGGATTCACCTCCTGCCAAGATGGCAGTGACCCGAGCTTACACAGTTGACCTTCGGAACCACTGTCCAGAAATCTTATGGAAGATGTCATGGAAGTTCTTTTCATACAGTCTATAATTTCACCTCAACATAACTGGCTGATTGGTTAATAGAATAATTAAGCATCGATACAGATGTTTCTATAAAGCAGTCAGTGAATGAATATGGACATATACACATAAAGATGGTAAGGAACCTGGTAGGCTCATCGAAGAACATGACAGGTGGGTTGTTGACCAGCTCCAGTGCAATAGCCAATCGTTTACGCTGACCTCCGGAGAGAGCCTGTGTACGAGTCTGTGCACTCTCCTGCAGGCCTAAAGCAGTGAGGATCTCATTCACCTGTGACAAGTTCAAATGCAAGTGTGTGAATTGTACAAATCTGTGAAGACGTATACATATATCAAAACGTTTTATTGGTTTGTACTAGTTTTGGCACCGTAACAGACATAAGATCAGGTGATGTAAGCTCAAACCATTTCTGTTTCACTCACCAGTTCCTTCTTCACTTCAATGTTCTCATTTAGCTTAAGGTTGACTGAAACCTGCAAGACAGTGTGCACATCACTGAAAGGAATGTGATCAGTAGAACGGAGGAGACAGTGTGATTTGTAAAAGTGTTTGATACATAAATGTTTAATTGGGCTAAAAGTCTTACCATCATGGCCTCCCTTGTGGTGAGGTGTGGCAGCAGCATGTCATCCTGCATTATGTAACAGGACATCTTCCTGAAGGTGCGGAGGTCACGCGGTCGCCCGTTTACCAGGATCTGACCCTCCATGCCAGTCTGTCTAAAGAGAGAGAGAGAGAGAGAAAACCCAACATAACATATAGTACTACTTCTGGTATACTGTACAAGTCAACCTGTGTTTTATTGGTTTTTGTCAAGATATACAGTACAGACCAAAAGTTTGGACACACCTTCTCATTCAAAGAGGTCGAATTTGTATTATGGCCAGAAAAAAGCAGTTAAGTGAAGAAAAACGAGTGGCCATCATTACTTTAAGAAATGAAGGTCAGTCAGTCCGAAAAATTGGGAAAACTTTGAAAGTGTCCCCAAGTGCAGTCACAAAAACCATCAAGCGCTACAAAGAAACTGGCTCACATGCGGACCGCCCCAGGAAAGGAAGACCAAGAGTCACCTCTGCTGCGGAGGAGAAGTTCATCCGAGTCACCAGCCTCAGAAATCGCAGGTTAACAGCAGCTCAGATCAGAGAGCAGGTCAATGCCACACAGAGTTCTAGCAGCAGACACATCTCTAGAACAACTGTTAAGAGGAGACTGTGTGAATCAGGCCTTCATGGTAGAATATCTGCTAGGAAACCACTGCTAAGGACAGGCAACAAGCAGAAGAGACTTGTTTGGGCTAAAGAACACAATAAAGAAAACTCTTTGAATGAGAAGGTATGTCCAAACTTTTGGTCTGTACTGTACATGCACCTCAAGAAGGGAAGGTAAAAAGGTGCATGTGTATGTACTGTACAGAGAGGGAAAAAACAAAAGGAAAATGATTCTTAAAGGCAACTGAATGACGTTTACAGATGCGTGGACCAGTGGGGAATGTGATTAAATTAAAAAGTTTAAAATTGAAAAGAATAAAATTGCAAAAAGAAAAGAAAAATATCTCGTCTCTCATCTCATCTCATCTCATCTCATCTTTTATATGTTATCCTGTATGCATGGTCGTGGGCACCTGCAGCCTATTCCAAGAGATTTTGGGCACAAGGCATAGGACACCCTGGACGGGGTGCCAGTCCATCGCTGGACAAACACACATACACACATTTAAACACTACGACCAATTTGGGAACACCAGTTAGCCTAATCTACATGACTTTAGACAGTGGGAGGAAACAGGAGTACCCGGAGGAACCTTTCTAAACAAGGACACAACATGCGAACCCCATGCATACAGACACAGAGGCGGGAATCAAACGCGGACCCTGGAGGTGCGAGTTGTCGCCAAGAAAAATATTATTTAAAAAAGAATACATTTAAATAAATCGATGATGTTATATTTAAAGTAACAAAAAGACAGAATACACTCTCTCACTCTCACTCACCTGTACCCAGCAAGAATATTCATGAGGGTGGACTTGCCGGCCCCAGAAGGCCCCATAATCCCGATGAGCTCCCGGCTGCAAAACTTCCCGGACAAACACTTCAGGAGCGCCTTGCATCCTGCACATTTGAGACACATTAGATCCTTGTGCTTATCCACTCCTTGCTATCTCACGGCATAACAAATTGAATATTCTGTTAGAATGAAAAGTATTTACGTTAAAAATTCTCATTATAAATGTGTGGTCTGTGTAAACCCTTCACACTCAAGGTGTGAGTGACAAGGTTTCAGACATCATTAGACCGAATAGACTGGACATGGAATGTCTGTGAACCAAGTTCATTCCTGTTGTCACTTGCATTTTAACAGTTACACAACCCCCCACCTGCCATTCCTTTTTCTTTCTCTCTCTTGAAGTTAATAAGTATAGTATAGTATAGTATAGTATAGTCTTTATTGTCATTGCAACAAGTACAACGAAATTTTAAGTGCCAATCGTCAATGCAAAAAAAAAAAAATTAAAAATAATAAAAATAAGGCATAAAAATGGGGTTTATTGTGTTGCCAGGAAACCCAATAAACCTCTGCTCTGTACTGTATGTTCCTGGAGGTCTTAAATTCCAAAGGATAAAGTGCTGACACTCTCAGCAAAAAATAATTGTAGAAGTAATTTCTCTTCGCAGGTCAAATCGACAATTACTGTATACGCTACTCTTTTATGTGGAGTGCGAGCCATAAAGTTCTCTGTAAATTAACTAATATACAGTAAACACAATGATTAATGCACAGCTACAGTACAGTATGTCGTAATTGTTGTTGTTTTGACATAAAGAGCTTACAAAACATTCCAGGCAACTTGATGTGTGATTTTCAAATATAATTAAGCACTATCACACGAGAGGGAGTGCTGTTGTACTGAATATCAACCCGGCTGTGATGCTGGTGTAGGCATTAGGGCAAAACCTCTGGTGTCAAATATATCACCGCCATGCTGTAATTAACAGGGGTGACAGTAGTTTTAAATTCTTAATGGTACCATAAAGTCAAAAAGTGCTGCGAAAAATAGGGGGAGAATAAACTATAGAGCTGGTGGACAGTGTTATGGGATTTACGCATATTTCCACTTATTCTGCTTTAGAATATCAGCTAACTTCTCCGTTCCAGTGTTGAATCCCAAATAGGATGCTAATCCCTTGATCCACAGCTGCGCTCCCCTCTTTCCAGCACTGTGGACTGTACCGACCTACTTTCACCCATGCTGGCGACTGACTGTTAGCTAATAAGGGATTGTTCAGACACCTGTGACTTGGAGTGATATAGACACAGTATACACAGTATATATATATATATATATGATTTTTGTTCTATGCTTTAACCAAGATTACACAGACTCTGCAGATTCCCTCTGCAAAAGGAGTCCTGCTCTTATCCCCGCTCCATCCTCATGACTATCCATATTAGTGAAGTACAATACAGTGGTCAGTTAGAGTCTCATTTCATGCACTGAGTAATTTTCCTTTCTCATCTTTTTTTATACAGCCGCCATTGCTTGACGATAATGCCTTCTGCTAACTTATACCGTAAGCCTCATTAATCATTTGTCATTTCTTCCATCATTCCAGCATGTGTCAGACCATTAACACACAAGGAACCATGATTATCTAATACACACGTTAATGTGTCCATACTAATGGACAACGTGAAAGAGTAAAACACTCCAATTAGAGTTTCATCCCAGAAACGTTCCCTTTAGTTTCCGCACTGTGAGGGCAGTTTGAGTAACATACAAACCGGAACAGCATTTATTTCACAGTAGGTGTGTGTAATGTATATTAAAACATACCGCAGTTACAAGATGCTTCAAAAATGTTTTTTTTTTTTTTTAATGATGTAAATCCAATGAGCTGATGATGTCTGAAAATAACACGTCTTGAGTTGGGAAAGGAATATATATATATATATATACTGTACATATTGCTTCTGGGATGGAATTCCAGAGAAACTCCAAGAAAAGCATCTCCAAAATTAATGGCACCCCGCAAAATGAGCAAAATGAGGAATGTAGTTTTCGTGCATACAGTATTTTCCAGCAGTATTTTCTGCAAACCTTGGGTTTCAGATTTATTTGATGCACAGCTAATTGAGGAGAGAATAATGCCTAAAGTGTATTCTTGTAATGTATGAAATAGATATAAAAAGCTCTTTCTTTAATATTTTTGTATGCAGAACATTGCAAACTTCTTCATAATAATATCACAATATCAACATTACACATGTGGATGCTCTCTTCAGTTGAGACTACATATTGCCAATATTATTTAAATTCAGTTACAAAAAAGGTATTTATATAGCATTGATCTGTGTAGGTCTGGGTTGATTTCAATGTCTGTTTGGGCTCATTAACTTGGGAAAACAGCCACCCTGGCAGAAGGCAACGAAGCTTTGGGCTGAAATACTGTATCTCAGTGCTTCAAAAAAAATTCCTGATGCCAAATCCCATGACAAACTGTTTACAAACAGGAACAGGGCATCAGTGATCCACCAACAAAGATATTTTACAGTCCGTCTATACTGTACAACTCCCATTTTTTCACAACTTGATGCACGCACAGTTGCGTATACTGTATATTAAGGTTCTTACTGGGTTGTCTCAGCAAAGATGGTCACTATGCAACCAGCCAGGCTTTTGTATGGGAGGTTTTTTAAAAGCAAATTTCTTGCTTCCAAATCCAAGAATGAATCAAGTTTTTAAATACATGTATGAGGACTGGCAATGATCTGGTACTTGAATACAAACATTTATTATAAATATAATATATATATATACAGTATACTGCAAAAAAATTTATGCTAAATGTCTATTTTATAGCATTCAAAAGCTTTGAATGCTTTGAACTGAATGACATTATAAATAGTACATATCTGAAGATCACAGCCGTATGCGTAACGTCTCACTTAATTATACTGTTTACTCTTTTGTGTACTCTGATCCTAGCTCTTCAATCTCTGTATTGATGTTGTAATACAGTCTGGAAGAGCCAGACAGGTGGGCAGGGGTGAGACAGAGAGCGAACGAGAGTGGAATCTGGTCACATATCCGTCGCATCGGCTTATAACTGTCAGTGCTGTGCGAGGCATGCCGATGAATCAGCGTTGTGATCAGTGTGTCGCATACTGATCACCCAGCAAATGCATTCAATGCCCTGTGTTGTGATGCCGCTGATAAATGTAAATTAGGGCCTAATTTTGGCTCCGGCTTCATGCTGATGTCACTATGCACACACTATCACTATCCGTCAGTCCCATATCCGGATGACATCATTAACAGAAGCATCTTCTCTGATGGTTTTCTTGTGGCAACGTTATGTGTTTCCTGCTCTTCTCACTTTCTATTTTTATTTCTCTCCCTATGTTTCAATCCAAAATCAGATTTGTAAGGGTCCTGGAGCCCATCCCAGGGGATTAGGATATATGGCAGACTACAACCTGTATAGGGTTCCAATCCATCACAGTGCACACACACATGAGCACACTTCGGTCAATAATTTCAATTAACCTATTCAACATGTCTTTGCAATGTGGGAAGAAACCGGAGTACCTGGAGGAAACCCACCAAGGACAGGAAGAACATGCAAACTCCACACACACACACACACAGAGGCGTGAATCGAACCCGGAACCTGGAGGTGCAAGGCGACACCGCAAACCACTACACCACCATGCTGCCTGTCTATACTAATTAATCTGACCATATCTTTAATACTGTTATTAATAAGAGCCAAAATTATAAATGAATAAAGTCACTGCCTCATTCTTCAACTATAAGTTAATAGACCTGATCGAATGAATCAACATCTGATTAAAACCCAGTTCAAAAGGCTAAAGAACTAAACCGAATAGACGTCTTATTCTTTAGAGATTTAATGTTCCTTCAAGAAGAGTTTCTCATTTAGTAAGTGAATAATTAGATACAGCTATTAAGTGTAACAATCAGAGTTTATCTTTAAATGATGGAACTGAATTCATTTGAATACTTGAGTACAAGCAGCTGCTGAATAATTTGACAGGTCCATGCGTGTATGTGTGCATGTGTTACACATCAGCAGCTGTGTGTTTCTGTGTTTGTGTGATGGGGTTTTTTAGTTTTTCATGATATACTGTACCACATATAAGGCAAAATATATACTGTAATATATGAAATTAAAAAAAAAAATTTTTTTTGATATATTGAATTATGATTTTAAAAAATCAATGCAATATTGCATTATATTGATGACAGCATGGCAATGTCAAAAAACAAAATGGAGAGGAAGCAGAAAGCAAATAAAATACATCAATCAATCAGGGAGGGCGGTTAAGGTTAAAAAGAACAATAACATCAAAGACAGCGATGCAGCATGACATTTAGCATGGAATGTTAAAGGAAGGAACAAGAGCAGCCATATAGATACGATCTTACTTATCAATCCAGGATATCTTAAATTACATTGTTCTCTTTCTATAATAATACATACTGCACTACCATCACTTCCTTGATTGCAAATAGCTCAGGAAATCAGGAAATCTGGTGAAGCACTTCGAAATGTAATTACCTCCAAGTGTATCACAAACAATTTCTCTATGATGCACAATTAGATAGAAGATGGAAGCTCTTAAACTCTGTGCTTTTGGGAACATAAGGCAAGAAAAAGAAATGTGTCAGAAATGACAGCTGACTGTCTTGTGTTTTGTGTGTGTGTGTGTGTGTGTGTGTGAGAGAGAGAGAGAGAGAGAGAGAGAGAGAGAGAGAGAGAGAGAGAGAGAGAGAGAGAGTGTACGTGTGTTTACTGGCATCTACTAAATCCTGAGGTTTTATCTGAAGAGGGAATAGGTTGCCTGACAGGAAAACATACCAGAGCAAGGATTTTTTCTAATAGCTCAATAAATCAAAACCATGGCCTCAGTGTATTTCATCAGCAGTTTGAGTCAAGGCCTCCATGACTCAGCCAAAGAGAGCTATCCGAGGCAGACAATAAAGAGAAACACTAAACAATATAAACAAATAATAAATGAACTTAAAAGGAACAAAATAGTATGCAACCAGAAAAGGAGAACTGTTGTTGTAAACTGTAGTCATCAGATACCTTTAATCGGGTTATTATACAGAGTCAGACAAAAAATATATATACACGCTTCAGGAAAAGAAAAAATAGTATGATGTATATTATATTATATTAATATGATATGAATAATATAATATATATATAAAGAATTATGATAATATTATTCATATCATATAAATATATTGCATTAGAATAAATGAAATATATATTTATTCTAATGAAATAATGAAAGCGTTCTCTTCCATGTTGTTTCCATGTCCCAGACTAGTTGAGACTAGTATTAGTAGTATTTAAAACTACTCATTATAGTATATATTATAATTATAGAGACTCCTGGAGCCTATCCCACAAGGTGGGGTACACCCTGGACAGGATGCCAATCCATCGCAGGCACACACATACACACACTTACGGCCAATTTGAGAATGCCAGTTAACCTAACCTCATGTCTTTGGACTGTGGGAGGAAACCGGAGTACCCGGAGAAAACCCACCAAGCACGGGGAAAACATGCACACAGAGACAGGAATCGAACCCAGACCCTGGTGGTGCAAGGCAACAGTGCTAACCACTATAAACACACTGTGGGGAAAGTATTAACAGAATAATAATTTTAAAAAAAGTATTAATAGATGAAAAAAAAAAGAATGTTTTGATCAATTTTCCCTACTAGATAGATAGATAGATAGATAGATAGATAGATAGATAGATAGATAGATAGATAGAAAGATAGATAGATAGAAAGATAGATAGATAGATAAAACTCCGGTGCATAATAAACTGATTTTAAATCATATTGTTCCCCTTGAATAAAATTAAATCATAAAAAGTTTCTAAAGCACCTCAGCCATCACAGGAGGTTATATCATATTATTATCCATGCTATCCTGTCCTATTCTGTGTCTAACGGCGTAGATACATGGATACAATTTCACTCCACCCACAGGGGAGTTAAAGTGTGTGTCAGTACTGTGTGTGTCTCTAGCTTCCGTGTAAGCTAACAGGCTAAAGACAAGCAGGTTACATGAGTGTGAGTCAGGTGTTAGCTTCTCTGTGTGATTCAATTAGAGCATTAGCAGGGTCATGTGTCCTGGTCAGAAAATAACCGTAAGAGTCACTGTACAGCACACAGCGCTTTAATGTTCTACAACACAAGTATGTGTGCAAACAAGCAAACGGTTAATAGACCAGTTTTAATCAAGCAGGTTAGTTAAGCACAGCAGAAAGCTCAGCAGTGTGTTGCTATATAGAAGTGAGTTATTGTCGAAACTTTGCTGAGGATAGCACTACACAAACCCTTAGGCAGCGAGAGCGCAGGGTGAAGAGTGTGTGAAAACATAAAACGCGGCAGTGTGGGTGTAAGTGTTTCTTCGCAGTCCCTTAGATGTGTTCAAATTCTAGAGCGAAAAGAGTTAAATAAAATGTGGCAGTGATAAAGAATAATGAGCAGGAAGATGCGCCATAAATCATCAGTATTGATCTCAAAAGTAAAGGAGAAAATGAAAACATTGCCTCTGCTATGTGTCACTTTGAGGGCATACTGTTTAACCACCTTGTTCTTTTCTGGCACTGGATTCCACAGTCCCGTGTAAGAGCTTGGCAGTGAAAAGCTTACAAGTCGTTTATTGACAGTTGAATAATAGTTTTTGTGGAAAGAACATAAAAACACTGGTAGGTCATTGATAAGACGAAGTAAAGTGCTGTACCAACATACTAAACAAAGAGGATAGAAATTTAAGGGCGATGTGAAGAATTTTAGAAAACTGCATATTTCATTCTACTACTGTACCTGCACGTTTATAACATTTCAGCCGGTGTTCACTACTACAAGATACCTGGAGTAAGTTTAATTATTGAATTTATACTCCATTAAACAGCTGACAGGTCTCATGCTCTACCATCTTTATCTGACTGTTGACACTGATATTTGAACATTAACTGCGAGATTTGCACAATCATTTGCACGTTCCCCCGTGCAAATGATTGTGCAAATAAACTTTTATATAAGGCTAGGTTACTATGATTTGAATTTCGCTTTTTTGAAATGATATAATTCTGTTTTTAGATTGACAGCTTTCAGATGTTTGATCAGTATAAAGGAATGTAAGGGTAGCTCAGTGGTTAGGGCATTGGAGTACGTACGCTTCAGAATGTCCTACAGTAGGTACAAATCCCATGACTATCAAGTTGTCCCCTTAACGCTCCACTTACTTACACAACTTTACCTCATCTTAAGTCTTTCATAGAATTCAAACCAATCCAAATGTTAAATATACAATTAAGTAATGTTGCCTCAAAAACACAAACAAGAAGCACATAAAACATTACTTAGCAACACTTAACCAGGAAAAACCTTAATACAGTATGTACTTGGTAAAATTTCTGACTGTACTAAACTATAGCCTCGTTACCTCTCCTCCTCCAACAGGGGCCCTCATGTATAGTGTAGGAAAGTTCGGTGAACTCCAGGTCTACAGCCGAGCGCCGTGGCAGGTGCGAGAACCTCTGGGCCTCCGTGATATGGTTCTCCACTTTCTTTAGGTGGGTCAGCATGGCTGCATCCGGAGGAGCTCCTCCTGACTTCTTGGTCTCTTCCATGGGGATGGAGACTGACCCTTGCTCTAAGGACTTTTCAGCCATACCAGCAATCTGTGAAAAAGAGAGACACTGTGACAATGTGTTAAAAGGATTACATCGTCACATGGGACTCCTGTATTTATACCGTTTCAAACTTCCTGATTTTCTTCCTGGAATTTTGTTTGGTTGTTTGTTTGTTTGATCTCACTCGTGGCTAACTACCCTGGGTTACAATTGGTATTCAGCCCCACCGACCTGACCCTTATTTTCCTTATCCTGGGGTCTTTAATTGACACATAATACTGAAGAAGGGGAACTCAATATAATTTTGCACAATTAGAACAATTGAATATGCAACTTTGAAAAACAACTCCTTGTTCCCGTACTAATTTAGTTGGGTTTATAAGGGGTGACTACTTATACAATTACAAATTTATTTATTTATTTATTTATTTATTTATTTTTTCATTTGGAAATATGTTAAATATGTTAATATAAAAAAGAGCGAATATTTATGCAAGCCGCTTTAATCCTTCTCACATTATAATCAGCAATTAATTAGGGTCACATGTGTTCCCAGATTCTCCACTTGTTTATATTTATAGTTCCTTTTTTCCCGGTTCATTGTTTTCCAGTTCCCATCTCTTTCTTTATCTAGTTCCTAGTTTCAAGTATAATTTAACGGGTCAATTTATTCGATTCAATATAGGGATATAGAGGATTATAACTGAAGAAGATGACTTGGTGATTGTGTGATGGCTTTAAATATATTGCTTCACTGAAGTAGAAATGAAAAGGCAAAGAGAAAGCTTTGATGCATAATGAAGTCTTCTGTACTTAGAGTTCCTCAGCTGTGAAGTCATGAAGAATCAAAGAATCGAATAAAAAGGATAAAAGAGGGGTCTAATGAGAGCTGGAATCTTTCATTATCTGTGATGAACCGCAAGCCTGATGTGTCTGAATGAAACACCTGAATATAATCCAATTTCCAGAGGAACAAAAGCTCTCCAACCTGAAAGAAAGCCTTTCGTTGCTGCTCTTAGAGTTTAAGCTGTTTAATAAATCCAACACCCTTACACACACACACACACACACACACACACACACACACACTCACACACACACACACACACACACACACACACACACAAGAAAAAATAGATATTAATCAAAATGGCTGTTGACATTCAGACTGGTGTTTGAGACACAAATCTGGTGTAGGATAAGAAACAAGTAATCTGATCATAGAGGAAGAGCCTGAGAGCTGCCAGACTCTGTTGTTCCTGGAGTTTTGGTCTGTTATGTTGTCTAGCTTTGGTTATGAGAACTGCATTCTCCCCAATGACTCCAAGTTTACTCAGTTTTTTAATATGAACCCAAGAAAAACAGCTTAAATTATGCTGGGACTTTAATTTGACAACTTGAACTTAAGTATAATCTACATAAAAGTAGACAAATATATTTGTATTAATACAATAAAATAGTTTGCATTATTCTGGAAAGAAATTGTATAATAAGGAGTAATTGGTTGAATAATCAAAACTGATTTCATATTTTCCATGACACAGCTTATTTGTATTTTCTGATGCCCACAAAACACCAAAAAGGTCAAGCATAAAGAGAGCAGGAACTAAAAAGAAATGATTGCTAATGTTGAAAGAAAATGCATCAAGGCTGAAGCGGAAGTTACACACGTGGACAAAATTGTTGGTACCCTTCGGTCAATGAAAGAAAAACTCACAATGGTCACATAAATAACTTTAATCTGACAAAAGTAATAATTTTAAAAAATTCTATGAATGTTAACCAATGAAAGTCAGACATTGCTTTTCAACCATGCTTCAACAAAATTATTTTAAAAAATAAACTCATGGAACAAGCCTGGACAAAAATGATGGTACCCCTAGAAAATACTGAAAATAATGTGACCAAAGGGACATGTTAATTCAAGGTGTGTCCACTAATTAGCATCACAGGTGTCTACAATCTTGTAATCAGTCAGTGGGCCTATATATAGGGCTCCAGGTAGTCACTGTGTTGTTTGGTGACATGGTATGTACCACACTCAACATGGACCAGAGGAAGCGAAGGAAAGAGTTGTCTCAGGAGATTTAAAAGAAAATTATAGACAAGCATGTTAAAGATAAAGGCTATAAGACCATTTCCAAGCAGCTAGATGTTCCTGTGACTACAGTTGCACATATTATTCAGACATTTAAGATCCATGGGACTGTAGCCAACCTCCCTGGACGTGGCCGCAGGAGGACAATTGATGACAAATCAAAGAGACGGATAATCCGAATGGTAACAAAAGAGCCCAGAAAGACTTCTAAAGAGATCCAAGGTGAACTTCATGCTCAAGGAACATCAGTGTCAGATCGCACCATCCGTCGCTGTTTGAGCCAAAGTGGACTACATGGGAGACGACCAAGGAGGACACCACTGTTGAAAACAAATCATAAAAAAGCCAGACTGGAATATGCCAAACTACATGTTGACAAGCCACAAAGCTTCTGGGAGAATGTCCTATGGACAGATGAGACAAAAATGGAACTTTTTGCCAAGGCACATCAGCTCTATGTTCACAGATGGAAAAATGAAGCATATCAAGAAAAGAACACTGTCCCTACTGTGAAACATGGAGGAGGCTCTGTTATGTTCTGGGGCTGCTTTGCTGCATCTGGCACAGGGTGTCTTGAATCTGTGCAGGGTACAATGAAATCTCAAGACTATCAAGGGATTCTAGAGAGAAATGTGCTGGCCAGTGTCGGAAAGCTGGATCTCAGTCGCAGGTCATGGGTCTTGCAATAGGACAATGACCCAAAACACCCAAGAGTGGCTAAGAGGAAAACATTGGACTATTCTAAAGTGGCCTTCTATGAGCCCTGACCTCAATCCTATTGAGCATCTTTGGAAGGAGCTGAAACATGCTGTCCGGAAAAGGCACCCTTCAAACCGGAAACAACTGGAGCAGCTTGCTCATGAGGAGTGGGCCAAAATACCTGCAGAGAGGTGCAGAAGTCTCATTGACAGTTACAGGAATCGTTTGATTGCAGTGATTGCCTCAAAAGGTTGTGCAACAAACTATTAAGTTAGGGGTACCATCATTTTTGTCCAGCCCTGTTCCATGAGTTAATTTTTTTTTATAATTCCGTTGAAGCATGGTTGAAAAGCAATGTCTGACTTTCATTGGTTAACATTCATAGAATTCTTATTTATTATTACTTTTGTCAGATTAAAGTTATTTCTGTGACCATTGTGAGTTTTTCTTTCATTGACCGAAGGGTACCAACAATTTTGTCCACGTGTGTAAACATCTCTTGTAAGAGTGATGTGATCTTCCATCAGCTCAGGAATTTGTTTTGCAGCTTACAGCTATGCGCAGATTCACGGCACAGTATTTCTCCTGTCAAAATTAAATGCCCTTTATTTCACTTTTCCGTAATTTTTTCATGTTCTTGAATTAATGTCAATCATGTAAAACTTTTCTCGATGGTACTCTTAGATTCTGACCTAGTGAACTACTATGTGGGTAAACCATATACAATTGTGTTAATCTTGTAAGTTTTAGGATTTGTAGTCGAGCATTTGAATTTTACATTAGACATTCAAGAACATGATTAGGATAGGACTTTTTTTTTTTTTTCAAAATTACAAGAACTTAATGAATACCAATTTTTTGTATAAATGCTCTTCAAAGTAAATTACAAATACATATGTTCTTATTCAGCTTGATGTACAGTATAACGTCCATAGTGTCAAGTTTATACTTGATTAAAAAGACTGAATAATGTAATATAGTATGCATGAATACAACATTCTTTAATAATTCAATAATAATAAGTAACATCTCATGTAAATACCCAAAATGTACCATTACATTAAATATGACTTGCTGTCTAGACAACTTGGAATCAATTTGATTACTACTTCTAATACTCTAACCTGGCATTAGCAAAGAAAACAAGCCAGCTTGGGTAAATGTATCCAATTAACATTATCAAAATGGCAAATTAGATAGAGATCGGGCCTTTTAGGAAAACAACTCATTTTATAGGAGTTTTTGTTTACTCCAGCATATTGGGACATTTTAATGAGGGGTTCGCTCACCCTCAAGCTCCATGCCGCAGTCTTGTGGTTTATCCATCTAAACTAAAATGGTTGCATTGTGTACTTTAGTGGGCTTTTTTTTTTTTTAAGGTAAAAGGATAAAGGATAAAGGTACTATACTTAAATATTCTCTATCTTTACGTACAAGGTGCGTTTAAGTCAAACCGGGACTTTTTGTGAATGTAAAGGCGAATGGCATTTACAGAACACTTTGACCACAGTAGAATGATGAGACTCTTAGCTAGAGTAAAACATTTGAATGGTGCAAAGGCTGTAAAGAAGGTTGCACGTCCATGAATCACCTGCTTCGGCCATTAAGTGTGCTTCTGGGAGACAACGAGATGCTCATCAGACATGAAGCAGGCAGTCCAATCATGGTTCTGTTGTACTGAGAAAACTTTCTACCTGGATGATATCCAAGCACTAGTAAAATGCTGGGATACAGGCATTAGTGTAGCAAGGGATTATATAGAGATTTTTTTTAAAAGGCTTAACTCTCATAACTGTGTTCTGTTAGTATGTTATTAGTTCACTACAGACTAAATAAGGCGTTAAAATATCAATAATGCACACAAACTAAAAACAAATCCCCAGACATACCTTCTTTATGACAGCCATTGTTACAGACTGTAATTTGCTATACATGTAACATTATTAACTTATGACATCCTCTACCTGAGTAGAAGTACCACTTCATGCAGATAATCTCTTTTAAAAATGTGCAAAATGAGCTGATTATTTTTGAAAGAACATACATGACTGCAAATGTATTTGCAACAGCCTTAGAATAAGGACAAAGTAACAAACTGTATAGGTTGTCATGCATTTAAGTACATGATTCAAAGTTGAAGTACCTTTAAATTATACTACTTTTAATTTTACTCGATTTTTAAACATTCAACTTTAGTGCACCTATTTTTGATGATATAATAAACCTGGAAAGCTACTGAATCCCAAGCAGCATTTCGCTAAGCATTTTAGCTAGTCAGCTAACATTAAACATCTTTATATACTGTTGATAATTAAGGGGGTGTTCCCTTCATCATAGATTGTTAAAACATAAATGTTCAAAAAGCATGATCTGATAAATAACCTCTTGTCAAGTAGTTTTTCCATTACATTTGAACTGTTACTTGAGTAATTTATAATCATTACTTTTTTCCCTTTTACTTTTTCCATTCACCCCTCCTTCTGCCACTTCCTAGATAGATAATCTGTTGTAGTGTAATAAAATGTATTAAAATGCATGTCTTTGTTCTTAAAGAATCGACACACTTATGCCTGCATGTGCGAATGCAGTACTCATAACTACGGAAGTCCTTTGTGAAAAGTATTGCTCAGATTACACTCCCAGGCCACAGCGGTCATTCATACGAACCTTATGAATAACACTGAACACATACCCTACTCTAAGCAGGGTGCTACAGGAATTGAGAGCAGAAAAAGGCCATAAGCATGATCTGAAAATGAATGGCATGAAATGAACATGTGAAAAGAAAAATGTGCTGCAAATCTCTGTGAATAACCTTATATCCTGGTATCCACACTTATAATTATAATAATAATAATAATGGTGATACCAGCTCATGGGTTTTGACCACACATTCCATCTCATGGTGAAAAGAAAAGAAGAGGAATAGGCAGTAGAAGGGAAAACACTACTGACCGCACCAAAGAGGCCATGGCATCAAATGTGTTATAGTGTTACACATCAATAGCAATGCACTTAGGCTTGGCTTCAACACTATCCAAACCAGATCCTGATGCTGCCCTAAAGAGCACCTGATCTCTCTCTCTCTCTCTCTCTCTGCCTCTATGAAGTGGTTCCGCAAGATATTGCCAACTAGCACATCATCCCATTAGATCATTGGTTATTCAGGCTACCATCAAGAAAGCATAGGTTCTTTTGAAGGTAAAAATGTAAGATTGACTTGTATGCTTTTGAATAACAATCAACTTCAGATAGACTAAAATCCTAGCTCCTCAATAAATTCCACATACCAGCTCTGATGAAAAAATAAATACAATAAAAATAAAACAAAGCTCTGACATCAGTGTTAATTATAGAGCAGTGGGAAGAAAGGTAGGCTGGAACAGCTTTTGCTCACGTCTACAGGTTAAGTGGCACTTCGCGCAAGCTGTAATAGAGAAAACCAAACCGTAGACAGTGAGACTATGAGAGTCTATTCGAAATGAAAGGCTACCGATCATTCAGGAAAATCTTATACATGATGCAGAAAGAGTCAACCTACCCAAACTGCCTGCTTGAATCCACTGCCAGAAAGTGCTGCAATACATTTCTCCTGATTCCACTTAAAGATTCATGGCAAGGTTCGTGTTTCTGGAAATCTCGTAATTTTCTGGCAAGGAGGCAAGGGGTCAGGGAGGGGTGTCTGAGCAGGGTCTTTATTGATTGAATTGCCATTACTGGCCTTCCATTACCACGCTGCGATGGTTTCGCTCACTGCAGGTACATAGGGAGGAGCAGACAGGCTCTGATCAGAGAATGGCCACCAACGCGGCTTAGCGTTCAACCACCCAGACACCAGGATAATGAGCTGTTGTTATTAAATGGAGGGTTTTAATCTTATGCAAAACATGTGGTTAGGGCTCATCCTTTTTAGATCAGGATGATTTAATGAAATGAAATTTGAAATTCAATTTTTTTTTTAAAAAATGATGTGATGTTAACCTGTGTAAAGGACTGTCTGATTTAGATGGGAGCCCTTGCATGGATTAAAGATGAGATAAATGTGACAAACAGTACAGTACATCAATACGCAGCATCTACATATTTGGCTGGAATAAAGGTAGAGAAACACGCACAAGGACGGACGCCAGTGGTTGCAACCTACGGCGTGGTGCTGATGAGGAGGAAACTTACTTTGTTTTTGTCAAATTGAGATGAAACGGACACGTCTCCAGCCGGCTGATGCTCTTATTTACCCACACAGATATCCGTGTGATCCTGACATACCCGACTGGATCGCACCTGATTCCGCACAAAGCACACAGAGTTCGCAAGACGTCCGACTGCCTCTCCTGTTGGAATCAGCTACATCTGGCGCGCATTCCGCAAATTCTACGAATACGACAGATCGCCCCAGACCAAAGCATACATGACAGTCATGGAGACCGGAAAGGATGCATCGACATAGCAGTCAACCCGAGCAGAAGTTACATTCCGGTCAGCTGATCCGTCTTTTCAGTCATTACCTCTGTAAACAAGTCTGAGGACAGGCGCGTTCACTTCCGCTTCTCGCATCAGCACCACACCGGAGCGGTACCGCAGCAGTCCGGGTACAGCGCGGGAAATCAGTGTCCGAGCATCTCCTCTCTCCTCAAGCCTGACACTCTACTGTAGGACAACATACACATCCGAGCAGGTCGCCTGATTTATACCAAGCTGATCCCCGTGCTGAATGATGCTAAAAGATCCAGATCCAGATGTGCAACGCAGGCCGGTTGAAAACAGTTTCTGCCCAGGCCTGGTGTAGAACGGGATGAAGCATATGCGCGCGAGTGGGTAGGGTGGGGGCTTTCAGAGGAGAAGCAGTCATCTCTGCAGAAAGCTCAGAGGGCGGGTTGGCACTGTGCCACATGCGGTCACGGGACAGGTGGGGATCTCGAGTTTCCCCCACGGTTGTCCAGGATGCTCCATCATCGGCTCTACTCTGGCGTATACTAGCACGCCCTCACGGGGCATTTTGGGGTATTTAGGCAGGCCACTTGACATGTCCTTGACATGTGATCTGTGATGAACATCTGCTCTAGCGCATAGATACAGGCGTACATGTGCGCTCGGTACAGCTGCAGGGGCTGATCCAAGTTCTTACACATGAATGTCAGGATGGCACCTCGATATGTGGGGCAGAACACATAGGTGAGTGTGTACATTGCTGCGAAACTATTGGCCAGACAGGCTAATTTCTCTGCACTCCACAATTTTGCAAAAATATATCCAAATGTATAAATATGATTCAAAGTAAAAAATAAAAAAAAGCAAAATAATAATAACAATAATAAAATAAAATAAAAATTGCCCTTGAAGTCTATAGTCGGCTATAACGAGAGGAAAATGTTAAGTCTATGATAGCTCAGCATCCTATAAAGTTATTGCATTCGTTGACGTAAACAAACAGGCGCTGTGCCTTTAAAGAGCGCAGCTGCGCATGCGCTGGTGCTGATGCTGCAGTGCTCGGGTTATTTTCGGTGAAACCACCGAGGTTACTAGCGTTCAAACGACGCCCTACATCACCCGTGCACAGAAACCGAAATACTCCAGAACGGAGCGACGCTTTCTTTCCTTCTCCTGATCTTCCCTTCGGCGAGATCCTGAAAGTGAGAAAATGACTCATTTTCCTGAAATCATGTTTTAGGGCAATTCCACACCTTCGTGTAAATCTGATCAGGAGGTGCACACGCTGATGTCTCCTCTTTCCTAAGACTTACATTTTTATGGCAGGTTCTGTTAAAGAAGTAAAAAACTAGGCTTGCTTGGATGTAATAAAGACCACAGCTTTAGAGTAAATGAATTCTATATGGATATTGAGCAATACTCAAATGTATGGACTATTACATGTATGTAATATAGTGAATGTCATTTACCAGACAACAGTTAACTAATTATTAATTGCTTAAAGCAATTAGCCACTTAAATTATAACAACATAGGCTTAAATACTAGCGTAAAGGTACGGCAAACAGTATAGCATTAATTGATGAGTCCTTCTTATTCCATTGTCGGAAATTAGGATTCCTGTACCTTTCCTTGTTGCTGGGGTGGAAGCTCTAGGGTACACCTGTTATACCTACATTTGTATCTGGTGTCAAATCATAGGACATTTATGGACATTAATTGTTTTAAAAGTATACCATTCATTTCTCTATGGTTCCAGGATAAAGCGGTATAGACGATGAGTGAATGGTTTCAGGTGAAAGATGCATATTAAAGGTAAAGCAGTACATGTACAATTAAGGGTTCTATTTTGAGTGCATATAAATTCTACATTCTAAATTCTAAGGCCTAGTTAATTCATGAAACTCTGTGTTATTACATTCAGGTCATAAAAGGGTAAAGTACTTTAGAAAGAACATACAGAAATATAGAAAGAAAGACAGAAAAGGAAAACAACCACAGCAGCCCATTTCAACCTTTTATTTCACAGAGTGTACAGAGACTATCCTCGTGGTTATAGTGTCACAAATAATTCTCAGTCAGTGTCTGGTTTGGGCTCCTTTTATAAAAAAGGAAAAAAAGGATATGTTTGAGCCAAACACCACAAAGCTAAGACATGCATTAATGGGGACAAAAATCATGTGGTGAAGACATGTATAGTTAAATGAACGCATTAACCAAAGCTACAGTGCCCTCCATAATTATTGGCACCCCTGGTTAAAAAGTGTTCTTTAGCTTCTAAAAAATTCCGTTTTGTTCTAAATAACATAGGACCAGAATGGAAAAAAGGAGAAAATTCCAACCTTTAATTCAAGTGCATTTATTCAGTGGGAAAAAAAATCCCACATTAAGAAATAATTCTTTTACATCAAATCATGGGTGCCACAATTATTAGCACCCCGGATGTTTAATACCATGTACAACCCCCTTTTGCCAACAAAACAGCACCTAATCTTCTCCTATAATGTTTCACAAGATTAGAGAACACAAAATCATCCAGTGACCTGACTCTTCTCCTCTGCACTCTCCTCTTCAGCTTACTCACTCCACAGGTTTTCAATGGTGTTGAGTGGGGACTGATGGCCATGGGAGGAGCTTGATTCTGTGTGTGGTCAACCATTTCTGTGTAGATTTGGCCACATGTTTTGGGTCATTATCTTGCTGAAAGACCCAGTGACGACCCATCTTCAGCTTTCAGGCAGAGGCCACCAGATTTTGCTTTAAAATGTCCTGGTATTTCAAAGCATTCATGATGCCATGCACCCTAACAAGGTTCCCAGGGCCTCTGGAAGAGAAGCAGCCCCACAGCATCACCAATCCTCCCCCATACTTCACAGTGGGCATGAGGTGCTTTTCTGCATACTCATCTTTTCATACCCACTTAGAGTGTTTGTTGCCAAAAAGCTCTATCTTGGTTGGAATGTTCTCAGTCACAATCATAAACGCAAATGTTTGGAGTTTGCTAAAACATTTTTTTTTCCTTGCATGCCTCCCAAAGAGCTTGTTGGCGTGTAGATAGCGTCTCATGGTTGTTTTGTAGACTTTGTGACCCCAAGATGCTATCATTTGTTGCAGTTCTTTAACAGTGAGCTTTGGAGATTTTTTTATTTCTCTTACCATCCTCTTCACTGTGCGTGGAGGCAAAATAAACTTGTGTCCTCGTCCAGGCTTGTTTACTACTGTTCCAGTTTTTTAAAAACTTCTTAATGATTCCTCTCACAGTAGACATGGGCAGGTGCAGGCGGGTGGCTATTTTCTTGTACCCATTGCCTGACTTGTGAAGGTCAACACACATCTGCCTTACTTGAATGGTGTGTTCCTTTGTCTTTGCCATGTTGAAGAGTGGATGAGAGAAATGGCCTCTGTGTCACGTCATATTTAGTTTATACCCCAGGGAAGCAGGAAGTGATCAATTATTAATTAAAAGTTCCTAGATACTCTGATCAACTTTGTAAACTACTGTAGAAATGACAGAAATACTTCAATTACAGTTATTTTCTAGGAATTGTTAAGGGTGCCAATAATTGAGGAACAGGTTATTTTATGAAAAATAATTATTTGTTAGTCAGGGATTTTTATTTCCACTTAAAATTCACTTTATATTTTTCTACAATTTTCAGTGTGACAATATGCTTATGCAATAAAAACAGAATTTATTTCAAGGCTTTTAACACATCTTAACCAGGGGTGCCAATAATTATGGATGGCACTGTATATACAGGTTTAGAGGTTGTACAGGAATAATAATGCTCCTCTACTACCACTGTTCCATAAAAGACAGAAGGAAGAAAAACATGTAGAAAACAATACACTGTTGCAAAATATACCTAACACTATAATAAATCCTATGGTTCCTGGAAAGGCCAGTTATGGTTACAGAGTTGCTGTCTAGCATAAAAGTACTGCATCAGTTTTTGCTTTTCAGGAATTATACATGGATGCTAAACTCCGCATCTGGAAATTTACCATCTGCCAGCACTAATTTACCGCATCTGATTAAACTAATTATAAAAGTAAATTGTCATCTTAAGACCTCTGATGCTTTTGAGGCAAATTAAATAAAAAAAAATTAAAAAAAAAACAGTAAAATGCTTTTTCCTTTCTCCCACTAACTCTGAACTTTTGTCATTTTTTAGAAGTGTCAGAGCAGCTTCAGAACAGCTGGGGATGATAAACTTATATACATGCTACTGTTAAAATGAAACCTTTGCCAGGAGTGTAAATTACAGTTTTTCCAAAATATCTTTCAAACAGTATAAATGAATATAACTATATATTTAACAAGAAACATTTAACATTTTGTCTGCTTAAAGCTGTATCCTGTTATTACCTACATTAGGAAATCTAGCTATAAACATCCTCGTTCAGCAATCAGAAAAAGGCAGATTTTTTTTTTTTTACCAATCAAGTGTTTTTTTAAACTTAAAATTATACTTTGAGTGTTAAAATGAAATTAATAAATGTTACCTCACATAAACTTCTGTGTATGTAGAGCATCTGTCAAACAAGTCCTGATGCAAGTTGTTGCTATAGAAACAATTACTTACAATAAGGAAACAGATTTCAATAGTGCTTTGGTATAATACAGTAACGTCCCTTTTTGAGATCCCTGTCTCAGAATATTAACAACAACAACAACAACAATAGTCCTATTTCAGACTAATGTATTTCTGCTGACTCCTCCAATCTTGTTGTACATTAACATTCTGTTCTTTAAAAACCTCATACATCTGCACCGTCATCATTAAAATGTTAATTAATGCTCAAGTAATACTTAGTAGTGAATAAGATGCTTCTTCATTTACATCATGGATCTCATCCTAACATAAAATCTTCCTACCACTCCCTTGGTCTTCATCCATTGCTGTTGATGTTATTTTATTCACTTCCACAGCTGGAATCAAAGTTGACCTCCCAAACCATGACCCCAGAAAAAAACTATAGAAAGAACACTCCAGGTTTCGTGATCAAAAAAGCATCAATGAGTGGTAAAAGAAATCTTCCACCTGTGCACCAATAGAAATATCCCTCTTAATCCAAATTTACTCCGTCTCCTTCTTTCCACCACTCTCTGCCATCCAAATAGCTCATCCATCATTTCTGTCAATCTGTACCCAAATGTGGTATTGATCAGGAAGGAGCTTAAGATCCTGTGAATGAGTGGTTTCTATCCACTGTATAAAACCTGCCAAAGAACTAGAGCATGAATAAGAGCTAATTAGGCTACGCTAAGCTCTGAGAGTACACTTATCTTTACCAAACAGAAAAAAGGGTACTCGAGTTGTTGAATAGCACTGCATATAATAATACCTTAAATGACCTAAATAACAAATAATCCGATATGAGTTAAGTACATGAGCAATCACGTTTGACCTCCAAGTATTGGCCAAAGGGGTAGTGTGTGTCTTTCATGATTAGCAGGATTATCTGGGTCCCATGAGCTTACTAAAACATTCTATTATTTCTTTATGACGGGAATCTCTACTGGTATCTCGTTTTCATCATCTTCTGACCTAAAATACAACATACAGTATAGGAAGGGAGACAGAGACACTGTGCTGGCGTAATTGATTGGGTGGGGTGGTCCACATTGATTTTATTTCTAAATAGTTTGCTCTATTTACAAAACCTAATCCAGACAACTCCATTACCTTTCTGAAAATATACCTTTTAGGTTATAAAATATTAGAAAAACCCTAATCACACCCTTAATGTAAACTATTGCACATTAAAATGTAAAGGTCTTAAGCACAGTAGATTTTAGCACAAGTTTTCCGGCTTATGTATTAGTGTGTCAGTGGAGAAGGGTATTTAGATATCCAAACATTTTCACTTTTGTTCTAAGAAGTGGTTTAATGCATTTTGGATGATGCATTAGCATAATCTTGTTTTCACTAAACAATAACAACTGCTGCTGGCCTGACTAAAAGCATTTATGAAATGTAAATAAAATATGAAGTATTAGCAAAGCAGCAGGAAAACACTCTTTATTCACTTATCATTGTGATGTATTACAATTTGCTGTATGCTTACTGCAAGCAAATCAAGGTGTGTTACCCTAAGCTCACTACTGAATAAAATGCTAGAGAAATGGCCCCATTTGAGAATGTCTTGTGTGAAAATCACAACAGTGGATATTCAGGTTTTAGGTGTGAGAAATTAGACTAGTCAGAGGCCATTACAATATAAACAAACCAAAGGGGAAGTTTTCAGTTTTTTTTTTCTTAACACACTAAATCAAATGTCATATGCAAGTTTTAACAGCATGTCCATTTTTGAAACATACTTTTTCTAAAATCATTTGTTAGATCCCATGACTAAAAGCCAACATTATGGAATATGAACGTACCTTAGCATCAACTAAAATGTCAAACTTTTCAAATAAATAAAAATGAAACTCTGGCTACTATGGGGGTGGGGTGCGTTCAAGTCAAACCGGGACTTGTGATGAAATGTCTCATGAATGAAGGTTAAACAAAACGAAATGACATTTACAGCAGGCCTCGAGCACAGTACACACAGAAAATCAGAAAACTCAGAAAGCTTTTATTAAAAAAAAAAAAAAAGAAAAAAAATGTTTTTTACTTTTACTAGGCCCAATAAAAGCATTCTTCTTCCATAATTTTTGAACATGATCAACTGATCATAAATGTCAGATCAATATATGCTGAAATAAATTTTGAAAGATTTTTAAATTCTTAGCTTTAAGCAGATGAAAAACATGATTTTTATTTAGCTGCCATGTCATTTACCGTAACAGATTTTAATATATTTGTTTAAAAAAAACAAAAGAAAAAAGCAATCCATAATAGCAGGACTTTACCATAATGTCACTATTTGTTCTTTATCCTCACTATTGCTGAATCATATCAGGATCATTAAAGAGTTTATCTACAAAAATAAAATAATGTTAAACCAAGCAAAGGAGAAATTATGAGTGATTTCCTGCAATATGTATTATTTCTAAAGCGACAAAATGCATTTACAGATATACTGTACATGCACACATTTTCCCATTTCAAAACAAACAAACGAATGACCACAATGCAGATAAACAGAAACGTTTTCATTATTTCCATTGCCATGTGAGCATTCCCATTACTCATTTTGTGTGCTGAATTTGGTTACGCTTCTTGTCACGCTACCAGCAACTTCTTAAGTGTGGCATACAGACAAAGCATCAAGGGCAGCTTTCTTGGTCAGAGTCATCTTGTTTTTTCGAATCAAAACAAACAGCATTTTGTATCTCAGACCCTGTATGATTACACCTCTACCTTAGTTTGTAGAATGACAACACAACCCGACAGTCTTCAGAAAACATCCCTCCCACGTAAATTGTTGCGCAGTAGAGATGGCTCTGGATGTCGTATTAGTAATCATGCGCTACCATATTGCACGGTTATTAATATTAATCAGTAGTATCGTTTCAATTAATGCAGCAGTTTGTAACTTTAAGAGTGTGCCTTAAAGCTGCCTTTGAGATGAACTGCGATTGTTTTTTTCCCCCCACCTGATTGACATGCGTTTACATGTAAACAAAACCCTGAAACAAGAAACATCCATTACATGGAAATATAATGAATATTAGAATCTCTAAGGTGCTTTTAACATATAAAAACAATAGGTCTAGAAACAGTTTACAAATTGAACCGAACCAACCAACCAACCATTCAAAAGCAACCATTATGGAAAACTGTAAAGTGTACTGAACGTGAACTAGAAGAGAATCGCTCCTCAGAACTGAGCTGGAATCGAATTTTAAAAATGTAAGCTGGTTTAGTGGTAAATCTCTCATTCGCACTACACACTGCTTAAGACAACCAGTTTCTTTGTTCTTTAGTGCATAAGAGGTAAGCAATGTATCTGATGCTCTTGACCAAGTCATTTTTAATCAACTTAACTTCATTTAATCTGGGGCCCGGATTTAGACTACCTCCATGCCTAGTTTCTGAGCGGTGTCCTGTAATTGTTGCATCACTGCCTCTTCCCTATTCGAATCCAGCTCTGAGGAAGATGCACTACTTGTGAGGTCCAGCAGCATGTTCTCCTGATCTTCTGGCATTCTGCAGTCACTTTCTCCCTCCGTTCTCGTGCCAAGTCTGGTGTTCTCGTCTGCAGTTACAGAAAGCTCAGTTTCCCTCGACTCTTCCCCAGACTGGAGGCGTTGTGTTTGAGGAATGGGTTCACCGCCGTCCCCTTCTCCTTGTCGCTCCCGCATCAGCTGTTCGGTCAACTCCACGCTCTCGTAGCGGATCAGCTGCAGCCGCATGAAACCGTCCTCATGCTCCTTATATCTATAATGACGGACAAATATCAGATAAATTCCACCTGTGGCAAATTTGAAATGTACAAATTAGAAATAGTTTGAATAGTTTAGAAATAGTTTATACCTGAATCTGGGATGCCCCGACGGCCATTTGAACTGGTGTTTTTTGCGTAGATGCGCAGTGAGGTTATTGCCTCTGGTGAAACACTGTTCACACACATGGCACTTATACCGTGGAGTGTAATCTCCCTAAACAATGCAACAACAGATTTACTGCATACAAGCAAGCCTTTAATTATTCAAATTAGATTATCCGATAATTCAAGTGCTGTTACTAGCCACATAACCACACACCTACCCGTTAGTCTAACTTACAGATGTACAGCTAGAGCCCTGGCATTACATATGGATTTAAAAATTAGCACAACCTGTGTACGCTCCCATTATTATCTGATTGGCTCACCTCATGTACACGTTTGTAGTGGTTTTTGATGGAGTGCAGGGAGCGGGTGGAGTAGTCACAATTATCAAAATCACAGTGATAGGCCGGTTCACTGCTGTGCGTTTCCAGATGCTTTCGCAAGTCGATCAAGTTCTTACAGCTGAAGAAACACACATGAAGCATAAATATGAAGGCATACAGCTGAAGGTAAAACTACACTAAATAGCCAAAAGCCCCCTACTAATTATTGGGGTCAGATGTTTCAGCCTGAAAACAAGCACATTCCATGGAATCCACAGACAAAGCTTCGGCAGTAGTGTGGCTCACGCTGAAGAGCTCAATGACTTTAACTGAAAATGTATGGATTCTTTTTCCCTGCTAGGCCTGTCACAGTCCATTGTAAATGCTATTATTGTGCTGTTATCTGCATCTAGGGGGCAACAACAGCTCAGTCACGAAGTGGTAGACCACACAAACTCAGAGCGGGGCCACTGAGGCTTGTAGTGCATTAAAAAAAATAAAATAAAGGATCACCTGTCAGAATCTGTTGCATCACTCATAATAGAGTTCCAAACTGCCTCTGGAAGCAACATCAGAACAAGAACTCTTAGGAGCTTCAAGAAATGGGTTTCCATGGCTCAGCAGATGAATGTTTGGCTCGAGGGGTGTAAAGCACACCGCCACTGGACTCGTGCACGGAAAACGTGTTCACTGGAGTCTGAATCATGCTTCACTATCTGGCAGACTGATAGATGAATCTTGCTCTGGCCGATGCCTGGAGAATGCTAATGACAACAGTGGAGGAAGGACAATGGGGTTGTTTTTCAGGATCTGGGCAAGGTGCTTTAGTTCCAGTGAAGATGGATGTTAAAGCCACAGCCAAAGACATTTTAGACAATTTTATGCTTTCTTGCATAAAGATATGATTTGAGGAGTTTGGTGTGGAAAACCTCTGGTGACAAACGGAACCCTGAGCACAACCCCGATGAACACATGAACAGACGCCCTTATACAGAGTTTAGCTTTTCCCAAGATCTAAGCGGCAGGAGAGGGTTATGGGTTTTGCTCAAGAGCCCAAAAGTGGCAGGTTGGACCATGCTCAGGTTTGGAAGGAGTTCCAGCCAGACTTCCTTGTCTGATATCAGTGCCTGATCTCACAAATTATACTTTAAATAAATGGGTACAAATTCCCTACAACAAGTCTGGTCAGGCAACTGTAGAGCTGTGCTAATTAACGGATTATGCAATTGATTCAATCTTTTTTGAGCAATTCCACTAACTCAATTAATGGGGCAGATTTTGATTCAGAATCGAATCCAACTTGTTAATTTAAAAATGACAAATTCTTTAAAATATACCACAACTTTTGCCGAAAACAGAAACTGCTTACAATCTGCAAATAAAAAATCACCTCCTAGGCCAGGAGTTCGTGAACTTAATATGCAAAGGATCTATGGATCTGATTTCCATTTAAGGTCAAAGGTCCAGACCGATTGGTGCTAAGCAAGTGCCTTTTATTAAACTTGCTTATAACTTGCAGTCTGAGACAAAATACATTCAAACCTAGTGGAAAAAATGTGACTGTTTGATGTCAATCAGATGCTTAGACCAAAACAACTAGCAACAAGCGGTTAGTTAGACTTCAACATTAAACTTACATAAGTTTAAGAAAGATTAAAAATACATTCCAAGTTAGAACAAAAGTAACAGAACTGTTTGATGCACATGGAAAATGCATGAGCACGAAAAAGATGCAACACGTGAACGGCCCCAAAGACGCCAAAATGCACAGCGGCCTAGCTTGAAAAATTTAACTGTCTGACTTCAAACCTTGGCACAAAAAGGTGTGGTCGTCAGATGGAGACACTGACATTTTCTTTGAATACTTGTATGGTCTTGTGTTTCCGTTATTGTTGTCATGACATTGAGGAAGCCATATCATTAAACAAACAACAGGGAAACTATTATGTTTAGTGTTAATTTTAAGCCAGGACCTCCAGGACAATCTCAAAATAAAAAAAAACTACAAAACTAACAATTTGTTGATGAGTTTAACATGTTTTTATTTCTTTATGGTAGACAACATACATTTTATTACACTTTATTAGTGTATTGCTAATTTGAGGTGTGCGCTGGGTCTGGACTGGATTTCCATGTGTCTAAAGGAATCAAAAATCGCAATGCACAAAATTTAAACTGAATCCAATTGATGCTCTACCTACAATCCACAGCTCTAGGCAACTCCATATAACTGGCCATGGTTTTGGAATAGGATGTCCAACACGCTCATATACTGTAGGTGGAACGGTCAACTGTCCATATACTTTAGACCTTTTACTTGATCTTATAAAGACAACAAATAGGATGAGTTGTAATACATTCAAAACAAACTGCCGAGTCTATGATTACTATTGGACTGAATCACTGTCAATGTCACAAACAGTTTGTTAGACTACTAAGAATGCTCAGAGGACACGATAACTGAAAGTGACTAAGGACTACGGTCACAAAGATTCCTATGAACATCAAATCTATCACAGTGTTGGAGACAAAGCCTTGCCAAGGGATACAATCAAACTATCAAGCATTCATTTATTTGACCAACAGCGCCATAATTAACCGTTACTGGAAGCATGCTGTCCCTTTTAACAGAGAGATGACAAATCATTTTATTTTACCTGTACTCGCAGTAGTCACAGCTGTACGGTTTCTCGTTGCTGTGGCGAAATTTGATGTGGTTCCTCAGAGAAGATGGTGAAGGGCATGTCATGTCACACAGTGGACACTTATAATGGTTTACTGTTTAGAGACACAACACAGCCCATGAGCAGCAAACTAAACCATAAACGATTATGAGGTGTGACTTAAAACACAGATAAAAGTGCAGTTTTTCAGAATTATCAGCACCACAGAATGAGCAAAGAGTTTTCAGAGTATTAAATAAACACTACACACAGTAATTACATTTTTTTTTTTTTTTTTTACACTTGGTTATTCCAACAAAATGGACTCTTATTAGCACAACGTTTCTGATTGGTTTCATTATTCCAGTCCTAAAAGCAGCAGAAAAATGCAATGTTGAACAGAATGATTAAACAACACTCCTGTTGTTTCTCATTTCATTTTTCCAAACCATTACCAAGGGTGGCAAATTTGTTTCTAGCTGATACTACGTCCGCATTTTTTTATGTCATTTCAGTCACTAATTCTCTGCACAGCAAAGACGGAGAACATACCGTGATTCCTCATGTGGTCTCTCAGCAGCCTCTCGGTGGCAAAGCGCTTTGAGCAATGAGAGCACTGAAACCTTTGTCCTACACAGAGACCAGGTGCCAAAAACAACAACAAAAAAGATTTTTACAATTTAAGAGACATTAATATTTCTATCATCTATGATGACATCTCAACAAGAGACTCAAAATTAAAGACACAAAAGTAATACATTAACAAACATATATATGCTTAGCCCACCTACCATATCTAAGCTGGTTGATTTAAAAAAAATAAAATAAAATAAAAATGTTGCTGTACTGGATGATTCTACCTTGAACAAATTCCAACCCCTTTCATCACTGACCCTCTATGGAGGTCTGTCGTCGGATGTGGTCGAAGAATTTGGTGTTGTTTGCAAACATTCCACCGCAGGTTGGACAGGCCACCAGCTTCTCCTGAGTGTGACTCCTCATATGCTCTCGTAATTTAAACCGCCCCTTAAATGAGGCTTCACAATCTTAAACAACAACAACCAGACAAACATCTGTCAGGTCAGAGTACTGTAAATGGTTAAAAACTATACACTATAACCACTGACTAGTGGAGTGAATATCATGGATTATCTCAATGCAGTGGCACCTGGAAGTAGGTGGGGTATATGACATAAGGCTACGAAAGTGAATACTTTTTCCTTGAAGGCAACCATAAGCATTTGAAGGACTAATTGTGATTGCTAGACAACTGTGTCAGAGCAACTCCAAAACTGCAGCAAAGGCTCACTGATGCACATGGGGTGTGAAGGCTGGGCCGTGTAGTCTGATCCAACAGAAGAACCTCTGTAGCTCAAATTGCTTAAAAAAAGTTCATGCTGGTTCTGATAGAAAGGTGTCAGAACGCACAATGCATCATAGTTTGTTGTCTACGGGGATGCGTAGCCACAGACCAGTCAGAGAACTGGTCCGCTGCCAAAAGCTCCTACATTGGGCACATAAGCATTTTAACTGGACAAAGGAGGCTCCATCTCACGACATATGGAATTTAAGAAACATGCTGCATACACTTTTGTGCCAGATACAAGTGCACAGCCTGCAGAGTCCATGCCTTGATGAGACAGAGCTGTTGTAATGGTTCAAGGATGATCTATACCATATCAAAATGGGAAAGAAAGTTAATTTAAGTGACTCTGAACTTGGCATGGTTGTTAGTCCCAGACGGGCTGGTCTGAGCATTTCCAAAACTGCCAATCTACCAGGATTTGGAATGGTCTGGAGCATATTTTTTGGCACACTTTGGACCCCTTAGTACCAAGTGAAAATAGTTTAAATGTCACAGTATTGTTGCTAAGCATGTCCACGATTTATGACAATGGAATAACGAGCCATTTCACAAAGCTAAAATCATCTCACGCTGGTTTTTGAACTTGACAATTAGCGCACTGTCCTTAAACGGCCTCTACAGTCATCAGATATCAATCTAATACAGCAGTTTTAGGATATAGATATATCCCACATGGTTCAGTATGTCCCTTGGTTTTGAAGTTATGATTCAGTACATTTTCAGGACAGTAAGGGGGGAAAAAAGATGAAATTTCTGTTCACTATACATTATATAACATTTAACAATAAAGATACAAGTACAATGTACAAACTTATAAACAGTGATAAACACATAAGGACTGCACAAATAACAGTATATACACCTTTCTTTCTTTAAAAGAAAACTTAGGTGTTAAGGTAATGTTAACAGCAATATCTATAGCAAATAGTAAAAAAATATATTTTAAATAAGAGCTATTCAAAGGATATAGATATTAAAATTATTAGCATTATTTGGAGCTGGTGATGGTACTGTTACTATTTTTGCACGACTCCGTAAACCCTTCTTTCTACACAGAGGAAATGTCTTTTGTGGCATTGCATGTCAACATTCATTCCTTCGTTAAATCTAACATACTGACTATACAGTTTACAAGTTAGCTGCCTAGCATATTGCTAACAAAAAGAAATCTGGGGTTCCTATTTCTAATTTGTCTGTTAAACTTGTAAGCCACTGAAAATCATGTACAGTAATTCTGACCAGGAAATTCGCCTGTTTGTAACTGAATTACTGAAAATCTCTCAGCATTAGATAAAACTAGACTGCATTCTCTTTCACACAGAACCAAACGTCCTCTACCAGTATGGCACAAATATGCATACCGTTGCACCACAAACAAATACATAAAATAAATATAGAATAAATGCATCAAATACACAGAACAGAAACATTCAAACTATTGAGCTAATGTGGATGCCAGATGGGCTGGGATGAGTATTTCAGATCCTGCTGATCTCCTGGAAGTTTCACGCTCATCAGTCGCTAGAGTTTACAAAGAATGTTGTGTGGGAGAAAAAAAAAAAAGTATCCAGTGAGTGGAAGTTCTGCAGGCAAAACTCCTTGTTTATGAGAGCAGCCAGAAAAGAGCTAGTCGAGCCTTTGCGGTGGAAGGCCATCTGGTAACTTAAATAGCCACTGTTTACAACCATGTTGAGCAGACAAGCATCTCAGAAAGCCGAACTTTTCAAACATTGAGGTGGATGAGCGGAAAACTACATCCGGTTTAACGCCTGTCGGCCAAGAACCGGATTCTGAAGCTTCGGTAGGCACTCTTTCACCCAAGCTAGTTTACAAAAAAATAATAAATAATAATAAGTAAAAAAAAAACAGCAATGGAACCTAAATGAATTCTCATGTGATGTCTCTAATCAAAAGGGCGTTTCTATCCACATAACACTGGAAGTTTTTGTTTACAGACCATTCTATGTAAAGTCTACAGACTGATGCATGAAAATCCCAGGGGATCAGCATATCGAAAACACTCCAACCAGCCCATCTGGCACCAACAAGCATGAAAAGTTTGAGTCACTGACTTCCAATTTAATTGACATATCAGATCTACAGTCTTTATGCAGAACTTTTACAACTTGGATGGATATTTAATAAGGTACTCCATATTTGACATGACAACATTTAAACAGTTTACCTTGCGTTGAATATTATTATTATTATTATATTATTATTATTCACCTTTCCAGCCACAGAACAGTACATTCTCTTTATTGACCTCTAGACAATGTGCATGCATCTCCACGTGCCTGTAGAACCACTCTGGGTTATCCATGTTCGTCTGTGAACAACAAAACAACATGCAATCAACCAGGAGAACAATAGTATTTTGCACAATCTATGCAAGAACGTCTAACAGCACGGAGACAAGCTTTTCACGCAAAAAAAATAAAAATAAAATAAAATCTTCCTCCTTTTGGGTTTCCGACATCCTGTTGTATTTGCATATTCATTGATATTCATTATCACCTGCCAAAGATGGGCATGTGCACAGGATCAACCTTGACTGTGTTCAAATATCGCGATGTTTATTCAACACATTGTATTTGTTATAATTATTTTATTTTTCTCGCTTAATTTTAACTCACATTCTTACACACATTATAAATTTGGAGAATCATGTACAGTATGGTCTGCGTCAATCTTTCAGAAATTAGATTTACACTAATTCTTTCACCCTAATCTGTACTCAGTACATGATAATTTTTGGCACATTTACGTCTAACACACTAATAAAAGATGTTTAAATAAATCAGTAAGTGTTTAAGTGAAACATGTCTCATTGTAGAAATCCTTCAGAGATCTTTTAATCTCTTCCTGTGATGATGTACTGCGCTGCGTTTGAAGGGGAGCTCGTTTTCCGCATTTCTCTATTCATTTATTTCTGTCCTAGTCCATTTATCTACAGTGCCCAATTGGGGGGAAAAATTCACAAGGGTGCAATTACTGGCCTGCATCAAGCACTGAAATCTCTTAAAGAGATTTTAAATTAGTGGAATTGGTTTAAGAGCTGTCACACATCATCAAAACCTGTAAGGACTGTGCTGAACCTTCAACTTCATGAAGAAATGTGTTCATGAAAAAAAAAATGAATAGCTATGTTTAACAGTGGAAGTAAGAGCATTTCCTCATGCACTATATGATGAAAACTCACAGGATTGAGACTACACAGTTGTGTCTTTATAAGAAAATCACTTGTTAGTGAGACTAATTAGGCGGAAAAATAAAATTTGCGAGGAAGTACTACATTTGGACTTTGGAAGAATGGGAAGAGGTCTTGTGGTCTTATGAGTTCAGATTGACTCCAGATGGGTACATCAGGGTAATAAGGGAAGAGAATGAAGCGATGCATCCATCATGCATAGTGCTCACTGTACAAGCCTCTGGAGGCAGTGTTATGATCTGGGGTTTCCTAAGTTGGGTCAGTTCTATACTCAGCAACGTTTTTAGCAATAAAATTCAAACTGAAATAAAGTCAACTGATTACCTGAATGAACTGAAAGATCAGATTAAATCACAAATTATCTTTTTTTTCTTCCCTGATGGCACAGGACATATTCCAGGATTCAAATTGTGGTTCTCAGAGCATAAGGAATTATTTTCACACATGAATTACCCACCGCATTGTGCACCGTCATCAACGATAAACATCTTCAATAAAATCTTGGTGTATGACTATTTTTTATCAGGAATTTAATGTATTCATCTCCAATTACCTGACACATTTTAAAATGAAGCTGTTCATGGGGGCAAATACCAGCATACACATGTAAAAGCTAAAGCATAAATAACCAGAAAGGTACTTTAAAATGTACCACTACAGCTTGTGAAAGGTCAATAATACTTCATTAGAAGAGTTTTGGGAAAGCTTACACTTATGTCTGTCACAACATTGTAGAAGTGTTTATAGTTTTATATCATTGCATAATTTCTATATTTATTGACAATTTTTTTTTTACATCTTCATGAAGTAAATTTCAATACATATAAAATTTCCCATTGGGATTAATAAAGTAGTCATTCATACAATCTTTCTATCTATTCTGCTTTTCTGTTAATATACAGAAAATATAGTCTTTTATATATAGTCTTCACTTTGTGTTGAAATACTTGCTTGTAGGAATAAAACGTATGTTGCAGCTACAGTATAACAGAGCTCTCTGACCTCACAGTGCTCCCACTGGCAGAGGAAGCTTTCCTGGACCTCAGGCACAATGTTGCGATTCTGGAGACCCACTGAACAGTCACCCATTTTAGGATGAGCCTTGAGCATAGCTGATCCCCACTGTTTCAGCTTAGTATGGTAGCAGTGAAAGAGCATGTGCCTGAGCAACTCTGCATCACACTCTACTGAACAGAATCCACAGTCCTGCCACAGACAGCTGTGCACCTCCTCTGGAAAAGAGAAAAGAAAAGAAATGAAATAATACTCTACTATAATTCAGTGTAATTTGAGAATTTCTTCATTAGATATTTTGGACAATGATAGTAGAGGGGAAAAAGAAATTGTGGAAAGAATCGACTGTGATGAGAAGCGTGTAAGTTGATGCTTTTTCGATGGAAAGAGTAAGCAGGTTGGCTACGGCAATAATGTGCCATACTCTACATCTGCACCAAGCAGTATAAATATTTTTAAAAATGTGGTAGATCTGTGCTGCCGCCTTAACAGGTCACTCCTGTAGTTGATGTAATGGTGCTCATATTGCCAACTTACATTAAGGCACATCATTAAATAAAAGAATTATGGCTTCATTTCCCATGTGTGTTACAGTGCAGCCTGGATTCTTTTAGACTCGACGATGCATCAAAAACTCCCTGACTGATTCTCACAAATGATGTGATGGCTGTGGCCACAATTACAACCTTATGTTTAACAAAAAGACATGAAATTCATTTCTTCTTATTATACAAGGTTGTTCATACGGTTTTACGCTTAAACTTAACTATATACATACTGTATATTAAAAAAGTTCAAGTATCTCGGGGGTATTTTTTTAAATTAAGTTTATGGGACACTAGAGTGTGGGATTGGCTAGAAAATCTCCAAACTAGCCTGGGAACATCTCAGTCTGAGTTGGTTGAGGTGGACAGGGAAAGGGAAGATTGGAGTTCTCTGCTGGAACTGCTACCCAGGCACTCCAGCTTCATATAAGTGGTTGATGATGAATGGATATATATTTACCTGGTATATCTGGGTCGTCACTCTCTGCTGCGAGATCTTGGTAATGCCTTTCCACGTGCTGACAGAACTCCTCCATCCCACCAAACGTCTCCTGGCACGAGTCCCACTCACAAGCTAGCTCGAGCACAAACTCCTCTCTACGGGGGGCACGCTTGCCTGGTGGAGCCATCACTCAGCAGCCAGCTGGACGTTAACCTCCCTCAAGTTTCTGAAACACAAAAAAATTCTCCAACGTCAACTATGACCACATGCTATCGAGAACACTACAATTTAAAACCCTTTATGGTTTTTTCCACTAAAATATCACAGGTATCATAAGCACAAACTGTTCAATCATGTGCATATTTAAAGTATTTTGTCCAAAAATGTGAAATGAGACATGGGCCAAAAAAACAAACAAAAAAAAACGTCTCATAGTTTTGGTATTTAATATCATTTTGTAATCAGACAACAATCCACATTCACAGTATATGAAGAAGCATGAATGCATGTGCGGGGAAAAGTGCATTGCGCATGCGCAGGAAGGACGGCATCAGAACACCGGCTCCATTCACACTTACGGGAACACTTAGCTGATTGGAGGTTAATTAGTTTTTTTTTTAATGCCTTTAAATAAAAGAAACATTAAAACGATACACTGCTGATATAATATATAACATGATATACAGGTATTATTGTGGCCCGAAATTTCTACATCACATACCTCTAATGTGAATGAGATTAGAGATTAGCCACTGACCAAATAACCAAGAAAGTCTTATACTTCAGGTGTGAATGGAACCGAATAGTTTCTGAACACCATAAAAGTTCCGCCATTTCATATTGCTTTAACACAACACAGGCTTTAAATAAAACCAAGACGAGCTAGCAGGCTAGTTAGCACTAACACGACAAAGTGGCTCTACCGGTATAAAGGGGATTTTATGTTTCGCGTTCATTATAAATGGAGCAAGGCACTTCCCACTGTGGAGTTTTGTGGTTAGTCGTATTAACATTGTCCAGTTGCACTAATCCAGCTCACCTGATGCCAACACTCAGGACATTTCCTCAATTCAACCAACAACACACGAATCACCCACGGACCCGCCCCTTAACACCCGAGCCAATCGGACCAGCGTGTTCAGTCCATGCAAAATATTCTTCCCCTGGAAGCACGTCTAGTCTATAAACGTTCCGTTTCTAATAAGAGGACATCCGTCCTTCTAGAAACTTCTGTGATCATTATACAGGGTTGGCCTATATATATTTTTATGAGAAACAATTTATTCTTATAATATTATATATGGTTACCATTCTTTTCCATTAGTATGATTTCAATTCTTGCTCTTTTGTCAAAAGCATCTTTTTGAGTATCTGAAATATATATTTTTAAAAATCTTTAAATATTGTATTTTTTTCAACACTTTTAAAAATAAAAAATATATATTTTCCCTATGTATCGAATATTATGGCCAACTCTGTGTTTATTCCCACTTTTATGATAGTTGTGGGACCTCTGTTCAACATTCACATGTGCATTCACACACTACAGGCAATTTGGGAACGCCACTCCTTTGGCCTGTGAGAGGAACATGCAAAACAAATCATGAAAGAATTAATAGTCAAATATGTAATTTTGTCTTAAATCCCTCATATAAAATGTACATGTAATAAAGTGGAAAGATAAAATATTGTTCACTTATTTTATATATTATAAATAAAAAATATTATTTGAAAAGAATAAAATTAATAATAACTTGTCTATTGTGGGAGGATTTAAAAACTTATAATAATTATACTATTCTTAAACAATAGCTTGTAAATAATTTAAATAAAGTTATTACCCAAATTACCTGTAGTGTTTGAATGAGTGTGTGTGTGTGCGCATGTGTGTGTGTGTATCCTGCGATAGATTGGTACCCTGTCCACGGTGTACCCTGCCTCATGCCCTAAGTCTCTTAGGATAGACTCCACAACCCTTTATCCTTTATAAAGGATAAAGCAGTATAAGCGATGAGTGAGTGACACACACGATCATTCATTAAGTCATTAAATTTAACTTTCTTTGAAGATTCTTAGGCCATGGTTATCGCAAATGTTCTGTTCATTGGCAACTGAACTTTCTTAAAGGTTCTGAAGATGTCGCATCTCTCATCTAAAAGGCTATTTTAGTTCCAGCTATTTTGGCATTTTGTCTCTGTTCACCACCATATGAATTTGTGGTTAATGCCACACTTTTGTCAAACTTCTTGTATCAAAGCTGAAATGTGGTGGTGTATAGAGGCCAAATTTATAAAAACAAACAAATCAAAAACATATATTTGTTCCAAGAAGACACAGCCTAACTGTATATAAACTGTGGAGTCGATAACTGACACCCTAATAGTGACCTGTGGGTTATCCTTCCGCCCATGTGTGTCGTTAAGGACCCAAGAATCAATGTATGGTTGACTGATGTAAGATGCATTTTACTGTAAGTGAGTGATAAGTTGTGTTTTAGACCTAGTCTGTGGAGAGAAGGTTGTTCCAATTTGACAAAGATCACCTCTGTTACACCTATTTTTTTTACCTACCTGTCTTCTCTCTCTGAATGTAACATTACAGTCTTTAAAAGAGTAACCCTGTGTGGCCCAGAAGTTGTGGCACAGCTTGGCAATGGTTTGTTTTTTTACTGGCTCATATCGCTCATAGGTCACACAGGTAACTCGCCACTGGTGTTTCACAAGGAGCCAAGCTGGGTTTCTTAGGCTTCTCCTTCTACACCCACCTGATTAGTTTATTTCCACTGCTACACTATATTATTCAGATTCCCTCAGCCACATGTGTCTGCATGGATCTCAGCATGTCTGGAATCTCATCATGGATAGCAGCTCATCAGCTGAAAATCCCAGTGGAAATGAGCTGCTGTTTATCTGCGGAAATATGTCCTTATGTCAAGATTTTGTGATATACCTGTCAACTTTAAGAGATCACTAAGCCTGCATATAACCCTGAGGTATTCATTGCCACTCATCATTAAATTTCAGTACCTTCTAGGACAGACACTTTTAGGAACGAATGATCGCAACTTTCCCCTGCATCCCGAGCCCTGCAACTGATCCAAAACCTCTCCAAGATGGTTGAATAAACCTCCTGAGTCACTGGTTGTCATCAAATGGAGCTTCAATACCTACCTCTTGGATGAGCACTTTGTTTACTGTATCTATTTATCTTATTGTTTGTCTTTTATCTTTTAAACTGTGTGTATCTTGAATCATCTCATCCAACAGTGTTTAGCTCAATGGTACTGAGCACAATGGTAGTCACTGATTAGTTAACTAACGTGGATATTTTGGTGACACAGACTATAAACCATATTGGTACGTTGCATTGCGTTGCACTGCGCATAAGGGCGTCTGCTAAATCCTATGAATGTCAATGTAAATGCGTTCATTGGTTTCTGAAAATACATGCATTCAGTGGATATAACAAGTCTACACACCCATGTACTTTTCAATCAGGATATATTACATTATATTAACTATTAGAAGAAAGTAAAAGCTCAAGCATAACAAGGATAAATGATAGGAAAACTGCAGGATGGAGTCAGACATAACCAGTGATAAACCACTTAAACCACTCACCTGTGAGATGAATCTCATACAACAGAATATATAAATGTTTAGCAGAATTTTGAATGAAGAAAATGAAATAAAGAGCAATAAACTTGTTTTTAAAAATCTTTAATCTGAAATCACCATTATGAGCAAATATAAATTTCTGACACATACGCTATGTATTAAACGTCTTCAGACAACGTGCATTTGTATCAAATGCATCTCCATCAAAGGTTCAGTGTTACTATAGAGGAAGAAAGCTAGAGATAGGCCTATAATGATGCATATCTCAGTATTCACCATATTTACACCAGACAGAGTAAATAATATCTTCACTTAAGCACCAGACCATATTTAGCTTTCTGTGGCTCTGCATTTCTTTTACTAAACATGAGCAGAAGGACTAATAAAAACCAAACATTTAATGTTCCAAACTAAACTATAATATGATGACTCAGTCATACTGTAGGAGGTAACTGGTATTTAGGCTTACTTCTACTTCCTTTTTGAAGGCAAAATTCCCACAAAGTACAATAGATTTGGTTGGATGCTTGGACAGAGTGCAAATAAATAATGAAATTAGTATCTTGTTTCTGTTCAACCCAAGAAATTATTGCAGAATTTTAAACATACTGTAAAGACTACTTTTGCCCCAGTGCTTTAAACTCACTCATTTTCATTACTCTGATTATCAATATTTCTCGTGAGTACATTCTTGCAGCTCCCGGACAGCCAGAAGGACTCTTCACTTGACAGAATTGATTCCACGGTATACCATCAGAAACAGGACAGATTTACTACTATACTGCTATAATCTATCATAAACTGGGCCAGTGAACCTCCAGGACTTGATGCAGTAAACACAGTCGTTGAGTGGTACAGTATTGTAAACAGATCCCTGTGTGTGTGGTAAATATGAGCAGACTTTTAATCCATCATAACTGCTATTTTATTTTTATTCTTAAAAAATTTTTTTTTTTTAATGAAGATAGTGGAAGTGGGTTCTTGATCTTATGGCATTCCCTCGGCTTACTGTTAGACGTCGTAGAAAAGCCGAACCAAATGATACCGAATTCCAAAAGCAATCACGCTCCCAAAAACCTGTGTGACAGAAGAAAGTAGTTATCTTTAGAGACAATAGTACAACCAAGACCTCTTATCTGTGGCAATAAAGCACAATGTGGTACATACTGTAAATGTAATAAATGAAAACAAATAAATAAAGAACAAAAAAAAAAGAACAATTATGGTCTGAGGTGATATGACTCAACACAAAGCAGTAACAAGAGTTTGTTATCATTCTAAAGTTGATTATTTTCCAATACCAGCACATCCACAAGTTATTTATTTATTTATTTATTTATTTATTATTATTATATCACTGCAATTTGGTGGCAATTACAATTTATTATTTAAAGAATGATTATACAGTAGTCTTCCATTTATACTTCAAATGTATTGTCCTTGTTTTATACTTCAAATGTATTGTCCTTGTTATCACTTGTTATCATTTTACTCGCAGCCATTCCCTTACCAGTCTCACCTTTTCTCTCTTTTTCACATTAAAAAGAAAAAAAAAACTTGAAGTTATCAAGTTGTCAGGAAACTGGAAAGTGGACAACTTTCCTAGCAGTTATAAGCTAGTGACAATTGAAACTCCTTCTTTAAAAAGTTAACAAACCTCCACTTATAGCTTAAACTCAAAAGGAAAAAAATGTGTAAGGATTACAGCACTTTCAATATGTCTCCTTTTCACCCAAAAAAGCAATTAGCTGCTCCACTGTTCTATGACCAGGTGTCTGTTGCTCTTTTATTATATCACCTCCTAGTGAGCAGATAACATTTCCTTCAGGTCCTGTCAAATGTGACATTTGAATTTGGTATCTGTTGTTGCATTACAGTAACTCTCAAGAGGAAGTACAAAGTGAAGGGAGCTGTCACTGAACTAAAAAAAAAAACAGAAAAAACAAGCCCATCGGAGAAATGGCAAAATCTTTAGGTGTGTCCAAATGAACTGTTCAGTAAATTCCTAAAAAGAAAGAATGCACAGGAGGCTTCAGAAACACTAAAAGATGGGCGTGTGTCAAAGTGAACAATCAAGAGTAGCCAGAGTAAATACGACGTATTCATGTAATCCGTTGCTAAGCCTCAAAAAAGAAAGACCACATTAGAGTTTAAAAAAAAGCCTGCCAGTAGAACTGGTTCCCTTTTATTTGCTAATTATGAGACGACAAGATGAGAACTGGATATGGCTATATGATCTGCTCAGATTCAGCCACCTGTTTCAAAACTTGCTGGACTGCGATTCCCAGTGCAGACGGACAATGACCCAAAGACTATTTAAATGCAAATAAGGGGAAATGTTCTGCAATGACTAAGTCAATAACCTGACCTGAGGTTAATCACCTAACCTGAATCCAACTGAACATGCATTTTAGTTGCTGAAGGCAAAATACTATAAGAACAAGTATAACAGGGCAATCCTATAGAAACCCAGCATCTGATTATGTCCATGCGTTCCAGACGTTGGGTTGACAATGAGTGCAAAAGAATATTCAGGTATTCAAAATCCTATGGTATATGCCATATGGTATAAAGCGCTGTAATTCATCCATTCATCCTTCATCCATTCTGAATACTATTAGAATGTTATTAGTAACAGCATCTTCTTATCAATGATAAAGGAGGTAAAAGAAGAAGCACATTACTAAAGTGATACAGCACACTTAGCAATGCACCCTCACCTGTATTAACAGCATAATGGCGGTGAGGTTCCTCTCATGTGTGGGCCCGAATATCTTCAGCACAAGATTTATCAGAGTCATGTTATTGCACTCGATAAACTCGTCATCTTTCTCCTGACCCCTGCGCACATCCAGTAGCCATAAGGCTTCTGCCACCTGCAGGACATGAGAAAGAACTGCATCCTCATCTAAAGGCATTTTATTAATTTATTTATTTATTAGCAGAACATTGATGTTCAGTTCTTAATATGATGATTGGTTACAGCACTATACCTTTAGTATGAGCTGTCCTAATTTGCCCAGGTCCTTCTTTTTAAACTTTGAATAGCTCATCCCGAGCTTTCCGCTGTCCTGCTGTAATCTGCACCAAATTCATAAATGAACTGATTAGTTCAAATAAAATAGATAGTAATTAAACTGAATGAAAGAAAGAAACAATACATCATCTATACATCAAGTAGTGAAAGTGTATCTCTCTGAAAATCCTTTCTATAAATACATGCCTCAAACCTCAATCTAGTTCTTTAATAATATCACAGATGTCGTTTAAGACACAACATAATTTGGTCTAATCCCAAACAATTAACAAATTTTTGCAGTGAATCTGAATGCTGACATGATAAAGTAATTAGCAGAGCAAAACATATATGGAGGCCGATTTCAGAGAACATTTTAGATACAACATTGCATAATGCGTTAACCTGTCTAATGCCAACTAAAGACTCCACAAATGTCTTTGTTGAAAAGAAATCTTTGAAGTTTTTGAAATTATGCATATCTAATATCATGCTCATCATTTCCTATAAAAACACCCTTGTCTGCAACAAATAAAAACCAGCGCAGTACCTGGGAAGACGATGTCTAGGACACGGAACTATATGGAACAGTTGAGGTAAAGAGTAGATAAAGTTTATGACTTGAGGGATGAAGAAGAGCAGCATGGTTTTGCTGAAATGGCCGAGAATCCCAACCACAGCAAACGTCATCCCAGCGAAATAACAGAAAGTGTCCCCTACAAACACTGATGATGGGTACCTAAAAGAAAGCAAATTACTAAATGTATTAATAAACAGTCAAAGTTGCTTTTCCATTCAATTCAACATTAAATATGAAAATAAAATGTCTATACATTCTCATTTGATAATTGTGAAACGGGAAGAAACATCAGACTTACCAGTTGTGGTAGAAGAGAGCCAGTGTGGTGAAGAAGAACGGGATCATGAAGTACAAAGAAAAAACGTGGTCGTCTCTGTAGTCTCCTGTAATAATAAGTGGAAGATTATTTGTAAATACAGTAAGGACAAGAGGAACACATCCTGTTGGGAACAACATGAAGTAGAGCTGCAAAATTCATACATTGGCTAAAGTAAAGTTAGATTACACCAGGGTTTTCCAGGTTACCACTACACGCAAAACGAACCTTATCGGTTAATACATTTTTAATCGATTAAATCTTTAACGGAAATTAATTGATTAATGTTTCATCATTACCATCTCTAGTACGAAGTTAAAAACAGTTATATCACCCTGGATAGGGTGCCAATCCATCCCAAGACACACATTCACACACTATGGGCAATTTGGAAACGTCAATCTAGTTTAATCAAGATTAACCACAATTTAAAAAAACACACAGATTTACTCGTGTTATAAACATGCAATGTTGGAATAAAAATTCATGAGAAACTGGTTAGAGGAAACATTATGCAGTTTTATAATATCCCAAACATTAAAATTAAGCAAATGTTACATTTAAATCACTTGAAACTCCTATTGTCAGCCCTGTCTGCTACTTTAGTGGTGACCATGTTTGTGGTCTCCTTTTTAACTTAGTGAAACTGGCTAGCACATGCTTCAGCAAAATGTCTTCTTCAGGTTCTTCAATATTTTTAACATGCCCAACATGAGTGCAGTTACCATTTGTCATTGATTAGATGTGCTGCTATACAGGTAGGTATTGTTACTTACTGATGTCCAGTCGTCTCCAGTAAGTGTAATAAAAGTAGCTTTTGCCAAATACATCACTTTCATAGTCTATTTAGTGTCTTACATTTAATGTACTCTTGTAAACAAAGTTCCCATGAAGCTCCTATTGTAGCTCAAGAGCACAACTTTGATTTTTATCCACACTTTCAATAATGAACCTTTTCAGAACACCTGATCATCATGTTTCCTCAGTCATCTTGTTATCCGTGTTAAACAAAAAATGATCACACACAACAGGGTAACCGCACTGCGATTATGGGAAACAATTAGGATCAAACTTGTCACATGAATTATTTTGCATAATAAATAAATGAATAAATAAATAAATAAAATAGTAACGCATCAATACATGTGGTTAATCTAAAATTTTTAACGCATTACAATAATATTGACAGCCCTAGTTACAATATAAATACTGTATTCTTACTATTCTATTCTATATTCTATTTCTTACTACGTACTCTGACATTCTTATTCTAACACAACTCGGCAATCTGTTTCTTATTAGGCTTAGATTATATAGGGAATCCCCCATAAACGTTATACAAGCATCTGTTACACTAAAAAGTCGATTATCGAAAGTCAACTGCCAAAAACTGTAAAGACCATACACTATTTTTAAAAGTGTTTTCTCCCAAATCAATAGTAATGACAAAAAAGACAACAAATATTTTTACAGGCCTTACCTATAATTTAAACACAAACTGTTGAAATAATAATCATATCAACATTACTGATGTACAGCCAGTACTCTTTTACTTTAAAAACTGTGGCAAAGTTCAGTAAGTGCGGAGATGATCTGGAAGTGCTCAGCGCTCGCAGAACAGAACTGCTCTCACATGAGACGCTTTCTCTGCAACCTTGCTTCGATGCTTCACCTTTACGTTTGTGTATTTCACAGCAACTTCTGCTTCTTTTTAATAACCATGCTCATTTTGTAGGCCAGACACACACTCTATATGAAAGATACTGTTTGAATGCCATAACCTTTATCTGAGAACTGACTGTTTTGTCAGTATTCACACAACCTTGGCTAGTCAAGATCATAAGATGATTCTTTTATGTCATATACATAATATCCATGACAATATGCTCAATCATTTTTCAAATTACTGTATATATATATATGTCTTTACTTATTTACAGAAGCCTTCAGTAGTAGTTTTACTTTAAAAAAAAAACTACGCTTTATATATTACATATGTAGCAATGACACTACCAGAGGCATGCTCATTATATTACATTATTTTTTTTTTTTGATTTTTCCCCGATTTTCTCCCTAATTTAGTCGTGTCCAATTCCTCCCCGTCACTAGGGGGCTCCCACATTAAGGCTACTACTACCACTCAGCCGGGAGGGCCGAAGACTATCACGTGTTTCCTCCGAACCACGTGACGCCAGCCGACCGCATCTTTTCGAACTGCTCGCTCGCGCACCGTTGGGGCGGCGTAACACACTCGGAGGACAGCGCTATCCACTCCCTCCGTTGCGCGAGCTCACAGACGCCCCTGATTGGCTGTAGAGCCATGATTAATGTGGGAGCACTAAGTACCTCTCATCCCTCCCCTCTGAGAGAGCTCGGCCAATCAGCTCTAGACCTCCGGCTGCGAGAGGTTACAGCACCACCCGGGATTCGAACTAGCGATCTCCGGATGATAGGGCTCATTATATTATTAAGTATGATATTGTTAAATGCTGTGTAACGTTCTACAGTGTACTATACCCTACGCCATGCTTTTTTAAGGGAATGTTCCTCCAAAATTCCTCCATTTGGATCTCCCTGAAACATCACCAACGCAGACATCACTTCCTCTGATACCTCTTGTTGCTACTGTGAGCATTTCACACTATTGAAATAAAATACTGAAACAAAACCAGTATTTTACAAAATATTACAAAACGTATACTAATGAAATTAGTATAATATAACTTAATTGATGGGCGGCATTCCTAAAGAGATTAATGAGATTAATGCTGACCAATAGCCTATGTAATATTACACATTTATTGACTAATTACATATGTAGGGTCTTTACAAAGTATTATTATTAGTACCGTATTAATAATAATGTAATAGAAATGTTATGTCATCCTTAATTATAAAATAATTGAATGTTGTATGAAATTAATGCCAGGTCTCCTGTGAGCTCCACATTTTGTTTTTGTGCCCGAGAGATGTGCAATGGCTGATGGGTAATTTCTCTTGATGAACCATCGTCCTTGTTCCCTACACCGTACTTAACAGTTCATTACCTGCAGTTTGGAACCTTACATTACATGGCTGATTATCCTGTGAAGACGAAATCTCAGGAAGTTACTCGCCAATCAGAACGCAGCCACAGTTTTACTTTCATTCTCATGTGAAACTATGACAATAACAGTTACTCTAGAATTAAAATGCTTTACAAACCATGCTCGTTTTCTTAATGGTCTGGTAGTTTGGTTGATGCGATACAAAGCCAGGGACTCACCGTTGAGCTCAAGTACATTGAAGATGATGATTGAGCCGGAGATGAAGAGGGCCTGTCCGGACTCGATGCCGTTGATCCCGGCCAGGATGTTGATGGCATTCGTGCAGAACACAGCCAGCATTCCCATATATACATAATACAGGATACCTAGAAGGACAGGGCAAATTCAAATCCTTACTCTTACACCGAGAAGGTTAGAAGAACCATGACAACAAACATCACTGCAGTTTCAGTGATGACACACATGACCATTTGCAGCAGTTCTGAGTGTTAATGTACAAGTTATATGATATACTGTACATTTAAGACATCAGAGTGTCACCTAACTCAGATCGAGGTGCATCCCCAGCAGGACTCGGAACGGTTTGGGAACCACTATGACGGTGTTGCCGAAGTTGGTGAAATAGACCATTAGGAGAGGCAGTGAGGCCATAGTGGGTAACAGCAGCTTGTGTCTCCATCTCAGGTTGAGCACGTCGTCAGCAAAACCGAGGAAGATCATGCAGCAGATGGCTAAAAGCGCACCTATCAGCTCCACAAACTATACACATACACACACACACACACACACACAATAAATAAATAAATAAATAAATAAATATATAGAACCTGTTTGAATACCTGGAGGTTAAATTATCCCAATCAAATATGAAATCGAAAACACCAAATCAAAACGCTGCTGAACTGATTAGTCAGGGTGTGTTGATTAATTTCCTTAAACAGCAGCTCAGACAGTATTCTGGCTTCAAGGCGAATCAAAGGTTCATTTTAATGTTAATAATTTTTACAGTAACAGCTAATTCACAAGGATTTGCTTGGTGGAGACTCGCTGCAATGTTTGTCTTAATGAAAAAAAAATAAAAGCAGGTAACTGATTTATTGCTTCTTTCATAACATCTTTAGAACTGGAACTTACTATTAATTCACACACAACCTTAGTAAAACATAACTATTAATAAAAAAGGATACCAAGAAAGTCGTTCTGTAATAAATAAAATATCATTAGCTTGGACAAACTGCTATGGCCTGAGGATATAAGATGCTGTTTTTGGAAAATAATCAACAGTAATAATGAACAGTAACAGTAACTGCGCTTTGTGTTGAATCACGTAACAGCACTAGTTCTTGTTTTATTCCTTACTTAATCACAATTACAAAGAAATTAGTATAGTAACGGAATTAAACAAAGAGAGTGAAATTCTTGTGGTGACTCTAAGGTCACTAACGAATAATTAGTTTTAGCGATTTTTGTTAAATGTCTGTGTAAGACCCAGTCTTTCAAAGACCCTTTTCTGTCTAGACCCAGAATTAGCTAGTGTGTGTCAAGTAAAATACACATTTCACAAACATTCAGTATTAACAGCTTTAATTTGTAAATGTCATGTAATTTTAGAAAACTGTCGAGACAACTAGTTCACTTCAAAAAATAATATAAATTCACATATAATCGTGTTTTCAATAATTTTTTTCTGCCCTAACCTCATTATGAGGGAAACGCTGACACTCCTCTCCCACAAAGCAGCTGAGGAAAGGAACGGGGATGAAGAGGAAAAGGATGATGAGGAAAACCGTGCCGCTGATCACACCTTGAGATTCCGGTCTGAAAGCATAGAGAATTTTTTTTTCTTTATTATTAATTCACAAAGATGAACTAGATATATTATGGAGAAACCAGTGATACACCAGACATATTCAGGTTTCATGTCCATTCGCACAAAGAAGAAATGCAGGGTGTACCAACAAGACAAGGACACTGACATTGTGTTTTATCGGATATTTAAGCATCTTTTCACAAGACTAAACAGCTTTACAGGAATTCTGATGCATGTGGGGCGTTCAAGTCAAACCGGGACTTGTGTTGAAATTTCTCATCAATGAAGCTGTATAATAGATTGACACTGACAGAAGAGTTCAAGCACAGTACAGTGATTACAGTAAAACATTTGAACGATACAAACATTTTAAAGAAGCCCGTACGTCCGTTAATGTCAAACATGTCAAATTCTGATCCTTGAAAATCAACAATTTGCAAAAGAGACACACAATCATTCACGAACACCACTTGCACATTACAGGCACTCAGCTGGGAGTTGTTGCCACATCCCCATACAGTCCTGACCTTGCTCCAAGCCATTTCCACATGTGTGGGCGATTAAAGGAGTTCCTGGGAGGCCAGGGTTTCAGATGTGAAGCATGCAGTCTGATCATGATAGAAATGTATACCTTGATGGTATCCAAGCTCTAGTGAAGCACTGGTAAATGATAAATGTAGCATGGGATTATATAGAGAAATAAAGGAAGTTTGTAACTTTCATAAATTTTCTTATTAAATCACATGAAAATGTTCAAATCAAAGATGAGTCTCAAGGCTCAGTTTTTCATGTTCTCCCATGTGGGTTTCCTTTTGGCCCCCTGGTTTTCCCATTTCAGAAAATCCAGGCAGCAGCTAGACTCGCTAGATCCCCTGTGATCACCTGGCATCCCTTCCAGGATGCGTATTCCCAGTCCAGTGTGATCCCAGTACAGGCCACAGATCCGGCATCAATTCAATTAAATTTTCATTCCAATTTTATTTGGATAGCACTTTTTACAACAGTCACTTGACACAAAGCAGCTTTACAGAATCTTTCAAGTTGGCAGTTATTAAGTTATTAAGTTATTAAGTTGGCAGTTATTAAGCCTCTTCTTAAAAAGTCTAATTTATACCCGAATGAAATAACAAATTACAGACCAATTTCAAACCTTCCGTTTATATAAAAAAATATTAGAAAAGGTAGTATCAGCTCAAATATGCACATTCCTGCAGGAAAACAACATCGTTGAAGAATTTCAGTCAGGTTTCAGGCCCCATCATAGTACAGAAACTGCACTAGTTAAAATTGCAAATGACTTGTTTTTAGCTTCGGACCAAGGCTGCGTCTCAATACTAGTCTGACTTGATCTTAGTGCTGCATTCGACACTATAGATCATAACATTCTCATAGATCGCTTACAAAATCACATAGGTATTCATGGACAGGCATTAAAATAGTTTAGATCATACCTGTCTGATCGATACCATTTTGTAGATCTAAAAGGCGAACCATCTGGTGTAATGCCAGTGAAATATGGGGTCCCACAAGGGTCAGTTTTAGGACCTCTGCTGTTCTCAATATACATGCTTGCCTTGGGCAACATCATTAGAAGACATGGGATTAGTTTCCATTGTTATGCTGATGATACCCAATTATATATCTCAACTAAACCAGACGAAATACCCAAGTTGTCTAGACTAACTGAGTGTGTCCAGGACATAAAAAGATTGGATGACCAATAACTTTCTTTAACTAAATTCAGATAAGACAGAGATATTACTTATTGGCCCAAAAACCAGTACACAACAGCTCACACAATTCAGTCTGCGTTTAGAAGGATGTACTGTTACTACTAGTTCGACAGTGAAAGACCTGGGCGTAATATTAGACAGTAACTTATCCTTTGAAAATCATATCTCCAACATCACAAAAACAGCCTTTTTCCACCTTAGAAATATTGCCAAGCTTAGAAACATTTTATCCGTATCTGATGCAGAAAAGCTGGTTCATGCATTCATGACCTCCAGACTAGGTGGTTGTCCTGCGTCCGCAATAAACAAGCTTCAGTTAGTCCAAAATGCAGCCGCCAGGGTTCTCACTAGATCCAGAAAATATGATCATGTAACCCCAATATTATCATCCCTGCACCTGTTCAGTTTAGAATTAATTACAAAATACTATTACTTACATACAAGGCTTTAAATGGTTTAGCTCCCACATACCTAACCAGTCTTCTGATACGCTAAAATCCACCACGTTCCTTAAGATCACAAAACTCCGGACTTCTGGTAGTTCCCAGAATTTCAAAATCTTACAAAAGGAGGTAGGGCATTTTCATATTTAGCTCCAAAGCTTTGGAGTAGCCTTCCTGACAGTGTTCGGGGCTCAGACACAGTTTCCCAGTTTAAAAGTAGACTCAAGACACATCTCTTTAATCTGGCATACACGTAATTCATCCCATAACCTCATACTCCAGTACATCTATCCTGAATGGCAACTACGCTAATTCTCTCCATCTGTTCTGTATTCTTCTACCTATCCCGAGGCATCTGTAGATTGTGCCAGCTTCAGTAGAAAGAGGCCAACCCTGCGAGGTTCCTGAGAGATCCAGAGAAAGACCAGCTCCAGCTGGATTCTGCTTTATGATGGTTGGAGCCACACATGCTGCTCCTGAGCTCCCAATGATCCCGACCCCATCTGCCCTCTGCATCTGCTGACTCATCCCTGTGCTGAACTGGACTTCATGTTAATTGAAAGAACTTCTGTTATACTGAACTTTCAGCCGCATAACACACACGATGTTATATAATTTCTATCCGTTATCACCCAGATGAGGGTGGGTTCCCTGTTGAGTCTGGTTCCTCTCAAGGTTTCTTCCTGCTACCATCTCAGGGAGTTTTTCCTTACCACTGTCGCCGTCACCCTTGGCTTGCTCATCAGAGACATTTCATGCATCATTCACTCATTCATCTCATTATTATCTCGACACATTTTTCTCACACATACACACTTCCATACATTTTCTTTAAAAAAAATTTCATTCTTGTAAAGCTGCTTTGAGACAATGAACATTGGTAAAAGGGCTATATAAATAAAATTTAATTTAATTTTAAATTATCAGATTAAAAAGTAGTTAATGAATTATGAGGAATAAATATTGACTCACATTTCATTCTTTGTGGTTTTGTTCAGGTCCTTGCCATACAGTCTGGCAGATATGAAATGCTCCTTGAAGGCAGGAATGAGCTTGAGTGTTGCAAAGCACCCGAGCACAGACATGCAGCAGTTGATGATGAGGGGAAGGACAGGAACTGGAGACATCCTGGAATCTCTCAGTTACACTTATGAACCTGTGACCAATGGACAAGTGTGAACGCTTTCCTGTCAAGTTTGACTACGATAGAAAAGCTCTTTTTATCACTGCACGAATCCTATTATTAATATTATCCAGCTATTCATGCTTTTATCGTATCGTTACAGATATTATTTGTTTAAACGACTCTTCTTTCATGTTGTTCTGTAACTTCTAACTACAAGACACACCACATATCTGACCAATGAATGACAGCTCGAGCTTCTTTTTTTGTATAGCTAGTTAAACACCAGCCCTAAAGTTACAGCCCTAACATTCTTTAAAAATAATTTTCACGCGCTTACTTTCTAATGCTTATTCCTTAACCTTTACAATAAAACATCATCTTAACCCCTAGAAATGCTTTGACAGAAACGTCAATGTTTCCAGCCGAGCCGCGACACAACCCGAAACTCCACGTCTACTTCCGTCAACATGAACGCTGCCCAAAGAAAGGGCTGAATCCCAAATTATTTCCCTACTCCCTACGTGCGCCCTATACAGGCCTCACACGAATACATTTTACATCCTGCATAGTGCACTTCATATGAATGAGAGCTCAATTTGGTATTCACCCAGTATTCATGGTCGTTTAACCCATTTCTTGACATTGCTGACCAAAAGGGACGGACAAATTTTTTTGAGTTTAGATGCATTAAATTAAATTTCCACATGACAATAATTGAACATATTGTATTTATATTATTTTTACAAAATGTATTTTAAGTTAATCGCGGTCGGACTTTTTAAGCGTGAGCTCATAACCGGAAGTAGAAGAGCCAAAGAGAATGCTCGGAGGTGCATTCAAGTAACTCCAACGTGAAATAAGGTTTAGTAATAATTTCGATTGAGGAATATTGTCCATAAATAAAATTTAATTGTCTCTGTATTGTGGTCGTGACATGTTAATAATAATAATAATAGTAATAACACGTAGATAATTGTATTATTTATATAATAATTGCAATATTATTTTAATATTTCTATAATTATTTTAAAATAATTTTCCAAGTTTCTTACATCTCCATAAAGTGAGTGAAACAGATCACATCACATTTCGCAAAGTTTATATGCATGTAGTGTAGGGAGGAATTTGGCCGGGTACAAAGGTGCAGAAAGAGAGCAGTAAACAGTAATGAGCAGCCATCTCTATCTCTCTCTCTCACGCGCGCGCACACACAGCCTTCTTCCAGTTGTGAGTCTGTGTGGGTAGAATACCAGCAATTACTGCATACTTCTAAAAACATTTGCTTTTTAATTTTTTTTTTACTTCTAAAAGGTAATGTCAATTTTTATTATTATTTATCAACATTTGATAAATCAAAAATGTTCTTCTAAAATATCAAAATTGAAAATGAAAATAAAAAAAATCAGTGTGTCAGTGGCTTAGTGGTTAGCACTGTGGCCTCGCAACTCTAGGTTCTGTGTTCGTTTCCCACCTTGAGACGATGTGCATGTTCTCCCTGTGCTGTGAGTGGACATTTTTTGAATTCCAGTGTTTACATTAAGAAGGAATATCCTGACCGTACAAATTGCTGCAATCATTGTGATATTTCACGAGAAAAGCCCAGTGTCTGTTGCTACCCAGTTGCATCCTTATAGAGACGTAATCATTTTCAGAAATTCTTTGGAAACACTCACAAAACAATTTTGTATTAAAAACTTGCTAGTTTGTAAGTTTTTTTTAAATCATATCATGCAAATTCTTTGAATGCAATGAATATATAAGCCTTATTAAGCCTTATAATACACCTATAAACCAGTTTTTGGTATTTTGGTCCATTCACATGTCCACGGGTCCATCCGGCGGATACTCCCCACTCTGGAGATATATCTGTCGTTTCTGTGGCAGTTACTTAAGGGGTCCGGTTGCCAGCTCAGATTGTCATTCACCATATACCAATTAGTGTCACCTGCATGTCGTTGGAATGTGTGAGGAAACCAGATACCCACCAAGCATGGGGTTAGAGAGCTAACCCTAACCCTAGGCTGAACATAAAAACTGCACTCATGCAGACCAGAGGCGGGAATCAAACCCCGACCCTGGAGGTGCAAGGCAACAGTGGCGCATATCCATTCATCCATCCATCTAGGAACCCGGAGGAAACCCACTAAGCACGGGGAGACCATGCAAACTTCATGTAACCAGACCCCGAAGCCTAACCCTAACCCTAACCAGAGGAATCGACCCTACACCTGGAGGTGCAAGGCCACAGTGCTAACCTCTAAACCAGAGGAGACCTTTAAAACTAGGAAAGGCTAAAATGTGACAGACAGAAAGTGCTTTCATATAATTTAGGCTACATGCATTTATTTAGCTTGAAACATCAGTATGATGAGAGATGATTTTCTCAGGGTAGATCCTCAGCTTTGTTGCATCGCTAATGATCAAATCTGCCCTGTCCAATATGGCGAACGCATTGACGCCGCTCTCACTCTAACGGCTTGCTTCGATTGGCTGATTGCTATAGGGGCGGGGCGCAGCCCTACAAGCGCAGCAGGGCAGAGCGGAGCAGGGCACAGAGAGCCTCTCAGTCGGCAATCGCGGCACCTTCCTATTGCGCCTTCTGCGCACATCTTCGGCTTACCGAAGCGAGAAGCTCGGGGGCTAGCCGCAGAGGCTAAGCTGTCAGTGACGATCATTCTCGACCCGGTCGGAGCTTGTCTCTGTGCGGAGCTGCGCTTTCCTACACACTGATCGGCGGAGGAGAAATCATTAACAACACGGTAACTGTGGTCATTTCGTTCGCCTGTCATGGATGGTGTTTACGTTTTAGCTGAATAAGCTATTCGTGGCTAACTCATACACACTCCGGGACAGGAATTCGAATAGATCTACACATTTATTTCATAGAGCTTGTCTTTGATTGGTAAAATGGTGCGTGTGTTTATAATCCGCTGGTGTGACGCGATCAGTGCCAGGCTGCGTTGCCATGCTGCACGAGACACAGCGCAGTTGGCAACCGTGGTGTTGTAATGTCAGTGTTCACGTTAGTGCAAGCTAATGCCACACACACACACATACACAGTATACACACATACACATGCATGCACACGGATGTCTCTAAAGCACCACGAGAGAGATGAGATTTATTAGTGAGAATATTGAATGAGGTCATGTGCCATAGTTTAAATAATGAATATCTGATTATACACCATTCATCTTTATGTACTTGTAACATCCTCTCATAAACTCGAACTCATTCATCGTCTATGTGTACATGGTTACAGAAGGAGCCTAACCTTCACGCATTTGGACTGTTGGAGGAAACCCACCAGAAATTGCAAACTCCACACTCACAGACCCTGAGGCAGGAAACGAACCCGAACCCTGGGGGTGTGAGGTGACAGTGCTAACCACTAAGCCAGACTTCAGATTAACTTGTTCAATTTCATATATCCTATTAAATACGCTGCAGCAATAAATTGTCCAACGATGTACTTTTTCATGCTTGTAGTATGTTTGTGCTTTACAGAATAATGTCTCCAGGGTCGAGGGTTTGAATCCCGTCTCTGGTCTGCGTGCGTGGAGTTTCGTCCAGGTACTCCAGTTTCCTCTCATGGTCCAAAGACATGCAGATTAGGATAATTGTTGTTTCCAAATTGCCCGTATTATGTGAATGAGTGTGTGGATGTGGACAGCCCGTCTTCCACCCTGAGTCTATCCATCCATCTAGGAATCTCTATAGTCCAATTAGGGACCGTGGAGGCCAGTGGTGATTACCATTGTATTTATTCCCATTTTACAACTGTGGTGGGACCTTGGGCCAAAATTCACATGCGCACTCACACTATGGGCAATTTGGGAACGCCAATTAGCCTAATCTGCATGTCTTTGGACTGTGGGAGGAAACCGGAGTACCCGGAGGAAACCCACCAAGCACAGGGAGAACATGCACATAGACCCCGAGGCGGGAATCGAACCCAGACCCTGGAGCCGATACTAAGCCAACTTGCCGCCGATACATGTTTCATACATCACTAATTGCCCTCATAACCATGACACCACTGCATGCCTGTTGAACATCACATTTCAGATTTAGTTTGCTCAATTTGCTCTTATGATAACCGCAGAGAATGCTTTTCACTAGATTTTGGAGCGTGGCTGTGGATGTCTTGTGTACATTCAGACGCAAGAATGCTAGTGAGGTCGGAAATAGACGTCAGATGAGAAGGTGTTGGGTGCATGATGTTCCAGTTCATTCCCCAGGTGTTCAGTGGGGTTTGATAGACGTCATGGTACTGTGCAGGCCACTCGAGTTCTTCCACTTCACTCTTTATGGAGCTTCATGGATTTTTCGTCTTTCGCCTTACGGTTATATATTCCTGTACATTCTCACACATTGATGTGACAGCTGTGTCAGATTTCAGCATACCTCCCAACACGAAGCATCATCATTTCCTTAAGGAGGTTGATTTGTCCTCAGATTTAGTTATGGTCCCTCAGTAATTTCTCAGAAATTCTCTCCAGATTTGTCAGTTATAACATAGTCATGGAACATGTTAAGGAATCAACCTGCTTAAAACCATGGCTGCCAGATGGGATTGATTTTTCACAACACCACTTTGACAATGCAAGACCTTTCCAGCTGACTCGCAGCTAGAGCCGCAGGCAATTAATCTTAATAGCTGATTATTCATGTGAGTTAATCGGCTTAAACGTGGCCTATAAAGAGAACAGCTGTAACGATGAGTTTGTTTTTTCAGTCATGTATTGTAAATCAAAGCTGTGAAGAAGCAACATCACAGCGACTTGTTACTTTTCTGTCTTTCTCCTCTAGTGTTAACCTGTTGATCATTCCCCGTTTATATATACAGTAAATACCTGTAAACTGTAAAAAAAAAAAAAAAAAAAAAAAAATCACATAGACAGTTCCTCAGCAGTGATCTTTAAAGTACTAGGTCTGTCTGGAAAGTATGTAGCCGTGTAATGACGTGTAATAAACTCATAATTACTCTTCTAGTTCCCGCTCATCCTTGTTGATATCGGCGTGTACACGTTCTCACATTCTGCTTGTCGCAGGTCTTCCAGAACGTGGATCATTTTCAACTTTTCAACAGATTCCCAACTATCTTTGAAGTGTTGTGCCACACTTTTATTACCACACACCTGCTGCATCATCCCCGAAAGCCTTCTGAATCATCCGAATAGTTTCCAGAGAGGGATGTTTAAGATTAAGGCAAAATTTGTTGCAGTCATATTTAGTGCGATGACCACACAGTACACGTGCTCACTCAACAGCGTTGAAGTCGTCATCGTTCAGGCACGAGCGGTTCAGTTCATGGTGGACTACCAAATTCCTCAAAAATCGATCGAAGTCGATTTTGTCATCTAATCCATGCAAGCTTGTGCTACAAACCAAAACTACACAAGTGATGTAATTTAAAAATGATGTCTATAAGATAAAGCCATTAAATCAGAAATATCTGAATGATGCAGTCAATGAAATTCCGGGCATACACACGGGTTACTTATCTGATAAAGATGTCATTAAAACATATCTGGAACATTCCCTTGGTCATTCTTGACATAATTCACCAAACCTTGACAGTTTTTTTTTTGCCCTCAATACTCTATCAACCCTTATTTGGGTTTTAATCTAATAAAATATTGCTGTTGTTTCTCAATGACTGAGGGATTGATAATACTGCAGATCAGCCATAACATTAAAACCACCTGTCTAATATGGTCCCACAAAACTACCCTGAAGAACCATGGCATGGACAGCACAATACCTCGAAACGTATGCTGTGATATCTGACACCGAGGCGTTATCAGCAAATCCTGTAAGTTGGATCAGACTGGTTTGTCAAGCACATCCCGGAGATGCCTGATCAGATTGAGAGTTATGTTAAGAAATCAACACCTTGAACACGTTGCCATGTTAATTAAACCATTCCGGAAGAGTTTTTTTTTTTTACAGCGTAGCAGGATGCATTACCCTGCTGAAACAGGCCAGTGAGATCAGGAAATACGTTTGCACAGAAGATGAGTACTTCAATACAGTATGTAGGTTGGTGGTACGCCTCAAACTGAGATCAACAATGTTCTGTTTCCCAGAGGAACATGGCCCGAGCCTTCAGGCTAGATCACCTACCTCCATTGCTCCATGGTTTCCACTGGACCTTCTTCCTTGGACCACTTTTTTATAAATACTTACTACTGCAAGACCTGCCGTTTTGGAGGTGCTCTGACCTATTCATCTAACTATCACAACAGGCAGTTGCCAAAGTTACTCAGATCCATCAACTTCAAGAACTGATGGTTCACTTGCTGGCCAACGTATTGACCCGCATCTTGACGGGTGCCACTGTAATGAGATAATTAATGTTATTCACTTTATTTGCGGATGGCTTTAATGTCATGGCTGATTTTAAGGACATACAAGGATATGTAAGGAAGCTTGAACCTTCTGTAAAGAAACGACTGAACATTTCTGAACATTTATGCAAGGAGTCTCCGGTATCGGTCGTAAATGGATAAAAAACAGTTGTGGCGATGTAGCAGTTTGCTGTGATGTAAGTGTAATAAAACTTGCATGCGGATGTGCTGTGATTATAAAATTGCCATTCACCAAATTTGCACTACCGTCACCTTCTGATCTTGAGCTCCCCCAGCTTTCTTTTAATACTCTTTTCTAGTCCTGTCGTCCATCAAATCCTTTCTTCATTTTCTAAAACCTTTCCAAATTCACTTAACTGGGTTCTTCTTCTGCTCCCTTGTTGTTTAACGGCAGTTGGAATCCAGTACTGTAGGTTGCATTACTACCAACTGTAGGTCTCATTCTCCATCATCTTCCCAGCATCTTAAAACCAATTTTGCAGTCTAGTCTTACTTCCCTGATGTGTCTTGAACTCTATCTTATCTTATGTTGCCTCTTAGTACAGTACCACTCTGCATCCTTGGTCGGACACTGCTTTATGTCAGTCCCAGTATTATGACATTCCAGCATTTGGTCATTGATTATTTTTCTATACCAGCACATCTCTGAGTGTCTTATTCCTTGCGCCTATATGCTTAAGTTTATTACTTTTTGTGCACTCAATCACTCCCTTTCTCTTTTCCACAGGCTCCCACATTGAAAAATCAGACTTTCCTTCCCATGTGGAAAATGGGACCCGAATGATCAGGGGAGAAGATGGACTTTGAAGACGTGAGTTGGCCGATCCTGGTGGCGCTTTTTTGCGTCTCGCTCCTGGTTGTGCTCACATGGCTTCTTCAGTTCTCGAAGGCTTTGCTGAGGTCCAGGAAGGGTGGCAGAGCTGGGCAGAGCAAAGACACGTCATGGCAGCTGCCCCTGCGCCTCACCCACCACACTCTGACAGGAGGAGTATGGGGCTTGCTGCTCAGGTACCGGCTGGGCCGAGGCGACTCTGAGGCGGGAGTAAAAGGCCTCCTGTCCTCACTTTTCACGTTCAGGTCATTCAGAGAGCACTGGCAGCGAGCGTGGGTGAGAGCGCTCAACGAGCAAGCCTGCCGACAAGGGGTGAGTGAGTCTGTGATGTACCTACCAGTCCTCATGATCTGTCCAATGCAAGTGTTACTTGGTGGTCGTGTTTGTTTTGTGCTAGCAAGAGACGTGATACGTGAGAAGCATGATTTTCCCCGAGCATCAAATACTGTTGTGGTGTTTTGATTATTCTCCTTGATATCTCCTTGTGCAGATACTTCCACACGGGAGCAGGTATTTTTAGATTCCGTGCTAGCGAGTGTGTAGGTGCGCAGTGTGTGAGGTGGAGTTACTCGTTGCGGTGTGTGGGAGTCAGGAGTGAACGGAAGGTTCATGTGTAATCCTCTCTCCCAGTCTCTCTGTCGGTATTACATCATGTCTCAGGAGGCTGATGTTATTTACCAAGAGGAATATACACAGATGAGTGACGCACGAAAGGAAAAAATCAACATAATTTATTATACTAACGTCTGATTTATGGTTCTACATCAAGTCTACATCGTAGCTGCGAACCCTATAGCATAGCCTACAGTCGCCAGAAATGGAACGTCATGTCATGGTGACGCAGACGGCAGCTTGCAACAACTGTGTCTGCAGGGGTGGGAATCACCAGGGATCGCCCGATACTATGTAATCACGATACCTAGGTGTCGATTTGATTTGTATTGCGATTCTCTTAGTATCACAATTTTATAAATATATGAATATTCAATATTCATTTTGCAAACTTAGCAAATTATTTTGCTTCTACCACACGGGAGATTGAGACTTTAGAACACCGCCACCTGTAGGTTTTTGAAGGAACTGCAACATTTTATTACCTCAAATGTGAGCAAATAAAAAAAATATATATATATATACAGTATATTTTAACAATGATATGAAGTACGTTTATGACAGTTTAACTGAAGATAATTAAAATAACAAGAAAAGTAATAGGAATGTGACACCTTATATTTATCAGTCCTGGTCTGCTTTTCTTTTACAGTAAATCTAGGCAGGATGTTTAATTGATTCTCACCTCGATTTTCCCAAACCTTTGTCTGATTAAAAGCTTTCAAACAGAAGCAAGAGACATCCCAGTTGGTTAAAATCCTGTAGCAGCTGATAGCAAGTAACCTGTGAACGTAAACAGGAATTAATTTATAAAACATTATATAAATCAAGATGGATGTTATCACCTAACTGCATATATTTAATTAGCCCTTTTTTTCCATTAGAAAGTGATATTATTATTATTATTATTATTATTATTATTATTATTATTATTTCAGGTTGCATGTCTGCTTGTCTTTCTGCACGACAAAACTCTGTGAATCACGGATCGAAAAACGACTTGTGAGAGCATTAAAATTTGCTTGTACCACTTCGACGGCGTTATTTCAGTGGTGAAAATATGAACTAATCCCAGTAAAAATCTTCAGTTCAGCTTTTCTAATTAATATCTAAGGGTGCAGGTGATGGTTTACATTGAACAAGTAGCTTATTTTAAAGTATATGACTAAATCTGAGACATAACTGTTCATAGCACCGCTTTTACTTAACATTTTGCTTTCACGTATGGTTCAGGTTAAACTTCAGTCAGATATCTAAGTATTGCAAAAGTTTAATTAAATAATAAACACAAAAATAATAATAAAAGAAATCTGTCCAGCGGTCGATTTAAGAGTTTGACACATGCACGGTACGCTGGAAAAACTGGACTGTATGTAAATGCCTGGGAAAATTTCTCCATTTTTTTGACATGCTATACAATGACCAGTAGAAACAACCCAAGGTATCATATATCCCATATAAACTATCGTGTGGGTAAACGTTCTTAAAAAGTGTAATCGTATACGGATTCATATACAGGACGTTCGGTTCGGTGCGGGATGTGATCCAGTTTGCGTGTTCTCCCTGTGCTTGGTGGGTTTCCTCTGGGTACTCCGGTTTCCTTCCACAGTCCAAAGACATGCAGATTAGGCTAACTGGCGTTCCCAAATTGCCTGTAGTGTAAGAATGCGCGTGTGAATGTTTAGTGGTGGTCCTACCACGGTTGTTAAAATGGGGATAAATACAATGGTCACCATTGGCCTCCACAGAGGTTCCTAGATTTGTGGTTTGAATCGAATTTCACACCTAGGTATTGTGATTACATCGTATTGCCTGGTGACTGGTGATTCCCATCTCTAATGTGAGATGCTTTTCTGCTCACCACGGATGTAAAGAGTGGTTATCTATGTAAGTCGCATTTCTTCCTCAGAACTGCTGTTCGCTGGAGGCTGTCTGTGTAAACTCTGAATGCTTGCTCTGAAAATCCCAGGACAGAACCAGACAATTTGAAACAACCTTGCGATGGTCAAAGTCTTTCAGATGACTTTTTCCCGCCTGGTTTCTTTTGTGAATGTTACCTGAAGCACTTGAATTGAGTCTACATGAATGTATGCACCCTATGTAAATGATTAGCTTTGTGTGCATGCACATGTACCCTTACACACGCACACAAACACTGTAGTGTGCACATGTTCTTATTTAATGAATTTTGTGGTCACTCACATACTGTGTTTGGGTTTTGTTTGCTTCACACTACAGTCATAGCAATCACACCGCTAGCACCTCACGGCATGCCTGTTTCATTTTCAAATCACAGCCACGGTAGGTAGGCAAACTGCGAAGTCCGAGTCCTTCATCCAGAATGGGAACCTCTACAGCTCCAGATCATACAGTAGACATCTGTGATCTGATCAACTCATCTTTTGTTATTTATAACCTTATAAGAAATTGTGCGCAGAATGCATTTGAACCCAGGTTAGTATAAAAATCTCTACGTGTATCAGCGCCTAAGTTTATCCCAATGCCTGGTCAATAGTGTATGAGGTAGCTGGCGTCTTCAAAGGTCCCCTTTCCTATATTTAACTTTGTCTCACTTTGATCTGCACGGGTATCAAAGCTCGGCACTATAGGCTGCTCTTTGAGAACAGAATGAGCAACTGAGTGATGTTCTCGTCTCTCGCTCCCGGAGCTTCTTCGTCTTGTCAACATCCCATTGTGTGTCGGTTCATTTAGGTGTGTACAGTCACCAAACATTGCTTTAATGAACTTCTCTGCGCTGCTGGTCGATGATGTTACAATCCAGCGTCAGGCTGAATGTTGATATTTGGTACTTTTATAAAGGATTTGCTGACATCGAGCCTTGTTTTTATCACTCTTTGAGTAAATTTGTGTGTAAATGTTTGCATACGCCGAACCACATTTGGGTGATGCTCACAAATCTCCATTACAGGCAAAACCTGTTGCATTACAATAATGGGAATACACACACAAAACAAATTCATCCAAGGATGAAGTGTAAATTATTCTGAATCGTGCCCATGCCAAAAAACATTACAAAATAATGAAAGGGTAATAATTAGAGGTGAATTAAGAAAATTGTAACAAACCAGAGGGGGGAAAAAGTGCTTTACACATCATTTTCATGAACAGCATACAGAGATGCAGCAAACTTAGCGACTGATATGTTAACATGCCGTATTAACAGGAAAGTACATAGCCTGGGCAACAAAAAAAAGACAAGTCTCAGTCAGTTTTAGACAGGTCAGATTATTTGAGCTATATCAAGCAAAGAAAGCATCAAAATGAATGGAACTATCCAACGCAATATTGAAACCCAAAATGACACTGCTAAGCCTTAAGGAAAAAAAAATCCTAAATTAAAATCTATCGAGGCAGCATGGTGGCGTATTAGTTAGCACTGTCGCCTTGCTAACTATAACTCCAGGGTCCAGGTTCGAATCTCACCTCGGGTCTGTGTGTGTGGAGTTTGCATGTTCTCCCCGTGCTTAGTGGGTTTCCTCCGGGTCCACAGTCCAAAGAAATGCAGGCCAATTGTGTATATGAGGCCTTTAGGGATCATAAAGATTGGATTTTGGGGCAATTGACAAAGGTATAATGAGCCCAGATTGACCCCTATTCCAGAGCGAAAGGTGCGTTATAGTATAAAAAAAAACACATGAAGCGATGCATCCATCATGCATAATGGCCACAGTACCAGCCTATGGAAGCATGGCTATGATCTGGGGTTGCTTCAGTAGGTCAGGTCTAGACTCAGGAATGTTATGAGGCAATAAAGTGCAGTCAGCTGATGACCTGAATGACCAGATTATCATATCAGTAGAGGTTTTCTTTCCTGATTGCACAGGCATGTTCCAGGAGTCAAATTGTGAAAGAATTGTTTCTGGGAGCACACACGAACCGGTGTACGCAGTGTCTTTGTTAAAGGAATGTCATGATTGGTTAAAGCGCTCGCCCTATCATCCGGAGATCGCCAGTTTGAATCCCGGGTGGTGCTGTAACCTCTCGCAGCCGGAGGTCTAGAGAGAGCTGATTGGCCGAGCTCTCTCAGAGGGGAGGGATGAGAGGTACTTAGTGCTCCCACATTAATCACGGCTCTACAGCCAGTCAGGGGCGTCTGTGAGCTCGCGCAACGGAGGGAGCGGATAGCGCTGTCCTCCGAGTGTGTTACGCCGCCCCAACGGTGCGCGAGCGAGCAGTTCGAAAAGATGCGGTCGGCTGGCGTCACGTGGTTCGGAGGAAACACGTGATAGTCTTCGGCCCTCCCGGCTGAGTGGTAGTAGTAGCCTTAATGTGGGAGCCCCCTAGTGACGGGGAGGAATTGGACACGACTAAATTAGGGAGAAAATCGGGGAAAAATCCAAAAAAAAAAAAAAATTTTACAAAAAAAAATGGAATGTCATGATGATGCTGCTCCATGGTGTATAGAGTGAGACCAGATCTGTCACTTTTCGTTCGCACTGTTTTGGCTCGAAGAATGAAGAATATAGTGAAAATACATTCGCATTCATTGATTCATCTCGAGAAGTCTCTTTATTGTGGGCAGGGTTGTGCTGGACCTGGTACTGTACATGGACGTAAGTTCACCACTAATCCATTTTTCAGGAACCATGCACACAGAGTATGCATTGACATACTCTGACATCTAGGGTCACTGTAGTGTAACCAAATAAGCAAAACCAAAGAATGCAAAGGAAACCAATACAGACACAAGAAGAACATGCAGAGAAACTCGACACAGACTGGTCGCTGCTGTACCTGTTCTGTTTCCTAATGCATTTAGCATCTTGTTTTGTTTTCTTGTGCTAGCGTTAGCCCTAGCCTTACACTCAAGCCAGTAGTCACAAGCCAGTCATCTTTTATATTTCTTTTATAAAAGGAAGTCTGCCTTGCCTCGTGTGCATGTGCTAAGTTCTAACAGGAATAACAGAACGCAGCAGGCATCAAAACGAAACACATGGCATGCTGTATATTTTAATATAAGCATTTAGTAAGTTTCTGATAAGGTGCTTTTCTTTTAGGACTTTATACCTGATTGCTTAATTGGAATGTTGCTTAGGATTTAGGAGGTTAACCCTAATTGGACTAAGTGTTTGATTGGTGGCGGAGTTTAAAAGGGATAAAACCAATACCCTTCAAAAACTCCTCCGCAGGGGAGAAAGCCGAGACTTTGTAGTGCCCAAACCCTCGTTTAATATTCACATGCTTTAACTGGTATTGGGCGAGTCAGGAAAATGCCATGTCGCATGTCTTGTTTTATGATTATGATCAGCATGACGATGCACATGTGATCTGGTTGACTCCTGAACAGAAAATGCTTCCTCTCGGTGGGGTATGCTGGTATGTCGTCCGTTTACCTGCTTAGCTTTGCATTCATCAGATCCCGTTTCAGCTCATTTGAATGCCGTCGATTCTCCTCAGCAGCCGAGCCGTCGTGAAAGATGAGGTGAAGAGATCGTTAGTCGAAATGTCACCCCGCGCTGCATTCCTGTGCCAGAGCTGACATTTGTGCCAGTTCAGCAACATAGTTATTTTATCTGGCTGTCAAATGGGGAGGTACTGTATGCGAAGAAAGACGTGGTTATGCAATCCCCGTGCCCGCTTAGCTTTCTTGTAGACAATCAGTGGCATTTTCAGAGCAAGGCTGGGATCCAGCAAGAAAACCATTTAGGAGATTGCGTTAAATTCGAGGCATGGCCGGGAGCCAAGTGCGGCACGTTGAGTTTCCATTCTGTCAATAGCAGTGAAAGATTGCGCGGCTCGTAATGTACCGCGCTGTTGTGGAGTCAGGGTTTTTCTTAATTACTCCTCCTTCGAGAGAGAAAAGTCTATCTCGTGCATGTGCAATTTTAAAGTCTTTCACATGGAAACTCTTGAGCTCTGCGATTGCTCATGGCAGTGTTCATGAAGGAGGCCCCCTGTGAATATGCCGCAGTATAGCATGCATTAACATACAACTTGCATCTGGATGCAATTATACAGGGTGGGCCATTTATATGGATACACCTTAATAAAATGGGAATGCTTGGTGATATTAACATCCTGTTTGTTGCACATTAGTATATGTGAGGGGGCAAACTTTTCAAGATGGGTGGTGACCATGGTGGCCATTTAGAAGTCGGCCATCTTGGATCCAACTTTAGTTTTTTCAATAGGACGAGGGTCATGTGACACATCAAACTTATTGGGAGTTTCACAAGAAAAACAATGGTGTGCTTGGTTTTAACGTAATTTTATTCTTTCATGAGTTATTTACAAGTTTCTCTTTGTTCACAGCCATTGACATATCGAAGAGTTTAACACGTGATGAGCGGATCGAAATTGTGTTGATATCTGGTGAACGCAGTAACCGGGTCATTGCAGCAGATTTCAATGCAAGACACCCTACGAGACCACCCATCTCCCATGCTACAGTTAGCAAACTGCTTGCTAAGTTTCGTGAAACTGGTACAGTGTTGGATTTGCCAAAATGTGGACGCATGAAAACTGTCACTAATGAACAAACATCAGTGGCTGTCCTAGCTTCATTCAGCAAGAGCCCACAGCGTAGCACTCGCCGCATGTCACTGGAGAGTGGCATTAGTCGAACATCCCTTCGGCGGATATTAGCTACTCACAAATAGCACCCTTTCAAACTCCAGCTACTGCAGCATCTCAACGAGGATGACCCAGATCGGCGCACTGTTTGCGTGTTCTCCCCGTGCTTGGTGGGTTTCCTCCGGGTACTTCGGTTTCCTCCCACAGTCTAAAGACATGTAGGTTAAGTTAATTGGCATTCTCAAATTGGCCGTAGTATGTGAATGAGTGAGTGAGTGTATGTGTGTGTGACCTGCGATGGATTGGCACCCTGTCCATGGTGTACCCCGCCTTGTGCCCTAAGTCTCCTGGGATAGGCTCCAGGCTCCCCGTGACCCTGAATACAGGATCAAGCGGTATAGACGATGAGCGAGCGGTGAGAGTGTACAGTATCTAGGAGCACAATCACAAGCAAATAGTAATATTAGTTAACACGTAATTATCTATTAACTAGTTAGTTAAGCCTAATTAGTATAAATAAGTAGAATAAAACAAGTATATAAAATGGCTGTCAAAAAACACTAATCTAGTCCTTCTTTGACCTAAAAATGCAGTGTCTAATACTCCGTTTGAACTGCAAGTTAACAGATATGTGAGCTACGGAGAAATATGATGCAAAACAATATTGGTTAATACATTTTTAATCAATTAAACACTTAACAGCAGTTACTCGCTTAATGATTGATCATTTGCATGCATATAGGAAACTGTTTGTCAGTGTACAACATGTATCATCCTGCTGCACAGCCGCACATCTCGTTGCATCCAGGAATCTGTAAAAAGCAACATCGTGTGATTCTTAGTGTTAAAGCAAGGAGTCTAGTTTATTCTTCTCAACTGCCATCTCAGACTAGAATTTCATCATATGGTCGGCTCTGTATGCCGATCATGTAACTACTGAAATAGCTGGGAAGCAATTTAATTTTTGTTATCAATAATTAATGGAACAGATTTGTTGAATGCGAAGAAACGGAAAAGTAGAAGAGATAACGTACATGGCTGTGTGGCTCTTTTGCTCCGTCTGAGTCCAACATTTATGATTCAGTAATATGAGTAAATATATATTAAAATAAGTAATATAATAACAATTTACTGCCCACCAGAGTACTGCCTTTTCCAATTGCTCCTGAATGCAGGTTAAATCTAAACAGTAGCAACGTTTCTGACATACGTTATCATTAAAGTTCATGTAGATGAACCTGCTGCACTATGTAAAAACTTTTCATTTTAAATACATTATATGACTAAAACTGTGTGGACACTGAATCATCGCAGTTATGGTCCAGAGTCCATCCTTTTCATTGTTGCTATAATAGCCTTCACTCTTCTGGAACTCTCTGTGCTGTATGTTTGGGTTGTGGCTCCAAAAGTGTTCAGTCGGGGTGATGCCAGGGCTCTGTGAAGACCGCTCGAGTAATTCCACTCCATCAAAACATGGCGAATCATAGCAATGTTTACAAGGACAATATTTCTTCAATCCAATTTGATTAGAGATTCCAACTTAACTGTTTACATGGACGTTAATCTGATAAGATGCATGTTTATGGGCTTAAAGCATTTAATCGGAATATAACATGCACAGAGTGGTCCTGCACATTGTGAAAACCGTATTCTTCTGGAAATAAAATAGAAAAAGATGAAAAAGAAAAAGAATTAGTAGTACTTTTGTCCAACTTTGAGGCTAGGTTAGGTTTCCCGTCTTTTCTAACAAATCCCGCCTTCTGCTTTATGATTGGTTACAAAATTTCAGTCTCCTCAATGATTGGTTAGATGCTTTGCACTGGATGAAAATAAAGAAAGTGGGAGAGAGGCGTTCTTAGAGTTTACTGATCAGGAACGGATGCAAAAGCCACGCAGAATCCTGCGGAGAAAGAATTCATTTATTCAAAAAAGAAAGAATGAATGGATCAAATATTTGCATGGCTAATATTTGCCTATGGACCGATTCATATCAAATTTTACACCATCGATTTATTCCAATTGCGCCAGATCAGGTCAGATTGTTCTGATTAAGGTGTTTACATTATGCTTTTTTATTCTGATTGGGTTACGGTTACTTCAGGATTATTGGGGGAATATTAGGGTCCATGTAAATGCAGGTTTGCATATGCAGATTTCAGTAGGGTTAAAAAATGACATGTTTAAATATTAATCTTTGCTCTTAGTGTTTTCTGAGATTCATTGCTTGTTTTTGACCTTTAAAACTTATGCATGGCTGAATATGCTCTCAGTTTCCATTAAACTGAATGTTGGTCGTGCTATAAGTTGGACAGGTCCTTAGAGAGCTTTCACTCCCCATCGCTTGTAAAATGAGGTTTAAAGGAGGGACTCCCATTTCGAGAGCTTTGACCTACAATGTGAATCCTGATCTCGTTTCTCTGTTGGTTTATTGCATAACGATAAGATTTTATTTTCCTTGCAAGACTATGACGGCAATACTCCCAAGTGAATCTCTTTCAGTTGTGCCGGTTGTGTATATGTGATCATAATAGCCTTGTAAATCTAGATGTTGATAATCATTTATATCAAGTGTGAAACTACAGTGGCCGTTTCAAACTAGGACTTGTGGTAAAATTTTCTCATGAATGAATACGTAAAACCGATTGATGAGGTGATGAGACTGGGATTCAAGATTTGTCATACTTCAGCATGCAATGCAAACTTTTGTTATTAATATTAGCCTCTAAGCATGTCTGAATTCAACAAACAAGCTTAACAAACAGTAACTTAACATTAATAACCCTTATAGCTTCAGGATCTGAAGTCGAGTCATGGGCAGTAGTGATGAGAATCACAAGTCACCCTTGATATGATATTACCACGATACCTAGGTACAGATTCCATTAAAATTACGATTCTATAAATATAACAATTTTATAAATATCCCTGTTCAATATTACATTTCCTCCTGATTTTGTTATCATTTTAAACTTAAAAGAAATGTTATTAAAAGTTGAACTTCACAAATAATTCACTCCTGCCACACTGGATGCCAGTTGTGGGAATAGTTTAGAGTGCACCGCCTGCAGGACTATAAAGGTTTTTGAATTGGTCATGTTTTATCACCTCAAATGTCTTTAAAGTCTCAAAACTCAACTTGACAGTGAGTACGACGGTTGAGCGGCTGCACACGGTTGAGCGGCTGCACATGTGACTTCTAACGTACGTGATCTTTGCGCTTGCGGTGTTTTGTGACTGGTGTAAACCTGAGTAATGCTTAGGTTTCGAGACTAATCCGCTCACAGTTTGGAGAAAAAGGCAAATCGGAGTCTTTTAACACAAGGGATTTTTAATAATGTAACGTCGTAAAAATATGTTTCTGTTGCGCCACTCAGATGCTTCTTTGCTCCATACAGAATCGGTTATACTGTATCTGAGACTGATTGGCTCATCACCGGTCACGGCCAATCAAACTGAAAACCAGCCAATTCTGAACACACGAAAGAATTAATAACTGAATCAATGTCTTTTCCATCTCTACAACTTGGGGACTCCTGCCCAGAGCTGAGCCTTATTCTCTTTTATTTACTTCACTTTGTCATGAATATTGGTTTGAATTCAAGTGCAAATCCATGTTATTAAAATAATGCGCTCGGTTGATAAAGGGATCGAGGAAATGGACTGTAAAGGTTGCGCAATCAGATTTATTTACTGCATGCAGAGTCTTGATGACCACTGTATTACATTACACCGCTTTCTTGTGATTGTAAGAATTTGCACTGTGTCCTCAAGTCTTCTACTTGTGTAACAGATATTACAAATATTATTTTGTTTTTGCCAAGACAAGTGGTACAAGCATGTTTTGCGAGGTTAGCGTTTTGTTCACTACGTTATCTGGTGCGATGACACCAGTCTCCATGCACTTAGTGTGGAGCTGAGATGAATAGCTACTCTAGGCTAATCCACACAGCGCTTTCTGTCTCACTCGAAACCTTAATACAGTTGTAATTAAATCCACCTGACCGGAAAAATCCTGCTACTGGGACCGCTCTTTGTTCGTGTTCGCGAGTGTTTGTGTGTATCCGAGCTCGGGTAATGAGGGAAATTTATAGCTTGGGCTAGGTCAAGCCAAGCCACCTGTCAGCGTAGCTAAAAGAAAACCGACACCCCACTTCTCTCCCCAGCCGTGGTGACTACCTTTGCTACGAAACAACCTGTCCTTTTTCTCCACCCCCCCCCCAGCAAGGGCTTAACATGGGTCTGTTCATCTGTAATCATTAGCACTGGAGCGCTAACATTTGCAAGATGCAGTTATAGCTTAAACGGATTTGATCTAGAAAATCAAATGAGTCCTGACAGTTGATATTTGTTAGAAATTACAGAGTGGACGAAGAAAAGGGAAAACAATCATGTCTTTAGTAGAATATCGATTCTCATGATGCCCTCAGAGCTTAGAAACATTTGGATGAGTGACATTCAGAAGGGGTGAAGAGGTCATAGACGAGCGTCTGTGTGTTTAAGGGGAATTTGCCTATGGTGGGTAGCTGGTGGTTTGGATACACGGCACAGGCAGTACTGCCTTACACAGCAACCACACTTCCACTTTAATACAATGAAATGACACACTAGACATATTCCTATAAAAATTCAATATGTTCCTGTCAAATATGTTCCTTTCATATTACGATTGCTATGTAAATTAAGATTAGGATGTTTAGCATTTTTGTAAAAAGTGCTACAGGAGTAAACTTGTTTAGCATGATTTAGGAATATAATTGTATCAGGAATAATCTCGGAAACAATTTTGGTACAAAATTTCCTGGAGGGGCGTTCTTCAGCAGTAGCTCATTTACACGGACACTGAAATGGTGTGTTTGGAAGAGGAGTGAAATAAAGAGCAATAAAAGTATGATAAAAAAAATGCATTTACTGATGGGTAGTTCAGCTGGAGCGTTCACACTGCAGACCGAAGTGGCTCAAATCAGATTAAATTTTATTTTATTAAAATAAAAACTGTGACTCAGGTCAGATTTGTTCATACCAGTGTGACCATTCTGATTTTGGTCACTTCCATTTGTGGTCCTCTATCAGATGCGTATCTAATTTTCGCGATGCAATCATGTGACGTTTATACCAATACACCACGATATGACAATTTATCCGTTAGGCTAAAGTAAAGGTTGATTTCAGTAACCCAAGAGTGTGAGGTATCAGTTAAAGATGCTAATGTTTTATCCATTTCTTTATGTAAATGGGATCTCCTCAGTACAAAATACCACGTTGAATTACATGACCTGAATAAAATTGTCACAATAAAATGCTTAAATTTGTCTGCATTGCAATTTGATCCAAATGGGGAAAAAATACTACAGAAATGTATTTATTCATATTTCAGATGAAAATGTAATTTAAGCATTTAAATTAAATGCAAAATACTCTTAAATACCTTATAACCAAAAACCAAAAAGCAACAAATATATTAAATTGTAAAAAAAAATACCACCTTCATTATTATTGATGATAATGAATATTATTATTCATAATTATTATTATATTAACCTCCCAAAGTCAGATTGACAAAATTCAGGTTTCAAAATTCAGGTAGACCAAGTTAGATTTTTCACAACCATTATATCACAGGAAGAGCAATATATTGCTGATTGCTGTGGTGTACTTTAAAGCGTGCTCTTTGCTCCCTGCGCAGTCTACTTCCATACCTGACGATCAGAACGCAGTACTTCTAACTAACGAACTAGCTGGACTGCCAGTTGAGCGGAAGAAAAAAACGTTATGCGCTAAAATTCCCCTTGCCGTGAAATACTCTTAACGTCATCGCTGCCTTCTAAGCAAAGCCGACGCACTCTTTCATTCAAACTCGATAGCAATAGTTTTCCTTTCCCCTGTGCCTGTTAATGCAAATGCAAGCACGTTCAGTAACAAGATGGAATTAATTTCCTTAACTTCTGCGGCAGATTTCTGTACATGATCTCCAGGCAGCAATCAAGCAGGCATGGACTGAGCAGAGAGAACTGCAGATGTCTTTTTGACTTTATTCCTAGTCGTATCCAGGAGGTTTTGAAGAATGAAGGATAAAGGTCAGCACCGCGTACCATCCGATCCGTGCACAACTTGGCACAGGTTTTACACCGGATGCCCTTTAGCAAATCTCCTATTTTATCCGAGCTTGGGATCGGCTCTGCATCCATCCGGGCCAGGTTTGGACATTGGATGGGAATCGGACCCGGGCCTTTCACATGGCTAATTTCCATTTGAAATATACACCCACAATAATTTACAGTGCTGCAATTTTTTGCCATGTATACCCTACAGGGACTTTTTCCATTCAGATCAAAATTCAAATGTTTTTATTCAGTTCATATGAATTCAACATGCTGTTTGACTTCCTTATTTGTAGTTTCAAACAGGTTAGTGGAGTGTTCTTCAACCACTTTTTGAATTAGCACCTTAAAGGATGTTCACCCGGCTTTCTTTTTACATTTTTTCCTCTACTTGATCTGGAAAAAAAATCCACTATAGTTGAACATTGTGGATTTTTTCCACAATAAATCCATAATAGTTGAACATGGTGGATTTTTTTTCAGATTAAGTAGAGGAAAAAATGTATTGAATTAAAAACAAAAACAATATTGTCTATCGTGCCGGTTCAAACTTTCCTGAATAGCAGTTGCCAGATCAGCTTGGCAGGATGAAACCTTTTCATGGACCATTTTTTTCAATTTCCACCATAGGTTTGCCGGCCATATTACTGTGAGTTTTCTAAAGAAAAGCTCTAACATTTTTTACTCTGCGACAAGATGCATCCTGAAAAATAACATTGTATCGATGGAATGAGAAAGCAACGACACATTTTATGTTGGATTTCCATTTTGAAGGTGATATGTAATTCCTTTCATTGTTTTCATTGACAGTTCTCTAGTTGTGGTTTGGCTTCCTTACAGTTTGCCAAATCCAGCAGCTCGATAAGGTCTGTCTCTCTCTCTCTCTCTCTCTCTCTCTCTCTCTCTCTCTCTCTTTCTCTCTCTACAAGCAGACTAATAGGCATTTTAGACTTGCTTCTGGCATTTGGATTCTTTCCTCTACTTAATCTGTAAGAAAATGTGCCATAAATTCAAATACAGTGGAACCTTGGATTACGAGCATAACTCGTTCTGGAAGCGCACTCGTATTCCAAAAAAAAACCTCGTAAACCAAATAAAATCTTCCCATAAGAAATAATGAAAACTCAAATAATTCGTTCCACAGCCCAAAAAAATAAATACAGAAAAAGAATTAATACAATATATAAAGTAAAAATCAAACAAATTAACCTGCACTTTACCTTTTAAAAAAAGTAAAAATAAATCCCAACAGATAAGTGTTTCCGTTTGTGCGTGCAGGCGCCATGTATTTGTGTGTGCATGTGTGTTTGGAATTAGCCCCTTCCCTCGTCTCATCTTACACAGTAAAACTCCTCCTCCCTCCCCCCACCTCGATTTTTAAGTTTCACAACAAACACACACACAACGGAAACACTGTTTTAATGGGAAGAAAATAAATCTCTCTAATGACACTCGCGTGAGCGCAGACTAACGGAATCACTGTTGTAAAGTAAAAAAAAAACAAAAAACAAATGAACCAGCACCTTACCTTTGAAAAGAATTGCGACAGAGCAGAGTTTCTGTGTAGAGCAGAGTGTGTGTGTCTGTGTGAAGCCAGGGAGGGGGGGTGTAAAGGCAAGATAGTGTGTGTGTGTGTGTGTGTGTGTCGGTGTCAAAAAACTCAAGACATGCTCGTTTTTCAAGTAAAAATTTATTAAAAATCTTTACTCGTAAACTGAGTTACTCGCAATCCGAGGTTCCACTGTACCTTAATATGATGTTTATAATTATAAATTAGGCTGCACAGTGGTGTAGTGGTTAGCACTGTCACCTTGCACCTCCAGGGTCCGGGTTCGATTCCTCCCTTTGAATCTGTGTGCATGGAGTTTGCATGATCTCTCCTGCTTGGTGGGTTTCCTCTGTGTCCTCCGGTTTCCTCCCACAGTCCAAGAACATGCAGATTAAGCTAAATGGTTTTCCCAAATTGCCAATAGTTCAATGAAATTTTATTTCCATAGCACTTTTAACAATGGTTATTGTCTTAAAGCAGTTTCACAAATAGTCTGTCAATGAGCATGTGAGTATGTGTATTTGTGATTGGTTTATTTGCTATAAAGGGGAAAAGAAACTGGGTGAAAATCTTTCAAAGCATATTCCACACATATATGGATATTTATTTAAAAAATGTTCTTTTTTTCTTCTTCTTTGTTCTCAAAAAATCTTCCTCTACATGACCACAAAAACACGCTGTTAAAGCATGCCAAGCATGCCGAGCAGGTTGCGATAGAGCACTAACCCTAAAGTCATGGTGGCTGATCAGAAGCTTGAAAACGTACTTGTAAGCTAAAAACTCTGTTTTTCGAGTCCACACATCAACACTGACAAAATTTTTTTTGAATATCTGAAATACTTTTGAAAATATCTGCCAAAGGTCCATAACGTGATTAAAAATGAAGTTTGAAAAAATACATGTGGACAAAGCCTAGGTAAGGTTTTACAAAGTGCAAGAATTATTTGAATTGTAAACTCGAATTCAAAAAATGTAAACCAGAATTTAATTTCTAGTGAATAAGAAAAAGCAAACGCACAAATTATTACACTAGCATTGCAAAAATAAGTGACGTTCATTAACATTCATTAATATGATACATTAAATTAACATCATATTAAAAGGACCCGTGAACTCTGAACACAGTCATAATGAAATAGACAAACCCAGATACAGATACAGTCTGTATAAGTGCACTGTAAAAGATGACAGAAGTGCATTGTGGGCCATGTGACAGAGATTTGTTTGGTATGAAGCACATGGTGATTAAGAGGCTTTCACTCCCTCTTATTCACACACACACACCGTCTCTCCCAGTAATCTAGGGATTTGGCATAAGAGATTGACACAGCTGGTTATGTGTTACTATGTCAGCAGAATAACATCCTTATGAGTGCTGATAAGTATGTATACACTAACACATCTCATTAAAATAATAATAATATATTATTATTATTATTATTGTTATTTTTAAAAATGTGTGTACATTTTATAAGAACTTTCCTAAATGTTTTATTTTGCATGCAGTGGGACAGGACGTTTTGTCCTTCCGTAGTACAAAGATTATATAATCAGTGTAGATTAACAGTGAATCATCACCCGTGTGGACGTCGTTTACCTACCCAGTAATAATCATGATCTCGTGGTGACGCATCAGGTAGCAATAGCAGCGGTGATACTACTGTAACACACGGTGCTGTGACCGAAGCTGTTTTAAGGCTCATTGCTGTTTAGGTAGATTAAAAAAAACACAAAAACAACGGACATTTCCCCTCAAGGAGAAAAAACATCCATCTACAGTATCCATCACGTATTCTGTGAATCGTCTTGGGAAGCTGCACCCTATCCCAGGGAACTCGGGGCACAAGCAGGGGTTACACCCTGGATGGGATGCACACACCCAATCTTATATTACAGGCAGTTGGGAAACTGCAGTCAGCCTACAGTGCTTGTCTTCATGCACACAGACCAGCGACCCTGGACGTGTGAGGCAACAATGTTAACCAATATGGCAAAAATAAAATCTATTCTCAAGGTTGTTTTAAAATTTTTTTAACAAGATCTAACAAATGTTAGACACCACGGATTGGAAATACCAGTCATCGGTTTTATTTGAAATACTTTTTGTTGTTTTAAATGGCCATATTTCCCATCAATTAACCAAGTCGTCTAAAAGAAATAACAGAGACCGGATGAACCGAAGGTGCGGGTCCTGATTAGACTTGAGGTTAACCTTATTTTCTCACTTTGGAGATGATGCCGAGAATAGCAGGTTTGTTTGCATCTAGGAAAAAATTCTTTCCAATCTTGGTTTGATTCAGTTTCTATCTCAGACCTCTATTTTCAGCCTAACCAAGAATTTGATCTCTGGACCGCTCCCTGATGTGAAAAATACTTCACTAGTCATAATTTTTTTATTTTTTTTATTTATTTTAAAAGATATTTTTTAAAGTGAAAATAACACATATGTTATGTGAAGCAAGTTTGGGTTCAGGTGAAGATTGAATGCTTTGAATGAAGCTTATAATAAAACGGTGAGTTGTTTTTCATCATAAACCCCTAAGAATTGAAAATGTTCAATCCAAAAAAAAAACACAGACATGCTTCTAATTTTATTATTTTTTTGGCGGGGGGTTTTTTTTTCTCCAATTTTCTCCCTACTTTAGTCGTGTCCAATCCCTCCCCGTCACTATATAATTTCCCCAAGTCATCATGCAGGCATTTTTAGTGTACGATCTTCTATTTAAAATCCTTGAGAGAGCAAAAAAAAAAAATGCATTGTTAGTCTCATGGAATGAAAATTTGAATGCCTGAAAAGGCTGTGATATGTCAAGTTCAGCATAATTTATAACTGCATCAAGGCTTCTTTCTTCACCTTGTTCATGTTTCTGTTCATGTTTTCAATATAAACAGAAATTTACATGGACCCTAATATTCCACCAATTCATTAAAATAATAACCTAACCAGGAATTAAAAAAACTGCATTATGTGAATGCCTCAGTTGGAACAGTCTGACACAGTCTGCCCTAATTAGAATAGAAATTTTAATCAGACTGAGACCGTGGGAACGTTCTTGTTGGAGTATATATACAGTATAGCGTTACCATAAGTCCTGTGTTATGCCAACAGTAAACCAATCATGTGTGGAGTTGCTTCTCAGGAAAGGGAGTGGGCTCTCTCACAATTTTGCCTAAGAACACAGCCATGACTAAAGAATGGTCCTAAAGAAACATCCTCTGCGAGCAACTTCTCCCATCCAGCCAAGAACAGTTTGGGGACGAACAATGCTTTTTTCCAGAATGATGGGGCTCATTGGCATAAGGCAAAATTATAACTAAATGGTTTGGGGGCGGTATTCAAATTTCAGGTCAGGAAACTCTCCAGACCTTAATCCCATTAAAACATTTCTAGCTTTAATGAAATGAATGAAATTGGGGTCAGAACTGTCCAACACATTCCGAAATCCTGAAACTCCGTATAAGATAATGTGGTCATAAAAAAAAAAAGAACTAAAAAAAAAAAATCAATAATGAATAATGAAACACTTCGTTAGGCTTAGTAAAGAAGATGCATGGTGAAGAATTTATAGTAGAAATCACAGATATGTTTAATAGTGAAAGTATTTTAACTTGATCAAGCCTGCACAGTGTGATGAAAACTCACCGAATTAGTTCACCACTTGTTAGTGAGGCTACTCATGAGGGAAAAAAAAAAAACACTTAAATTTGACGGGGATCATAAACTTTAGACTTTGGAGCAATTTAAAAAGTCATGTGGTCTAATGAGTACAGATTAACCATCTTATTACATCTATGGACACTAAAGGGACAGGTATATTCCAGTATTCAAACTGATAAAGAGTGGTGCTGGGAGCCTGAGGAATCAATTGCACCACACCATGCACCGTAATCAAAGCATGAAAATGAAAGCAATTTTAAAAAATTTTGGGCGGTCTATAAACCCATTCTAGAACAGATCTATGTGCTATTGATTAACAAGAAATGTATTTCAGTTTAACATGAAGTCGACTTTGTTGAGGTTACCAGTGATTGTTCACTGATGAAGACAAAAACGAATGCAGTCATAAGCCCTGATGGATAAACGGTTCATATCTTTTCATTTTCATTATAATTAATACCTTTCATCTAAGTATTCTATGATGTCCACATTCTGGATCTGCAGTGGGTGATGGATCCTAGAACCACCACCTCTGGCCTAACATCTGAAGCGTTTATGTTTTTCAGAAATGACACAAGGGTGTGAAACAGGTCAGCGTCTGGAGCTGGTAAAATCAAAGGACTGGAATTTAAGTAATGGCTGGCACTCGGGTGTGAAGGTGACTAAGCATGGGCGTATCATCTCCATTCATCAGGAGCGAAAATATGAGAAGGTTACAGCTACAGTCTGTGAGACTTGCCGCTGATATTTATTGATAGAGAAGGAAAGTATCTTAACACCTTCAATAACACCTTGATAGCTAATAATTGCTTAATCGGAAGAAAAAAATGTATATTCTCTGAAAGACCATTGATAAATTAAGGCAAGATGATTACATCACAACTCTTGCCAGTCATCATTACATTACGCCTCTTTTGCATAAAGTCAAACCCGCCAGATTTACATCGAAGCTTTGCATAGCAGCTGACAAACCCTTCCTGAGATTTTCTTATCGGATTTATCTGGCATAAACAATCACTGCAGTTACATAAGGAGAATGATTTATGGCCTTAAAATCAAAGGCATTCTTTCCTAGAATGAATAAGGATGGGCTCGGAGTGGCGTATACTATACTGAAGTGTGTGAATGTGAATGTGTGTGTAGTCTGAGATGGCCGTGTCCCTGATCGTGACAGATGAAATTCTAATCACGGAGTCTCCCACCAACTCTTGTATCCCCAAACTTGCCTCCAACTGGATATAGGATGACCTCCAAAAAAAGATTTCCACATGTTTTGCGCTATTTTTAACATATACAACATATTAACCACGTTAACTTAAAATAAACACAGGACACACAAGCCTACACACACAGTCCAAATGCTTGACTGAGGGACACTGCAGACGTTTTTAAGATATCTGTGTCTGGTATGGATAAATTCAGCCAACTGGCAAATTAGAAAATTTTAAAAGGAACGACCCTTAAAATGCAAACTGATGCAAGTGTCCATTAACTCCATTAAACATTCGTCGTAAGCTCCAGCACCATCACGAAACGGAGAGATGGAGACGTAGAGACGAGAAAAAGCTTTGACCTTGAGCAGGCATGTATCTAGGTTGCCAACGCCAAGAGACATGCTGCACACCAGAGGCATGACAATGTGCCATCCTCTCATTCCCTCTTACACACACCCCTCGCATGCAAGTGACACATATAAAAACAGCCCGAGGCTGGCGGACTGAAGAACGCGAGCGCCCAACATTTGGACTCTGATCCAGAAAAGCGGAGGCGAGAGAGACATACCGGATACATTTAATTATGGAAAGCCAGGGAGTGCTGGTGTTTGTCCGGTTCATACAGTACACAAGCCAGTAGTGACTCTGGTGGTGGGTGGCCCGAGCTGTGTCAGCTAAAAGGAACACTGCATGTAATATCTAATAATAACGATAATAGACTCATTGCTTTTGTTTAGGAAAACCTGTACAACTGCTCATCCATGCAATTATGCAACCAGTCAATCATGTACTGTAGCAGCATTGTGGGGCATACAATCATACAGATACAGGTCAAGGGGTTCCTTGGGAAACAATAGGAATGGGTATGACCTTGGTGTCTTGGGATCTTGACCATCTGTTGAGTTGTGTATTTCAGAAACTGGTGTTCTCATCCGACGTGCAGCAAATCTTTGGTTGAAATGACAAGTCGATGAAGGATATCGTAGGACACTGGCCAGACTGGTTTGAGCTGATGGGAAGGCAGGCTAGTGTAACTCAAGTAATAACACACATTGCAACCATGGTGAGCAGAAATGCATCTCTGAAGGCACAATAAGTCAAACCTTGAGGTGGATAGGCTCAAATAGCACAAGAATCCCATACTGGGTTCCATTCCTGGGTTCTTTTGCTATATCTGATGATGATGTCATTAATTCTGTTATAGTATAGAATGTATAAACAAACAGGTGGAGAGACTTCTCAGTGCAGTTTTACTAAATATAAGCACTTTTGGATACTTTTACTCGAATACTCCATTAGACATCAGTGTTTCCCCACAGGTCTGCGGTGGTAACCAGTACATATGATTTTTACACAATATTTCGATTGATTTGATATTTTAATTCATTTTACATTTTATAGATCCAACCTACAAACCCTCGCTTCCAACTACCCATGTGTGAAGGGTAAGACGAAATAAAACAGTTAAGAATTAAACATTCTTTGGTGTACAAACATGGCATTAGCCATTTTTTTGTATTAGAATTTTTATGTTTTAATATATATATAAGGGGGTATATACGGGGGCAGTATTATGCAATATAGAGTGACATATCCTTTTTTTCAGCACTACATAGGTGAAACGATGAACTGAATTGTATCTCATTTTAACCAACTATGCAAACATGACTGACGTCGTTCCCGTATTCGGGTAGCAATAAAATGTACACGTTGTAAAAGTAATGAAAACTTTGGTTCTACATGACATAGGCATTAAAAAAGTTTAATGCCTCTCAGTACATCGCTCTCGCGGTAGCAGAATAAACAGGTACAGGAGAGAGAGGCGAACCATATGATACTAGTTAATCGATCTGAGAGATTTTTTATAGAACGTGTCCGCGAATATACTTGGGTGCCCGTCAATATACTTCGGTGGCCCGGCTAATTATACTCTATGTGTGGGGAAACGCGCACAATATTGCTGAACTGGCAGAATGTAAAATTCTCTTTATACAGCAGTTGACATTATCATTAACTTGAGTGCCACATGGAGGTCATAGAGACCAAAAAAGTTATTTTTGCACCTACCGTTATTACACCATTTTGCGCGTTTGACAATCCGCATATCGATAGCAAAATAAAAACAAAACAAAACTAGGGACCACCTGATATGATATTAACAAAATACCTAGGTGATGATTAATATATTCGGATTCAGTATTACTCGTTATGAGGTGTTGTTACAATTCCTCCCATACAGGATGCTGTTTTGCCTGATAGTGCGAATAGTTTAGAGTGCGCCCCCTGGAGGGTCACAGAGGAACGGCAAAATTTTACCCCCTCAATGCATCAAAACAAATATAAATTAAAAAACATTTAAGAAAATATATTTTTATATGAGTCAGTGTAGTGATACATGAATTGCCACACAAAAGAATAAAGATGCACACTTTTCACACCCACGTCCACACCCAATCATACACTACGAGCAACTTCCAAGGAGCCTCAATCAGTCTACACCACGTGTTTTAGAAAACCAGATTGCCCCCCCACAGCACATGGCGAACATGTCCACACACACACACACACACACACAAAGCGGAGGCAACATTCGAACCCCCATTCCTAGAAGTCGGACAACAATATTTCTATTGTGATTGTGATTGGGTTTCGTCTACATCAGCCATTTTTATTCAGATCTAACCAGTTAGAATGTTCATGTCCATACCGTTTCCTTGTCAGGGTCAAATCCAAAATGTTTTCACAGCCAGCATAGAAGGTGAGATGATGTAGCTGTGTTCGGGAGGCATCTGCACAGCCATTTGCAAATGCCCTGTATTCTGCTGTCATCTGTTTACTGCGCTCAACATGTCCTCTGGGTGATGGCATGACTCACACTATCTCACAAAAATACACTGACATGGGATCAAGCACACACAAACACTCACACATACGCACACACACGGTCAACAGAGACGTTTCTCAGAGGATGATATGGAAATGTGCGTCTTGCAAAATGAACTAATAATAATAACAGCGTGGTATAAGTGTATAATCATAAGTATCCAGAGCGTGTCTAAGCTGCTATGCAGGGAATTTAATCGGCAAGACGTGTGTGTGTGTGTGTGTGTGTGTGTGTGTGTGTGTGTGTGTGTGTGTGTGTGTGTGTGTGTGTGTGTGTGTGTGTGTGTGTGTGTGTGCGTGCGCATGCAAACATCGGGCATTGCATAACCTCAAGGATGCGGAACATGCTGGCGATAAATATGTAGCCAGAAGGTCAAAGCCTCATTAACCAGCTGACTAAATGTATTTACATTAAGATCATGTGTATGTGTAGACTCCTCTGATCATTCATGATGTACAGAACATGATGAAAAGAACATGACAGAGTCACGGATCAGTCGGATTAGAGTCACTCAGACTAGTGATGGGAGGTTTGAATCATTTTAGCGATTCGGTTCTTTGAATCTCGTTCATCAAAATGAACAAATCCTTTTTGAGTAATTTAGTTCATTTGGTTCTTTTGACCAAAAATAAAATAAAATGTTACATTTTCAATAAACAGACCCCCAACATGTCTACATACACACATTCTGGCTATAGTTCCAGTAATTAAAATATTACAATGCAGCTAAGGACATATTATAAATAGAATGAGCAGCTGACTGCTCCGAGTCATTCGTTCTTTTGAATCTACTGCTTGTGAATAGCGTCTATGGGAGTCACGTGACAAAAGATTGAACGACTCGGACCAAAGACTCAAAGGTAACGACTCAGTTCTGTTTCCTGTACATTTTTTTGCGATGCTTTGCGCAGTAGAAAATGAACGAATCACTCTCCGAGACTACTCGTTCTTCTGAGTCAATGTTAAAGATTCGTCCAAAAAGAACGAATCGTTCATGAACGACCCACCACTAACTCTAACCATGTTAACCATAAATGATTTAAATTTGTATACGGTGGAACCTCGACATACGATTGTCCTCCATAAAGAATTTTTACCTTAAGGATGTACATTTTGCAAGACGTTTGAAACGGCATACAAAACGTTTTTCGTCCGTCGCGCGTCCGTCTGGGAGCCGTTCAAATCTTGTATGCATTTAAAAGCCAAGTGATTTTTCTCCCCACGTTTTTTTTTTTTTTTTTTTTTCATATTGGTAATATTTTTGGGTGGCTGGAACAGATGATTTATAATCTGCATTTAAATGATTTCTTATTCCAAAATTTGTATCACTGGTTTTCGCCTCCAGAATAATAAAAATTCGTATGCCAAGGCATCGTAACAATATAACAATATCATATCGCTACAGTGATAAATTATATCATGATACTGTACACTAGCGTTGCATTTAGTACGTTTCCCTCTGATTCGAAGCACCTGATGTTCAGATGACTGTGTGCTGAGTCACGGACTCTTGACCACGCCTACGTGATGTTTCCACTAAGCGCAGGTTATTCAAAGTACTGTATAATGCACATCCATTTAGTGCTCATCAGCTGACATCAGATCAGTTGGTTCTCCTGATCAAGGGTCGACAGGCACTCAGTCAGTTCTCTCCCCGTATGACTTGACACACCGTCGATACGTTGGGTTTATTTATATAAGTCCCGAAGTGTATTCCGTTCCATTGGCAAAATTTCATGAGAAACGAGGCCGCATTGTTTCCAGTTTGGTTGTGACAGTTCGGGGTCAGGGGAAAGGGAGGACGCCGGAGAGGAGGGGCACCTCAGTAGCGACTAACGAGAGAAAACAAAACGGACGAAACTAATGAAACTTTCCATTTAATGATTAAATGTTAATTACCATATGAGTTTGTTTCATAGCCGGGAAATAATAACTGTAAAGAGGCTGAGCTGTAATAATACTTCGCGCTGCAGCAGCTACACTCTCCCAAAAGCTCCTAGTGTGTGTGTGTGTGCGTGTGTGTGTGCGTGTGTGTGTGCGTGTATATGTGTGTGCGTGTATATGTGTGTGTGTGTCTATGTGTGTGTGTGTCTATGTGTGTGTGTGTCTATGTGTGTGTGTGTCTATGTGTGTGTGTGTGTGTGTGTGTGTGTGTGTGTGTGTGTGTGTGTGTGTGTGTGTGTGTGTTTTTTTGCATGCTCTTATTTTCCTCGGGCGTTGCTGCTATATTTGCTCAAAAATTAGACCTGTGTCGCATTAGGCAACAAAAATCAGAATTGCGTCACATACTTGATAGTTGATATTGATACCAAAATGATATTTTTGATGGGATGCTGTCAGTCCCCTCTGCCTGTCTGAGTGTCCAACCTCTTATTTGTTATCAGCTAAAACAAAACATGCTGACGAACAGGTTCATACGAAAGAGCTTCTAATTCTGATGGATTTCAAAATTTCACTTTTAAGAACGTGATCAAGGCTTGGATTTCAGTTTTCGCTGATTGATCTAGGGTTTTGGGTCTGGATTTTAAAAAAAAGTCTTTCTAAAATGCAATCAGAAGCAATGTTCGATTGAAATCTGCATCAGTGGTATGTCAGTGGAATTGTTTCCAGCATCATAGTAAGATTGATCAGTTTTAATGGCACTGAAGCATCATTATACATAAACGCCTTGATAAAGAATACATGCACAAAAAGAATAATGCTCTGTTGAGATTTAGTTTCATTTTAAAGTGTAACTGACTCAACACTAGGTCCTCCGTCCCTCAGGCCAGACATCGCACACTAGCTAACCTTCTTCTATACCCGTGATGAGTGATGTACAGTACTGTGTGAAAGTCTGGCTCAGCTCCTCACTTCTTCATGTTTTTCTTCCAAATAGCCTTAAGGAATAGTTCTTGTTTTTGAGGATCATTATCAGTCCAGTCCCTGTACCAGACCGGTTTCAGAGGAATATTTTTTGTTCGTTAAGCCACACAATGATCTATAAATCATGTGATTCAGGAATAGACACACGTGCTGATGATGATGACGGATGTTCAGGCTGGTGATGAGCATCCTGGTGATGCTGAATGCTGAGTGGTTGGAACAGACGAGAGGGGAAATAAGGTTGCTGCTGAGATTGTTTGATTTTTGTTCTATTTCACGTTGAGCTGGAGTTTTAGGTGTTACAGACGGCACAGCTCCGGCTCGTACTGGCTCACTGTCGGCTCAGAGCCACAGCAGCCTTCCGTTCCTGCTGGGGCGAAGTGGTTTGGGATTTGCTGACCATTATTTCTGGCTCAAAAAACTAGCGGGTGTATGCAGAGCCAGGCAATTATGCATTGTTTAATCTCTGTTATTTATTATGTAATGGTCTATTGAGATGTGCAGTGTGGTGTTTTGTACATGAAGAAATCTGAAATAAGCTCACTGTGACATTTTTTTTCTCTCTCTCATCATCACAGAGCGCAATTCAAATCACCTTCGATGATAGCCTTCAGCTCCCGGTGTTCGCGTGCATCGAGCATGTGACCTGCACGGACCAGTCAGCACACAGCATGGTGAGGCAGCAATCTTTTTTTTTATTGTTTTATTTATTTATTTTATTTTATGGCAGCCGTGATGCCGCATAGTGCTGCGTTCACATGTCGATGGTAATGCGGAAACAAAGTGATGACTGCAGCAGGAGTGTTTTTATACTGAGGTGTCATGAATAGGATGATGTGGATTCCTGCTCAAGTAATGAATAAAACGCAACAGGGCATGCTGTTATAGAAAATAATCAGTGCTTGGGAGGGGGGGTGATCCAGCCTGAACTTTAAGTTGATCAGTTTCCAATAACAGCATGAATTGAAGTAAAGAAATATTTATCCTTTAATATGACAAACGATAATAGACAATATTATTATTATTATTATTATTATTATTAATGCACATTATATTTTACTTTAAATTTTTTAGGCTTACATTTAATAGCGTGGATCATCCGCAAATGAATGTTAGATGGATGTTAAATAGAACATTAAAAAAATAGGAAACAAAATCAGTGATTTTGCACCACCTTGATAATATTTTTATTAATTTGTTAGTCAGCTTACAGTAGATTATGCAGTGTGTTATTTATATTACAGTCTGCTTTTTATATAGTACAGCATGTGCTGGAACTAAAACCAAAATTGTTCTAAAAGAAGAAGAAAAAAAAACTATCCAGTTTGTCCATTTGTGATAAGACAGATATAAAAGCTGACAGTTCTGTTGATGCCTTTCTCATATCAGAGTATCGGCATAAACATGCCTGTTGTTGTTTTATTACAAAACACTAGATATCTATTCTCGAATCAGCATCTTCCTTCTGATGTATGACCACAGCATAGAGAAAGTGTTTATGAAACGTTATCTTGTACTATCCTGTATGCTCTCATTCTGTTACATACAAGGAGTGTTCGAGTCGAAGCGGGACTTTTGAATAAGACAGAATAACAACACCTTCATGAGAGTAAAAACTCTCTTTAGTTCTCTATATAATCCCCTGCTACACTAATGCACTTATCCCAGTGTTTCACTACCATCAACGTAGGAACTCCTTTAATGACTTAAACATACTGTATGGAAACGGCTTGGAATGAGGTTAGGACTATACGTGGGATATGACGATAACTCCCACCGGAGTTCCTGTAATGTGCAAGTGGTGTTTGCGAATGATTGTGTGTCTAGTTTCAATAGACAGCCGTGTCTCTTCCACCGCACTGTGCTTGAAGTCTTCTGTAAATGTCAGTCGGTTTTATGCTATCATTCACCAGAAAGTCCCTGTTTGACTTGAACGCGCCTTGTATTTTGTGCTTAGCACCACTGTGACTATGTGTATTTTAACAGTATATTTTGCACATTCAGTTTGCAGTTCTTGTCATCATGTAATTGCAGCACCGGAGTCTAGAGTTGCATCATGACATGCTAGAGGGATTATCTTGAATCTGAGAGTGTGTCCATTTCAAACAGTTTGCTATTACAGTACCTTGCGAAGGTATATAATGGATCTATACAAAAAACACCATAATATTGATGTAGAAATAAAATAAAAACATTGGTATATTACTTGGAAATTAAAACATAATGTAATTATAACTATATAAAAGACTATATAATAATGTTTGAGACGATATAAGAATTGATACCATTACTGTGACACCTTTTAATTAGTTTTGTTGCAGCCAGTTGGCATTAGAAGGCACTTAATTAGTTCAATAGAGCTTACCTCTGCGAAATTAATGTGTCACATGAGCTTAGTATGAATGCACTTGTAGCTTGAAGGCCCAGAGTAAACGTACCTAAACAAACAGTACCATGAAGATTAAAGAGCCATCAAAATAAGTCTAGGATAAAACTCAGGGTTTCAATCAGCAAACGTTCTATAGTGCAATATTAAATCCTTTGACAACCAGAAAGAATATGAAAGAATATTAACTTTGACAGGCTATGCTCAGAGCACCAAAAATAAGTCACCAGAGAGATCTGATGGGATGAGAGAAGCTATTCTCAGGACAACCTTCGCAAGATTTTCCTCAAAAACCCTTTTTTGAGTTAGAACAAAATGCAATTAGTATCCATTAATAAACATGTAGAGAAAGGTATGCCTGTCTAATAAGACTAAATTTAAGCATTTTTGCAATGGTATAAAGTGTTATATTTAGAAGAAACCCAACACTGCTTCTCACCCGGAGAACATTTGCACAATAAAGCATAGTGGTGGTAGCACTTCACTTCTCTGATGAATTTCCTCCTCATCAGATCTTTGATTATAGTAAATGGTACTCAATGTCAAGTTTGGGATGGAGTATGATCCACTATTGATGGGCTGGTGAGGAGGACATTAATCAACGAAATGATCATGAAGCCAAAGTTTTTGCTCAAAATGATGCTACCACCACCATGCTTCCATTCAGTTCAGAATGACGTCTGAAGACGTTTTATCTTTTTATGTATAGTAGATTCATACTATATAATACAAATGACGTCTGTTCCAAGTCCATCCTCATACACTACAAACCCCTACAATGGGGCTGAATACTTATACAAGCTACTTTATTCACTATGCTGTGATTACTGTGACTTGTCCTGAATTTTGACTTTTTTCTATTCAAGGTCTTGCAATGCAGATGTTCGGTTGACACGTTGACGTTCCCTGTGATGGTCACTCAGCAGTCCCCGGCAGCAGTCTCCATGGACACATACCAAGTTTCAATGGAGGCCATGCAGGCCCAGGTAAAAAAAAAAAACTACAAATTAAACAAAATTGCTTTTAGGACTACAAATGTGTTGCTGTGCTCTCACCATCAAGTTTGTCTAGCTCAGGGTTTCTCCATTCCAGCTTTGATCGCCGACTGCTCTGAACAGTTTGGCATTTTGTCGCTTTTAAAACACCTGATATGGAGCATCTCATAATTAGCAGAACAGTTGGTAGGGATTTGTTGAGGACAAGGTAAAATGTCAAATTGTACAAGTGTCGCCTGTTTGGTCTTCATAGAGAGTCTTGTGGGTTTTGCGTTCACATAAATATGGAGGTGGCAACATAGCACATACAGTTCCCTGATTTGCCCCCTTTGTGTTTTTTATTTATTTTATTATATTTAGATTTTTTGGCATATTTGTGATTCAGATCATAAAACTAAATTGTAATATTACAAAAAGATAACCAGAGTAAATACAGTTTTTAAATTATGATTTCATTTATTGTGGGGAAAAAAGCTATGCAGATACTTTTTCACAGCACTGCTAACATCATAAAATTGATAGTTAAACACATTGTAAACTATTGAGGGCAGCCATAACCATTCCATAATTGATCATCGGTTTGAATTAACCAATTAACCGATCGATTAATTGGTGATGACCTACTGGTTTTACCGCACTGTGCGATGCTTTTTGCACTCGTGTTTCCTGAAAATCAATCCGCACCAACATTCACTATCACTACACGCAGACTACTTTACACATCCATATCTGTTACGTACCAACAAAGATAACTCGCACAAGCATCTATTACCGAATGTATGAATGCTACAAACATGATGCCGCTGTCAAAGCAGAACTACATCATCACCGTACTAGTGCACCAGTATTTTGACCATTGTGCACATTCTCCTTTAGACAGATTTTGCATAGCATGCTCTTCATGGTAAGATTTTCCTTTCGTTGTTGGTTTATTTGTATCACCAACAAAGCCACACCCGAGAACAGCCTTTTTTTCCAGGAAAATTGTATATAGGTCACCTTCAGATATCCTGTATGCCATTTTAGACAATGATTGTTGAGCTTGAGCATGCACAGCTATCTGCATTATATCTGTGCACGTTCCTCAGACTTTACGAGTGTTTCTGCTACATAGCAGGTACCCGGGTGTGCAGAAACAAAAAAAAAAAAAAAAAAACGTGCAACATACCGTGTTAGGAATTTTTAATGTTTGAAATCAAAAATAGTCAATGGTCTTCCCATTAATATTGTAATGATCACTTCTCTGATGAATTTCCTCCTCACCAGACCTTTGATAATAGTAAATGGTACTCAATGGCAAGTTTGGGATGGAGTGTACCATCCACTATTGATGGGCTGGTGAGAAGGACATTAATCCACGAAATGATCATGAAGCCAGAGGTAATGCTCAACATGATGCTACCACCACCATGCTTTATTTTCTGTACTTACGGGTGTTTCTGCTTCAAAGCAGTTTTTAAAAATGAAAATCGATTGGCACTTTTCAAAATCAATTGACTGAAATGCACAGGAATCGACTGATCATGGAAAATACTCAATCTTCCCATTAATACTGTGAACACTACTTAGAAATCACATCACAATTAATGACTATCTATCATGTAATATTAGTTCAGCCAACCCCACATGTAATATGATTCCATAATTAGTCATATATTAGCATCAAGAACATTTAATACTGTCACTGAGCTATAAGGTAAGGCTGCGTTCTGCTGTAATCCTCCCTCTCCCAATATCTTTTTCCACATGTCTAGCATTACCGCTGAAAATTGCCCTTTTTATTGCCTCTGCGAGTGGCAGATCAGTTTAGATTGCATGGAAAGGCTCAAACATAAGATGAAATAAGATATGCTATAAATACCTGATCTATCTGCTGGTTCAGGTGAAGCCTTAGGAGAGCTGCACTGTTGCTTGTTGGAGGTGTGCCTGCAGTGTCAGTTTACACTGCTATCCTTTTGCCATCTCAATAATTTAATGAAGCCTTAATGTGACTGCTGGGACAGTGGTTCATGGAGTAGCAAGAGATGATATTGTTTCTCCGTGAGGTATCTTTTACTATAATAGGGTGAGACAATTATGAGAGAGATAATGACAGCTATTACTGTGGCCGTACTAGTAATTGATAGGCAACATATTTTGTAACATAGTCTCAGTACACATAATGCACTTCTGAAATAAGGGTAAGGCGTCGAACTTAGAACAATGTGCCCAATTGATTTATTTGTCTGTTGAACAAGTTTCACTAACAAAGGTCACACCTTAAGGTCCTTACGGGCTTTATGTGTTGTGGTTCTCTATTGTGTGCAAGTTCAATGTACTGATGAGGATGCAGCAAAAAGACGATTGTTTTATTCATTTATTTATGGGCCCGTCACAGTAAAAGTACTGCCTTTGGTAAATCAGGGTTGGACAAATCAGTAGCCTGGGTGCCCATGACTAACAGATTAGCTGTCCAGACTACTGTTTTGTTTTGTTTTCTTACATTTGCCTGGCAGACAAACAGGTTTAGTAAGCTTGTTGATGTAATAGTGACTAGTGTCATTTTATTTCACTCCTCCAACAACTAAAAAGAAAAATACATATTGACGTATTTATGGCTTGGTGACTTGTATATGGCTTGGTGGTTCAAGGTTGTACTGCACAGGATGTGGTCTGGCTGTTGGTTTATTTATTATGGTTAACAATTTGACTAGGCTTATTTATGAGCTTCAGTCAGTGTTGAAATTTGAAATTGAAATTTGGTGTGGATCTGTTTAGCTATCGAAATGTGGTGACTTTTTAAGCAGATTGATATGCTCTCCAGCTCATAGCTGCTGGCTGTATAGGTTGATGTGTGTAAAATCCTTGTGGACAAGTTCTGCTCGCTTGAGCTTATGTTCCCAAAATCCACTTGTCACTGCACGTATTGGATCCCAAAGACCAATCATTGATTAACAGGTGGCTAGAGACCAATCACTGATCACCAGGTTCCCAAAGACCAATCACTGCACATCATGGATCCCAGTAGCCAATCACTGATCACCATGTTCCTAATGACCACTCACTGATCACTAGGTTAGCAATGAGCACATCATGGTTCCCAATGAAAAATCACTGATTACCAGTGTAACCAATTACTAATCACTACCCCCCCCCCCACACCCCACCCCAACAAAAAAAAACAACTGGTTACGATTGTTTTCAGCAACCATTTACTGACCAATAGTATTTCCACTCATTCCTAATTTTTGATGACCAATCACTGTTGGCCATTATTCCCACTGACCAATCACTGGTCACCTTTATTTTCTAGTGACCAATCACCGGGCTCTATTGTTCCCTGTGACCAGTCACTGAACACCAATATTCTTGAATGACCAATCACTAATAACCATTGTTCCCAGTGTCTAATCAGTGCACAACATGATTCCGAGTGACTAATCACTGATCACTGAGGTTCACAATAACCAAGGCTCCCAGTGACCTGTCTCACCAATAACCTAGGCTCCCAGTGACCTGTCCCACCAATAACCTAGGCTCCCAGTGACCTGTCCCACCAATAACCTAGGCTCCCAGTGATCTGTCTCACCAATAACCTAGGCTCCCAGTGATCTGTCCCACCAATAACCAAGGCTCCCAGTGACCTTTTCCACTAATGACCAAGGCTCCCAGTGACCTTTCCCACCAATAGCCAAGGCTCCCAGTGACCTTTCCCACCAATAACCAAGGCTCCCAGTGACCTTTCCCACCAATAACCAAGGTTCCAGTGACCTATCAGTAATTAGCAGTATTTGCCCTACCCACATACGTCCTTTTACAAGTAATAAGCGTTTCTTAACAGTTAAATGGTTTAAATTATACCTACAGTATGGTCATGACAACGGACTGAATATGCCAATTAGTCCTGCTATGATAGTCTGTATATGTATATGATAGTCTGTAAACAGGTGACATAATTGAGTAAGTTGTTAAACTGTTGTACTGTATAACGCTGATGCTCATTTAACATTTCTTCAGGTAGAAATTGATTCGCTAGACAGACTCAAGTAACGTCTCTGCATGAGAGGAGAGAGCACCACAGCTCAAAACTGAAATGTTAGTCAAGGGCTACGTGCCTGAGTGTGGAAACACAATATGCTTCATCAGCAGAGGCATTATCAGAAAAATATGGAGCCTTTGGCTACATAAAGCCATCCCTAATTTCCAAACTCTGTATTAATGCACATAAATAGCTCTTTATATTGTGGAAATTATTTATTTGCTCATTTTTTATTTATTATACCTGCTTACTGCCTGTGTAAAAAGCTGTTGTGTTTGGGGGACTGTTGCAGTTGCAGGTCTGCTTGGAAGAGGTAGAGGAAGAAGGTCTCCTGGTGTCCTGGATGTTTTCCCAGCAGCCGCTGCTGTCTTTATCCCTAACACCACGACAGAGAGTTCAGAGAGAGGTGAGGGGAGGTTCACCTGAACTACTGAACAGCTTGTGATTTATTTACACACAGTGTTTAGAATCCTTAAGGTATTAGCATTACATCTTATCCTTTAATGACTTTTATTCCCTTTGGTGCACAAGGGGAATGGCTAGCTGACAAAACTACTCACATCCTTTTAGCCCCTTAGCCCGTTAGCGCTGGAAATTTTTTTTTTTAAATTTTCAAACAACAATTCTAGTCAAATGTTTGCAAACATTCAAAATACAGTATTGGTGCTGATTTTTTATGTTATAGTTATAATATAGAAAATGCGTGTGCCAAAGAAGCTACTTCTGAAGTTTATGCAACATGGAAGTGATCAGTCTTGCTTATCTAAAGATTCTGTTTTGTAGAGGTGATTTTTTTTATGTGCCCCAAAAATTGCCATTCTTTAGCATTATACTGTCTCGCTTCAAACAGTAATAATTTAAAATGCTAATTATTCATATTTTTTAAATATCGATGTGAAACTTCTAGTAGGCATGACCTGTAAAAATTGTTGCTTAAATTGTTTTTTGGTAAAAGCAAATAATCTGTAGTGTCCATAACCTTGTCAAATTCATATCGCAATATCTTTACAGTTTTACATTTCAGAATAATACACTTTTTCAGGTAAAATGTTTCTTTTCAAGTAGAATCTAAATTGGCCAACGGTCATTTGAAAGACAGTTAAGATCATTGAAAGATTTGAATTCCAAAAAGTTACAGACACTACATAAAAGGGTATGAAATTGTATTTGGCAAATGTATTTCTTTTTATCTGATTATCAGATAAAAAGAAATACATTTGCCAAATACAAAAAAAAGAAGAAGCATGGATTAGGAAATAATTAGCATTAATTATTGTGAAAAATGGAAAATGGTTTAAAAAAAAATCCAATCAGAAAATTCACTTTTTTAGCCACTTTTTTTTTCACAATTACCATGTTTTGGTCAGAATCATTTTTGATAATGGAGCTGGTATACTCAAAATGCTTTGTGAAAACAGATACATGCTCTATACCACAAGCGGGCATAGACTGCTAAGCAAAGTCAATTTCATCGCATGGCAAGCCATGCTGTTAAAGAAAAATACGAATCAGTTTTATATATATATATAAAATAATGAATTTTGAAATTGAATGAAATGGAATGAAATGTCTGACAAATAAGTTATCTTTATATTATAATCACTTATATTATAATAGCTACAAATAATTATTCCTTTACTCTCTTTTCTAGTTAATTAGGACAGAGCGTGTTTGTTTTTGGATGAATTACTTAGCACTCCAGCCTCCATTGTGTCTATAATTATGTTTTTCCATGTTAAATTTGTAATGATGGCATAAACAGTGGAGGAATTAAATCAGATCCATACCAACACCATGATATAAAAACATTGTAGGGTTGCCAGGTTTGCTGGTATTCCTTGCAAAACCCGGTGGAAACTTTGCATTTCTAAGACCATTTTGCTATGTTGTACGGTTATTGCATTACTTTTACATTTGTTTATTAGTGGTTAGGCTATTAAATCGAATTTATAGGGCTTGGAAATTGTGGGTTTTGGGGTTATTTTTTTTGTAACACTGATTTGATCCCATGAACAGAACAAATGGTACAAATTTTCTACACAGTGAAGATTGAGGTTTTTTTATATTAAAACTAGAGAATTCAGACTGCTGCTCCATATAGTGCTGCAAGTTATCTGCGATATTTGAACCGGTCCTAGACTAGTCATGATTATTAGTACTGGTTAGACTTATGTAAATAATGGGGGGAAAAAACATTTTTTTGCATTAAATTATCTTTTTTATTTGAGGTATACAGCTATCTTGTACAGTAGTTGATCTGTAGACTGATGTATTTGTTAGAATTGTGTATTATTGCTGATGATTGTGGTTTGGAACTGTTCGAAGGACCCTGAGGCAGAGGTGGACGTGGATATGATAGCAAAGCTGGTGGAGGATACACTATATGCTACACAGCCTGCAATGATCCTTAACCTGAGAGCATGTGTCTCCAGTCCTGCTGTAAGAGACAAGTAGTCCACGTCTATGTTTGTCTCCTAGATTAATGTGTTTGTTTGAACAAGAATATCTTATGTGTCAGATATGATATTAAAGGTGCGGTTTATTATTGCATTGAAAAGACAAAAGATTATGATAATGTACAGTCTTTTATTGATAACAGTGAGATTTGTGATCTTTTATAGTTTCCCAGAGAAAAACAATTAGGGAGTCAAAACTCACCTCAGCAGAGCAGCGCTATCAGGCGCCTTCTCGTACGCCAGCTTCAAGTCTCCAGAATCAAAAAAGGTGCCAATATCCATGTGGACACATTGATTTTTTTTACATATATAGTCCAGTGTTTTTGTGTGAGGGTATGCTTTTTAAATATCACAAAAACCAAAGAGATCCATAAATAAATGCATTAAAATAAAACAGATCAACACAAATTTACTGCTAACTAATACAGATGTTTGGTGTCTGATCAAATGATGATGTGTGTGTTCAATCAGGTTCACAGGCTCATGTTGGGGAGCTGTGCTGTGTCCTGAGCCTGGACACCCCGGTGTTGGAGAAGAGAACGCGCTTCCTCACACCTTCCTCTAGCCCCCGAGCCACGCTGGACTGGGGGGAAGACCTTACACTGTGAGTGAATAAGATTCTTGGTGTCTGGGTTCCTTTGGTTGAAACAACACACACTTATTTACTGCATTAAACAACATAAAGTAATGGTGAAGGAAATTAACAATCCTTGAAATTTGAGAGATGCCTCAGTGCACGAGTGTGCATATATTATTATACCTAGTAGCTCTTTGTGCATTACATGAGTTGGCATTAGTAGTAGGTGTAATATTATTTAGATCATTTATTTTATTGGAAAACAAGGCAATTTAATGTATTAAACAAATGCATTATCAGAGTGGTATTTCAGCTGGAGCATTGACACACACACACACACACACACACACACACATTTTAAGGTAGCTCTGAGTCCTCTGTAATATTTAATATATTTTCTATTATTATTATTATCAGTATGTGATAGTTTTTCTTTATTAAAAAAAAAAAAAAACTTACTTTTTTACTTAACATCAATTATTTTTTACTGAAGCCTATACACCCTCAATGGGGTTCCAGTCCATCGCGTGGCATAAGTGTACACTCATATACACACACACACACACACACACACACACCCCATTGCACACTTCAGACAATTTAGAAACACCAATCAACTACAACAGTGCATGTATTTGGACAGTGGGAGAAAACCAGAATACCCAGCATGACACGATACCAAACACAGGTGACAAAGACTGGAGGTGAAAATTAAACCCCAACCCCAACCGAGGCGACCCTGCTACTGCAAGCGTTTAGAGTTTCAAAACAACCTTTCCAAAATCGGTTCCAATCTTTTCCATTAAAGGACCAGATCAAGTTCATTAAGGTTCTTTTATTATCATATTATTTATTTATTTATTTTGCTAACTTTGACAATTGATATAAGATCATTACATCACCAATGCTACTTTTTACACAGACAAAGTTTGGTAATTTGGAATCATTCCATCCATCTATCAAAACTGATTTAAAGCTAGAGAAACGGGATTACAAATCTGGTGTGACGAAACCACTTTGACTGAAAAGACGGCTCTGCATTCAGTTCATCACTGTAATGGTTTTATTTTTACAAAGTACCCACGGCCTTTACAGTGAGACACATTTCATTTAAATACAGAGGCTTTGTCTGTCCTTTCTTTTATTATTTAAAGTGTGAGCTTGACTTCATCCCTCCTCCCATGATGAACTGGATGTGTGAAGTCGCTGAGCAGACAGGCATTGAGCCGTTAGCGCATTTAAATCAGCACTGTTAACGGGGCGTTCACACTCTCCTGCTGTGAATTATTGTAATTCTGCAGATCCTGCATAGCATATGTTGGCCTGTGATGGCGTGACAGTGAATTGCTCTTGAATATAACCAAATCATATGCACTAAAGGCACAAAGATTCAACCTTTTGGCATGTTTTTATACTGTACCTATGTGACTGGATGTTTATATGTGTTTTTATTTTTATATTTTTGAACTATTTTGTGTGAAATTGCATTTTTTTAAATCTTCTATAGGGATTTGCAGCCAGAAACCAAAGAACTCAAAGTTAGGCTAGTGGAGCGCAATAGCAAAGGAGAACGTAAGTCAGTCTTTATTACCAAATAACCTAATCTGCCCTTCTTTAATTAGAATAGGACCATATTTGGGTAGACACCATTTTACCCCAGGGAGTCAAGATGTCTCCCCTTTCATTTTGCAGACATTAATATGTTTAATTATCGTTCCTTTCGATAGAATTCTTGCCAGGCCATGCTTGCTTATCTCTGGATATCCCTAAGAGGAGTCCCAGTGGACAACAAAAGCTTTCCATTACGCCAGGTCACGGTCTGACACCGACAGCTACAGTCACGTTGGAGGTAAGAAGTTCTCCGTGATGATGCTAAAATAGGATTCTCGTTCAGCACGCTCGCTATGCATCCTTCAAACCGTCACATGGTTCCCACCGCTTATATGAAATTATTTAGTAGACGTGTGCCTTATCAAGGCACGTATACTCGTCTTTCCTCTCTCCTTCATATTTGGTGCTCTGATTCGTGTGTGTCTTTCCTCATAGATCTTGTTCGTGGAGCTGAATGACGTGCGCGGGTGTCATAACGCTACCCCACTCCGCTCCTCGCTCACGCCATCCAAAAAAGTGGACGTGGACCGTACGATCATGCCCGACGGCACTATTGTCACTACGGTCACCACCATCCAGTCACGGCCGAAGCTGGACCGCAAACTAGGTAGCTTTGTCAGAGCTTTTAGTGAGATTACATTTTTCTCACGAATAAAACTTTTTTCCTTGATTTAGTCCTTACGTATTATTTCCCTTTATGTCTTTTGTGCAAGTAGGAGACTCTCCATCCAAGTCTCCATCTAAGGTGGAGGTTACAGAGAAAAGGCCGACAGTGCTGACAGAGAGCTTGCAGAGCCGAGCCAGCGTCAGCCCCACGGCCAGCAGTCAGTCCTTCATGAAGTTTCTGTTTATTAATGATTCTAAACACTTGCGCATACAAATGGTCTGTAAAACCAGGGAACCATTGCCCATTTATTTATTTAGAGCATGTGCACTGTCTGTATCCCTGCAGATTCCCCCATCTCTAATGGGCTGGATCCTGTGGCAGAGACGGCGATCCGGCAGCTGACCGAGTCGGCCAGTAAGACGGTGAAGAAAACGCCCACTAAGCGCAGCACCCTCATCATCTCTGGCGTGTCAAAGGTGAAATGATGTCATAATTGATGCTAAAAAGTATCCTAGCTTGTGCGGTCATTGTTTTTTACCCTTTTCCCCCGCTCATTAATTTGATTACTGTTCGATTTTCTTTTCCTAATAAGGCACTGCTTAGGCCAGTGTGTCATGCTTCCATATGTCACCAAACCAATTAAATCAAATTCGTCTTTGTAAAGTACTCTCCAATTTAAACAATCCAAATCAATGGCACTTTGTAACAAAACATCTGTGACCTAATGTATTGCATCTTAGTTCCAGCAATGCGTTGTAATGTAGTTACGTTAAATCAGGTAAATCAAACTTAATCAGAACATGATCATGGCTCCTCCTCACGTTTTGGAGTGACGATCGGAGATTGGGGATGAGTCCATGTTTCAGAGGCTACCGGACATTTTGCATTATGTTTAGAATTACAGGAGAATCATGAACATTAAGTAGTGAAAGCAACTGTGACGCATTGCTGGATATGAAAATGATGATTATCTGGGAACTTTTGAAAAAAATTTTGTTCTGTACAATACTTTCAAAAGTACAGTATCGGAACAGCAAGTTTTTTCTTTTGCTACACATCAGAGACCCTGGTTCAGCAATTTAATGATGAATACGAGATTATAGATCACAATTTTATCATTTTTATCCCCATCTAGATGTGTTAAAGTGACTTCCAACATTTCACCCACCCATTTTTTCAGTGAGCAGCCATTATTGCATCACCACACCGTTCATGCTTTTTTCATGATGTCTTTTCAGACATGTACGACAGCATCTTTTAGTTTTTTTCTCTCTTTTTTTCTTCAGGAAGTGAAACAGAAATGCTAAATTGGGCTAAGGTTTAGTGATTGACTTTGCCAGTCTAAAACCTTCCACTATTTTCCCTTGACAGCATCCTTTGTTGTAATGACAGCGTGTTTTGTGTCATCCTCCTGCAGCATGATAAAGTTCTTCCCAATTAGATTTAATGCATGTCTCTGTAAACTGGCAGACAGAACGTTTCTGTAGCGTTATGAAATTATTCTGCTGCTGCCATCATGAATTATATCATTAATAAAGATTAGCAAGCCTTTGCAAATAAACAGCCATGCAAGCCCAAGTCATGACACTGCCTCCACTGAGCATAATCGACGAGCTTGTTTGTTTTGGATCGTGAGCAGATTGTTTCTTTTTTCGAAGTGAAGATATCTAAAAAAAAGTTGGCTGAAGTAGACTTACACTCCGTGTAACCTACATTAATCTTCTAGCTCCAGTGTAAAACCGAAGTCACTAAACATCTCTTGGCTCAATCACTACTACTAGGGTAAACAAAACGATTCGCCACATTGATTTTCCTTTCCCTTGTGCAGGTTCCCATTACCGAAGACGACTCTGCTCTGTCTGTGGGCTATGCTGCAGCCATGGACGCTGCTCTACAGGGGGAGAACTCTCCCGCCGGGACCGCCAACCACCACGGAGCTTCTGCACCCCAGGATGCAGATGAGACCACACCCTCTGATGCGTCTGAGCGGCCATCTGTGGATGACGTGGAGTCGGAGACGGGCTCTACCGGAGCGCTCGAGACACGCAGCCTCAAAGATCATAAAGGTTAGCTCTGATATTAACATATTTATGGGAATGGATGACAGTAAATGCACTGTTTATTAGGAGTGCATTGCTTGTAGCTATTCACTAACTTGATGACTATAATAAGTCAACAATATATTATTTATAAAAATGTGATTAAAAAAAAAAAAATCATAGATCTCCTGACTAAGCTTAATGGCTCTACATTGAGCCGCACTGTCCTAATGATATTGGTGTACTAGCACTACTATCCGGGCATACAGTATATGCAATATAAAAATATACAGTTTTTCTTTTATTGTGCGACACAGTGGGCTTTCTCCGGAGTGGCACAAAGCTCCTGTTCCGAAGGAGAAACCGGCAGAAGAACTCAAGCTTCAGCCAGTCCCACGAGGATGTAACCAACCTGGACAACGACCCGTCCACGGCTTCCTGCTCGTCCATCGGGCGCAAGAAATCTGGAAGCTTCTCCCGCCGCCTCATCAAACGCTTCTCCTTCCGCTCATCTAAAAACAAAGGCAAAAACAGTTCTTCAAACGGAGGAACCGGCACGCTCGATAACTGAATTCCGAACAGAGAAAGAAGAAAGACATGGTGCAGGCGCCAGTCGAAAGACATTTGAAAGAGTTGTGTAAACTAAAATTAGTTTGTGATTTGTGCTGTTCGTTTCTCAAGGCCTTTTGTGAGACTGTCGTTTAGGGGCAAGAGGCTGAATTTTGATCCTTGAAAAATATCCATTGTACTTGACCCACGCAAACGATGAGGACAGATGGCTCAGGCAGACATTTGCCTCAGGTCTAGGGAAAACAAAGGGTTTGTGAACTTCTGAAAGACTTTTGATTGTCTAAACGGTTTATTTAATAATAAAAAATTACTTCAAATGGCTGCTTTTCTGGATATTAAGGAACAACAACAAAGGGAGATTGAAATGCTGTTTCATATGTTCAGCACAAGGGGGCGATGTGAATTAATTCTTATCAAAGCCTCCCTGTTTATGTTGCTGTGTTTTTATTATTTATTTAAATTTCCATTAGCTGCACTTTGGGACTTTATCAGATTGTTTACAGTGCCGGTGAGCGTTTCATCATGTTTTATCACTTTGAGTTTCGTACAGTCATGACACTAAATTATTGTTCCTTACCAAACTGGGAGATTGTCATATAATACATATTAGTGCAGCTTGTACTGTGTGCTTAGTTGTTTTGCTGTATGTAATGGCAATTTAGATAATATAATTTTTTTTTTTTTTTTTTTTTTTTTAAATAGTGAAAGTTATATACCTTTCATGTTGGCACAGTCTTCTTTTATATTATTTATTTGTGAACAAAAATCTATTACACGGTTATGTTTGGGGATAAATTTGCTCGTAAGCTAAGACAAAGGTGATGGAGATAAAATATTAAAGTGATCTGTTTGTTCTTATATAATAGTTACTTACTTTACATTAAGTTGAAAAAGTGTTTCAGGGTTCATGCATATGAGAAGAAAAAAAAACCTCAGGGGACATTGTTAACGCAAATAATTTTTCATCTTTTCAACAACCACCCAGAACGTTTGCTCCCACGTAGATGTACATGATTTTTTGTTTCCTTAATTGCAATAATCCCCTTTCTTAGCATGGATAGACTAGAAAACTTGGCCTAGATATGTGTAAATAGTGTTGTTTAAATGAAAATGCTTTAATATGTAAATAGTGTTTCAGTTGTGAAGGAGAAGGCCATTTAAACAAGATTTGCACCTCAAACAAAAGGCTTTACGGAGGCAGACTGCCACAAACTACAAATTTAATTAATTAATTAATTACCTATACAGATAAGTTGTCCCATTTAGTAGATTGAATTCGATCTTGTCCTCTTTTCTCCATGGTTCTTGGCTTCAGATCCGCAATTTCCATTGCATGACCTTATTCTTGATCATTTCCTCACAGAATAAAAAATCATACAGTAAAAATCAAATCTCAATAAAAATCACAATCAGTCAGTACTGTTTTATATTAATCATACAATGCCAGGAAGAGTGTGTGTGGTATTTCTCTGTTCACTGCTAAAAGTTTGACTAAAACCTAGGCCCAGAATACTGTATTATTCTTTCACAACAGTGAAGAGATGAAAATCCCCTCAAATATTTGGAGGTTTATACCACAATGTGGCTACTTCAATATTTAATTTATTTCTGAATAAATTATTATTTTATGAAAATGCATTATTTGGGGGTTCGTTTATCAACACTGACCATGCTTATCTTCAAATGCAACCATGCATTTTACTCCTAGGAAAATAATGTCCCAGAACGCCATGGCCAGTAAACGCAAAAATGTGAAGATTGTATTTCCTCAGACAATAATTTTGATAGACGATATGTACATAATTAAGAGGATATTCTGTGTGATAAGTTTTAAGGTTAAACTAGGACAGTTGATTGACAAGATTGTTAAGATGTTTTTGCAAGAAACCAATAAAGATAGACTTGTTGGCTTCTCATTGGGGTCATTTTTTCATGCTTCTTTACCTTTAAATTACTTAAAAATCACAGTTTTAACATCTTTAAAGCAAATTTATTTTTAAGTTATCTTATGTAATGCTACATTTTCCCCCTTTTGCTTTCCGCCAAAATTCAGTCACTTAAAATTCAGAGGGAGTGCGTTTAATTGGTTTGAATTTTCCGCCTAAAGATGATGGACAGTCATGAGAACCAATGGTAGCGCATAGAGACACAGCCACCCAATCAGCTTGCGGTGTAAACGAGCAGTGCTGTGATTGGTGCCTCGTTTTGCGCTGATTATGCGTTGCAGTTTACGACCAATGGGAATTCACATCCTGTGCCGCATTCGCTACGACAGCAAATAGAAACCCTTGTTCATGCAGCGTAGCCAATGAGAATGTGGAGGCGGGAAAACGTCGCCGCGGTCGACCTGTCCTTAAATACTGCAGCAACAAACCTTGGAGTCTATATCGATTCTTTCGCTGGAAGAAGCAGAAGACGAAGAGTATTGTAAACATGTCTGGAAGAGGCAAGACCGGAGGAAAAGCCCGTGCTAAGGCCAAGACTCGCAGCTCCCGCGCTGGTCTCCAGTTTCCCGTCGGACGTGTTCACCGTCTGCTGCGGAAGGGAAACTACGCTGAGCGAGTTGGTGCTGGAGCTCCTGTTTACCTGGCCGCCGTGCTTGAGTATCTGACTGCTGAGATTCTGGAGTTGGCGGGTAACGCAGCCCGGGACAACAAGAAAACCCGTATAATTCCTCGGCATCTTCAGCTCGCTGTCCGCAACGACGAGGAGTTGAACAAGCTGCTCGGTGGAGTGACCATCGCTCAGGGCGGTGTGCTGCCCAACATCCAGGCCGTGCTCCTGCCCAAGAAGACTGGCCAGGCCGCACCGAGTTCCGGCAAGGCGGGAAAGAAAAGCTCTTCTCAGTCCCAAGAATACTAAATGACTTGAACTCGTGCTGATTAACATCAAAAACAAAGGCCCTTTTAAGGGCCGCCCAGCTTACATAAAAAGAGCAATTTCCATTGTTCATATTGTGTTTTCATCAGTATGTATTAATGTGCTTTTTCTACGACTCTGAATAAATGTTTTTCGCTAACTTAACATGCTAACGTCTTTGGAATATGTGGGTGGAGAAGGAGTATTAACATTAGATTTTAAATAATTAAAGTGATCATGTTTCATCCAGTGAATCAGTGTTCAGTTCAGTGCACTGACTGAAGCTAACAGTTAGCATTTGCACAGTTGATACTGAGTCATTAAAAGAACTGCTAGTGTAGCATAATCGAGGAGGCAAAATCTTTTAATTTGAGTATTTTATTTATACGTGTCACGTGGTGCATTATTACGTTAAGGCACGTTTCCGGTGATAGGCACTAAAACAGTTTACTGGCATCAGACCCAGCCCATAAATGATTCAGTATTGAACAGGGAGCTTGCACATTTTACACTGAGAGCATTACAGCTATAATGTACACATTACCGCCCTGGAGTGAGGGGGCAGATTTGAGAAAGGCTGATTTGTGCATTTAGTACGTGGCTAAAACAGGCTTAGTGTCCAAAATTTGTTTTAGTGCTTACAGACCTGACTGAAATTTACACTTGGTCATGTTGTGACTAACATGCTGCTAAAACACAGGTCAAGGCCCTGGACAAGCATGTGGAGCACCTTTGCTAGCTGGTGGAAAGGAAACAACTTGGGAATTTCCATTACTAAATAACTGCTACAAGCTGTTTGTAAGGCAAAAATCAAACGTGTATTGATTAATTTGGATGTAATAAATTAGCCAGAAAACAACTTCCCAGCTAGCAAAGATGGCCTACTAGCTTGGCCTGTGCTTTGTAGCTGATCATACACACAGTTACCCATATACTGTAAATGGATAAACCTTAGTTTCAGAATTGCAAAACAGACATTAATTCTGCTTCATTTTAAAGGTATGTACAGGTTTCATGGCTGGAAATGGTGCAAAAAAAACAAAGCAGCAAACTTTGAACACGAAAGCTTCTTAGCTTATACACAGAAGACTTGTTCACATATAAATGAATTATTCCTTTAACATCACTGAAAATTTGGGCACCTTTAATCTGTGCCAGGGCTCTTAAGGGGCAGCAGTGAATACTTAAGGCCAAAAAATGAAATGGCACCAAGTATCACTGAAATGAAGATCCAATATATAGGTTGAGGAGAATATAAACCTGAATACAAGACGATATAAGCATGTAAGAGAATAACAATCTATGAACTGCTTAATGACTAAATGTGCAACCTAACTGAAACTTGTATTTCTTTATATATTTATGGTTGCAACACATAATAGTAGACCTCATATCTGCTGAGCACCAAGTGCAGGTATACACATTTTAGATAAAGAGGTCACATGTAAAAACCCTGTTTAGGAAGCCTTAACTAACCTAAAAACCTTTTTCTTCCTGAGTGCACCTGAGTTAAAGTTACTTGAGATGATAATGAAAAAGTATCTAATCAGCAATGATGGGGAAACAATGCATTGTGAGGACACCAGTAACCAGAGGCATACAATCATTCGATTACATCCATTTAAATCACACTTTTTACCCATGACCTGCACTTTGAATGCATGCATGCTTTTATTTGTCACGTTGGCAGCGCTAAGGTTATCATGTGGATCAGGGTTGGCTGGTGGCTGAAAGAAGCGGTTATCGGGCATCGTTGAGCTGTCTGGCTGTGGTAAGGATGTCCTTGGCTCCTTTACTGAGCAGCAAGTTGGCAAGATCAACACCCAGCTTCTCTGCAGCGTCCAGAGCCATCAGGGATATGTTGTTGGCTGTGACGGCGACATGAGCACGCATTTCTGCGCCGTCATTCACCTGAAAAAACAAACAAATCCATCATTTAATCAATCTATCCATAGTAAGCTTTTGTTCCTGATCAGGGTTGAGGTGACTGTCCCAGAAGCGCTCAGCACAAAGGCATGAAGGAAACAAAAATTCTAGCTAGATTACGATCCATTATCTATTCCGACTCTACATCATTTAATCATCATATCAAGTTTCAACTTCATATCATGCATACAAAAAAAAAAAAGGTGCAAAATCGTTGGGATACATATATATACATTTTCATCGGTGCAACCATAAATATAGAATTTTTTCCTGATTGCGCCACCCATTTACAAATTAACTTGCAATTTCATATCGATATCGATCTTGGTAACTTTACAAGAGTTTTAATTTTTTAAAAGGAAAATTTCCAAATGTTCCGTCTTGCTTAAAAGTTAAAGCACATGACATTTAACCAAGTCAACAAATCAGCTCCAATGTACTGATCCTGTAATCACAAAGCTGTTTGAGGGATATATACACCACCAAATATTTCTTTTGTCTAGTAACTTTACATTTGTTGCATTTAAAATCTTCTCTGCAGGTTGTGTGTCAATACATTTCTATAAACATGATAATTATATTATCCTTAAAAAAAAAACCTGAAATAGTTTGGCCGGTGTAGTAGGCGTCTCTCACCGTGCAACAATAGGCAGGGTCATCGAATGTAACAGTAGACAATGTCATACTTTTTATGTTATACTGTGAGGTAATAATATATCTGCTGAAACATTGGAGCGGCAGCGAGTTGACCGCACACTCCCTTCGCAGGTAATGGTCGAATATGGGTGTCAGTATCTGCAGAGGCGGAGCCATGGGTGACCTGTAGTGTGCGTGCGTATGTGTAATATATATTTATAAACCAAAATCGTTTTGTGGCTTTGTTTTTGTAGGTAGTTGCATCACAGGCACTCCTCACTGAATGTACCAGTAGGCTACTTTTATGTCATAATGTGACACATCAGTAGGCGCAGACATTAAATCTGCTCTTTATTTTGTCAATACATTTCTGTTAATTTGTTATCAGAATTATATAAAATTAGTTTATCTATTTGAAATTCTGTTTGACCAGTGTACTATGTACCATGTAACTGTCGTCCAATGTAACAGTAGAAAGCGTCATACTCCGAGGTATTAATATATCTGCCGAAACATTGGAGCAACATGCTCCAATGCTATCACACGGGCGCCAGGATCTGCATGTGGGCCCACACTTAGCCATGGGTAAACCTCTAGAGTGTGCAATATAAAATTACTAAAAAGAATCATTAGAGGTCTTTCACCCATCAACCTTTGAACCAGCATCTTGCAAAGTGCAAAACAACATGCGAGTGCATGCGCACTTACCGCGCTGTCTAATTTGATGTTGGTTTGCATGGTGTCCTTCAAGCATTCAGCCCCATCCAGACTGTAAACTGCACCTGTCAAATAGAGCTACAAGCAGAAAACAGGTTGTTTTACCCCAAACGCGTGTTCATGCTTGCGTGACCAAGAACACACAACAAGGTCAGTGAACTAAAACAAAACTCGCAGTTTCTGTTAGCACTTCTTACAAGTTAAGTGCAAATTTAATATTCAACTGTGTTTATCCTCAACAATAATAGTTTTTCATTAGTATGCGTGTATTATTTACCACAGAGTTCTTCACTTCTGTGTGGACAGCGACAGGCACACTGCAACCTCCCTCCTAAATGAAGAAAAATTCACAATACAAGCAGATAAATTATTAAAAGAATAGTCGAGAACCAGTTAAGATTTATCCATACATTAGGATAATTTTTTGGGAGAATATGGTTGGGTAACACAGACAAGAATCCTGTCCAGTGTCCTGTGAAGAAACAAATACAGACATCATTTGTTTACAAAAAAAATACATTAGATACAATGAACTTAAAAATATACTATATGCCAACACTCTCCAACTAATTGTTTTAGTACGAGTCAGACATAAGAGGATGCCTAACTAAATCCCTTCTTATTCAAGCTTCATAAATGATTCATCAATGATCAGAACCATAAAACGTCATAAGTAATAACTGTTCCATTTAGAGAATTGGCCCGGTCTCTGACAGGATGAATGAAATGTATGTTTAACAGGGTTTTAAAATGTAAAGTTTTGTGGAACTTATTACTACAGTTTTTAAATCAAAATATTAAATGGTCTGTAAATTTGGGATTTGATACTTCCTCAACCTTATCTTCACAAGTTTATAAGGTTCAGTTTGGACAAACTTGTAGTCTTATTTAACCACACTCAAGCCCCAAAATCAACTGGTGTGTAAAATGCAAGAACTTCAGTATTAGTTTTATTAGTTATTAACTAAGGAAGATGTTTGGCAAAATAATCACACCTAATTTAATTGAATAATTTCTCATATGAGGCTAAATACAGTATACAATATAGAGATGGGTGGAAATGTCATGTCCTCATAACTTAGCCTTAACATTATGGCCTATTATTGAGTCCCTCGCCCCCCCCCCCCCCCCCCCCTTACCAGCAAAACAGTAATGAGCTGTATGTTGTGACACCTTTCTACTGAACCATCATTAACCTTTTCCTTAATTTGAGCTATGGTAGCACTTCTATTGGCTCAGACTACATGGCTCATTCACCATGTGCATCAGTGAGCCTGTGCCAGCCCTCGCCACCAGTTTTCTCTCTTTGAATCACTTTTGGAGACCTGGGAACATCCTTTAAGGTGGTAGTTTTGGAGTTGCTCTGGCCCAGTTGCATAGCCATTATAATTTGCCCCTTCTCACAGTAGCTACCATTTTCAATACCGAGTTAGGGAAACTCCAAAACTGCGGCTTTTATGGGATGTTGCTGGTCTGCAGTGATGGGGAACTGTCAAAATTAATCCAAGGAAGAAATAAAACGGTGAACCCACGACAGGGCCATGGCTTACTGATGCACATGGGGAGTGAAGGCTGACCTGTGTAGATGTTATGGCCGACTGTTGTATTAGGACATTCAGGTATCAAGAGGATAAAGCAACACAATCATGACCAGGTAGTTATGACCGAACGGTAAAAACCTGTGCATTGCCACATGTTAAGGAACATGGAAATTCCAATTTCCAGTACATTACACCATATATACTTCAGCATTTTACATACGAGTGAAAAAGACTAACCAGCTGCTTGAGGAAAGCTCTCTCAGAAATGCACCGCAGCACAGTGTCAGGGTGATGGAGGATGGACACCATCTTGAGGATGTCGATGTCTTTTGCCCTTACTTCCACTGCCAACGCTCCCTACAGTCAGGGTAGTACAATGTGAATTGGCAGCTGAACATACTGAGACATAACCAGCAGCGAGTGATGGTGAGATCATTCAGGATTTCTATCCAGAACTGGAAGCGAATTAAGACATTTACCCAATATCAATGTATATTTTGTGCTTCAGGGTTCTTACAGAGTTGCAAACACCAGAGCAATGTGTTGCACTCTTCAGCGACCGTTGGCACAGATGGTTAAACAGGTGTTTCCTTGCGTATAAACAATGTTGCCTGACACACCGTGATGTTCTTAGAATGATCTCGTTTTGGACAAAACTCGACCTTTCCAAAAACTTACAAATATGATTTAAAAAGCAAGCAAGCTGAAAATCTTAGATTATATTGTCATGGTCAGTTAGGTTTGGTCACTCACTTGGCCTACAGCATACATGCAGTCTTCAGGACCCAGAACCTGAAAGAAACCAGGATAAATAAAACCTTTACACAAACTGTAAAATATGCTTGTAACACAGTGCTACTGAGTTTCTAATCTCACTGATTATTGAGTAACAATTTATAACAGCAACTTCGGTAATAGTTAGTTTTAAAAAGTTTACATTAAGTTATATGGGTCATAAAAATAAATTTAAAATCCCTTGAAAACAACTTGCATTGTAAATGTTCCAACAAATAGAATCGAATCGAATCTGCACATTGGCACATACCCTGGACATTTCTAGTTCATTTCTGCATATTCCACATTTATGGACATTGCATCTACACATTCATGCATATTTGCACACTTCCTGGATTTAAATTCTATTTCAATTTCTACAACTAAAGTTTTCTATATTTGTACAGATAAATGTTCTATATTTTCTATATTGTACACAAGTCTTTTTTAATATTGCAGATTTTCTCATCTTCTATAGCTATATTTTATTTCTTATTGGTAATCTTTTTTTTTCTTTCTTTTTTTTTTTTAAAGGTCACGGGCTGTCGTATAAGCATTTCACTGCATATTGTACTGTTTATGTGACAAATAAAAATTTTAATTTGAATAGATTAGAATATATAGCTGTGAAGTTGGAACTGTTAAATCCATTAAAATCCTGGCAATTGTAAACGACAGGGTAACATCAACTCAACTGCCAACAAGGTTCCGAGGAGACTCTTGCAGAGGCAATTAAACCCATCAGTGTTGATTTAGTTGTACACCTTGAGTGGATTCTCGCCTCCTCCAAAACTGATTTAGCTTATTCACTCCATGGCCAGGCTGCACATCATCTGATCACATTTCCAGAACTTGCACATCTCAAAGATCAGGAAATGAGCAAAATCACTGTCGACCATTTCTCACCCAGACCATAACACATTTCAAAGCCTCCCTTCTGGGAAACTGTTCAATTCAATGAGAAGCAAACACCACCAGCTCCTGGAAAAGCTTTTCTCTAAGCAGTGTCACTTATCAATCATGTTTAACACGGCTTTGTTAAACATGGTGAGGTACTGATTGGAAGGTCAGTGATACAAGCCCCATCTCCACCATGGAGATGTGCTCTGACCCTGGCTATGCTGGGATATGCAAAGAGAAAATTCCACAGTGCAGTAACGTATATGTGAAAAATAAAGGATTAACTAGCTAAACGTAAGACCAAAGATGGCAAATGCTTGTTAAACTTTCAATGGAAAATAAATGGTCCGTAGAAATCACTGCTTTGTTTAATAGTGAAATTTAGAGCATTTCCACGATACACAAATGCAACAGAAACTCGGTCGGATTGGGACTAAACATCTGTGTGGCCATAGGAAAACCACTTGTTAGTGAGACTGATCAGAAAGGTTAGGATTGGATTTAAAGCAATGGATCTGCAGTTTAAAGCATGTGGTCTGATGAGTCTGGTTTGACTGTAATCCTTAGCAATGGACGTGTCAGGGTAAGAAGGGAAACACATGAAGCGATGCACCCATCATACATAGCGCTCCGTGTACAAGCCTCTGGAGGCAGTGTTATAAATGGGGGTTGCTTCGGCTTGTCAGGGCTAGACTAGTAAAAAGTCAGGTGATGAATGTACTGAATGACCAGGTTATCACATCTATTACATTTTTTGTTCCCTGAAGGAACAGGCATATTCCAGGACTGAGTGATTCTACGAGAATTAGGTTTCATTTTCACACATTCATTTTCTTTCGCCAGGCAGCGTATTATCGATTTATATTTTAAATAATGGTGACGTTGATATGTAAACACCTGATTGATACGGTTGTCCCAGCCCATGCGCTTGAGACCGGCCGCAGCCAGAACGATGGCGGCGTAATCGTCCTTTTCATCCAGCTTCTTTAGACGAGTATTCAGGTTGCCTCTCTAATTTGGCCGAGTAAAGGATTTACAACACAAGTACCTTTATGCATTCTAAAAAATTTATAATAATACACAGAGCACACACATATAAATATATATAAACAGGCAAGCAGACATTTTTGGAAAGGAGAAAGGATACAATGTTTTCAAATTCCAGCTGTGGGAACCTTTTTTTCAGCTGTGCGGCTCGACGGAGCGAGCTTGTGCCAATCACACTGAAAGAGGATATCAAGGTTACACTGGTAAAGAGATTGCAGATTAAGAACTATCCATTGCAACAGGATTGAAGAAGGGGTGGGGGGGGGCACCACATCAGACTACGAGTATGGTTATTGGTTTTATGAAAAACCATATTTAAAAAGGTTTACCTCTTTTCTGGCAGGGTGTCCAGAGTGAGTCCAGCATTCTTTGGATGAAGCACTACAGCATCATGAGGATTTTCACGTCTAAGGAACATAAATCAGTGCTCATAAATGCAGAAAATACAAAACCATATACTGTATATGATATTTGATAAAGATTAATTTATCTACAAAGATTTAGAGAACGTACTGGAGAACAGCGCCGATGGTGAAACCAGGAGGCAGTGAGGTAGGAAGGTCTTTTAGAGAGTGCACAACAAGATCCACCCTGATGTTAGAGATGGGAGAAACACAAAAATCTCATTATTCTTATGATTTTGTAAAGCTGCTTTTCGACAATGACGATTGTAAAAATTGCTATATAAATTCCTATTCACTAAACTGCAGAGAAGGACCCAGTTTCCCAAAGACATGCAGGACAACTGGTGGAGAAAGTACTATATGGTGGTATGTTGGTACTCACTTTACATTTTTAGCTGCAACACTCAACCAAGAACTTTTAATAACAAATAATGTGTTTGTACATAAATTTATCTATATAAACGAATGAATGTTATTCCCAACATTGTGATCAAGCCTTCTCAAGGAACAAATTTGGCCGATGTCTAGCTGAGAGAGCTGTGCCTGAGATTGCATGAATGAAATGACCTCCACACTGCCTTATTGCAATATAATTCTCTCAGAGAAAGAACAAACAAACTACACAGGACACAATCCAATTTTGATTTTGGAGACAGGCTGCCTTCCATCATGACCCAGACAATTTCTGCAAACCATAATTTATAAACAAATTTTCATTTGATTTATTATTTTTTATAGCAATATAATTTGCATTATATTTGTATAAGGATGGGCTAATATTGCTCATTTTTAGATTATTATAAAACCTGGTTAGTGTCGTATTACGGCATGAGTGTGCATGACTGCCAATGGAACTGGCTCACTGATGTTTACTCATGATGTGGCTGCTGATAGAAGTGGCAGGATGAAATCTTAAGCTTAGATTCAGTCTAATGCTGAAGGACACCAATCTCTACTCTGAACTACTGCTGTAGCAGTGTTCTCACAGTAGATGGCACTACACACATGACAAGTCAGCATGTAGAGCGCAGTAACATACAGTATATTAATACTGCAGAATGGCTAGCTCTTACTCGTTCCTCTCAAGGGCATTCTCCAGCTCTTTGGTAAACAGGCTCTTCTCGCCAATCTGTAACGATAAGAAAAATATATATTTAGGCATGTATAACATGAAGGAACACACGTTACGAAGGAACACGTAACGTTCCTCACTAGAACATAGTGTTAACTTGTGTTACCTTTGATAAGGCAGTGTCAAGGATTTTATCTCCGACTGTTGACATGGCAACTGTGAAACACACACACACACACACACACACACACACACACACAGGAAGATTGTAAAAGAAGAGCACTGTGCCACATTCTGACATCAGCACTGATCACTCTGACAGAAGAGAGGAGAGAAGTGGTGTAGATTACACAGGCTCACTACAGCACAATCACTCAACTGTCTATAAAGGAGTCTGGGAAGACAAGAAAGGACAAGAGAGAGAGAGAAGAAAACTAGAAGATCCACAGAGAGAGACTGAAACCAGGAGGGACATGAGGGACATGATAGAATGAAACAGAATGATGTAATTGAAAAACAAAAGATAAATGGATAATAGGAGAGGGTTGAGAAACAAGTGAAAGAAAAGCAATCAAGAAAGAAAGCAAGCAAGAAAGAAAGAAAGAACTGACCAAGAAAAAAGGAAGAAGAAATGACCAAGAAAGAAAGAAAAAAGATGGAAAACAAAAGAATCAGAAAAAGAAAAGGAAAAATCAGTTATACAAAGGAAAAAGAAAAAGAAAGGAATAAACTACCAAGAAAGCAAGAAAGAAAAGCAACAAAGAAAAAGCAAGAAAATAAATTATCAAGAAATTTAGCAAAAACAAAAAAACAAACAAAAAAAAAAGACGGCCAGACTGAAAAAAGTAAGACAGAAATCTCTATACCTATCTCTAGCTGCAATTCTGGATAGAGCTCTTTGAGTGTTTCGGCCACGCTGTCTGTCTGAATCCGAGCCAGCTGAAACATAAGAGAACATCAGTGACAATCACATGCTAAACCCCTCAGCAAGATGCATCCAGGCCTGTACAGTACCTCAGTGTACATGACGTCTTCAGCTAAATGTAGCTTAGATTGTTATTTCAATATTTTAATTATGGATGGATAAAGCTAATTTGGACACAGTCACTCTTAATAATCAGAGTGGAGACACATGAGGAACGGTCTTATCTGATGCCTGCATGCTGTCCGACACCCACTCGCACTTATCCGTCCACCCTGCACCAACTTACTGCTCTTTTGGGGAAATGTAATTATTTAATGCCTTGTGAATGCCTGTAATATCATGAATGAGCAAATCATACACTTGGTTTTTAAACGTTCAAAGTAAAAAAGGCATTTTTTATTAGAAGATTATTTTTGTTCCCCAACAAATTAGGCCAAATATATACATACACGTGTGTACATATAACACACACACATCCATAAAATTACCACACACTTTAAAGATAGATAAAGTTTTGAAACGATTAATCGCAATTGTATCAACTCGTTCATGACGTCATCTCGCTCGAAATGTGAACGCTTTGACGTCATGTAGGTTTCGGGCCTACTGAAGTAAAGTGAGGTAATAGCGTGATGGCAAACATCTTCACAAGCAAAAGTGTGTGAACATTTCACTCTTGACTCAGAGCAAAACAGCCACTTTGTAATGGCAAGGGCGTGGCCGAGAGTCAGGTAAGTGGAAGAGGATTCACACCTGAAGAGAATGTGGATAATTACTGACTGTCTGTTGCTCCGAGTCGGGGTTTTATTTCCAGTTCTCTTTAAAGCAACCTTTTAAAGTGAATTTTACACACGCGCGCGCACTATTGCTGGCTTTCCAGCGCTGCACGTGCGTTCTCTTCCGCTCTTACCCTCTTGCCTCACCTCACAGCAACACACACAAGGCTTGGTTCACGCGCGCGTTCTCTCTCTCGCGCACCACTCCCCCCCCATCTCATAGCAACACACGTACGTGCGCGCTAATTAGCCATATATTCTCCTCAGCTGTGTGTGCTTTCCTCTCAGGTCCTTCACCACAGACATTATTAGTTTTCGTAACATTTCAACTTAACTCACATAATTGCCATCCGCCATATTAAACTTTAATGTTATAGTTATATTTTACTTCTGCTGTTTTTTAGTATTCAACTTTATCATCTTCATTGTTAGCTACCACATGCACAATACAACCTCATGTTCGTTTCAAACAAGAGCTATTGAGTAAAAGCGTCATTTGCGATCCAAATAATTATTAAAATTGTCCTAAATTGCAGCGCGCGCGCACACACATTTTAAGATCATATCATATACATGTTCTGACCTGGCTTTTCCTGGTTCCAATGCGAATAATCCGAGTGACCTTTCCATTTTGTTCCTGAAAAACACAAATCAAATCAATTTACAAATCTCATACAGTCCTAAAGTTCAGTTACAATACACAACACAATGTCTTTCATTTAAACTCACTCTTGTACACTTAAATGGCCCTTCCATCTTGGCGCTTGAACCTTTAAATACTTGGACTTTTTAAGATGATGTGGACTTGTCTCTAGATCTCGCTAATGAATGAGCTTTGGGGTGGTGGCTCAGAAGAGAAAGCTGTCCCTTCCTATAAAACCTTAATCCACCCTCCCACACACCCTGTGTCTGCTGTACAATGCTGATAAACTAACAACTAACTCACTCATTGTTAGCTGGTGTGTCAGTGTGTGTGGTGTCTGATACTCTCTCTCTCCCTCACGTATCTCCTTCTTCCACAACACTGCTTCTGTCCAATGCTATTAAGTCATCTTAACTGACATCTTAGCAGATGGCTTAATACTGAATTGCTCTCTACTGCATATGCAAGTGTACAAAAGCAAAAAAAAAAAAAAAACAGAACAAGGGGTGTTCAAGTTAGAACACAGGTAAAATTACTTTTATTTCTCTATTAATCACCTGCTACATTAATGCAATTATCCCAGTGTTTCACTAGGATAAGTGCTCTCAGTCATTAGCCATGATCAGACTGCCTTCTCCACTTCTGAAATGCTGGCCCTCCCAGGAAATTCTTTAATGTGTGGTGTCTGATACTCTCTTTCTCACACGCACCTTGTTCTTCCAAAACACTGCTTCTGTTCAATGCATTTAAGTCATCCTACCTTAAGAGATGGTCTGAATTGCTCTCTACCCCATATACAAGAAAAGCAGAAAACACAAGTGGTGTTCAAGTCAAACCAGGACCTTTGATTGCGCAGAATAGGAGAACACAGTTATGAGAGTTAATACTACCTTTATTTCTCCATTTAGTCCACTGATACACTATTGCACTTATCCCAGGGTTTCACTAGTGCTTGGATCACTTTCATCAAGGTAGAACGTTTTCTCAGGACACCAGAGCCATGATTGTACTGCCTGCTTCATGTCTGAAACACTGGCCTCCCAGGGGCCCCTACGTGAGACTTTGCTGCATAGCTCATAAACACTTTCACGTAAGCACACGAAACTCTGTACACATTTAGAGCTCATTGAGCCGAACAACTTTCGCACTGGATGTCCTGGGCTCAACTCAACAGGAGGCCGGTTATTTTGGGTCGTTCGCAAAAATGCACCCGATGGATTTTGATATACGCCTCCTAGGGAAATTATACAATCGCTACCAAACTGCGCCGATGTGATCTAAAGACATTGAGGATGCAAAATTGCGGAGGGAGTTTTGATATCTCAAACGGGCCAGCCGTGATAATGTCTAATGCCGAAAAATGATTAATAACTTTCTATATTTATATAGGCATTATATTGAGTGACATTATATTGAGTGACATCACATTCAGGAACATCATAGTGTGATGCTTTTCTTCCAGCATCTGCAGCCTATTGTACACACATCACTAATGTTAATACACACAGACTCACATACCATACACACAAACAAGCACAAACACAAGCACATTTACTCATCACACACAGACTGACACATCCACACACCTCTCTCCCTCACTCACACACACTAACGCGCACACACACACAAACACAATCACACACATACACCCATATTACAAATGTTTACACTCACGCACACAAACACACACACATCACACACCTCTCACGATGCACACACACCTCTCTCTATAGCCCTGTATAGTGTGTGATGTGTGCAGGTTGTGCGGTGCAACCGAGTGGCGATGGCTTTTTCGAGGTCTTAACACACTCGAATAACACAGGTTGTGCGATGCGCCCAGGGAGGTGATGGCACAGGGTGCTTGGGCCCGTTATTGTTGCTTGCAACTATATTTAAGGATTACTATTTAATCTCCCATTTAGGACTGCAGGGGTGCTTCGGCACATTTTAGGCATTGTGCAAGTGCATTCACAGGGGACCCTGTTCAAACATGTCTAAAAGGGGAAAAAATTTACATGCTCCTTTACCAGGTCCCACAACTACTATCTAACTACCAGTTATAATATTTCTGATCATAATTCAACGGCATTTTAGATAAGTAAAGTAACTGCTATTACACTTCTATTCCATTTTCTTCCGATTATTGCAGATAAAAAGATATACACCCATGCCCTAGACTCTCCAACCACTCCCATACCTTCATTCATTGATTTAATCCTCATGCCCAGGTTAAAAGACAGCATTTACGAGCTCTTGGCTCCAATCGCACAAATATAAACATAAGCACTGATTTATTTAGCATATATTATCCACTAAAATGTTTCAAAAGCAAATCCTTATAATTTATATCCATTTTAAACACGTAACCTTGCTCTCTTTGAACAAGTTTAAGTTTCTTTAGCCCCGCCCTTACACTCTCTCTTTCAATAAGTGACGGCTAGTCTAAAACTAACCAATAACACGCAACCAAAGTTTAGATCGACATTCAGAACAGGCAATCAAATCTGTCCATAGTTTCCTGGCGCTTAATCGCGCACACGCGATAAAACTTACTTCAGATGAACTTGTTTCTTGAGACATCTTCCTTGACGAACAACACTTCCAACGACAATTAAAGTTGTTTTTGTGCAATAATGTCTAGTCACTGAAATCTATTTTGCATAGTTAACTGACTTTCTTCACCAGCTACAAGGATTATATCCTCGTGACCTCAATGGTCACTCGCTCCCTATTATTCCGGTTTAGAGGAGGTGGTGTTCATGAGCGTCATGTCAGCACTGGGCTGCGCATACGACTGCGCATTGAATGAGTCACGCTATGTAATAAATCTCATATCTATGTCTTTCCGGGAAAAAAAAATTATGATGAATAAAATTAAGTAAGTAGTGAAGTAGCATTATCGGAAAGGGCATATTGGAAACATGTACAATTATTTGTGTAAGGTTTTTTCTTTTATGAATTTGAATGTTTAATTAGTAGTAGTAGTACGATGGAGTGGCAAAAAGTTTTGAGATTAGCTCTGTTTACAGAGTATCCTTCTTTCCTTCCTCCAAAGCCTGGTAGTAGAATTTGCTATTGACGTTCTGGACCCCGGGGACGAATTCTCGATGCACTATGCTGGGAATGTTGAAAAAGATGATGGTCGAGCTGTGGACCTGCCTCGCCTTTTCCACAGGAGATGATGGGCTCTTCCACTGTGAAGACTGTTGCTAAGGGTTGTACACATGCACCCAAGTTTTGTCACCGGTAATGTTCCTCGACAGAAAGGATGGGTCATCCTTGGCACGCAACATGGCGCATGATCAAATCACACGTGAGGATTTCCAGGACTTTTTTTGTATGACACACCAAAAGTGGCAGCAATGTTAGGGATTGTTCTTCGACGATCATCATTCAGAAGTTGTGGAGTCGTTTTGACATTTCTGGCGGTTTAGCTCATTGAAGGTCATCCTTATCCAGTGATATTCTTCCCCTCTTGAAGTGCGTGTGCCACTCAAAACACCTAAAAAGTTTCATTGCAGTAAACTTGCTGAAGTATGTCAAACGTGTCTGTAGCAGATTTGCCCAGTTTCACGCAAGGTTTCACGTTCGCTCTTTGTTCTAACTTGCTGTCCATGATGAAATAAGACGTGGTAACGCATGTGGTCAGACTAGCACCAGTTGCACAGCTCCTGATGTACAGAGGACGATGTCTTTTGGCACACTGACTTATGAGAGTCGGTGCTCCCTGTGACTGTGCGTGCAGCCTTGTGCTGCCATCTGTTGGTGTGTTTCAAAACAAGCCTTGAAACTTTTTGATACCACCTCATAGTAGTAGTAATGACAATTGACATTTACAAATGTAATTCAAATAGAAGACTTTGCATAGTAACACTTTGTCCATAGATGAATTGAAAATGTATAATTCAATAATTTATAGTCTAGACGGTAAGGAAGAGAAAGTATGAAATTATTCATCATGCATGTGGTTTGTCTGATGGTCTTAAGAAACACAGTTCTAGTATTTTAGGTAGAAATTATATTATTTATAACTGAACCTTAATATGTACAACCCTTTAAAATCATTCCCATACAGGTAAACTTTATATGTTTAAAAGGTTTAGGTTTTGATCAAACCACATAATTTCTGTAAGTGAGCTGTATTTTCACAATCATTCCTGGCCCAACCTTCTCGAGGTGTGTTACTGACTGCTTTGACTTGTAACTGAACGACCGACTCGCTGCTGATGCTGAATCTTCCACATACTCACCATTGGTCAAATACCAAATGTCTCATTTGATTGTATATAAGTCCACTACATAGGATATGATATAGCGCTATGTGCACCCTGCATAGTACACTGTATGTGTAATAAGCCTCTATTTGGAAAGAGTCCTCCCCCCCCCCCTCTCTGCTTGGCTACTTCCGGTTGGAGACGTGGCTTAGCAGCAGTTCTGCCATATTGAGCCGCAGACAGGCTGACTGCACAAATACCTGTTTCATTTGTCACGGAGATTATTTTACCTGGACAAGACGACTGTTGTTAAAGCGTAGAAGATTTCAGACACTAAACATGGTGAGTATTTTTTCTATTTGTTGAGTAATTATGAACCACAGAAGTGTTCTTGCGATTTAGCAATACGCGATAGCGATAATGTACTTGTATACTTGGCGCTAGCTAGGCTAGTTTAGTAGCTAAAATGGGCAGCAACATTTTAATTGAGAAATGGTAAGATAATCCAATATATTTCAGAATGTAATTATTTGATCTTTTTTTGACACAAGTGCTCACTGTGATTTGTGGACGTCAGTTCTCTAAACCGTATGAGTTAGCATTAATGTCGAGCCCTTAACTAGCATAAAATAAGGTTAGTATTTGTAGGCCAAAGCTTATAACCTGTTAGCATAAATGATAATTGTTTATCGTAGAGTAATGATATTCATAAGTGTAAATACGTAAACATAGCGAAGTGACATTTATAATTTTGTCCATTCCTTTGTTACTGCAGTATGTGTTGACGTGCTATGAAACTAGCACTAGTAGCTTTGAGGAATATCATTCATAATATCCTGATTAAACTCTTACCTGTCGTATCATGTGACGTCATATCAATGGGACTTAATAAAGATCGGGCATCAACTGTCGCGTGACATCACTAATTTAACAAACTAGATAGAACCTACTAAACAAATACGTGAACGTTACGTGTCTTCATAAATACTATATAAAACCTCTTCAGACTTCTCTTAAACTATTTTCTTATTGATTACCAGATCACATAATGCTTAACATACTAATTGTAAGTTTGAAACCTGTACTCTCGATTGATATCAGTTAGATCAATGGCTTGTACATTTCAACATGCACAACTTCACATTGATTAAATCTACAGGATGTTACATTTGGCAGCACAGTGGTTAGCACTGTCACCTTGCACCTCCAGGGGCCAGGTTTGATTCCTGCCTCCGGGTCTGTGTGCATGGAGTTTACATGCTTGATGGGTTTCCTCCAGGTACTCCGGTTTCCCTTCACAGTCCAAATACATGCAGATTAGGTTAATTGCCTGTATTGTGTGAATGTTGACCAGAGGTCCTATCAAATGGGAATACATTTAATGGACACTTCCATGGTCCGTAGTTGGACTACAATTGGAACAGGATTCAGTGTGTCCAGCTATGTGTGTTCTGTTGCTTGGTACATGTTTGATCTGTTTATTTGTAATTACATTTGAATAAACAAATAGATAGATATTTAGTGTTCAGGCAGAAAACAAAAATAGCAGGGTTCACGTATGTTTGAGGAAGGTGTGGTTGTGTTTATTTAATTTTTTTTACTTTTTACTGTTGGGTCAACTATGATGAGTTTGTGCTTAAATTTGTATACACTAAATTTGTATGGGTGCATTCATTCTTGGGGTCTTGCTTAGACGTATTAGTGGAGTGTGTTCGCTTCCTTGTCAGGGCCACACAGTAGGAAGACAATTACAAAAACAAGTACTGGAATGAGGAGAAAAAAAAAGATTAAAGTAAATACATATTTAACATAAATGAAACTAAATACCACTTTCAGTGAACATCACAGAATGCACTTTAGTTTTATTTCTAAATCATCAGGTTAGGTGAAGTAATTATAATGATTTGCATTTGCAGGTGCTGTTGGCTGCAGCAGTGTGCACCAAGGCGGGAAAAGCTTTGGTGTCACGGCAGTTTGTGGAGATGACACGGACGCGTGTGGAAGGGCTGCTGGCCGCCTTCCCCAAGCTAATGAACACAGGCAAGCAGCACACATTTGTGGAGACGGAGAGTGTGCGCTATGTCTATCAGCCCCTGGAAAAACTCTACATGGTGCTGGTCACCACCAAGAACAGCAACATCCTGGAGGACCTGGAGACTCTTCGACTTTTCTCACGTGTGGTATGTAGCATTATTGAGACTGCAGTAAAAACCTCAATAAAAATGATGCAATACAAAGCCTTTGTGTACTTCCCATAATTCTTTATGTACACTTCATGATGTTAGAAGAAGCGGTCAGTGTAGGGAGTTAAATTTGAAGCCAGAAAAAAAATAATTTTAAGCCAGAAAAAAGCATTTATAAGCTTGAGGTAAAGGCTTCAGCCAAATCCACAATATTGTTGCATTAAATAAGCTTTTATATATATATATATATATATATATATATATATATATATATATATATATATATACACACACACACACACACACACAACACTTAACTGTTAAAAATCTGCATATTTGATTCCTTTCCGATGAATTTTCATGCCTTGTTAAATAGTGGTTTGTCATGGCTGTGCAGATTCCTGAGTACTGCCGCGTCCTGGAGGAAAGCGAGATCTCGGAGCACTGCTTCGACCTCATCTTCGCTTTTGATGAGATTGTCGCCCTTGGTTACAGGGAGAATGTCAATCTGGCACAGATCAGGACTTTCACTGAGATGGACTCGCACGAAGAGAAGGTGTTCCGTGCTGTTCGAGAGGTGAGAGGAGGAAGAGACGATAGGCAGGAGGGGGAAAGCAAGCACTGTGATATATGCAGCTGCATACAGTATGCTTATTTTGCACAGCTAAGCTACAAACGAGCTATCAGTCAAATCCAAATTGCTGCCGTTGCCCTGCACCATCTGCTTAATTAGCACTTCATGAAGTGTGAATTGTGCGGCAGATTACAGGAAGCTTCCTTCTTTTATACCAGTTATATAACTAAATGCTTAAAAAAAGCCAGTGGGTTAGCATTTAACTATATTTTGTTTACATTTGTGAAAAGTACTTCACACAGACAACAAAATTATAATGTATTCTTTCTTTTCATGTTTTCAGACCCAGGAGCGTGAGGCAAAGGCTGAAATGAGGCGAAAAGCAAAGGAGCTGCAGCAAGCAAGGCGGGACGCAGAGCGTGGAAAGAAATCTCCAGGTTTTGGTGGCTTTGGCAGCAGTAGCAGCAGCACAGCCATCATCACAGACACGCTGGTCGAACCGGAGAAACCCAAACCCACTCCAACACCCACCAGGTACCACTTGTTTGTATAGTTATGGCTTCTCTGGCTAAATAATGCAGCTCGGCACAATAATGTTGATTGAAAGCTGTCTGCATCCTTCCTGAGTGCTTGTGTTGCTGGGCAATGTTGGTGGACTTTCTCTGGAGAATTTTGTTTGGAGATTTGAGAAGTGAAATATCATAGAAAAAGTGCCAAAATAATTTTTTAATTAAAATATATTAGGGCTGCAACAATTAATCGATAAAATCGATAATTATCGATAATGAAATTCATTGTCAACGAATACCGTTATCGATTAGTTGGGCTGCGCACGTTACTGAGGAGCGCGACCACAAGATGCACAAATACACAAGGATTCGCACAGATAAACAGCCGCTCGCGCAATGGAGGTTACAGAAGCATCTGCAGCAAAAAGCGTGCGCCCCAAGTCCTCCAAGGTTGGGGAGCAATTTACATTAAACGCGTCTAAGAAGACGCTAACCTGCACGCTATGCAAGACCGAGCTTTTATGGCATGGCAGTACCACAGTCATGCACGAACACTTAAAAAGAAAACTTGTCGGTGTCACGGATGGCGAAACATCAGCATTGTTGGTAAAAACTGTATCTCTTCATCGTGTAAAAGTTGTATAGTTTAAGTGCTTTTGTTTAAACTGTTTGCTAATTTAGGAACAGTCGCGCTAGATCTGTTCACTTGCTACTCGCTAGCATCACATTGCGCAATCACCTCATGAGCAATAGTGATTCGTTAAATGGCGCTAATTTAGATTAGCTTAAATTGCACAGTGCGAATAACAGTAGAATATTACATTTAGTGATTGTTGAGGTTTTCAGAGAATGCGAATAACAGTAAATTGTGTCTATTAGCTTTTTGCATTTCTACAGTTTTTTTTTTAATAGTCCACTACAAAGTTAACTTGGTAACTAGCAAATCTGTTTTCAAACGTAATTTACTGTGGTTTTACTTATGCATACAAAATGATATAATTTTAGCTGTTTATATCTTAAATGAATGTCAGTGTATCTTTTAAACAAATATATTATACATATACTGTGTGTGTGTGTATAGCAAAACATCAAATTAAAGAAGCGTTTAGTTTTTATCCGATTAATCGAAGCAGAAAAAAATCGCCCAACTAATCGATTATCAAAGTAATCGTTAATTGCAGCCCTAAAATATATATATGCCTAATATATTGCCAGAATCCATTTTTTCCATCACAAGTAAGAGTGAGCAAAAGACAGTGACTTAAACAGCACTTAAAAAGTTTTATTGAAATTAAGGTGGGCAGGGGTAGCCTGGTGCTTATGGTGTTGGTCTGCTGAGTGGATGGCCTTGTTTAAGACTGGGAGATTTGATATTTACAATACCCTTCACCCTCAACTGCTCGGGTATCAATCTTGTAGTCAAGTAGTAGTAACAAACAGCCAAAGAGACTGTGCCTAGGCATGTGGATCCAAAGATAATTTGAAATAAAAAGAACTAAATTTGACCATGCTCCTAAATATGGCCATTTGTGGCAATAGTTATTTTGTACAATAGTTTTTTGTTTTCTTTTTTTGTTTTCTTTTTTTAAATAGAAATTCAGACAAGTGTGAGTGTAATACAGTGCAATGTAAAACATGCCTGGAGAAGCAGTCACACATTTTCTAGGTATTTTTTCACTGTTTGTAAGGCTGCTAGTTGGAGTGGTTGTAAGTTAAATTGTCTGTTGCAGACAAGCCATTTTGGATTTGCCTTATCTAGGAGATTGCAGATTTTACTTTGATCATAGGGAGGTAATATAAGATTAAGGTACAAAATGATAACACAGCACTGCTTTAGGTAAATACACTAAAATGAATCTAAAGTATTAAATGACTATAAATGTTTTTACAAAATATGTTGGCCTTTTAAATCTTGAGAAGACTGAGAAACTTTGTTGTACACCTCGTCTGATTACTTGCAACATATAGTACATAATTGATGCATAAGTCAGCACTCATTCACTTAAAACTGTGTTGAGTAATTTATACTAGATTTGCCTATAGGTTCTCTGAGTAACAAACTACTCATCTAAAATGGACGAAAGAATTTAGCCTTTAGATGCAGTCGCAGTTATCTTGAAGGTGGAAAGATTATCCTCGGCGTGAGCGTTAGTGTGGTTTCTTCCTTTACACTCTACCTAATCTCCTTGTATTCACACTAGGATGTGCGATGGGGCAGCTTTCAGTACAGTGTGGTGGTTTTGCAGTGTGGGTCTTGGCATTACGCAAATTCAACCTCAACAACAACATATACTTTTTTTCACATTGTCATTATTTATTTAACAAAAATGAAGGAAAAAAAAAGATTATTGCACACATACTGTAGTGTTTTCTAAGTACCTCCATGATTCAATATCTTGTAGAGCAACCTTTAGCACCAACAGCTTAAAGTGTCCTGAATGACTTTGTCAGTCTTTCACATAATTGTGAAGGAATTTTCACCAGGTCTTGTGGCTGCCAACACAAGCTCAAATAATCACCCCACAACCACTGTGCTTGACCATGGGTATGAGGTGTTTCTGTTGAAATGCTGTTTTGTCCGTCCCTAAACATGACGCTGGATATTAACATACAACTCCACTTTGGTCTCATTTGTCCACAAGACATTGTTTCCAAAAGCCTTGTGGTTTGTTCAGATGCAGCTTGCTAATCTCAGGCATGCTTCCATGTGCTTTTTAGACAGAAGAGGTCTCTTCTGGTACACTTCGAAATAAACCGTACTTTTTCAGTCTTCTTTTAATTGTGATGTCATGGAGTTTAACATTTAATATATTGTGAGGCCTATAGGATCTGAGATGTCACTCTTTTTGTTGTTGTTTTTTTCCCTTCTTTTTTTTTTTTTTTTTAACTGCTCTGAGCATTGCACAGTCTGACCTTGTGGTGAATGTGGTGGCATGTTCACTCCTAGGAAAATTGGCAACAGGCTTGAATGCTTTTCGCATTCAGGTAGAATGTTGAACTCCAAATGGTTTGGAAATGATTTTATAACACTTTCCAGATTGATGTGTAGCAACAATTGCAACTTACCTTCTTAAATCCTGTTAAAGCAGTAAGGGAGTACTTAAAATTGCCTGCTTTTTTTTTTTTTTCTTCTAGTTTAATTCTTGCTAAATAAATAATGGCATGGTGAAAAATATGTATGTTGCTTGTCTGAGGTTGTTTTTGCCTAATACTAAGACCAGCTGTGATCAGAGGATTGCTTTTACACAAAAACACTTTGATTTAAAAGAGTGGGTACCTGCTTTTGACCATCACTGTATGTTTAGTCCTGTGGACTTCTGGATTATGAAATAACTTTATGTAAATTTCAAAACTTCTAGAAAGTACATGTACGACTTGAATCATAAAAACAAACTGGAGCATAGATGCAGACAAGTTCTGATGAAGTCACCACATAATGTGTTGTTGACATCTGTTTCATGAGATTTGAACATATGCACTTTTAGAAATCTCTCTATGGATATCCTGTATGAAACTCCTAACTTGGTCACATAACTTGTTAGACAAGTTACTTCCACTTCAGTCATCATAACAAACACTGGCAACTAATAAAGAAGAAGCATTATGGATAATGATGACTGTCACATGTCAGAGCCTTCTAGTGTGAAGGTTGAAAAGCAACAGCCTTTGTCCGACATTATGATGAAACAAGCCTTTAAATAGAGCTTCAGGTTATCTTAGAGTTCTGAAAAATATAACTCCTGCATGCTTTTTCCCCCAAGCTGTGGAAACTTCCAAACTTCATTTTCCATAATTCCTGAAGCTTTACTGAGGATCTAAATCTTTCCCTTCATGTATTCTTCCTCAGGCCTAGCGGTCCCAGCAAAGCCCTCAAACTAGGGGCCCGGGGAAAAGAGGTGGACAACTTTGTGGATAAACTGAAGTCTGAGGGTGAGAACATTATCTTGTCTGGCACTGGCAAAAAACCCTCAGAGGCCTCTAAATCTCTGCCTGCTCCTGCTAACACAGAGAGGTAAGCCCTGCTTGCAGATTCATCTCTGCACTCTTTAACATAAAGAAGAAGGTGGCTTTCTTAGAGATGTCTACATTCTGCTTATAAACTTCGTGTCTGAAAGTAGTTTCTGGTTAGTCTCAGGAGGAGTAATTCTGTATGAAATTAAATACAATTTTGGGTCGTGGTGCTATTGTTAAAAGCTTTTCAAAAGCAAGATAAATTAGTTCATCTTCTACAAACCAAGATGAATCCCTTTTTGTGTTGACTCTATGTAGTTTCATCAACTTACTGATCTGCTCAGGATATTAAGGTTAATCATACCGTTGTCCCATTAACTGTTGAAGGTATCCTGTTGTGAAAATCCTTTGTGTAAAGAGGGAAATTCAGTTTACCGTGCCATTCTAATAGCTCTCTAACATCATTGTAATATACATTGAAATCTGTACTTTAAATGTTTTGCTCTTGGCCTTGTAAACATGGTCAGTCTGCCTGACATTGTCTAAGATCTTTTCTATAGCTGATGGTGTTTTTCTTTTTTCTTACAACTTTCTCAAGATCTGGTTTTAGTGTAGCTATACATCGTAGTTTAAAGGAAGAAGAGGTTGTTCGTGTGTATTAGTGTCTGTGATGCACCCGTGTAGGAAAATCATCAAAATAGCAAACAGTGCTTGCATATTCTGTATAGACAATGGACATGTTTGGGGTTTTTTAATTAATTTTTTATTATGCTGTTGTTTTTAAAGATCCAATAAAATATTGAGTTAATGAACAGTTATTTCTTCGATCAGTCTATAATAATATTATAATGATGAGGTTCTTTAAAATGCTACAAATGTAGAAAAGAGTTTTGGTTTTGGAAAACCTTTACCTCTCGTGATATGACCCAGAACCTGAAGGGAATAATGTGGATAATCAAAAAGCTGAAAACACACTTCCCATTATAGAGGGAATATTAAAGTATCTTATGGTAGGTTTAAAATGCTTTAAGTTTATTTGGACACAAAATTCACTTTTAGAAAGCCTGTAGTTTTGGAGATCATGTGTGTTTTTAGTAGGAAAAAAAAAAAGCAACATTTGACCATGTGGTGGTGGTTGTGGTGGTGTTGTACCACTGCTAGTAGTAGTGGTAGTATTGTCTCTTTGTCATTCTTGTGCCCTCTGCTGGTTGCAGTGTGCACCTGCGGATAGAGGAAAAGATCACGCTGACGTGTGGCCGTGATGGAGGGCTTCAGAACATGGAGATACTAGGCATGATCACCCTTCGGGTCTCAGATGAGAAAAATGGGCGAATCAGATTGTTCATCAACAACAATGACAAGAAAGGCGTCCAGTTACAGGTAGGCCCTCATTAAAAAAAGTTTTGTCCCAATAATGATTTCGATATCACATTTCAAAACTTGTATGTTTTAAACCTTACTCTGACATGCACCATGAATTGGTAAAGTCCCTGAAATTACATGAGTTAGGATGCTACAAGATGTGCTAAATTAGCTTATAGTTTTGCTTAAATATGATCATATCAAGTCACTGTCCAGCTACTATTTTATGAGTTTATCAAAATTGTCAGCATATGTTTGGATACAAATGTTCAGTATACCTTAAGGTCTATGCATAAGCAGTCATTAAATATAATGTATTTACTATAATCTACTCCCACAGACTCACCCCAATGTGGATAAGAGACTCTTCACAGCAGAGTCAATAATCGGCCTGAAGAACCCAGAAAAGTCATTTCCCCTGAATAACGATGTTGGAGTACTGAAGTGGAGACTCCAGACCACAGACGAGTCCATTATACCCCTAACAAGTCAGTGCTCTAGCGCTTTCTTTATGCTTGCCTCAGTTAGTGTTCATGGTAGTGCAGGGTAAGTTAATTTTTCCTCTCCTTTTTCGTTTTCAGTAAACTGCTGGCCCTCAGAAAGTGGATCTAGCTGTGATGTTAACATTGAGTATGAACTGCAGGAGGAATCACTGGAGCTGAATGACGTTGTCATCTCAATCCCTATACCGTAAGCCAATCTAATAATCCACTATATAACTAATGGGAGAAATTTAATCTTAATCCTTTTCACTAAAACAGATGAACTCATGAATTATTAACTGTTCTGCCACCTGTATGTGTATATGTAAATGATGCAGATCGGGCGTAGGCGCACCTGTGATTGGTGACCTGGATGGAGAGTATCGGCACGACAGCAGACGGAATGTTCTGGAGTGGTGCCTGCCCGTCGTGGATGTAAAGAACAAGACGGGCAGTCTGGAGTTCAGCATAGCCGGCCAGCCAAATGACTTCTTTCCCGTCAACGTATCGTTTGTCTCTAAAGGGAACTACTGTGACATTCAGGTACAATAATATTAAGAAGCATAGCTTACAGTAAATCAGGGGGCAAACTGTAAAACCCAAGAATTACATGCATGACCTGGCCAAAAAAAAGTTTCACACATTAATAATCTCTGAATGGCTTTAGCTATGATCATTTTGCACAATGTGGCTGTGAGTTCATGTGTGAAAATTATTCCTCGTGCTCCCAGAACCACCCTTTTGCTATCTGAGTAGTAGAATACATAATAAAGCATTGATGGAATAACCTGGTCATTCAGTACATTCAGGTTGTCCGCTGGCTTCATTTTATTGCCACATAACATTGCTGAGTCTAGTCCTGAAAACATTTAAGCAACCCCAGATCATAACACTGCCTCCAGGGACTTGAACAGTGGGCACTATGCATGATGGGTGCAACGCTTCATGCGCTCACCTTCTTAAACTGACTTCTGCTCTGGGATAGGGTCATTCTAGACTCATCAGGTCACATGACCTTTTTCTATTGCTCCAAGGTCCAATCTATGCTACCTAATAAATTGATTTCAAACCCCTCCACTTTAAATGGGCATTACATAGGTTATTATAGAATGCAGTTAAAGGACCCTGTGTAATCTCCACTCCTCCACAATACAAAAAATCTGTTAGAAATCAGCTACTTGTATGCACAATTTTTTTTTATAGATAGTTTTAATATATTTTATAAATATAGATAAAAAGAACTTATGGCTGTCTCAAAATGAGTAAATATAGCATGCACTAATTCTAAGCCCTATATGTGGTAATCTGTTGGCTTATATCGGGCAGGTTGCCCCTGGCAGTACAATTTTAGATGTTCAGTGAGATGAATGTGGCACAGTAGGAAGAGTTGCTGCCGTACAGCTCCAGAATCGCTCAGATTACTGTTGTGTAGAGTTTCACCTTTGTATCTGTGTGGGTTCTGCCCGACCACTTTGGTGTCCTGAATAGCTCCTAGGTGTGAATGAGCGTGTGAATGAATACATACAAATACCTGTGTACATTGGGCCTGAGTGTGTTCCCTCCTCATATCCAGTGTCCCTCGGAGAGAGACTGGATCCATTTTGACCCAGACCAGAATTGATTGAATGGATGCATGACACAAGGAATATATATATAAAGTGCAATTAAATTTCTAAACACTTAGTAGATCAAATCTATGAGCAACATAGGAAAGTGAGTGGCGAAGTTTACGAAGTAGCGAAGAGCTGAGCTTCTACGTTGCTTTTTTTTGTTTGTTGTTTTTTTTTTTTTTTTGTTTCGCGCTTTCTCCTTTTCCTTTCAGTTTTTGGACAAAGAGACGCCAATTAACCTAACATACATGTCTTTGGACTGTGGGAGGAAACCGGAGAAAAACTGGCTCCTGGGGGGTGGAGACAATTTTTTAAATTTTTTTTTTTATGCATCTTTTCTCTCTCTCACTTCCTATTGAATGTAGTGAGGCAGTTGAAGAAATCAGACATAGATTAATGAAAACTACTGAATATGTAACATGACCTAAAACGTCATAAAATCAAATTTATGGTTATTGGGAATTGCCTGGTCAGATTACTGATGAGGTTGATTCACATCTTTCCAAGCCATAAGAGTGTTAAATAGCAAAACATTTCAAGCTAAAATTGGCTGAATTGTATTGAAATTATTAATGAATAGAAGGGATTGGTGTCTGTGGAGCACATGCAAATTTTTCTGTAGTTACCCACAAAGAATCCAGATCACTGAAAAACCATCACAACATTTGTTTGATCTGAGTGACCCAGTACTAGAGCTGCATGTTTGGTAAGAAGCCGCCCCAGGTTCTTTTTCTTTCTTTTTTTTTTTAATTCTAAATAAAAATAACAGTAGCCATGTTCAGCTCATTAAAGATGATGTGGTCTAAATAGCAAAGCAAACACTGAAACAAATAAAGTAAATGAGGAAGCACATTTACTCTGACTGTGTTAATTCTTCTTTTTCTTAAAAAAAAAAAAAAAAAGGCAATTAGTAGGGTGCGCCATCTGTTCAAATCCTGCCCAACTCTTTATTTATTTTTTTTAAACACATGAATCATTGTGCAGTGTATTTTGTATATATTTTTGTCTGCGCTTCACTGTTCCATCTGGCTGCAATGATAAGCAGGCCAAAAACGCGCATTGTTGCTTTCTGGTTTGAATGAAATAGAATAAAATAAGTCTTATAGTCCTCTTTTGTAATGTGGCCCTATGCTAATCATTTAGGATCATGAGACTTGCTAGCAAGTGAGAAATTTGAAGAACTTTGCACTCTGGTCATTCTTGTTCGTTAAAACAAAATGAGGATGAACTTCCTACAGTAAGCAAAAAGAAACCCAATTAATGTCTGTTCATAGAATAAAAAGGAAGCACATTTGTGGCTAATTCTGTTCTCTTTACATTTGTTTTATAAACCTGATATCACTTCTAAAAGAAAAAAAATTCTCTGCAACTCAAATCAGCCAGAAGAGAACAACATTAAAAAAAATCCAGTGAAAGAAAGGCATATTGTCCTGTAACGTGTGATTTTATTATTTTTGCCATGGATATTTACATAGTATTTTTTTCTTGTAGACCATTACACTGTTTTGTTTGCGGTCTGTTGATCAAGCGAGCTCTGTAACGAGGGAGTACTGTTTATATGTAGAGGTTTTTTTTTTCCCCCCTCTAATGAAAAACATCTAATTTGTTCTGCATCTCATTTATAACATTTGAATGTTTTGTTCCCCACGTTTCACAGGTCGCTAAAGTGTCTCAGGTGGATGGAAGCAGCCCGGTGCGGTACTCCACAGAAACGTCTTTTGTGGTCGACAAGTACGAAATACTCTAAGAAAGGAACTCATCAAGGGGGGAAAAAAAACTCAAGAAACTCGGAGACCAGCTTCAGAGAATATTGCACCAGTCGACTGACTGTAATATAAACCCAGTACGAGCTAGAGAGAAAGATAGAGCATGAAAATTGCCCTTTTTTTTTTTTTTTTTTTTTGCCTTCAGGAGTACTTCAACAGGACTTGAACTTTTTCCCCTTTCCAAAATGACAGCAAAAAAAAAAAAAATCCCTGTCACTGGCAGTGTTGGCTTTATTTGTATCTTTGTACAAAAGTAAATAGTTCTATGAAGGGATTGGTTTAAGATCATGAACAAGAATGACATGACCAAACCAATCAGCTGGAGCTAACAGGAGATTAATTTATACAAATCCAACCTGTTTTTTCTCAGTTGTATAGATTATTGAGTTTTACTCGAGGTTAATCTAATTTAGCATTAATGGTAAAATAGCCAGTATCATGGTTCATGTTTTCTACTTAAACCTGCTTTTATTTATTTTTTGTCCCGGAGTTCTGCTCCGTCTGGAATCCCTGCGCTGTTGTCTTTTCCTGTCTTCGCCTGAAAGAGCCACCATTGTCCTATCTACTCCTTTCCTGTGTCTGCAGGAGCATGTACTATGAACTGGATCTCATTTTGTGCTTCTATGTATGTGACTCCCCCAATCACCCCCCCCCCCCCCACGCACATGTGTCTGTCTTTCTGCGTGAGATTGTGTGTGTTCCCCCCCCCCCCCCCTTTAATCTTTGATCTGCTATGAAGTGGCCTGCTGCACAAGCCTCAACTTGTATCTGGTTCATCTGCATCATCACCCTCGCTTTTCCCTGTAAGCCAGTGCATGTCGGATGGCACTGAAATCAGTTTTTTGTGGTCAGCATTGTAATGACCCAGTAAACATTTTTTTTAAATATGTGTTTGATTATTGACAAGGCAGTAATGTACTGAGATTTTGGTTACATTGTGTGAATACACATCTGTGCTGGTGATGATGTAGGGAGTGCAGTACACAAGTTTTGAGGCTTGGAAATCATCTGAAGTCATGTTTACCGGTAAATTAGAAAGATGGCCTATAGTTTTGGTGACGGTTTCAATGCACTGTGATGAACTGTTAGATTTCGTGTGTTAGCATTAAACGGCCTAGAAGGATTACATAAAAACTACCTTAAATTTTTTTTACAAAACTTTTTGTTGAGTCAGTTCGGAGAACTACAGCATGTTTGCTAGCACAGTTTGACGTGTTACCGGAGTTGGGTGTATACTCGATGTATTTTCTTCTTGGTTGTTTTTGACTGACCGGTTTTAGGAGCTTGTTTAAAGAGTACTTCAGCCAGGAATAAAAAATTTTAAAAATCACATAAATTGCCCATTATATCATTGGTTGCAAGTTATTCGGTTAATGTAGGCAACAGGTGAAGATCACCTGATCACACCCTTCCATTATTTGTTGGCAAAGAAGCAAAATTTAAACACCAGATGCATCTTCACTTGATTAAAAAATCAAGTTTGTAAATGTCACTTTTGGTTAAACTGCTCCATTACGCACAATTAATCAGTCAATTCTTTGCACCAGACACTCGAAACTATCTGTATTGATGCTGTTCCTCTCTATTGCTACACAGGGGGGGGGAAGGAAAGACATTCACGTTTGTTGTTTGGTCGTCTTGTCGATTTTCTTAATCATACTGCAGGTGGGAAGTGGGAAAAAAATCTATTTAAAGGTTTTTGTAATTCTGTAAAATAATGAATAGGGTAATGGTGAGTTACATTCCAGTGTAAACTTATTAAAGAAATTATTAAAGTGTTTAAAAAGAACCCTTATGATGTGTCTCTTTACTATTGCTTGTATTTTGTAGTGTTGCAAATTTCACACCTTTTGTAACTGATAATACATTATCGGTAATTGATTAATCATTCATTATTCATATTAACTAGATGTGCAGTTTACGTATTATTTAAACCATTGCTATTCGGGTTGCTGAAAGTGTTTTAGAACTGCAGCGGTCAGTTTTGTGATGGCTCTCTATGAAAATAAAGATGACAGAAAAGGATTTGAATTATAAGAAGGCTGGCTTAATCATGAATTAAATCGCAGAGACTTGACTCTTCAAATACACACATGGACAAAATTGTTGGTACCCCTCGGTCAATGAAAGAAAAACTCACAATGGTCACATAACTTTAATCTGACAAAAGTAAAAATTTTAAAAAATTGTATGAATGTTAACCAATGAAAGTCAGACATTGCTTTTCAACCATGCTTCAACAGAATTATTTAAAAAAATAAACTCATGGAACAGGCCTGGACAAAAATGATGGTACCCCTAGAAAATACTGAAAATAATGTGACCAAAGGGACATGTTAATTCAAGGTGTGTCCACTAATTAGCATCACAGGTGTCTACAATCTTGTAATCAGTCAGTGAGCCTATATATAGGGCTCCAGGTAGTCACTGTGTTGTTTGGTGACAGAGTTGTCTCAGGAGATTCGAAAGACAATTATAGACAAGCATGTTAAAGGTAAAGGCTATAAGACCATTTCCAAGCAGCTAGATGTTCCTGTGACTACAGTTGCACATATTATTCAGAAATTTAAGATCCATGGGACTGTAGCCAACCTCCCTGGACGTGGCCGCAGGAGGAAAATTGATGACAAATCAAAGAGACGGATAATCCGAATGGTAACAAAAGAGCCCAGAAAGACTTCTAAAGAGATCCAAGGTGAACTTCATGCTCAAGGAACATCAGTGTCAGATCGCACCATCCGTCGTTGTTTGAGCCAAAGTGGACTACATGGGAGACGACCAAGGAGGACACCATTGTTGAAAACAAATCATAAAAAAGCCAGACTGGAATATGCCAAACTACATGTTGACAAGCCACAAAGCTTCTGGGAGAATGTCCTATGGACAGATGAGACAAAAATTGAACTTTTTGCCAAGGCACATCAGCTCTATGTTCACAGATGGAAAAATGAAGCATATCAAGAAAAGAACACTGTCCCTACTGTGAAACATGGAGGAGGCTCTGTTATGTTCTGAGGCTGCTTTGCTGCATCTGGCACAGGGTGTCCTGAATCTGTGCAGGATACAATGAAATCTCAAGACTATCAAGGGATTCTAGAGAGAAATGTGCTGGCCAGTGTCAGAAAGCTGGGTCTCAGTCGCAGGTCATGGGTCTTGCAACAGGACAATGACCCAAAACACACAGCTAAAAACACCCAAGAATAGCTAAGAGGAAAACATTGGACTATTCTAAAGTGGCCTTCTATGAGCCCTGACCTCAATCCTATTGAGCATCTTTGGAAGGAGCTGAAACATGCTGTCTGGAAAAGGCACCCTTCAAACCGGAAACAACTGGAGCAGCTTGCTCATGAGGAGTGGGCCAAAATACCTGCAGAGAGGTGCAGAAGTCTCATTGACAGTTACAGGAATCGTTTGATTGCAGTGATTGCCTCAAAAGGTTGTGCAACAAACTATTAAGTTAGGGGTACCATCATTTTTGTCCAGGCCTGTTCCATGAGTTCTTTTTTTTTATAATTCTGTTGAAGCATGGTTGGAAAGCAATGTCTGACTTTCATTGGTTAACATTCATAGAATTCTTATTTATTATTACTTTTGTCAGATTAAAGTTATTTCTGTGACCATTGTGAGTTTTTCTTTCATTGACCGAAGAGTACCAACAATTTTGTCCACGTGTGTAAGTCATTAGCAAGCATGTAAAGAGCCTGGTGAGTGAGGATAGCTGGGCTGTCCGGGTTACCACAAATCTTTTTGGTTATTCCATAATAAAACCAATTTTATTAAAAATGGGAGATTTTCTTATACTAAGAGAAAAGACCAGAAAATCAGTTTCCTCAAAACCTGCATGTAACTAAAGTCTTAAGCGCAAATAAGAGTAAATTTAATTTCTTGTTATTCTATTGATAAGACTCGACTAAAAATGGAAGGTAAGAATGTATGTTTTAATGTAATTAAATACAGTTTTCATGTATATGAGCTTTAATTGAATATTTGTTTACTAAATACTAAAATAGTTTAACTTTTTACTTCTTCTCCACCTCAACCTAGATCAAATATCTGTACTTTCCGCTTCACTACGTGTATGTATAGCTTTGCCTTGTATAACTGCAGTTGTGGGTAGACATGAAATTAGAAGCCAAGATGGTTTCGAGAGCGAGAGAGTTTTGCTATGACTTACAGGCTATTGTGAGCTAACATAAGCTCCGTACTATTGATACTTTGAAATTCGAAAGTGAGTACTTTTAGACTTTTTTAGATTATTTCGTCTGGGATGTCTCTACTTTAGCTCAAGCACAGAATTTGTATACTTTGTACACATCTGGACTCAACAAGTGCCCATAAAGTGTCGGAGCAACGTTTTAAGTTTAAAAATACATAAAACTTTCCCATGACCTAATCTTTTGTCCATAAAAATAAAATCGAACACAGTTTGTGATGTTACCAAGAAACAGCGAACCACAAAAATTCTCTCCTGAAGACTTTCCTGTGGTGTCCATCATACATACTGTGAATAAGCCATTAATGTAGTAACATCATAGTACATGTGCGTTAATGTACAGTAAGCTTCTGATTTAACTTTCAACATAACCCTTAGCGCTGCCGTTTTAGAAAAGCAAACCTCACCTATTAATCAGTCACTCAAGGGAATTAAACAGAGCTGTGCGATATGTCATTGTAACATCTCAAAAATCTGTGTTCTGTATGGAGTTTATTTAAGACTCTCCATTAGACATTCACTTTTTCCTCCATTTAAATATAGCAGTCATTTCTTTCCATTTGATGTTACAAAAGACCTTTGGAGAGCAAGAAAGGAGATTAAAATCTGTTCCAAGCAATTTCTCCAGCATATCATGTCTAGACACTAAGGAGATGAGCGTGATAAACTGGAGCATGCTGATGAGCTTGTAAGAAGGGTGAGAGAGAGTGTGTGTGTGTGTGTGTGTGTGTGGATGTGAGTAAGCGAGGCAAAGAAAGCAACAAAACCACAAGCCACAGGGAACTGAACTCACTCGAAGGCCCAGAGGCGTCATAATCTCCCCAAGGTCTTGAAATCATTTTGGTTATTTATATAGCAGCATCTCCAAGAGGGGCACTCGCAGCTTGCGTAACAATTTCTCTTTAAATCAGTTTAATACGGGTTCTAGTCTACGCTTTAATAAGTGGGCTTCTTAAAGTCCATCATGAGTTGCCTTATTTGGAGCCGGGGAGGGGAGGAAGCAGAAGGTGGGACTGTCTTTTCATTTTTTCCTCCCAGATTTGAATGAATCACTGTTCAGTCCACGTCACTTTTTCTCTCTGCTGACAAAAGAGCAAACAGGGAAACTGACACTCACCCGGTGGAATACTTTCAGTGTGCGTTCAGACTTTCTAACTCCACAATGAAGGGCATTGTGAGATGCTATTTTGGAGATTTAGAAGATTTTATTTATTTAAATTAATTTTTTCATGATGGTAGCTGGAGCTGCTGAGATGCTTCTGTGGATTACTTTACTAGATAGATGATATTACTTGTATTTATGTCATTCATTTATAGCAATTATGAGTCTGCCAGTGATTTGCAACGGCTACCGCTCACACAAGGGCCACACTGTGACTCCAAAAAAGGTTCGCTTTCAAGTAAGTAAAACTTTCTCTTTGAACTTGATTTTCTCAGAAAAATTACAATATTATTATTATTATTATTATTATTATTATTATTATTATTGCAATAGGATATACAATTTATACACCATAAGGGGACAGATATTTAACAGCTTCTATAGCTTAGCCATTTGTTTGTGTGTGTGTGTCTGTGTGTGTGTGTATATATATATATATATATATATACACACACACACACACACATACAAAATTTCTTGCTATATGTTATATATTGATATATATGATAATATTATGATAAAAATATATATTACATCTTGTTTTGTGCTTGTGAGTGTTTTTTTTGTAGTTTATTATAGTCTATGTGATTCATTCAGACCCCCCCACACACACATACTGTATATATACACGCATATTGTAAAAATGTTGTCCCTCAATCAGTACTTATCACGTCTAAAGCGATGAGCCATGTCTTTCCATAGCCACTAGAGGGCAATGAAGTACCCTACGCACTTAGCTGCAGTACCTATTAAGTGACCACAAGAGGGAGACAGCGCGTAGTTCCCCGGGTAAATGTCATCGCTTGTTTTTACCGACACGCCAGGATAGCCCACGTGTACGCTAATTACAGTACGACCCAGGCCGCTTTAATAGTGTTGATAAAGTAGCTTTCCTCTCACGAAATTTCCGTTAACCTTTCGCCTATTGCTTCCACCCCGCCCCTGTGATCTGGAGCACTTTCAACTTTTAATGAGTGCCTTTAGCTATTAGTTTGTAGGAGAGAGAGAGAAGGGGAGGGAGAGAGAGAGAGAGAGAGAGGCTCTTGTTAGGATCTCAGGGTTCTGCTGCGAATAAGTGAAGTGTTAGTGAGATCTAATCCAAAGTGACGTTTGTAAAGTATAGTTAAAAGAAGACTGTATAATGACTATATAAAAGTCATAATTTTTTTTTATTTTTTTGCTAATAATGATAATAATAATAAAAGGTGTCTTATTTAATTACATTTGATTTGTATATGGTAATTATCGCAAAGCAGCTTTACAGAATCAAAAGAAAATTATGGAAATCAGTATGAAGTGAGTGACAAAATACTGTATGTATGAATCAAAATGATCAGATTGTCCCTGATGAGCAACCTGAGGGCAATAGTGACAAGGACAAACTGCATGAGATGGCAATACCTTGAGAGAAACCAGAAACAGTGATAACAGATAAAGATCAATATAACAGAAAACGTGTTTAAGTTAGTATGGAGTTCAATTTGTTATTGTAGGCTCAGGGAGTTATTATGATGAACTATTTTTTCTTTCCAGTTAAGGGAGTAAAAATAATCTCCAAGCTAACATTTTTTCCTTTACTTTGATCCAAGGACCCATTTAATTCCTTCCATTCATTCATTATTCTTCGGTAATCACATTATCCTGTTAAGGGTTGTGATGGTTCTGAAGTCTAGACACTAGACATATGTCAGAAGAAAAACACGTGCATACACACACATTCTTACTCACACCTGGGGCAGTTTATAGCGCATGCCAATTCTTCTAATGTCAGTGCCACACAGACACAGGGAGCATAGGAAAGGAATATGAGTTGTAACCTGATTTCCAGAATTGACTGGTGACCCAGAGCCTCAAGTAAAATATTTGTTCAACTATAAATTTTGTTATTAAATTGAATTGTGTTATTCTGAATTATTCACTCAGTTAAAAATACATTTCATTAAAATTGGCACTGGCATTATTTTAAGGCTGCTTACTTTTGAATTATTGAGCTATGCACTGTTTCCATTGAATCTAAGTACAAAACCCCAAGGATGATATTTAGGACAAATCAATAATAAATACACAGATTTTGATAATCGGTTGTGATTTGTGTACTGTAATCAAATAATAAAAACAAACACCCCCTGGCTGTAGAGAGATCCCCAAACAACACTTTGAGAGCTGTGTATTAATAGATAACTACATTAGAAACACATACCTATGGTTTAAAAATCTTACTTAGAACAATATAGTAGTTCTAGGCTTTGTTTGGTATAGTGAAAACAGGGACAAGGATGATAAGGGAAATAAAAGCTGTAAAACAGTGATAACGTTAATAAACTTGATAAGGTGATTTAGTGTATTACTAAGAAAGTCTCTTGTAGGCTGCCCTATGTGTGAACAAACATAATAAAGTGCCCTCTAGGGTACCATCCAGAGGAAAATAAATATGATTTCAAATTAAAATTTTATTTGTCACATACACAGTACAATATGCAGTGAAATGCTTAATGAATTGCCCTCTAAGGTTTCTTTACAGTGAAAAGAATGTGACAAAATGCCTTCCAGGCCAGGGTGCCTATACTGTACAAAAAAGTGGATGAGGAAGTGCTCTTCATGGTGCCTTTGTGTGAGACAACATGAGATGCCCTCTAAGGCAGTGTTTCCCAACCTTGGTCCGGAGGGACCCCCATGCCCTGTACATTTTAGTGTTTTCTCAGCTCCCAGCACACCTGATTTAAGTAATAGGTACCAGATACAAGCCTTTTCTACATAGAAGTGCATTTGGGGAAGACACTAAAAGGTGCAGGGCAGGACCAGGGTGGGGAACCATTGCTCTACAGTTTTCTCCGGAGAAGAAACTGTGGTGAACATTTCCAGTGAAGACAAAACATGTTGTTAAACTGCCCTCCAGGAATCCCTTATAGTGGTGAAAAAAGGTGCCCGCTAGCACAAGGTAAATAGATGATAAAGTACCCTTTTGGGGAAATAAGTGGAAAAAGTTATAATGCGCACTTTAGGGTGTAGCTACTGTATGTGCAAGAAAATGTAATGAAGTCCCTTATAGAATGTTTGTGAAAAGGGTCCTTCCAGTAAAAGAAATAGGATGAAGTGCCCTCTAAAGTGTTCCTATGTATGAGAAAATTTTATTATGTGCCCCAATAGGGTAACATGTATTGAAATTGTGATGAAGTCCACAATGCCCTTACTGAAATCAGGAGATGAAGTGCTCTCTAGGTGCTCTAGTATTCAAGGGGTTTTCACCCAACTACATGTAAGAAGCACTATTTTCTGCCCCTCCGGCAAGCTGTTTCCACCTCGATGTCAATCTGCCATGATCAAGTTATATCTGTAGTCATCTGTTAATATCATATGATCCATAAGCACACATCATCAACAGGGTAAGAAAACAAGTCCATAAAGCTGAGTATCTAAATATAGAAATCATTATATGGAGGGACAGTGTCCTTTGAGGCAGCTAGCAAGTGTTTGTTAAATTCACAGTCCAGACATGTTTGTCTGAAAATTTCCCCACCCTGTTTTACCACATAGTTCAACCCAAGTCATGGATACGTCTGACATGGGTGCGCATGGTTTGAGTGTGTGTGTGTGTGTGTGTGTGTGTGTGTCAGGGGATCTAAACCAGAATGACAACACAGACAGCTTGGATACATCATGCCAACAGAGCATGCAGACCCAAAACACCACAAGCTCATGGTTTTCCTGACTATTTATGACCACGGTTCTTCTCATTTGCAGCTTACATGGGTTTTCTTGGAAAGACGTTTGATTGACTTCCTGCTTTAATGTTATTCAATTTTAATTAGTCCTGATGTGATGGAGAAGTTTTTTCTTTCGAATAACAGAAATAACAGAACACATTTATTTCCGTGGAACTACACTAATGACATGTGAACAGATAAATGGTACTTTCCAGTATCTATTTATCATGTTCCTTTATTTGATGTATTTAGTATTGACATGGGCGGCACGGTGGCTTAGTGGTTACCTCTGTTGCCTTGCATTTCCAGGATCTGGGTTCGATTTCCACCTTGAGTCTGTGCATGGAGTTTGCATGTTCTCCCCGTAGTTGGTGGGTTTCCTATGGGTACTCTGGTTTCCTCCCACAGTCCAAAGATATCCAGATAAGGCTAATTGGGGGTTCGCAAATTGCCCATTGTGTGTGAATGAGAGAGCGAGTAAGTGTATGTGTGTGTACCCGATGGATTGGCACCCCATCCAGGGTGTCCCCCGCCTCATGCTCAAATTCTTGTGCGAAAGGATCTAGGCCCCCCGCGACCCTGCATACAGGATAAAGCGGTATAGAATATGAGTAAGTGAGCATTGACATGGCTACATTTTTAGGTAGCTGATTACACTTATTACATTTTTTTAAATGAAATTTGTTAACAGAGCTAGACTTTCTGTCTCTCAGTACTTCATATACAGTAACACTGTGCAATATTGGGTGCACATCTAATATTACAGATAAAATGTTATACCTGGGAACTTTTAGTCACAGAGCATGTTGGCTTAGCTGGCTTAGCTATTTTACTTAGCTTCTGTTATCAAATGACAAATAATTGTATTTCTTATGTAATATTTTGAAAACTAGCTGTACTATTTTTAAATTGTTGTTAAACAATATGATTCTGTAAATTAAAATGTAGATACTGAAATCCACCCATGTATAACGTATATCAGTGACAGATATAAGCTAGTTTTCTAGCAGTTAGTTAGCTGCTTAGCTGCTTAGCTTGGCAGAAGAATGGATTGGTTAATAGTTCTCTTTTATCTGGGTGTGAAATAAGCTAAGTAAGGATTAAAGCTGTTACTATAAAATGGGCAACAACAGGGTACTGTGATGAAGTATTAAAACTAATTTGTTTACAATTTTGATTTTATTAATGAGGGACACGTCATACTCGTTTTATTCATTCACGGATAATGTTAAACTGTAGAACATCTATGAGAAACATAGGTTCCTGTTTTCACAATATAATTTGATACCAGCTATAAACCCTTGTTCCTTATCCTCTTTTCTGTCTCTTGGAATTAAAAATATTTTTAATTAAATCACTGCTTGTTATATTACCGAGAAACAGAAAGCAGAAAACTCTGCGCTGGCAAAGCGCTGACACAGGAGACACTTTCATAAACGTCTCCTTATGGAAAGCTTAATATACAGAGTAAACCAAAGCATGTATGTATACACACTTCAACAGTTGTTGTCTATGCCCTTTTTGAAACCTCTAATTGAATTAACATTGCAGCAATGTTTAGTATTATATTTCGTCTGAAGGTGTCAGTAGTTGCACCATCGTTGATGCTATCATGTGGTCGTCAGAAGAGAATAGAGGCGTATATTTTTCATGTTGAAATGTGTATAAATTTTTTTGGCTGACCCTGTATTTCTTTACAATTACTTTCTCTTTCTTCATCATATATATATATATATATATATATATATATATATAAACTTAGATTACACGGAACATTTCCTCTACAAGCTTCTGTGAACAAGCCGTTGCTATAAAAACGATAATGCATTCTAGAAAGTTAACAGAAACCGGATATTTGAATTAAGCTGACACTACTGTCAGAGCTGCTAGAATAGAATATTTATTAACACCTTCTGACCAATCAGCATCCAAACGTCCAGGGTGATGTAGTATACTTTGACACGTTTTCTCGGTCTTAATGTCTTATTCTTGATCAGAATTTGCCCTATAGGTTCCTGTGTGTTCTGTCTACCTGCTGTCTGACTTGCTGAGTCGCTACGAGCGAGGCCAGCTCGGGTTCTGACCTTTCAGCTGTGCAAAAATGAAAGGCTGCCTTGTGTCCCTACAATGAAAGAGAGAAAGAGAGAGAGAGAGAGAGAAAGGCTGAGGTTGAACTCGAGAGATGGAATGAGAAAAAGGGGTGGGCAGAAAGAGGAAAAGAGGGACTGTGTGTGTTTGCGTGTGTGTGAGAGAGAGACAGAAGAAGAAGAAGAAGGGAGCATATTTGTCCCCCATCATTAGTCACAAGTCATCTGTGCTGTCAGTTTCTTCTCTCAAGAGGTGTTCTAGACAAGCCAGAATTTTGGAATTGTGTTCCCTATTCTTCTGGAATTAAACGGTGGATTAACTGACTGCCACTTGGTTTTTGTGCTGTCTTCCAATACAGTACATCTTGAGTAAGTATGCCGCATCTGACTGACAGTTGGAAATGCTTCCAGAGTCTAAGATGGAATTTTATTTTATTTTGTTCTCTCTCTCCATGATAAAACATCAGTATGTGTTGTGTGTGTGTTTATGCAGCAGAGAGACTACTACTTTTCTGTGAGTCTGTCTGTGTAAAATTGCAGGTTTGGCAATTTTCTCCTGAATGTCAATGTCGAAAATAGTAAAAGAGGAAGAGCTGGACAGAAACAGGAAACACATAGACAGGAAATATTTCGCTTCAAAGTAATGCTATTTATAATTAAAATAAATGCAATAGTGGCATTTTAATGGGATTTTAGACCACTATGCCAGACGTGTATATGCTCATACATTGAGTAATGGAATAGCAAGAGTCAGAGAAACTGGACTGTTGTAGTCCCAGAATAGTTGAAAGATCATAACCATGACTTCAGCATGAATAAGGATTCTATTGTCCCAATGGAGACAGCACTGGACTTGTGATCTAGTGGCACACATTCAGCTGTACTTGATTGCACATACTTTCAAAAACAGAATAAAGTGTTTTAAATAATTACTCCAGCACGTATTTTTATGTATTTGATCACTGTTTTATAGTGCATGTTCATGTTTTTTTTTCTCTTTCTTTTTTTCTGCACTGAGAATAAAACCTTACGTCTAAGGGAAGTTGTTGAACTCTATCAATAAACATTTATGGGAAAAATCTTGCATGAAATATATACAAGGGGCTGTTAAGGCAATAGTCAGGTCTTTTGAATGTGTGATATAATCCCCTGCTACACTAATACACACATCCCAGGAGTTCACTAATGTTAGTATACCTTCAGTGTAGAAAGTTTTCTCAGCCATGATCACAGTTTGCTTTATGTCTGAAACATTGGCTTTCCAGGAACTCAAGGTCCAAACATGACTACATTTGGAATGTAGTCAGGACTGTTGTGTTAATAACAGTAATGTGCAAGTGGTGTTGGTGAATAATTGTGTGTACACTTCCCACAGACAGATGTGTCTCTTCGTTATATGTCGATTTTCAAGGATCAGGCATTGACTCGTTGAATGTTCATGGGAACGACTGTCCCAGTTTGACACATATATGATTCATAGATCAACTACTTTTAGAAGAAAGATGTGTAGATCTGATTATTGATTACAGTTTTTGTCATGTTGTTTTCTTCAACCATTTCTTGTTAGTGGTTTTTAGTGGTTGTTATATAGTTACACACGTGGACAAAATTGTTGGTACCCTTCGGTCAATGAAAGAAAAACTCACAATGGTCACATAAATAACTTTAATCTGACAAAAGTAATAATAAATAAGAATTCTATGAATGTTAACAAATGAAAGTCAGACATTGCTTTTCAACCATGCTTCAACAGAATAAAAAAAAATAATAAACTCATGGAACAGGCCTGGACAAAAATGATGGTACCCCTAATTTAATAGTTTGTTGCACAACCTTTTGAGGCAATCACTGCAATCAAACGATTCCTGTAACTGTCAATGAGACTTCTGCACCTCTCTGCAGGTATTTTGGCCCACTCCTCATGAGCAAGCTGTTCCAGTTGTTTCCGGTTTGAAGGGTGCCTTTTCCAGACAGCATGTTTCAGCTCCTTCCAAAGATGCTCAATAGGTTTGAGGTCAGGGCTCATAGAAGGCCACTTTAGAATAGTCCAATGTTTTCCTCTTAGCCATTCTTGGGTGTTTTTAGCTGTGTGTTTTGTGTCATTTCCTGTTGCAAGACCCATGACCTGCGACTGAGACCCAGCTTTCTGACACTGGCCTGCACATTTCTCTCTAGAATCCCTTGATAGTCTTGAGATTTCATTGTACCCTGCACAGATTCAAGACACCCTGTGCCAGATGCAGCAAAGCAGCCCCAGAACATAACAGAGCCTCGTCCATGTTTCACAGTAAGGACAGTGTTCTTTTCTTGATATGCTTCATTTTTCCGTCTGTGAACATAGAGCTGATGTGCCTTGGCAAAAGTTCCATTTTTGTCTCATCTGTCCATAGTACATTCTCCCAGAAGCTTTGTGGCTTGTCAACATGTAGTTTGGCATATTTTTATGAATATGGTGTCCTCCTTGGTCGTCTCCCATGTAGTCCACTTTGGCTCAAACAATGACGGATGGTGCGATCTGACACTGATGTTCCTTGAGCATGAAGTTCACCTTGGATCTCTTTAGAAGTCTTTCTGGGCTCTTTTGTTACCATTCGGATTATCCGTCTCTTTGATTTGTCATCAATTGTCCTCCTGCGGCCGCGTCCAGGGAGGTTGGCTACAGTCCCATGGATCTTAAATTTCTGAATAATATGTGCAACTGTAGTCACAGGAACATCTAGCTGCTTGGAAATGGTCATATAGCCTTTACCTTTAACATGCTTGTCTATAATTTTCTTTCAAGTCTCCTGAGACAAATCTTTCCTTCGCTTCCTCTGGTCCATGTTGAGTGTGATACACACCATGTCACCAAACAACACAGTGACTACCTGGAGCCCTATATATAGGCCCACTGACTGATTACAAGGTTGTAGACACCTGTGATGCTAATTAGTGGACACACCTTGAATTAACATGTCCCTTTGGACACATTATTTTCAGTATTTTCTAGGGGTACCATCATTTTTGTCCAGGCCTGTTCCATGAGTTTATTTTTTTAAATAATTCTGTTGAAGCATAGTTGAAAAGCAATGTCTGACTTTCATTGGTTAACATTCATAGAATTTTTTTCAATTATTACTTTTGTCAGATTAAAGTTGTTTATGTGACCATTGTGAGTTTTTCTTTCATTGACCGAAGGGTACCAACAATTTTGTCCACTTGTGTATGTCTTTCAACTGGCCCCAGATTTCTATTTTACATGAACAAGATTTCTGTCCTAAGTAACTTGCCTGTGGTATGCACACATATGCAACAGATGTGGTAAATTGATGGACTATTCCTTTAATGCCTCATCTGTCAACCCACTCATTTTACTAATCAAAGACAGAATCTTATCACACACAAGAGCCAAGGTACACAGCTTCAAACATTCTTTGTGTGGATGCACACTGAGTGGCTAAGACAGTGCGCACACGTGATATCGATATTAGCCCACAAGATACACACACTCATAATACCTGCTTAACTGTGTGTTTGTGTATGTGTGTGTGTGTGTGTGTGTGTGTGTGTGTGTGTGTGTGCATCTGCATGAGCCAGCCAAGCACAGCAGGCCTGTCTGAATAGAAGCTTTCATATGAGACAAAGACATCAGGCCACGAAAAACTGGCCACTAATGTGAGGCAGCTTTGTGTTCCTTTAATGAATTGTTTCACTGGGCTGGAATAAGATAATATATTATGATTTGTGCAAATCTATGACAAGCACACCAAGGCACGCCCACCCTGCAAGTTTGTATGAGTGTGGGTGTGGGTGTTGTACATGGGTGGGTGTAGGTGGAAATTGATAAGGTGGAACTTGATACCATGCACACTGCGGCCAGGAGAAAGACAGAAGCATTGCCGTGACTCTGGAATGATTTCCTGCTCTCTGAAAGCCTTTTATTCAGCCATGTTCGTTCTGGTTTAAACAACAGCCGGTGCTTAAACGCTGCTGTGGTTACGTAAACACCTGCATTTGACTATTTCTGTAAGTGTGAACTCAAATTTCCATGGAGGATTTCTCAAATTTATTCCGCACTACAAACATGAAGCACAGTTAAACCCTTTTATTGTGCCAATCAGTTCCACATTGCATTTCTTGCTTTTATTGTGGAAATTTTATCTATCCTTTGGCCGGTGTTTATGCCTCCTCCCCCCCCCCCCCCCCCCCCCCCCCCCCCCCCCCCCGGCTTCACTTATCGATCCTTGTACCAATTTTTAATTTTGAGTTCTGGGAAGAGAGAATGCAAAACAGAATACAATGGAATGTAGTTGGCTTCAGGGCTGCTTATTAATCCCATAAAAATATAATTTTTCATTATGGCAAAACTTTGATAATTATTTCTGATGAATAGGTTGAATATGTATAATATTTTACACTATTTTAGAAACAGCCTAAACAAATCAAGATGTCAGCTGCGTTCCTAAGCAACTTTACTGCTAAAAAGAACTTGCATTGAAGATTGTAATTTATTGATATTGAGCAATAATTTGCTTTGCATAGAGGTTCCAAAGAAACTTCAAGGTACAATAAATCCAGATTTATTGTTAATGTCCTTGAGAACAATCTTTGGTCTGCATCTGCATGTTGGAAGCTGACTGGCTCTTATATTTGTTTTTGCAGGTTAAACTGATCTACATTTTGATATATATATATTAAAAAAATAAAAATTATATATATATATATATATATATATATATATATATATATATATATATATTCTTTCTTTTTTTAATATATATTCAATAAATAGGATTACGGCGGCTAGGTGGTGTAGTGGTTAGCACTGTCGCTTGCACCTCCAGGGTCCAATTCCTGGGCAGGTTCGATTCCCGTCTCTGTGTGCATGGAGTTTGCATGTTCTCCCCGTGCTTGGTGGGTTTCTTCCGGGTACTCCGGTTTCCTCCCGCAGTCCAAAGACATGTAGGTTAGGTTAATTGGTGTTTCCAAAATTGCCCGTAGTGTGTGAATGATTGTGTGAGTGTATGTGTGTGTGTCTGTGCCCTGCGATAGATTGGCACCCTGTCCAGGGTGTACCCCCCCTTGTGCCCTAAGTCACCTAGGATAGGCTTCAGGCCCCCGTGACCCTGAATACAGGATTAAGCGGTATAGATGATGAGTGAGTGAGTGAGTAAATGGGATTACATTACCAAGTCAGTGGTTTATGAATTATGTCTTATACATGCATTTGCTGACTACTTTATAAGGAAAACCTTTACACCTGCATACACCAGCACAATCCACAAACCAAATAAATCAAAAGCTTAAACGTTTACATCAGAACGGTACAAAATTATGATTTTAGTGACTTTGACGATTGCAAGGTTGTTAGTGCCAGACATGCTAGTAACATGAAGAACACCACATGAGATTGTTAGCCGAGATAAGGAATCACAATGGGCAAAAGCTCACCACTAGTTAGCCGATATGAACCCGATGTGGTCATCTTATTCATGCAAAATATCCGTACACACTGTTCAGTTTAAACCTCCCAGGAGATCAGCAGTTTATGAAATACTCCAACCACCCTGTTTCACAACCAAGCTATGTCATAAGTCATTTATGATTACATTTTCCCCCATTTAGATATCTGATGCTAATGTTAACTGAAGCTATTGATCTGCATTTTGATCTCCATTGTGTACAAGTAAGTCCTGAAATAAAGTAGATTTGTAAGTAGATAATGTATTCCCGTCCCCTCAAAAGAAAAAATCTAAAGTCGCCTTTGATGTTCAAAGTTTTTCAATAGAACTAAATAAAATTCTGTTACCATGCTGACACTATTACTTATTAAATAATAATTAGGACCTTAATTAGCATTCAGTTAATTGTGTAGCCCGGAAAATATACACAAAGGTGAAGTTCATTATCTGCACCTCAGCTGCACTCTCAAGTTAATCATCCTGCTTTATCTAGGTTTTTATGCTCCAGCTGGTGCAGGTAATGAAGGCTGCTGTGTTGCTACACCTGTTAGAATAAACTGCTGAACACCTGTTGAGTCCTTTCCTCAGAGTCCAGTATTGCTGACAGAATGTTTGTATGTACATGGCTGAAAATTAGAGTAAAGGTTGTAAGTGCCATCATCTGTGCGTGTAAAGGGAAAGAGGCAGATGATTCACAGTTCTCGCTTGGCCAGAAAACAGGAACATTCTGTTTTTCCCTGCTGTAGCAGTAAAGTATACCCAGTCCCGGGTTACTATCTCACTATCTCTCTCACTCACTAACACTGGCAATCTCTGTGTGTGAATACTGGGTTTTAGCCATGTGCATAGATACACACTCATCTGTCATCATGTAAGTCTGGGTCTGGGATAGGTCAGTGGTTAAAGCATTGGATTACGGTTCAGAAGATCGTTACGACTGCCAAGTTGTCCCTGTTGGGCCCTTGAGCAAGGCCCTCACCTGGTCACATGCATAATGAAATACAAATGTAAGTCGCTCTGGATAAGGGTGTCTGCCAAATGCTTAAATGTAAGTGAGCTTTATAAAATCAATTAGGAAAAAAAAAGGTCTAAATATAGTGACATCTGTGAGTTATCCCTATGAGTAGCTGGTATACTTCCATTCAGAGCTCACTTTCTTAAATGCAACTGTTACAAGGGTGTAAAATATGGCGAAGGGTTAATTGGTGAAGAATATACGATTTTGGAAGCCACTTTTAAGATGCTCCAAAACGTGCCTGCTTGTTATCCACCTGAATTACCACATAGACCATGTTTCATGTACAGTACACTATTTTATTGTCTGTAGATTTAAATGCAAACCTTTGTGAAAGTGCATTTTTGTAGCCAATCAGTGGGCAGGAAAAAGGACTTGAGAATGGATGAAGGGCTATGCAAATTATTCACCCCTTTTCTTTCTTCTTGTCTGGAATGGTGTCACACCAGGCAGGAAATTTGAACAGCGTGTTCAAGTATATTTATGGACAAAAATAGAAAAAGAAAAATCCTCTTTTTTTTCACCATATTTTGTCTCTGTGCTCATGCACTGGAGACATGCAAATGTCAGAAATTACTTTAAAAAATGAAGAAAAAAAAAAACTTTAATTGGCCTAGAAAAAATAATGGGCCTTTTGGCATTTGTAACCATATGGTGACAAATCAAAGAGAGGGTTAAATACAAAGTTAATTCCATTTATTAAACAGGTGTGCGCCATGAATTCCCAGGACAGACCTTTAGATCCACTGCCCCCGTCCAGCCAGGATAACGTTTAACTGAAAATAAATTGAACTTCAATTTGATTGACACAAACCATAAGAGATTTGAAACCCCAGGACGCCTCATTACAGCAACAGGAGTGTACAGTAAACATGCTGTTAATATATTCAGCCCAACTGGATTTTTCTTTAATAACTGAAAACCAGACACAGTGTTAATACTTTAAACCTTTTATGGTCATATAATTGTTTCTTCACTTTATTGACTTTACATTTAGATGTTGCTTGTACATTTATAATTTACATTATAATATGTTTGTTTTGAAGTAATTTGCCTTAAGATTAGGTCTTTAATAGCTGCAAAATTTAATAACTCATAATTATAACCACAATTAATCCTATTTATTACTTGTCGGTGATATGAATTGTCATTACAGCATTAATTCCATGTTATTATTAGATTTGAAATCTCCAGTATTGTAGAATGTAGAAAATAAACAAAAACCATTGAATTAGAAGGTGTTTCCAAACTTTTGACTGGTACTGTAGACTCTTTCGTTAAATACATTCGATTTACTGAAATTTCCTTTTGAGATTCACTCTTTTATATATATATTTCTCTGAGCTCTTCCTGAGAACTGGAAGGATGCTGGACCATGTCCTCCCCATGAGAGTTTCTCAGTTCAGGGGTCATCACACAGGAAACACCCCTGCTCCGGAGGCAGCACCGGAAGAACCCTCTTTAGATCCAGCTGTTAGTTGCTTGGATTCTGCTAGACTTTGTTATTCGCTATTTTTAAAAAGTAAGGACTTTTTGACATCTGCCTCACATACTATCTCTAACTTTTTGGCAATCGTCAGGGAAAAAGCACAACATTGATAGATATTTCCTTTGCTATCCTTCCAGTATTTTTTCTCTTTCCATCTGTGACTTATCTTTGACCATGTACCTTGGGTAGACTTTTTCGACAGTTGTTTCAGTCAGGCATACTCTGACTCCAAACTTCCATAGTGACCATGTTGTGTTTGGGATTGTTGAGAGAGTAAAAAAAAAAAAAAAAAATTATTTATTTATTTAATGAGTCACTGATTTACAAACTCCCTCCAGTGTTAAAATGAGTCATTTTGTGCGGGTAGGTAAAAGCTTTCTGCAGCTGTTTAAAGTCCGATCGGAAAATACCCTTTTGGCAGAACAAGGCATGAAGGAACAGGAAATCAGGGACAGGAACTTGTCTGGAATATCAAGGCCTTTTCTACCCATCGAAACAACATGAGTAGGGTCTTATTTATGCAAATCACAGACAGCGGTGAAGGTTCATCCTGCTGCTGCTAACTGCCAATAAATCTACAGGTACTTATTTGTTTTGGATATAATGAAAACCTAATTGAGGAAAGTCACTTCCTTTTGTCTTTTTACTATATATACTACATGATTAAAAGTATATTGGCCAAACCTGAATTCAGGTGTTTCAAGCCCCTTATCCTTAATGCTTCAGCCTACCAAGATATTGCTATGCTTCCAACTTTGGGGAAGGCCCTTTTCTATTCTAACAAAATTATATAGTCGCCTAATGTTGGTTAATGGTACTCCTGCCAACATGACTGTGTCCCAGTGTGCAACTATAAAGACATGGTTTGATGAATTCAGTGTACAATTGTGGACTTGTCTGGCCTGCATAGAGCCCTAACCTCAACCCCATTGAGCACCTTTGGCATACTTCAACTCCATGTTGAAGTATATGTGTTTGGATACAATGTCACTGTAGGTTTGGCCAAATACCTTTGTCTATATAGTGTATATGAAAGTATTTACAGCTAGGGATTAGGATGGATTCCGTTGATGTTTGAATGTCCTGGGGGAGTAGCATGTTAAGTGTGTGTCAGAGGGCATCCAATATACTGTATTTCTAACAGCCATTCAGTTTGTTCCTTGCATTTAAATTATGTTGGATATCTGAATAATAACATGGCTAAAGTTGCCAAATTCTTTACATATTTTCCATCCAGGCAAGGAGACTGAGGGAAGTAAACAGGACAACATTACTCTAGAGACTCCCTGATTTTTACATCTGCTCATCTCCGTCATTTAAATTAGCTAAACTTCACTCCCAAAGACTCCATGCAATAGAAATATAGGGTTGCAAAAAGAAAATTGAAGGGAGATATTCCTCTTATTTTCCTCTCCTCTTATTCTTTCCTCTCTCTCTCTCTCTCTCTCTCTCTCATTCTCTCTCTCTCACACACTCTCTCCAGCTGTGGTGGTGACAGTAGTTGTAATTCTGTGCTCCAGAGTGTTTAGGCAGAGACATGGACTATACCCAGTCAGCTGAAGACCCAGGAAGAAGCAGGGCAAGAAGTAAACAGGACATAACTTTACTCTAAATTTAGACAAGCTTATGGATCCATACATGAATAGCTCTTGAGTAAGAAGAGATGGTGAGTACATTTCCTGTAATATAGGTGGAAGTTCAGTAGTTTTTTTAGTTTTAGTTAGGCAGGATTTAAGAGTTGCATATTTAATCAGTTACACCTCACGCTATTTGATTTGTACAGTCACAGATATATAGTTTAAAACCCACATATTATGAATTTCTTTCACCTGTTTATGACAACTTTATTTCTGAAGATGTCCTCACTTGTATTTCAGCCACACATTCCTTTTCTTCCCATTCACATTAATCCACTAGTGTCCACCAGTTTAGCTTTTTTTTATGCCACGTACTAAGGGTAGATCTTCATTTGCTATATTTCCTCTTTGTGGTTTCCTCTCCAGCACTAGTCGTCTGCATGTGCTCAGTGTGTGTGTGTGTGTGTGTGTGTGTGTGTGTGTGGATGATTATAACCCATGTAAGAGGAGCCCTGTGGAGTGCACAGTGTGGTTAGACTGAGGCTATTTTCTGCTTCTATGGCCAGGACACGGTGGCATGACTGCCGGCTTAATGACACGTTTCAGGAACATGGTGCTCTGTTTGCCCACGCGAGGCCATGTGGAGAAGCGCCATGAGACTGTGCGTGTGTGTTTGTTTGTATGCAAGACAAACACTGATTTAAACAATCACGCCAAATCACATGTTAGTTTCCCACTTAGTTATCTCAGTGAAGTGGCTATGTGTGTTGTTTGTGCCTTTGCAGCAATTCTTTGTTATTTATATGTATCCTGGGTACCATAAGGTTTTAAACGTACAGTAATGTGTCTTAGATGTGATGGAGATATGAGCTTCTGAGAGCCACTAAGAAACTCTGAACATCACTGTAAGTTATGTAAAATGAAGCTCTTCATTGGAAAATTCAATATAATAGAACATTTGGACAGACATGCTTCTAAAGGAAACTTTCTACATTTTACCAGCCAGCTGGTTTTCCAGATTTTTCTTAAATATTTCACCCTGATTAATATTCACATTCTGTTGAAAGCCTGTCTTTACTTGTCCACCCAAGCCAAGCTTCACATTCCGTCAACTTCTTTGACTGGGCATGCCAACAAAAGGCTCGCTGTTCAACATTTAAGTCTCCAGTATCAGCACTTTGTCATAGTCCAGTCTTTCATCTTGCTCTTGAAACTCAGTGCCATAGTTTTCAAAAGTCTGTTTGCCTGCTCAAAACCGGTGCATGGAAGTGCATAGACCTTTTGCAGTCACATCATCATGGCATCAAACGCGACGATGGATGGCAGGAGTACCATTAACTGACATTAGGCTACTATATATTTTGGTTAGAGATGTATTTCAATGGCAAAAATACACAGAAAGACTAACTGGTGCCTCCGAGTGGCGCAGTGGTAAAAGCGCTCGTCCTATCATCCGGAGATCGCTAGTTCATCTAGAGATCGCTAGTTCTATCATCTAGAGATCGCTAGTTCGAATCCCGGGTGGTGCTGTAACCTCTCGCAGCCGGAGGTCTAGAGAGAGCTGATTGGCCGAGCTCTCTCAGAGGGGAGGGATGAGAGGTACTTAGTGCTCCCACATTAATCACGGCTCTACAGCCAGTCAGGGGCGCCTGTGAGCTCGCGCAACGGAGGGAGCGGATAGCGCTGTCCTCCGAGTGTGTTACGCCGCCCCCAACGGTGCGCGAGCGAGCAGTTCGAAAAGATGCGGTCGGCTAGCGTCACGTGTTTCGGAGGAAACACGTGATAGTCTTCGGCCCTCCCGGCTGAGTGGTAGTAGTAGCCTTAATGTGGGAGCCCCCTAGTGACGGGGAGGAATTGGACATGACTAAATTAGGGAGAAAATCGGGAAAAATCCCCCCCCCCCAAAAAAAGAAAGACTAACTGAAGATTGCCTTATTACCTACAGCATCACACGGATAAAAGATTAACCTAGCAGTAACATCTGTTCTGCAGATTCTATGCATTATTCATATGCAATAGGTTGTGGTGGACTTCATAACTTATTTAAAAGAGAAACAAGCATGAAAAAATTGATAAAGAAGGTAATAAGGATAATGATTGGCAGAAGTCTGATTTGTTATCATAATTACCTCAGGCAGTGTACAAATACTGTATGAGATTCTCCTGGATTTGATGACGTTTGCTAGCAATAGAGTTAGCTTTTTTACTGCCTCTGTTGCAATTAAGATGATGCTAAGGAATATGCTGCACTTTACGCTTCATAAAACAGGTAACGTGTAGGTAACGTTGACAAATACTGACATTTCAAGCTTTCTAATAAATAGCATACTAACTGTTCTGTGGTTCAATCTCAAATAGCTTAGAATGGTAAGCTATTGTGCTATATAGGGTGTAGAATCCTTTGTTCCACACACCAAGTAGTGCGCTTGATCAGGTGTTAAAGATAGGTCTGGTATTCAGATTTTTGCTACAGACGTAGCCATTAAGAATGCACGCTTTTTCCCGCGAAAGGCCGCAATTTTTCTCGCGCTGTGCTGCGAAATCCCTCAAGCAACATTAAAGAATTTTAAGGAACTTTATCAAAAACCAGACCAAGTACAACGAAGAATGCTTTATAATTAGTTAACCTAAAATAATATTGTTTCCAATGCTGAAGCAAACACAATTTTTTTTGTTTTACAATAGATCTTTCATGATGAATGTGTGTATATGTGCTTCATATTATGTCTATAATAAGGAAACGAGATGCCCTAAATCGTGTAGAAGCTAGTTAACTTTTAAGACATTTAGGAGACATTTCAGTATGACGTAGAAACAATTACTAATGAAATAAAGATTTGTTTAAGGTGACCGTCTGTGTTTTCTAATTCAGACCAATCTCCAAGCTACCATTTCTGTCTAAGATTCTGGAGAAAGTAGTTTATACACTAATAGTTTATATAACTAATAAGTTATCTTAGTGAGCATGGAATTCTTGAGGTCTTTCAGTCTGGTTTCCAGGCTTTTCACAGTACTGAAACAGCTCTGTTAAGGGTCTTAAATGCCATCTATCGTATTACCGATTCTGGATTCTGTGCTTCTTCTGCTGCTTGATTTAACAACTGCCTTTGATACAGTAGACCATGACATCCTTCTGTCACGCTTAGAACACTGGGTGGGAATTAGAGGGACAGCTCTAGACTGGTTTAGGTCCTATCTTATTGATGGAACATTTTCTGTTAGTCTTGGAGATCTGGAGTCCTCATCAGCTCCCTCTTACATATGGGGTCCCACAGGGTTCTATCCTTGGACCCCTTCTTTTCTCGTTGTATTTGTTGCTGCTCAGCTATATCCTGAGAAAACATGGCATCTCCTTTGGCATCTCCTTTCACTGCTATGCGGATACAGTCAAATTTATCTCCCGTTAAAACAGAAGGAAGGCTACTCTGTCAAGGCTCTTTTAACATGTCTAGATGACATAAAGGCATGGTTAGCCCCAAATTTTTAGACATTTTAATGATAAAAATACAGAGGTTTTGGTATTTGGTCCTGGTGCCAGGGGTAGAGTTCCACTTTGGAGCTTTGGAGCAGTATTTAACCCACAGTGTCGAATTTAAGTATTATTTTTGACCATGGCCTTAAATTTGATAAACAGATCAGTGCTGTGGTTTGGTCCAGTTTCTTTCAGTTAAGGCAACTGGCAAAACTTAAACCTGTTTGGTCCTTTAGGCTTTTCGAAGTAGCCATCCACGCCTTTATCACCACCCACATTGATTACTGTAATGCTCTGTATTTTGGGGTTTCTCAGGCAGCATTACATCGGTTACCGCAGATCCAAAATTCTGCTGCTCGACTTTTAACGTCTACACGTAAAAGAGAACATACCTCTCCAGTTCTGGTTCTCTTCATTGGCTCCCGGTACAGTACCAAATTAATTTTAAAATTCTTTTGGTCACGTTTAAATGTTTACAAGGTCTTGCCCCGCCCTACCTCTCGGATCTGCTTAAGCCATATGCTCCATCCCGGTCTCTCAGATCATCAGATAAACTTTTGTTGACGGTACCCAAGAACAAGTGCAAGATCAGGGGTGATCGGGCGTTCTCTGTGGCGGCACCCAAACTGTGGAATGACCTATCCTTGACCATTCGTGAGGCCACATCACTGAGGGTGTTTAAGTCCCATCCCAAAGCTCACATGTTTTCTCTGGTGTTTACATGTTGTTTGATTAGATATGTGTGTGATGTGATTTTAATTATGCTCCTTTTTAATATTATTATTATTAAAAAATAATAATTTTATTTATTTTTTTCATAAAATTTTTATTATATTACTATATTATTTTTTTATTTATGTGAAGCACTTTGGGGCATTCTTGTTGTTAAAGTGCTATACAAATAAAGATGAGTTGAGTTGAGTTGAAAACATTAGCAGATGTATTTTCTTGCCGAAAGTGTTACTGTGACTTTTGCCATGGGTGGAACCATGGCCGACAGACATTGTGACTTCATGTGGAAAAAGTTTGGTCAACCCTGATCATGACACTTGCACAAGATTTAATTTCAAGATTTTTTCAAAAAAAGATCTTGGGCAAAAAGGACATGCATTTAATGGCCTTTAAAAGCATATAGATAACACTGTTATTCTGACATCATGACTGATACTGTTAAAACCTTCACTATTGTGTTAAATAAGAGATTTGTGAGCTGTCACGCTCAGGTGTCCACAAACATTTGGACTAAAAGTGTATTTGATTTAGAGGTTTTATTTTAACTCGATTTTAAAGTCGACAGCTATTGAATTTTACAGTATAATTGTCTCTCTAGGTTTATGTCAGTTGTCATGAAAGACTAATGAAGATATCATGTATTCCTTTAGATAACACATCCTCTTCTTGATCCATATTATTCTAGGAGCTTCTATTGTCTTCTTTGAAGTGCCCATGATCTCATTTATAAACAGCCCAAAATCTATTCCATCTAAAATGTTTATTCTAGACATTTGACTTAGAAATGATTGCAGTAACAATTTCCGAATATGACTAATCTGACATTTCTGCTGAACTACGAACTGTCCTGAGGGCTAAACGTGACTATTTATACTCAAATGTGCATATGTCTGTACCAAAGATAATCTACAGCATCTGTTCCAAGTATGTGCATTTAAAAGGAGTCATTCTGAGTCATGCTGTGCATAACATCTGAATTGCATGCGTGGACCCATCCTAAAAATTGAGGTTTTCCTAAGTTGTGTGTAAGATTTGTTAAAATGAGTCTGAAACAAGCAGCCACCTGTTTACTATATATTTTAATAACACAATGAAAACATGATTAAAGACTTGCTAACTTTAGTGTGTTGTAATCATGCCAGATGGCTCTAAAAGTTTAGTCTAGAGTCTACCTGCATGCAAAAGGATAACAATGAGTAATCCTTGAGAACGATTTACTCAGCTATCCATTTGTCTTGAATGAATGAATAAATAAATATAGGAGGTTTTTTTTTATATCAAAAGTGTATATTTCAGAAACACCAACCTGCATTTATTCTCTTCATTCATATTTAAAACAGGATCTCAGTGAGAGTGATGAAGTGATCAATAACCCAGAAGGCATGGACACCCTGAACAGGAACATTCCTGACCGTGGTCGCCAGACCCATCAGGTGCTACAGGTGAGACAGCAGTTGCTGGGAAACGAAACAGGTTACACAAAACTATAATATGAATGCAAAAAACATATGGTCTTTAATCTTGATCACTAAGATCTTTGTAGGTAAATTATAATTCAAACTAAACACACTACAAAAGGTTCCCTTCTTAATAATATTTCTGAAAACGTTTTTCCATTCACCCTCAGGCCATTTATTAGATCTGTCCAAAACAAACATGACCCAAGCCAGACTAAGCATTAAACCAACAACCTTGGGGACACACAAAAACCACATCAATTTCCCTTTAAGCTCTTAAAAACCTTTTTAAGATTAGCCACAATGTGCTCAGTGAAAGAAATGTCACTTTACAATAGAGGTAATTAAGCCCTTTAAATATAAATATATAGCCCAGTGTTAGTAGATGACAGGAGAAGATATGGAGACTAAAACAAACCACTGTGGCCTTTCAGCAGTTTGTTTCCAAGCTTGCTGACAGCTCATGATGAACTGCTGTTTCTTTTAATAAAGATTAAAATCAGCACCTGACTAGCAAGAACAGATAAAAATGCCATCTCAGGTGTCCTTTTGCTCTTTTATCTCAGGTGTGCTTTTAATAAGGTGATAGAACTGAACACAGAAAAACTCTCACTCTTTCATACAGCATGATAAATTATTTCAGGACTATACTGGAATAAGTACCGAAACTGAGAAGAAATTTATAGCGCAAAACTAGAAGCGCATTCATTTACTTTTAGACATTGATACAATTTCATACCAGCATTTATCACCCTATACTACATTCTGTTCTAGAACTGAACACACAAAACACTCTTTCATACAGCATGAGAAATTATTTCAGGACAAAGCGAGGCACTGGGGAGGAATTTGCAGCATGACATCTTCTCTAGACTACTATACTGGAATAAGTATTGAAACTGAGAAGAAATTTATAGCGCAAAATTATGAGCACATTCTTTTACTTTTAGACGTTGATGCAATTTCATACGAGCATTTATCACTCTATGCCACATTCTACGATTCTACAATCATGTCAAATCGGACGTATAACCGGTTGACATTTACTGAAGACTCCAAGCACAGTATGATTATGAGGCCTTTGAAAAGCAGACAGTTCGATCATGATTTTGAGAAAACTGTGTTCTGTTATTCTGAACAATCAAAAGTCCCAGTTTGACTTGACCACCCTTCGTATATTACACTTGTTGCTCTATAATATCATTGTTTCTTTGCAGAGGCCACTGCCTCAATAAGTCTTTAAGACTGTTCATTCCGTCATCTTTTGTCTTCAAGGTTCAATCCTCTTAGCTTCCCAGCATAAATAGCCATACCGTACCTGATGGAGATAAACCAGGTTAGCCCTATTAGCTTTTTAGCCCAGCCATGCTTTACTGTATGACTCTAATTGAGTCAGGATAATCTTGTTTGGAGCACTATGAGCCATCATCCGAAAGAGGACGGGTCACTGTGGTGGACCTTTGTGACCTGACTACGAAATTGGCCAACAGTGGACAATGACATACATGCATACAGTAACTGTGCTGGGACTTTATTGATACTATTTTTATTGCCTTTTGTCAAGGGTACCCCACTGGACCTGATTGAGACAGGCAAAACCCTCAAAGTCCAAGCAGAGCGTCCCCATCTGGTCAGTTTGGGAAGTGGACGTCTGAGCACAGCCATCACACTGCTACCCATAGCAGAAGGTTAGTTCATGAAATGCTTCTCGTGTCAATATTGTCACAACATCAACATTATATTAACTTTGACTTTAGGCTGTTATATATCATTTGTACTGCTGGGGGAGAATTGAACTGGATTAGAGATGGGAAATATCCATTCTGTTAGGACCATTTTTTGCTGAATTCAGCAGCTTCCTTCATGTTCTTACAGTCCTGTAATTGCTAATGGCTCCACATGGCAAGCAGCCAAGTCTGATATGAGATTGAAGCTACCCGAGAGCAAGGGTTTGTGTGTGCGTGCACTTGTCAACTAGGGTGTGTGTGGACAGTTAAATGTAGAAGGTCTAGGACAGCAGCATGGCATATTCTTAGCTGTATTCTTAGCTCAGCTATGTACTGTAGCATATCATCACTCAAAGAATGACAAATAGAGGACTTTCCGTCTCCTGACACTGTAAGGGGAGCAAATGCAACACAGTGCTGAACTGACTTACTGTTTCATATTCTGTAAGATTAAATATTAAGAAGAAAAGAATAATAAAAATGTGCCCCTGTATTGAAATTGCAATTAAAAACACTTTTCTGTTTGGTCCTGTGGAGTTTAAAAAATGTTAAGTACAGGTCATGTTTAGCATTTTAGAGAGGTCTGTGGAGTTTAATAAAACCAATGTGGAACTGCAGGAAAAATTATGAAGCCATGACCTGACTCTCAGCTGATGTGACTCCTCTCTGCTTCTCTTTGCCACATATATTATTAGTAGTAGTAGTACTAGAAGATGCAATGGCCAGCTTTGCATATTTAGGTCCTTAGTCTACTGCTAAGAAAACCATTTTAAACCTGCGTTCTTTCTGGTGTGCCAATGTGAAACTGCTTTAAAACAGAAATAGCACAGTGACTTTCAACAAATGAGCTGTGAATGATTAGACATTAACAAAAACTGTTCAAAGGGACTTCCATATCAGCAGGTGAACAAAAAACATCACACAGCCAGCCAGTCAGGTATTATTCTCCTTATTTAATAAGGACAGTTAGAACCAGACATGGGAATCTGTGTTAAGCTTTGTATCTCCATTTTTTCATTATAATCCCTCCTCATGGCTGGAATGACCTACTTTCTGGATCTCACATGTCACTTAACTGTGTAGAAAATGCATGATTTTATGAAAAAAAAAAGGCCTTTGGCAGTTGCACATTGCAATTATACTCACCACGTACAGATTGAGCAGTTGACTGACTGGTATGACAAGTTAAATTATATTCAACTTCAGGGATATACATAGAGATTTACTTGAAATTCCCGAAGGCTCTGAGAAGTGGAGCTACAGTAAGATGTAAAAAAAAAAAAAAAAAAAAAAAAATCTGCTAAAACCCTTCTGCCTAAGCCGTTTTGTCTGCATAGAGGAGCAGAAACGATATTGGATAGCACTTGAGAATATACAGTGCTACTAAATGAAAAAACAAACATTCTCCAAGATAAACTGCCTACAGAAAGGCAACACACAACTTTCAGCCATGAATTAAACCAATAATTTCTTCTTTCTGTATCTGCTAGAATAGACACTTTCTGTGTGGCTGAGGGTCAGAGAGAGGATGGGAATTTTCTTATTCAGAAGAGTCAAACAGAAAGTTAAGAAAATGAACAGAATGATGAACTAATATTCATGGAAATTATGCTAGATTTAAAGGAATGTTTTTTTCAGAAACAAATTTTAAACAGTTTTACACATCACGATAAAACATTTGGTTAAATAAGCTGTAATTTTTCTTTTTCTGAATGCAGGGAAAACGACTCTCGGTCATGGAAACACTGACATCAATATCCAGGGTCCAGGAGTGGCTGCCCTGCACTGTTACATTGAAAACCAGACAGGAAACATCACCCTTTTCCCCTGTGGCAATCCATGCTCCATGGATGGTCTGGCAGTCACAAAGCCTGTACGACTGTCTCAAGGTACAAATATGTCAAAATGGCTTAAGGAAAAATCCAAGAAAATGTCTTAGTGGTGTGTTCTATTGATTTTCCTTCAACTGTCAAACCTCATAATCCTTTTGCATCTTTCATAGAATAAAAGGGGATGTTTTGCAAATTGTCAATCACATACTGGTGAATATGAATATATGTCTGTAAATATAATGACTTTGGTCCATCAGGAATGCAAATTTTATGGGTCTTTCATTCTAAGATCTACCTTGATTTTTAAACACTAGGTAAATCACTGGAGTCAGATTAAGATGCTTGGCAAACTATCATGTCTCAAATGTCAGCTCAGAATTAAATGAACACAAATGATATAAGATGAACCTCCATGCTTAATATACTTCTGCATTTTTTTTAAATACAAAAAAAAAATTGTCACAATAGTGGCGTTTGTTGTGTTTGAACTTCCCTTGAAAGTGACCTCGACATTCTTCAGGTGATCTTGTAATATTCTCTGTGCCATTTAAGCCTGCTGAATTTACAACAGTATAATTGTTCCGCGTATCTAGCTTATATCTGGAAGCGGTTTAAGTTTAGACATAACAGCATGTATGGAATGCATATTGTAAAAAGGGTTTACTTGGAATTTGTAAAAATAAATCATACGTTCATTACTCTACACTAGGTTGGTAGAGGAAGAAAAGTGCGTACTTATTACATCAATAGTAATAAAATGGTAAACAAATAAATATGAAAGATTCAAGATAATGAGTGATAAAATGTCCTGTTGTCCCCCTTAATAATTTCTCTTTTGTTTATCCACATGCTCTTTTTGAAATAGATTCCATTTGACACAGGACAACAATTTTAGTTTTATGGTAATACAATTATTAAAAGTTTGTTTAAAATATCTAAGAATATTTCTTGGTGACCAATGAATTGTTGGAATTTAATCTTGCATAACTGTTAATAACTGATGAACATTTCATTCATTCATTCATTCATTCATTCATCACCTTATCCTGGTCAATTCCACTAAAGGCCATCACATACCATGCACATAGATTTCTATACCTTCAGGCAATTTAGCATAGCCAATCCACCTACCTGTATGTTTTCAGACAGTAGGATGAAACCAGAGAACCCAAGGAAAACCCACACAAACACTGGAAGAACCTGCAAAACTACATACAGACAGTATGAATTCATCCATACCCATTCAATGAAAATTTTCATTCGTAGACATTGTAGAACAATACTGAAGGCATCAAAACTATAGAATAATTATGTAGTAAGTGTACCAGTGTACATTATGTGTACCAGTGTACAGTATTTCATATACAGTATGTTCACCACTTGTTGAATGCCAGTCATGTGCAAAAGTACATACAGTAGAATCTTTCCAAATCATGTAAAGAATTAAAGATGAATTAAAGAATTAAAGACTTCCTTCATATTTCCTTGTTATGATAGAAAATAGTATAAAAAGAAAAACTTCAAACAGTAATTGTATACAAAGTTTTGACTGCTACAGGTACTGTACATCAACACAAAGTTTTTTTTGTGTGGCTTTTCAGTTATTTCAGCTGCCACCCGTTTGGCTATACCCCAGTTTACAGAGCAAGCGCTTAGAAGAGAGAGAGAAAAAAACTCACTTTTAAAGCAAAACCATTTTAATGTCTAGTGTTTACCGTATCTCCGTGTGTGCGCATCAGTTCAATTCATTACATAAGCAATTTAGTGACAAATGGTGGGTGTTAATGGTATTCAGGAGCTTGGTGGCCGCCTCCTCCCCTTCTCCTGCGCTCTGCATGACAATAATGTCGCTTATGAGAGAGAGAGAGTGAGAGAGAGAACAGCCGGCACTGGGACAGCTGTTCAGCCACCCTGACGTTTTTGGTCCTCAGTCGTATGACCTACATGTATGAACACCAGCTCTTTCTCTCTTTCTCTTACTTCTTTTTTCGGTTAACGCGGTAACAACTTAACATCGCACTCGCGTAAAGAGGATAACACACTTTTTTTTCCTCCCGAGAAGTTATCAACCGCATGTGTTTTTTTTTTATTATTTTTTTTATCCCGTGAACATATGGACTGTTTTTTTTCTTTCTCTGTCTCTCTCTCTTCTTCTTCTCTCAGCTTGGGCTCGGTTTGTAGCTTTAACACTTAGACAGGTGGACAGTGGACATCTGGCATCTTTTGTGTGAAAGGAAAAGTCAATAAGTGGACGGACATTACCATAGCATTAGCATAACAAAGCGGCGGGAGAGCGACGCGCTCAGGGAGGTGAACAGCAGCTTCTTCACGGCGTCCTGACTGGAAACCAGTTTGGATATATATATATATATATATATATATTTGTTCCCGTAAGGTCGCGGCATCTCCTGCGTTTTGTCGTATTTGACATCCGTGAGTAAATGTAAGTAAACTATTGACCTGCCTGTGAATTGTTTAAATAGTTATCTGCTGAAATAATAATAATAAATCTAATCAACTTTCTGTCACGACATATTTACCACATTACTTCACAGCAACCTGTTATTTATAATATTTTTAAGTCTTTTAAATGTCCCTTATTTATTTATTTATTTATTTATGTTTGTTTGTTTGTTTGTTTGTTTATTATACTTATTCTAAATTGTTTCAGTATTAGAGCACTGATGGTCCATAGGCTCTTTTTTATCATTGCTTTTATTCAGTTCATTGTATAATTAACATTATGTATTGGCCAACAGGGGGGCCTAATATTTAAGCACTTTTTTTTATTTTATAAAAAAATTTATAATTTTTTCCAATTAATTAACACACTGTAACACACTTTAAAATAATACTAGGACATATACGCACTGTCCACCTTAACAACCAAACGGTTAAAGTTACAGTGGTCGATTGGATGATTTTGTGCATTGTGCTGTCGCCAGATTATTGGCAGATTAGATAACTACATAATGGAACAGGTGTTCCTAATAATATGGACATGAGAGTGCATTTTGTATATTTTTTTCTGCCATCAAGACTGTATACGGTATATCTTCCTGTGGTTGGTGTGTTTTCTTTGGGTACTCCGGTTTCCTCCCACACTCCAAAGACATGCAGATTAGGATAATTGGCATTCCCAAATTGTCTGTAGTTTTTATGTGCTGTATAGAAGATAAATGAATGAATGAATGAAACCAGTGTTGTTCAAGAATGTATAAAAATAAATACAAACTTTTGACTTATACTGTATATAAATTACTATATATATTACATATTAAATATATATTACTATTTAGTTATGCTGCAGTTTCCCTCAGCATCAATGAAATATCTATCTATCTATCTATCATTAGGAACATTAGGACATTAGATTTTTCTCCGTGTATGCATGATTTTTTAAAAACTCCTTGAGCCTATGTGAATCTTGCCATGTCCACAATCTCCACCCACATGACCTACAGTAATCAACAGAGTAAAGTTCACCTACATTTACCAAGTTCAACTATCATAAGGATTAGTATTAACCATTATAATGCATCACAGAATAATAATAAGCAACTGTGGAAATCTCTCAACATAACATATGACTTTAATTAGCTATATATTTTATCCATCACACAGTTCTCATAAAGTGTTTGTTGATAAAGCCAGAATCTTCTTCCAACTAGCTTTCTCCTTGAGAAGCACACTGATTTAGCGCGTTATATTTCATTTATCCTGAGTGACTGTATTGTCTTATCATCATGCAAGGGATTGGAAGCCAAGTTATTGCTCTAAATCCTGCTAACATCAGGTCATAATAATTCATGACAAATTTATGTCACTTATTCTGAGTAATTTTTCATCATCCTGTTACTTGGCTTATTTCAGCAGAGCACTGAATGAAGGCTGGCTGATGCTCATTATGTCCACTCTGCTCATTATGATTAATGATGATTGGTTATCCATATTCCTGAGTGACCTATCATGTTACACAGGTACTCTAGTTGTTATAGCATCTAATTGGAATTCTGTGTGTCCTCTGTGCCAGGTAGCTGATGTTAGCAGTTTAACATTTATAGTACTGTTGTTTGGGAGTGAAGGGGCATTGAGGAGTATCTACAGAATAAATGACATGAGGCCTGTGCTAACATTTTCAGTCTAGAAAGAAGTTACAGTAATTTGTTGTTTTGCAAACGTTCTTTTTTAAACCATAATACACACTTGTGCTTAAACTCTTTTTAGTATTTAAATTTTTTTTATACAGGCTATTTGTACATTTTGGAAAAATGTCCGTTAAATCTTTAACGTTACTTTCCTACATGAACTTTGTGTAAAATGTGAGAGTAACTGTAAAAAAATTCATAATGTATGTATAAGGACACAAAACTTTAGACATTCTCTTAGCTCAGATGTGCATGACCATACACATCGTTTCTAACAACTCTGATCAGCAGTGTGCTTTGTGGTCACAGAATTATTGATTTTTTTTTTTATCACCATTTTGCGTAAAAACCACAGAGACAAAAGAGTGTTTTGAGCGAACTCTGCCAGGGTTGAGTGTGTGTCACATCTTTAAGACTTTTAGTGCAACAGTGTTGTTAGGATAAATGTCCTGATTTATTGTGTGTATACAACAAGTTTTAGACTAGCAGTTTTGGACTTATGTTCAGCAATGAACATAATCTAGAAAAAAAATCTTAAAATGTTTTTTTTTTTAATCTCAAACCAATCTAGAGATATAAATAAATGTTTTGATCAAAAGAAATACGGTATCGATATCAGTTCACTAAGAGAGGCGGAGACAGCCTGGGACATGTTCTGAATATGAATCACATTGTTGCAAATGCTTAATCAATTTCATGTCCAGGGGCAACTGAGTTATTGTTTTCAATGCATCCGAGTTAAATCAAAGTTGCCATAGCCAGTGCAGGTGTGCGACAGCTCATATCTGGTGCTCTAAGACCATGCTATGATTTACATCCTTCACTTTAGCTTCATGCTTCCTGTGCTGTCGCTGTTCATTATGAAATGGAGGCTTGAGTCATAATTTATGGCCAGAGTGGCAAACACAGTATTGATTCACCCATCTCCCTAATAACAGCACAGCACAGCTGTAAGTGATGTGTGTGTATGTGTGTGTGTTTGTTTGGGTTCATGTGCTTTTGTGTACTGTAAGTATAGGTACTTGAAATTAATGTTTCTTAAACTCTTAGCAGGTATGTGTTGCATATATATTAGATTTTGCATATACTGTACATTATAGTAGAAGTATATTATATTATATAGATCTGTTAAATAATAAGAATTAAATAAAAAAAATTTACCACCTGCTAAGAAGATCTCCATGTGTTTCCTAATCTTGCAAGAAAGTATTGGGGGGGGAATCTTGTTTATAATTTGTTGTTCTTGTGGAGTTTATTTTTATTTTGTAATGAGTTTAATTGCAGACGATGCTTCCATACACATACACGCACAGTCACAACAGTACATGTCTACCATGTTTCCACCATCCTCTTGATGGAGAACATTTCTTGTTACATAAAATGAGCTTTGTGGATTTACAAACTATAAAAACACGTTGATGTGTAGTTTTATAGCTTTTAAAGTTTGAAACTAAGAAACGAACAAACACAGCAAATACAGATATAAATAGGAGCGTCAACACTTCTTTTTAAAGAAAGTTTGCCAGAAGGCTTTACAGAGCATCTGGAAAAAACATGGGTGTGAATGCGTCATGATCAGATGTGAAGCTCACAGAACAAAGCAACACCACATTCATTAACTTGAGAGTGCATGTGTCGGGACTGTGTCAGATATTTACCAGATTCCTTTCTCCAGATTGATAGAAAAAAAATAACAACTCCATCAACCATATCAGTCTCACAGAGATCTCTAGCCAACACTGCTAGTGGCAGAATTTAGAGACCATGTTGACACTGTTTCTGTTTAGTATTTAGGCCGCACCCGTTTTAATATTTTATTAAAATATTTTTATTTTTAGTACATTTTGGTCAAGCAGCCTTTTTGGTTAATTTGTTTGATTACGCTAATTCCTCTCTCATTTTCCTCCTCTGTGTAATAGGGTGCATGCTTTGTTTTGGGCAGTCTTCATTTTTCCGCTTCAACCACCCAGAGGAGGCTCTCAGGATGAAGAGTATGATGCCCGAAGGAAACGCTGGGCTCAGCAGCACCTACCGAGGACATTCAGGTAGAATTATATCATGACTATATTTTCTGTATATAAGATTCACAGATTACTGTGCGTTTTAAAAAAAATTATTATAATGCACATTGATACATTATGATAATGATGTAAGCACAGGCTTGGGTGAGGGGAAAAAAAGTTTTGTGTTGGCGTTCATACAAAGAAACTTTGATCCTGTAATCCAGAAGAGTTTTACTTACCAGCTCCATTTAGATGATTACAGAACCAAAAAAAGTCGAAATCTGTCAAACTGCGTGCTGATTTATTATTGCAGTATTGTTAGGAAAAAAAGTGCAGCATTTTTCTTCTCATTTCACTGAACACAGCACTGGATTAAATAGTTCTCTATTAACTGGTTGGCCTTTCATGTACAGGAAGCAAATGTCCAGAGTGACTCTGATGGAATGAATAACAAGCCTTGAGGAGCTTTCTGTATGTGTGTGTAGTCTTTGGAAGTCTTTGGCTTTAACCCTATTGTGAAGGATCTCATGACAATAATGAGGGCATTGAAGGCCAGTCTATAGCAGGTGCAAAGTTGAAAAGTGTTGCTTTGTTTGGTGACTGTGTGTGGCAAAGATATTTTGGGGTTTAATCCTGTTTCTTGAGTGTAGTGGTGTAGTGTATATACTATATATCTATAACAGCAGTGGATTTGAAATGAAGCAATCAATATGTGACTGGAGTGTAGACTTTCAGCTTTAATTTAAGGGGTTTAAAAAAATTATTTAGGATTTACCGCCATTTGTCCCTTCATTTTTACAGAATCAAGGGTAAATGGACAAACTAACATAAATATAAATATTAAGAATATTTTTTAATACATGGAAGCAAATACATCCATCTGCATCCAACTCACCAAATCACTACATTTTCCAGTTTATGGGGCTTTCTGCCTTCAGTTTCGTCTTCTGCAGCTGAAAGTCATGCTCACTTGGGTTGTGGTCAGGTGATTGACTTGACCCCTTAGGAACATTTCCATTGTGTTGCTAGATTTTTCTGTTATTATCTGTCTGTATTGTGATGTGTGGTAATATCAGTTTATCAGCATTTGACTAGTCTAAGCATAGCTCAATACACGTTAGATTTTATCGTGCTACCTTTGATCAGCAGTCATGTCATTAGTAAACACCAGCAACACCAGTAATCCTCGTGCAGTGGCAGCCATACAGTATATAAACAAATATATAAATATTAAGATTATTTTTAATAGCAGTGAATGACTGAGTGAAGTCTGGAATAAATTAGTCCTTTCTTTCCTTCTCAATATTATTTAAGGCCTAATTTTACACTTTTGTAACACACTCTATTTACATTCATCAATGCATCTCTTGATTGTAGACCTTGACCTTCTCTATCATGTTCTTTATTGGTTAGATATTGTGTAAGACGTAAATTCTGTTATCGTTCACATTAGCTGTCCTTTCTGGTCCTCAAGTCCTTTAGATGTTGCTGAGCTCACACAGTGTTTATGTTTTTAATCAAATTATTGATTTGACCTCTTGTACTGTTTCTGCTACCTCTCTGATAGGTCTGTGTTTTTTTTTTTAGCCTAATGAAGGCAAATGCAAATTTACCAACTTTTATCTCCTTAATTGGTCACAAATAATCAAAAAAACAGATCACAACTGCTTAACTGCTTATCACTGGCCCTAATCTTGAGCCTGTGAAAATGTAAAAGGCCCAGCATATGGTAAAGAAATGGTTTGTTTCAAAATCAAGATTGAATTAAGAAAGGCCTCATCAGCGTGAGGATTGTAGTTAAGACACTGTAGACCATAGCCGAAACAGTGTGTTGGGAATTGATGGAGTGGGAAGAAGTGTGTGGTAGAGAGTGGTACAGTGTGAGTAGTATGAGTCATGCTGTAATTCAGGAACTATTCTTCTTTGTCCTCTCTGACCTTTGTACTGAGGGAGGCAGCATGGCGTGCCGCACCCAGTTCCTTGTATGTATGTGTGTGGCCTTGGAGATATGAAGTAGGGTAATTGTATGTGTCGCGGTGTGTGGGTGCGTGTGCATATGTGTGTTGTTAAACACAGAGAGGGGGGGGGGGGGATAAACTGATTTACTGTGTGCTTGCTTTGCCTTTTCTTGGCTCAGCATAGTGTACATATGTGGTAAGTGAAATCTGCAGGTGCTCAAACAGCAGTTGATGAAACCAAAGTCAATTATTTGTTACTGTTTATTAGATTAAATAAAATAGTTCAATTAATTTGGACGGTTACTATGTCACTGATACTAGTCACTTTATTAACTGTTTTATTTAAAATTTGCCGAAACTAATATAAATACAAATTTGATATTAAAGATAGCACTTACCCTTTCCTACAGAGCCCCATGGTCTGCACAATGGAAACCACCAGCCTGTACCTCATGAGAGGGTTCGTCAAGCCCACTCTGTTGAGAAGGATCTTCAGGACATCATGGACTCTTTATCTATGAATTTCTCTCAGGGCTCCTCAGCTGAAGCTGGAAAACAGCCCGAGCACCCCATCCCACAGTCGCCTCTTTCCCCCATGTTTAATGGAGGTGGCCGCTATCTCCTCTCCTCTCCAGCCAGCCCTGGAGGCCTTTCTGTGGGATCCAGCTATGAAAACACCACTCCTCCTTTTTCTCCCATTTCATTTCCCTCAACTGCCAACAGTTCTGGCGCTCGTGTGGACCCTGCGCATTCAGTTTCCTACCATCATACAGTACAGCCACCAGTTCCCCAGCCACGGCAATCGACAGCTAGGACTGGCAATAGCAGCGGAGTGCGAAAGGTACAGGAAAGTCCCAGGCTTCCCAGAAAAGCCGTGACAGAAGCACCACCAAGTCCTATACCCAGTCGCCAAAACCAGGACGTTTCGGTCAGAGGTGGTCCAGAGGGCCCACGTTCAGCCTTTAGTTTCTCTGGAGATGCAGGAAGGGATAATGGTTTCATGACTTCTTGTTCTTCTGCTTCATCAAGTCCTAGCTCCAGTGCAGGTTCAACTTTCCAGGAGACTTCCTCAGCTAATGGTGGAAGTCTATCTATTCAGCCAAACCCACGCTTATTAATTCCTCCAGAGTGTCCGCAGTCCACTCGCCAGGCACTAGATCCACCCAATAGAGCTCCATTCCGAGAACGTCCCCCTCCCAGTCCCTCTACTCCACGCCGTGGGATACAGGGAGTCCCGGTCCTACCTGGAGCCCTACCTGGGGTATCCCTTCCAACCCGGAGCCAGATAGGAAAGGGTGTACCAGAGAGCCCTCAACAGCAAAGACGAGTCACAGCAGGGGAAGACGCTGCTGAAACGAGGGGGTTACGGGCCAGAAGCCCTTCTCCTGTGTTTGCTGTCCTGAAGGACCACACTAGTAGTGGCGGAAGGCAAAAGGGGAGTGTCGGTACCCAGGTTGGGATTTCTCCCCTAACCAGCCCTCGTAGTCAGAGAAAAAACCCTAGAGAACCATGGACTGTCCACCCCAAGCCACGGGAACGTAAGAACAGCATTTCAGAAATCAATGACAACGAGGATGAACTGCTGGAGTACCATCGCTGGCAGCGGGACGAGAGGATAAAAGAACAAGAAATGGAGAGACTGGTGGGTGTGTTTTGCTGTTGTGGATATTTGCATGTGTGTGATCTGTGTTACATTGTCCAGCATATAGTGAAGTTGTATTCAAGATGCTATATGAACACTCTCAAAAAGAGAGGAGGTGCTGACTAATGTTTATGAAGTCGTGGAGAATTTTTCACAGCAAATTCTGTCTGTGATGGTGGGTGGTGACGAGGGGTTTATAGCTAAAGCACAGATAAGATTAACACATCAATGTGAATTGTAAAGTACTATGGGTAAAGGGTGTGGCTATATGAATGCTATATTTACCCAACATGGCCTTGAAGCATTAAACTGCTCTCACACACACACATACACAATCTAATTGCTTACACACAGTCACCCTGGACTAACCCTATAATTTTCTGAACACTTTATACCCTGATGCGTCTTTAATTCCGAAGCCAGTCCAACCCACAAACGCTTACTCCGTATTATTATCCCTTTTTTATTCATATTAATTTGCTCTGTTCAGATGATAATTGCTATTCCTGGGACACAGATTGCTGTTCTATTTCTCTCCAGATTCTTAAGTCCACAATGCACACACACTCACGCTCACAAGTCCTAATTACGAGCTGCCGAGCAGCTGTCACTGCAGAGACACATTCCTGTTATTCCCTTTAGAAAAGCTATTTCAGTAGGCAAGTCCGTACGGACAACAGCGAAATTAATACAAGCAGCAAGTCATTTTTCATGAAAAATCAGCAGCCTTGACGATGCCTCATCAGTAGTCTGCTGTAAGCAGTTTATGATAATGCAGGAGAGAAACCTGACTTGAGGTCATGTAGTTTTAATGATATTTATGTCAGCATGATTATGGCTGAAATAGATGAGCATCAGCCTGATTAGCCACTTTTTGATGAGCGTTAAAAGTGGCATTTTCCTCTTCTTTTTTTTTCTTCTTTTCTTTTCTTTTTACTAGTCATAGTTATCGAGTTAGTTGTGAGTAAATGCTGAAATGCTGTGACATCACACAGGAGAAGAGTAAACTGAATGGAGGTACAACAAGAGAAGTAGACCGACTCAGGGAAAGAGAAATGAAAAGCGATGTGGAAAATTATCCAGAATGTCTCAAAACACTTATTAAAAGACGTTCCTGTGGCAGGATCCCAACAGCGAGTAATATGATTCAGGTTTTTTTTTTTTTTTTTTTGGTCCATATGGAAAATTGGGTTTAAAGAATGAAATCAGCGCGGATAACAATGAAAAGACAGTAATGTACAGCATACATATTACAGTATATGTTGTTAAGACAAACATATTTTTCTGTCCAATTATACTCTAGTTTGTCTATTTAAAATAAAATGTGCATCCCCTGGGGATATGTATGCATGGACCATAATACAGAGTGTGTGTGTGTGTGTGTGTGTGTGTGTGTGTGTGTGTGTGGGTAGGGAGGGTGTATATGTTTAACAGGAGTGAGCATCAGTAAGGATTCTGGGCTGTGGCCCACTTGGCTCATTGCCATGCGTACTCTGTGCTGTGATTGCATATTCTGCTGCATCCTGTCTCTGTTATCATGCAAGTACGATGCACGTGCCTGTATACACACGCACACACGTGCACACACGCGTTCATTTTAATAACCTTTTATTGCAGTTAATGTTATGTCTACACCTAAATCCAATCTTAGGCTTAGCCTCAGAAATAAAAGTAAGCCCATTAGCTCATTAAAAAAAAAAAAAAGAAAAGATAAATGCTTATAAAATAAAATTCCTCAAATCCTATCAGATTTTGTAGCCTTGTAGGGACGTATGGTCCCCAGTAAGATATAAAAACAGGCATCCATACAGATACACAACATCAAAGTCCAGTAGTGAGGCATATACTCTCTCTCTCTCTCTCTCTCTCTCTCTCTCTCTCTCTCTCTCACACACGCACTTTCATCTCAAGGAGTTTTAAGATGTTCGGTATTGGAGGTCACTTCTTCTTCTTCCTGACTGTGTCACCGTGGAAACTGAGAAGAATACCACCTCATGCAGAACACAGGAGTCGCCACTAGAGTGCAGCATGTTGCCATGTTTACCGTGCTAGACGCTGCACTTAAGAGTTACTTCATTGTTTACTTGTTTTCAGAAGAATGCATTGACTTCAATTCGAATGTTTTGTTTCATTTTCTCAAACTATAAGTGCTTACGTACCAGTGTACAGATATATTCATGGCATGAGAGATGTACCAGGGGCAAGTGTTAACATCCGGTCCTGTTCTTTTTTTTTTACGGAAACAAAAGGCAAACCGTTCAGGGAACCACCCCAGTGACAAGCATCTGTATGTTTAAATGGCCAGGGTGTTATTATTTTCAGTTTTTTGTTCCTTCATTAAAATGACCTGTTCGACCACTAATCCTGATCCAGTGACGGCGTAAAAGGTCACATATTGTCTACTGTAACAGAAAGGCAATCTTATGTCTGTCCCTCGACTATCATATCACACTATCACACAGTACAGTGTCTGCTTCCGTCTGTGTGAGTGTGTGTGTTTACGTCTGTGTACTGTATGGAAGCGAGACACCCAGAGAGAGTAATTGAAAGACTGTTTACTGCTTTCCTCATTAGCAGCATTCAGCCACCAGTGGAGCTCTGTTACTTCTGTTCTCAAATCACCCACAGTAATACTATCACCTCCTTCCTGGCTAGACACTAATTCCCTCTCACACTCGGCACCCAGTAGTCGAGAAGATCGGAAATAAGCTTTGACACACAGGTCATTTTAAAACGTGCAATTCTGACCCTCGTATTTGCCCGGTTCTTCTCTTGAGAACCCCGAGGCCAAGTGCTTATTGTGAGCTAAAGGAGAGCTCTCGTAATAAAGTGGGCTGCGTGCGTGCACACACACACACCACACCACACACACACACACACACACACACACACACACACACAGTGTATGTGGAGCTTTTTTGTTTTTGTTTGGGCAGAAGCATCTTTACCAAGCGTGCCAGCTGAGCTGACACTCTCTTTGTTAAGGAAGCGTTGTTGCTTAGCTACACTGCAGTCGGCATTTAAAGGCGCTGCCTTTCTGTCTCCTCAGCAAGAGAGCATGTGTGAGAATCCAAGCGTTCGTTTTCAGATAGTGATGTCAGAGCAAAGATCCGATTAGTGCAACTAATTTTGACAAACAGTGTGTTAAAGGTTGAGATCAGGGGGAAAAAGGTTTACATCGGATTTGTGAATATCAGCTTTGAATATCAGCCTGTCTGGATGAGAACATCTGAAGGAAGGGGCATGAATATACGACACCCGGCTATAAATTTTTATATTTCCTATGTTTTTTTAAAATGTATTTCTTTTATTTCAGCTGGTATAAACTAGATGGTAATCATAAATTTCCCAATAGCATATTGCTGATTTAATTATTGCCAGGGAGATAGTGGTACACTTCATCCATTTATTTCTCCTGTCGTCATTTGCCTTTGTTATAATGTCCTGAATACATTTTTCTTCTGCACATTTTATGCAAACATCTGGCCGTTCTCTGTTACAGAGTGTGAACAGGAGAGCAGATCAAGTAAACAAGTGTAGAACTCAAAAATGGCTTGAGGGCTATACACATTCCTTCACAGTTCCTGTTACTATATTCGTCTTCTTCAGGACAAATTTATAGACGTTATATTTTCATACACACTTTCACACACCTTTTAAAATGGTAGGAGTGGAGTTTGATTAATTATCCATTGTGACTCACTAACTAAATGAACATTTAATCCTTTTTTCTTTCTTTTTTTTTAAAAAGAAAAGAAAGACAGAAATGACGTTAACTACAGAGGTCCCCTGTTCTTTGTGGTTCTGCTCTTGTTAGAGCACGGTGCCCTGCCGTGTTATTTTAGTCATGCAGTAGCGCAGAGCTAGTGTCAGCTAGTGAGGCAGCTTTGGGTATTGTCAGCTGCTTGTGCGAAGTATAATAAGGTCCAGTTCATAGAGCATTGCAGATCAGTGAGCCAGGACTCAGACAAAGGCCGGAGATGACTGAGATTGTGAGAGAAGAGAGTAAAGAGAGAGGGAGAGATGATACACACACACACACACACATGGTCGGTGACATATGTAGAGTGACAGTAACAGCTGACTACTGTAGTAGGGGTGAGAGGTCACATTAGTCCACAAGTTGGGGGGTCATGGAGAGTTAGCACAGTAGGGGGAGTTGGTTTTCAAGTATGTGCGTGTGAGTGTGTGAATGAGACCATGATTTTTCATAAAGCTGCCACAGGAGCCCAAGAGTTCTCTTAGCTGAAACAAGGTAGTCAGAGGTGATTATTTATCTGTTTGTGTTGACGTGACATTACCCTGTCATGCTGTTTACACTCAGGTGCTATATATTACGCTTATAAATACAGTGTTCATGTTAAGGCTCTGGCATGGCGAGTTAGTGAGCGGCGCTTATCTCAGATTTCAGTCAGCAGGATCTGCTTAAAACAGACCACGTTGCACAAAGACAATATCATTTCAGATGCACACGCATGTAGCTGGGGATTGCTTTAGACCTTTGTCTTTTTTCTTTATTAGCTTTTTTTAAAAATATTTATTTGTTTATTCAGGAGACCACCCTGATTCTGAACTGTGTGTGTGTGTGTGTGTGTGTGTGTGTGTGTGTGTGTGTGTATACACAGGAACGACAGAGGCTGGAGACCATTCTGAGCCTGTGTGCCGAGTATAATAAAGGGGACCCCGTGGTAGACATGGAGACAGGGAGGGTGGGTCAGTTCCCTGGGACAGAGGACCGACGACCTGGCCCCGATCTGGTGTGTGTGGCAGTTCAGCGTCCAAACGCTCACACGCATCGACTGGGAGAGTGTGATGACGAGAACCTAACAGAGGAGTGTAGCAGCACTGAGAGCCAGCACCAGGAGGTATAACATTTCTACTTTTTTCTATATATTCATAACCATTCAGACAAGTAGAAACTCACAGACTAATAGAACTTACATACATTAAAAAGTTCTTCTCTGCTATACCAGCAAGCCACAGTTTTGTTGTTGTTGTTGTTGTTGTTGTTGTATAATACCTCTAAAACTTTCTTTCTATCTTTATCTTCTCTATTTTTCTTTGTTCCTTACTATCTATCTATCTCACACTCCTCCTCAGCATGAGGAAACTTCCGGAATGGGGCAGCAGGAGCTGGGTTATCTGGTGGAGGAGCGGGTCAGGATTCTGGCTCGAGTAGATGAGCTTAAAGCTCGGGTCACTGAGCTGGAGCAGCAACTACAGGATTCCAGACAAGAGGTCAGACAACTGCTACATCTCCTGCTAAAACTGTATTACAAAGCACTAAACTAGTTTTTAAAACATTCTTTTGCTTCAGTAGACGAGGTATTGTAGCACTAGACATGGAACGTTTTCAGAATTTTTACATGTTCTTGAAGCATTCTTCTGGGGAAAGTTTTTTTTTTGCCTTATACTCAAGAGGAGGTCCATTTCTATTAACTACTGGGTGGTACTTATATATTGGTCGAATATATTTAAAATGACTTTTGGAGTAAAAAAACAAACAAAACAAAAGTTTTATCTGGCTTGCAGTTCCTGCAGAGCAAAATGCACAGGTTTCAAATCACAATTTTAAAATGAGAGCTTAAGATACTATATGTGATATAAATTGTGCATTTTGCACAAGCCACACCATTAAACAAAAACATCCAGATACATTTTAACACTATATACACAGTATATTAATTCACATATTTTAGTATCTACTTCCTTTTGCATTTTTTCCTGTGCTTTTGTGCATTTTTGTTTCAAGTCACGTCAAGTAGGCTTTTTATTGTCATTCCAACCATATTCAGTTAGTACACAGTGAAACGAAACAACGTTCCTCCAGGACCAGGGTGCTACATACATGCAACAACATAAATTTACAACACACATTTTTACATTTTTAAGTTAATCTAAAAGAACTATCAAATTTCTATACAAAAATACACAATAGACAAAGTGCACGTGCAAATGTGCAAACAAAGAGGTACATGACAGACACAACAATGTAACACATAACAGTCCTTTTTTTGATGAAGTATGAATTGAGGTAGTGGGAAGAGCAGCAGTAAACAGTTTACATTTTGACAAGAGTATTGTGTGCAAATAGCAGTCAAATAAATATTGTGCAAAAAATTGCGAAGAGCAGCACAGGTAGGTAGGTATGAGCAGATTGAGATGGATGTGTATCAGTGTGATTGTGCATGTGTGTTTGTTGGCTCTACTGTTGTACATTTGTGTGTTTTGCTATACTATACATGGAGCGTGCTGGAATGGCACACCGTGCAGTTTGTGAGTCGTTAAAGTTACTGGAAATATGCACAGAAATTTTGTAGTATTTCCTATTGTTCCATAAATAATTATTTTCTCCAATGTTCCTGTATCTTGCTGGTCTATTAGTTCAACAAACAAAAGGAAAGGAGCGCATTTGCATTCAGGATTTTAGCTGATTGGAGAAGCAGTGTAGTATATATACATATTCACTCAAAGTGTCGAATACTTATGAAAGTACGTAATGTTTCGCAGTCCTCAACGTGAGTACGGTGTACACTAATTTTGCATGTGTTAAAGATTAATCAGAAATTTGATTACGCTGAAATACAAAAGAGATTTATCATAACGTTAGCTGTGTTGTTGTTTTTTTAATCTGCAGGCTGAGATGGAGCGGGCATTGCTGCAGGGGGAGAGGAGAGCTGAGTTAGATCAAGTGGAGGCAGAGTTAGAGATTATTAATCAGATCCAGCTCAAACTGAGTGAAGTGGAGAAAAATATTCAGAAGGAGAAAGAAAAGGTAAACACATATGCACAAAAGGAAGGGTTTGCATAAGTTAATTAATGCGTTCTTTTGCACCTAGAAGCATTTTGCTTTCAGCAAGGAGGAACAAATATGCCTTTCTTGTTCCCTGCATTTTTCTCTTGAAAGCTGTCTGTGGGAGCGCTTTACTAACTTCTTTCTAACCTTTAATAACCGAACTCTTTACACATTTTGCTGGTGGAGTGTCTTTAGTTGTGATGCGAGTGGTTGAAATTCTAAAGAAAAAGGGCTTCTTTTCTTCTAAGTTTCAAAGAGACATAGAGCTGATTGTGTGAGACCACTGCATGATCCAAAGTGTTTCATACTGAAGCATCACAAGAACAGAAGAAAAAAAAAGAAAAAGAAAAAAAACTCGGTCGTACTGCTTTTGTTGTCGTTGTTCCCTTCTCTTCCGTGTCCCTAGTCTGTCTTGTGTGTGTGCACATGCTTATTGTATGTGTATATGTGTATATGTATGTGTGCATATGTTTATCGTTTCATAGGGGAGGGCTAATGTCTCAGCCGAGCGTGACGTCCTGGCCAGGTTGAGGGATGGGTACAGTGAGCTGAAGAGCCAGCTTCACAAATGCCCCGAGTCTCTGAGGGAGCACTTACAGGAACAGCTTGCCAGGGTCAGTCTCCTTTCCTGCTGCCCTACGGAGCATTATCAACACAAAAACAAGGCCAAATGTTCAGCTAAAATAAAACAAAACAAAAAAACAAAAAAAAAAACAAAGAACATCCAAAGCAGTAGTGAACAAACTGAATGAGTAAGGAGTTAAAAGAAAAACACACACGAGCACAAAGATAAGTATTTAGAGGCTACTGCGATGGGTTTGTTTACAATGAGTGCATTTGCATGTACAAAATAATCTGATAACGGCAGAAAATCTGATTTTAGCGACATGTTTACATACGCTTCAGTAATGTGATAATAATAAAACTCTGGGTCTAGAGTCAGCTGCTAATCAGATTTCTTTTAGCAGCATCGCTACAAGTTGCAAAGCTAGCAGTTTAATGAAATTTTCCAGTAGAGAGCTGGAAGGCACTTTTTGAATCAAGTAGCTTGTAAGAAAATAAATTATTTTATCGACCAAGCAGTGGAGTGGTATTGATGAACCTTACGTAGTTTCATTTTCTTCACATAGACAATATATTTGTAGTCCATTATGTAGAGTATTTATTGTCGATTGGTTAAAAACACAATTGACTCTAAGTTAAAAATCACTTCACTGGCAAGTATTTATTTGCATATAATGCTGTACTTTTTCCCAAGCTTTTTACCCAAAGACCAAGACAAGCTTTTTTCTGGGTTGAGTTTGTATACTGATCATATGACTACCTGAGAAATCTGATCCAGATATTAGAAAAATAATCTGATTATTAGCGTTCATGTAAACATAACTCGGGAGATCGTATGCTTGTTTTATTGCTTAATTATATTAAAATGATCTTTTGAAGGGAAAAGTTTTATATGAAAAATACTGTCTTTATACCTTCATAGCACTTGTGTAATGTATGAACAGCTTCAGAGTATGTTGGCTTGTTTCTCTTTTACACTTTCTCTGATTACGCTCTTTTTTTGTACTTACTTTTTTGTAAGAAAATATTTGACCCTTGTTTCTTTTTTCCACTCTTGTGAATTGTCTTTGCATGTTGTTTATATTATTGCCTGTTTCCATATGCTAACAAATTCCGCTGCTTGCTTGCTTTGCATGTTTTAACAAAAATATCCCACTAATCAACTGATATAGCGCCGGGTCCAATGAAACATCTATTTTCTTCTTTAAACTCAATGATCTGTTATGCACTTTCTCTCGTATCAGATGGAGGCGTTCCGAAATGTATAGAAACAGACAAAGTCGCAATCGAGTCATTAAGGCGTTTATGTTCATCTATTTTTCTTTTCCACCTGTTGGTCTGTCTCTGTGTCCACGTCTCCGCTCCGTCTCCGTTCTGTCTGCAGAAGGCTGAGGCTCTGGAATCTGGTTCAAAGCGATTTGAAGACCTGGAGTTTAGCCAGCTGGAGCGTGAAAGCAGCCTGGAGGAGGAGAAGGAGACAATCAGCCGACAGCTGCTCCAGGAGAAGGCAGAGTACCAGCGCTGCATAGCCAAGAGGAAGGTATTATCACCGATATCAGGACAATTCTAATGGCTGCTACAGCAAGTCTTGGTTTGGGAACGAACCAGATCAGCACTCAGATTGTAATAACTGTGATTATTACAATTGCTGGAATTTGCTAAATCATGTCTACAACTGTATTGTAGGAGAAAATGGCTGCCCTTGAGATTCAAGCCAATCAGCTAGGTGTGCAGGCAGCTCAGGACTGTGAGAAGATGGTTAAAGAACGAACGATGGCCCTGCAAATGCTGCAAAAGGTTAGTCCAATATATTGTTTAAGCATCCAGCCAGTTAGGGAAATACAACTTTGATTAAAGTATGTACGTAGCTTTTTCCAGGGTAGTCTGACTCCATAGCTTAGTTAAGCGATGCTAACATGTACACCAATACATGTTGAAAGGCACTTTATGTCCCATCTAGTAAATAAATATAGTGAACAGGAAGGTATATATTGCATTTAGGCTCAATAGTCCCTTTCACACAGAAATCAGGCTTTAAAGGCAATAATAAGACCACCTCATTAAGCCGCCTCAGTGTGTGCTTTCATGTATTAAGGTAGCCATGGCGTGTAACTAACTGTGAACTGTTTTTTTTTTTTTTCACTCTTTCGATGACCTGCTGAACACGACATACTTCTCAATATGTCCGACTCCTGTAATGAGATGAGGGATTCTCTCTTTAACAGAGATCTCATCTTCGCTCATCACTACCTTTACTCCCAGCTTAAAGCTGCGCCACTGACCCTTGATTACACCGCCATTCTATTCATACAGAAAGCCGAGGTGCACTGATGGCGCAGTGTTTTGGCACAGAACTGGCTGTGTGAATTAAACTACCATGTGTTATAGGTTGATTTTTCTCACCGGATCTCAGGCCACCTAAAATGAGTAAACATTGAGTTAGATAGCAGCAATAAGAGAACACTATTTAAGATTATTAAATAAAAGCAAAAGCAAAAAATGTAAACGTCTCTTTAGGATGTTCAGTTTCCTCTTTCTGTGGTTTGCGGAATATAAGCCTAGTTGGCTAACCGGAATTATTTAATTAATCCATTTAAATACTTATTTATTGTCACATGACACTTAACCATAAGTATTTTGTTTCTTAATGTTATTGTAATTACTTTATTTTGGGCGACTCACATAGGAGAAGGAGAGACTTGCAACCCTGGAAAGGAGATACCAAAGCTTGACTGGAGGGAAGACTTTCCCCAGTTCTCCTAACACCATGCAGGAGGTGAGATCATGGGACAGACACCAGCAGAATTCTCAGCCTATTACAAGCCAAGAATCTTTAGTATTGTCTGAAAATTTCAGGCCTCTGTTACTCTATGCCACCATTGGTCTGACAGGCACTTGTGTGTAGACTAGACTAGAAAGACGCATTTTTCTCTTGAGCATCATTAATATTTATTGCTTGATGTTTGCTGGCTCAGAATTTTTGTGCTGGGCGTTGAAATATCCCATATCCTTTGGCATACTATAAGATAGTACTAATATCTATAGGAGCCACTTTACTGTCTCTGGAAGTGATGTAAAAATTTAATCTAGGCTCTTGCCACAGGGGATTAGCGCCATTGCAGTGCCATGTTGTTTGTCTATTAAATATGTAAAAGCAGGGAGGGAGGGGAGTAATACACCCCAGTAGCATTGAGAAGTTGAATGGTGATTTTATTTGATTAAAAATGAACCCTGTAGTTTATTCCAACAACTGATATTCAAAACAGGATGTTCTTCATATCAGCGAATCTGATCTTTCTAATGAAGTCCTCATCCAGCCTCCCCCACTGCCTGCTCCCTGCATCCAAAGCGCCACCTCTCATTCTTGCCCCATCAGACCTCAGGAGGTAATCGAGTGGCATGCTGATGCTTGATGGCCGTCAGGACTCTTTTATCTGACACTTTTTATAAGGGAATGTCGATTACTAACGTAGTGTAGTTTACTGTATTTAGTTAGAATGCAGTAACAAAAACTACTGATTATAAGTATCCTGAGAAATGTTAACAGTTTGGTGCTATACTAGAGTAGCAATAATGTAGTACTGATTATTTATGACCTAACCATGATACATGATCCTGGTGTGTCTATGATTACTATTTAACAAAATACTAATATAAACATAGATCAGATGCATGTTACTTTTTTTCTGCTGTGCATTGCAAGGGTAGTCTAATACTGTACCTTTAATGTCTTGGTCAAAATGTGAAGTGAGAATAAGGTGTGTGCCGTGATTGTGCTTAAAATCTTTGCATGACAGAAGTTGTGCAGAGTTGGCTGCTCATCATTTCTTGAGAAAAATGGGAATGTGATTAAACGCTATATAGTGTGCCTTCACTGGCCACTTTAATTGGAACACCTGTACCTGAAAAGATGCTTATTTATGGAATTCGCCAATCAGCCAGTCATATGGCAATGCATATAAACATGCACAAACTGAAGAGTTAATGTTCATATTAAACATTAAGATGAGGAAAATTGGATCTTAGTAACTTTAATTGTGGCCAAGCTGTTAGTAGAGGAAAAGGCAGATTGGGATCAACAACAAAAAATTGTTCAGTAGTTTGGTATGGAGCATTTACACGACAATGATTAGAATGGTTTGAGCTGCCAGATGAGCTATGGCAATGTAAATAATTACTCTGAGATATACAGAAAAGCATCTCAGAATGCACACACATGTCAAAAAAAAAAAAAAAAAAGTCAACAAATAGGCTCCAGCATCAGAAACCACATCAGGGTCCTCTACTATAAGCCAAGGATAATCTAATGCTACAGTAGATGGCTGGTATTTTTTTTATCTTCATCTGAATGAATCAGTAGGAGTACAAGTGTTAGAATGTGATGAACCAGATGACCTACAGTCCCCCCCCAAATATTTTGGAAGACCAATTATTTTATTTTTTGCTGTACAATGATCTATTCATCTTTTAATTTCAAACACAAGCAAAATAATTGATCTTGCTGTTGCAATCCTTTTAGAGGGGATGGAACACAGTATGCGCATGCGTGTGGGAATGATTATACAATGATGTTTTCGGGCTCTGGACTGTTTTTGACTGTAAATTTTACCCTATGTATAGGTTAAGATGTGAGTGGGTGCTTTTTTGATTTGTGTGTATTCAGGAGTACCTCAGACTTTCAGATGTATTTAAGATGTATGGTAGTGGTTGTGTCCCAACTCAAGCCACCTCTTTCGCCCCTACCACTTCCTGCCTTTCTCTTGCTGTAACAACAGATACCCCACGTGAGGTATGACTGTTCAGCCAACTTTCTTTCTTTCTGCAATTTCCTATCCATTCTTTTCTATGTGCTTCTGACTCTTCTCTCATTATTTTTTTGCTTCTTTCTTATGACTTCCATTTATTGCTATGTCCCTTATAATTGTGGTTGTTTTTTTTCTAGCCCTTGCTCATTTCTATTACTAGAATGTAGATCATTCAGCAAGCTCATTTCATATTCCTAAACATAGTACGATTGTGTGTCTTTCTGCTTTTTAACGCCTTCACCACATTCTCTCTTCTGTCTGTGTATGTGTACACAATGCTTTGACTGGGTAAAGGAGTATGTGACAGTTAGTCAGTTGAACCAGCTCTTCGGGATGCACAAGGTTGATCCCTCTACATCGACTCCCAACCATTCATTCCAAGCTATAGTAGCTGATCCTGTCAGCCACATGTCACAGTGTGACCCTGGGCAGTCTCTTTCTGCTGAGGTGTGTGTTCCACATGGTTTTCTTTCAGTCACCTGCTCTATCTAGTATTATAAATATATGTGCTAAATCATATGGAAAAAAGAGGTGCTGTCTTTATATATATATACACACAGTATATATATATAGTGCATGGAATCTATTTATGCTGGATGTGGCTGCAAATATTCTGTCTTTCTTTTTTCATCTTCCCTGCCTCTTCTATCATCTCTGCTGCTTTTTTTTCTTACACTGGCACTGCTTGTAATACATAGGCTGAGAAGAACAGGCCTTTGGTGTCCAGGCTGGATTTAGAACGCTGGTACCAGGACATCATGGCAGTTGGGGATACTAGCCATGATTGTCCTCCCCCTCTTCCAGCTAAGTCTTTCTCCTCACGCAGACCAATGCAGGTAAACTCCGTCATCCTGCCTTAGTTGTGTTCTTGTACTCACACGCTCTGTCTTTGTCTTGGGGATATCCACTAACATTCAGCAGTGCTGTTGAGAGTGGTTTCTTAGAAAGTCTGACATCTGTCTCTGTGTTGTGCTGGTACATGTCTCGAGATGATTGATTGATTGATTGATTGACTGTGGCAAATATTTGTCAAACCCATTGATTTTTTTCTGTTGCTTAACATGTCTTTAATTGTCATTAATAAGAAGACGTAAACCAAATGAGTTTTCTGAACACAAGGATCCTTGCATCAATTCTGCATCAGTGTTAACTTTGTGACTCTCCCTGTACCCACTGTATTGTCATGCAAATGCACATATTTTAGTTATTTGATAATTATTTAACTTAGCAAATTATTTAACAAATTATTAAAAATAGAAATTTAATTTGGGTTGACCTCATTTGGTTTACTCCTCTGATTTCGTGTAGTTGTCTACGTGAATATCAGTTAAATTATTCATTTATTATTAGACTTCACAGTGACACTCTCTTCTCTGTTCCCAGATGTACAGGTGTAAGCAGGATGGAACCAATGGTACATCCACACAACCCAACGCCGGACTTTCAGGCAGAAACACTCCTACCAAGGTAACACAAATGATGTCTAGGTGAATACATGGAGCTGTGTAAATCATTGGACATTTTGAGTAGTCAAGATGACTTATAAGGTTCAAGTTCAAAATTTCAGGCTTTGTTTTAGGGTGTTCACAAAATGTATGAAATTCTAAGTGTCACATGCTAACAGTAAATAATTTACTATTAAGTTTTCAAAGAATTTTGTATATATTTCACATCTGGATGATTTTGATGTATATATATATGGCTCTCGCCAATGTTAGATTGATAGAATTCTTGAGTGTATCATTTATCCTATTTGGAGTGGAAAGATAAGCTACAGTACTGTATGAGGTGTGGCTTAAGACTTTTGCACATACTACTGTATTCCAGCATCATACTGTACTTGTAAACTCTTATGCCATATCTGTTTTGCTTAAACTTTAATACCTGTTCTCTCCATTTAGCTTTAGATTCAGATTTTCACTGTTTCTACAAATAATGGCAGATGTTTTCAAAATTTTATGTGTTTTATAATTGTTCTGTACCATATTGTCCTCTCTTATAGAGCCTGCCAGACCTGTCAACCCCTCATCTGGATACAGATTCCAAGAAACCTGCTTTTGAGGGCAAAGGTAACCCAGTTTCCCTTTGGCATGAAGATTCTTTTATGTATGTCATATTACCTGGACTAGTCTATCGATTGTCAACAACTCATCCTGTTCACCTGAAAGGTCAAGCATGATGTAGGAGTATCTGTGGTTTGGAAATAATTTACTTAGGACAAAACTCTTGAGTCATGTAAGGTCTCGTCTCTATGTGCTGGCCTGGGGCAAAATCTTTTACACTATAACAGTATGCATCAATCCTTCATACTCTGTGGCACCAACTGCCAGACTGCGGTCTGGAGGTGTATCCAGCAAAGTATTTCTGTGCATCAACTTTTTTACAAATCACATACATTTAGGTCAAATTAAATACACTATACTGCCAAAAGTATTCGCTTGTCTGGCTTCACATGCACATGAATTTGAGTAACATCCAAAGGGTTTAATATGATGTTGGCCCACCCTTTGCAGCTATACTGTAACAGCTTCAACTTTTCTGGAAAGGATATCCCCAAGGTTTAAGAGTGTGTTGGAATGAGTGTGGAACCAGTGTTGGACAGTCATGTTGGAACTAGAGTGGGTGTGTTTCTCAGGAGTTGGGCTCGGCCCCTTACTTCCAGGGAAAGGAATTCTTAATGCTTCAGCCTACCAAGACATTTTGGACAATTTCATGCTCCCAACTTTGTAGGAATAGTTTGGGGATGGCCCCTTACTGTTCTAACATGACTGCGCACCAGTGCACAAAGCGAGGTCCATAAAGACATGGATGAGCGAGTTTGGTGTGGAAGAACTTGACTGGCCTGCACAGAGTCCTGACCTCAACCCGATATAACACCTTTGGGATGAATTAGAGCGGAGATCACGAGCCACGCCTTCTCGTCCAGTATCAGTTGTCTGACCTCACAAATGTGCTTTTGGAAGATTAGTAAAAAATGAACACACCATAAATACACTTTTCAACCTTGTGGAAAGCCTTCCCAGAAGAGTTGAAGCTTTTATAGCTGCAAACGGTGGGCTAACATCATATTAAACCCTATGGATTAAGAATTAGATGTTACTGTTATTGTTATGACATTGTTTTTATTATATGGTATGATTGAGAAATGGCTTGTGACAATAAAAAGAATGGTTAAAGACAATTGGAATAAGAAGTACCATAATGATTAATACAACCATAATGGTTGATTATGTGCAACAGGGTTGTCTTTATCTGAATACCCCAGCTCTAGGGGTGTTAACTGTAAACCATAAAAACTCTGAATAAACAAATTGGATTGCCCAACAGATTGGATTACTGTCATTCTCTTACCACTTTTCGAATTTGTCTTTTTCTACTCCTGCCTAGGGCTCCAAACATGTGACGACTCCAGATTTGTCACCCATGAACTAAAACCAAGGCTGGAAATGGACTCGCAATACCACTGGGGAATGCCACACGGCTCTCACTCCCAGTTAAGCTGCCCATTCCCTGCTCCAGGAGCCCACCATTCCATCCTGCACCATCAAGCACCCCCTGCAGGTGGCCCAGCATATGACACACTCAGTCTGGAGAGCTCTGACAGTGTAGAGACCAGTGTATCGACTGGAAACAACTCCACCTGTTCACCTGAAAGGTGAGAGACAGAGGTGATGTTAACAACATTATAATAAATAGTGTGTGCGACCTGGTGGGGGAGCATGTAAAAAGTATTCAGTCCCCTTAGTCATCCAATCCATCTGGATTACAAATAATACACCGAATGTTCTAGTCAGATTTTTTAATGCAACCCAATATGCTCTTAATGTATATTTTAATAATATAAAATTATTATTTGTCAGCAGAAGTTTTCAACTCCTTCAAACTAGTCTACTGGAGTAAGTTTATCTTAGCTTTGCATACCGTATGGTTGAGATTTTCTCCCATTTTTGCCACCAGATTGTTCAAGTTGGTTGAGTGTTGTTTGTTGACTGCAATTTCGTAATCAGTGCCACAGATCCTTAAGAAGATCCACATGTGTGCTTTGACCTGGCCACTGTAAAATATTCACCTTTTTATCTTAACCATTTTGTTGTTGTTGCTTTGAACTTGTACTTCAGACCATTTTCCTTATTAAAAATGAAAAATGTTCCCCTATATTTTACTCTTAGATCTTAAGTTTGCACCACACAAGCCACTTTAAAACTCTCAACTACTATACTGTTTAATTCCTGTTGGCCTCCGCACTGCATCCCCCGCCAGATTGAGCGCAGAGTTTTGAAGGTTGACTTTGGGTGGTGTGATACAACTTACTGTACATTCCACTTACTCACCATTGAGCAAACACTGGTTGCTGGAATGTCCAACCTCTATAATGTCATTTCCTCTTTCTAAATTCTTAAATTCTATAAACATATATTTTAACTTCCTTAGAATTCCTTAGAATTCATCATTGGAGAATTCTTCAGTCTCTCCAATGATGGATTAATTTAGGTATTTTTTGTCCTGAAAATGGGAAGCTGTAATATTTTACAGGAAGAATATGTCCATTTAGGATTTTTTATTCAGGCATATCTGATAAAAATTCCAGGGGGTTAAATACGAAGAACTGCATTGGCGGCTAAATAGTTTCTAGTCTATTTCTAATTCTCATCTGGCCTCGGATCTAACATAAAATTTGAGAGAAAAAAAAAAAAAAACAGCGTACAAAAGACTCCAAAAGCACAAACATTAGTGCAGCTCACTGTCTTCCACTGTTTTTTTTTTTTAATTACTAATTTAATGAATAATCTCTAAACATCAGTAATATATGTTTTTGGACTCATCTCTTTACCCATGCAAACATGTGAAAAACAACTACAAATACTGCATGCATAATATTTTACCAGTTTTGCACTTAATTACCACTGGTAAGGATTAACCGCCAATCAAAGTTTGATTCAGGTCAGGTCAGTTCAGGGCCCCAAATGACTGGCCTTGCTGATGCCCCTGAGAGACGGTCTCCATGGGAACCCTCGTCTGCCTCTGTTCCCCTGACAACGGGTCATCCTGCCCAATTTCCCCTTAAACGTGTTTTTCTTCGCATTCCTCTCCTTGTACAAAGTTACCCAGCCTGTTGCCATGACAACCACCAACCATACAAGAGACAAGAGATTGCTCACCTGTTCAGAGTTGGGTCGTGTCCCAAGGCAAAACAAGGGGAGTCTGCCATATTATGTGTTCCCCTTAGAAAGGGGTGGGGGTTTGAGTATTTTGTTAGCCGAGAAAGGATATTCGATTGATTGTGTCCTATTTTTCAATTCTAGAAGAGATGGACCTGGAGAAGGATTTTATTCGGTTTCTGGTCTATGTTTTTATGCCCTTTGATGTTTTAATATGTCAGAATTAGAGCTCCTGGGTCTCAACCTAGAGTCAGAATCATTTTTTCTCTTAAAATGGAAAAAAAAAAACTTACCTAAGGGCTTGAACGTTCAGTCTGTTCCTGGAAGAATGAGTTGCAACAGGAAGAAATTGATTCAAACGAGCACTTTTGACAGTCGAGGGTCTTTCCTGCAGACTCTGAATGGGGAAAAAAAGTAACTGTAGTGTGTGAGCACTTATGTCCAATACCACAACGTCTAGCTGTAAGCTCTCATAGTAACAGGGCGAATGGATGTGTTTATGTCTCAGTGGTAGCGGCCTGGCAGGGTTGAGGCTGGAGGAAATGGAGAAGATGCTGAAGGAGGCTCAACAGGAAAAAGCCAGACTGGTGGAGAGTCGTGTGAGTCCCATTAAACTTTAATTGTCTGTGAATGTAATCTCCCTTATGAATTTCAAAACTGAGTGTCAACTCCCTTCGCTTCTCCTGCAGTGAAGATTCTTTTCACACTTACAAAGAGACACTGACATGAAAGATGGGCTCTTAACATGTTCACCTAGAGTAATACACCTATTGACATTTTCCTGTGAAATTATTTTTTCATATGCCCCTTGTAACCTCTCACTGTGGGCTTTTGCGAATGTATTTTTCTTCTTCACTCCGTTTCATCTTTTCACTCTTAGTTCAATGCCCTTTTCTTTCTGTCTTTCTGTTTTTCCATCTTCCTCTCTCTCTCTCTCTCTCTCTCTCTCTCTCAGGAGAAGGAGGCACAGACACGAAGGCAGCTGTTGGAGGAGGAGAGGAAGAGGAGAGAGGAGGTGGAGCGGAGACTGCAGGAAGAGACAGCGCATCGGCAGAGATTAGTAGAAGAGGAGGTCAAGATGAGAGAAAAGCAAAGCTCTCAGGTCAGTGCAGGTCTATGAAGAAGGCAAACATGAGAGAATACCAGCTGCTTGTAGATCAATGGCACTCTCAGCGCGCACTCTGCCAATGAATCCTTTCAGACATAACATGTACTTTTAGTGGTCTTGAGGTTAAGAAAATGCTTAAGGAGGCAGGTTTTCACATTGATCTCAGGGCCATGCCAGTGAAGGCCACACGAGGCAAATGTCAGTTTAAAAGGTTTTAAAGGGCCGTGAGGCTTAACAGAAAATACTGTTCTGAGCTGAAACGAGACACCTCTAGCCCTGAGGTAAGTGTTCATCCAAACGTGTGAAAAGTGATTATGGGTTCAGTTTTGGAGCACTTTGTGGGGGGGGGGGGAAGAGTCAAATTGCAGTGGAAAGACTTAAGGCACATGAGAGGATAAATGATGAAAGAAAAACAGGATACAGATATAAAAGGACAAGAGAAAAAAAAATAAAGACACGTGTCTAAAGCGAGGGACTAGAGATGGAAAGACTGCACATTAGGCCAAGTATACCATACAAATGTAACTTCAGCTGTCCATATAGTACAGATATTTACAAACGATACTCTGTAAGTTATGAAAGTGTTGAAAAATTTTTTTTTTATAAAAACAAATTGTTTTGTAGAGGTTTAATGCCAACATCCTAAAACATTTCTACAATTTTATTTTACAAATTAAAGGCCTTAAGTGCTATATAGTCTTTTATCCTTAAAATTGTCTTAGACTTTATGATTTAAGATTTTTGATTCTGCACCTAAATATATTTTTGCAGATTATTGACATGTCACATGTCACTTCACACACACTAAGCTATGGCAGGATCACAGGCCAGAACGAGTCATAGACAAAGACAAAATAGAAATTCAGCCTAACGCAATAGAAATGTAAAGACACAAGCTGTATGTAACACAAGTTCAAATGAGCTCTTTATTCACCTGTGAGATACAGTAGCACTGACAGAAAAGTTAGTATTACACAGTGAACTTCAGTATACAGACCCACTGTGAAAATAATTGAAAAACTTGCACCATATATTAATTATGCAAATAGTATGTGATTAATAAAAAAAAAATTACATCATATATGCAACAATTAACATTTTTCACATTTCTACTAATTGCTTATTTCTTTCCTGATTAGGCTCGTCCAATGACCAGATACCTACCCATCCGAAAGGAGGAGTTCGACCTGCGCTTCCATGTGGAGTCAGCAGGCCATTGCATAGACACCTGTCCTTATGTCATCGTGTCTGAGAAAATGTGCAAAGGCCACCTGGTTAAGATGGGCGGCAAAATCAAATCATGGAAGAAACGCTGGTTCGTCTTTGACCGTCTAAAGAGGACCTTCTCCTATTATGTTGGTATGTTTTAGTGATGTTGGAAAAAAGTTATTAGCGTATTAGTGTTATTAGCGTAAAACAATAATCTTGCGTTATTAACAAAGGTAATGTTCACTATATACCGCATTTTTCCACACTTTCTCACTTTTAATGTGTTCTGTACACATACATACACACACACATGTAGCTCACGTGTGTAGCCTTTTCACCCTCTTACTCCCCATGTTAGTAGTGGTGATGATGATGATGATGAAATAATCTGCAACACTTTCTCCAGCCTTGTGTTTGAGAGCGATGGGGTGGGGTGGGGGGGTGGGATGGGGGAAGATTTACCCCCGGCTTGTTCATGACTAACAACATGAGACTTGCAACTCTTCAAAACCAGAGAAATGCCCAAAACAAATTATACCAATTTACTAAGTATATTTGGTTATTTTATTTCAAATGCAGACTTCTAAAAATAAATGATTAAATAATAATAATATGCAGATGTTTTGTAATTGAAGACCGTTGTACATGAACACAAATGTAAGAAAGCTTGCAACAAATCTTCATTTATTTATTTATTTATTTATTTATTACTTTAGGAGATTGAATGAAATTAACTTTAGCTGTAGAGTTTCAATTTACAGTTTATAACTGTGGCATTAAGCTTCCATCAAAATATAGAGAAATAGATTTTTTTTCCCCCCTTTCCTAAACTGTATATAGCTTTTTGTGAACATCTATTGTACATGCGGGGGTTTAGTCCCTTGGGTCATGCTGACTTTGACAGATTTATGTCAGCAATGAATAAAACAGTTCCATCACAAATGCAAAACACTAGCTGTAATGAGAAATGCACAGATCTTTGGCCTCTAAATCCTAACTGCCTGTTGTCTTTTGTGTAAATATTTTTATTGCTTTTGTTCATATTTTTTATTTAAGGTATAAATGTAATTTCTTAAATTTCTTTCTAAAAATGAAGGCACATTTGTCAAAATACATAAATATATAAATTTGAGAGCAAGAAACAAATTTAAATGTTGCAAATAAAATGTAATGTATTTTAGGATAAAAAAATGTATTGTTAAAAAGAAGGTGCTTTTTTTTTTGTTTTTTACATAAAGTACACTCTTTTGCTTTCAGACAAACATGAGACAAAGTTAAAAGGGGTAATCTACTTCCAGGCCATTGAGGAAGTTTATTACGATCATCTTCGCAGTGCCACTAAGGTAAACGCAGTAACCCAGAGCTTCTTCTTTTATTATTATTATTATTATTATTATTATCATCATCATCTTTTTTTTTTTTTTTTTGTATTTACATTTTCTGGATAAATGAACAGGTCCTCACAAAACATTAGCCATGAAACAGCAAATAATCACTGTTCAAGTTAAAAAATAAAAAAAAAACATGTCTCAAAGTTTTTTACAACATTTCAAAAAAGAGATCAGAGGCAGCTCATCTCTTCATGCTACTCTACTGAATTTCCACAGTTATTTGTCTGTTCTCTTCATCCTCCTTATGCAGACATCTGTCTTTTTGTTCTTTCCCGACAGAGTCCGAATCCCTCCCTGACCTTCTGCGTGAAGACGCACGACCGGCTGTACTTCATGGTGGCCCCATCCCCAGAGGCCATGCGAATATGGATGGATGTCATAGTAACGGGAGCAGAGGGCTACACACAGTTTATGACCTGAGGGAAAGCTGACTGAACACCCAGCCATGGGAGCGTAAGAGTGGGCAGGACTTGTCTAACAGGACGTCAGTTCTGTGGGAGGATTTAACTTTCCACAGATATCTAAACTTCAGACATGCTGCATCAGCCCACACTGATTAATGTGTATCATCCAGAAAGATTTTGTATGAATGCATACAACTGAAAGAGGACAGGGTTCTATCGGTGCACAAGTAACAAGGTGCTTAAAACAAACCGTTCACCAAGAGAGACTATTATACAAATAGATTTTTAAAAAATCTTCTATTTCTTGCATAATATACAAATTTCACTACCACTTCGGGACTATTCATGGCAACAGTTAGATGCTATCACTTTGTTTTGCACACTTTGAATAATCAAAAAAAGAATAGAAAAAAAAGACAAACTGTACTTTTTTATTTCCAAATATTTAAAACCTATTATTCTTTCTAAGGTCTGTTTAAAGGTTTAAATTTTGACATTAATACTTTCTATTAAGTGTTACTAATAATCAATCTGTAATAATATTTCTTATATATTTCATTCAGGTAATTGCAATTGCTCCATGTAATGCAAAATACAGTCAGTTACAGATCCATGATTTTATAACAAAAATATGGCATTAAGGATTTTTTTTTGTTTACTACAAATATTAATGAGCATTTTGGATTATGATAGTATGTTGTAAGGAAATGTATAGCACTCACATTTTTGTTACAGACATTTCAATATGTGTTAGTGTTGCTAGAGTTTGTCCAAAACAAACAAAAAAAATAATCAAAAGCTGCTTTTTGAAAGAAAGAAAAAAAATTGGATTCTGCTAACACAAATATTATAATTCTATTTTGACAGTGGGGACCATTTTTATTTGATCAAGAGTTTGTCAATATACTATGAGACTTGCCAAAGGTTAACTTCAAAAGTCCAGCATTTCATTCTGTCAACACGAAAGGTCCAGGTACAATGATATGATCTGTGTGAGTGTACTGGTTGTGATTGTGAAGTTGTATGTGCCTTCCTTTTAGGTATTTTTATTTTATGCAGTAGTGTTTCACTATTATTTTGTAATATTTTCTTATTTATTCAGTATAAAACTATCTTGCAAGTATGTCAAAATATAAAGTGCATATAATATGCATAATAACATGCTATTATAAACTCAGAGTAGCCTTATTAGCAGTATATTTATACGTTACGTCTGCTCATCCAATTTGAGCAAAACAGTATACTAACAAAAATTCCAGTGTGTATATAGCCCACAGTATATACATGTCACATTTACACTCATGAATTGTAATGACAGGAGTGTGTACAAGGCCTAAATAAAACACGTAACAAAGAGTGTGAATTGCATCATGGTGTTCGTTATGTAGTCGAAATTTTAATATGTAATTTTTTTGTCTAATGTAAAATTAATGCAAAGAAGTAGTGCAGTAGGATTTCACAGTAACATGTTTAATGAGGAACAAATGACATGCCCTCGCACGCTCTTTTAAAAATGGGTTCTGCACCTGTCATAAAGTTGGCGAGCTTTCTGACAGACTTCTAAAGACCAGAATCTTAATAGAGTGCATAATAACAGAAGGCTCGGGACAATGCCAGTGACAGACTGGACACATTTGACTGTTAATGCTGTTAATGATCTAAAAGAAGTGGTAAAATATGAATATTGACAGCTTGGTAAAATGCAAAGGAGAAAAAGAGCTGCTCTTGTGACAGGGTGATTTTACGTCCTTCGGCTTTCAGGTTTACTCATATCATAGAAGTAGGAAACATCAATGATGGGGGAAAAACCAAGTGTCAACCCAAATTCCATTACTTTTTTGTGTGTTACATTTATGTCCCTTAACAAGAGCCCATGCTACAAGACTAACCTTAAGCTCAGATGTGTTAATAAATACGTCCAGCAGAGAGCGCTGTTCTCCTGTTTCTCCGAACCCAGGAGCAGTTGTTTTCTTCACTCCTCTTCGTTGTCATTAAAAACCAGAAAAACAGTTTAAAGTACAAAATGTCGCCTGCGTTCTAACAAGACCATCTGTGTGCCATCAGAGACTTTGCAATGAAATTATCACAGTTACATCTTGAACACTGTTACATCTGTTTAGTGAAGTTCGTACCTCAGTATCAGAGCTGCTCATCTTTACTACAACAAAAATAACTAGCTCTCCCTCTCCTCCTCTACTCATGAATTAGTAATAAAGACATCATTAATAGCTTCACAAAAAGTACTGTGGCCTGATTTAAAAAAAATAAAAACATAAAAAATTAATAAAAACACTGTAAATATATAAATTGCTTTTTATTTTATTTTTTTATTTTTTATTTTTTTATCAAATGATTGAATTAGAATAATAAAATGAAAGAAAAAACATGAAATAGCTTACCTGACAAGCAATTTCTTTAAGATCCTCTGTGTAGATCTATCATGTTTCGAAACCACCCCATCATTCCACCTCTAACTGCTGCCGTAGTGGCTATTGCTATCAAAGTAATATTATTATGGCGTGTTGGCTCATGCACATCATCCGACTAAGATTGAGATGTTTATCTATTAGAGATAAAATACAGATATCATGGATGTCTGGTCATAATATTAGACAGGAGGGCTAAACCTAGTATTTATCAATGGCTATATAATGAATGGTGCAGAGGACTCTATCACACACACACACACACACACAGACAAAAAGATGCATGTTTGTCATGCCCATTCAGTTCATGTTGCCTCTAAACACAAAACCTGACCCAAAAAAAGATATCATGCTTTCATTCAAATAAAACAAAAAACCCATCAAAACACCACACGTTTCTGTGATCTGTTCTTTTGTGCAATTTGGACTTTGACTGGGTAATGCTTGCTTAGTCAATCTCCTAGTAGATTCATCTCCAGAGGCATTTCGAGAGGAAAAAGGGATGACAGTTCATTACACCTGCAACTCTTTATTTCATGTTCACAGTCTCACTGCTGGTGAAGTATGATGCCTGTATTAGCGAAAGCACTCCAAATGAAGAGTAAATTTAGGTGTTTGACTCTGTAATGATCTGACACAATATTCAGTAATATGGATCTTCAGTTTGGGATGGAAACAAATCAGCAGCAGTGTAACTTTTTCATGCCATTCTGTGTTGTTGCACTTGGTTCCACACAAGTTCAAAACAATCCACTTGATTTGTTACCAGCTAGATACCAGATAATAATAATATTATTATACCATAATAAAATAAAATAATAATTATTATTATTATTGTTATATGTTTATATATATTAGCCATTTATACCTGGTGCAGGTTATAGATTTATAATCATCTTGGGCATCCATGTGTTCGGACAAAGGGAAATGTCAAATCAATGTTTAAGCATCACACTTACTGTATCATGTAAAGTTTTGTTATTTTTTAAGCATGTGGAGTTAGGCTTTTTTTTTTTTGGTGGGTCAGACATATTGCCTGGGAGTGTGTTTCTGAAACACTCTCATTTTTTGTTGAAAACTGTTACTGTGGAAATATCAAGACATAAATAAAGACATCAGGTTGTTGATACGTGCACACAATTAGGTAAACTCCTCATGACACATTCCCTATTTAGCATGGTGGACTTTTTACCATTTCCCCCTGCACACTCTTTTTTTTCTATCACTGTAATACTAGTTGCCTCACACTTTGATAATTTAAACGATTGAACAAACCATACTCTGTCTAATCCTTGATTCCCTGATAGTTTTCCTCTTGTAATCCATTTCGACCTGCCGTCTGCCAAGTCGGTCTGATATCAAAAAAAGGGATATATTTTCTAGTATTCTATCTTTGTATATCGCTTTGCCAAGCTCAGTGAGGTTTTTTTTCTTCTTTGCAGTGACATCTCATAGTTATTCTTGGTATTCCTGAATTTCGACTGCTATCCCCTGGCTGACATACTGCAATTTTAGATCTTGAAAAACTAAAAAAAAAAAAAAATGCTCCAAAAGCAAAGTCTGCAATTAAGACTTGTCTTGTGCCTGATCTTTGACTGGAATCAGAACATGAACACTAAAGCAAAACAAACTCTATAAAGATATTCCAAATTGTCAAATACTCCCTGGTGACTGTTCTGTTTCTATATGCCTAATGGGTCAAATTCAAAGCAAATGATCAAATCATTAGATGATTTAATTACTCCAAAATTTATTTTTTTACTTAGAGATTGAATGACTCTCATTTGATACTTTTTCATTTGCCCTTTAAAAAAGAAAAAGAAAAAAGAATGTCTTGTATTTTCCACCATGCCCTTTATAAAAATGACTATAAAAGACTATTTGAAATTAGTCTGAATAATTATGTGACAATGGCCTACCCAGTTGAGTCACACCCATGCCTCAGGGGAACACCTCGAAATCTCATCGTGGAATTGACGTGACAGTTGCTGAGCTGCTGAAGATCATCTTGACACTGGTGGCCACATGGGAGTCAAGCTGCCCAACTTTGATGTCTTTAACTAACTGACACTGCTGTTGGAGTGTAGTTGGGTTTTGCTTTGTGCATGTATGTGCAGCCAAACACCTGGCAGACAAAACACACATAAGCATAGCTTAATAAAGCAAGCACAGCAGGTATTATACAGTATGTCCAAACAGCACATTGAAAGACAGACATGCTCACCCATATGGTTTAGTACAAGCTATTGCATTAATAATTGTTCACCCACAACACTGAGCAGGTGTAAAAGACCTATAAACTTACCCATTTAACAAGCCCTTCCCTGTCTTCCTCTGTGCCTTGTGTAACATTATAATGTGAAGACTAATGGGATCATTTCCAAACATGTTATGTTTAATGCTTTCTCTCAGGAACGGTGCGTTAAATCACCTAGTCTTGCCTGCTTTCCATGCAACAGACGGCCTATTAGTTAATTGGTCATTATCATAAGCTTTAATGTTTAAACGGACTAATTAGAGTTATGCGAGCTGTTCCTGTCGACAACAGCGAGCAGATAGACGTATTTTTTAGGTTTTTTTTGTGTGTGTGTGTTTGTTTGTTGAAATTCCCCATATAACTAAATTATATAAAATAAATCCTTCCGAGATCTACAGAGATCTTAAACACATTGTTAGGGCTAGTGGTTTAATACAGTAATAATAAGTGATAATAAGAAATTTTCTAAGATGTTTTTGATCGTACGTGCAAGGGAGTGAAAGGGGGGGGGGGGACGCACAGACAACAATGAATTCCGAGGGATACGGTGATGAAATTGTGATGTAACCGACACTAACATGTGCCATACATGAAGTTAGCGTGCTGCGTGCTGCGCGCGCTCTCTCGCAGCGTCTTCACTTCCGCGTTGCGCGGGCGGAGAGGCCACTTCTGATTGGCCAGAGCCTAAGAAAACAAACAAACAAACCCAACATACAGTACATAAAGAGCTCCACTCGGGCTCCGTGCGACGTTTAACCTTTCAGCCGGACTATTTATCGCTCCTATAGCTATGTATGCCAGAGGTCTCCTTTGGACGGGCCAACGGAACCGTGTTCACATTAAACGTGCGCATGAACCCAATTCCCAAAGCCCACATGCGTAATAAGTGGAGTCTTAAGTGGTGCATATGGGCAGCTGGGCTTCAGAGTAGGAAAGCGAGAGAAAGATCTAAAGGGCGCGTTTAATTCGCGCTGTCTAATTAATCAGCTGTGAAGTGTAGCAGGCCTACGGGCGCTGTACAACCGTGGATACATGTGCAGCATCAGCTATTGTTTCACAAGACTGTAAAAAAAAAAAAAAAAAAAAAAGAACTCAGTGTACAATGACTGATGCATCCACAGCATGAACTTTAGAGCCGTCAGTGACTGAGGTACCCATGTGTGCATTGCTGACTTTCTCTCACGCTTTGCGCAAACAGGGCGCCCCGGCGGACCAATTAAAGCGCGGCGAGATGGGAGAGTCAGCGCTTTCCTGGGAGAAGATCCCCGCACTTCAACAACCATTATTATCTCACTCCCGACCACGTTACGATCGTACTCGCGAAGATTGCATCAGGTCTGGCTTTTCTTTTTTACATCTCCGAGGCCGAAGAAGCGACTTACGAGAGGAATTACTGTATCACAGTGTCTTCAGAAGCGCGCCGCTTTGATCCTGGAGACGGCGCGATGGAGAGAGAGAGAGCATGCTCATCCTGCCACCAGCAATCAGGTGTAAACACAAGCAGTTTCTCATCAGGCCTGAACGACTGACCGCTGCTATTGTCAAAAAAAAAAAAAAAATGTTAAACGTGCTTTTATAAGTCCATTATGTTATAGCATAATATTAAAGCTTCATTTCTTTGCTTAACACTTTTTGAAATAAAGCTAACAAACTCTAGGTTTTTCTTGTCACTTTGAAGGTACCATCAACATTCATCTTTCGAACTTTTAATATTTGTTTTTAATACAGGGAGATAATTGGACCTTAAGGGCTACTTCACTCACCCACCCACTCACTTATTGTCTATTATCCTGTATGCAGGGTCTCAGGGAGCCTGGAGCCTATCCCAGGAGACTTAGGGAACGAGGCATGGTACACACTGGACAGGGTGCCAGTCCATCGCAGGGCACACACATACTCACACTCACATGCTCATTCACACACTTTGGGCAATTTGGGAACGCCAGTTAACCTAATCAGCATGCCTTTGGACTTTGAGAGGAAACCCACCAAGCACAGGGAGCACATGCAAACTCCATGCACACAGACCAGAGGCTGGAATCAAACCCAGAACCAGGAGGTGCAAGGCATCAGTGCTAAGCCACTCTGCTGCCATTAAGGGCTACTTACGCTTCTATAAACCCTTTACTGTAAATGCTATTTAATGGTACAGCAAGGAAAACATAGAAAATACAAACATACTAATGGAAGAAATGATGCGCCCTTGATGGAGCCAGCTCATTCACTCATTCATACCTATTTGCAGGAAGTCTGTAGTCTATTCCAAGGGACTTGGGGCACAAGGTGGGGTCCATGCCTTGCAAAGTGTCAATCCATTGCAGGATACCACCACTTGTAATGTTATTCCTGATGGATGCTAGTTTTATTATGAGTTTGCATCTGTCTTGAGTGACACATGTTACTGCATGGTTTTCCTAAGTGTACTCCAGTTTCTTCTTACTGTCTGAAACATGCAGATATGTGGATTGGCTATCTAAACTGTCCCTAGGTGTGTATGAACGTGTGTGTGTATGTGTGTACGCGTGCCTGGTGCCCTGGGATGTACTACCTTATCATCTGGGGTGAGGTGTCCTGTTTCATGCCAAATATTTCTGCATTCGACCCTGTCAAAGGTAAACTGGTTATAATTAATTAATACATTTCTGAGGATTTCTTTGGCCAGAGACCCCATAATTCAAAAGACAGTCTTGTAATAAAGGTTACTTTTATGCATTCCAAATTATTCTTGGATATTGTTCAGGAGGCTGGATAGGTTCCCATTGCTGGACCTGGACTTTCCCCTGTCATGCATATTGTAGTGCCTAGGGCAATTGATTCACTAATCAGGGCAGAGTTTCCCAAAAGCCCCACAACCTAAAGATCATTAAATGGTTATGAGTAAGTATCACATTGAGCACTCTCTCTCTCCCAGTTAAGATGATCGTAAGTGTACCATGTTTTCTGGAAAAGCCCAGCTCATTAAAAAGACTTCATGACTTGAGTAGAGAAAACATTTAAATGTGTAGGATGGGGTAGCCCAGTACGAAGTAAGGGTGTTAATTTGTGGTTTCTGTTCGGTGTTTTAGCATTTCATTGCTGTTGTTGCTGTTGGTGCTTGCCCAACACATGTACACACCACAGTATGAGACCCACAACATTCCGAATAGATTATTGGTTTGAACTTTGGTTAACTGATGTAATGCATACAATCTGTTGCAAGTCTTAGAAGGTTTTACAGAGATAAAATAGTTCTAGGTCAGAGACTATTTGTGTCTCATTTTATTGATAGTTTTTATTTGCACCCTTAGTATGCTGATGTGAGACTGACACCTGTTAGAAGTTTTTATCGGTTTTTATTTCTATGGATATGTTTTGTTGATGTCACTATATATATATATATATATATATATATATATATATATATATAGGTCCCCCTTACTCGATGTAAGGGACCAAGACATTTATAAGCAGCAAGTTAATGAGGAGAAGAACTAAATGATGCGTTATACAGGCCAACGATTCCCAATCCTGATCCGTAGTGTGTCCTGTACAGTTTCCTTGCTTTAACACACCTGATTAAACTGATCACCTAATTAATGGAGTTGAAACGAGTATATTGGATCAGGGGAAAACAGTAAAATGTGCAGAACAGGAGGTGGTTCAGGACCAGGCATTGAACCGAGTGATGTAGTATATTCTCTGTCTACTACTTTCAAAAGACAAAAGTCAATTTGAAGCATTAGACTTTTAAGGACTGAATTTACAAGAGGGGAAAAAAACATGCCCTTAGGCTGGTTGACAACTTAACACAAGACTGGTCTGATGTATAGCACCTACCATTACAAGTGCGAAATACAATAAGTAATGAATAATGTTTAAGGCATATTAACATTTAAGGCAGTAGACTTATCAAAGTCTACTTGTTGCAGCCCTGAACTTGGAGGGAAAAACAAGACATATTTTCAGGGAGTGACACTTCTCGGAGTTGAGAGGCAAAGCTGTTAGAAACACGGGCCGGGAGAGGGAGCAAATCCCATCGCAAATCCCATGGCAACAGCAACCAGAAAACAGGTCTAAAATAGGGGGCAGTGTTCGCTATTGCTATAGCAACAGGAAGACGTAGCTCCTTCAATCAGCTTTAGGATTTGCTGAGGCTGGAAAAACAAAGACTGATTCTATGTTATTAAGCATGATTAAAGCGGTTAATAGGATGTAGGTTTGATTTGACCCGACGACCCCAAAGGCACAGCCTGGGGCCATTCAGTGAGATATTCAGATGGAAAACTGACACAAACATGTAACTAGTGGCACTTCTATAGCATGCAACATTCAGTGTGAGTTACAAACACTTTCAATAGCAACGACAGAGGAAACAGTAAATTTGCTATATTAACAGGACCCATTATAGTAAAGCGTGTTGTTAAAAAACGTACGCATGCGCAGAATGCATCGTCTGCTTAGTAGCAAAGCTGGAACGCTGTTCGGTAGGTTAGTGACTGTGTGCGTTTCATGAGATTATTTCGGGGTTACGATGTCGGGAGAGATATTCGGCGAATCCACCTGTTAGACTACACGAGCAACAAACAACAACAAAGCATAACTGGCGCATTTTTTGGTCATTATTTCATCATGTAGATTTTTTTTTTCAGCATGAAAAGATCATTCTGGGTGATTGGTAGCAAACAACGAGACACGAGCACGAGACAAGCATCAAAGCATACTAAAATAAAACTTGGAAGTACACGATTAAAAAAAAAAAAAACAAGCTTTATTTATTAAACGACATATAAAACACGTCCATTCTTGTCACCGAACCAGGGTAAACGACATGTAGGTTAATGTATAACCTGTACAAATATACACAAACATCCAACGACCACTAATGACCTAAAAATCGTGTCCTCGTTACACATTCAACAGGAGTGCTGTCGTAAGTGCTATAAGAATTTAATGACGGATTAAATCAAACAGAAACAATAAAATAAAAAAAAGAAACGAGTTCTTATCATGCTCTGAAAAAGTTGAGCCAAAGGAGTATAAAACTTCCTCGCTGGTTTACTCTCGGGATGTTTACGTGAAACATGTGCACAGAGCGCGCTGAGGTAAAAGCCAGTTGGATGAGACGTCCCACTCGAGCCAGCCAATCACAAAAGCTCGGCGAAGGACTCTAGCCAATGGCAGCGCGGCGGTTTTAGCGGCCGCAGCCAATCGGCGCGCAGCTTTCAGCGCTGATGCAACTAAGCTGCAACAATAGCCCTGTATCTCCTGGGTAGCAAAAAGTGTTCTTCCTCGACGTAGCAAATTAAATAGTCCCGTTGAATCCATACATCGCGATAACGTCTACTGTCTGCCTTGTTGAAAATCCTTGAAAGGGCTATACAACAGATTCTATACGTAAACCTAGAAATGCCACTTCTGAACAGACTTCCAGGTTTTAACGCGTCCGAGAGCACTGCTTAAGTGTTTTTGCACTTACAGGGAATGTCTGGATGTTTAACCCCATATGATGTAGGCGTTGTTTACTATGGCGGAAAGTCTGCGAGGGCTGTGCAGGCAGGGCGGAGGGATCTACACGACCGGCACATGAGCGCATGACGCAGCCGGTTGCTAGGTGTGGATGACCTGATGATGATGCTTTCACTCAATTAAGCTTATTCTCAGTCATCAACTCCATCACAACAAAGCGAGAGCAGCTCCACTTCTGTCCTGGCCACTCCGAAGGAGACATGGCTTTTTGATTCAGCAACCGCGTCGACTCTTCACCAAGCGCCGTGCTTTGCTGTAGCAACGCACCCCAAACTCAACAACATAATGGAGTAAGTGAAACTTGCTTGTTACTTTGCTGAGTTTATTTGAACGAGGGGTTTTCAGCTGCTGTGACGATACAGGCACCGTATAACGGTGCTGCTTTGATCTCTCCTATTTAGGCTTGCATGTTACATTGTGGGTTTTAGATGCAATAAGAGAGGGAGAAAGTTTTTGCTACTTTTGTTACTTTGCCAGTTCATTCAACTGTTGCCACAAAATAATGGCGCTGCTCAATAACTTTGTATGTCATCTTTATACGTATGACTCCTGTACCAAATGTAACGTAATCCAGTTGTTAAGAGCACAAAGCCATTCCAACACTTTGATCTGTGTTGCTGTGGTTTGTGTTTGCTTTGTTGTGGGGGGGGAAAAGCGTTAAGTGCACTTTGGACAGTTTTTGCAGAATAGGTTTTTACCTGTAATAAGCAATTAGTGGACAACAAAAGATCCTGATGCTGAATACTGCTTAATATGAGATGCACGAATTTTCCAGCTTCTTACCTTAAACATAGCTTGGTTACAAATCTAGAGGAGAAAAGACACTGCATGATTTTTTTTTTATTCCTAAAAATGAACTTTCCACCACCCTCATTTTTGGTGACCTTATTCACTCAAAATGCTCAGAACTGCAGCTTGAGGTAGACTACCTTGAAAACAAAGGGAGAAGGAGTTTAGAGCATGCAGGACAACTGACACCTTGCATTACGTCATTGCCTGCATCCCACGTGCACGCTGAGTTTCTGGTCCTAGTGTTCCTTGACTTGTGCATGTTTTGTGTTTTATAGTTTTGTATATCTCAGAGATTTCCTCTTTGCTCTGATTTCTAAGCATGACTGTAATGATGGTGTGCTTTTCCATGACTGCAAAAAGCTTGTGATTTTGGGTCCAGGACTTGAGTGTAAACAAAGATGCATTGTATAGTGTGCTGTGCTGGAGAGTGTTTTCATGCAGTGTTAGTATTTCCATTAATGCCTGGCTCTTGAGGCTGTCTCTGATTCTGGCTGATTTGTTTTACACTAGTAACAAAAGTGAAACACAGTTGGTGATTATTCTAACTCTTAATAATAATAATAATAATAATAATAATAATAATAATGATGCATGTCAGTTACAGTAGCTCTGTGAGTGTCATGTTAGAGAGAGCAATAGGGTTATTTGGCACAGATTGAACATCTACTTGGTTCACTGAGATCTCAGCTGAGACTATTAAGTGGGCACAGGAGACTGAGATGGATGGAACAGGTCTAGCGGTAGCCTAAATTGGTCCCCTGACAATCACAGATGTTTCCTGAGTGATGCTGAAATGAAATGGGTCATTTACCTCATCAATGTCTAGTATAAATGTGATTGATATATTTCTCGAAGATGCAAAAAATTGTTTCCTGGTGCCATCAAAGGCTTTTTGTACATCGACAACACAGTGACGGTAGAAGGAGAAAAGCCATTTCAAACAGTGGATTTCTCCTCATTATTTTCTCCAAGCTGAATACACAAGAAATTCTACATTTCTGTGATTTTTATCCTAGACATTTGAAATCATGCGAAGTTTTTTTTTTCTTTTCTTTTTTTTTCGGTAGTCTTCTCTGATCCATCTTCCCTCATTCTTTTAGGTTTCATAATGCATACCCAGCCCTGTTTTCTGTGGCTCAACTCACTAACGACACTATCGTGCACCACAAGCTCGGCCATTTGAATTGTAGAATCATCGGACAGAATGATGGCAATGTCAGCGCCCATATGGAAGGCTCTACTTGGATGCCCGGCAGACCCCCTCACTCTCTCTCACCCACAGGCTAACCACAGCCAATTGGAGAGGCGCAGAGGGGAGGGGCCAGAGGAGAGCCAGCACTTAATTGGTGAGTTGCAGTGAGTACAGTTTTTTATTTTCCCAGTTTCAGGTGGGCACCGCACTGCAGCACATTTTCTCCTCCTTGAACAGTGAGTAAAACTACCAATGTGTGTCTGTTTTAAAATGTGTGTGGTGTACATTTGAACTGTTTTGAGATAAAATAATGCTATCGATTTAATGCTTTGTCTTTATCAACTATATTGATCATGCGGTATAATCTTTAACAAAATCCTGAAATAAGAAACATTATTTAGCGCACTTAATGTTGTTTTTTTCTTGTAAATTAATTTTGTGATTATTATTATTATTATTATTATTGTAAATTATGCATTTGATTTACAGGTTATGTTTATTTTTTACTTTCTCAATAGGTGATGGTCTCAGTGACTGGATGACGGAAGAAGTGGATTTCTCCTCGTACCTCCCAACCCCTCACTCCTCTCCCTCCCCCAATGCATCCCTTCCCCCTTCGCCCCTCCAGCATGACATCCAGGTGCCCTCTGATTTGGAGGTCATGACATCTCTGCTGCAGGAAGAGCTTGCGCAGCTGGAGGATTACTTCCTGTCTGACCCGCTCCCAGAGAAAGTCTCCAAACTGGGCAAATGCGACAAGGGGCCACCACCAGTGGGCCCCTCATCATACTACCAGTTGCCCTATGCATCATATTCTGCTTCTAGCCAATCAGAATCTAGCCCCCTACTTGTTACCCTAGCAACTGGGGAACTAGACCTGCTGAGCCTTTGTGGGGGACCCATTGGCCGATCAAAGATGCCTAGACACACCCCTTACGGTTGCAGCCGTCCCAGTGCCAACGTTTGCAGCCGCAAGAGAGTTTCTGATGGGGTGAAAGCGAGTGAAGGCTATGAGAATGGCATCTGGAGTTCCAAAGGAAATACCTCAGGTAACTCGGCTGTTACGCTTAATGGTAGCTACAGCTGTGTGGAGGATGAACGGGTGGTGGGCAAAGGGTACTGCTTGGGTAGCGCGGTGGAGATCCGAAGATGCGCCATTTTACCCAAAGAAGAAAAGAACTGCCGCTACTCAGATGAAGCTATTGGTATAAGTAAAGTTGTTAGCAGCGGCTATGGCTTTGGTGGACCTATTCAAATCCCACACAAAAAAGATGAGATGATGATGTATGGTGTCAGAGAAGTCTCAATGAATGGAATGGATGGAAGTGGAGAGATGGAGATGATGAGTGAAAACAAAGCATCCGTTGGTGATGTGGTCAAGGCTAACATACCCTGGAAGACCGAGTCCAACGAAGGGTGCTATCTTCAAGGCAGAACTCATGATGAGGCCTACCACAACTTCTTAGGGACCATCAATGAGCCAGTAAAAGCAGAAGGGATCGAGATGCATCGTCAACATAGCGAATATCAGTGCAGCTTTCTGGATGGTCAGGGCCCTGAGTGTTTGAGTGGAGACAGACATGGACACGACATGGGTGCTCATTGCCCCAGAGGTGTATGCGCATTGAAGGAAGAGACCTGCATTTTAAAACCAGACCTGGATGTCTCCCCAATTGAAAACAATCAAGGCGAACGTAAACAGAAGAAGAGGGATCAGAACAAGACTGCAGCTCACAGGTATAGCATTTCCCACCTGCATAGAGTACCATAAAATCAAAGGATTATATGCTATATTAATAAGCAGGTATATCTTATTTCAGTACCTTGATTTCTAAAATGCATCTGGTTTAGATTAATGCACAATTATAGTAAAGTAAACGTAAAAGTATGGTAAACGAAAAACAAACTAACATTTTCTTAAATTAAATTCATGGACATTGTTGACTTCACAGGCCAAACGGCTTTTGACCGGCCAGGCGTGTAGTTGTAGAACAGGCATATTATAGCCAAATTAAATTTCATAATTTTTTTAATAACACATTATGGAAGAGACAAGACCAGCCACACCCTTTTGAGACTTCAAATAAAAAAACAAAAAGCCTGATTCACCAATTATAATAATTTTCTTTTTTACATTTAACTTTCTCCTACAGGTATCGTCAGAGAAAGAGAGCAGAGCTGGACTCGCTGGAGGAGCAGCTTCATGGTCTGGAGGGAAGAAACCGCGAACTTCGGGACAAGGCCGAATCGGTGGAGCGAGAGATCCAGTACGTGAAAGACCTTCTGATCGAGGTGTACAAGGCCCGCAGTCAACGCCTAAAACAAGAGGCCAGCGCCTGAGCTGAACTTGGTAGCCTGACAATTGATGATTGTCCTGCAAGTAGAATTGATAGTGCTCTAAATATGGATTGGAATTTAAGTTGGAATGATTTCTGATCAAATGTCTTTTCTTTTTTTTTTCCCTCTTGTTTTTGGATAGGGGCTGGAGGGTGTACTCTTGCACGTTATGTTAACCAATAATTTACTTTTCGTTACAAACTGACAAGTCCATCAACAGCTGCAGCACAAACTTCCACTTTTTTTCAATTCCAACTTAAAGTCAAATAAATATGCACTGTGATTCTGTCATGGGTTAAATGACAGTTGGCTTTTGTGTGGGCCTCCTTTTTTCCAAGAATAGATAAAACGGGTCCTATTTTTCATGTCCTTTTCGGAATTGATGTTAACACTGAACACACAATCAAATAAAGCACATTATTTTTACCTTACATAATGCTATTACTTACATTGACCTGCACCAATTTTAATTTATTAGAATGCAGAGGATTTTCATTTAATTTATTTTTATTTTTGTAATTATTTATTTGCAAGGTTTGTAGCACTTGGCAATAGCGTAATTCTTCCATCAAAAACGAATAAGCACTAATATCAGTAAGCAATGTTTTTTCCAAACCAATTGACTTTCAGGGGAATTGCTCTTTTCAAAAATGAATATTCCCTCAGGAATACCAAGCCTGATTTTTATTTTATTTTTTTCCCCATTACATACCCAATATAGGTTAGTCCTGCAGCTCAGGTATGCTATCTATGTCCAAAGTCACGGAAGTATGTCAGTTTGTAACTTGATGCTGAAGATATGGCACTGCCTAATGTTGTGTGTGTCGAGTTCATAATGTTTTAGTCTTGCATGCCTAAGGTTTCATGGCTTTTCAATGCCATTGTTCTTTCTTTTGGTTTGAACGGGATGTTAAACATTACAGCATATCTTACTTGCTAAAGACCTGTTATATATCCTCTTTGCTTAGTCATTTCATAGAACGAGTGGCATTTTTGAGTTCACAAACTACTGTTTGGCCCAATGTCTCTGCTGTAATTGCGAAAACAATCAGGGTTTGTGATTTTATAAGGCTTGTTTGATCTGATTTAAAATGGTGTCCTAGTGGGTAGCACACACAAAAAATCTTTATAGCTCAACAGCTTTTTTATATTTCCACTAGAATGCTTGAGATGGCTTTAAAACTTTTATTTAGCTGTAGCTCAAATTTCTGTCCTTCCTAGCAATATTTATTCAGCATTTTCATTAATGTACTCTGATATGAATTGCAAATACAGGTGCGTACAATGAACATGAATTTAAGGTTTTTATTTTTACAGTCTATGTATCAAATTTATGTATCCACCTAAGCAGTCTGGTGATATTTTTTATTTGATGTACAAACATATGGAACCACAAGGAAAAAAATCCAGACGCAATTAGGTTTTTTTTTTTTGTTCTTTTCTATTTTTTTTTTTTTTTACACATAACACGTTTAATTGAAGCTTCATGTGTACCTTAAAACTTAGCAATACTTTTATTTTCCTAAGCCTTCTGAAAACGTAGCCTAGCACAGATATTGAGAGAGCTAAGCGCCTTATCGAATTTCAATCTGCTTTCCTCTTGGCGGTATACAATCATGTTTGTGAAAAAAAAAAAACGAGCAGACTGTGGTGTGTCACCTTGTGAAGCTGACCAATGTTCGAACTCATGAGCTACGCGGCTGAGCCACGTTGTTTTACACACGTTCACACCAGCTGAAAGACCAAGACCAGACATTTCGACGCGTCATTTTTTATTTTTCTCCCCAGTTGATTGCTTTGTGTTTTCTTGTCATTTCTTTGACTCAAATAAAGTGATTTGTGTAAGCAGTAATGCATCTCGAAGCTGATGACTTCACGAACAGTTTTGGGGGGAAACTCGGGGTTGTATCATTTTTTTGAGGGAGGATTTTACACACAAGCGCTATGTTTAAAATCTTTTCAGACTGCTGAACTGAAGATTGTAGTAAAATAAAATACAAAAAACCTTGGTAAAAAATACTTAAAATTCATAATAAATTCGGCTTTTTTTTGTAAATATATATAATTTTCAAATATAATTACAATTATTTTGTTAGCGAGATGTCCGGTTAGCTTTCAGTAGCCTAAGTAGTATACAGTACAGTTCGGCTGTCTTCGAGGAAAACCCCCAAATACATAAAAATAAAAGGAAAAAAAAAAACATCAATCACTTACTACTTTAATTCTTCTACCAAATCTGACAACGATTTATTAAAATGTAGCACTTTCGATAATCAGTCAGCTCTATTTAAATATTTTTTGCGTCTAATTTGTGAAGCAGCTTTTAAACCCACAGGCGTACACAAACGAATAACCTCTGTCAGTTTTCAGGTTTATTATCGGTCTAAATCCTAATTAAGCCTCTACCCCAGTACTGAGTAATCTAGGCTTGCTGTTTATGATAACAGATTGTATATATGGTTTTTTATTTATTTTTACTGATAGTGTGAGTAGTTCGTTATAGTCTGTTTAGTGCACCGGCAGCCTTCATCTTCAAACCGCTTCAGCGGGTTTCTCTCTCTATAAACACACACACACCCCTCTCCCTCTCTCCCTCACACACACACACACACGAACTGAAATAGCACACCGGCAAAAATGTTCCTCCCTCCGCTCTTAAAATAGGCAGTGTAGAAATAGCCTATATTTTCCTTTTAATATCAACCTAAATAAATGACTAAAACACTGAGGTGAATAAAGCTGAGTAGAGAGCAGCTCCAAAGCGGGTGCAGTGTTAAATCATATAACCACGTTCCCGAGCGTATATAATTCCGTTTTTCCCCCCTCCTCACTTTAACAAAACCTTAATTTTCGACAAATATCGCATTTTATAGTCGTTTTAAAAAATGTAGTATTGGCTCAAAAACAAAAACAAACCAAAAAATGAAATGAAAACAAAACAAAACCAAAAAAAAAAAGCCACTGAAGCCACGAATGACTGAAGTGAGTCTACACCTACCCGCATTTAACATACGAGTAAGTAATATTTTCCTTTTTTTCGTAAGATTAATTAGTATAAGTTTTTATATATTAATCACACGAACCACGTCCCAAAACAACAAAAACAGATAACCGCAGTTTCTAAAGGAGACACCAGAAAGCGGCACCTTTCTTTTCGTCCCCAAAAAAACACGTTTAAAATACTACAGAGTTACAGCAAACAAATAACAAATTACAAATAATTTTAAACTCAACAAAATATTTTACATTTATAAATGTTCATATGATCGTAATTATATAGGGGAGCAGTAGTCTGTGTTAGGAAGTGAACCATTAGCGTTTACGAAACTCACGCGTTGTTTTTATATTGTTTATTATTCCTCAAGTAAGCGAGGGTTCTTATACACACACACACACACAGACACACACACACACACACACACACACACAGCTGTTTAATTAAAATATTCAAATATATTTTCTCCCAAAAATAATTTATTTTGTGAACATGACGTTACAAAGTCATCTAGGACAGCTGCAATTTACAAAACCTCTAAAAAATGTACTCCTATATCATAAACACAAATGAAAATTACAGTGAATCCTGACAAATCACAAATACACAAAAAACAGTCAAGTATTTATTGTTAGAGTGTTATTAATCATGAGTACCATTCTACAGAATTCTACAATCAATCCTCATTTGTATTATACAAGTAGTGTCTGCACACACACACAGTTTAGGGCCAGTCACAGTCACTAAAACTACTTAAGGTACAGGATTAATCTTTACCCAAGACCATCCTCACTCTCTTCCCCAATCAATCAAACAAACAAACAAACAAAAAAAAACTGTACAGAAGCAATTACTGCCATTTATGGACAGTAATGATAATGGACATCTTCACCATCACTCCCAGTGCCAGTGAAACCTCAATAATTCAACTGGTAGTACATTAATTACACTATATATATTTTTTACAGTGGTGTGGAGTCTATAATATGTTTTGCCTCTGTTTGACCCATCCATCTGTAATTGCTCTGAAGTGAAGAAGTCTGGGATATATGGTGGAGATTAAGCTCAGCTTCAATGGGCTTCAGAGCCTTGTGGAAAAAGCAGTTAGAATATAAGAGTAAGACATGCTGGTAAGGAGTTCTCACTTGTTGTTCTCCGAGTCCCAGAGCACAATTGTCAAAATGATGCAATATTTCTCAAATGTGTCTGTTCGCTGTTCGTTTCGTTAAAGCGTTCCGGGGGTAAGTGTAATTGTTATGGGGCTGCACTGATCCTAGAGCACAGTAGTGCTGTGCATTTTATTGCTACTGCACGTGAAATTATGGTACTAGATATTTGCCTCATAATGAGGCTAAAACATAAAAAATGTTTTAAATTATCATTACTTTTTGTTGGTAATAATTACACAATACAGGCATGAAAAACCCCACACCTCTCACCTGCTACAGTGCGTCCCGTTAAGTAAATGCACACAGGGCAGACAGGGCTTGCCGTCGCACTGCATGATGGGAGTCGGTGCGGGCAAGGTGCAGAAGTTGATGGGGAGCATCCGCGCTCATCACCGCTCTTTCACCCCCGGTAATGGCAGCCATGCTCCCCAGGATGATGCAGCCTTGTCGCCGAATGACGGCATCAGAATCTGAGAGGAGAGAAACTGCTGGAGATGCTGCTCCCATGGCGACTTTGAGCCACTCTTCCCCCTCTATACAAGTACCTATAGAATTTAAAGGAAAGCTAGAGTTGCCCTTCATCTGAGAGCTGATACCTTCAACCCTTAACCTCATTCTTCCTCTGCCTGTTACTGCTGGAGCACTGACGGTTCTCCTCCTGCACTCAGTCCATTCAGTCTTTCTTATCATGCCTAGCCACTTTACCACAGCCTTACAGGCACTCCTGCGTACAGAAGGCGCAGAATCAGACAGGCGACTTAGCAAGTCCTTAAACACAGCTGGTTCAATGGTCCAGTTTGGTCCTGCATTTGACCTGGGAGATGCCTTTTCCAAATCTGGCTCTAGGCAGGTCAAGAGGTTGCAGCCAGCTGCTCGGACCCCATCATCACAGTGGTGTAGGGCAGCTCGTAGCACAACTGGGTCCACCGGCAAGGCAGTGAGGGCTGAACCAGGTGTGCAAGTCTGACACAGCAGAGTCAGAAGCTGAACTGCACACCCAAACATCGATTCGGTCTGCAGCAGCATGGACAAGAGAGAACTTGCTGTCCAAACTTCAGGCTGAGGAGGCTGACCGTTGACTTCCTTAGAACTCTTAATTAAAGTAGTGTGACCCATGCAGTTGTTGGGTTGCTCTAAACTGTCAATTAAAAAGCTTGTCCTGCTCTTGTGCTGTGCTGTAAGCTGTCTGTGATGGTCTGAGAAGCCTTTATGAAACTCCAGGCTGTCTAGAAGCTCCTCCACGCCTTCGCTGTCTAGCTCTATACTATCTTGAAGGTGTTCCATGCTGAGAATTTTTAGACCATGCTTGATCTTTGAATGAAAGCCTCTTCCTCTCATCTTCCCAGACTTGTTTTTGGATTGCGCTTTGGGAGGATCCCTCGTGTCCCTGCTTTTATTTATATTTCCACTTATTATGTCTGTGGTTCTCTTAGGGTGATCCCCATCAGTTCTGCTCTTTTCTAATTGTTTTTTATGTGGGGTGCGTTTAAGTTTTGGCTGCTCTGCAGCATTCCCAGACTGATTAAGGTTATTTAGGGTTTGGTCTGATGGTGTGCTCTGGGAAAGAAACCCACAGTTGTGGGCTGCAGTAATGAAGCTTGGAACTGCATACTTGGGGAAGGAAAGGCAAAGACGGCACAAAAGAGAAAGCGGAAGCTCCAACAGAGCAGGGGATTGGAGCTGAATCACCTGGAAAAGCAGATACAGGTAGAAACGTTTAAAGGAATTAAATTCAACACATATATACCTTATAAACCCTTGATGTAGAATGGTGTATTTACTTGCCTCAACTAAGCCTTCTACTATATTCAGACTTTGATATGAGTGGAGAATCGCCGCCATTTTCTCCCGGGGCAGCTCCACAGCAAACGGAAAGCACAGTAACTGGCAGCTCATCAGAGCTAGACTATTCATATCAGAGCTGCCCCACATGAGACCCCTTTTAAGTGGTGCCGAGCTGCTAAGAATGAGAGCACAGAGGCGGGTCACAGTTAACATGATGTCTAAAATTCGGCTCATAAAATGTAAATGGTCTGGAGGTCAACTGACCTATCAGTAGTCAAGAGACGGGTGAGGGTCCGAATAAATTTTTTGCCGTCATCAAAAAACAGAAAAAGGGAGTCATAAGGCTCATTGGAGAAAGCCAAAAGAGCAATAGATAAAAGGGCAGAGAGACCTAGGAGAAGAAAAAAAAAAGAATTAATTTTAAATGCAGTGTACTGATACTTTTTTTCTATTCTGAAATAAACATTTTACCATCAACTGAGAGAAAATCAGGCTTGACTGCTGTCCTTTCTAGAATAGTGCCAACTTTAGTCCACAAGTGACACCAAACATTAGAGTTCAGAAAATCATTCAGAGCACTGCTTTCACTCTGCAATCGAGGGGAAAATCTGTTTATTATAATGTAGAATTTCAAAAAATTTTACTATTATCATAATTACATGACGAAATCTCACAAAATATCCTGGGTAAAAATTACCTCAGAGAGAAAATAAAAAATTAATGCCAGGACACCGTCGCACATGCCCCAGCCAGGAGGTAAAGGGTAATGAGGCTAAGAGAGAGAAAACAAACACGTCATGACTCCCAGGTCTTATACAAATATTGCAGCATAACTAAGCATGACCTTTAAATATTATGGTGGAAAGTTGTGTATGTACCTCCTCTGGTCCTGATAGTAGATCCTCCAGAAGAGTCATAATTCTGTCCATGTGGATGTTAACACACACGCCGTAGTGAACAAACAGACTCAGGACTGCTGCTGCTTGTGGCTGGATGAGATGAAAACCCAGAAGGGCACAGATCCATAATATTGTTGGTTAATTATTAATCAGATTGGTATCAGTAATTAAAATGGTAAAATTGTAGCTCGAGACAAGGACTTACTGCCAGAGCGTTTGAGTCGGGATGGAGGAATAATGATATCAACAGCTGGCACAAATCCTCAGCTCTAGTGAGAGAAGTAATTATTTATAAGATAAAAAATTAACAAGTTAATCTAATTACTCATAGCCATCTGTGCACTTAAAAATGGCACCAAATTTTTGTTACAGCAATTTATTTTTGACACTATTTTTGTAAATATTAATGCAATCTTTTTACTGTAAAATTATATTTAGTGCACTGATAATCATTTAAAATATCAAGGCAGAAGAAGAAAGCAATTAGTGAGGGTGGGAAAAAAAAATCAGACCTCTTCTCCTTCATTTGCCAGTCAGGCTGATTCTCCCACATCGGCAACAGCACAGCCATCAGCTCTGCCAGCACCTTTTCGCTCCACGGCTTCTGCAGTCACACCACATTATGAGCAATCAGTCTCATTAATCAATATTGATATTATTAATACAGCAATCCTAACAACATTTATCAGTGTTAACTGATGACTTATAACATTATGCCAGTCCTCATTTGTAAAAAGTGCTAAACCAGTGATAAATGTAAAGCAACTCATTAACAGCATTATTGTCAAGACAAATATCAGTGAAACCCAAATCCTGGATAAATATTTTTTCTAAAATCAGACCGGAAAAAATAGAATGTAAATCTATTTTTTTTTAAGGGTTGAATATTTTCACAATGCTTTATGAAAACCTAAAAGACCTTCATGCCTGAACTTATATGATTATGTTTTTTTAAAATGGTTCTACAAAGAAAACAATTTTTACTTTTATTGTGGTAAATGTTTCATGTATGATTTTTAACTCAAACCATTGTTGTGAATGATGAATAATAATAATTATGATTATACTGCAATTCATAACTTTATTTCTCTTGTGTTTCTGTTCTGTAAACACCTTTGTGAGAAGTAAGAGGGGAATGATTTTCTGTATAATGAAGATTTTTAATACAAAAAATTGCATCTCTTATTTTAGAAAAGCTAAAAGAATGAAATTTTTGGTTACTAAGAATAAAGTTAGGATTATGTGCAGGCAAACCATTATTTAACTACAGTAAAATATAAGTCAAAGGAAGTGGTTCATAAAACATAAAAAAAAAAAAAAAAAACTGTTTGTGTGTGTATATGTATACATACTTATGCATATACTTTTATACATTTATGTATTTATATCTGACTTAAGTGTTTTGTGTTTTAATGAAGAAGACAGCTATATTGAATTCTATTACCTTCATTACTTCAGGACTGCTAAGCATCACCTCGCTCAGACTAAATAAAATGTTAAGTGCATCTATCTCTTCGCTAATTCTCTTGGCATCAGCAGGGTCGGAGGTCAGGATAATGTTGCTGAGAATCTTTAAGTGCTGAAGAACAGTAGAAGGCTCTTCCAACTTCCCATTAATAAGCTGTGCAAAGAAAAAGGTGTTACATTTACTCTATAATTCATTTACCTTTATGTGGGTTTTTATTTTACCAATTACTACACATCTTTTGTCCTGAGGTGACTACAACTATAGCACAGTATTTACAGCAAAGCCCTTGACGATAATTAAGCTTAACCAACAAGACTCTTGTTTAATTGAAATACGATAAGAGTAATTGCAGTTTGCCTGCTCATTGCATATGAGGAGCTTGTTCTTCAGTTTCTGATGGATGTGGGGATCCATAGGCACAGACATGTTATCTGTCACTTCAGCCAACCGCTGCCACTCTTCATCACTGTTAACATCTTGCTCCTGGGTGAGGTGCAGAGGGACATGTTATACGAGTGTGGTATTATTTTGTTCACAGGATTATTGCACATCCATCAAACCTACTTGGAAATATACAAGGTGATATACACTTTCTTGCTGTTTTTATATAAAACACCTGTACGCGGTCGTTCATTTATGCAATTATCCAAACAGGCAATCGGGTGGCAGCAGTGTGATGCAGATAATCATGCAGCGACAGGTCAAGAGCTTCACACTGAACATTATCATGAGTTAAAAAAAAAAAAACATGATTTAAGTAACTTTGACTGTAGCATGTAGACAGACTGGTACTTGAGTACGTCGTGTACAATCTGAAGATTTTTATACACTGGGCAGGTTAAGAATGGAAAAAGACCAACTGATGCTTTTTTCAATATCTGACTGTCCAGTACTGTGAGAATGTGCCCACGGAATAATCATTCATTCTTGGCTGACAGGAGTGGAACCCGAAAGGCTTTCTGCTTTTACAACCCATTCACCTCCGAGTTGTTGAATGCATATCATGCATTTTAAGTTGCTGTTTTTCTCATGACAAATATAAAGAGTGATCTGCTCAAAACAAAGCAGTTAGACCTTTTTCATCAACATGGAGTTTCTGCCTGAAGAACTGGCACTTACTGCATGTTTTCCTCACCATTCTGTGTAACCTCTACCACCGTGTGTGTGTGTGTAAAAATCCCAAGAGATCAGCAGTTTCTGAAAACCCAGTCCAACTGGCACTAACAACCATGATACAGTCGGAGTCCCTCAGATCATATGTCTTCCTATTCTAATGTTTTATGAATATCAACTGAAGCCCCCTGACCTACAGTATATCAGCAGATAAAGATAAAAGCATAAATGAGTAGGTGTACAGGTGTTCCCATTAAAGTGCCAAGTGAGTGCATATTTAGCTAATGATTAAATATGGTATATGAATGATTATATGAATGATTAGCATTAACCTTTCAAGTTTTCAGCTAAAACGATATTAAGCATTGAAAGAATATCAGAATCTTCTGGCTGTAATTCAGGATCAGCACTGGCATTATTAACAATAACCAAAAAAAAAAAAAATCATTTAAATAATAATTTAAATTTGCCTTAAAACAAAACATTCACAATTATTTAAACCCTTATTTTCTTTTCTTCTTGGAAGTCTGACAAAGTAATAAGCTCCATAATTACTAACATCACTGTCCAGCCGAACAGAAGCCAAGCTGGTGCGTCCAGGTCTAGACCGTCTCACCATCAACCTTGGTCCTACCTCCACTGAAGGAAACTCTCTCTCATAATCTCTGCTGATGGGGCCCTTACACGGAGCCAAACTCACCCTGAGGACACCGAAAACAAAAAACACAACTTTGTGTATGAAGCGCATTTTACACACTTTGCCATTTGAACCTTTCAATAAATTTTTTTCGTTCTGATTCTTCTATGATCAAAAATGTCTTTGCAGTGTCTTCCGGTACAAGCTGCGAATTTATGAAGACAGATTTTTTTTCATGTTGCATTCAAATTCGGAGCACAAATACTACCTGGCAACACCAATGTCATTGGCTTGATCCTGATTGGCTGGTGGATGAGCTGAATTTCGACACACTGTAAAGGTGCTGCCCAATGAATGGTTGCTGGTGGGGGCTTCTCCAGCCGGGGCAGTTTTGGTGCGAGGCTGGCTGTTAACAAGCGCTTTCTCGTTCAACGGGTCCTGGACAATCAAAACAAACCACTTCTGCTTACAGGTCTTTCGAAACAGCAGTCCATGCTATTAAAATAAACTTCAGAATAAGTTAAAACTGGATCCTCGTATTTTCCTGGGTCACATAAAATTATTTTGTGATTGTACATTTTTAACTCATTTTGTAAATTTCTTTTTACATTTTGATTTATGTAATGTAACCCCACTATCACAGAGAGACCATGTCCTCAGTGTGTCTTCTGAAAAAAAGAAAAGAAAAAGAAAAGACAAAATTTACAGATATTCTCTAAATAATATATTCTCTTTTATATATTATTTACAGGTGTTTCTGCAGATATCCTAAAGTTTTAAGACTTTGAAATGCCTGTCAAGGAAAATGATAAACTTGTTTAAAAAAAATAAATAAAATTTATAAAAAAATCACATTTTCCACTTTGACAAATATAAAAACAAAATGTTTAAAAACCCCTCTTTTTTCTCTCCGTCTTACACACACAGGTCATGTCATGAAAAACAGTTATAAAGTATAATTCCGGAATGGTGTGAGACCCCGGAGTCTCGGGTAAGAGTCTTTTCGTTGAATTTGTCATTTCCTCAAATTGACGACTGTGTAGCTAATGTTAGCGTCAGTTTAGTACAAGCACTTGCATCATGCAACTGACTCCGTATTATCCGGTATCCCTGAGAGGAGGAGAGTTTGTTTATGAAATTATTCAATTGTAGTTTATAACAAATAAATTACATGACCCTAAAGTAAGAATTGCATAAAATAAATTTACAGCAGTGGGCTTAGGGCCTTTAATTAAAAAAGGGAAATTAGACAAATTCAGACTTTAAGGACATTTAGAAATGCTAAATTGGAAATTCATATGAGAACGTTTCAAACCACAACCATGAAATTTTCAAACAATCATTCATTTTTGCATTTTATAACAGCATCACACTCATCTTATCATCTCTGTAGTGAAAGTGTGTGGTGTATAAGCTCACCTGTCTATTCTTTTGCTTTTTGTCTCGCATTTCTCTGGCTTTCCGCAGTAATTTGCTCTCTCCACTGCGAGGTACAGATTTCTCTGCCACCTGCTGCTGCTTCATGGCTTGGATGATGGGACTGGGCATTATGGTCAGTGGGCTGCATGAACCCTCATCTGGCAAAACTGTCCAGACACAACAACTCTACGTTATCACCACTCGCTATGTTACACGTCTCTTACAGCATTTCACATGCAATCCTGTTGTGGTAATAATCTCATCCTAAATTTGGGGAGCTGTCTTTAAAGCTTATAAAGCCATAAATCTCTATGAAATGCCCTCACCGATGACTCCGTCTGCAACGTAAGGGTGGTGAAGCAGGTCAGGCCAGGTCAGTCTTTTCTGAGGGTCTTTATTTAGCAGACCTTTCAGAAAACTCTGGCAAAGACGAAAATAATTTTACAGATTAGTAATTCGAAAACATTTTATTGCACAGTATTTCTTATGGTGATTGTATGAATATAACTGACATCACACACTGGTGCATTAAATCATAATTGAACTATTTTTGCTTGATTAATAATGTATTTATTTTAAGTCTAATTAAATTGATATAAAGGGTTTAAAATGTTATAAGGAAAAAAAGGACAAAGGCCCAATCTTTTACTAATTAAAAAAGTATTCATGTATGCAATCATGTCATGGCTTGTAGTGTTTCATATAAAATGAAATCATTCATTCATTCATCACTGTGGCCATCATTATGCAGCTCCAGACATGTGTAATAATGATTTACTAATGGTGTTGTGCCAAACGTAAAGGTTTTTCACACAGGTGTACTTAAATTAGTATAAAATACAATGAAGGAAAAACAAAGAAATAAAAATAAACGTTTGTGGTGTTGTGAAACTTAGTACCATGCAGTCGTGGCTCATGTTCTCTGGCCATTTGACCGGATCCTTGACGATCAGCTGCACGAGCTGATAGATGGAGTTGGTGTAGAACGGCGGCACCCCCGTGTGGAGCTCGTACAGAATGCAGCCCAAGGACCAGAGTTCAGCTGTGTGGTCGTAGGGCTTCTCTTCCATCAGTTCCGGAGACATGTACAGAGGTGTCCCCTTAAGGGAGGTCAACACCAGTGTGGAGACACTCATGGCACGAGCAAATCTGGAAGACGAGAGATATGCTAAATGCTATCGAATCCAACAATATGACAACGCTTCTTAAACTGTCTAGTGCAGGACTGTTCATCACCAGTCCTAGAGGGCCAGTGTCCAGCAAAGTTTGTAATTAACCAACACCTAAACACACCCACTAAATGTAGTAAGTGAACAGACTAATTGAATTAGCTGTGTTTGAGCAGAGGAATTCAGGATCAGCCAAACTGGCTTGGACCTTGGCCCTGCAGGACTGAAGTTGAAGATCCCTGGTCGAGAATATCTAGACATTCATACAATGGTTGCTACTTTACATAGCACCTTGTGCACTACAAACCCAAAGTCACAGAGCTTCACCACACCCCCTTTGCCCAGAAGGATGTTCTGTGGTTTCATGTCGCGGTGCAATATACGATGGGAGTGCAAGTAATACAGGGCAGATACCAGTTGGCAAGCTATCTCGCGCACCTACACACACAGCAAAACAACAAATGTAAGAAAGATGGCTATTCGCAGAAACCAGGTGTCTATTTCAGTTGAGCTGGCTGTCATTCTGTCATCCACGTGTACTATATTGCAACTCTGACATCACTATGACATATATTGGAACTAACTTTTGCCAGTGATTAGCTGCTTCCATCGAAATGTTTTGCAAAATTGCAAAGGAAATTTCAAAAATGTCAATGATTGTTAACAGTCAACATTTGGAAGAAGATGCAACACATGATATAATCAAAGAAGAACAAGGACTGCTAGATCACCATTTGTCAAAAATCAATATTTATATATGGCATATTCTCTTAATGCGGCATGTCTCAAGCTCGGATTCAGGTCCCCCAGGGGTCTGTGCAACATAATCAGTCTCTTTAACGTTTCTTTTATGTTGATAAAAATCTCCAGGTTTTATCCAAATTATTATCCAAAATATATTTCTGATCTCTCTATAGTTATTAGCTGTCTGAGTGGTCCCTTGAATTGATGGGATTTAATTCAAACCACAATGACTCACAAACAAGTTGGTCTTTAAGTGTATTCTATTAGTGGCAAGTACTGGAATTAAAAAAGCTGCCATAAATAGCAACCAATATTATTTTACACATTTATGCAGTGAGTCTAATAGCTGTATTATATTTCAGTGGGGAGCTGTAAGATTGAGAGGCTGAAATAAGTTTGAGAAACCCCGTGTTAATGGATATGATAAATGTTTTAAGTTATTATTATTTTTATTTTAACAATATATGTATTTCCATTCTAGTTCTGCACAATTAAATCAGATAAAAATCGAAATGGCAATATAGACCCGAATGATTATTTATTATTTCGCAAAAGGCTGCAGTTTATTATAGGTAACAGACACAAGTCAGGAATTTGTGTAGAGTATATTAATAAGTATTTGTTATTTTTTTTAAATACCTTTGATTAGTTAAGATAATATAAAATAAGATTTGAATTTATTAATCTGCATAGGGAAATTGAAATTGAGACATCAACTAAATAGGTTAAAAAGAAGGTAAAAACTAGGATATACCCAATAAAATAGACATAATATTCAAATATTTAAAAAGCTTTAACTTAGGTAAACTGTATATAAAAGAATAGCACTTGTAATAATTAAAAGCTGTAAAATAAATCAACTAAAAAACTGAATACATACAAGAAGTTCAGTGTCCACAGGTCTGATATGTGTAGATGAGTTATAGAGTCTGATAGAAGTGGTAAAATTGTGCAACCCTTTTCCATTCAGATTTTTTTCATATTCAATGATTTTGCATGAATTCAAAACATGGAGTCTCATAATAGATAAAGGAAATAGGAATGTGGATTATTACAGGTGAAAGTATTCCTTATGTACCTGGCTCTCGGGTAAACTTCCATCATCCTCCAGGATTTGAAACAAATCGCCTTCAGCGTACTCGGTCACCACTACCACCTGCCAGGGGAACACAAATGACCTCGTTCTACTGTAAGTGACAAATGCGTATACGTTTTATAAGTTACACACTTATGTTACATACAGTTTTCCTATGTTATTTGCTGAGACACTAATCCCAGGGAGGTAGATATGAAGCCTGGCTTTTGAAGGCCTTTTTTTTTTTTTTTTTGCACAATAAGCCATGTTATTAGAGATGTTGTTAAGTAAGAAGTTTTCTGCAGTATAATTAGCCAAATGACCTCCAGGGCAAGAGAGATTTTTTTTGCTGCCAACGTCTGAATATACGATTACGTTTTGCCTAACAGTGTCGTTTACCAAGAGATTTGAATGGGAAAATTGGAAACGCTGGCAGCGATTTTCGTTTGAGCCGTTGCACTGGATTCTCCGCCAAATAGTTATCTTACCTTACTTGTGTAATATGTAATGCGCAACCGACAACCACTTAAAGAGGATTCACGACATTACCTCTGTTTGTGTCTCAAAACTGTCCAAAAGCAGTATTATGTTTGGATGCTTGAGCCCTCGCATGATCTCAATCTCGCTCTTCAGGCTCTGCAGCTCTTTTTCAGAGCGACCCAATTTAGGCATGAACTTTAAAGCCACAACCTGGGGAAAAAAGAAAAAAAAAATCAAAGGTTAATTTTACCTGTAACAACAAGTGGCTCTTGTATATATTTTTTGTTTATAGAGGAAGATGTTGGCACAAACCTGGCCACTAAACCTTCGACGACCTTTGTACACTCGGCCAAACGAGCCTTCGCCGATCATCTCAAAAACATGGTACTGCTCCATCGCAGACGGACTGGAGTTACAGATGGTCAATCACTTTCTGACCTGCGGTTTAAACCAAATAAATTTTGATGCAACTTTAATTAAATTTCTTTGGCAGGTTTAATGTTAGAAAGAGAGAAATTTCAACAACACCCTCATTTGGACATTTTAGTGTAAGACACAATAGATTTTACACACCTAGCTTAAGGTTTAAGACGAATGCCCAAATTGTTAAGTTTTAAAATAAATTAAAAGAAGAATTATTGTTTGATGTGTCCGGGGCCCCTGTGAAAAATTTAAGTAATCAAAACCAAGTGCATGTGTGAAAGTAAGAAAAGATGGCCCCTTTTGCTGTGTCTTCAGGAGCTATAAGAAGTGATAATGAACTTACAGTATCTTTCTGTGAATGCACTGTTCCACTCTGCAGACTGAAACCTGTACTCCAACCCTCTGCTTAAGAGTGTAGCAATCTCCAGTCTTTCCAATCTGTTGTCAATAGATTCCATTCAAAACCAGTCCCCCAGACCTTACAGCCAAACATCTCCCTCTACACGTGACTAAGATAGAGTAAAAGATTTCAAGTCTGACTAATGTACCTGTGTATGGACGAACCATATCCAGCAGGAGTTGGACTGTGGACACAAGAGGAAGCTGTCTGAAAGGAATGTCCGGGTGCTAACCCTGATTGTATCCAAAAAACATAAAACCACAGCTGCCCAACTCACTGCAGAATTAAATGTGCACCTCAACTCTCCTGTTTCCACCAAAACTGTTCGTTGGGAGCTCCATGGGGTCAATGTACATGTCCGGGCTGCTATAGCCAAACCTTTGGTCACTCGTGCCAATGGCAAATGTCAGTTTCAATGGTGCTCGAGCTGTGGACAATGTGAAACATGTATTGCTCTCTGATGAGTCCACCTTCACTGTCTTTCCCACATCTGGGAAAGTAACGGTGTGGAGAAGCCCCAAAGAAGCGTACCAACCAGACTGTTGCCACTATGCCCAGAGTGAAGCATGGGGGTGAATCAGTGATAGTTTGGGCTGCAATATCATGACATTCCCTAGGCTCAATACTTGTGCTAGTTGGGCGCGTCACTGGCAAGGGCTACCGAACCATTCTGGTGGACCTTGTGCACCCTATGGTTCAAACATTGTATCCTGAAGGCGGTGCCGTGTATCAGGATGATAATGCACCAATACACACAGCAAGACTGGTGACAGAGTGGTTTAATAAACATGAAAGTGAAGTTGAACATCTCCCATGGCCTGCACGGTCACCAGATCTAAATATTATTGAGACACTTTGGGGTGTTTTGGAGGAGTGAGTCAGGAAACGTTTTCCTCCACCAGCATCACGTTGTGACCTGGCCACTATTCTGCAAGAAGAATGGCTCAAAATCACTCTGGCCACTGTGCAAGACTTGTTGTATCTGTCATTCCCAAGACGAATCGATGCTGTATTGGCCGCAAAAGGAGGCCCTACACCATACTAATGAATTATTGTGGTCTAAAACCAGGCGTTCTAGTTTCATTGTCCAACCCCTGTAGGTGTGTACCACATGTGTATGTGGTATGGTGTAAATAAGTCACCATCAAAGTCAATGTCCAAACAAGTCTTCATCCATGCTGATCTCCTCTTCAACCCAGATACTTTACATATATTAGAGTCAGCCAAAACAGAGGTTACAAGCACTTCATTATGGGCCCATGCAATTTATCACTGCAGAGGATAAGTGCCTACATCTAAATCATTAAGGTCTCATTTTAGAGGTACATGTGGATTTATTCTAAAGAGTTATGGATATTCTTGGAGAATGCAGCCAAAAGGTTTCTTGTCTGCTGGGACATATTTCCTAACCATGCAGAGCTGTTTGCTTGGGTATAAACAACTTTGATACTTTTCATTACACACAGTAAAATCAATCATCGGCTGCGCCAATGTAATGTCTGAAATAAAAGAGAAGGTTGTTTAAATGGAATCACATATTGTCACAATTTGCCATGCATCGTCCTTCCTACCAGTGCACATTTTTTCTGTTGGGGAAAATTTTGTCACAGTTTTAAAACTAAATGTCTTGGCTATTTTGTCTGCAGAAGCAACGTAGTTCAGTTTAAACAGGAGTACAGTCCTACACAGCCCTGAACACATGAATCTTTCACACATACAATCTGTACAAATGTTTTAGTCGTGTCAGGTACAGTATGTCCAAAATCGGTGAGACACTAGTTGAAATCAGTTAGTTCCTTATCAGCGTCAGGAGTGTACATCACTCTGTCAAGCTGAGGCTTATGGTTAATTAGTTACGGCATCTATTTTTGTAACTGCAGTCTTTGTATTGTGTGAACAAATGTAATATATGAACATGCTCTTATTGTTGGTGAACTGCTGTATATGAAGCGTATCAAAGTTACATGGAGTCTTCAAGCTGTTTGGTTTAATTCAGGACACTTTAATTTAATTATGGACATTTTAGTATCATTTAAAATAAAATTATTTGCATGTTTTATCAGAATGTGCGACTGGAAATACAAGCTGTGAATTGTTTCTAAAAAAACAAAAACAAAAAAAAAAAACACACCTTTTCCTAAGAAATTCCTAAGAAATGTCCTCTAAATTGGCTGGGAATGCATACCTTTTTGTTTTTAATGAAAAAAAATTGCAATTTAACAGTTTGGAAAACTAAAATGTGTCATCGCATATACATGCACTTCCATGTTCCTGAGAAAGCTCTCAAGAAAATGGATGCTTATTCTTCATACTTCTATTAATGGGTTGTTTTTATTCGTTTGTTTTGTCCGATACTGGTGCCAAATTGATACTTTTTCAGCGATACCAGTGCCTAAACCCATAATTAAAAAAAAAAAAAAAAAAAGAGCCACAAAAATATGCTGGATAACATTAAATATATATAAAATATATATTTTTTTCTATAAAAAGCCGTTCTTTAAAGTATACATTAATATAAGTAGATACAAAACACAACTAATTTACATACTACCTAACCCAACTACAATAATTTAAGATCAGTAACAGCATAGTAGTTGGTATTCGTGGTATGCTACAAACCAGCATCACATTTCAGCAATCCTTTTGCAGAGATATGACCATATTTGCCTTATCTGGCAAAACAGAAAACCTCTTTTGACTTTGCTAGGGTTGACCTGACTGGGGCCGAGCACACACCCTGCCAGCTGATGTCCGCAAGCTGGTGCATCCCCCAGTTTTAAACCTCATTCTGTGTGTCCTCAAATGTTTCAATGGATTCGACATGTTCACCCCTTTACACGAAATTGTTGAAGGACATTTGTTGCATGTCATGGTGTCAAAATCCTTTGTTGTAAAATACAGTCAAACTTTAGAATGTTTAGGCATTTTTATGCTTTAGGCATTTTAAATTAAGTGTCTAGCTTAGAGAGCTAACACTCGTGGCTATTGTCAGGACAAGTGTAATTGTTGCATGCTCGCGTAGCATTCCCGCGGATGCGCTCATTTCCCGAGATTTGCTTTTAAGATAGACACTTAAGTTATTACAACAATGAGTTGGGTTTATATTATTAGAGCTTTCTGACACACGTTCACGTACATTTTTTGTGTGATCTAGAAAACGAGATCCTAGTTGCGCACACTCAGCCCACTTCTACTAACCAAGGAGAAATTCAAGACATTCACCTCTCAGTTCCCTTGCCAAAACATGCACATCAAATGTGTATAATTGCCATGCACACAACAGTCGAAGGGAATTCGAAAAAGCTTATTTAATCTTAAAATATGAATAAAATTGGGTTTTCTATTAAATAGGACTGGAACAAATTAACTGAACTGCTTTAATTTATGAGACAGCAGGAAAACAAAATTCTTGCATTTTTTTGACACAAAGTAAACTTATTTGAAACATCTTAAGAACGAATTACATATTAATGGAGCCAGCGTTGCCAGATTTAGCCGGTGGGTTCCAATCGCAAAACTGTTTATAAACTGACAATATATATATACAAAACTGCTCAAAATATTTGGTTAATATTCAGTTTAGCATTCCAACACTCTACATTTGTAACCTTCCACCACATGTAACATTGCAGACATTAGCTAGGCCAAGTTAATTCCAGTAACACAGCACAACAATGCAATACCGCCACTTACTGGATGGGAGTGTCACTGAGAGAGCGCTCAGCATGGGAACGCTGCAGTTACAACTAGCAAAACCGGTGGCATAATGAGAATAACATCAACACACTTGTTGGCGCCTTTACAGTCCCTGGCCATGACTGTAGTTTTAAAACTTGCATTGTAACCAATTAAACGTTTAGTCTTAATTTTATTTCAGATATTAAACATTGTAGAGTGTAACGTTAACCAATAGATATTGAGTGGACATTGCATCGCTACTAAACAAGGAAAGCCCACTTAGTGCATAAATAATCTATAACAAAGCCAAATCTTGCCCCAAAACAAGGAATCAGTATTTATTGGTATTGGAAATATTGGTATAGTGATCTTCAACACAGTGTTTTTTTTTTTAAATATAATTTTTAAAGCATTAATTTAGCTCATACTGCAATTACAAAAAGCTGCTCATGCAAAAGCAGCTTAAAAAGGAATATGATCTGTTTACATTTTTGCAAACACAATCACAGTGCATTAACAAAACACACACACACACACACACACACACACACACACACACAGACAGACAGTAATAATTAACCTATTCCACTTTCGTTTAGATATACAGGTGGGATATGGGATATTACCTTTAGTTGCATAACAAACTCTCGGGTGCAACATGCACATCCTAATGAAATTCATGGCTGAACATTTCATTGTAAATTTCCCCGCTTCGGCTTTTTGATAAAGCCATAGCATTCTTGAGCTCATTTACAAACAGCACGTCAACGGCGGATCAGCGCGTGCGTCTAGTAACCAATGGCAACAGTGGATGCGGGTTGATGACGTGGTAAATTGGCGACAAGAAAAGACGTTTGTGCGTTCTAGCGTGTTACCAAGTGAAATTAAAGGTGTACTGTAGTTCGCGCATTTCACATCACAACCCCAATTGTATTTTGGAAGACGAATTAACGAGTTATTAAAAACGCGACGCAGAATGAAATAATAATAAAAATGTAAATAACGAACACAACTACAAAAGGCATTTTATTTTTTTTTAAATAACATCGAAATTGTATTTAAACATGACAGAACAAAAGTTATTTTTAAAAACAAAACTTATTTGAAAGCACAGCGCAAATCAAACTTTATATTTACACGTTACGTATTTTTAACTAAATTGACGAGAACAAAAACTTCCGTGACCCTTTTTTTGTCCATGAGGGGAGGAAGGAAAAATAGCAAATCAAACACTTACTTTTTCCTCTGAGAGGGAAGACCGGACAGAGACCCCAGGCTGTTAGGTTTAAGAAGTGTCCCTAAAATGTGTGTATGTACATTCGTGTGGACACAGACTATAAGAGAGATTATAGTGTCGCAATGAGGGGATTGTTTTATGTGCAAAGACGTATAGGAAAATTCATACAATATCAGAAAACTTACACGGAGATAATTCCGAAGACAATTAACTTTATTAAAAAGATATAAACGAGCGGTTTGCGAGACTCAGGCGAAGACCCTCCCAGCTTAGACGGTTACCAGTTACCGTTGGTTAGCTAGCCACGCTTTGATGTGCCATCTCTTCGGTCGGAAAAAGTGTAACCTGTCCATCACTCGCTTCTACACTCGCGCAATAATAGCGTGTGTGCAAAACGAAGTTAAATTAAGTTTTTTAAATTTAAATTATTTTTGATACAAAGCTTAGCTACTTTGGAAAAGTTTGGTTATTGTAGCGCTCAACGACGTCCAAAACACAAAGCGCCTAGCAACTTCAATAGCGGATAATTCCACAGTCCTGTTAAAAAATGGCCTTGAAACATAAAAAAAAAAAAGATTTTCGTATGTAATGATAAATGTGTTATAAAGTTTCGAATGTTTGTCTCACGACAGCTCGTTCATCCGTTGTTAACACAATTGTTTGTTAAAACAAACATGAAAACAAAATTGTTTGGATCAGGCGATAAGAAGGTTTACTATTGTACTCTCTCGCTACAGGGGCCTTGGCATAGCAACGCTTTGGCGTCTTAGCAACGAATCGCCCGCCAAGTAGAGGTCAAGTGCATAAGCTAGATGCCGAATGGCCCCCTTAGGCAGGGTTTCTTCTTTCTGTGTAACCAGGTACATTTACATTGCAACGTAGTTTGTTTTTCTTTTTCTTTCTTTCTTTCTTTCTTTCTTTCTTTCTTTCTTTCTTTCTTTCTAAAGCATTCAAGGTAATATCTTAAAAAACAAAACAAATACCAAAAAAAAGAAAGATGTCATTAATAAGTTGTACTGATTGTATGCACACAGCACATGCAAATATGTCTGGTGCTGAGCAAACAGGTGTCTAAAAATCACATGCATCATTTGTGACTAAACAAAAGTCTTTTATTTTTTTCCTCGGATAGTTTTCTTGACACAAGAACATACGACAAACAATTTTAACTGCAAAACCTATAAATGTTTTTACTACCTTAACTACCTGTGACCAGTCCTAAGTCCCTCATAATCCTGGGATGCACAACAGTACTAGAACAGATGCAGATAATTTTGTTTAACACCACAATACCGGTTCACTGCTACTGCTCAAGAAATGTATTCATGGTAAGAATATAAAAATAATTATATAATAATTAACCCACTTTCAGATGGACACACATGTTTTGTGTCTGTCCAAGGAAGAGAGATAAGGTTTTGAAGAGACAAAGTGTAGTTTCGAGTGGTCGAACGTGCTTTATTTGATCTATTATCTATAAAATGCTTAAATGCAATGAAATTTAAAACATTAGTGTGAGCATATATTAGAAAATATGACCCGTGATGGCTCTTAACCTTCATAATGGTGTGTATGTATGGTCTGAAGCATGTTTAATGTCAGTACCAATCATTCTTAAATGACAAATAATAATGAAAGATTGTCGATTACTAAATCTTCCCACAAGCTATTTGCTAGAGCTATTCATAATAACTGTGAATGAAGCCAACAGGAACCTGTTTTCATCTGAGGTCATCTTGAAATAAAATTCCTAGCCTCTACAAAAAAAGGAGCTGTTGCACAGCTTAAGACCTCATTTATATAGGCTTTTAAGTTAATGAAAAAGCTGAAAATCCACCAGTTTTTAGGTTCCATTTTTCAGGTTCTAACTTCATCAGTTCAGTTCTACATCCACTTAAGTGCTCCAGAGCCTTTTAAAAAGCCCTCCTTGTCTCATAGGACATCCATGAGCTAGTTCCATCATCTTTGGCCCATCCTTGGGCAGTGGTGTCACTGAGAGATGCAACACCACTGCCAACCTCATCTGAAGACACAGACGCCATCTTCACCACAGGCAGATCGCCCGGATTAGTCATGTATGGAGGGCAGGAGTAGCTGGAGGCTGAGCTGTAGCTGGCTGCCGGGTAATGGACGTCTTCCAGCGTTTGCAGAGTGTAAGACTGGGAGCTGGAGGGGACAGATCCACTGTTGCGGCTTGTTGAAAGCCGATACGGAGAGGAGCTTCCCGAATCAGCACCCAGAGACGGGGAATCTGCCACCGGGGCTGTGCCTTCAGGGCAAAGAACCTCTGGCTGACTGACATGATCTTCTGAAGGCTGCTCCCATGGATCTCTCTGTGGAAGATTAGTGAGAGAGGAAAAAAACATAACAAAGACAGTGTAAGATTATGTTTTGGAAAGAACCCCTGAGAACATGTTACATGTTATTACTCCTTGACTATAAGAAATGTAGGTATTTTATTATTATTTTTTATCCCAAACTTTGAAATTAATTAATCATAGGAGATACAGAACAACAGGTTTTGCTTCAATTCTTAATTCTTTTTAATGTACATTCATTTTGGTTCCAAAATGTCAAAATGGCTCAATTGAAAAAAAAAAAATGAAAAAAAAAAACCCTGCAATCTATCATTAATGAATTGACTATAAATCTATGAAAGTGATTTGAAATTATGACAATCTCAAAAAATGACATAAAATAACTAAAAACAGTAAATGTTAAGCAATTTTAAAAAAAACCTGATTCGAAAAAATTTCACTCAAATGATTGCTGCTTATTTTGTAATATCACTTAAGAGTTTATAATGCATTCATCTCATATCAGAATTAAACATAATCACAAGATTCCAATTCAGAACAGTCATTTTCCCCCTGAATTTTTCAAAAGAGCAACCTTGGCATTGTGTGATTTCATGTTGTGAACAAGAATAACCTGAAAAGCCATGATTATTAAAATAAATTAAAAAATTTCCAGAAATGTCAAATAACTCTCCAAACCTTTTTTTAAATCTATATATTTCTTCATATACTCTCATTGTTTTATTATTGCTGTGTAAGTTCCAAAAATCTGTGTAACACATTTTAATGTCAGGACTAATGTATGATGTCAGGACTTAATGTGCATACGTGTATAAAGTATGTGTATATGAAACATAATCCTGGCTGGGTAATAATTACACCATTTTGTTCTAGGGACTATAAGTCGTAATGTTTATTTTCATAGAATTTCCAACGGCTCAGACTAGAATATACAATCCAGCATTGTGTAACTGCCATAACAGTGACATTACAATGTATTAGGGTGGTACCTGTAGGTTTACATAATGGTTAACACAGTGAATGATATTTTCTGCTTATAATGTGACTAGAAGTTTAAATATCAGTTCAATACCAGAAGCAGATGCGAGGATGCCTCGCCGGACAGAGAAGGGAGTAGTGTAGACAGTGCAGATGGGGAAAAGAGTGAACCTCCACCCGCTGTGTAAGCAGTTGCACTTCTGTAATCTCCGAATGAATCTGGCTGGTAGTAGCTGTCGATGAAAGAGGGGTAGCTGGACGAGTGTTCATAAGGGAAGGCCTTGCTGCCCAGCGCAGAAGAGTATGTGTCTGAGGAGTACTGCTTCATTGGGTGGCACAGCTCAGAATCAGGCAGGAAAGGCCTCCGCATGCTGTAGTATCCAGGAAGCATGTGAGCACCTGCAGGAGGAAGCAGGAAGTCAAAGTTAATGGACTTGAATGCTAGTGAATTAACTCTGTCATCACTTCCAGCACTAAAGTTTTTGGACAAGTTGAATTAGATAGTGGTGTGTAGGAGCTTTATCAGATGATCACAGACAAGATGAGCTCACCTGGCATTTGGACAAAAGCAGGCTGGGAGGAACTGGCTGCAGCCTGAAAACCACACAAATTTAAAGATATAATTGTTAACGCCTTCAGGGTAGCACGTTAGTCACAAAGAATGCAGAATCCTATTAAACAGCATTTCTGAGAATGTGTGTAAACTGTCGAAAAGCCATCGGTGCGCTTTAAACAATGAAGTTACAAAACGCTGGTGGATGACTTTGGCGGAGCACTGAATATGAAAGCCAGAGTGTGTCACAAAGCCAGTGCGAACACAGAGTCGAAGACAGGAAGGCTCTAGTACACAAGCTGATTCTGTTGAAAGCCAGGCAAATTTTGTGGTAGAATATTTGAATGTGATTTGCCAGTGTCACAATAGCACCACCCCATGCGTGTGTGCATATGTGTGTGTGTGAGTGTGCACGGTTGCCTCCGGTGTTGTGTGTGTGCGCGACTTGAGGGGCTAAAGAAATGATCAGATGCCTAGAAACATGTCCCAGTAGATAATACTCAGAAGAAAAGAGGGGGAGGGTTGTATTGTTTATATACATATAAAAGAGGCCAGTTGTTACATTATGATGCCTTTATGAAATATACTACCAGTGCTGAGTATTTATAATTCGTATTATTTAAAAAATATCCTACTTTTTAAAATGATATTTAAATCATGTGCTAGTTTTCAAGATGATCTTAAAAATGTTTAAGATTACTACCGGTCCTGACTTTGGCACAAATGTGTGCCAATGCCATACGCTGCCCCTGAAAAATTTGCATGAAGCTCGATTAGGGCCATTAACACAAAGTAAGGAGGGGGAAGGGAGTGGAAATGGGGTGTCTGTATGTACACGCAGCAGCAAGCCTTGCACAAGGAATGATCTGTTCTGTTTGTCTCTGGTTGAGGTTAAGGTTTCCTAAGGTCTCATCCGTGACCTAATGCTACATTTAACCGTCTGTCTGCAACAATGGCCCACTTATCTGGACCCTTTCAGGAAGACAGTGCTTGTGCGGGCAGCTGCATCTGATACCAATCTCTCAGTGGTGTGACAAGAGACATCAATCACATGCCAATGCTCACGAATAGCACATTATATTATAGGAACATTACAACTCTCCAAAGTTCCAAATTTCACCTGAGAATCTTTCATTTGACTTGAAGTTCTTTGGGAGATGCTTTTGTCTGAGATCCACACTATGTAATACTTTCATTTTGCGTAATCGCCTTCCATATGATACGAGTGTATGTCAGAAAATATGAAAACGGCTATGTATAAACTTATGACAATTCTCTATGAGAAATACAAAACGATGAATACTTACATTGAATCTAGGTACATTTGTTTGCCTTGATCGTTTCTCAGCTAGCAGATCCTTGACTGTGTGCTTGACTCTTACTCCTTGGTAAACTCTCTTAGAATACTCTGCTGAATACGAAATATGCATTAAATACATTTATTGGCTCTGCCACATACCAAAAGTGTTAACAACTGACTCGTTTAATCAGAGGATCACAAATCATCCGACTGAGACCAGAACTAGGCCACCCCCAACCCCTTCCAGACTTAATTTGTGGTTTTTGGCATTAGCACCCAAGGTGTGGTGTAACATTAACAGGGTAATGTTATTAGCTTTTTTCCCCCTCGAGCATTTATATGCTCTACGTTTAACAAGGCACTTAAAAGTGTTAGGTACCAACAAAAACAGTTTTACCCTAGTCCTATTTTGAAAAGATACAACTTGGGAAACTCAACTTGGGAAACCTGGATGCCTGGGAAACATCATCAAACTGCTTTTATAAGGCTTTGCAACCCTAAAGTGAACTAAAACAGCAATATTACAATAATATGTGTTCTTTATGTATGTTAACAGCACAGGAACATATGGAAATTTGTACTATAAAAGGTTAAATGACCAGTTTAACTTGTTTTTTTTTTTTCTAACATTTTACAAGATAAATCCCCCAACACACATGTGCACACACACACGCACACACGCACACACACACACACGCACACACGCACACAGAGCAAAAAACTTCCTTTTCCCCAGTTAATGCATGATGAAGAAGGGGAATCTGACCTAAACTGTAAAGTAAATCTTTAGTCTTTTTAACGTTTTGTTTTGTGACCCTACAATTTTTTTTTTCTTTACAGTAACCGATCAGTAGCCTCAAAGTCACATATTGTTCCATGGAATCATGATAATATGAAACAATCCTTCCTGGTTGTGGGAACAGTATGTCAGGGTCAGCTTGGTGACTCAGGTAACAGAAATAACAAACTGAATTAAATACACAGCTAAAACATGGAAAATATAAACCCACGCACAGGGGGACCAATGAATTAGTGTATGTATGTTAGCCGTGGATGATTTAAAGAAAGATTTAAAGAAAATGGCACTTGCCACATGGCACCCTCCATGGCAAAGGCTTGATTTTGTAAAGTAAAATTTGTAGTTTAAAACAATGAAACAATTATTTTAAAAGCTGACATTGTCTATTTGGGTTTGGAAACAGCAGAAAAACTAAAGTATATCACAAGACAGAGAATACCACTATATCCACCCCCCTCCGCCAAAAAAAAAAGAACGAAAGAAAGAAAAAAAACCTTAGGAACAATGATCAATGTCATTTAGATAAAAAATAAAATAGATAAACTTCAGTGTTTCTTTAACCACAAACAGAAGAATAGGTTTCAAGAGAAGAACTCTTCCAGATTTCATAAGGACGACTGCAGAAAGAGTATGATGACATATATTGGCAAACATTTTTTCCTTCAAACCCTGTACAGTCGGAAGCTTGAATCACAAATGTGGCCTAGTTGCCAGAGATTTTTAAGGGTTAAACTTTAAAGTCTACTTTTAATCAATAATCTATTAACCTCGAGTGACAGTGTGTGGATTGTGAAATATATTGGTTGATTAGAGCCTACAATATAATGCTTTCAGGGAATAAGCAAATAGTGATGGACATATGATAGAAGGTGTCCCAAAAAATCTCCATACATAGGGGAAATACACTTTCATTTTTAGCAAATGTTTTTATTTTTTTTTGTCTTCCAAAATCACTCCCAAGTTTATACCAATACCAAGTTTATATTTGTGCAAGACTTAAAATAAAATACCTTTGACAAAAAAGAATAACATAATGAAATTATTGTCATGGCTGGATCGGGAAGCTGTGTCGTAGCAAGTGTATGCGGGTGCAGTTACAAGTTCATCACGAGATGATTATGGGAGATGACTGTGTTTTGACAAAAAGTAAAAAGATTGAGGTTTTACAAATGAAGTTACATTGTGTTGTAAAAAGCATTGATTTCTCCTATATATTGAGACTTCTGGGACACACTGTACTTTACAGGGCTGCTAGAGCTCAGCGTTATGTTCATGGTGCAACTATGCAATCATGATGTAAATCATCATCTTATACACTGCTGTCTGTCGTCTTTCGGCGAATTCCGAACAATACACGTGGTACGTACACATGGCAGGTAGTTTTTGAGTACAAGACACTAAACCTTTAGACGTATATGAATGCGGTATCAATCAATCAAACTGTGCGCGTATGTGTTTTGTGTGTGTGCGTGTGTGTATATGTGTGTGCGCGGGTGAGTGTGTAATCAAACACTGACGAGCCTCTGAAAAAATATGGCCTAGAAAGCCATGGAAGCTATAAAAACACAATCTTGAGATAGACATCAAAATAAAAAAAATTGTGTTCTGTTCATTCATCCTTTGATTTCACGACCTACAAATGCAACTAGGATATTTGTATATATAGATATTTTTCTAAAGTGTGTCAAAATTCCTCTTCAAACCTTTTTTTTTTTTTTTTACTTTTTCACATTACGACCACACTTCAATTGGTTCAGTTTTGCTACAAATTATACTTACTATTTTAATTCATACACTCTTAAGTATAGCATTAAACCGGCCTTTTCGTAATCTACCTTTACTTTATATATCATTTACTTAAAAAGGATGTCCATGTAACTTGACATAAAACATTGCATTCTTTTGATTACTATTTATATCAATTCAATCATTTTAAAAGGTCTGCTATGTGAATATTTGATGATGCACCCTTAAGTGTACTAATCCAGTGGTTAGGAAAGATTCTACTTAAACCTGTTGGTTTTTCTGATATACCAAGTCTTACAGAGTTTGAAACAAGAAATAGGTGAAATAATTTTGTTGTTAAATATATAAAGTCTAGACTTGAAAGAACTCATCTATAATAACTCCTCTGAACTTGTTATTACATGAACAGAGCAAAGCCATTAGAATGAATCAAGTTCTCACCTGTCTCCATCATGACTTGCGGCTCACAGTGTGCGACAGTGTGTTTGCAGGAGGTCACTTTGCCTTTCTAGTCCAGAAGTAGTGATACAGTGAGCCATTTAAAAGCCTTATGCAGACATGCTCATAGAGGCCCAGGTGAGCGCACCCATACATTTATACCTCCCTCCTGGTGGCCCTGCTCAAGCCTTCATGATTTGTGTACATGCAAATAATTGGCTGCAGGACGTTTCTCGTTTATTTGCATCCCAGGCTAACATGCTAGATTAAGGGAGGACGAATCGTGCTGCAGCAAAATGGAAAAATGGGACACACAAACACACACACATATTGGGCTGATAAGAGTCGGCCGACATGGCAGTCAAGGTTAATTTTCAGCATTTATAACAGTAATTAATACTGTGAAAACCTCCCATGAGCACACACACAGGATTTTCCTCTAGTTAACAAAGACACAATTATTCCCCTGTAAAACGATGCACTGTAGTTATCGCTGTTTTGAATGAGGGTTGCCAGATTGAAACACTTTCTTCCTTGCGTAGAGCAAACTATTGTGTTAGTGTTAAAGAAACTTTCAAAGAGTTTAATTGATGGACAGAGTAGGTTTATAATTTTGCGACGGGTTATTTTCCATCAAAAGGACGGTTTTAACACAGAGTCTGGGGTGAAAGAATCTGGCATCTAGACATTGTGATCATCTTGAAAGTACCAGTTTGGACACATCTATTCATAAAAGTTTCTTCCTTCCTTCCTTCCCTCCTTCTTTCTTTGTTTATGTACTACATTGTAGAATAATACCGAGGACACCAAAATTTCCTGTATGTTTCATATTTAGCCCTATGTTTCACATCATCCCTAATCTAAATTCTGAATCATTTTGACTTGTTCACACTATTTTCTCACTACCAACTGTAATTCCATGAGTTAATTCATTGTTTTGATACCTTCAGTATTGTTTTATAAAAATGTTTTAATTATGCCAAAGAAATTGACATAATTTACCCCAGCAAACATATACTGTATGCTCAAAATGCTCTACTATTAGTGAGCTATAACGATTCACGCCAGCTATCTAAATATGCACTAATGACCCATAACTTTTCAAATCACTGACCGGTGACAGGCATAATATTGATTATCCTTTTAAAATGGCACCAACAAGGATTTATCGTTTGCTGCAAGAGAACAGTCAGTTGTGTTGGAACAAGTCGATGTGGTGGAAGCAGGTAAAAGGGTCATCTGGAAAGATCTGAAAGACTTTGACGTCAACCAAATTTTCATGGCAGCACGGTTGATTCAGAGCATCTCCAAAAAACAGCAGGAGCTTGTGGTTTGCACTAACGATGCAGTAGTTAGAAGCTACCAAAAAGGTGGTTGATGATTGTCTGGGGTGCTCAAATTTCACTGGTGTAAGGGAGTGCAAAGGCTAGCTCATAGAATCTGTACATTAATTTTACTTGCTCGTTTTACATTTTAAAAGTGGCAAACACACACTTAATCATCGTTTGATGCATATAAGGCTTTGCAGTTGCAGACTAGTCAGTGCGTCCATGTTGACCTGTGCCCACGACCAAAAGCACCTACAATATGGGATGTGAGCATTACAGCAGAAAGTGGCCTGTTCGGATGAATCATGTTTTCTTTTAAACATGTCGATTGTTTACCTGGGAAACAGATGGTACCAGGATGGACTATGGGACGAAGGAAAGCCGGAGGCACTGTGATGCTCTGGGCCATGTTTTGCTGGGAAACCTTCATGTGGATGTCTATGTAGCATAGTGAATGCTATAGCTGATCAGCTATAGCATATTGTATATACAATAATGATAAGCATCAACAAGCTAGCCGATGTAAATTACTTGTGATTTAAAGGACTTTGCAAATCCTTAAGCACCACAAGCATGTACAATGCATGTACTATCTACCTCTAACAGTTTACTCAAAACAGAAGTAGATCCATCCATCCATCTCTCTATCTCTCTATCTATATAGATTTTCTCATCAAAGGTCAGCCCACATTTTATGCCAATGCTTTGTGACATGATGGACTATAAAACTGCAAGTTTCCATTTTAATATGTGTCAGTTGTAGTGATAAAGAGATGCACATGGCTAGCAACAATACACAGATAGGCTGTGGCATCCAAATTATACAAAGTTAGTATGAAGGGCCCAATATGTGCATGTTGAATGTGAATGCTGTCTATAATGTTTACAAAATACTCGACATGAAGCAACAATTAATATGTACTGTATTTATAATCACCATTTTGGATGAAGTTATCTAAAATGATATTGTTTTTGAAGACAAGCAAGTTGTGTGAATGTTAGGCTATAGTAAAAAAAAAAAAAGAAGAAGAAAAAAAAGTGATTGCTATACCTTAGTTACGAATATTTTAAACCTTTCCAAGTCTGTAATACGTTGCTCTCGGAGCATATGTTAGAAGTCATGTGACCTTGTTGGCACCTGGCCAGTGCACCTGTATGACAGGTTAGGGAGAGGTGTGTCACTATATCGTTAGGCTGCTGCTAGACTGAATGCTACAAAGAGGTCAGTGAGGATTGACTTGGATTAAAGAAGCACACCATTATTTCTATACTTTTAAAGTACAAAATTGCTGTAGAAAGTCTTGTTTAATATAATAATAATTTCCAGGATGTTATATAAATCAGTGTGGGAAATATGTTTGGGAATTAGTTTTTAAAACTTAGTTTTATTGCATACACTGTCATTAACACACATAGCCACAGAACAGTTAAGCAGCTGTTTTGGTTGTTTAAAAATGTTGCATGTACTGCTCAGGTGAGTGTATTTGGTTAAATATGACCAACAGACACGAGGAGCATTGTGTATAATCCATATGCCTGGAATTCTGTCCAGAAAGAATGATTGACAGACAGATGAAAAAAATGACTGACCATATTTCGGCCGTGGACTGGGGTCAGCGTGGGCGCTGTGACCAGTCTGTGGCTATGCAGCCCCATATACCACAAGCTGCAAACTTGCCCAAACTTGGGATTGGCCCAAATAGCCTAGCCTTGGCTTCCCATGTGGATTAATGAGTCTTGCATATCTATGAGTCACCAGTTACCGGTTCTACTTCTTTGGACTGCTTTTTTATTAGATCCAAACCACTGCATACCAGGAACACCCCAGGAGACCTGTCATTTTGGAGATGGTCTAACACAAACACACACACTACAATACATGTGTGTGTGTGTGTGTGTGTGTGTGTGTGTGTGTGTGTGTGTGTGTGTGTGTGTGAGAGAGAGAGAGAGAGAGAAAGAGAGAGAGAGAGAGAGAGAGAGAGTGTGTGTATCATTGTAGATCTTCCTGGAATGTATAAAACACTGAAACTGAAGAAAATGTGATTTGTTGTCACTTATAACCAATTAGTTAGATGCATAAACATCCAATTTGGAAAGAAATCTCTGTTTTTTTTTTTCATCTATAGCTCACTCAGTCACATTACATGGGAATCTTGCCAGAAAGTTTCTCGGGCCATCTGCTCCAGACCGGTAATGAACTTGATTGCGGTAAGAATTTATTGAAGCCGAGGAAGTATTCAGCAATTAAATGAAGGTATGTTATGCAAATTTCTATTTGCTGTTGTAATTTGTGAATGAAAAATGACTTCAACCTGTTTTTTAGGTGTTTCAAATATGCAGTGATAGGCATCGCATTAAAAAAACAAAAATCCAGTCTAGACACGACTTCCGATTGAATACAGATCACAGTATGAATGCAGATTCAAAGACAGATAATGGCATTGTGGTATGCCAACGGAAGTCTACCATAGCCTAAATGATAAATTACACATACTAAGTAATTTAATTGATACCCTAAATATGTTTGTAGCTACCATGTTGTGTCCAGAGCGAGAAACAAATGAGGCTATTTTCATGTTGACTGAAATAAAAGTATCAGACTTTTCATGCTGAATTTCCTGGTTTATATTAAGCTCAATTTACTAACCATTAGGATATTTCAAAGATAATTATCTAATTTTCAATATAGCAAGTTATGTTACTTATTTCATTGGTGTACAAAAGGAAGAAAAACGCTAGTTACTCAATTAGTATATGCTGCCTGGCCAAATATGTTTGTCCATTTCAGAAAGGCCTGCAGAAAACAACTATGGACGTTGCTGAAATTACTGCAGTTGGGTTAAGAATTGTGCACTATGTCATTAAACTCTGGAAGGATAGTGCTGAACGATCAACTTTCTCCAAAACATGTGATTACTGAAACACTTGTTTTAAAATGCAAAGTAATTCTACATATTAATAATTAAAAATCACAGCAATTTTAATAGTGAAAATAAGGACATTGGACAGCAATAAGCTGATGACCTGAACGTACTGAATGAGCAGGTTATATACATCAATAGAATTTGTCTTCCATGATGGTATATTCCATGACTCAGATTGTAAGAGTGTGGTTCTGGGAGCACGAGGAATCATTTTCAGACACATTTTCATACCTGGCCACCACACTGTGTGTAATTAAAGCTGTGTGTGAGGAAATTTGTTTTTCGGACCAGTCAGTGTATTGCATAGTGTATGCCTTTCATGATCAGAATAAACTATATTTATTGTCCTTTTCCATGTGTCTTGGTTAAATATTTTGGTTAACCCTAATCCAAAATTTACTAGGTTGACTAGGTGTAAAATGATGCTCTAAAATAAAAACGATCATCCAACACAACATCCTAACAAAGAATTCAGCTTTAATATTTACACCAAACATCAATATTTTAATATTAAAGTACATTGTTTAGTAAAGAATAAGCGAATCAATTTCTTATTAAAATATACTATACATACATTTTTCATATGAATCTGTGCATTAGTTCTGTCCTATTCTTTCTGGTTATTCTATCAAGTGTTAGTGTGCTGCTTTGTATGCTAACAGTTCCACTTGGATCAAGTTCCTTTGTCACATGCCACCATAGAATATGAAAGAAGGCTTGACTGGCAGATTTACAATACTGTAGGTACAACCATGGTTTTCAATGGGGTGGTATGTAAAAGTTATGTTGGCAGTGAACCCTTATCAGAGTGAGTTAAAGACGTCTAATGTTTGTTTAATTGTGTGCCATGTAGAGCTTATCCTATTTCCTGCGTATGTTCTCCAACTTCACTCTGTACACTGGAAGTGTGATATACTGTACACCAAATCTGATGTTCCTCACCCTGTTTTGGGCAAACCTACAACATTTCTCAGTTCCTCTAGGGTATTAGTGGATGTGATATTGCATGTACCAGTACATACACACACCTGGAGAACAGAATAAACCATTATGGGCCATTGTATATAGTATAATAAGATTCAGTTATTTGTCGCATGTATCTTACTGCACAGTATTTTTTATTTTTTTTGGAGCATATCCAAGTAAGGAATCTGGGGTCAGGGTAAGCCAGGATACAGTGCCGTTTGAGCAGATGGGGTTAAGGACCTTGCTTAAGGGCTCAACAGTGACAACTTGGCAGTGCTGACCTTTCAATCAGTAACCCAGAGCCTTAACCATTTGAGCCATCACTCAAATGGTCCTTTTTGGGAGAAGTGGGATTTGAGCCTTAATCCAGCATCTTAGAATGCTAGGCCACACATCCCACATAGAGGAAACCCACCAAGCACAGGGAGAAAACTATATAATACACAGACGACCCATCCTGAGGCAGGAATTGAACCCTCAACCCTTGAGGTTCTAACCCAGGGCTAAGCACTACATCTTTGTGCCACATGTGTAATAGAATTGTAAGATATAGCATACTATAGTAATACCATAGCATGTATTGATTTCATTTGTATATGTGACTACAGAGAACCTGTTGGACATGCTAGAAGAGAGACATTCTTGTATTATGAAGTACGAAGCCCCAAGGAGCATGAAGTTGACATTGATATTGGAAAAACTTGCATGGTATGCTTTGTGTTACAGCCCAATGCAATAAGTTATAGTCATGCATTTGTGATTTTGGTCAAGGATACACTTTTACAGTACAATCACTCACTACACTGCGGAGTTGATGCTTTGTTAAGGCAGAATCAGCTAATCACTGACCTTTTGTCACCCCAAACATTTCTGCAGAGAAATGTTTTGTAATGTTTGGATACATTGATAAAATGTGATTGATTAAATGTTCTGATCATGTGTTATTCATGGCACATTCTTCTTCCTCTTATTATGCCTCAGCAAATGTGTATCTGTAATACCCTTATGTCCCCATCGTGTCTCCCCTTTTGACAACTATAGATCCTTGGGAGCAGGAAGAAATAGAAAATAAAGTTCCCACAAAGGATTCTGCTGGATAGAGCGATACAAGAGAGAAAGAGGGGTTTGGGATTACAATTCAGATGAAAATAAGAGGGAGCACAGTGAACAAATGACAAAAATGTATTTTAGACAGTTTATCTTATGTGTGTCATTATGACATAAAAAAAAGTTTTTCTACATTTTCTACATTCTTTGAATTTAATCATTTATAAATCTCTTAATTGAATATTTTCTGCATTAATTAAATCAATAATCTGATTAGATACTAATCTAGATTTTTAAAACTAATCTCAAACTAATGTCTAGAAATACTTTTAAATATACTGTACTATATCTGCTTTATTGTAAGTGTACTGTATCATATGAAATCTAAAATACCGTACTACATTCTTGATTTTTTTTCACTTGCTAAAATACCATTCTTGCATTGTTTGCATTACGTCTTTTGTCTTTTCGTCGAGAGCACATGGGTAATGGTACCTAAAAAACAAGTTTATATTCAAAATATGGAAAGGTATGTGTTCCAACATTCTTATTAAGCAATGTGGAGAATGTGATGAGAATCAGGGCTAATGCAGTAAAGTGTATTAACCACATGGGAGCACTGTCACTCCACCACACAGACATAGAAGGCTGGTCAAGAATTTGGAAACTGGTGAAAATATTACTTGCATTAGGCTTCACATTTATTAGGTTTCTTAATATGTACCAAATGATTTATGTGTTTAGACCCTGTGAAATGTGTAATTAGGGCAAAAATCTGCATCTAGTCTGAATATAAGAACAATCCTCAGAGGAATTAATGGTTGTTTTTATTTTTTCCCCACTATGCAATTTGAATTTCAATAGGGTAAAATAATTATATATATACACTTTGAGCATACGCCCAGATGATTAGAACAACAAAACTATTGTCATCATCATCATCATCATCATCATCATCATCATCATCATCATCATCATCATCGTCGTCGTCGTCATCATCGTCGTCATGATTATTATTATTGAGTCAGAAGCTAGACTACTGGCTCTTTCAGGATATGCAAGTTATTTTTCTAAAATGGGTCAATGTGTGCAGACAGCCCTGGCAGACATGGTGCCGAATATCTTGCACTTTCTGATGAAAGATCAATGAAACTGGTTGTGAACAGAAAAGGTCCAGAACACTAGGTGCTATGTGGCAGGTTTATTGATGGTAAAATACACCCCCCCCAATCCCCCCTTCCCTCCACACACACACACACACACACACACACACACCCTGTCATCTATTGAAATAATATTTAAAAAATAATAATTTTTTAAGTTAATTCATTAAAATTGTTTTAATAAAGCTGCAGTTTTCCTGTTTTCTTTGTGGAAAGCAGTCAAATGTCAACACAGGGCCAAAATTGTTAAGAGATCCTAATTTATCTGTTAAGCAGTGTTAGACATTATTACATTTAAATGACCCCTCATTTACACGTATTTCCTGTGGATGATTTTTGCATTTTTTCTTAGACAATTTTGAGCTACAATTAAGCAACACTATTGCACAATGGATGAGTGTTTGTCCATGGTGCCCTGCAATAGAATGATCCCATCCAGGGTACGTTCCAACGTTACGATAAGCTTCTTTCCTATTAAAAGAATCACTTCAAAGTTTTGCCTGTAAAAAGAACATGCACATCACATTTTGCTGCCATGGTGGTTATCTGTTTGGTGGCCAGAACTTCTAGGGACTTCCTGGAACAACTGAAAGCAGGGCGTATTATATGTGGATGAGTTTAGTGGTCAAGGAATGTAATTGGTAAGCTGTAAGTCAAGTGGAGAAATTGGCTTGGACGACTAAAGGCCTTTGCTTACAGGCAGCCAACAAGATAATCAGCTGCATCGTATCTGGATTCAACAGTTTGCGTCATTTGTCAGAACCAGACGCATGCAAGCTTTCACAGAGCATTCAAGCAATTATTGTCAAAACATTACAGTGTGCCTAATTATAACTTAAAAGTTTACCAGATATTATTTGGGAAAAGATACTCATTTTTGTCATGTTGCTGCATTAAAGCTGCAAAATCACTGGCACCCCAACAAAATGTACCAGTCTGGACCAAATAGTAATCTGGTCTTGGAGAGCATTTGATTCATGTCAAAATTCACCAGTCTTCCAAAATTTTGACTTTAATAAACTCCAGTCTGTAAACATTGCTTCTTTGTATACAATACACTTCTGGCGCCTCAGGCTACGAGAAGCATCTGATCTTCTCTGGATGATGATGAGGATGGCCTTATATGAGCTAAACTGGGGGAATATTGCCACAGCTGGAAATAGAGTGCTGCTAGTGAGGGTAGGCCGATGCACCTCAAACGCACCTCTACGTTAGCATAATGGCATTCTTACAACATGTGCTGTCTCTCTACTAATGTTGCCCACTTAACATGCCAACACTAATATTTGTTTGCACGCACAGTGAGCAATTCTTCAGCGAGCCCGTAAGAGCTACGCAGCTCTTTTGGCTCTTTTAGCTCTTTATCACCGGGCTCCAGCTTTTGAATTTTTCATAGTCATTTACTGAGTATGAACAGGCATAAAAAAATTAAATTCAGATGTACTCTTATGTTCAGGAACCTTGCTTAATAGCCAAATACTTGCAAACAACACCGCTATAAAGATAATCTAAATGGTGTGATTTTTTTATGATTTGGATTAACGAATTTTGCCAGCAGCAAACATAATTATAAAAAAAAAGAAAAAAAAATTCAGAATTTTTTTTTATATTATATATATATATATATATAAGAACAATATGTGAAGCCTGGACAAGTCAAGACATGCCTCAGCCACAGCCTGGACAGTTTAACCCTTCATGGTGATTTTCTATAGTAGGCAGCATATGCCTTATTATTAAATGACACCAGTTATACAGCAGATATAATGTACAAGCAACCAGGTTTGTGCAAAATTTCCAGCACAAATGCATCTCAAAAACCGATAAATGAACTATCATGGACATAGGTCATCATGTGTGCCTTTTATTTATGCATCCTGAAAGATTAATATTCAGTAGCTTTTAAGTGTGTCTGTGTGATGGTACTTTATAGAAAATAACCTCCTGTCCCTTCGGCATGCATAGAACAGGATGTGCGCGAGCCAAAACCAGAAGGCGTGTAGCAGTCCACCATGGCACTATTCTTAATTATGATGTCACCCCTGCTAATAATTTTAGTGTTTTTTTTTCTTCACCAATGCTGAGCATAGCTGTTTATGTGTTTGTGGTTTAAAATGGTAATGAGTAGTGAGTATAATTAGCATGTCTGTGGCTTTAAATGACCTTTCAAGGATCCCAGCTGTTTAAAGTTGGTGGCCAGGGCACAGAATTTTATTTGACTTTTTAGACCTGGGTCAAGAGTTGATTTTTGGATAAAAGTTTGCAGGCAAAAAAAAAAAAAAAAAAAAAAAAAAAATCATATCAAACAGTATCCAAAGCAGGATACTGTGATACCACTTCATTTAAATGTAATCGTTAGAAGGGGATATATATCACCTGCACCAGGAATTCATTACAGCATGATGCAAAGTTCTGATAAAAAACATTTATAAAATTATAAACTTTCCCATAGGCACAAGCTATCATAAAGTTTGATTTAGTCAATGTTGACATCAAGCCGCCAGAACATACAAGTCAAGTGAGATAGATTTGTTATGACATAAGTTTATTATTATGATGGAGGCAGCTGGTATAAATGGAGTAAGCCCCCTGTTTATCAAGGATAAAAAGTCAACAGTATAAGGTTCCATTTTTGGCTTCTGCATCACATTATTTCCTTACAAACATCCCAAGGTTGATTATTTTGGACTTTTGTGACACCCAGCGTACCGACACCACCAATGGTCATAGGATAGACAAAAACACAGACGGAGACACGGAAGGTAAGGCAGAAAACTGTTTAAAAAGCAGTGAATTCATTTCAGTTCAGGCTGTGGATTCGTTCAGCCTTTCAGTGACAGTAATGGACTTTAATTCCACACTCTCTAGCTCTCATGTTTGTTTGAGCTGATATTTTTCAGACCACATAGCTGGCATATCCATAACACATCATCAGTAGTGATTTCGAAGGCACATGTGAAATGTATTGAAGTAGTAATGAAATGTGAACAAGAATATTTATTTGCTGTTCTATTTCATTCCTTTTCCCAAAAAGGAGAAACTAAAAGCAGACTCGAACCCACATGTCCAATTAAAGTACAAATTATTCAAGAAGTTAGAGGACAGAACTGTACATTATGAGTTTTTGGTTTGAATTAAAGGGCTTTTCTGTTTACCATGTTTGGAAACACAGCATGTACCATTTTAAGCATTACAAACTTGAAACTTTAAAACAGCTTTCTGCCTCATTTGTGTGTGTGTGTGTGTGTGTGTGTGTGTGTGTGTGTGTGTGTATGTGTGTGTGTAATAATTCGCTCAAAACAATTGATAGATAAGCTGTCCTAATTAATTTCACAACACTGAGTCACTACATTTTTTAAGCCTGACTGATGGTAAATAAACATTAATTTTGCTCGACTTTTCCAAGTTAACCTCTCGCTTTGTGTTAATGCGTATGTGATAATGTGATTGAATATGACTCATAATGTTACAACCTAACTGTTCATTTTAATAGGAGCCTCTGTAAACCTGCTTGCTTATGCAGTTACTCAAATCAGCCAATCATGAGGCAGCAGCACAGGACAACACTATAACAGGAAAAAAGTGTCATTTTTTGACTGTAAATCTGACATGGTTGTTGTTGCCAAATAAGTTCCCCCCCCCTTCTTTTTTTAGAAACTACTAATTTACTAGGAATTTCACACAGTTTGGAGTTTATTCATTCTGGAATTTATGCAGAGTGGTGCACACACACACACACACACACACACACACACACACACACACACACACACACACACACACACACACACACACACACACACACACACACACACACACAGTGGCTGAGTGGATGCCCACATGATGGTACATTCCCATCCTACCATGGGCACCAGACAGGGATTTTTTTTTCCCGTTTCTAATTTTCACATGCCCAGTTTGGTAAGCATGCACCCTTGATAAGCTCAAATTCCTGTTCTTGGCCAATGTGGTCTTCTACAGTTGCAACCAAATCCATTCATGCTGGGATGGTTTTCTGTTCACCACAGTTTTAAAGCATTTTTGCATGAAACTCTATAATCAGTCCAAGAAGTCTAATCCAATCTGGCCATTTTCTATGACCTCTCATCAGGAGGGTTTGACCCACAGAACTGTCTTTCTTTCTTTTCTTAACAACATTTTGTTGCTGTAGAAACTCTAAACTGTTGTCTGAAAATCCAAGTGGTCAAACTTTCCCCATATTTATTGTTTGAAATGTCAGCTGAAGCTTTTAGATGTACCTGTTTAGTTACATCCACTGTGCTGCAACAACGTGACAGGTGTAAAGGTGTACCTTTTAAAGTGGCTGATGGGTGTCGTTTAGATATTTATCTTAATATTAAAATTAAATAATATTGAAATTTGTCAACTTAATTTGGGGTCATTTTAACTAGCGTAAGTTGTTTTATGTAGACCCTAAGTGGACTGCCCTTACAATGTTACCAAAAGAATATTAGAAGTACTAAAAACGAATGAATACTAAAGCCCTGGACACTAAAACCTTTAGTATGTGACTTACAATGCAGGAAATGGTAAAGCGCTCAAAGACATTTATTAACCTTCTTACTTTGTAGATTAAATGAGGGTATTTAGAAGGTTATTGGTTATTGTATGTTGCCTCATCAGTTGTATGGTTGTGTAAGTGTTCTACCCGATGCACTATGAAAGGTACCTGATGACGAGAAGCAGTTGGTTTAATTTATTTTTTCTCTTATGTCTATAAACTGTGAAAATGTATTATTTGCTGCATACTGTAGTTTGGCCAGCCAAGGGCTTCAGATGTCAGTTATGCAACAGCAGTAGAAGAAGCAGAAGAAGAAAAAACCTCAGATGTTCTGTAACCTTTCTAGCTTTTCACCTTTGTCCTGATATCTCTCAGGCTGAGATGATGTTAGTTCCAAACACTCCACAACTGCAGCGATGTTCTAAAAACACTTGGGCAGGCAGGATTATCTGTTTGAGTATGAAGTGTGTTTGTGTGTGTGTAAAGGCAATCGAGACTCTGTTGGCCCATTTCTCAATGAGGTAGTAGACTGGCCTTGTTAAATCACCCTGACCTATGTTAATAGACCACTTCAGGTTCATTTGAGAGAGAGATCTTCAGGACAGTCTGCATCTGTCTATTTGTGTGTTCCTACATGTATATCATTGAGCATGACAGCTTGATGGTGTTGCCAATAATCTGTTTATTCCATTTGGCAAAGGATTTTAAAACAGTGTCTGAGTGAGTATGTGTTTGTAGCTGTCTGCTTTCCTGTTGAATCATTAGACCCTAAACAGATATTCTTCAGAAGATCATGTTTGGGAACACTACATTAGGATACACTGGAGCATTATGTTTGGCTTTTGCTTCCATTGTTCAAGGGGATTGAGGGTTTCTATTGTTTCGGTTAGTGTGTGTGTGTGTCCTAATGGGGAACATCAGACAGTTGCCTTTTTATTTACTATTAGGCCCACAAATTAAATATGTGATTTAATTGTTTTAGATTTTCTTTTGGTCAGTGAGGTTATTATTAGGGTTTGACTGATCAATATTATTATATAATTTACAGGGTATAATAGCCAACCTAAACAGTCCCACTCCAGATTGCCAGAGGGTACCATTGCCCTAGTCGTGAACCCATTTCTCATTGCTCATGTGTGTAATAAATCTTTTCACCTAGATCTTTATCCTGTGTCAGAACCCTGTACATTACAGAAGGCTTCACCTGACAAAATGTCAAAATCTAGGAAATAAAGTGAATAAATTGCAACCAGCTTTTGTTCCTCTAAATTAACCCCTGGGAGACCATGCACCACACCGTAAGTAAATGGTTTCCACCACAGAAGAAGTTATCTGAACCAACACAAGGAAAACAAAGGACTATTGACACTTTACATGTATAGCTGCATCTCAGTAAATTAGAATATGACTCAAAATGTTATTTATTTCAATAATTCAGTTAAAAAAGGGAAACTCATATTCTATAGATTAATATTTCAAGGGTTTATTTCTTTTAATTTTGATGATTATGGCTTACAGCTAATGAAAACCCAAAATTAAGCATCTCAGAAAATTTGAATATTGTGAAAACGTTCAATATTGGAGACTCATGATGTCACACTTTAATCGGCTAATTAACTCAAAACATCTGCAAAGGTTTCCTTAGCCTTTAAACGGTCTCTCAGTCTGGTTTAGCAGGCTACACAATCATGGGATAGACTGGTGACATGACAAGCTGGCTGTCCACAGAGTGCTGTATCCAGAAACATTAATGGAAAGTTAAATAGAAAGTATGTGGTAGAAAAAGATGCAACAAGCAACAGGGATACCCGCAGCCCTGAGAGGATTGCGAAACAAAGTGCATTCAAGAATCTGGGTGAGACTCACTGGGGGGGAGACTGCAGCTGGAGTCAGTGCTTCAAGAGCCACCACACACAGTGAATTTGAATTGAATTCAACTCAATTCAATTTTCTTATTTGTATAGTGTAATGGTCATTGTAGCAAAGCAGCTTTACTGAATCAAAGAAACATTGTGGAAATATGTGTGAAATGTGAGAAAATGTGTATAAATCAAAATGATCAAATAGTCCCTGGTGAGCAAGCCAAGGGCGACTGTGGCAAGGAAAAACTCCCTGAAATGGCAGTAGGAAGAACCCTTGAGAGGAACCGGACCCAACAAATATCCCATCCTCATTTGGGTGATAATGGATAGCAGGAATTGCTGTGCAGTCAACACTCTTGAACCAGAAACGTCTTGCCTAGGTTAAGGACAGTGGGCCAAAGTCCTCTTTTCAGATGAAATTAAATTTTGCATTTCATTTGGAAATCAAGGTTCCAGAGTCTGGAGGAAGAGAGGAGAGGCACAGAATCCAAGTTGATAGAGGTTTAGTGTAAGGTTTGAACATTCTGTGTTTTATCAGGTCCAAGGTCAGCGCCGACATCTACCATGCCTGCCTCTCCTGACCAGGTTAATGGATATGTTGATTTCATGTTCTAGCAGGACGTGGTACCTGCCCACACTGCCAAAAGTGAAAATACCTAGTTTAAAGGACCATGGTATTCCTGTTCTTGTTTAGTCAGCAAACTAACCCGACCTAAAGCCCATAGAGAATCTATGGGGTATTGTGAAAAGGAAGTTGCGAGGCACCAGACTCAGCAACTCAGGCCACAACTCAGGCCACTATCAGAGCAACCTGGGCATCTATGTTACCTCTGCAGTGTCACAGACTGATAATCTCCATGCCACACCCCCACCAAGCATTGATGCTTTGCATGTTCATACTTTTCAGTAGTCCAACATTTTTGTGTTAAAAATCTTTAACACAATTTTGGGTTTTAATTAGCTGTAAGCCATAATCTTCAAAATGAAAAGAAAATAAATACTTATAATATACCATTTTATAAAGTGACTCTATACAATATTAGTTTCACTTTTTGAATTGATTTGTTGAAATCAAACTTTTTGAAAATATTTAAATTTATTGAGATGCACCTGTATATGATGACAGCCACCAAATACCTCAAACCCCACTTGCCTTACATAATAAATATGATTACTTCCTGAGAAAATATATTTCCTGGCTAGCTTTTTTTATGCAGTGTGCAATCCTTTTTGCCTTTTCACTCACCCCCCAAAAAAAGATGATTTGAGTGAACACTCCCACAATGAAACACTTTCTCTATGTGTCAAACTCCTGGTCTGATCTCTATGTTTTAAGTTTTCCCCCCTTGTATCCTGTGTTTACATGGCTATTCAAGCACATGGCCTTTGTTTTGATCCTCTGCCATTTGCCCATGTCTCTGTGACATCACCACCACCACCCATGCTGTGACTCGTTTAACGATCTTCGGCAGGAGATGATGAGACTTTTTGACCGGTCGGTCAGAGGACAGGAGGCAGCGGACAAGCTCGCACGGCTTCGTCAGGCAGGTCGTTCAGTCACGGAGTTTGCCATCCAGTTCAAGACCTTAGCAGCCTCCTGTGACTGGAATGAGGCTGCCTGTCGGGCAATGTTCCGGGCCGGCCTTGAGGAGGACATACAGGACGAACTGGCCACTCACGACTTGCCACACGACCTTGATGATCTTGTCAATCTGGCACTCCGCATCGAGGCTCGTCTCTGTCGTCGGCACCAGTGCCGGATGGTCCGCTTCCCTAGTCGGGTGGAAGGTTCCCACTCTCCCTTGGCGACTGCTGACCTGCCAGAACCTGAACCCATGCAGGTGGGACGCCTTCGTCTCACACCCCAGGAGAAACAACTGCGTCTGACCAAGGGCCTGTGCCTTTATTGTGGGAAGCCAGGCCACTTTGCAGCAGCCTGCCCAGCAAAAAGCCAAATCTCATCAGTGAAGCAGGGGGCCCTGGTGAGCACTATTCCTTTTTCACAATCCCCCTCCTCTCACACCCTTTTGCCTGTATTGGTCCAGTATGGGAAGACTTCAGTGTCGTGCTCGGCCTTGATCGATTCAGGGGCTGAGGGTAATTTCATGGACAGCTCAATGGCCGCACGGTTGGGTATTCCAGCCATACCTTTGCCTGAGTCTATCCCTGCCCGATCCCTAAGTGGGACCTTAATTACTACCATCTCTTATCAGACACCCAAGGTTAGCCTAGTGGTCTCAGGCAATCACCGTGAGGAAACCACGTTGTACCTTCTAGACTCTCCTAGTGCTCCTGTAGTTTTGGGGCACCCCTTGTTGATTGGTCTGGAAATTCTGTTTTGTCTTGGAGCCAAAATTGTCTTGCTTCTTGTCTTGGTCCTGCCCCTTTTTCCGGTTCTGTTTCTCCTGTGTTGCAGGTGGAGGTTGCTGATCTGTCTGGGGTTCCGGCGGAGTACCATGACCTGCGTCTGGTGTTCAGCAAGTCCCGGGCCATGTCCTTGTCTCCTCACCGCCCTTACGACTGTGCTATCGAGCTCCTCCCAGGCACTTCTCCGCCCAAGGGTCATTTATATTCCCTTTCAGGTCCAGAAAGAGAGGCCATGGACACATATATCAGTCCCTCAAAGCCGGCCTCATCCGTCCCTCCTCCTCTCCTGCGGGTGCGGGGTTCTTCTTTGTCAAGAAGAGGGATGGTTCCCTGCGTCCTTGCATTGATTATCGGGGTTTGAATGACATTACGGTTAAGAACAGGTACCCCCTCCCTCTTATGTCTTCAGCTTTCGAACTCTTGCAGGGAGCCAAGGTCTTCACCAAGCTTGACCTGCGCAACGCCTACCATCTAATCCGCATTCGGGAGGGAGATGAGTGGAAGACAGCTTTCAACACGCCCACGGGACACTTTGAATACCGCGTCCTTCCGTTTGGTCTGACCAATGCCCCTGCTGTCTTCCAGGCCCTGGTCAATGATGTGCTGAGAGACATGGTAAATCAATTTGTCTTTGTGTACCTAGATGACATCCTGATATTTTCTCCCTCTTTGCAGGTACACAGTCGGCATGTCCGCCAGGTGTTGCAACAGCTTTTGGAGAACCAACTATTCGTGAAAGCGGAGAAGTGCGTCTTCCATGCAAGGTCGGTTTCGTTCTTGGGGTTCGTGATTTCGGCGGGTGAGATCAGAGCCGACCCTGCTAAAATAAGGGCGGTAGCTGAGTGGCCAACCCCTGACTCTCGGAAGGCTCTGCAGCGGTTCTTGGGGTTCGCCAACTTTTATCGGCGCTTCATCCGGAACTTCAGTCAGCTGGCTGCACCCTTAACGGCGCTCACCTCTACAAAGGTACTGTTTAGATGGGGTAATGAGGCCTATGATGAATTAAAGTCCCAGTTTGTCTCTGCTCCTGTCTTGTCTACGCCAGATCCTGAAGAACAGTTTATTGTTGAGGTGGATGCTTCCGATGTTGGAGTGGGCGTGGTCCTGTCACAACGCTCTCTTCGGGATGGTAAGGTGCATCCTTGTGCCTTCTTTTCCCACCGCCTGAGCCCCACTAAACGGAACTACGACATAGGTAATCGGGAGTTGTTGGCAGTCAGACTGGCTTTGGGTGAGTGGCGCCACTGGCTGGAGGGCGCAGTCCAACCATTCATGGTCTGGACTGACCACAAAAATTTAGAGTACATCAATTCAGCCAAGAGACTAAATTCTAGACAGGCCCACTGGTCCCTTTTCTTCAGCCGTTTTAATTTTACTCTCTCCTACAGGCCTGGGTCTAAAAACACAAAGCCGGACTCCCTTTCTCGCCTGTTTGAGACCCCCGAGAGGGAGGCTTCTATTGACACCATCCTGCCCAAAGGCGTTGTGGTGGCTGCCCTCTTGTGGGATGTCGAGAGGGAGGTTCAGGAGGCCCTGCGGAAGTGCCGAATACCCAGAGGGGTTCCAGCGGGCAAGTTGTATGTTCCCTTGAGACTGCGCTCCAAAGTCATCCAGTGGGGTCACTCATCCAGGCTAGTTTGTCACCCAGGAGTTCGGAGGTCACTGGTCTCCATCCGTTAGCGATTTTGGTGGCCCTCCATGGCCAGTGATGTCAGGCAGTTCGTGGCAGCTTGCTCAGTTTGCGGCCAGAACAAGAGTTCATCTTCGCCTCCCGTTGTTCTGCTTCAGCCATTACCCATCCCCGCCCGCCCGTGGTCACATCTGGCTCTTGATCTTGTCACTGGCCTCCACAAGTCGAGGGGCAACACCGTCATTCTCACGGTAGTGGATCGCTTCTCCAAAGCTGCCCACTTCATCCCTCTCCCCAAGCTCCCCTCTGCCAAGGAGATGGCTCAGGTGGTGGTTTACCAAGTATTCCGGATTCATGGTCTTCCGGTTGACGTGGTCTCCGATAGGGGCCCACAGTTCGTCTCTCGGTTTTGGAAGGAATTTTGCAGACAGATCGGGGCCTCAACGAGTCTGTCATCTGGATTCCATCCCCAGACCAATGGGCAGTCTGAGCGGGCTAACCAGGATTTGGAATGTGCGCTCCACTGCCTGGCATCCCATAATCTGACCTCTTGGAGTCAACAGCTGTCCTGGGTGGAGTATGCCCATAATACTCTACCAGTTTCTGCCACAGGTATGTCACCATTTCAGTGTTCTGTTGGCTATCAACCCCCTCTGTTCCCTTCACAGGAACCCGAAGCGGCGGTCCCGTCTGCTTTGGCTTTTGTTCAACGTTGCCGGCGCACCTGGAGAAATGCTAAGGAGGCCTTGGCCCGTGCTAGTAGACGGACCAAAGCCGCGGCCGATCGCCACCGAATTCCTGCCCCTAACTATGTTTGTGGTCAAAGGGTATGGCTTTCTACCAAGGACTTGCCTCTCAGGGTAGCCTCACGCAAGTTGGCACCCAAGTTCATTGGCCCGTACCGGATCACAAAGGTCTTGAACCCTGTGGCGATTCGGCTCAAGCTCCCTTCCACGCTTGGTCGGGTACACCCAGTTTTTCATGTTTCTAAGGTTAAACCTGTGTATTCCTCCCCTCTTGTTCCTTCTGCCCCGACACCCCCTCCCCCCCGTCTAGTGGATGGCTCCCCAGTATACACTGTCAGGAGGTTGCTGGACGTCCGTCGCCGAGGTCGGGGTTTTCAGTACTTAGTGGACTGGGAGGGCTATGGTCCGGAGGAGAGGAGTTGGATTCCGGCCCGGGATGTTCTGGATCAGGCGCTGGTCGAGGACCTCCGTCGAAGACTAGGTGAGCCCCTCCCTGGGGGCGCCTAGTGGCGCCCATGGGGGGGAGGGGGGTACTGTCAAACTCCTGGTCTGATCTCTGTTTTAAGTTTTCCCCCCTTGTATCCTGTGTTTACATGGCTATTCAAGCACATGGCCTTTGTTTTGATCCTCTGCCATTTGCCCGTGTCTCTGTGACATCACCACCACCCCTCCCACTTCCTCATTATTATTCTATCAAGATGATTTCACTCACCTGTTCCCCTCGTTTTGTTGTAATCATTCACCCTATTTATTCCCTCGTGTCTGTTGTCCTGTGTCAGATCGTTGTTCCATGTCACCCACTGCTTGCCTGTTTCGTGTCCTGTCTAGTCCTGTATATGCTGTGTCTTATTTTTGGCTCCAAGTCATTATCCGTCGGTTTGTTTGTTTTTTCACCTTCTCCCCCTCTCTGTGTTTTTGCCCCTTCTTTCATCCAGGCTGGGTCCTGTTCTTCTTAGTTTGCGCTGCTTTGCAGTTTCCCGTCCCGAGGCCAGCTTGCTCTCGCTCTTCTTCGCGGCCGTGCAGTTCAGCAGACTTCGGCCCTATCGAAGGAACTACAGCCACGTCTCCTAGTCAAGGCTCTTTTTCCTCTTCAGAGTGGTTTTTGTTTTCTTGTTTTGGGGTTTTTAATCAAGGCCTTTTCACTCTTCGGAGTGGTTTTTGTTTCCTGGGACATTGGCACTCCTGTGTTTTTACTTCAAGAGAGTAGTTCAGTTTTTCAGTTTTTTGTTTTTGTCTTTTTGCCTGAGTCAAGGCATCGCTTGGAGAAACAAATGAATAAATAATACCCTGAAAGAGACCTGCAATTGTGTCCGTCCTGTTCCCCTGACACTATGACCATGTACAGTAATTACCTAATCACCTCATAGTCCTGTGGTCCTCTTGTCTTACAATCCACTTATAATCCAGTGACCTCATGGCAATGACGTGAGATCATAACCTGGAACAAATATTGTCTTAACCACAAATATTCTGTTTACCCCATGTCAAGGAGCCCATATATAAAAAGAAAGAGACTGGCCATATTGTCTAGGTATGGGCAGTGCTCAAATAATTACTTTCCTAATTATTTTGTTTTTCAAACAAAAAAAAATTATAAGTTTCACCAGTCATCTGTGAGCTAACTAGGTTATGTTCTGAAAAGGGTGGGGTGGCAATGGACCAGACTGAGGTGAAAGCTGCCACTTCCTGGCATCAACTTAAGGACCTACAATATTTCACAAACTTCTATAAAACAAATTTAACCACGCTTTCAGCACGTTATCTTAGACATGTCAGAGGTAGCTTCTTAGAATCTTAAAATTGGTTCAGTTCTTTCTAAAAGACAAGGTAACCGCACAAAAATGTACCCATGGACCTTCCAGAGAGTATAGAAGCCAATGTAGGAATAAAAAAACACCCCTAAAAAATTACTCACCATTAAACTGGCACTTGAAGAGAGGATACACTGGCTAAATTGTTCCAAACATCCATTTATCATCTTGACTGATTACAAAATCACAAAATTGTAATTACAAAATTACAATTAAGTGCATTAATACAGCCAAAACGCTCAAAAACTGTCTGACCAAATAGTCCCTATTCATATTTTATTTTTTAATCACATAGTAACCTGCTTCAAAAAATGACAAGGATGTCTTCTTATCTTGTATCTATAAAAATCCACCTATCCACCAAGCACCAGAATCAACTATACCTGTCAGACCAGCCAAAGCGGCAGAGCAGGTGAACCCACATCCGCCTACAATCAGGGCGGAAACAAACTACAATTCCCAACAGTCTCGTTCCAGGTCACCGGAATTCTAGAACACCTGATACCAATTAACCTGAGGCTTAAATAGGGCTCAGCAACTGTAGGACTTTGCGAAGTATACGCTCTCGTGAGTCTTCCGGCGTTACCAAGCCTTTATTCTCATTATTATATTATTGTGTATGACCTTGCTCCGTTTAATTGTTTCCGATTCTTTGCCTACCCTTTGTGTGATTTGCTGATCGACCGACCCTTGCTTGTCCTTTTGACTACGATTATTGCTTACCCGTGTTTTTGTTTACAACACTGATTAAACACTGCCTCTTACCTGCACTGGCGTCCTCCTTCACTGTAACCTGACAATACCTTAGTTCTGTTTTTTTTTATTTTTATCTACCAATCTTTGGGAATTGATAGGCAAGACCTACCAAGCCCAACATGATAAACCCACAATGGCACCATGTCCAATAGATAAAATGTCTGTACTAAGAACCACAAGAGATTAGAAGTAATCAATAAGGGTCTACATCTTTCTCAGCTCAAGAAAATCCAACATCACATTTTCCCAATGCTTAGCGGAAAACTAATTCTGGAGGGACACTATACGAAGAGATATTGAATAGTATGTTACAAGATGCAGTGTGTGCTCTTTGACCAAACACACATGCACACAATCAAATTAATTACCAACCTTACTAATTTCTAAGACAGCGACGATATTTTAATCGTAATAGATTATTTTTTTCAATCCTTGCTGCCTTGTTCTTTTAGTCAAACTATCAATGACCATGGAAATGGCAGACATTCTGGTAGAGAGTTTTAAATTATATGGCTTCCCTGAAGATATAGTGTCTCATCAGGAAATAAAAAAAAATTGGGAAATTGAAATAGAAATTCTTCATTTTTTTAAATAATAAAAATACAATTACACTAAAAATAACATTTATACTACAAGTAAAATTTACCACTAAGGAGAAAGTTTTACAAAAGGTCACATACACATATATAGGAAGAAACTTAGCAGTATGATTATCTTGGCATAAAGTTCTAAACTCTTAATATTTAGTTATTTGTGCAAAAGAAAAAAGAACATTAGGCTGCGGTAGTTGCAGTTAAATTTCCAACATATGCAATAAATAAATATTTGTAAATTGTCATAATACTTGTGTATTTGCAGACATGTAAGGTGTGTAGGCGATGGGTGAGCAGTTCAAGGGATTAGATATTGTATACTTGCAGGATATACTCGATGTTGAGAGCATGAATGCCCTGTGGCAAGAAACTCCTCCTCATTCTCGCTGTGTTTGCCTTCAGGAAAGAGAAGGAGCAGAAGTGTCTCCCTGACTACAACAGAGAGAAGAGTCCATTGTTTGGGTGGCTAAGGCACTTCACTTCCTGTAGATAAACTGCAGCTCAGGGAACGCAGTGCTCACTGCTCAGAACTCACTTCCATATCGTATCTGGGACGTGTTCTGCAAAATATTTAACTTGACTGTCAGTTTGTCTTCAGTCAATTGCCCTTGACTATTAGACAAGTGGAAAGGCTGAATCAAGAAATTGGTCTTTTCCTTTGCATGTGCTTCAAGTATGTGAAAACGTATTTGCCAAAAATGTGGTTTCCAACTTCTACTACCAACTTCAACTACCAAATGCTATTCCTTGATGTACAGTATGGGTCCATTTAAAGCATTGAAGCAGAAACCAAATATTCTAATAACTAGACCTCTCACCACACTATAAATTCTTCATGTCTCCCTTCTGAAAACTCTCATGCCTCCTCTCTTTTGGCTTCTATAGAAACCAGATAACCTCTTCCTTTTGTGATTGAGGGCACACCAGTGAAGAAACTTCAGAATGCACCTCGACACTGGTGGGAAATATCATTTACTACCTGCGGGACTGTGAGGGCTATGGACCTGAGGAATGCTTCTGGGATACCATGAGAGACATCCTACATCCTTAATCGATTACAGAGGTCCATTAAGAACATTCTGATGGCCCTTCACCCAACCACGGTATTGCTTCTATTCAACCCAGACATTTCCACGTACCCTCAACCAAGTTTTGAACTGCCACTTCATTGGTCATTTCTGATCATAACTTGTTTATGTAAATCACATGGACTATCTGTTAATGTGAAGTCTTATCTTATTTTTTGTACGACAGAACTCTCTTGCTATCCTATTAATACAATGCAATAAAATTTTGTAAGGTTGTTTACGGTAAGTTGGACTTCTTTCGTCTTCAGCCAAATACAATCCCTGTTTTAAGTAGAATATTAAATCCATCACATAATTGTTCATAACATCACTTGCACTCAACATTGTGATTTTAGCACATGAGCATGTGCTCCCAGTTTGGGTATTCTACATGGCCTCACCTCAGATTGCTCTAACGACCTGTGTTTTATCTCATAGTGGCGCTTTTACGTACATCACTGCTTTAATTAACATGACAGTTTTGGAGACAACCAGTTTTCATAGTGTACTTGCGTTCTTTTGGAACCATGCTGTGTTGCACTTTTGTTGGTGTTTTGTGAGGCTTTGGGTGCTTTGTAGGGGCATTTTCTGTGTCCTACAATACCCTGTATATTCGCAGTAAAGTATTGCATTGATTAGTTCTGTTGACTGATGTGTATAGCAATGTCCACCTCAAGGGAAAAAGGGCTATATTCGTCAAAAAAAGCTATGGTTGGTTTGATGCAGTCTGGTTCAAAACATTTATTAATTTCATTTATAGCGCAGAGTTAACTTCTGCAAATTCGGAAGGACTGGCAAAGTTTCATTAAATTCTGTCCATCCAGTTTTGCATGATGCTGTGACAAAATTGGCTGGACAGACATACAGACAAACATACAGACAGAGATTTTTTTCTGAGACTGGTTTCTGGTCCCCAAATGTATGCAATGTAAAGATATAATTGAAAGGGCGAGTTGTGACCAATGTACAAACTTTATTTATATTGATATAAAGAGGGTCCCAAAAGATGCATGCACAAGTCAAAAGTTATCTATGCCCTTTTTTAAAACGTGAATTCAATTATGGCAGCAATGTGTAGTATTATATTTCCTCTAAAGAAGTCATCGTTGATGCTATCATGTAACCGTCAGTAGAGAGGGCTATATTTTTTATGTTGAAGTGTGTATGCATTTTTTGTGGCCCTTCTGTATATAGTATATCATGGTGCATATCCTGTATTTAGATATGCTTCATGATTTGACAAATTTGACATGTTGCCCACAATAACGTTGAGGTTTGATTCAGGTTTTCACATAGAATTTATGAACTGCATTAATAATTATGTCAATGGATGGTCCTCAAATAATCCAAACAATGAAGTCTTTAGTACACATTTAAGCATAGCTCCAAAACAGAACATCCCTAACTTGCCTCATGACTTGTAGATTATGCATAGGATTTAACTTGATAAAGTTCATTTGCAGTGTGCATGGAGCATCTGATGTGAAGGGCAGGTTAACTTGGGATCAGACACACTACCCCTAGCTCATAACTAAGCCATGCTGTTCTTGGCTGGTGTCAATCAAATAATGCTTGTGTATTACATGCACAAATATTGCTGAGAATAAATGATGACCAATTGTCTAAAAATAAAACAGCCTTATACTTCTAAGAGAAATAACTGAACACATACATCACACTTTAATGAACCTTATTTAGATGATGTTAGTCTTCTGATATGCAGCAGAGTCTGTTGCACGCTCTGGTGTTCGAGAATAAGTGTCCCACTGGATGCAAAATCCAAATCCAGATAGGCGATTGTGCTAAATGGTTCTACTGTGTAAACTGACATTGCTAAAAGGTCACTGAGTGGGCTTTTTTTTTTTCAATTACAGCACAGCTCTGGTTTCCTCTGAATAGTGGATCGAGAGGTCTTCATTCCATCCTGTGGCATAAACACCCAAATGACAGCTATATTTCTGCCTCTGCACTCATGCCATCACGAAAACATCTTGGTTGTCTGTGTGTGCATGTCTGTGTGTGCTTGTCAAATATGACATTGTCTCATGCTGTCAGTCTGTTTTACAGTATCTAAACAGACATTGTTCAACATATTTGGATATAAACTGCAATAGCAGTGCACTCCTTGTGCATGAATATGACTCAAATTTGAAATGGTACTTTTATGTAGATCGTTAGCATTAGTTATTGTAAATCATTTGATCAAATATTATCCTGAGCTTTAACATTTTGAGTAATTTGTAACAAATGCATGGGTGCACAACCTGTTGGCATTGCAAATAAAATCTAGCAAAATTAGATTATCTACAAATTAGAGTGAAGATTTACAGTGAATACTGAAGCTTATACTTCTATGTACATCACCTGAGGCCTTTTGATTCTTTCCATTGAGGTCTGTTAAGTAAATCTAGCTGTTTCACAAACAGAATTTGAATATAAAGTTAATGCAAAAGTTCTACTCAAAATTGAAAAGGCAAAGTAATTTCTGATTTAATGTGCCAAGTATCACAAAATGATCCTTTATTACTATTGTAAGTATGCTTAGAAGTATGCTTAGAATCTCTTTTTTTTAAATGACAGACACTCATTATGACACATTTTCTTTTTGAAACTTTGTCAGATGACAAATTAGGTCAGGAGTAACTAAAACTTTATATTTGGTTTGCAGTATTTCTGCAGTATTTCTGCAGTGTTTGCAGAAAAAAACCTTTCCACTTAACTTCATGAGGCTGAATTACTGTGCACATTGAGTGATGTGTGGTGATGTGTGGTGCAGACAGCAGGTGGTACTCTGGCTCCACTGGAAGTCTTGTAGCAAATATTTTCTACGGGCCTGCTTCACTTTATATTTTCGAGTTACTTATAATTTTGAGTTTTATAAGTAAAAAAGTGCATCATAATGGGCAGTAGCTGTCTTCTGTTTTTGCATTGCACCGACTTCCCATTGACTTCTTGGACAGACATTTTGGTGCTTTTCCAACATTTATGTCATAAGGCCATATGTTTCCTTGAGTCACTTAGTAGCAACTTGTAAAGAAACCCATCATCATGTCAAAAGAATTAATAGTAACCCTAACCCTCTTTCGCTGTTTTCTCCCTTTTACTGATTGCTCTGAAATATCATTTTCACTGAGTAGATGTCGCAGGCAAATACAGTGCCATGTTAATCCACAATCCTGGAAGTAAGGGCATCAGGTTTATGTAAAATACTCGCTACAGTTACACTTGACAATTATTCAATCCCCATTGAAAATTTGTTCTTTTGGCCACAATTACTAACTTGCAGCTGTTTGTAATAAATCAGTGATACAGCAATTTAAATAGCTCAACGCAACTAATATAACAAGTGGTTTCTCCAAATTCAACACAAATGGCCCCTTTTAATGATTACTGCAGTCTCAGAATTATTTAACCCCCTGAATAAAATCCCTCATTGGAGCACACATTTGTACATGTTATCTTAAGCACACCTGATGCAACTACAGTAATTCGATGACTGTGTTGTACTTGATTTTGAACCCATCATATTTGGACTTGTGTATGTGTTTCGGAGTTTAAGTAACAATGGGGACACTACCTGGATGTAGCAGAAAGAGGAAGCTATCATCGGCTTGTGTTGAAAAAAAAAAACTCTCGATTGACTGCAAAGGACCTACAGAAAGATTCAGTGGTTCACTCAGCAGTATAAGACGCATACTGAACACTGAAGGTCTCCATCTCCACAGCCCAAGACGTACAGTACCTTGCTACTGACCCTAAAGAGAAAAGTCAGCTCTGATATGTTAAGAACCATGTAAAAAAAGACAGACGTTTTGGAAATTTGTTCTATGGACTGATGAAAGTTGAACTTTTAGGTCTAGGAATCAGTAATATTTTTGGAGGAGAAAGACTAAACGTGCACCATGTTTACAGTGAAGCACGGCAGTGGCTCAGTGATGCTTTGCTTCTTCTGGCACTGGAAACCTGCAGCATGTAGAGGGCAAGATGGACTCAAGTCAAGTTTTAGGAAATTTTAAGGTTTTTCGGAAAGCTGAAACTTCGACGTCATTGGACCTTCCAACTGGACAATAATCCCAAGCATACTTCAGTATCCATCAAGGCTTCACCAAGTCCTGGAGGGTTTTAGACTGGTGATCACAGTCACCTATATTGAATCCAATAGAAAAATGTTGATGGTATTTGAAAAAAGAATTTGCAGCACATAAACCCAAGAATCTTATCGAACTTATTCGAGGCTAAGATCCCTCAGGAACACTTGCCAGAACTAGTGTCTGGCTATACATCACATATGCAGCAGATCTTAATAGCTAAAGAGGGCCCTATTAAGTACTGAAGATCTTTCTCATTAAAAGGTACTGTAGTAGTATTTAAAAGTAACATTTGTGATAACTTTGGAAAAACCACTTATTATTATTAGTTGTATACAACTATTTAAATTAGTTATTTTTATTGTTTAATTCAAACTGCTTAAAAGTTGTATATTCTTTGCATTAAATCTAATTTTCAATGGGTGTTGTATAACGTCAAGTGTAACTTCAAGTGTAATCTGAAGAATTAGTTCATGTTCCAACAGTTGTCCTCAAGAAGATTGTCCAGAAGAAAAAAAAATCTTAAAGACATGGAAGAAATATCTCTGATCAGATGAGGCTAAATTTTAACTTTTTGTCCATCATGGAAAATGCTATGTGTGGCACAAACTCAACACTTCCCATCTCCTTGAGAACTCCATCGCCACTGTGATGCATAGTGGTGGCAGCATCATGCTGTGAGAATGCTTTTCATCAGCAGGGACCAGAAAACTGGTCAGGATTAAAGAACAGAAAATTATGAAACTAGATGCAGGGCAATTCTGGCAATTCAAAGATTTGAGACTGGTATGGCAGTTTACCATTTTGCATGAATGACCCAATGACCTGCTGCGAAAGCTACACTGGAGTGATTTAAGACATTAAATGTCTTAAAACATTTAAATGTCTTGGAATGGTCAGTGGAATCCAATTGAGAATCTATGGCATGACTGTGGCAATTGAGGATCTGTGGCAAGAATGCTGTACACCAACACAACCCCAGTAACTGATGGAAAGAACCGGAGACGTTTTGCCTCAAAGAATATTTCCAAGGCCAGATGTGTTATGCTAATATACCTCAATAGACTTGCAGCTGTAATTGTGGCATAACAAAGGTTTTTTTTTTATGCCAACCTTTGTTACTTATGCACCCTCCAGATTTCTGTTTGTTTGTCTTAATTATGGTTTACATCACCAAAAAAATATGTATTTTGCACCTTCAAAGACATAATTATGTTCTGTTAACCACCCCCCATAATAATTTTAATTCCAGGTTTTAATGTAGCAAAACCGGACAAACACCAAGGGGGTGAATACCTTTGCAACATACTGTAATTCCCAAAACAGTTTATGGCCAAGACCTCTCATTTTTTCTTTATGAAATCATATCCGGATACTGCAGATTTAAGAAATTATGCTACCATCATAAAAACTTATATGTTCATCCATGTCTTGTTATTGACAATATATTTTTTACTTAACATCATTTTAGCAAATGTAGTTCTGTTCAGCTTTACTTTACACTATAAAGGCATAATGACTTACAGTATAATCCCAGTATCTGCTATCGCCTAGAAGAAAATGGATAGACTTTTTGAGTCTGGTTTCTCTGCTGGTTTCTTCCTTATGCCATCGCAGGGAGTTTTTCTTTCTACCGTCAACTCTGCCTTGATCATAGAAGATCGAAATCTACATCCAGATTTCATCATTTTTTTCTGACAGTATTTTTGTTTAACCTCCTCAGATTAGCACCTGATAACTGTAAACTTAATCATTGTCTTTAAACAGTTAGAAGTTTGGCAAAAGAATTATACGGAACTGTTCTCATTTGAGGATAGCCAAAGAACATATATATATATATATATATATATATATATATATATATATATATATATATATATATATATATACAAAATGGCTGGGAGAAAATGTCATGTCCTCATATGGTATTTGAAATTCCAGTCTCAAGAGGTTGAAGTGCTAAGCTAATAAAATTGATAATAAAACAGGTAGAAAAACATGTGCAATATTTGAAGTTAGTTTTAGCGCTGATATTTAACTGATTTTAATATGGTTCTGGTGTTGTATATTAATTTCTCAGGCTTTCACCATTATTTAAAAATGCACTCATACAGTAGATCTCAAGCCATACTGTATTTTGGTAATTACGAAAGCCTTTACATTTCTTAGAGAAAACTCTAATTAGCACCCAGTACTCCATCATTATTGGTACTTCCTCAATTACATAAATTCTTGAACTTTTAAAGTGAATTCAATTAATCTGTGTATGTCTGTATCACCGCTAAGTAAATCGTAAAGGTCACATTTTGGTGTTCCCCTGTTGACACTTGTAGGAGGACAAACTTACATAACCCAACACTCAGATGGGCTTTTTTTTATGTATTGGCACCGTTGCTTTAACATGGATCAAACTCAATAAAATGTTTAATTTTTTTAGTGGCGGAAGACAGCATTAGAAGACACAGAATAACTGAAAAAGAGAAATAAAAAAGGGAACATCACTTCTTGTGGTATGTGAAGGCTCCTGTTGCACCGATAAGACGTGGCCACAATATGTGGTATGGATCCAGCACGGACAACTGATGATTTATTTTCTCCATCACTCTTCAGCTAGGCTGTTTATTGTGTCTGCTGAAGGATGGCATAAGATGTCAAACAAGCATTTTGGAACATTCAAATTAAAATATAGACTAGGTGATGACCATCCATCTACTTTATTAGCAACACCTATACCCGTCATTCATGCAGTTATCCCTGTGGCATGCAGATTGTATACAATCATATAAATACAGTATTGTGAAAAAGTTTTGTGCCACCACTCATTTCTTTATATTTTGCTTTCAAAGAGCCAGACGTTCTTGTATTTTTAATGTAGTCTTCTCCAGGCATCCTGAAGGACTTTTCTTTTTTTTTTTTTTTGGCTCTTATTTTTGGCAGGGTTTTGCTTCTCATTTTCTATCCAGTCCCTGTACGTGACCAGTTTCAGAGGAATGTTTTTTTGTTTGTTAAACCACACAGTGACCTATCAACCATTTGAGAAACAGGTGTAGATGACGACAGCTGCTCAGGCCGGTGATTAGTATACTGGTGGTGCTGAATGCGGTGTGGTTTGTAACAGATGAGAGGGGAAATGAGGTTGCTGCTGAGTTTTTTACTCAGCAAACAACCAGTTCTCAAATTGTAACTTTAGGCACTTTGCAGTTTGTAGCAGGAAAAACTTTGTTCCCATTCATTTAATTTAATCAACATCATTTAATTCAGATTAATATGAAGAAATGAAGGTGGCTCAAGTCTTTTGTAGAGTACTGCTTATGTCAAAATCTTTATTTAATACAAAAATATTAAGTCAATCAAATATCAGAATGGGGGAAAATTGTGATCACAGTGACTTTGATGTGGTCATGTTTGCACATCTGTTTTGATTATTTCAGAGAAAAAACAAAACAAAAAGATGCAGAGAGTGGCAGTTTTGCAGATAGAATCACCTTAACTGTACTCAGAATGTTTTCATAATTTCAAAAACAACAAATTTACAACCACATCTGCTCTTGTCAGGTAAGACCAGGCTTCCGAGTGTTGCAGTGGAGATTGCTAGTTCGATTCCTGGCTGATGCTATAGCCTCACGCAAAGAGAGCTGATTGGCTGAGCTCTTTCTGCAGGGATGTGATGAAATGAGAGGCATCTTCAATGCGTGAAAATGAGAGAAAATTGTTTAGTGCCTCAGCATGGTTAAAGGAAAATGAACAGATGGATCAGTTGCTTCACAAATAATTCACAAAATAAAAACTGTTTTTTTTAGTAATCAAGTATTCTGAGCTTCTTTTTACTGCCCTTAACAGCTATTTATGTTATTTAACTATAAGGGACTCATGCCTCCATGTCTCCACTTCTAATAACTTTTGATAAATTACCTTAAAAAGGTTTAGTTTTTGCATTATCAGTTTGCAAGTTATACTCCTGACATAAGGTTACATAAATCCTTTCCACGTATACTACCACATTTGGTATTAGCCAGATGAGTTATTTTCTGAATGTCTTATAAATAATAATAATAAAAAAAAATAGTGACAATTGCTTATAACGAATAGAAAACATCATTAATTGAATCAGATTTCAGTAAATCATTAAGAGACAACTGCAAAAACTACCTCTGTTTTACGAGTATACAAGAAGTGTTTAAATAAATAACCTGGTTGTGAACATTATAAAACCTTTTCCCAGTACAGCTAAAAAAAAGCCTTCCTGGTAGTGCATGCAGCCTTTTGGACCTGAGTGTATGTAATCATAAATACTTCATATATCAAATTTCAAGAATGATAAGAGGTGTGTCAAGTGTGGTAATAGGCGGCCTCAGTCTAGATCTTCTTCCTGAAATCAGCAGCATTCTGGGAAAGATGGACACGTCTGTCGAACACAGACCGGTTTTTCTTCTCTTTGCATCATGGCTGCTTCTGGCTGCAGTTTTTATAGTTTGTATATGAAAATGCAAATGTGTGCATGAATGTATATGGAAAAAGTAAGTCTGTGTTTCGCTTCCGAGTAAATGAGTATAGACATAAAAATGTGTGTCCTGTCTTGTTCACTGTGTGTTTGTGTGTCTGTCTCTGAGAATGTGAGTGGCTAACTAAAACAAATGCCTTGCATGCTGGCTGCTATTTCAGGAGAGGAGGCACGCGACCCTGAAACCCTGTTCGGCAGACACACACACACACACACACACACACACACACACACACACACACACACACACACACACACACACACACACACACACATATCGAACTTTCTTTTTTTTTCTTTTTTAATTACAGTTTTGTACAGAAAAATTCACAAGGGACTGCCACAGCGTAAAGCGATAAACACATACACACACACTCAGTGTAGTGGAAACCTGGGAAAATAAACAGTTATGTGGTCATCCTGACTGTTGCAACACATTGCATGTCCTGCTTTTTTATTTTGATGTTCTTTGATGTTCGTTCTCTGCATTATGATCTTTGGCTTGCCATCTCTACTGCGCAATAGTAAATCTGATGTTTCAAAGGTTTAGAGAAAATTTTGTGAGCTTATTCTGCTACACTGCTCATTAATTCCATTTATATGCTACGAAACACACAAACTAATTTAATATTATGATATAATGTTACTGATCATTTACCCTACAAATCATGGCTAGACATTGCTGGCATCATGTTACCCTGCACCAGACAGGAAGGATAATACTGTGGTTAAAAACAACTAGTCCTCCACTTCATGTGTTATTGTAATAAAGACCAGGCCTTACATCTTAAGTGAGAGAGTTTTGTGAGAAACTTAACTGACATGTCACAATATGAACAAAGTGTTGACCAACGTACAGTAATATTGTAGCCATTAACAAGATGGATCAAAGTATTTATATTTGATTTTGTTGTAATGACGTCTTTGTAAACCTTTAGAATTTTAGAACAATAAAAGCATGCTGTGCTGTTGAGTCATATTTAAAGAGTTTTTTTTATTATTATTAATTTTGTTCCCATTTAATCAGAAAAATTAAAATAAAAAGAATCTGCGATTTCTCATTTTTTATAGGCTAGAAATGTATTCATTTTTTTTTTTTAGCTCTGCTCCAATATTTAATGTGCATGCATCTGTGGACTACTTGGAGATATTAACAAAAATCATGCTTGTATTTGTTTAAATTGTTCTGAATTCTGTTCTGACTGTCTGCTTTCATCACTCACTTACAAGAGGTACAGACCTTATAAAGAAGTGAAAAATCTATGTCTTTCATTAGTAATATCAACATGATCTCGTAAAACACTTCAAGCGAATGTTCGTTTTGTAAAGGTTAAGCTATCATTGCTGAGAATGGCCTGTTGAATCATCACTACTGAGAATGGCCTTTTATGACTTGAGTTGTGTGTTGTAAACTCGGTAGCCAAAGCAATAAGCTCCCGAGCCGACTTGTCAGTGATGCTTACTGCCAGTGTTACTGGTCATCATGGTTGGTGAGAAGATTACCTGAGAAACCTTATGCAAATAGTGTATAGAAAAACTGGTTAGTAAAAAAAAGAAAAAAGAAAAAAAAACCCTGGAACTTCAAGGTCAGTTCTTCTGTTTTTGCTGCACACTAAAATATTTGGTTTTGAATAATAAAAAAGTATATACTATTGGAAGAAATAACATGAACATGACCAATTTTTCTTTGAACCAAGCATTCTGGTACATATGACTGACAGGTGTTTCTTTTTGCCTATACAAATTTTTGTATAGACAATAAATAGCTCTGAAAGGCTTTTCTTTGCCTGAGCCACGAGTTTGACCTGTGAAGCCTCATCTGTTGTTTAAAAAGTTGTACTGTTGTATTGTAAGAGATGGATATAATATAGAAAATATAGCAGAACTGTTGCAAAAGCATTGGATTTAAAACAAATTTGGAATTGCTTTTTTTTTTTTTTGGTTTATTAACATAAGGAAAATGGCAGCTATTCATGACAAACATTGTGTGAGCTGTGAAGAAAAACCCCAAGTTGGTGATGCCCCCCAAACCCGAGTCCGTGGTGTCATTAACAACCTTTATACTGCATGATATGTTGTGATACGCTCACCCATATGTTCAAATAAGACTATAGACTATGTGTTAATGTATATAGAGATTATATCACTGGGCCTGATTGGATTACCAAAATTAACCTCTACCAAACCGATCAGGCAAAAGTATGGAGAAGAAATAAAAATAAAAGAATCAGGCTGTACACCTGTATGCATGCTTTAAAAAAAATTTTTTTTTAATGCAATTGTAATAAAAAAAGTCATGCTGATATAGTTTAAGAGCTTCAATTAATTTTCACATTAACATTTGAATGGGGAAAATGTGATCTCAGACACTTTATCCAGTGGCTTTGTGGTTGATGGTCAATGGGACAGGCTGATTTGAGTATTTCAGAAACTACTGATACCCTGAGATTTCCACATGCAACAATCTCTACAGCTGACACAGGAAGGAATAAGGAATAAAATATCCAATAATGGTTTAGTGAGCAGAAATAGCCAGAATGGTTTGCGTTGACATGAAGGCTATGATAAATAATTAACCGTGAGACTGAAGGCCACATCATCCTTATTCCTGTCAGCCAAGAAAAAAAAAAAATCTTAGTTTTTATGTTTGAACTCAGTGTTCTGTACTTGAAGTTCATCAGGTTAAAAAAGATTTCGGTTCAGTCTTCTAGAGCAGTTTAGCTTATTCTAAAATTTAGGCAATTTATGCTGTTTAGAAGTCTAAGGAAAACAGCTGTGACTGTTTTCTGCATCTCATGTAATGCACACACACAGTTCAATCTGTGTAGTCTGCAAATAATGGACACATCCTCTCCAGGCATCTGGTCTGGCTTGCCTGGATCCATGAAGACTGTTAAAGCTTGCATGTGGAGCCAAACTAATTAGGGCAATAAATAGAGCAATATTAGATTAAACTACATTGCTATTGTCATTTCTGCATGGACGAAAATATAATCCGCATGTGGTTGCTGGTAATTTGCTGTACACCATACACTGCGTGACATTCTTTTTATTAGGTTCATTTGATTGAGGACTTTATTTATGAATAATGCACACAGAATAATGATGTTCCATTTTGCTTTAAGTGGACAAACGGAAGAAGATCTATTTTAAAAGAGCTTTTTTCAACTTTTCTATATATATATAATGTTAACACAACACATCAGTTTGACTGCAATGTCATAAATTGTTGTGTAAAGTCTTGTCTCATTCGATTCCTGTTTTATCTCATTTTGTTCCTTTCTTTTTAGAAATTACATGAGCTTTTTTTTTGTCCACAATGTTATGCATTAGGTTTTGTTTTGAAGAGCAATAAGTACATCGAGTGCTTCAATTTAATACGCAGTTCTTGAAAGCAGATGCCTTCTATTTAATAAGATAGGCTTGTAGTGGTGCATCTCATGATTACCAGTCATAAATCCATATTCCCAAAGTTTTTTCCAGGAGTCTGTTAAAAGATTCATAAGCCCTCTGGTGCCTGTCTGTTGCGGGGTATAAAATTATTTTACAAGCATCCCATCTTACATACCTTCCTTGGACTTTCTTCATGAACAAAGTCATCATGCCTGGGGCCTAGACAGTTTAGCTCTTGTCATTTCACATTATTTTGATATTTAGTGTCAGCTATTTGAAATGGAAATTACCTGTTCCTAATACAAACTGTTCCCTGCGTCTTGTCTGCTGTTGTAGAGTACAAATTACATCTGTCTATGCTTGTTTATTTCCCAGTAATACTATTTTTCACTATGCTTACATGCCATTTCCTGCTGGTCAGAACATGGATGGTTCAGAATATCAAACCAGCATAGTCACGGAAGTTGATGTGAGCAAGAAGGAAAGAATGCAGTATTTGATTGAGTGTTTCTCACATCATTTTATATTCTCTAGCAAAGCATTTTAAACGTCTACATGTTTTTCATTGCCTATGCCTAGTACTGAAAAAAGCCAATAAGATTTCTCATGCCTAAATGCTCTACTACATGAGAAACGAATGCCATGTTGGAAACCAGTCAACGTTTTAAACCAGATCCAAGCAGTAAATCTCCTTCCATGGAATCAATATGAAGAAGTTGATTGTGAAAGCTGTTTGTTATCAAAAGGCAGTGATCTCAATTTTTTTATAGGAATACATGTAAATAGAATTAATTCATTCTGCACAATTAATCGAAACAGCAGCAACAACAACAACAACAACAACAACACTCTTGAGTCATCTCATTTCTAATTTTCTCATTTTTCTCTTCTGTGTATTTTCCTGCATTCAGATCATGCTGCTTTCACACGTTATTGGTCACACTCACACAATAACAAAAACATATCATATATTATTAGAATCATCAGAATCAGAGAAAGCTTTATTCTTAAATCAATCATAAATCTTGATCAATTCTCTCCCTCACTGGCCGCGTTCTGCTATTACTCACTTGACGTGTAACAAGCAAACCGTAGAAGCTCAGTGGTTCTTCACATTACACTTTGTCTCACAGGGTAAGAAATTTATATTAGGCTACATTGTTTGCAGCTGCAACTAACTGAAATTGGATTTATCTAACCCACCTTAGCTTTTAAGTGCTGAGATGCTACTTTTTCTGCCAAATGTAGAATATTAAGATTATGTGACTTTTATCTTTTTTTTTTTTTCCCCCCAGCAAAGTTCCCCAATAAGATTCTGTGCCAATTGGAGCAAAAAGCACAGGTTATAGTTAGTTTTTTTTTTTATTTATGATAGTTAACGTACCCTTATATTCAACAGCTTAAAGCTTTATTCACTTTAAGGGGCCTAAAATACAGAAAAGAGATTATTTTTTATTAATCCAGCACTTTATTATTCCTGTTTTTTAGTTTTTTTTTTTAACTTGAGCGCAATAAATCCTTTGTTGAAAAAAAATGAGAATCGTGATCAATTCCCAAGTAGAAAAATTGTGATTCACATTTTTAGCAAGAATTGTGCAGCCCTACTATGAAATATATTTAACTTAAGTATAAAAGAATACTTCGGCACCAAATATAAATATAAACTGTACAGGAGAGAGTGAACACTTCATTTTAACCTGTACTGTTAACAAACCTTTCTTAGAAACTCACTGAAGTGAAGGAATGGAGGAAAGGGAGATGGGTGGGGAGGAGGTTAATGTTTGGAAGGAGAGTTCCCTTCCATAATAACACTGGGTAATGCTCCTTTAAGGGTTTTCTCTCTTTTTTGTTTCTTGGCCTCTGGTTCGTACAAGACGCCGCGTCATAAGGGTCATTCTGTTCACCACAGATTTGTTCGGATGGTACTTGATGCGACGGTGGACTAAGCAAAACTGATGCTGAGTGATGGACTTATGCCTTTGTTCAGCTGATAGCGGCAGTTTGGGTTGGCAGTTTCTGGTCATGTGAGGGCTAGTGAGTGAATGGTTGCATAGCTAATATATCATCAGTCATCAGCTTATATAAATGTATCAAAAATGTAAGAAATTGTAAGAGGAAAAGAAATGTCAGGGCTCTACCTGGGTGCATATTATAAGAGATACTGTGTATTGCAACTTTACACAATAAATAAGAAGAATATTCATAAAAATGACGAGTGACGGCGTTATTGCGCATCTATCTATAAAAATTTTGGAAAATTGTTTTGTCCAGCCTGTACTTTTAGTATGCTAATTAGACTCAACCTCCCTTCCATGGCACTGAGATCATGTGACCTGAGACCTTATTATAATTTTCTTCAAAACAACCATCATGGCGGACACAGAGCCAAGTCGCAAAAAAAGATGCAAGCTTTTTACAAAATCTGCCAGAGGAATATCTTCAGTTGATTGGGCTTCCGAAATCTTGTTTGATTTGACAATGTTTTAAATGTGGATGCAACTCATTGTATTTGCTCTAGTGACTTTATTTTATTTTTTCTCCTCATTTTAACTTATATCTGTTATGAGGGGGCGTTTCAATATGGCGCCACCAAATATGTTGTTAAGAGTGGGAGCCCCAACGCAAGAGGTAGAGAGGAGCGTTGAGACAAGTGGGGTTATTAGGTGTACTTTGGCGGGGATTAACTGGCTAGGGCAAGCATCTCGCCGTGCTAAGGAAATGGAGCTTCTAAGCCGCTTTGTAACTCAACTAAAGAACGGGGAGTGTCATGTGAACCATGTGCTTCTAAACCTAAATGTATATGCTCCCCTTTTTTTGTGAAAGAAAAAAAATCCTTTTTTCTTTCTTTATTCTTTTCCCAGACCTTTTATTTCTTTATCTCTAATGAGGTATATTGTTTCTTTCAAACCTCTTATCAATTTTCTCTTTTCTTAATCTTTTCACCTGTCTTCTCGGTTTTCTTTTTTCTCTTTTCTTTCTCTTCTCATTTCTCTTCTCAGCTTTCATCTTTTCTCTTCTTTTTATCTTTTCCCTTTTCTGTTCAGTTTTCTTTTTTTTTTCTTAGCTTTATCTTTTCCTATACCGCAGACCTGGTGCTCTCTAAATGTTTGCACATATCGAGAGATGCTGGGTTTTGGGGGTTTAAATAACCTACCAGACAGGTGAAGCGCGTTCGCTCTGACTGGCAAAATGGCCAAACCACGGCTGTCCTCTGCTCTGCCTGCCTATAAATCTGCGCAGTTGTTGCAGATTTGTCCTTCGCACGGGTGGCCGTGTTACAATACCCTTGCACATGTGCAGTAATATACAGTCTTATGCAAAAGTTTAGGCACCCCTTGATAAATAATAGATTTTGGTGATTTAAAAAAAATTTTTTATGAAAAGATGTTTACACAGTCTCTTTTGGAAATATGGAAAAAATGCACAATATTTTCAGCAAACATTGATGCAGAGTTAATTCTTATGCCATAAATTGAACAAAAATAAAAAACAAAAACATTATTATGGCACTGTGCAAAAGTTTGGGCACTCTAAGAGTTTCATAATCTCAGATTCTTTTAACAAGGTTTCAGACTTAATCAGCTCATTAGATCTGATGCATGGCAACAGCTGTCATTAATAAATGCCAATTTCAAAGCTTTACAAATACGTTGACTCGTCAAACCTTGTGCACACACTTGCAGACACTCAACAACCATGGCTTCCTCTAAGCAGCTATGTAAGACTCTGAAAGTTATTGATGCTCACAATGCAGGAGAAGGCTACAAGAAGATAGCAAAGTGTTGTCAGCAAATCCCAAGTACAAGAATGGAAAGACTTTTAGCTGGCTATAAAAAGCGTTTGCAGGCTGTGATATCCGCCAGAGGAGGTGTTACTAAGTACTGATTATGTAGGGTGCCCAAACTTTTGCATAGTGCCACAATAATGTTATTATTTGTTATCTTTGTTCAATTTATGACATAAAAAGTAACTATGCACCAATGTTTGCTGAAAATACTGTGCATTTTTTTCCATTTTCAAGAGAGATTGTATTAGCGTTTTTTCAATAAACAAATCACCAAAATCTGTTATGTATCCAAGGGTGCCTAAACTTTTGCATAAGACTGTAAATTATTTTTTTTGCCTGCTTTTGGTAAAGGTCCCATATTTTGCTCTTTGATTAACAGGTAAACATAAGCGTCAGAGGTCCCTAATGTGCCTGATAATCCTTCAGCTAGAGATGCTTTTTTTTATACCTCAAACTTTCTTCGTTTTACTTCTATGAACGTATTACTTTTTAGCCACTGCTGAGTCCTACCCCACCAGAGAATATCAGAATAGAAGGTTACATCACGCTCATCATAGGAGAATATTAGAAGGCCACATTGACTTAGCAGAGCTGGCAGAGTTGGTCAACAAACTCGGGAAGAGTATCTTCTGACATGAGATCGCAATAAAGGGGGAAATCTGATCAGCTTGTTCAATATGCAGTTATTGTGGTAGGAGTAACTCAGTGGATAAGGCATTAGACTGCTGGTCAGAAGGTTCCAGGTTCAAACCCCACCACGAACACCACTTGGCACTGTTGGCCTCTTGAGCGAGGCCCTTTACACTCAGACATGTAAATATGACATAAAAATCCAAGTTGCTCTGGATGAATGCCAAAATGCTATACATAAAAGAACAAAAAAGTGATAGTCATATTTAGTCACAAAAAAGTCATAACCTTAGCTTAACCCAGCTTGTGTTTTGTTAATCGCTTTCTGTTTTTCAAATATTTTTAAAGAATGTCTGCACTTATATTCTGTTTCCCACTGCATGGCAACACTGGACTCACACATAAACATAGAAGATGGGTTTTCCCCAAAATGTGTTTTTTTTTGTGTGTGTGAAGCTGTACTAATAGAGCTGACTGGCTGACAGGATGGATAGTACAGGATCCTGCATGACACTCGCTGAGACGAGCAACTAAATTTGAGGAAGATTGTCCAACTTGATGGGCACTATAAATATACCACAAATGGATTGGAAGAGTGCAAAGGTAACCAGGATCAGTTGGCTCTCCATACCACACACCATCCACAGTGTGCAAAGGTATTATGGTTGAGGAGGCTCCCTATTAGCAATACCAGACATCTCCTAAGATGCATGCCAGGAATTATTAACTTGTAGCTTGACACTTGACATGTTGATGTAGATGCCAATTTTACGTTTATTTCTGATTTTCCTGACAGGAATTTATGACAGGTTGTAAATCAGCCTCTTCTGACCTCCTTCACTGGCAGAACGCATGAACTACTTTGCCGCCTTGAACAGAGTGCAGTCCAGCAGGAAATTGAAACACTCCATTTTAGCAGAGCTTTATCCAACGCCATAAGCACTTTATTATCTACACTAATATTATCCTGATGTGGATTAACTCCATTGCTGAATGGGTTTGTAGCATATGGAAATGGCCATGGAGCTGAAGTCAACCATGGACTGGAGATCCAGGTTTCTCTTGCACATTGCTGCCAACACCAACAAAGCAGCAGATCATCCCAAAAGCCCTGCGTCCTCCACTGATTTGGGAATTAATTAAGATCAGATTAGAGTTGGAGCTCTAAGCAGTGACTGCTTGCATTAGTCTAAAGGATATCTATCGGAGCCATCCTGCAAGAGATTTGCATAATACACAGCTTGTGGTGAGTTGTGAAAGAAGAATGGATTTTGAACACCACCCAGTTCTTACATAAGGACTAGTCTGGGAAGCGTATGTTTTCCTATTGCTGTCAGATGAAGACAGAATCTGTCCTATTTCACCCGAGTCACATGTATCCAGGCTTTCAATGCATTGTACTCACAGTCAACAGTTATTTAGTTGGAATGATCTATTCACTACTAAATGGGGAGCAAGTGAAGCTAGTCTCTGCGCGATACATAAAGCTAGCATGGGATGCATTCTTTCCATGTGGACCATGAATATTCACCATGACTTCTACCATCATGCTCTTCTCTCAAGTAAAACCTTTTATGGAAGTGTCAAGAGCGCTGTGATGGGAGAGTTAAAGTGTAGAAGACCTGCATTCCAGCACTGATCTCTTTATCATATGGAGCTGGTCACAGTTGCAGAAAGAATGTGATGGCCATTCCTATCATTCTTACAGGATCGTTGACCACACACTATGAAATTGACTAGCTGACCTGGAAACTCACAGATTTCAAATCCACTTAGGCTATAAGTGGTCTAGTCAGGTATAATCAAGAGAACACATAATAAAAATAAAACAGTGTGAACATGCATACAATTCACAGAAAGGTAGTTTTTATTGCATTGTCAATACAAAACCAAGTGCTGTGTGGATCAGAATCAATACCTAAAACATTACTAAATGTTTTTGCAATAAAACATTTCTGAAATCTCCAGTGTCCCAGATCTGTAGCTAATTTTACACAATCAATAAGAACTTAAGTGGAGCATAAAAGCTGTTTGTAATTAAATGAGGGTGGTCCCATGATTCCACATTTCTAATGCTCAATTTAGTGTAATATCAGAAAAAAAAAAGTGTTGGCCTTAGATCGTTTATAAAGCTTTATATGTAGTAGGTATAGAGTTGTAAACTACTTGTTGACTATTGTTATTTTCTAACAATTAACCGGGTGTATACAGTATTGCAAGGTTTTACAAGAATACACAAAATAAGACATCTAAAAGTCACCAGCAATACCATGACTCTAAAGAGTCAATATAGAGTCGATATAATGATGTTTTAACTATTTTCATGTGAAAATAAAAAATAAAAATATTTTTTGCTTTTAAAATGTACTTGTTCCGAAAACTTTAAAAGGCAACGGTATTATTTTATAATAAAATTTCTAAAGAAGAATATGTACTGTAGATAGCCAGCACCTCAACAGTTCAGTGGAAAAGCTATTCAAGTTATTTTATTTTGGAGAATAATGGCTGACATTCTAGTAAGAACATTGAGTAGACATGAATTATGTAGCAAATAATAATAATAATAATAATAATAATAATAATAATTAAAAAAAGAATTTAGGATCCTACTGTCTACTAGAACAAGACATAATGTCTGAGCTGCAAAAGGAAATCATTTTGAAGTAGGACATTTACAAAGCCACCATGTACCATGCCATACAAGTGCTGTCAAGGCTAGTTTACAGTACATTGATACCGTCATAACTGAACATCATCACATTTTTAGGGAAGAATTTGTTTTTCTTGCTAGGTGACCAGACCTGGATTAAAACTTCAAGAAAGTGTTCAAGCCAAAATAGGGCACACATAATCGCCTTTCTTCATTTGTCACTTTCAAACAAATAAATTTCTCTGGTCTAAAGGTTCATAGACATTTAACAGTCAAGCGGGAATGGAATATGATCCTGAATGGACATCAAGATTGAATATGTGTCTGAGACATGCCGGGGTAATCAAGCGCAGGTAAACAGAACATATTAACAATACAAAAGGACAAAACATGACTAGCTAGAATCAGTATCAATATACTGGCAAGAGGTAGGTACAGTAATCTGAAAACAGACATAAACTGGGCAGGACAGAGTCAGGGATCAGTAAACAGACTGAGGAAATATTACTAGGAAGTCAGAGTGACAAGTGCTTGTCAGTGACTGATCACTTTACATCGAGTGAGTGTTTTCAAGGTCAATAAATACTATTGAGTTGTTGATAGTTGATTGTACTGTAAATGTGGGGATTTAAGTTAGAGTCCACTTTGGCCAGGACTCACTGCTCCCTGGAAACTGGACACAAGCAGTGATATGATTCAACTGATTTTCTATAATAGCAGCTCTGACAAAAATGCCATCTGAAACCCAACCAATAGGTTTATTCAACGTTAATGTAGCCAAATTAATATATTAGAACCTTTATAATAAGAGCATTCAGAAGGAATTGTGTGGTGGATGCTTTACATAAACTAATCTAAATAATAAACATATAATATCATTGATAAAGTTAAGCTTTCTGTAAAGAGACTAAGATGATTCTATAGTGTTAACTATGATAATAGGGACAAATCTGTCTCCCTGAAGTTCCACAACATTGTCTTTGGGCCAATGTATGGAGTTTGCATGACAGTAGTTCCTCTTCCCTGAGCTTGTAAAGACTTGAGAAAGGTGCTGTAGAAGATTGGCAGTTTTCTGTTTGAGATTTTAATTGATCAAGTTGGAAAAAAAATTATTAGAGAGAAAACAAGCCAGCATTTTGACCCTCATCCATATTGTTTTTGTATCATGTTTCAGATTTACGAGCTGAAGCTGATGCGATTGACGTCTAGCTTCTTTTTTTGCTTTGATCTCTATCTGATGACTGGATGGAGTTGCCTCCAGAGCCAGCACTTTCTGTGGAAGCCAAAATGTTTTGAACTTCAACCAAAATATCTTCCCATGCTTCAAGGACAATGGCAATGACCTTGAAATCATGGATGCTGATTGTTAATGAAGCTGACTGCTGGGGGTTAAAGTCCTCCTCCATTTGCTTGGAACCTGTCTTATTAGCATTTAGAAAATCTTGATGGAGATATTGGCCTTTTTCTGTAGACTCCATTTGAGCAATGCGAATGCGGATTCTGTTGTGGATTTGGCAGAAAGCACTTTTTTCTCCTTGACCACAGATATTTCAATTATTGCAGTTGTTAGATTTAGACTCCATAAAGGTGAACATTGGCCTATGATCCAACAATTTTCAGGACTTTGGTTTTGTCTTGGTTTGTCTCATGTAATAGACAATATTTGTAGTCCCAGAATCCATGTCGGCAAATATGGCACTGCCGTCTATGAATATCAAGGCGATCACAAAGCTGTTGCAATTGTACTGGACTGCCATCTCATAAAGCCATTCATAATTGTATTAAACAAAGGATCCAGCTTATCTTCTTGGCTGATTTGGTAGCCTGGATTAGATGATTTAGGTTTGCCATTGAGGAAAGGATTCTCGGGTGGGTCAATAGGTGGCAGCGCTGCTGATGGTACTTGAAATGGGTTGTTGTTGAATAGCTGGGTGAGGTTCTGATAGTTCCATTCACTTTCTTGAGCCTTTTGAGTCAACATGCTTTGTTGACTTGCTTCTTCCATTCAGTCCATGGATAGTCTTGTACAGGGTTTGGAACATCTGGTTTTGAAAAGGAGGCCTGTCTGCCACATATCTGGGTTATCATTAAGTGGCCTAATCCTTTATGTTTGTTACACCTGAGGAGGTCATGAATGGACAAGCTAATTCATGATCTGGCTTTGTTATGGTGTGCAGTTGTGCACGCCAGGGAGGTGATATGGTGATAGCCAGTGCTGTTTTAATGAGAGATTGGACTGGAACCAAAGTCTTAATATGGTGTTTTTGTTTTTTTCCTTTTTTTATTTGCTGCAGTAATCCAACTAATGCACCATGCAATGTTGATTGAGAGTCATAGATCACTGAGAAACATCATTCAGAAGGGAGAGTCAGGGGGTTGGGTTGAATATTAGTTCAAAGTAGTGATGAAAATGTAGAAAATGTCTGATTTGGATTAGCATTGAACACACTCCCAAAGGCAATGCGTGCAATTTTTTTTAAAGGATGGCCTATGCCATATGTATAAATTTGAAGTTTGGAAGTTAACAGGGTTTTTGGAGGCGCTATTTGGACTTTCCCATACAGTTTCCCAGAATGCACCCAAGGCCCTTTTCCCGCCCTTTCTACGGCTAATTCTTTAAAGTGATGGTGAGGTAAAAAAAAAGATAAATACTTTACTCTAGAGCGCAGAAACTCTTCTCTATGAGCCTTTTGACACCATAAAAGTTTCATAAACTCTCTTATAAAGGTTTGGGAAATCTTTATAACAATTCTGGGGCAGGAACTACATAAAGCAACACTGATTGGTGGATGAGCATTCCTAGGTGCTAAATTGGAAGGAAGACTAGTATACTAGTCATATGCAAGAAGCCACCGCCAGAGTAGAACAGTGCCATTGGCATACATTGGTGAACCACTGAATTGTTGTTGTCCAGAGATCCAGTGCATTCTGATAATGCCATGACCATGATGTGGTATGTTCTAAGTTCTTCAGTAATAAGTTGGTTTTGCTGATGTGGTGGGCAGTTTGGATATTCATCCAAATCAATACAAATATCCAATTACGGCAAAACGAATTTGCTTCTTTGGCCAGGTGTCAATTCTCACCAGTACCATCACCTAACTGTAGTATGATGTCCTAAATATATCCTGCTGACTTCTATTGGAAATAGCTGACTGTTTAGTTCATTTATTTTTTCATTTGATTTTATTTTATTTGAGAAAAGTCTAATATTGGTACAATTATTTCTATAGATTACCACTGGCAAGATTAATGCCTAGATAATGTTTATTTATTTATTTATTTATTTATTTATTTTTATTTGGCCCAATTTTTTCTCTCGAATGAGACATAATCTGATTTAATAATACAAAACAGCTGAGCCCAAGACCCTTGCTTAAGTTAGTTTTATTGTTGTGAAAGGTAAAATTTAGCATTTTTATTTTTATTAAAATCATATTGTTTATTAGAGTACAGATGGTGAACATGTGGAGATACAGGGAGAAAACCAGTGCTCTATGCAAAACATGATATGTAAAACATTTAGCTAAAGATTGAGTTCAAACATATATAAAAAATTCACAGTACATAGTATTTTGAATAAACTGTTTTATCCTGACTATTGCCTAAACATGCTGATAAATGGATTAGTTACATTAATTTGCCACTATGTATAAGTGTGTGTGTGTGTGTGTGTGTGTGTGTGTGTGTGTGCTTTCTTTTCTTTTTTGTGTGATCAACATATATAATTTCCATGCAACCAAAAACATGCATAAATAAATACATGAATAATAGACAGAGACCCTTACATATATTAAAATGTCTGTTAATATATGATTCAAAATGATGAACAAGCCTACATTTTAATAATCACACACAGTTTGATTAAATATACTTACTTTAGCCAGCTTTATTTTTTATAGAAGCCCCGACCCTGCACCACCCCCTCACCCTCCCTCCATCTTCTGCTCTTCCATCGGTCTGAAATACCGGGCTACCAGCGATTGACTTGTTCTCCGTATTCCATGGAAATGATCTTGACTCACCACAACCCCCAATATAAAGCGGTCAGTGAAGGTGAAGAAGTGAATGTAATGAAATTATCCTTAGAATAGTAATAAGTTATTTTCTTGTAATGTTGCTGTTTGACCTACAGAGGGCAATATAAGGTTATTTTATTTCTTCCTCAAATCCATGGCCAGTTATATTTGAACTTGTTACTATATAACATCTGAAAGATGGTGCTGTGAGACTAGAAAGACAAGTTAGACGAGACTAGAGTTACAACTGGAATGGATAAACATTTCAGTCATTACATTCTGATATTGATGTTTGATGGCAAACTATTGACATTTGAACTTAACCTCTCTTGGATGGAAAAGAATGATAACTACTATACAGTAAAATCATTTGGATCTCTCTGAAGCTGCTTTGTGACAATAAAATGGCTTTTATAAATTAATTAATTAATAATAGCACATTAGAGGCCTGGTGGCTTAGTAGTTAGCACGGTTGCCTTGCACCTCCGGGGTTTGGGTTTGATTCCTCTCTCAGGGTCTGTGTGCATGGAGTTAGCATTTATTACATGTGCTTGGTGGGTTTCCTCTGGATACTCCGGTTCTTTCCCACAGTACAAAGGCATGCAGATTAGGCTAACTGGCGCACAATTTGCCTGCAGTGGGTGACTGAGTGCGTGTGTGCCCTGTGATAGATTGACACGCCATCTAGGGTGTATCCCGCCTCATGCCTTAAGTTTTCGTAGGTAGGCTCCAGGCCTCCCACGATCCCGTATACAGAATAAAGCGGTATAGATGATGAGTGAGTAACATATGATAACTAAGTAACATATGATAATTCCATCCATTCATCTAGGAACCTCTGTAGTCCAATTAGGTCCAGTGGAAGCCAGTGGTGACCATTGTATTTATTCCAATTTGTACAACCATAGTAGGACCTCCGGTCAACATTCACATACTCATTCACACACTATGGGCAATTTGGAAATGCCAATTAGCCTAATCTGCATATCTTTGGACTGTACACACCAAGCAAAGGAAGGAAGATGCAAAATCCATGGACACACACCCAACCCGGGAATCAAACCTAGGACCTGGAGGTGCAAGGCGACAGTGCTAACCATTAAGCCACCATGCCGCCATATTATAATTAATATTTTTTTATTTATCTAACATACAGAGTAATTCTATGCTTGGCATGTGTTTAACACTTACCTAAATGTAATATGTTAAAAAAATAACCTTAAACCTGATGTTACATGATGTACAGAAATATGGAAACAGAAATTAGATTGGGAAGGTCCTGTTCCTTACACAACAGAGTGAACTTGATTGGGAGATTTGATTCGCTTAGCATTTGCGAGGAACGCTGGCCTGATTAAGACCAGGCTGACTTAAGAAAACTTTGCCTGAGGTTAAAATATTGCTCACCATGTTGCAGGTTCTTTAAAGGTAACATGGACATGGACCACAAAGCAGAAATGTGTATCCATCAAAATTAGCAATGCATTGTTGCCTGATTTTAGGCTACCCAAATGAAACAAATTGGAATTAGCTGTTTGGGTAGATGGTGGAAAGTTGGCTCGTTACAGTCATGCAGCTTGGGTGATATCGTTTACATGCTAGCGTTCAGAGGAAATTATACTGTTGATTAACAGTTGCCAGCATACTGTGAAACAGACTTATTTTCTCATCACAAACTAATTCTTAGTTTATAAAATATCATTCTCTTCGCACTTTCCCCACAATCTGCCAATGTGGCTGACATCAAAAAGCAACTGAGCTCTAAATGTTTCATTGGAGTCATTGGGATCTCTCCTTCTCTGTGTGTAAATATTATGCCAAAGTGGCACTAGGGAACCCTGTGCAGTTCTGCTCCCGATGTGATGTCTGCCACCAGGAATTGGGATGGGACCTCCATGAATTGGGCTTCTTGTCCAGCACATCCATTCCATGGTTGCTCAATAAGATTGAGATCATTAGAATTGGAGGCTGGATTGGAGCTTTGAACTATTTGCCTACTAGGCATTGTGCTTGGTGGGCTGTGGTTCATGGGGTCTTCTGGTGCTTTTCTATCATGGCCAGGATTGAGGTTTTTCAGTGAGTTGTGCTTCATTGGCTTTCTGTGGGATCGGACCAGATGGACTAGCCTTTGGTCTGCACAGGCATAAATAAGCACCCATGAACCTGTCACCAGTTTACTGGTATATAACTGCTAATAAGTGTTAATGTGTTAATGTTATGGCCAATCGGTGTAAAAACACAACACATGGGGTAAAGGAAAAACGTAAGATTTATCTGTTACTAGCCCGAAATCATTAATTGGAGAATTATTTAATTATAATGTGTCAGGCCCTAGTGATTGATTTGCTAAATCCTTAGCTCATAATCACTGGATCTATCTCATAAAATATGAAGAACCAGATGCACTGATCAGTACTTTCTGTAGTGTAGCCTGCATGTCAGTTGACAACACCCAGTGCTACATGTGGAATTCTGCTTTTGTATTTCATGCGATGTTTGATCTTTGTGGCCAAGGTTGTTCCGTCTCCAATGGTTTGAGCCTTAGTCGGTGGTCATTTATTCTCTGATTTTTGTATCCAGATAGTGGATTAGACATAAAACACCCCGGACTCTACATATAAAGGTCAATGGTCAGGGATTTGTGGAACTAAAACACTTTGTTGGAAATACTTATTGAGGGTGTATATTTTTGTGTTTAATCACACAGCATGGAGTCACACAGTGCCTGTATTCAGTGTTTTGAAACCATCCTGTGGCTTTTGAATAAAACTAGCTAAATGACTCTTTGTAAGATGTGTCCTAAAAGGTGATGGATACTAGAGTCACACTGACCTACATACTGTATATGCAAAATGTATATTATTAAATAATCGAGCATCCTACTGTTTCTGATAATAAGCCACCAGTATAGGATGTTGGGTGCAGGGACACTGACATCGGTAACCCTGTATACAGTACCCTGTGCACCCTGTGTATGCATTTTTTAAAAATGATTTTGGTCAGTTTTTACATCACTGGTGTCTGGGTGATCAATGCACATTTCTGTTAGCAATGCAGCCTGATTTAGCTTATCTTGTGTGTTATCAGACCTAGGAAAAAAACAAACAAAAGAAAACAACTGCACATTTTTTCTTGTTGTGCATGGTGAAGATTGTTGGTTGGCCTTTGAAATGCATGCGGTAGGTAATCCAAGTTTACTAATGATCAGTGTTGTATTAGTAATGTGCAAAAAACACGAATCTATCTGTCTGTCTTGCTTGCTCACTCACTCGCTGAGTAGCTGTATTCTGTCTTGCACCTAGACTTCAAAGATATAATCCTGCTGGTGCCCCTGCTTGAGTGGCACCACAATCCAGTGGGTAACATTGCCACCTTACAATTTTAAGGTCCCCGTTTAAATCCTAAACTTTTGTTTTCTCCATCCCCCTAAAAAGCATCCTGGTGTGCTATACATGCTTGGTGTGCTCCAGAGGAATGTGTGACTGTGTGTATGGTGCTCTATAATGCACTGAATGCATTACCTCCATGCTGTATTCCTGGCTCATGCCCCGTATTATTGGCATAGGTTCTGGATCCACCAGTCAACAGTCGTTACTGATGAATGAATAATAGCTTGTTTGTGGGATGGATAGTATTGGCACCCTTGTAGCCAACTGGCAAGTCTACTACTGTAATCTTTTCCAAATTAACCTTTTGTTAATAAATTGATTCTAAACGATGTTTATTGTTGTTGGGATTTTGAAGAATCAGTAGGAAAAGTGATGTATTTAATGTGCCAAGCATCATTTATTAGAACGGATCTGAGTGGGCGTTTTTCAAATCTTCTTTTATGATTGTGATTACAAAGGCAGCGAAATAAAATTTTGGCACTGAAGAAAGAGTTTTGCCTGGTGTTGCCTATATATAAACATACAAATAAGATTTAAAGTACATCTCTCTATGACATAGTAAATTTTCAAAGAACACATATGTTTGGTGTTATTCACTTCCTCCTTATCTTTAATCAAAACATAATGTTTCATTTCCATCTCTGGCTTGAGCCAAGATTCTGCTAAAAGGATGAACTCAAGAGCATTTCAGATAGTGACTCAAGGGTCACAGCTCTTTTTTCTTTTTCTTTTTTCCCCCCCCCCAGATCTGTAACATTAAATTTTCACCTTGTAGGAGGGGAAGAAAAGATCCCACAATTGTTTAGTCAGAAGTCATTTTCCTCATTTTATCATTTGGAGTTGTGAGAAATGCTATTATATGTTTCGGGATTCAGAACAAAAAATTTCAGCTAAAAAAATCAACAGGACAGAGTTAAGCAGAGTTAAGCTTAACTCTGTCCTGTTATGACCATGCAATTGAAGTCAAAGGGGAAATAAAGGGTAGAGGTGAGATGTCATGAGGGTATAAAGTAATGACCAAGTCTGCTTTAATAAGAATTACAGTTCTCCAGCACTGCTGTCTTTGGTTCGTAAAAAATTTGCCACCCAGAATGCAGTTTTTATAAGGCGGTAATTATCGCTCTATGTGATAAAACATCCCATATGCTCCATAACGTCTGTACAACTATTAGAAAAAAGATATCTTACAAATGTTCACAGTAGCATGTAATGGTTGAATGTGATTTTGAGGTCTTAATCCTGATAAGCTTGAGCTTATGTTATGGGAACAATCTTAGGAATGGGGTTGATCTCAGCTGATCTAGATTTTATACAGTACCACAAAGCTAATCGGTTATTAATTTTCTATATCAGCCCTGTTGTGTTAAAGGTTTCCACTTACAATATGGTATTTTTCTGTAGTAACAATTAAAATAGGAACTTTTGTAGCAGATTCATGCATAATTTAAGCAGAACAATAAATGTCTATATTAAACTGTACTATATTATATACTATATTAAACACTTAGATCCATCTAATTTGATTGACCATAGTTTAGTCAAGGAGGGCTAATATAGAGCCTAACATCAGTGTTACGTTTACCTATATGTGTCACTCTGTGGCACAGGTGATCTAACAATCATTAATTACACTAATTACACACTGGTTGTTTCAACAATCGAGAGTGAATGTTGGTCGGTACGGTCTATAGTACTGGAAAGAGGAAAAAGCAGCTGCCTGCCAAACCCACATTCCAAAACCAGTCATGGAAGCACTTTCAGCAAGAAAACACATAATGTTATGTCATTTTAAACAACTCTTTGTCACCTAATTATTGCTTTTAAGTCGTTCTAAACTGTCTGTGAAGTTATGTTCACGGCTAACATAAGCTACAAAACTAACAAGCTTTTAACACCAAGCTGAACCCCAAGTCCCTCTCTAACCCTTAATTAAGTCCACACCTTGGTGTGTGGAACACGAGATTCACTGTAGGATTCAATCCTGGACTGTGGGAGGAAACAAGAGCATGCAGAAGAAACCCACCAAGCACGAGGAGAACATGTAAACTCCATGCACACAGACCCAAGGCCGGAATCAAACCCGGACCCTGCAAGTGCAAGGTGAAAGTGCTTACCAGTCAGTCACAAACTACGGGCAATTTGGGAATGCCAGTTACTATAATCTTCATGTCATTGGGCTGTGGGAGGAAACCCACCAAGAACATTCAAACACAGGGAGAACATGCAAACCCCATGCACACAAAGCCAAGGCGAGAATCGAACCCGGACCCTGGGGGGTGCAAGGTGACAGTGCCTGGATTTTGGATTCTGCAGGAAAGCACACGGGGGAAACCCACCAAGCACAGGGAGAACATGCAAACTCTATGCACACAGACCCCGAGGCGGCAATCGAACCCGGATCCTTTAAGTGCAAGGTGACGATGCACCAAGTTTAATATGGCATTTGTTGGCTACGTGCTGTTGCATAACAACAATAAAACAATCGTGACATGCTGTTATGAGAAAATAATAAACTTAGGAATGCATCGCACCAAACTGGTCTTGATTATTTTCCTTATATAACAGCAATGTGCAGTGCATTTGAGTAATTACACAAGAAGATACTGGTGGATAGAAGTGTTAGGTCTGGTTTAAGTTTGCATTTGTGCCTAATAATAATAATAATAATAATAATAATAATAATAATAATAATAATAATAAAGACAGAAAGAATTCAAACAGAAAACATGAGACAAAGAACATGAACCGGAATGATAGTTTTTAGACTGGATGCTTCAAGAAAATGCTGTTTATCTTGTGCAGAAGGAAGAAGGTTTGTGCATGATACTGATTCTGTGCACACCATTCCCTAAGGCTTGTTCAGCTTCTCAATCTCAAAATGTCTCTCTTGTTTCATCCAGTTTGTGTGTGTATGTGTGTCGCTCTTGTGTCACCCTTTCTGCACTCTCACTATATCATGTCATTCCACACATAGACAAAGACAGCCTGTGACCTTTCCATTTTTAACCTTTGCACCTCTTATAACCCCGAGGAAGAGCAGGTGGGGCAGGGCCAATAAATAAATGCTTTTACAACAGGATGTTCCAGCAGATACATGCTCTCGTCTGACAGGAACACTTAGCACATTTAACTCATTACTAATCTGAAACAGGCAAACTTCGGCTTCTTCTTTCTGCCTGAAGCCATCGAGTGTTTATGTAAATGGCTTTTTACACATCGGAGCGGCGTGCTGTTAGCATTCTAGGGCAAATGAACAAACTGCATTTTCAAATGAGACTAATTCTTTCGCCCTGGAACACACATTCTTCAGACAGATGCATTCCTTTATAATAAGGGTCAGACCTGGCCACTCAACGAGCATAAATGCCGGACAACATGGCCCACTTTTTATGCCTTTCCGAGAATCTGGCTCCATAGACATGCTCTTGACTTAAACTGGAGCCTGTCCAGATGTAGTACATATCAGTGCTTGTAGTCAACTATGCGATTACACAAGAAACATCCATCAAATGCTTTCTCTGAGTCCAAACACTAGTGATTGAGCAAAGTAAGTGTGTGTGTGTGTGTGTGTGTGTGTGTGTGTGTGTGTGTGTGTGTGTGTGTGTGTGTGTGTGTGTGTGTGTGCATTTGTGTGTGTCTGTGTGTTTCTGTGTGTGTGTGTGTGTGTGTGTGTGTGTGTGTGTGTGTGTGTGTGTGTGTGTGTGTGTGTGTGAGAGAGAGAGAGAGAGAGAGAGAGAGAGAGAGGCTTAATTGAGTAAAGGCATTTTGGCCCAGATATCCTGCAAAACATGCTGCCCTCAGTATGTAAGCAAGAAGAATTAGGACACACACGTGCACATCTACAGTTAGAAAGAAACACAAGACTTTAATAACATAAACCAGATGCAGCTGAAGCTAAATAAGTTTCATCATCCCGGCATTTTATTTACTCTGATCTGTGAGTTTTCCCTACCAGACTGTTTGTGCAGGTTTAACCGCCTTGCTTCGCGTTTTGGCTCCCGTATTTAACCTGAGTTTTTTAAAAATGTTTTAAGACCCACAACATATAGTTGTTAAAACTGATATTGATGTACGAGCTGGAATGATTGCAGCTAAACCTATGTGTCGGGACTACAGTACATCTGTGTTTGGGCCTCCCTGAACTCGAATTGATGTGGATAATTTCTTTTGCATGTGATCACCGGTGTATATTAGTATTCATAAGCATTCTGGATCGTATGCAACCCTGGGATTGCGTTGGAATTCCCCTTTAGATAGATGTGGAAACATCCACCCGCTTACTGCCCCAGCTGCATGTTCGCATCGTCTCTGTATTGCTCATATGAGCTGCGTGTGTGTGTGTGTGTGTGTGTGTGTGTGTGTGTGTGTGTGTGTGTGTGTGTGTGTGTGTGTGTGTGTGTGTGTGTGTGTTCACCACAGCTGCAGTCTAACATTTATGTGCTCTCTTGGGAAAAAATGAGCAGCCAGAATGAACCGAAGCAGTTATACATTTGTGTGTGTGTGTGTGTGTGTGTGTGTGTGTGTGAGAGAGAGTGAGAGAGAGAGAGAAAGAGAGAGAGACCTGCAGCTGTGCCGAGAGCCTCTGGTGAGCAGTTTGGGTCAGATACTCGGAGGTTGTATTACTTGACAGTTAAGCATCACTGGGTTTGTACCGATGGTTGAGTTTGAGTGGGAGTAAATGGACCTTAGTGAATTCCAGGTCAATTTTGAACTATGTGTGCTTGCTTGAGGGTTTTCCTGCTTTCACAGTGCTTTAGTTTCGTTCCGTACACAAGTATGCGCTTGTTTGTTAAGTGAAAATACTGTAAGCACTCGTTTGAGATGTATTTGAAAGAATGTGTTTTTGTTTTGTCTGCGTCTCCATGTGTGCTCGAATTAGCCTGGCACCTTAAATGGCAAATGGTGGATATGGTACTGATTATGAGGTTATTCTGCAGGACTTGTAGATGCCTGGCTTCACACCTCCATAACAAACAAATGCTAATCTTCATTAAGTTCTCATTATAAAGTATTATTAAATAAGCCTTCCACACATACAGTATTAAAGTCTAGATTCTACTGATGTGCATGATCTAACAAAACGGATTTAACAAAAACGGAGTTATTCATTTATGGGTCAAAAACGGGGTCTAAAATCAGGAACTGCAGCAGTGGGGGAATCATGCAGCCACGTGATCATTCCGTTTCCACAGTTAGTGTAATCAAAAAGGATGAAAGTAGTTTTTTGTTTATTAGCTTTTGGAGAGGACACTCGGAGGACAGCACTATTCACTCCGCCCACGTGCGTGAGCTTACAGATGCCCGTGATTGGCTATAGAGGCAAGTGTCTGTATAGATGAGAGTGCCTCCCATCCCCTTCCCTTTGAGAGAACCCTCTCAATCAGCTCATCACCAGGGATTCGGACTCATGTCCTCAAGCACTTTACCACTGTGCCACTCAGGGGACGGGTGGAAGTAGTTTTAAATTCAGCTAGCATGCTACATAGGATGTAGAATCCACTGCAGAATTCCACACACCACCTAGTGCTCATCAAAGGTTCATCATTATTATAACACTTGTGAAGCAGAGTGATGCATTTAGTTAAATGTCCCAGTGCGCTGATGAAATTCCTCATGTCTAATCAAATTACCTGGTCAGAGTTTACTGTTGTAAGTGAGATCAGATGTCAGTGTGGCAGCTACAGTAGGTCTTGAAATCTCATCAGTTAAAATACTAACTTTTTATTCTGCATCAATTCATATTAATAACATGTTAATAAGCAATTTCCCTCGGGATTAATAAAGATTTCTCTTTGAATATTTTTGCTTTTGAAAACGTGAAGAAGTCAAGGGTGTAAATGTACTATGATAAATGTCTTTGTTCATTGTCTGTCTTGACTTCTTTGGGAAATAAGAGATAGCAACAAAAATTATATTATGTTTTCTGGAATATAAAGAGTGACTACTTTGTTCAACAAATAACTCAAAATGACTTGTAAGACAAAGAACTTTGAGCAAGTTTTTTTTTTTGTCCAATTAATGGAATAAAGCGTCTTTTTATATCTCAGCCAGGTCATTTGACTTCATACTAAAAAGAGTTGGAGTTGCTGTATAAAGTTTGGCTTGCTTCACTGGTTCAAATTTGAGGTCTATCTTTTTGGCCTAGGTGACTCATGTGTATTTATCCCTTAGCTGTCCTCGGTTTATTATAGCATTATGAGACACTAGCTGTCTTTCTGTGTTTCAAGTTGCATGGACCGCTTTAAACTCACAAGATACAGCTGTGTTAGATTATGCATTTAAACATTTAATAATGGTGACCTGATGAGAAAACAATGGATGGTTGGATAGCTGAAGTCATCTGTAACTAGGAGTGAGGTGCAGGACACATTACTTTACGCTTGATGGATTTATTAAAAGGAAATCTGAGAGCCATGGCCAAAGCAGAAGTAAAAAAAAAAAAAAAAAAACAGGCAGAAAGCATCGGTACAAGTAAATCCATTTTCAAAATCCAGGGGAAAGACAGAAGCCAAATCCAGATAAAGTTATAAGCGGAGGAGTAGGAAACAGGGAATGAAGCATAGGAAGTTCACTACTGCAGACACAAGGCAAGACTTCGCAAATAAAAGAACTAGCACAACCAACAGGTGGAAACAATCATAGTTAGGAGATGATAGCATATCTGTATAGTGAAATGATCTAACCATTTAAGGAAAATAGTTAACAAAGGTTCTTGGGCCAACCATTGGATGACCCACAAGGTGAGACAAAATTCGTAGGTAGAATGTCACTTGATTTCTCATTGACCCAAATCAAAGCTTAAGTCAAATGGAAAGCATTGAACTCATATGGCAAACACCACTGGCCACCAGCAACCAGGCAACTTCAACCTATAGCTGACCAATATTACCAATAGAATATTCTTCCTGTCGAAGCTGCTTTTGATGTGCAAACCCCACTTGCTTGGTATTTTGTTAAAGAACATCCATTTATTTTTTGATGTCAAGTGAAGATATGTGATTTCATGCGGTGCCATTAACCACATGGAACATTTCCTAGAACCTGTCCAGTTTGGTGTTGTTATAAAAGAGTCTGTCTGCCAACTTGCTAAACAAGATTTGTCTGATTTCTCTCCCTGTTTAAATTAGGGTGCTTACCTCATCCTTGGGGGGTGTGCTGGTGTGCTGGTGCAGTAGTAGCATTGCTGCCCCACAGATATATAAAAATCCTGGTCCATCCAGAGTATATATTCCTTACTTTGCCTCATGCATAGTGTTTTCAGGATAGATCCTGACCAGGATAAAGCACATAAAGATAAATGAATTCAATAAAGTCTTACATGAAAAAATGACTTTCATTAGCCTCCATAACAACGTAATACCTAATTGACACACTAAACCTATTCAGGTATCAAGTGGCTGTTTACAGAAAACATGAACACATAATCCATATGTATTATATGTAATATTAGTGAGGTTGGGCACTGATATTGAACAAGAATAGATGCTATGCAAAGTTCTTTCACACCAACATTGGCAAACTATGGACCTCACTTGCACATGCACAATGCTATACTATAAGAAACCATACAAAATGACCTTGAAATATGTAATATTTTAAAGAACAGTTTTATTAACAAAATATAATCTTAATTAAATCAATGTGAAGCCATCAAAACAGAACACATGCACTTGTTAAACATGCAATTGTTAATACTATCGTTTGATCCTTTCTGTGGCTTTCATCTGGGGAGGATTATACGTACATGTAGGGAAAAAAAATCTACATAATTACTTATCTTACACATAAGTAATTAAATAATGTAATAGTATTGTAGTTTTGTATGACTATGCACCAGTCTCTCTCTCTCTCTCTCTCTCTCTCTCTCTCTCTCTCTCACACACACACTTTTGCACCCAAGCATGTAAGTGAAGCCACAAAGTACACAATAAAAGTACACAAATTGGGTAAAGAACGCTTCTTTTATAATCATTAAAGCTGTCAGTCATTTCGAAAAAACTCCACTGTTAAACTGGTTGGCTAATCGCTGTTATTAGTTCGGAAATTATCATGCATAGAGAAAAGTTTGTATTTAATTTCCATGACAAATTTTACATAATACACAGCATTATTAATCTGAAGGGGATGATGGATGCCACCCCCCACCCCCCCCCTCAAATCGAGCCCTGGCTACAGCACACAATTTTTGTCTTAGCAACAGTTTGGCGACGGCCTATATGTACAGTATCTTAATAATCTCTCTCTGGGAACTGTCATGCGTTTTCTATTTGAAGAATTGGCAAAGAAAGAGTAAGCCTTCAAATTTCAGAGGTGTGGTGGCCACCCAGAGACAAGCTTTTTGTTTTTTAAATATACTATTATGCGATGACAGATGAGAAGGCAAGGCATAAAAAAGAGAAGGAGCTAGCAAAGAACGATCAGTAATATCATGGTAAAGAAAACGCCTTGTACAGAAGAAGTGACTTTTGAAATTATGGAAAGGTTTACGTGGCAATTTTTTTTTTTTTTTTTTTGCTGTAAGGAAAAAAGTAAGGATGAATGATAGAATAAAGCTAGAAAAGGGGGCGATGAGCCATTATATTATTACTGCCAGGCAAAAATCTAGTGGTTTTTCAGTTAGTCAACCTGGACCTGGGTTATGCTCTTCTCCACAAAGCAATGGAAATGTGTCAGCTTTGTTGGACCAGTTTGCTCATGACTAGATCTAATGAAACTGTCCAAATGACTGTTGCCACACAGGCATTGTTTTTGAAGAAGATGGTCGAAATAGCTTTTATTAAAATATGTTTAAGGCATTTATGATCAATAGCAAATGAAAACATGGAAAATGGGAAGAATGGCTTACAGAAAACTGTGTCAGGGAGACCCAGTGACTGAGACGAGGGCATTTGGATCATTTATTTATAGTAGGATTTGGAATGAAGGAAAGCACATGTTTCTACTTGACAGATTTTGTTGCATTCTATGCCGTGTAGTTGTTTATAGATGTGTGTTTTTGAGAGATGTTGTGCTATATGCTTAAACACAAGCAAACTTAAGCATTTCACTGCATATCGTACTGTGTAGGATTGTGTATGTGACAAATAAATTTGAATTTGATTTGACACAAGGTAATCTCTCTTCCATCAACCCTTTACATTTACTGTACAAATGCAATAGAAATTGCAGGGAGGAAATTACAGGTTTTCCCCAAAAAAGTCTCCATACAGTACATGCAAGAATTTAAATTTGTCTTTCATTTTTTATAGCTTTTTTAACATCTACATGATTACTTTTTTTTTTTCTTTTGTAAAATACACATTGAGTCCTCTTTTCCACCCATGATGAACTTGTTTTAACACATCTGGCAATATGCATGTAATTGCTTAATTATGTTAAGTTCCTCTATGTTTGGAGACTTTTGGGACACCCAGTGTAATAACAAAGCATGGGCTTTGATTCATGTTCGAGGAGGGAGGAGGGTTTACATTACATTTACAAGCACTGTTGCCCTGTCATCAAGTTTCCTTCACAAGATAATAACAAGAAATACACCTTAAGTTACCTCAATCAAAGCAACATGGAAAGTTCTTTGTAAAAAAAAAAAAAAACACCAGAGTGGCTACAGACATGTCAGATGTATTAATGATAAACAGACATACCTTACCCACACACCATGTGACTCTCTTTGGTTACACTGGATCATTATTGTTCCTTGGAACAATATGGTACATGAAATTGGATACACAGGAAAAAATTCTGCATTATTTCACAGACATGAACCAGAGTTGGAAGGTGTCCAATCCACAGCTAATCATATGGTTCTCGGTCCTGAAATGTACTGAATGCAAATCTCGCATTTTGTGTCTGAACAAATGATGTACTGATGGCGTAACCTTGCCACGGGCCAAGGCGCTTTCACCATCTGTTTGATTCATGACGTTATTACTTTGTAAATATTACATGGATCGCATTAAGCTCAGCATAAGTCAGCAGGATACTCGTTTAGTCACTCATTCACTCCTCAGCTCCACTTTCCTCCACGGCACATTTGAGCAGCTGTGAGCGGTTTTGTGGTTTTTCTTATTATGGTTACGGGGAGCCTTGTTCTACGCTGGTGTAAAAAAGGCACTTGTGCCACGTCTTGTACCACACAGTTTAGGTTGTTTTTACAAGATTGTTCAGGGATCAGGTTCTGAATACATGAAAGCGTTTGCATTGGGAGTGATGAGTAATATGAACTTGTGTGAAACTGTTGATTGAGGTGTCAGATGCTTCCATAGACACGGAAAGTAAATATCAGGCCTTTACACACAGCTGTCAATCAGCCTGATGCTAGATGAAGTCATAGAGGAAGGGTGTTGGTCTTGGCTGTTGGAGGCCTGGCTGACGGCAGAAAGCAGAGTAAGCCGAGCTACGGTAAGGCTTCCTTCAAATGAGCTCATTCAGAATGGAAAAAAGGCATCTATTATCTGGGCTGTCTGCCTGCTACAGTAAAGTCATCTAATGCAATGTAATGTTGTCTAATGTCCCCCAAAGTAGGCCAGATGTCAGCCTTTAGGAAATGCTGGTTAGTGTCCTTTTTTTCAGCTGGCAAGGATGGTTTCAGGATTGTAATAGAATTAGCGGTGCTACATAAACAAAAAGAGAAGTATAATGCAGGAAATGAAAGTGCACGAGTAATAATACAGTATGTTGCAGTTGTAGCCAAAGTGGATTGTGAGATTATTAGGAGATGGGCGACATCTGCTCTGTCAATACCCACAATAATGGCACAGAAGCTTGATCAGTCCATTAGTATCAAAGGCGCCAGTGTTTTGTTTTTAAAATCTGTATGCAAAATGTCAGCCATAATGATTAAGCCACTAATTGGACCCATTTAAATGCATACACTAGTTTAAATGTGTGCGTATATATCTAGGAAGAGACAATTTTTTTTTTAATAAATGAATAAAAACAACAATAACATAAACAAATAAACAAATGAATAATTAAATAAATATATGTGTAAGAATAAGTTCCTAGAAGCTGAAGAGAAATTATGATATTGTGTAATGGCTCCTGTACGCAGTGTTAATTTACTGTGACTGACCTTTGAGCGATGGCGATGTCATCGCATGTCATTGTTTTGCCAAAGTGTCTCAGTAGAGACTCCTATAATCATCTGGAAAGGAAAAGAGGGAACAAGGGAGCTCATCCATCCTTATCACTGAACCATGTGTGAGAGTGTAAATGTTACTTCTAAACACTCCGTCCAACAGCTGTCCATGCCTTATTTCACGAAGCCAAAAAAGAGAATCTATGAATTGAAACTAGAATAAGCGGTGTGTGTTTGTGTCTGCGTGTGAGAGGGAGGAAGAGAGGAGGGGAGGGGGGGGGGGTGCATAGGCAGGTGGTGTTCATTAGGGCCTCTCCCACATTTATGTCACCGTGGGAATAGAGCTGTAGTTAGAGTGGGGCTCTGGACCCCCATAATCCTTAGTCTCTCTAAGTTTCACAGAGAAGACAAGCTTTATTGCAAAGTGAAACACAGCATATGACAAGAATAATATAGAGCAGCATGTTGGTTCAGTAAAAGTGAATATAAGAGTAATAATAGAATAAATACACCAAACTTTGTATAATGTAATTTTCTACGCTGAATGATTACATCTGTCTTTTATGATTAAAACATCTTTACACAGTGCACCTTGGTTCCAGTAACCACTCGGGCTGAATTCTATAAGAGGCTATAACTCTGTCAAAAGATATGATGAAGATCCTTAGGTTAATTGATGCATAGGTCATAAATCAGTGCGATTTCGCCTTGTGCAGGGGATAACCACAACTATTATTGTAAGCAAGCTTGTGATAATAAAGATCTTCTTTTCTGTAAATGAGCGCAGAATTTTTTAAAGATGGGCGTTCACGTCAAACTGGGACTTGTGATGAAATTTCTAGTGGATGAAGTTGTAAAACAATACATCTGTAAATGATGATCGTGGCTGATGTGGTTTGGAGATCACAGCAGTTTTTTTTCCCGTGAACATTTAGTGAGATCACAGGAATTTGTCCAGGAACACCTATTCCTTTTCACCACCTTGCAGAAGAGACGCATCTGTCTGTGGGGACTGTACGCACACTCATTCATTCTTTACAGGAACTCAGCTAGGAGCTATTGCCACATTCCCAATACAGTCCTGATTTTGCTCCAAGCCATTTCCACATGTCTGAGCCATTAAAGGAGTTTCTGGGAGGCCAGTGTTTTAGATGTGTATCAGGGGATTATATAAAGTAATAAAGGTATTTTTTAAAATCTCATAACTGTGTTCTTTTATGCTGCGCAATCAAAAGTCCCAGTTTGACTTGAACACCCCTCATAAATTTCAGCATTCCAAATAACGTTTGTTGCTATTCTGTGATTTTTTCCCCCCCTATGATACCGTCGTATTAGTGTTTATCGTCTTTTGGTGATTATCATAGCAGCCATCGGCAGCTGTGATTTTAGTCTTTTGTGCATGTGAATATGTGCATCTTCCGCCAATACCTCATCACTCACCACGAATCACAAGCTGATTATTTTAAACAAATCCATGCAGCATTTGTTTGAAACAAAATTCAAACTATGAGGGAGCCAAAAATGACCAGCTGTTTAAACCCAGCCATGGGCAGAAGAGATTATGGGGTGGATGACATCCGCTCTGTTGTTACTCGCAATAATGCCACAGGAACTGAGTTGAACAGCACCAAATCCTACATGGCTTCCATCCAAAGTCTCTTTTTAACAAGCTGGCACTCCTTACTGCATGTCACGAAATATAATTGTTAAAGCTACTAATTGCCCCATTTTCTAAGTAATTAGGTTGGACACTGGAAGAGGCACCTGTTTATCCAGAGAGAAACCAAGCCATTTGAGGGTGCTGTGGCTTCACTTCCTCCAAACCGCTGTAACTCACCCGCATACCTACGCGCAATTTATGTATATTTTTAAAATGTACTTGTTTGAAGCACCAGCATTTGCGGCGTCCATATTTATATTCTGCTTCACTTGCAATCTGTTCATCTCAAGATAATTTGACCTCAGAGATGTCGGCCAATGTAGCATGGTTAGTAGGTCAAAACAACTTATTTTCAAAGGTTATCTGAGTGTGTGCTTGGCCCAAGGCACTACAGTATGCTCAGTATTTTCCATTTAGCAACATGGCATAACTGTGAAGAATAGTTTTACTGTGGGAGAAAACCAGTGGGGATCCTAGAAAAAAAAAAAATCAAGATCTGAGAAGAGAAATGGGGGAGAATATTATAACTGGATTGAGGATATTTAATGAAGTTCAGCGGTGTTGACTGACTGTGTTACACTAATAAGTCTTTTCACCACTGTATTGGATTTTTACTGATCTATCAATGGTTTATAGCTTTTAATTCCTACTATTCGTATAGATTTGTCCGAAATCCATTCTAAAACTATAAACTATCTCTAAGTTTTTTCCACCAGTACATTTTTTTCCCCCTGCCAAATTCATGTGCTGTTAGTCGGAAAAGAAAAAGATATTAAATAACCATGTAATAAAAGCTTACTCTTCATCTACAGGGCTTTTTTTTTTTTTTTAATATAACTCTACCACCAGGAGAGAGGACAGGTGTGTGTGTGTGTGTGTGTGTGTGTGTGTGTGTGTGTGTGTGTGTGTGTGTGTGTGTGTGTGTGTGTGTGTGAGAGAGAGAGAGAGAGAGAGAGAGAGAGAGAGAGAGAGAGAGAGAAATTGTGAGAATTTTTCTTCTTTATGATATTATGTAATTCCTCAAAGGAAAGAAAGGGAAACTGTCATTTTTTTTAAACAGCTGTGTGTAATGTAGTTCCACATCTACACTTTTTCTCATGGGTGTCAGTGTGATACTGTGCAGTTCTTCTCGGTTGGCAAGTTTCTTCAGTCTGGTGTCTCCATGACTGGAGGAAGCTCATGGTATCTGCACTCTCTAGAGGAAACTGAATACTTTTAGAAAAAAAAAAGAAAAAGAAAAAGAAAAAACTCAAGCCACTCCTTGGTATGACTTGACTGACGATACAGCAATATAATCCCATAAAACTTGCACTAACAGCATATGTGGAGAAAGTCTTGATTATATTTATTTTGTACCATATACAGTATAAAGTTTCCTAATGCTCTATGAAACATTGTCTGTTTGTATGTTCTAGTGAGCCAAAAAAAAAAAAAAAAAAAGTCTAATTTGTGCACCTGGAGACAGATAAAGTGTCATGTTTATGAAGGACTTTGTCTTCAAAATATATTGGCATACAAGTAATGTTAATGCAGAGTTAATGCATGCTGAAAAGTCTAATATTAGTTTATTTCTTCTGGGACAATAATAGCACATTATGGCTATTAATAACTAACGGCACAGGCTTTTCCATTTTCCTAGATCTGTTTAAGAGCTTTTAGAGATGTATGTCAAAATTGTCTGAATTTGGCATAAAGGGACGAGAGAGAGAGAGAGAGAGACAGAACTGCTCCCAGTGGATGAATGAATAGTTTGTGGTAATGGGTGAGGTAAAGTGTAGCAAGATGAAAGTGTTTGTGGTGCAAAGGAAAACCACAGTAATTATGAGATCAGGGCATTGGTCAGCCTGCTTCCTCATGACTGTCTAAAGTGTGTGATGGGGAGCAGGTACAGAAAGGCAGACATAACCGACTCAATTACTGACTGCTTAGATTTGAATTGCTTTTGTTTTAAATTGCTCAAATTTATCAACAGTTGATGTCAGTAGTTCCTGAAGGTGCTAAAACAAATGTAGGGCTTTGGAATGTCATAATCCTGATTATTTAAGGTCAATGTCTGATAGACATGCAAATCTGATCCATACATTATCTGTACCCCTTATCCTGTGTAGGGTTGCACGGGTCTAGAGCCTTCCCCAGAGAATTTAAGGTACAAGTTGGGATACACCCTGTGCCACCATCCATCACAGATTTAAAAACACACACACTTAAACTCCCAAACATATGCTCTGGGCAATTTGGAAATCCACCCATCCTACTGTACATGCCTGCAAACTGTGGAAGGTACCTGGAGGAAATCCAAAAAGCACAGGGAGAACATTCAAACCCCCAAATAGGGCAAACCACTAAATCGCCATGCTGAATTCATGTCTAATGAAACCACTATTTAGTGGCACTAATGAAGTCTTACAGAACACCTGGACATAGTTATTGTTTATATTCATCTTTAGTACTAAACATGATTATTTGAGTCTATGGGTTATAGTTAGGTCTAACATGCCACAAATTACCCTTGGCCCCAAAGTTTGTACCCAGTTTATGAAGCGGCCATGTATTGTAAAGTAATATTTAATATTTTATATTTCACTTAAAAGAAATTTTATGGACACCTAAAAGCATTGACATTTATGGATTTCCATAAAGGAATTCTTACCAATTTAAACCTGTTGCTTCAGAATATTATAAAGACCATATGAGAGTTATACAAGATGGTATCAAAATGTTTCAAGACTAGTTTTGTAACATGCCAACAGATGGTAACACAGGGCTTCATGCACACAGGGAGCACTGATCTTCACATAAGTCAGTGTGCCAAAAGACATCGTCCTTTGTACATCAGGAGCTGTGCAACTAGTGTTATTCTGACCAGGTACGTTACCACATCTGCGATTTCATCATGGACCGCAAGTTATAACAACAAGCAAATATGAAAGTCTGAAAATCTGCCACAGGGACATTTGACATAATTCATCATGCTTACGGTGTTGCCGCTGTGAGATGGCCGAGGTGTTTTGAGTGGCACGAGCACTTGAGAGCGGAAGAACATCATTGGAACATAACAAGTGATGGGACACATGAAAAAATAGATGCTCCATGACAACAATCCATTGAGCTTTCCTCAAACGTGAGTTTCTCAGTGAAAACAACATGATCTCACTTCTGCATCCACCCTACTTGTCAGATTTGTCTCCTGCGGACTTTGCCCTCATCCCGAAGTTCCAGCTCAAAGATTGCCGTTTTGACACAATCGTGGAGATCCAGCGCGCTTCGCAGAAGGTGCTTGACATGATTTGAAAAGAAGACTTCCAGGGCATATTCCAGAAATGCCAGCAACATGGGTGTGCTGTATTGCTGTGCAGGGGGCCTATTTTGAAGGTGATCATGTGCGAACGTGCATAAATAAATTGCTTTCTTGTAAACAGAGCTAATCTCAAAACTTTTTGATACACCCTTGTAATCTAGCAGATACTAAATAGTACATTTACACTTAACCTTTTTCATACTTAGGAGTCAACCTTACCGAAAGATTTGAAGTCTCTAATCAACTAACATATCCTTCTACTGACACACTAGGTTACTGACTTTTTTTTTTAACCAAACTAAAGGAAAGTCTGAAGACTCATCTTTAGTTAGGAAAACTAAAGGTAGACTACACTAAAGTAGTAGAAATAGTAGAAAACCTGTAGAAACCAGATTGTATTGTTCATTAAATCCAGCTGTAAGGTGAATAAATCCCATAAGTAATGATTGCCACTAAACCTATTCATAAAGTTCAGTGAGGAATTTTCCATATCAGAGTAGATCATTTTAGATGGGCTTTCTACTAATAGCAGTGTATTGTACAGCAGGGTTCATAAACCCTGGCCCTTGAGTACCCCCTACCTTCCACATGATAGTGTTTTCTCTGCTCTGAATGCACCTGATTTGACTAATGAGCTACTTAGGAAACTTTTCTATATGAAACGGAATTTGGTAAAGCAGGGAAACACACAAATGTGGAGCACAGGGAATATTGGTGTATGGTATTAGAGATGGAGCAATACCACTTTTTCCACTCTAATACAGAATACCTGATAAGGAAACCAAGCTGATAAGTATTATATTACGCACACGAAACTGTTTAAAAACAAAACCAAGTGGCACAGATATTAGCCGGCAACTCAGCATAGGTCAATGACGATAAAAAAAGTGCTTACATAGAAGCCTTGCTACTGTAGTGTGTGTTATTGGGGTTATTGTTATGTAGTGTGTGTTATCTTCAGACTTCAAACATTTTACCACTGTGTGCATTTTACCACTACTGGAATATGGGAAAGATATCGCAACACATGTAGACCTCTCAAAATAATCATATAAAAAAAAATTTTTTTTGGTCGTAGAAACAACCAAATACAACCATAAAAACACAAGATCATGTGTATCTGTGCTACTTCTTTTCCCATGTGACCCAGATCCTAATGTTTTGCTCAGGCATGTTTGGAAAAATGGTTAAAATGAACTAAAATTCAGTTTATCATATTGCCTATTTTGTAATTTTATATAGAGAGATATAAAAAAAAAAGATATTACACTCTACTGTATAATGCACAATCCTGAGTCCTATATATGTTTATTAAAAAAAGAGAGACAAATAATGGCTAAAATGCTCTGAGCTTTAAGGGTTACATATACTGATAGAATGAAATAAATGAAATGTTCCTGTATAATGTGAACAATAAGTACCATTTTTTAAAATAGCAAGTGCACTAATTCCAGGATAATACCAGAATTCTTCCTTTTTCCCTTCATTACTTGATCCATCACTTTCTATTGTATTAGACTCTTACCAATATTGGACTGATGGATTGATGCCATCTACTGTAGAGGGTGCAGATGCTTTATCAATCGTGATCCAGCTATTCGAACTGATGAAGCCCTGTTTCATGAGTAATAATGAAATTTTGTAAACATGCCAGCCTAATCAGTTTGACTGCTCAAATATTCTCAGCGAGTACAGGATGTTTTCAGGTCAACCTGCACCATGTGGTATCTTTTTGAAACAACTGTACTGATTTTTATGACACATAGACACTCTTCCATGACGTTCGCTCCGGGCTCTGTGTTATTTCAATAAAATATGATACATGCACACTGCCTGCAGTTCTCCTTCATCCAACTGGTTCAGTGGACCAGAAGACAACCCGCATAATCCATCTTCTTGCAAAATTGAATATTTGAATCAACTGTTATTGAAAACAAAGTTTTATCAGGCCAGACCATGAAAATATTTGGTCTCCCCTCCCTGTCTCACAGGATTGCACTGGAGCCGATTCATCAGGCTTTTTAATACAGCCATTGTTTTTGCTCTTTCCCCTTTTCTGCCTGTTGTTTACCTTATACATGCATATACGATTGATTTCTGTTGTACAGCCAGTCACGCATAGTTAGTGTTGTAGACATAGCCTCTGGTAAACATCCTGTGCTTCAGTCTACACAATAATAATGTGGTAGCTGTTACTAGTTGCAACATGGACTGTTTAAAAAAAAAAAAAAAAACGGATATACAATACAATCTGCATTTTCTCATTGTCACACTCAAATCCCAGACACCCTTGTGCACTGATTGTCCATTTAAATTGATGAACAAATTTTGAACCTAAAATACACATTCAAGAATAAACAAAGCTAACTCTTGATGTAACACAATGCAGTACTACACTGTGTACATCGATTTCTGTTTACGGCTCCAAATATCCATATATGAGCTTGACATATATCAGAAGCATCTTTTTTTCCCTCCCAGTTCCAGCATGACAATGCCCCTGTGCACAAAGCAAGGTCCACAATGACATGGTGTGCAATAGTTGGAGTGGAAGAACTCAAGCTCCCCTGCGCAGGGCCCTCTAATGAACACCTTAATGATGAACTGGAAGGGTGAGAGCACCCTAGGTCTCCGACCTTACCAGTGCTCTTGGGGCTGATCCACACAGCCGCATTCCAACATTCAAATAATGGAAAGCCTTTCCAGAGGAGTGGATTCTGACATAGAATGCAAAAAAAAGGTAAAGCACATAAAATTGTACTGTTCACACTCTTATAGTGTGAACATACAGTATAGTGTTTCTGGCTTTACCCAATAAAAGCAATCCAAAAAAGAGCAACGTGGGTTGCTTTGCACCCAATAACTATTAGAGGTGTAGTTATTTCTAAAACATAGTGGTTGCTTCTCAACTCCAAAGCTATCTTAAATAAAAAAATCTTATTAAAAAATATTTGGTTTATATCTGTTTACTATCTAGACAATTATGGATACATTCCACCATTTTTAGTATCTGTACAATTAAAATTCACAAAATATTTCCATTTTTTTCTTAAATACATCAGAAATATCTTTTATTGTATCATTTTTATGCACTGCAAATGTATTTTGCTCATATTGCAGCCCTCCCAAATTACTTAACTTTAATCTTTACTCAATTTTAAACTTAAAATACCCTGCTTTATGGATCTTTTCCCACCCATGTTCATTCATGTTAAAACCATAATAAGCATTCAAACAGAATGCATCCAAGCTCAAATAGCTATTCTGGATGTCTGGCTCTTTGAAGTGATGTGAAAGCATCAGAGGGACGGTCATTCTGTGTCCTGTCCCCTGGACTCCATTCACTTATTGTCTGTTTTCCTCATCAAGGTACAGTACAGTATACTACCAAACATGTACTGTATATAATCACATACAGACATACTGTATATGTAGACGTTATACCTCAAGTAAACCCCCATTAATTTCTTCTTCTTTCCATGTGTTTTGATTACCAGTGCAGAACAATGCCTGTAGCAAACTGATGTGTATGTAGTGGAGCCATGTGGCATTTTACAAGCCTTGGAAGAGGACATACACTATTTACTACAGCAACAATTAACATTTACGTTTATTTGTCCACCCAGAGTCCAGGAAAATAGTTACTCACAAACACGTCAATATTTGTCCTCTCACAGTGCTTCTAAAAAGAGAGATAGTGAATGTGGAAAAAAGAAAAAACTTTGCATATTGTTAAATTCTACGTTTGAAAAAACTTTTTAGAACTATGTATATCATGTTTTGAAATGATAAAAAAGATCCAAACCTATTAAGAAATGCTTCGTGATGCTTAATACTTTGTAACTTCATGTGCAGATGGCGATGTACTGTAGTGACACCATTGCTGCCCTGCTCCATTGTTCCCAAGTCAACCCTGGACATCCCCGGTGGGTTTCCTCTGGGTTCTCTTCATTTTCATCAACCCACCTATAACCAGCCAGAGAAATTCACACCAAATGCACAAAATAATTGACACAGTTGCAGTATTTAGACTTCATGTACTCCATATACAGTAACATGGGGTTAGTGGCTCATGGGAAGGTTTCTGAGCCGGTGCCCATGCACTGCATTCTTAGTGTCAGTACCGAGCCTGGACAAAAATGGTAGGGCTGCACAAAGACAGGCATCTGGTGTAGAACCTGTGCCAAGTTAAATGTGTGGATCAGATGATTCATGCTGGCAACCACTTAGTAGCTGAAAGAACAACTTGTAATTCATAAACAATATTACTCAATTATTTATTAAAATAGCCCCTTTGTTTTCCCTAGCCAGGTAAAACCAAAATGAGAACATCATTAAAAAAAAAAAAGACTTAATATTGATACAATTGTTTATCTGCAATCTGGTTTAGACTTGATGTCTGTATCGGGACCAGGATCCCGCAGGGTAGGACAAAAACAAACAATAATAAAAAATAAAAAAATAACTACATGAAGCTTGTAAGAAAGTAAAATTTCAGGTATGTATCTTTAGCTTTGCTCTTACAATTACACATTTACATTGTTTACCATTCATTCATCCTTAGTAGCTTTCCTGTCATAGCTGAAGTTTTTAATTATATGGTTGTTTGAAATGATATTTTGGATTAAAAAACTTCTACATTTCTTTAGAAGAAACATGCTCAGACTCTGTCATTGTGTTACTCAATTTATAAGTACGAGTTCATTGGCCATGACATAACTTATTCAAGGTGGCACAGTGGTGTAGTGGTTAGCACTGTCGCCTTGCACTTCTACGGTGCGGGTGCGATTCCCAGCCAGGGTTGATTCTCATCTCTGTGTGCATGGAGTTTGCATGTTTTCCCCGAGCTTGGTGGTTTTCCTCCAGGTACTCTGGTTTCCTCCCAAAGACCTGCAGATTAGGCTAATTGGTGTTCCCCTGTCCAGGGTGTACCCCTCCTTGTGCCCTTCGCCTCCTGGCATAGGCCCCAGACCCTCTGCAACCCTGAATACAGGGTAAATCAGTAGATGATGATGAGTGAGAGAGTAACATCTTTAACTACTTCATCTACTTAAGGCTTCAAAATGAATGTATTATATTACCATACCTTACCATTGACACAGTTGCAGTATGTAGACTTCATGTACTCCATATACAGTAACATGGGGTTAGTGGCTCATGGGTAGGTTTCTATTGCATCTGTTCTATTCTATCTGTAAAATATTTTCACAGCAAAACATAAAAAATACCATACAATTTTGCTCTCTTACACAGAATGAGCAAAGACAAATTACATCATCATCTCAGCTTTCTTTGTAAAAACCCTTGAGAGAGGAACGTACATTCACCATGGGTGCAGCCCTACTATTAATTACTCTGGAAGTATAAGCTAGAATATCTTTCAGAAAAACAGATTCTTTATTATTCAACACAATCACGGGAGACAGATTTTTGTAACTAACATTTCCTGTGGTTCATGCTCAACCCACAACCCCTGGCCTATTTATTATGATAAATTGGGAATGTATTGCCCTTTAACCATAGCACTAGATGAGAATCTTGCTGGAATCTAACCTTTATTTTGGAAGAGGTCTTAATGAAATGGAAATGCATTAACGTGTACGAATATATGTACTGTATATACACTCACTCTCACCATCTATACTGCTGTTTCCTGTATACAGGGTCAAGGGACGGGGCTGGAGCCTATCCCAGGAGACTTAGGCATGAAGCAGGGTACATCCTGGATGAGGTGCCAATCCATCACTGGGCACGCACATAAACATACATCACACATTTATGGGGGAGCGCCAGTTGTCCTAATCTGCATGTCTTTGGACTGTGGGAGGAAACCAGAGTACCTCAAGGAAACCCACCGAGCATGGGGAGAACATGCAAACTCCATGCACACAGAGACGAGAACCGAACCTGACCGGGAATTGAACCCAGACCCTGGAAGTGCATGGTGGCAGTGTTAACCGCAGTGCTGCCACTGTATATATAGTATGTATAAGCATATATAAATGTATATGAATAAGCAGGCTATCTTTATACCAACATGAGTGAGTGAGAAGTCAGATCGAAAATTAGGAATAAAAAAAAAAAGACACGATTCCATAATATAAATGTACAGTTCTTGGTCGGTGTAGCCCACCTGCTTCAAGGGTTCTTCAGCTTACCTCATTTGTAACAAGGTGTTAGTTGAGTTACTGTTGCCTTTTTATCAGCTCGAACCAGTTTGGCCATTCTCCTCTGATCTCTGGCATCAACAAGGCATTTTTGTCCACAGAACTGTTGCTCACAGCATATTTTCTCTTCTTCAGCCCATTGTCTGTAAACCCTAAATCAGAAGTTTTGGAAATACAGTACTCAAACATCCCTACTGGCACCAACAGCCACATCACATTCAGAGTCACTTAAATCACCTTTATTGCCCATTCTGATGCTGGGTTTGAACTTCAGCAGATCATCTTGACCATGTCTACATACCTAAATGCATTGAGTTGATGGCCCTGTGATTATCTGATTAGATATTTGTGTTAATAATGCAGTACTCTTGCAGTAAACGGTACTGAATGCCTAATAAAAAATCTTAAAATTTACTTGGAGGGCGATTGGCCAAATGCTTGGGTAATGTTAGCCATGCCCTGTGTACTGTGTACCTCTGAAGAAATGAAGTAGGTGGCATCCCACATATATAATATATTGTATTTCTTACCAGTTTTGGTTGAGTGGTTTCAAGACCTATGCAAAAAAAAAAGAAAAAAAGTTTTGTATCTGAGAAGACCATATTTGGCACCACCCATCGAATGCTGAAATTCTTCTCATTTTTTCTGTCAACATTAAAACATAAAAGAGATAACAAACATGGCCCATAAAGAGCAAAACATGCATACCAATGAAGAAAGGTAATATGTAGGAGAACAAACATGGCCAAAAAAAAATCCATGGGCACAGCTCAGCAAAGCCTCACAGTGGGGTTAATGTTTCCCATTAATATGGGGTAAGAAAGGAAGAAGAAAAAATGGAGCTGGCTGATAGATTATGTCATCTGTTTTCATTCTGGTGCATAGCTGAATTTCTAGAATGTTCTGAGCATCTACTCCAACATACTGTTATAGCCAGGTATAGTCTTACACAGGGGGTGAAAGTAGTTTTATAGTACATTCTTACCAGTGCTTTGTAAGCAAAACAATGATGTAGTTGGTAGACAGTCCTGTATATCTCAAAAGTTTCTCTTTATATCTCCACTTATTTAGCTTTATTATGTTCTGAGGTGAAAACAGCTTAAAATGGAATGCTAGCACAGTACAGTATGTAGGGTGTAGAATCCCTTGTTCCACACACCAGGGTAGTGTCTGTGTTCAGTGGTTAGAGAGGGACTTGGCATACAGCCTTGAGCTAGAAGCTAGTTAGCGTTATAGTTTATGCTATCCATGAACCAAGTAGTGAGGTGAGTCAGGAACCTGTCAGTGTATTGGCAGAAGTTCAAGCTCACGTTTACTAGCAGTATTAAAAGATCAAAACACAAACACAGTTGGTTCAGTGGCAATTCTGAACGACTTTGAAGCAATTATTAAGGAGACAGTGATTTTTAAGTTGACAATGTTATAATATGGGTTTTCTTGCTGAAAATTATTCCGTGCCTGGTTTTGAATGTGGGCTTTAGCAGGCAGCTGCTGTCTTTCCAGTGCTGGATACTGCCACTGAATCTTTTAGTGGTTCACAGAGTACTGGACTATAATGACAAACTTTCCCCATTTACATCAAAATCAGTACTGATTATGTTTACAAGTTTACTAAATATGAGTGGAATCATTATGAATGAATTAAAATGTTAAAATATTAAACAAAGGAAACTTTTATCAAAGTTGTACAGTATATTTAAAAATATCTGTTTTCTCTATCCTCATATTTTCATCCTACAATGGCACATTTGGTCTTAAAAAATAATATGGCGAACCCCAAGCAATGATGATGTATATAGCTGTTTTTGAAAAGTGACATTTAGTTTTTTCAGTGTAGTGATAGTTCAGGAAACTTATAAAATGCTCTCTCTCTCTCTCTCTCTCTCTCTCTCTCTCTCTCTCTCTCTCTCTCTCTCTCTCTCTCTCACACACACACACACACACACACACACACACGGTACCATCCCACACTGGCCTAGCATGCAATCAATCAAAAACTCATCCACATCTAAAGCCTAACTTATATCACTGACAGATTTAATGCAATAATTTATTAGTTATTACACAGAACTGCAAAGTTCAATTCCCAAAATAGTTTAAGCATAGATTTTACAGACATGATTGGTAAGGTAGAAATGTCAAACCTCAAATCAAAAGTGTCTGCAGAATTCTACTAAAGAAACAGTATAGTGCTAAGCACACAATACAGGGGAATGGAATTCTTCACATGTGCTTGATACAGATCATATGGTATACATGAACATACTTTATGCACTTCTTTTGACCCATAATAAAAATCCATTATTGTCCTCAGTGTGGACTTAAAAGGACTGAAACAAAAATAGTTAGTCCTTTCAGGTCTATTAAGGTCTGTAGAAACATATACTGTACATTTATACAATATGTTCATGGAATGCATAATGCCCCAATACAGAAAGAACAAAATACCTCAGCATGATAACAGTTTTAACTGTTCCTTTTTAGCTCAAACCCCTGCTGCTTGTGTCTGGCCAGCTGCTTTTTTGTTGTCTTTGCAATTACCAAGCTGGAATGTGAAAAGTGTTAAGGGGAGTTAATTAGCTTACATGTAATCACAGAAATAGGCATTAAAGCCAAAGGATTGGGGAGCAAAAAGAATCACGACCAGATTTGAGGGATAGTGGGATTAGATATAACTATTTGTATAAATAAACAAATAACAATTTTATTTTTACATGTAAATGTCACACAATATCGAAATGACATCAAGGGACACCTGAGTGCCACAACAAAATAGTGTTCCCCATATGATCAATGAGTCTTTTAGATCACTGTAGAGGAATTTCGGCCCACTCTTCTATGCAGAATTGTTTTCATTTGGCTACTGTACATTAGAGGGTTTTCGTGCATGAAAACCTTGTTTGGGGATATTGATTTTAATTTAAGTCCGGACTTTGACTAGGTCACTCAAAACTAGTCTACTGTACTTTGACTAGGCCAACGAGGTTTGTTGTTTTTGTGGGTGTTTTTCGTATCATTGGATCCCTCATGGATGTCATTTTTGCCCAGCCTCTTTCTTATTGTTGAATCATGAACACTGACCATAACTGAGGCAATGAGGCCTGCAGTTCTTTAGATGTTGTTCTGGGTTCTTTTATGTGCTCCTGGATGAGTCGATGTTGTGCTTTTGGAGTAATTTTGGTAGACTGGCCACTCATAGAGAAGGTTCACCATTGTTCTTTTCTGCGTCCGTGGTAATGGCTCTTACCATGGTTTGATGGGCTCCCAAAGCCTTAGAAATGGCTTTGTAACCCTTTCCTTACTGATACATGTCAATTACTTTGTTTCTCAGCTGTTCTTGAATTTCTTTAGATGTTGTTGCTTTTTGAGATCTTTTAACATGCTTCACGTGGTCAGACAGTTTTATTTAATTGATTTTTTTTTTATTCAACAGGTCTAGCAGTAATCAGGCCTGGGTGTGGCAGTGAAATTTAACTCAGCTTTCCAAAAATCACAGTTCAATCATGATTTAGGAAGAGAGAGCAATTACTTTTTTACATAGGGCCAGGTAGGTCTGGAAAGCTTTTTAATTTATAATTAATATAAATTAATTATAATTATAATTAATAACTGCAACTTGTAATTACTAGAGTTATCTATGTGTAATATTATAATTTGTTTGATGATCTCAATTATATTATAGTATAAGCATGTCAAATATGCAACAACAAAAAAAAGCAGGAAGGGGCAAATACTTATTTCACTGGACTGTAATAATAATAATAATATATACACAGTTGCACTCAAAATTATTCAGCCTCCATGGAAAATTTCTGGCAAAAATGACTAACTTGCAGCTGTTTGTCATAAATTAGTGAAAGAACAGCAATATAAATAGCTCAACACAACTAATATATAAAGTGGTTTCTCCAAAATTAACACAAAATGCTACTTTTAATGACTATTACTGTTTCAATATTATTCAACCCCTTGATGAGAAACATCTTCAGTACTTAATAGGGGCTCCTTTACCTATTATGACCTGGTGATGTATAGTCAGACACTAGCTTCTCGCATTGAATCCCTCAGATCCCTTGTTTCTGAGGGATTCAATTCCTCAGGGGTAATGGCCTCTAGTTCGATAATATTCTTGTGTTTGCAAGATACAACTGCTTTTTTCAAATTTTTCTATTTGATTCAAGTCAGGCAACTGTGATACCTCCAGGACTTTGAAGTATGCTTGAAATCATTGCCTGTTTGGAATGTCCAATGCCACCAAAGTTTCAGCTTCCTCACAGGTTTCTCACCGGCACTACGTTTTCTTCAAGGATAATTGATTGAATCTATCTTGCCCTCTACACGCTGCAGGTTCCTAGTGCCAGAGTAAGCAAAGCATCCCCAGAGCATCACCGAGCCATCGCCATGCTTCACTATAGACAGGGTGTGCTTTTCTGCGTACTGTATGCTTCATTCGTCCTCAACACACAACTGATTCATAGGGGCAAAAATATATATAAAATTTTTTTTTTTAAAACTAAAGAAGTTTTGCTTGATCAGTCCATAGAACAGATTTCCCAAACTTCTAGCTCTTTTTTAATATGATTTTTAGCATATTAGAGCTGACTATTCTTGTGTTTTTGGGTCAGGGGCGGAGGATGTCTTTGGGTGAACTTCAGTGTTCAGTCTGCGCCTTAAACTACAGAGTGAAACTTCAGTCCCTGCTGCCCAAATCTTTCGCTAGGGCCTTTGCAGTCAATCGAGCATTTTTTAACACTAGCCTTCTCAGGAATCTGGTAGCAGTAGGTGATTTCCTTCTGCCATCTCCAGGTAGTGTAGCCACTGTTCCTTTAACTCTGTCTTTCCTGGAACATCTAGTACTTTTGTTATTTTTTAAAAATATCCTTGTACTTGTGGTACAGTATGTGGTGTGGGTTGGAGGGCCGCACCACAAGATGTGATGATAATAATAAGCATTGGCTTCTGAGGAAGTCAACGAAATATGAGTATGTGAGAGAGCTTACAGTATGACACGCACGGGAAGACAAAACAGAAAGCGAGTGGGCACACCTGCCACTCTTTCTCTTTCTGTCATGCCAGTTTGTTATGAGGACTGAGGCTGGGTCCTTGGCCTCTGTCTTTGATATTTAAAGTGCTTTGACTTGGTCTTTGGCCTTGATATCTGTACCGATGCTACTTAATGATTGCAAGAAGTGCGCAGCGCGTTTGCGGAGATTGCCATTATGGTGCCATTAACTGGCAACCATGAGTCTCTGCCTGTACCCAGCTCTGACCCGCGTTCTTACACCTTGTTTGTGCAGGGCAACAAATCTCTTCTCTTAACTTTACAGTCAACTTTCTTGTCCTAGCTTCAAAGATTTCCATCAACAAATTTCTCAATGTGTTCTAAATTAAGTACACCTGAGCCATCTAACTAGTTGCTTCAGGTGTTCTTGAGACAACACCTGATTTTCAAATTTGTGCTCTAAAAGTGGGCTTTTTTTTTTTTTTTTCAATTTGGAGAAACCACTTGTTAGTTATTTTGAATTTTGAATGTTTTGAATGTTTGCAGATAACTGCCCCAGGAAAAACAGCTGGTGTATAGAGGAGAGAAACATGCAACACCACTAACCTAACAAACATCACAGCCTACCTAGGCCTTGACAGCCGACCCGCAGAACCCTGACCCCTCCTCAAAGCAAAACCACTCACACTAGCACTTCAATGTGTGCAAAATATGCCAGTGCTCTCATTCAGAAAGAAAATACAGTCACTCAACTCTCTTGCTCACTCTCTTTTTTCAGTCTCCAGCCGACATTCCCCACCCCTCTCCCCCTTAGGCATTTTGTTTCAGAAACCCAATAATATCAGCATGTTGTTGCAGAACATGTTTGAGTTGGAAAAAGCTAAAGAGTGCTCTGGTCTTTGTCCAGCTAGGCATGCCATAAATCTGCAGATATGCTACGGAGCAGCAAGCACAGCCCAGGGGAAGCCAGACAGGACATGCACTGGAAGGCTCATGATTATTTTTGTTTTTTGCCGGCAAGGAGTTAACTCAGGAGAAAGCCAGAGGGTTCAACTGGCTGCTGGAATGACTCAAATCATTTGTCTTCTTGCCGTTCAGACATACCCTGTTAGAATATTTGGACTCCAGCTCCGACACATCTGAAGTGTTTCAGAATGGTGCCTTATATGGGCAGAAAAGCAGACGTAAAAAGTACAAAACACCAGGATGCCTCAAGAAAGCAACATTTGTTTGCAATTTGTTTCTGGGTTTTTTTTTTTTTTTTTAGCTCATATCTCCAATGATAACAACCAGCAATGCTCCTTTACTTATGTATACTTCAAGTGTGTAATTGCATTGAGTCTCTCATTCTCCAGAGCTCTTCGGTAGTCAATTGTGCTAATTGCAGGGATATTGTGTACAGTATACCATGGAGGTGCTTGACTGCACATCCCAGGGATCACCTCTACACACACATGTCCTGGTTTAAGATTTAAGATCTAGTTTTTCATTAACATTGTATCCCTTTTGTTGCACTTATGACATATTTAATCTACTTCATCCTACAAATTCCCTTTGAGATTAATAAAGTACTCGATCTGTCCATCTATCTATTTATCTATCCGGTCATGATTAAAGTTTATAGCCTAATTCATTCAGCCTGTTCATTTTATGATGCTTATATAAATAGTTTTTGCATTTGTGTCCATCTGCACCATTATCCCTGATCGTATCCACATTTTGGTGGTGACAGAAAGGCAGATAAGGTCATGTCATCAGTCTTTCTCTAGAAATCAAGCTTCTCAAACAGCAAGCAAAATGTATGTTTCCTTAAGACCTATTCCTTTGATGGTTCAGAGTTTGCTATGCCTTTCCAATGTTTTTAGATAAAATCATCTGTCATCAACGATTTTTATAAAATCCATTTTGACAAAATGGCCAGGGAATACAAATAAAAACATGTGCTCATAGCATAACGTTTATGTGTTAGCTACATAAAAATGTGATTCAATGAAATTGTGTTCATGATCCTGTTTTCAATATTAGTTTGGATTGTTTTTTAAAGTATGCCTTAAATCAAAATTGAGGTGAATTACCATCTTCATTGTTGTATGTTTTCCTGCTCTATATCCCGCCTGTGAAGTGTTTTTACCCGGAACTCAAGTACAATATAAGTGACTGGGGCCAAAATCCACAGCCCTCATTTCTTGCAAAAATGCATTCCATACTGTAGTTCAACTGAGAGACGTGTGAAGCTTGTGTATGAACTTCATTCATATGACATTTTCCTCTTCCGTTCATTATGAAGTAAACAGTTCAATATGAGAGAGAAAACATGGTATGTTCTTGCAGTTAAATCTTTGTGACGTCTAGGTTTCCACTAACTTCTGATTCATTTGTTTTGTCTTTGCAGTGTCAGAGACACAACCTGGAGTGTTGAGGTCAATGTTTGGGAACTGTTTTTCTGGTTAACTGCTGTGCAACCAAAATAAATGATTCAGTCAGTTCTATGATGCGTTCCACGAATGCTGAATCGTACTCTAAATGATCCTGTAATTTAACATGCATTTGGTCCATGATTAAAAGGATTAGGAATGAAGTTGAGTAAGACAATTAGGAAGGCCAGATTTGCATGATTGTGATAAATGCTTGTTTTTATCATACAGAATGCCTGATGTCAGTCACATGACAATGAGGCAGGTGGACAACGCGGCCATGTGGTGTTCGGAAATGGGAGCACTGGGATTCACTGGGTTTTGGAATGTGAACCTGGACACCGAATTGAATCTACAGTATGTTAGCTTAACTCTGTCCTGGAACTTGTGGCTCTCATGGGGCTTTTTTCCTAAAACATGTCAGAGGGTATAAAAGGAAAAACTTTCTGTAGGTAAAACATTGGTGTGGTATTGGGCCTAAACAATTTCATACGTGGTTGTGATGTAAGGTCTTTAACCCATGCTGTGCCTAATAGGTTACATCTGTATTCTGTAGGGCCAGAATGTGTAATCCTTGTGCTTGAATTTGTAAATGTTATACTTTCTTATTTGCTCTATTACTGAGGGTCCAGAGTTACTTCCTTTCAGTATTACACTATTACACCAGAGGTTTTTAATGGTTCTTTTAAAGACGCCCTACTTACAACACTCTCTAATAGGAAACACTGTTACAGAGTTCTCCGTTGCACATTGAAAGCATCTCGATGAGTGAATCCTTTTCTTTTTTTTGAGCATGTTAAGAATAATTATTGGAAAAAGAAAGCATGGCTTGATAATGTCAAATAGAGTGTTTCCTTTTTGAAGTGCATCCTTCAGGTGATTATGTTCAGGTGCGGTTAAACGTCAGATGATTTTCAATGCACATACATGTTAATGCAAGGACAAAATTATGTTGAAGACAGGCACTGAAGTGGCTCAAAGAAATTTGGGCTCTCTGCATTCCCATATAGGCCACCTTAAGACATTTCTTATTCCAATCTACTGTATACACACAGCGTATTAGGATATATTGTCTGGTTATGCTGAAAAAATGTGTTTATATTGTATTTCATTGCTATACAAGGTAAAGTATTAACCTTGAGAAATACTGCAAATTAAATCTAAAATGAGAAAGTGGGTTATAAATTCACACTGAATTAACACTTTAGCGTTAATTACAGCATGCAATGTGGTGGCCAATTCATTTGTGAAAATTATTCATCATACCCCGATAAATGCAATTCACAGTTTGAACTGTGCAATATTCACTATCAAGGAAGGAACAAACAAATATTGAACGGATAACCTGGTTATTCGGTACATTCATGTAGTCAGTTAACTTCATTTTATTGCCACACAATGTTGCTGAGCCTTGACCAGACCAACTGAAGCAACCCCAGATCATAACAATGCCTCAGAGGCATGTACAGTTTCCGCCCCCCCCCCCCCCCTTTCCCCAACCTTTATATTCCTTAAGAAATTGAAGCCATTTTTCTGATTAGACACATTAAGTGCTTTTCTTTGGGGAACACACCTGTTTAGTCCAAATCCTGTGCAATGTTCATAATTTTACTATTAAACATAGCTGTGGTTTCTACTGTCGATTTTTAATGATTCAACTTCCCCAAGCATTTAAGTGCTCTCAAGTGATTCATCCACAAGGTTGAAGGTTCGGTACTATTCTTCCAGGTTTTAATAGTGTGATGGAGGGTTCTTTGAATGTTCGTTGTTTGATGCAGGCCGATAATGTGACCTTTCTGAAATGATAACCTTTATTTCTTTTTTTGCACAGGCAGTGTATATGGATCCTCAGTACAGCTGAGTCTGGGGTGCGAGGATCAGCCACATTTAAACTGACTGTTGATTTAAGCTAATTTAGTCTTTTGTGGTTTGGAAAGGATTGGTTTTCAGGCTTTACAAGTGCACTTGTGAAAATGAAAAATCAAAACATTTTCTGTTGGGCAAACAGCACTGATGGATTACTTGTCTCAACACTGCACTGCACAGTTCTTGGCCTGTGTTTATGTGGGCCAATTGAATGATGGTGTTTTTCCATACAGGAAATTGAGCGTGCTTTTGTATCAAAAAGGTTCTGGACAGTTGATTATTCTTTAAAAACATGAAGCAAGGTGAAATGACATTATGGTTGTGGCTAAGTTTCAAACGGATTAGGTTAAGAATGATAGTTCATCAAAGGCTGAGTGTTTGCAGTTAGTGTAAGTGTGTCTCCATGACTGAATCTCTCACACTAATCACACTGTAGCTGTTAACAGTTTTGCTTAATAAGCTTGAGTACTGTAACAAAGGTTTTGTTTCCATGAAGTCATGCCTTCATCCCCCCCCCCCCCCCCCCCCCCCCCCCCCATGGGAATGGTGTTATAGGTGGATATGGGATTAACAGCATGTGCAGAATGTGTAGACTAAGCACACATTCTCAACATTTCAACAAAGACATATGTTTATGTTTTCATACCATCGATGCTCTTTGGAGCTCGAACCCATTTTACTGTACAGCCACGATCATCAAACGCTGATACAAGATTTTAGTTGGTAACACTATTGGGTGGTTTTAACATGCAAGCTCGCCTTGAAAGATCTTTCATGTAAACATCAGTCTGATGGCGCAAGGGCTTATGATCTCATTGGGAAAACAAATCTTGATGATTTCAATAGATTGTAGGACTAAGAAAGACAGTAAGACTGTAGTACGTACACACGTGGACAAAATTGTTGGTACCCTTCGGTCAATGAAAGAAAAACTCATAATGGTCACAGAAATAACTTTAATCTGACAAAAGTAATAATAAATAAGAATTCTATGAATGTTAACCAATGAAAGTCAGACATTGCTTTTCAACCATGCTTCAACAGAATTATTAAAAGAATAAACTCATGGAACAGGCCTGGACAAAAATGATGGTACCCCTAGAAAATACTGAAAATAATGTGACCAAAGGGACATGTTCATTCAAGGTGTGTACAGTAATTAGCATCACAGGTGTCTCCAATCTTGTAATCAGTCAGTGGGCCTATATATAGGGCTCCAGGTAGTCACTGTGTTGTTTGGTGACATGGTGTGTATCACACTCAACATGGACCAGAGGAAGCGAAGGAAAGAGTTGTCTCAGGAGATTTGAAAGAAAACTATAGACAGGCATGTTAAAGGTAAAGGCTATAAGACCATTTCCAAGCAGCTAGATGTTCCTGTGACTACAGTTGCACATATTATTCAGAAATTTAAGATCCATGGGACTGTAGCCAACCTCCCTGGACGTGGCCGCCGGAGGACAATTGATGACAAATCAAAGAGACAGATAATCCGAATGATAACAAAAGAGACCAGAAAGACTTCTAAAGAGATCCAAGGTGAACTTCATGCTCAAGGAACATCAGTGTCAGATCGCACCTTCTGTCGTTGTTTGAGCCAAAGTGGACTACATGGGAGACGACCAAGGAGGACACCATTGTTGAAAACAAATCATAAAAAAGCCAGACTGGAATATGCCAAACTACATGTTGACAAGCCACAAAGCTTCTGGGAGAATGTCCTATGGACAGATGAGACAAAAATGGAACTTTTTGCCAAGGCACATCAGCTCTATGTTCACAGATGGAAAAATGAAGCATATGAAGAAAAGAACACTGTCCCTACTGTGAAACATGGCGGAGGCTCTGTTATGTTCTGGAGCTGCTTTGCTGCATCTGGCACAGGGTGTCTTGAATCTGTGCAGGGTACAATGAAATCTCAAGACTATCAAGAGATTCTAGATAGAAATGTGCTGGCGAGTGTCAGAAAGCTGGGTCTTAGTCGCAGGTCATGGGTCTTGCAACAGGACAATGACCCAAAACACACAGCTAAAAACACCCAAGAATGGCTAAGAGGAAAACATTGGACTATTCTAAAGTGGCCTTCTATGAGCCCTGACCTCAATCCTATTGAGCATCTTTGGAAGGAGCTGAAACATGCTGTCTGGAAAAGGCGCCCTTCAAACCGGAAACAACTGGAGCAGCTTGCTCATGAGGAGTGGGCCAAAATACCTGCAGAGAGGTGCAGAAATCTCATTGACAGTTACAGGTATCGTTTGGTTGCAGTGATTGCCTCAAAAGGTTGTGCAACAAACTATTAAGTGTTAGGGGTACCATCATTTTTGTCCAGGCCTGTTCCATGAGTTCATTTTTTAAAAATAATTCCATTGAAGCATGGTTGAAAAGCAATGTCTGACTTTCATTGGTTAACATTCATAGAATTCTTATTTATTATTACCTTTGTCAGATTAAAGTTATTTCTGTGACCATTGTGAGTTTTTCTTTCATTGACCGAAGGGTACCAACAATTTTGTCCACGTGTGTAGATGGTAGATTGGAACTTACAGTTCATAGCGGGTGTCAGTATTAGGCCATGTCCACACGTAGCTGGGTATTTTTGAAAATTGAGCTTGTGGAAAATTCCTTCCAAAGTGAAGATTTTCCAAAACTCAGTTTTCAGTGGTGTTGTGTGGATCAGGGAAACAGAGATTTTGGCTTGTTGTCACGTCACCTTGTTTGCAGATGATGTCAATATCCATGTACTAGTCTCTTTGATTTGACGTCCGCTTTGTTTATGAGGATATTTTGTACGATGGTGGACTTAGGTACAGTAAACTAGTGACTGTGTCAACGTTGCTTACTGGACTTTTTACATGTGTGTACAGTAGATACAGCGCAGTTACTCATTACATTACATTAACGTTAACAGAGGTGCCTGAATGTACTACGAAGCTCACTGCTGCTACATATGAAACTCTCAAAACACAGATCCTGCAGACAATGACGGCGGTTTTGGACCTGTCGGAATTCTACATAGCGCAACAGGTAATGAGATGTTTTCTAGGCTTCTGATTGGCCCCCTGTTGATTAGGGACGCTCCTGACAGCACTTTTGCGTTTTCATGTGGACAAAGATATGGACAGATTTATTCGTAAATCTGTCCATATCTTTGGACAGATTTTTTCTTTGGACAGATTTAGATGTCCATATCTTTCGTAAAGATTTATTCGTGGACAGATTTATTCGTAATTATTATTATTTGTACAAATTATACAGAATTTTTATTTCCCCATTCTTAAAAATTCGTGTTGATATGACCTTAGGCAAATACAAATAATAGAAGTTTTCTGGACAGTATCAGAACATTTACCCTGAGGTCAGACCGTGCTCAGAGATACTGTATACAAAACAAAACAAGAGCTATATCTCAGGTCACACAGGCGTGACAGCATAATTAGAAGAAGACTGAACAAGTACGGTTTCTTTGGAAGGGTTGCCAGGAGAAAGCCTCTTCTGTCTAAAAGCAACATTGGAGCACAACTTGGCAAATGAGACCAAATGGTTTTGTTTGGGCTTTATGTCAAGTCAAGTCAAGTCAATTTTATTTATATAGCGCTTTTAACAATTGACATTGTCGCAAAGCAGCTTTACACAATAAAAAGAAGTAAGTTTTTATGCAATGTGTATGAATCAAAATTATAAGATTGTACCTGATGAGCAAGTCGAGGGCGACGGTGGCAAGGAAAAACTCCCTGAGATGATAATAGGAAGAAACCTTGAGAGGAACCAGACTCAACAGGGAACCCATTCTCATCTGGGTGATAACGGATAGCAGGGATTGATCAGCATAATAATGTGTAAGACTGGAAGTTCAGTATAACAGGAGATGTGTTAAAATTAAAATTAAAAGGAGTCCAGTTTGTTCCTGGAGGCTCAGGTAGACTGTAGGGGATTCCGGTCCTGAGTTATCGAACAACTGAAGTCACAGGTCCCCAGAGCATCACTCGATGACAGGACAGTCTTCATGGAAACCATCCCCAGCCACCATACGAATCCAGGCAGACCACACGGGGTATCCATGCCACGAGATCTCCAACCAGAAGCAGGACTCCAGGATGGGTTAGACGGCTCCAGAGGGCAGAGGGGTCTGGATCACTGGCAACTCAGGAGCGAAACATGTATAGCTCGACAGAGAGACAGAGAGAGGGAAAGAAGAGAGGGAGAGAGAGAGAGGAGAGAGCAGAAAAGGAGAGAACAGAAAATAAGGAGAGATGGCAGTTAGGTATGGTCACAGTCAACATGTATAAGGTGAATGTATATTTAGTGCAAAGTGCAAGCAGGGACTCCGGCAGGACTAACTATAACAGCATAACTAAAAGGGAGAGCCAGAAGGAAACACAGACATGAGGGCTCCCTGAGATGTAAAGCAACCAATCACCTCACCGTCAACAAACCTGAGTGAACAATGAGAGTGGGGAGGACAGCATCTAAACATACCAGTTCACCAGAATACTCTACGTCCATGAGTCCCCCAGATCTGCTCCTTTACCTAAGGTTAATCTATTTACAAAAATGCTTGGCTAAATAAATAGGTTTTTAGCCCAGATTTAAACACTGAGACTGTGTCCCCAGCCATGTTTGGTGAAACATTGATGTTTCCGTCCTGGCTTAATTTTTTTGTTAAATAAATAATGGCACAGTGAAAGAAGTTATATTAAAGACAGGGGGTACATAGAATCAAAACATTTGAACATAGTTTCGTACACCCTTATACAGTAAATTCAGTGCCAGAGAATGTTTGCAATATTATTTATGAAAAAACTATTCAATTATTATTAAACTACTGAATTATTTATGAAATAATTTATGTTGTTACTGATAACAATTGTTTATTCATGTGCACATTTAGGGACTTTGGTGCGGCATTTTGGAGTTTACAATTTCAGGATTAAGAATTACAGAAGCCTCAAAGGACTCATAGAAACTTTCCTTGGAAGTCAACCCACATAGTGTTTTTGGAAAAAAGGTTCCTTTTGATTGTGCAAAATAAACGAACACCGAGTAAAAACTAATTTTATTTCTCTATATAATATCCTGCTACAGTAGTGCACTCATTCCAGTGCACTAACGCACTTAATACTCATCATAGTATAACGTTTTCTCAGTATACTGGAGCCATGATCAGACTGCCTGCTTCATGTCTGAAATGCTGGCCTCCCAGGAACTCCTTGAATGGCCCAAACATGTGTAAATGGCTTGGAGCAAGGTCAGGAGTCTACAAGGGGATGTAGGTGGAACTCAACTCCCAGCCAAGTTCCTGTAATGTTTAAGTGGTGCGGTGGGCACTATGAGGTCATGCATTGTCTTGCAAACTAGGCTGTTTTTTCCATTAAAGGAAAGGGCCATTAAAGGAGTCTTTAAAAAGGCACTGAGGCAGAACAGGGGGTTTGTTCGTTCGTTCATTCACTCATTCAAGAGTTTCTCCTGGTCATAATGCCTCGATGTCTCCATAAGCCCTCTCCTTTCATTGTCTTAGGTGATATCGGTCCCCCTGTTGACAGGTTTTCATGACAGCACTGTTTACTCATCTAACCGTAGAGGCTGATAGAATGATGTTCTCTGTCTTGCCATACAGATCCAATAACATTGGCTTGGACTAATATTCAGCCTTTTTGTCTTGCAATAACTGTACTGTAGATCATGACTGTTCAGACCTCCGCTCACAATAATTCTCAGGTCATCTTTTTCCCCACCTTATTAGCTGTTTTCTGTTAGACTGTTGGACTAGTTTCGGCACTTTTTTGTGTCCCATATTTGTCAGGAATTCCTTACAATCTACCCTGATCCAAGAGGAGTTCTTTAAAGGCTGTGAAATACATTTCTTCATATATTTTATTCATTTGCCTGTAATTACTGAGGCACCTGACTATCACATGTGGAAATTGTTTTCAGATTTTTGGAAGAATAAAACAATGTCTAAAACATCTTTATTTACTGTGGCATTAGGATTCTCTCCAGTGGAACTTGGAGGCCCAAACCTAAATGTGTTCCAGCTTCACAATACCCCTGTGCATAAAGCAAGGTCCAGCAAAGTCTGGTGTCGAGGAAGTGGCTTGCACAGAGGCCTGACCTCAACCCCTCTAAATACATTTGGGATGAATTGAATCACTGACTACACCCCAGACCTCTTTCCTCAACATCAGTACCTCACCTCACTAATGCTCTCGGGGCTGATTTGGCAAATCCATTCACGGCTACTTTCCGAACTCTTGTAAAAAGCCTTCCTTGAAGAGTGGAGTGTAAATAATGTATCTCAACCCACTTCTTAAACCAAAATGCTTAATCTCTCAGTGTTCAGAAATTTCTTCACAGTAAGCAGTGTCCTTTTAAAAAAAAAATTATTAACTACATTATTTTCACTCTCTGTTTGCATTCTCCCTCTCTCTTTCTTCTATTTGCCGGCTGAGGACATATTTTTGATACCGATCAGTCTTATTTTCATCCCACCTACAGCTTTTCTCATTTCTGTTTTCATCTAATCTTCGTCCATCTGCTTATAGACTCCAACTTACCTAAAAGCCCTGATTCCTTTTGATTTATTACCCAGGTGTTTGGAGAAACTTTGACTGTGAGCTTTCACTCATAAAAACTTCATTAGTTTAGGATTGGGGAGGGGTTCGAGTTAAAGAGAAAAGGGGATTAAGATGGAGGAGAATGTATGATGAGGTTGTATGTATGGAAAATCCAATATATCTACTGTATAACACGGAGGTGCTTTATGAGCAATTGCAAGACATGGCAAATTACTAAAGCAGCAAATGCTCATTCTGATAAATTCACCAATTTGTTGTGAAAGTTTTGTTTTGTGTCAGGGGACCTCTTGGTATATTCTGACAACCTTTCTTGATTTTTTTGTATCTCTCATTTTATGTGCTCTTAGTTGGCTTTTAATTATAAGGTAAGATTTCATTCCTTTTCTTAATCCCAGCTATTATTGATTAGAAAATAAACTTACCTGTGGGACTGTAAAAAGGTAAAGAAAATGTAAAAGTGTTGTTGTTCAAGGTTCTTATGGTTAAAAAATCAAGCATTTTTTTTTTTTTACTTTTATAGCGTTAATTATGTAGAGTACAAAAATCAAAGACAGATTCAGTTTGAATCTTCATACTCCTGTTCAACACTGTTCTACTTTCCTGGTTTGTAAAGAGAAACTGAGCCACTGGCGAAGTATGTTAAAGCAGTTTTGTTGAGAAAGACATGCTGTTTGGTGTGCGACCATCGCTCTGAGCTATGTAAGGAGGAGTTGTTTGGCAGAACCCCTGCTGAGTGTTGAGTTGTGTGGTCTCTGATGAGAAATAGGGCTTTATAGACCAAACAGAGTGAGTCTGTGGGAGAGAATGCAAAAGAATGGCTCACTGTAACAATCTTTTATAGTTTAAAAAAATATATAAATAAATAAAAAAACACACATTTACTAGAAATGGCATGAGATTAACCTGGTCTCAAACACTGTCCTCAAAACAAAATGAGTATTTCTTCTCTGATTGTATATTGGCAATTGTCCGATCATTAAAAGTATCAAAGAACATTGGAGACTTTTTCTTGACAGCCGATTCTGGATCAGCTCCGAACACTGAAAGCTGATGTAAGAGAACATTTGTGACAGCACTGCTAGCCAAGGACTTGCTGACATCAAGAGCACACGATCAAAGAGATTCAAAGAAAGACAAGGACCCTTTTTTTTCCCTTTCTTTTGCACACGTGTGTTTTAGTGGCTAATAAACTCAGCATCCAGGAATTGGTGTTGTCAGCCAAATAAGGCCAGTCATGTAAACAGTTTTGAACATTCATCTCCTTTTTTAATGAAGCCACTGGAGCTTTAATACTAACCTCTTCCTTAAGGTACGTCAGACAGGTATTTTCTTTTTCCATGCCAGCCGTGATTCATCTGGCCAAGCCATGTATAATTACATCCACTGTTTGAATGAGGCTGCAGACCTTAGAGCTGTTTGTGATTACACCTCCTGCTGAAAATCAAGAGGTGGGCTAATTTAGACAAACTGATAATGTGGCACAGGCATTTATCTCATATACTGTATATGAGGCATATATATAGTGTACTGTATATATTTAAACCCTAGAAAATTTAGGTGAACATTTTTTTGATTGTGAAATACTACCGGCCCGTCTGGCACCAACAACCATACCACACTCAAAATTGCTAAAATCACCTTTCTTTCCCATTCTGACATTCAGTTTGGAGTTCAGGAGATTGTCTTGACCAGGACCACACTCCTAAATGCATTGAAGCAACTGCCATGTGATTGGTTGATTAGATAATTGCATTAATGAGAAATTGAACAGGTGTTCCTAATAATCCTTTAAGTGAGTATATATATATATATATATATATATATATATATATATATATATATATATATATATATATACACACAGTACAGACCAAAAGTTTGGACACACCTTCTCATTATAGTGTTCTTTAGCCCAAACAAGTCTCTTCTGCTTGTTGCCTGTCCTTAGCAGTGGTTTCCTAGCAGATATTCTACCATGAAGGCCTGATTCACACAGTGATTCTCCTCTTAACAGTTGTTCTAGAGATGTGTCTGCTGCTAGAACTCTGTGTGGCATTGACCTGCTCTCTGATCTGAGCTGCTGTTAACCTGCGATTTCTGAGGCCGGTGACTCGGATGAACTTATCCTCCGCAGCAGAGGTGACTCTTGGTCTTCCTTTCCTGGGGCGGTCCGCATGTGAGCCAGTTTCTTTGTAGCGCTTGATGGTTTTTGTGACTGCACTTGGGGACACTTTCAAAGTTTTCCCAATTTTTCGACTGACTGACCTTCATTTCTAAAGTAATGATGGCCACTCGTTTTTTTCTTCACTTAGCTGCTTTTTTCTTGCCATAATACAAATTCAACCTCTTTGAATGAGAAGGTGTGTCCAAACTATATATATATGGTAATATTATTATTATAATATGATTATATTAATATTATTTTTAGGCAAAATAATCTAATGCCATACAGTATGTGTTAAAATATCCAGTATTTTTCCAGCATGTAGAAAATAAATCCTAACATTTTTAATGATACCAATATGTATGTGTGTGCACATGAAAACATGCAAGGTTGAAGAGTACTTGTGTAGCCCTTCCTTGCTTGCAAATATGTGCCCACAGATATATAAATCAGCTTAAGTCTTAAAAAGTTGATATCATCCACCAGACGTCCCTGCGAAAGAATCCCACCTCTAACTCTCACAAAAATTATCTCTAACGATATTTACATACACAATGCAGGGTTATTATTATGCAGCATCCTAATACACAAAGTCTGTTTTGGTGCATGGTTTTGGTTCCAACAAGCAGCTACAGTACAGTATACACTTAATTCAAGATCAAGGAACACTGTAGTGGCCATACTGATGAAAAAGCACTGTAACCACTTGGCTGGATCAAATGGTGGTTTGAATACCTCAGCTTTCTCCACTAAAGGAAAAATCAAAACACAGGTTCACTTTAATCTGTCCTCTTGATCCCATTTTGGGGCCTTTTGGTGTGGTGGTAATAATGGGTAGCCTGCTCGTTTGTGTAAACTGTTTTGGGGGACAGAGGAATCAAAAAGGTTGATTTAACCACAGGGTTTGTCAGGGAGGTTGTGTGTGTGGGGGTAGGACCAGTGCAGTGTACAGTAAGTGTAAGATAAAAACAGTGAGGGTTGCATCTGTTCCAGATCAAATATGATGATTGGATGATCTGCAGTGGTGCCTTCTACTGGCAGCAGCTGAAAGTAGGAAAAGAAGAACATCTATACCTTCTAGTTGATTTTATAATGTTTGATATAATAAAACAAGGATCTTTGGGTGGAAAATGGTTTGAGCTGACTAAAGTGGTGCGGAATCATCTGTTACAGGATTTTATATAGAACTAAATGTTCCCGCAACTTGGAATTTAATCCTGTTTAAAAAATGTACAATGCCATCTGTTGAATTTTGAAATGGAATAATAATTTTTTCCAAGGGGGGATTTTTTATGATAAAAGTTTTCCATTTAAATTTCAAAGGAGCATCCCTTCACTTCACAAATGAAACAAAGTGTATGTGTTACCTCAGGATCAGCCAAATACACCTGTATTAAAATTAACACCCAATTAAAATTTGTTCAGTGGTTTTTATGTGATGCATGCACAAACAAACAGACAATAATATCCTTCCAAAATCTTACAGTTGAATTAACCAAAGACATCCCTGTCTACATTATTTTTTTTTTTCTTTTCTGGGTTCTCTGGTCAAAACAGAACATACAGTAGCTTGGCTACTAAAAGTTGCCATGGAGTTGAATACATGTGAAAAGTAGAAATGTATGTGTGCAAGGGTGCCTTGCAATTGACTGACATCCCATCCTGAGTCCATATACTATACAATATATACAGTATGCCTTGTTTGCAGTACTCTTTAGCTATTTCTCAGAGCATCTTTAATAATCAGACACAACACTAACACTACTACAAGGTGAATTGAATATCTTTGATGGTCAATTATATATCAGTAAAGATATATCAGTGATCAGTGATATCAAGTCCCATATGGGGCTTTGCAGGCAAACAGTTCAAGGTTGTTGATCCGGCCTCTGAATACTCCAGATCTCAGTTTGACCAAGCATCTGTGGAATGCACTGGACAACCAAGTTCAATCCATGGTGGAGCCTCCATGGACAACCAAGTTCAATCCATGGAGGCTCCACCTCGCAACCCACAACACTCAAAGAATCCACTGCTAACATACTGGTGCCAGCACACCACATGGCACCCCTGAGCTCTTGTGGAGTCATGGCGCAAGGGGACAAAGCTTCCCCAGCAGCACAAGGGGAAGCTACACGATATTGAGTTTAATGTTTTGGATTTTAGTATTATACAGTTAGATGACCTGTTTTCTGTTTTTATGTATAAAGATCAGATATCACAATGTCAAGACAGTTTCACTTACAGGAAATTACCGTTTCATTTACAGGAGCTTTTAAGTATGTGACTTCTTCAAGTTACTATCTCTGCTGTTTACAGTTTGTTCACACTGTTGTTAACTACAGAATCATCAAACGTTTATTTTGGTGTTGGATTTTATATGGCTGTTCCTATGCAGAGATATAACTTGAATATTTTGGCACAATGCGAATAGATTTGGCGTTTAGAGACAGAGACGGTTTTATTTTACTTTTATAATCTGCTTTAATATTTGTTTAACTTTTTGAATATTATTATTTTGAATATTAGTTCAAATTGAATTTCACTAAATATAAAAAATTTAACAGGTATTGCACTAAAATCTGTAAGCCTTTTGGAAAAAGAAAAGTGTTCATTTAAAAATCTTTTGTGAAGTATGTGTATATTGTTTGGTTAATAAGGTTTTTCAAGAAGAATGTAATTGAACTTGGTGATTCCATTTACAACCTGTCATTAGCCCAGAGTATTTGTTCGATGTATAAAGATGTCTCTGTTCCTCATCTCCTCCCACATGGCCCTAAAATCCTCCATAAACATTCATTCTTGTGACCTTGTCTTAACCTGTGAGGTAAGTGCTGTTACCAGCTCTATGGTAATAGTGATACAGTGTCTCAAGTCACAGTGATACGAGTAGACCCTAGTTACCATCAGTGTTTTGGCCGTTGCCAGTACAGACTTGTCTCATGATGAGATGGGTTAAACTAGAGACAACAGTGCATTTAAGGGTACTGCATATATTTATGGTTTGTTTCTTTTTCCAGGACTCGACATTTACTAAATGTTTTATCCCATATCCCATAATCTTTTATGGTTTGCCAAAAAATAAAAAAGAGCCACTATGGCTATACCCCAGTGGGTTTAATAGGTCTAACACTCAAGGCATATGGGAAGAATTGCATTTTCTTTCCCAAGTACTCCTCATTTCTGTTTCAGTCTTTCTCTGACCTTAATGTTTATTCCCATGCCCTCTTTAATTGACTGAAATGGCAATAACAACTTCTTTTTCTGATTGTAATCTTTAATGTGTGACTGAAGCATTGGTCAGAATATGCCCCTTACACACTTCATGGACAAAAGTAACTGGCCAAAACTACAACCTAATATTGTATCCAAATACATATATTTCAATATGGAGTTGGTCCCCATTTTGCAGCTATAACAGCTCCCACTCTTCTTGTAAGGTTGTCCACAAGATTTTCCTTGGTTTCTTGGGGAATTCGTGCCCATTCATTCTGTAGAGCATTTATGAGGTCAGGCACTGATGTTGGACGGGAAGGCCTGGCTCGCAACCTTCATTCCAGTTCATCCCAAAGGTGCTCAATGGGGTTGAGGTCATGGCTCTGTCCGGGCCAGTCAAGTTCTTCCACGCAGAACTCATCAAACCGTGTCTTTATAGTCCTTGCTTTGTGCACCGGGGGACAGTCATGTTGGAATAGAAAAGGGTCTTCCCTAAACTGCATTAGCATAAAAACTTTGCCTAAAAAATTGGAAGCATACAGTAGCATGGTATAAAATGTCTTGCTATGCTGAAGCATTACGACTGCCCTTCATTGGGCTTAGGGGGCCTGATTGAAACACTCAAATTTAATAATTAACATAGTTTGGCTGAATACATTTTTGTCCATATATTTAATGAATTTCTTATTAGAAAATTAGTTCATTAAAAATATACAAAACTGGTCTATTTCGTTTTTATTTTATGTTTTGTTGGATTCTATGTATGTTTCTTCAGTTTTATTAATATAGCACATTTAACAATGGACATTGCCACAAAGCAGCTTTACAGAATCAAAAAATCATGGAAATTGTTTTAAAAAGTTTAAAAAGTATGAGGAAAATCCTGTAAATCCTAATTATCAGATTATCCAATATAATGTATTCTGTAGCTGCTAATTTGTATGGATAAATAGGCTAATGCAGTGCGTGCATGTATTGATGATAGTTTGGGATAGTTAGGCATGTCTGGAATTAAGACTTGCTTGGGGTTGAAAAGTGAGTTGCAGCTATGATAGTGCATGATTTAGACATGCAAGACCTTTATTGTTGGTTGTTTCTGTTTATTTCTGTTTATTTGTGAAATATTGTCTTAAATGAAAGTAATGTTCTGTTTTTTTTGTTACATGGCTCCTGACAGGTGCATTTAAATTTAATATGTAAATGTTGAATTCTTTTCACTGGCTTGACCGCTTGGTTGTGATGGTCGAGCCACTTAAGACCCGCTACACATAATAATTGAGTGTAAAGTAAAAGCAATAGCACTTATGGTATTTCACACTTGAATAAGCCGAATATGATAATACCTGCTTTGTTCATTTCCTGTTTTGTTTCTTAGAACCTACCATCCTACCAAAACACTGCTCAAAGCTGTCAGCCCTTTAAGCTGACGCATATTTTTCGTATGCATGAATCCAGGTGTGTGGTTATGAGCTCACTATAACAGCTTAGCTGCAGAAAAAACTGTCTGCTAGATAGCCCTTGGCTAGTCTGTCACTTTAATACTTTAAAACATGTATTTCTACTGAAATTCTGCAAAGCAAAAATACAAATTATGGGAATTCTTCTTTTTTTTTCATGGACTAGGTTAAATATGATCCTCAAATGTAAATGCAGTGAGGTCACCAACAGCAACCTGTGGAGCACAGATACCATTAGTTGCATGTTTTGCTTTGTTTATTTCTTTTGGCTTTAAAAGTACAGACACAATGATATAATTACTTATTTTTCGTAATAATCTCATCAATTTCTAGCCAAGTTTGTCATGGATTGTCATTTTTCCATAAATGAAGTCATTGTATAACAATTTCTTTTTCAGGTTTAAGCTTTCAGATACAGTATAGCTCATTTACTGTCAACTTGTTATGTATTGTCATGACAGTGTGGGTATTTTTAGATTAGGGCCTCTGTTAATAATTTTTTGAGCTTGGGACCCTATTTGATGAAGTCAGCAAGACATTATCCAAAAACGTTTACTGACCGCAGTGGCATGGAATCTAAATAGAAGAGACTTTAACCCTGACTATCGGTTATATTTTAAATATTTAATTTTTAACCAGAGATTAATTTGTAAGCAAGTATAAACTAAAGCTGTAACCAATCACAAACTAAAAATATAGTTCTAGTGCCCTAATGGCTTCAGCAGTTTAGACTTTTCGAAGAACCCTAAGACACATAATATTATTTATGCATGATGTTAAGACTAAAGAAAAGTCAAGGAGCAAGTACTCACAGAGCCTTCCCTTGCATGGTGGGCAGGGCATGCCTTGCAAAGTGTGGAAATACATTAAGTAGGCACTGTTCTAATTGTTTGTGTTTTGTTACATATTAAAAAAAACTAAACAAAAAAAACATAAATTTATGCATGTGGTCCATCGGAGCAATTCCACATGCAAAGATTAAGGCTTTGAAGCTTTCTTGTCCTTGAGGATGAAAATATCAGACTTTTGGATGATTTTATCCTTAATCCCAGAAGATTGAGTAATTACAGTGAAACCTTGGATTGCGAGTACGTTGGTCTGCGAGTGTTTTGCAAAAAAAGTGAAAGACATTTTAACCCGGTAAACAAGCGAGGTCTTGATATATGAGCAATAATCAACATCCATGCATACTTATACTGTTTACTATAACACTGTGACCATGTGATGTGTATGTGCGTGATATATTTTGTGTTTGTATATGTGTGTTTGTGCGCGTGCACACGGTTATGTGAGTGAGAGTATCTGCTGGAAAGCTGGTGTGTGTGTGGATGTGTGTGTCTATGTGTGTGTGTGTGTGTGTCTGTGTGTGTGTGCGCACGCACTTGTGTGAGTGAGAATCTCTATGAGAGAGAAAGAACACCTTCGAATCTCTGTCGGCAAATGGGTTTGGCTTATTGGGATGAAGTCATCCTAACTGATTAATCCTTAATTGACACAGCATATGTGTGTGTGTGTGTGTGTGTGTGTGTGTGTGTGTGTGTGTGTGTGTGTGTGTGTGTGTGCGTATGCATGTGTAAGTCTTACTATACAGTAACCCCCTCCCAGCTTTGATATACAAGTGCTTTGATATACAAGCAGGCTTTGGACTTAAGTTGAAACGATGGTAACAGGACAAGCAAATTGTGGTGAAGGAAATATAACTAAATATCGGTAAAGATTTGATGTAAATTCCTTTCAATATAATTTCTCTCGCAAAAAGGGTCCTAAGCAGAATATTCACTGATCAGAATGTACAAGAACACCCAGTGCATTACAGTCTGCTGCATGTGGGACCCAGCAGGCAAAGAGCACAAGATTGTTGATCTGGCCCCCAAACCCTCCAGATCTCAATCTCAATCTGTCAAACAAAATGTCTGATCCATGGAGGCCCCATTCTGCAGCCCACAGCACCCAAAGAATCTGCTGTTAATTTCATGTCAGACACCACAGCATACCCACAGAGGTCATGTGGAGTCATGCCCCAAGAGGCCAGAGCTGCCCTGGTGGCATATTATGACTGGGCTATGTATAAGGAAGCTATGAAGCCTTAAAAACTTTAAGGAATTGTTCGCAACATGCAAATATTACACTAGATATTCTTAGAAAGGCAAACATGTTTTTATCTCCTCAGGCTGTCTCAGCTTGTTGAGTCCAACAAGTGCATTTCTTTCTGCATTTGTTTAAGTCACACAGTGCATATTTTTCTTCCGTGATGATCTTGAGGTCCTTGCTTAGTAAGTCTGTCAGTGATGTATTTCAGGTCTGTAATATGTTCTGAATTAAGATGGTGCTGACGCTTTGAGAGATCAGTCATCTAATGAGTCAGCAGTATCAGCATTTTCATCTGCTTCCATAATGGGCTCCAGATTGACATGTTTTTGAATGTTTGTGAGGTGATTATGAGCAGATATGGGAGAAATGTTATTACATTTGGACTATGATAGATTTTCTAATGTTATCTGGACACTGAATAACAATAAAGGCAATGAAAAAAAAAGTCAGTCTTACATTAAACATCATACAATCCTTTTCAGCAATTTCAAAGCCAACTGCTTTATGAAAAATGAACTAATATTATAAAATGAGGAAATGACAAAGAATCCAAACATGCCCAAACGTCCTGCAGTATTATATACATGGAAGGTGCCAGCTTAGCCTGGCACTTAGCACATGGGCCATTCATTAGTAACAGTACTGCAATTCGATGCATCACCTTAAAATTTACTGCAGATTAAATGCTATGCTTGGAGAATCGATTTAGCTTGCAGTCTTCCAGAAAATTGCTAGCGTTTTTTAGACCCTTGAAACCATTGTCCAAACAAGATTACGCTGCTTGTTAGTTTATCACTCTGCCAAAAATCTCAGTGTATTAAACTGTTGTGCCATGTTATATACAAATATGAGACAGACCCGACAGTATAAAGACAGAAGATGTTGTTGTTTTCAGTCATTTGACCTCTCGTGACAGGACGCTAAAGAGAACAAATGATTTACTTTGCTGATCATTGCATTTTATCCTGACAGTTAAACTGAAGGGTGTAAGCAGAATGGGTGTGGGTGTGTTAGCTGTGGCTGGCACAATGGCATGGCAAGATTCCCATGAGATCACTGGTTTCTTGTATTCAAAGCTGTTCTATTTCAAAGCCATTGGAACATGAATAGATGCTTCAGAAGTGGCTGATGATTGAAAAAAACTAAACAAAATGTGATGGGTCACCTAAGGCCCTATTTGTCCGCCATGCATGCATAGTAACATAATTTATGTCTGTGATTCAGATGGCTATCAAACTCATCATAGACTGTTCTAAAGATTGCCTTTAATGGTCAAATGACTCAATCATGATGTGTAAACCAAAGGGTACAGTGGTCGAAGTCAACGCTAATGACATTGGTATGAAGCAACCATCCAAAAATCTGCAATTGTGAGATTTGTGATATGCCTTAAAAACACCCAGTGTTATGGAGACCTGCAATGATGTCAGTTCCAAACAAGGTTAAACATGTCTTGGCTGCAGGTATGCATTTACCCCCAAAAGAGCAAACCATGAATAACTGAATGCATTCATAATTAGTCATTGTTCCTGATAGTCTCCAGATGTAAGTCAGCTACATGTATACACTCCCAAGTTTTACTCCAGCATTGCTTTAGTGGACACATCAATCCTCCCCCCCCCCCCCCCCTAGTTTAGCTAATTTCTATAAGAGTCTATTAGTTTAGGGATTTGTGTGGAACCCAAGAACATCTCTCACAGTAAATTGACAATTCTGTTTTCGAATGGCCAAAAGGATGTTCATGAGGTTACATGTTCCTCTTTGTCACAGTGTTCAACACCACTCCTCACTGCTTTTCATCAAAACAATATTACCGAATATTATGTCAGCAAAAATACACTACGTGTAAAACAATATGCTGTTGGCTATGTATGGTTATGAAAGCAATGTTGGGCTCTTGCTTTGCTGCCATAATGAGAGACAAATGGATAATAAATAAAGTTTTCATTTAAACTGAAAGATGGGCCCAGAGAAGATTGCCTTTAGGAGGTTTACTCACTCCCTCAATCATTGTATATGCCGCTTTATGCTCTGGAGCCTATCCCATGAGTCTTAGTGCACGAGACAGGATATACCATGGAGTGCCAATCCATTGCAGGGCGCACACATACACACACTCACACACTCATTCACACAATATGGGCAATTTGGGAACTCCAGTTACCCTAATCTGCATGTCTTTGGAGTGTGGGAGGAAACCAGAGTTGTGTTCTGTCACAACTCAGAGACAAGGAGCAGGCAAATGCAGGACCTGACACAAAATACAAGCAGGAACTATGATTACTAGTTAAAGTAAACTCTAAAGTAAACACTATGAGAACTCAACAACCCCTTTAACACAGTAAACAATCAGCTGTTATGAGCTGAAGTACTGTATGGTGCTTTGCTGACATATGAAAAGTATATAAAGATATAAATATATACAGTAGGTTTGTTTTACCATACTGCTCTTCATGTGTTGTACTAGTCTGTGAAATTTTCTGCGAATGTTGATTCCAGTACCTGTCTGCTCTCAACTATTGTGGAATTGTGCAACAGCAAAAAAAAAAAAAAAAAAAAAAAATTTGTTTACTTTAATCTGTGAGAGAATGCAATAAAATGCAGCAGGTTTAAATTTCTCTAATTAATTCCTCCTTCATGAATTCCTAAGAAACGAATCCACTTGAAATCTTGTAATCCATTTATCATTTCTTACTCTACGATCGTGAATAAGTTAAGGATTATGGCGTTTTTTTTTTTCTTCTTTCTTTTATTCGTAAAGCCATGGACGTCCAACTTTTGACAGTTCATCATCGGGACGATAAAACTCGTGATGTGAAAAACACATTTGGATGAATCATGTGTAAACTGCACTACCAATTTAATTTAGATCAAGTCATTAATTTAGTACCTTCTAGTGTGCCTGCCAAGACTTCACTTTACTGAAAGGCAATTTCTCATTACAACAAGCAAATCGGCTGCAGATGATGATGATTTTTTTTCTTCTTCTTAAAACCTTGTAACGATTGCACTAATTCAATTGTAGTAAACATTGTTTCTTTGCTAGGTTTTTGTTGTGGCTTTTTTCTTAGCTTAAAGTAGATGTATGATATCACAGACTAACTGCAGCCTGTCTGCAATACTGTAAAGCTCAGGGAATTCAAGAGAACTTAGTGAGAACTTTCAAGGCCAACCTATTGTCATTGCTTCTCAAAGGTCCAGTAAGCTTTTGCAAGCCACAAGATGTTATGTTCTTCCTCCAAAGCCACAACAAGCTATTAAACTTTGGGTAAGTTCCAAGATAGCTGCCCAAAAGGAAGGTTTTATAAGGTTGGCATCAGCCATATGGTTTAAGTTCTCCATAAACAGATGAAAACAAATATTTTTTATGGGCTTGTTTGGCTTCATGCAGTACTTTAGAGAATTAATATAAACACACGTTGGATATAAACACAGGCTTGTGTTAATACTAATTTGCACGAAAAGCCACATTCTTGCGAAACACGTTTATATGCCTTTCATGGTTAAGGCCTAACATTTATGTCAATGTACATAATGCCCAAAGGATGCCACAGCAAACCTAACTTGTGTCTGGTTTATAGGGATAAATGGACAGACATGCAGTATAATAGGAGGTGGTAAAATTTAACAGTTTGCAGCATTTTTTTTATTTGGGCAATTGCCGTCACAAGCCATCACATAAAAATAAACAAACTGTTTGTATCAAATGCATTAGAAAGCCATCTTAATGGCTATTAAGTGGAACGATCCACAGTTATCACATTTATCTTAATGCAAGCCACATGTGGCCCATAGTCATCAGCAGAGAATGGTCTCCTTGCGATATCTCAGGAGTGCCAATGTTACTTTGCAATTTAATTTCTATATGTTATATTATTACACCTTTGTGGAGAGGTCCAATACACGCTTTATTGCTCAGGAATCAACCACACTTACTGTAGACTACATATCATATTCACTTTATTTTACACTGGTCAACATTTTGTGTTTATGTTTTAGAGCTCAATGTTGTTTGTCCACCTTTTCCACTCAATACAAACGCATTATTCTTGAAATGGTTAACAACAGTTGATAACATACATTACTATCAGTGGGCTGGTGCAGAGATGAGGATTTTTTTTTTTTCATGTGGAAAACATGATATAAATACAGCTTACACCGATCAGTCACAACACTAACACAATGGCCAACTGAACGGAATAAAACTGACTGTGCAACTGGTGACAGGATCATGGGCACCCAAGGCTCATTTCTTCCTCTCGCTAGCTCATCTGGTCCAATACCACATGTAGAACAAATTGCTGAAAAAAGTCAGTCCTGGCCAAGATATAAAGGTATTGGAACACATTGCATCACAGTCTACCATGTATGGGGCTTAGCAGGCAAATAGTTCAAGGTTGATGATTTGGCCTTCAAATTCCCCAGATCTCCGTCCAACCAAGCGTGTATAGAATGCGCTGGACAAACAAGTCTGACCTACAGTATAGATGCCCCAGACAGCAATCCATGGCACTCAAAGGAACTGCCAGTAATGTTCTGGTGCCAACATTGCAGCGTACCCCCCAGAGTCCTTGTGGAGACATGGCTGAAGGAGCCAGGGCTGCCATGGCGGCACATGCGGAACCTACACAATATTGAACTTGATGTTTTAGGATTTAATCTTATAGCTAATCTTTTAAGTGCTTTTGTTTATTTATATTGTATTATAGTAAAGTGGTCCATCGGCATACAAATGCCCTGCTTTTCTCCTTAAGAACTGAAATTTTGCAAGAAATTTGCCTCAGCATGGGAAGCATTTTCAGCATGCAAGTGACCAACCCGAGCAGAACCGAATGCCGGCTTGTGCCTACAAGACGGACGTCCAGGAGCCATTTAAAACTTGTTTACATGTCTTTTCTAAATGTTTTTATATGCAAAAAATCTGATTATAGTATTGGAAATGAGTAATATAGGTAATATTTTTGGGTGGCTGGAAAATATCTGCATTCACATTATTTTCAATGGAAAAGTACATTTTGCAATACTAATAAGAATTTTCGCCTTGAGATCTCACCTTTGCAACAGATTAAATAAGCTGTACAATAAGCACCATCAGGATGTTTTTTTAATCAGATGGATTTTTATTAAGGGTCACAATTTCATCAAGTTTAGTGTGAGATATTTTTACTACAGTAGACTTGTGTGGGAGTTTTATGGTTAGATTGTGGGCCTCTAGATGTTAGGCATTGAAAATCATAAATAACCCTTGTGGTTTGGTTGTTTCTTTATTTGCACAATTTGGTTTTAATAAACCATAGAGGTTAGACTTCCTGTTACTGTTGGTGTCTGGCTTTTTCAGTCTTTTTTTGAAATTTTTGAACAGTGGATGACAAACGAGATGTTGAATGTAAGGAATAGGATGCTTTATGCATGTTTTGCCTTATGATCTAATGACGAGTTCATTTTTACCATACTTCATGGTGAAAGACATGATTAAATGATTGTGTTCATTTGGATCAGAACATCCTCACTATTTTACACACACCGATCAACCATAACATTACAATGCAAAACATTATACGAGTTCCAATTGTGCTGAGTCAGCTACTCTGGCCCATCAGTACATGACTCCACAAGACCTTTGGGGGGGGGGGGGCTGTGGGGTCTGGCAGCAGGACTTTAGTGGCAGATCTTTTGTGCTGTTGGTTGTGGGGCGGGGCCTTCATGGATCGACTTGTTTGTTTGGCGCATCCCATAGGTGTTTCATCAGATTGGGATGTTGGGAGTTTGAAGGCTGGGTCAATGACCTTGGGCTCTTTGCCTGCAGGGCCCCATACTGCATCTTGCCGATGGTGCACCAAGATCCTGTCGCCAGCTTATATGTATAACATTCATAGTCAATGTAATGTGTTAATGCTATAGGTGCTGTGTTGATATTGTTAGATCTTAGTGCCGCTTTCGACACCATAGATCACGAGATCTTGTTAGAGCGCCTTCAACAGTGGGTTGGTATTTCGGGCACTGTGTTGAAATGGTTCTCATCATTTTTGAATTCTAGAACTTTCTCTGTTTCTTTTAATGAATCAACGACTGCTCCAGCCCCTCTTCTGTATGGTGTTCCGCAAGGGTCTGTACTTAGCTGCGTCTTATTTTCGTTATATATGTTGCCTTTAAGCCACATAATAACAAAATATGGGGTCTCTTATCATTGTTACGCGGATGGCACGCAGCTTTATCTGCCCCTAAAATTTGGAAATCCGGATTCATTGCAACCCTTATTTGATTGTTTATGTGACTTAAAAAAATGGATGGCCACAAATTTTTTACATTTAAATGAGGCGAAGACTGAGGTATTATTATTCGGATCGCCGTCGACTGTTGAAATTCTAACCCCCGCCTTGGGACCACTGTCACCCTATATTAGATCACATGTGAAGAATCTTGGGGTGATATTTGACTCAGATTTTAAATTTGAGAAGCAAATATCAGCTGTGGTGAAGTCGTCCTTTTATCATTTGAGGATTTTGTCTAAGGTGAGGGGCTGTTTTTCTTTCAAGGACTTTGAGGCTCTGGTTCATGCTTTTATATCTTCACGCTTAGATTACGGAAATGCGTTATATTATGGGGTCAGTCACTCGGCACTAGCTCGTCTGCAGTTGGTTCAAAATGCTGCAGCACGACTTTTGACAAAATCTAGAAAATCATGTCATATTACTCCGATTTTAGTTTCGTTGCATTGGTTGCCGGTGGAATATCGAGTTGTATTTAAAATGCTTTTATTTGTTTTTAAGGCGATTAAGGGGGTAGCGCCTCAATATATGAGTGATTTGATTCATTCATACTGCCCTCAGAGAGCACTTAGATCATCTGATCAACTTCTGCTTACAATTCCGAAAAGTCGACTAAGAAGGAGGGGTGACCGTGCTTTTTCTGTGGCCGGTCCCACCCTTTGGAACAAGCTCCCATTCCATGTCCGCTCAGCTCACAGTATTGAAATTTTTAAACCGAATTTAAAGACGTATCTGTTTACTGAGGCTTTTAAACATGTGTTGTAGTGTTTTTTTTTATTTTATTTTATTTATTTTTTATTGGTATTTTGATGTTTTTGTTGCTTTTAAATAATTTATCTTTATTTTTCATGTAAAGCACTTTGGTCAACTATCGGTTGTTTTAAATGTGCTATATAAATAAATTAACTAAACTAAACTAAACTAGGTGATCTACTGTATGTAATGTGTAATATGACCCATCAAAGACAGCATTATAGTTTTAAATCATTGTAATAGTTAATTTAATATGAACACCTTGGTTTAACTTTACTTGTTTACTTTAGTCTAGGATTTCAGCGTCTTTAGAAAGGTTTGCATGCATTTGGCTTCAAGTTAAAACTAGGGCTTGTTGTAGTTGTTTGTCTTTTATAGAAAACAGACTAATCATAAATCTATGCCTGAACTCCTAGTTGGAACAGAATACCATGTCTAAACATCAAAAGTGGAGTCTGGAGAGACAAACAATGTAATGAATCTGAAAAATGAATGGACAAAGGATAAAATCTTAAAAAACAGGTGTTTTGTCCCTGGAACAAAGCTCCAAGAAATATTCTAAAACGAGTCAATAAAGGAGCTACGTTTTGGCCAAGTGACTGAGGGATGTCCTGGGTGAAACTCTTACAAGGACCTGTGATGGCTTACTCTGCCATTACTTCTGCTTGGGATTTAAATGAAAGCCTTCTTCCACTGAATGGTGTCTATAACAAAACCTACAGATAACCTTTACACTCTATTCTTTATGATTAATGCTGTGCACATTTAATCAGTCACTGCGCAGAGCTAAAGCAATAAATATGCAGCTCATTGATCAACTGCAGAGATGTTTTTACAGAGGAGAACAAAACAACACAGAGCGTACAGACATGTGGGTCAACATATATTTGCGCGCACACACACACACACACACACACACACACACACACACACACACACACACACACACACACACACACACACACACACACACACACACACACACACACACACACATGCTGTGTCAATTAAGGATTAATCAGTCAGGATGACTCCATCCCAATAAGAGTATTACAGGCCGAACCCATTTGCATTTGATTAAGAGCACATGAATGTACAGCAATGAAAAATGGCAGAAAAATAACGATTCCAGTTTTTAAATGTAGCCATGATGATCTCCAGACAATGCAGTTACGCACATGAAAAGCCACTGTTTATAATGTTTTCCTTTACACAGCATGTCTAATGATAACTATAGTGGGAAACTTAAGGGTGTAACAGTCAAATGGTGATTCAGAACTAAAGTGTCTGTCATAAGGGTTTATGTGAAAATAACACATGTGTTCAAAAAAAAAAAAAAACAGGACAGGAATTGTAAATCTTTGATGAAAGTCAGAAACATTATGCTTGAGAATAGTACAGTATTTTTACATTTACATTTATGGCATTTGGAAAACACTCTTATGCAGAGCGAATTACAGAAGTTATTTGATCTCTTTTTATTATGTATGAGGTGTGTATGTTTTATAGACATTAACGTTATAGAGGATTTAAATGAAAAACCTGGCTTCAATTGTGGTAATATTCAAATATCTGCAAGATGCATTTTTTTTTGCCTTTATATTGTAAATTTCTTTTTTTTTTTTTTGTCTTACACAAAAAATGGTTGTGAATTTTGTTCCTTCCAGCTCATTTCCATTAAACTGACTTTCATAACAAAATAAGTTATGTTATAAGTAATGTTATTTCATGTCAAAAACATGCCAAACTACCGTTGCATCTGATTTACTTTATTAAAACAGGTTGTCTGTCAAGACTTCCAACTGTTTTGAAATTATATGCACATTTTCTTATCTCTTGGATCCCTGGCTGACACAGAACAAACAAAATGAGCATCTTACAAATCCAACTCCTTTTGCTTTTTTGAGGTTTTGGTTCACCTGCATATTCTTTGTGCATACAGTCATTAAATTATGTACTGTATGGTGCAATATTTGCAATAGATAACTCTGTCATATGGATGTTATATTTGTTTTATTTTTGCCTTGTATGTATATTAAATCACATATATCCCATATGTAACTGCACTGCCCGGCCAAGAAAAAGTCACACGCTCACAATATTTCATTGGACTGCCTTACCTTTGATTACAGCTGTGGCATTGTTTCGATAAGCTTATGCAATGTCATAACATTTATTTCTGTCCAGGGTCACATTAATTTCTCTCCAAGATCTTGTATTGATGATGGAAGAGTTGAACCTCTGCGTAAAGTCTTCTCCAGTACATTCCAAAGATTTTTAATGTGGTTAAGGTCTAGACTCCATGTGTGAAAATGATATCTCATGTTTCATGAATTACCCTTTTATAATTTGAGACAGATGAATCCTGGCATTGTCATCTTGAAATATGCCCATGTCATCAGGGAAGAAAAAAATAACATTGATATGAAAAGCCTGGTCATTTAGTATACTCAGGTAATCAGTCATTTTTTGGGCACATACCATTGCTAAATCTCCTGTAGACCTGACCAACAGAAGAAACCCCAGGACATAAAACTGTCCCCCAGCCTTGTACATTATGGTAGACACTAGGCATGAAGGGTGCATCATTCCATCCATCTTCTTACCCAGATGTGCACATTATCATGAGGGTTCATCAGACCTCTTTAACCTTTTTCAGTGTCCATTCTTTATTATTCCTTGCTAAAAGCAGCCCCTTTTTCTGATCAACCTCACTGATAAGTGTTTTTCTTATTCCAGGCAGTGAAGCTTTATGCCTGGTTGTGACTACAGTCATGGATATGCTAAGGAAATGATTTGGTATATTCTGCAATATTTATTACCATTGTTCACTGTGGTACAAACTCATAACAACATATTTTTTTCTGGTTTCCCTCACTTTATATTTCCACAAGTTTTTCAGATACTAAAAACTCAGTCACTATGCACACCTTATTCTCCTCACTGGTTTGGGTTTACATTTAGGCATTTGGCAGACGCCCTTATTCAGAGCAACTTACATTCTTAGCTCATTATGGGTTAAGTGCCGTGCTCAAGGGCCCAACAGGGACAACCTGGTGGTTGTGGGATTTGAACCAGGGACCTTCCAAACCTTAGTCCAATGCCACTGAGCTACCGCACAGCTACCTCTGACCCTTCCACTTCTGTATTACCCACTCAGAATATTGTACATTCCCTGCTACCTGAACAACCAATGGGCTTGGATATGGATATATACAACTATCATGCTTAGTGGTTTTCTTTTGAAATAGTATGCTGTGGCACCAGAGCATTGTCAAGTGCTAGTCTGTGGCAGGAAGGGGAAGTTAGAAGTTAAGTGGTTACACCTGTGGAGAAGTTAACTACAGTAATTCTGTGTTTCAAGAAAGAGAGAAGAAGAGCCAAACCAGACTAAAATGTTCCATCTGCTACATGTTCTTCAATGACTGAACTAGTGTACATTGGTGCTGAAACCTGGAAGCCGAAGAAGACAACGCAGTTCTCACTGTTTACAGATCCCTCATTAATATCCAGTTGGTCTGCCTTTTGACGAGGCCCAATTCACTGCCAAACTATTTCTTGTCAATAGCATGCTGAGCACCCTGACCTGTGTTGTAAATAACACAGTTATCAATTATCACAGTAAATAAAAATAACATCATCTGGATCGGACCAGAGTAATAGATGCCCAGGGAATCACTCACTCATCATCTAGACTGCTTAATCCTGTATTCAGGGTCACAGGGGGCCTGGAGCCTATCCCAGGAGACTTAGGGCACATGGCCGGGTACACCCTGGACCGGGTGAATCCATCGCAGGGCACAGACACACACACATACACTCACTCATTCACACACTACGGGCAATTTGGGAATGCCAATTAGCCTAACCTACATGTCTTTGGACTGTGGGAGGAAACCGGAGTACCCGGAGGAAACCCACCAAGCACGGGGAGAACATGCAAACTCCACGCACACAGAGACGGGAATCGAGCCTGGCCGGGGATCGAACCCGGACCCTGGCAGTGCAAGGCGACAGTGCTAACCACTACACCACCGTGCCGCCTCTCAGGGAATCAGGGAATCAGGTTGTTTTAAATAAAAAGAAAATCTTCTGGATCTGACCAGAGCATTAGATGACCAAGGATTCAGGAGACTCGGAGCCCGATTTCAGCTGGAGAATTTTATTTTCATTTTTATTTTGCGTGCATGCGTCAGTCAGTCAGCCTGGGCAATGAAATCCAAACATAAATGGCAAAACACCCATTTTATACTAAGATGTGACCAATACAGTGACCAAGAAAGGAAAAAACAATGAAAGGAAGAATACAATCAAGGATAAAAACATCATGTGAGAACTAAGTAAACAAGGACACTTATAAAGATCACGATGACATAAATCCCAGTGGCGGCCGGTCAATACAGGGTGCAGGGGCGCCACCCCCTTAAAGTTAGGCAGAGAAAAATGCTACTTTAACATGTAATTATTAACCATAATAATTATTTATTATAATTATGAAATAAAGTCATTTAGTCACAATATTCCGCTGTATTTCTTAATATAATTTATTTTTGATTAAAAAAATCTAAACTTTATTATGTTCATTAGTGTTCGTGTACGCAGGGCGCCGGACAAACGAGTGTCTATGTAGGCACATAAATTTTTGAAAAGCATGTGACCTGAGGCTGAGCTATAATTGGATCAAATCAAATAATCAACCCTTCCAACGAGTCTTTCCCAGCACTTCTTATGACAAGCAGAGCTGGTTGACTGGATGCGATGTGAGTCAGACGTTTATTTTATACTAGAAGTAATGATGCGCAATCACCTGATAAATGGCTATTTACAGGCAAGTATTAAAAGTTACATTTTAATTTTTTTGCGCACCTCCCACCCCCCCCCCCCCCCCCCCCAAAAAAATTTTTTTTTGCACCAGCCGCCACTGATAAATCCATTTTTAATGATTGTGCCATATTCATATCAATATTAAGGAAAATGTTAAATAAATCCCTCAATTCCCCCCATGTGAATGCCCTAAAAGCATTCATAACAGCAAGCTTAAACTTTTGAAACCTGTCTTACACTCTGTAATCACTGGCCAGGCCATACATATTACATATCCATATACATGACCCATTTACATATTCCACAGTGGAATAGGACTTGCACTTCTACCCTGCGTACCAAGCATAAATAAGGAAAAAGTCACATCAAATGTAGGCATGAAGCCTCGAAGTCAACATTATTTTAGTTTCTGCTATTTGGGTGTGTTTTACATTTTTAGAAAAACACAAACAGCTAATACTAAACTAATAGCCACATAAGCTAACAGAAAAAAAAAAGAAAGCTAATGAAAGTTCACGCCCATCCAGTATATCCACCAGGATATATGGTGATCCTGCGATGGGTAGACCCCAGAACAACACAGTCAGTGCTTTCACTTGCTGACACTCATTAAGTACAGCCACCAGTTCGGCTACTAGTGGAGAAACCGGAAGCACCAGGAGATTGACGACTTGAGGGCATCGAAGCAGTTCATCACTCAGCTGCCACAGGGGACAAGCTGTGAGGGGCAAACCATTCCATGAATAACTTCCATCATAAATAGGACTCACTCTCACTCAATCATCATCTATACTGCTTTATTCTGTATTTGGTCTTTGGGGGGCCTGGAGTCTATCCCAGGAGACTTAAGAAGAGGCAGGGTACACACTATTCCATTGCAGAGCACCCATACATACACACACACACAGGGTCATTCACACATTATGGGCAATTTGGAAACGCTATTTAGTCTAATCTGCATGTCTTTGGACTGTATGAGGAAACCAGAGTACCCGGATGAAACCCACCAAGCACTGGAAGAACATGCAGACTACATTTACACAGGTCCGAGTCAGGAATCAAACCTGGACCCTGGAGGGACGGGTCACAGTGCTTACAACTAAGTCATTGTCGGACTAATTTCTATGCAACATGAGCATCATTTCTTGAAGAACTAAAATTGCATACAATACATAATTGTATGTATTGTCTTTCATAACAAACAAGAAGAACCATATTCTGCATTATTGATTGATCTTTATCACATACAGGGCTCCATTCTACTAGGCGTACTGTCTGCTGAACCTCCACGCATTCCAGAAAAGTATGTTGTTCTAAGAAGTCCTGACCCTGAATAAGCCCACCTGAAGTGCTTTTGTGTTTAGCAGGAAATACATTTTGCAGGATAGTAGACCCCCAGTCCAAAGTTCTGTAGGACTGACCAAGACCATGGCTTTTTTGTACTGTTGCTTTTTTCATGTATCCCAAATGGTCCTCTTCAACTTTTTCTCCATGAATAAACTTGTGGCAGAGTTCTTTTCACAAAAATCCATGCATTCATTAGCAAACCTTTTAACATTGACTTTTATTTTAAAACTGTATAATGCCAACATCACATCTTCATGGTGACTTCAAATAAGTTAGAGCTCTCAAATGCATACATTTTTTTTTAGCAGGCTCAGACAGTATTGTAGTTCTGGACACCGCCTGTCAAAAACAAAAAACAACCCCCCCCCCCCCCCCCCCCCACACACACACACATACCAATCTTTAGTTTGATACCCCGTTAGATTTGATTATAGCGAACACAATGTGATGTCCAATTCATGTGGAAAAATGGTTCTTCTCCATTTAAGGTTTTTTTTTCTCTCTCTCCATCACAGTCACATAGAGAGTTAAAACAGGATACAAGGACAGACTGTTCTTTAATAAAGTGCATTTTAATTGTTAGAATCCCCAACAAGAAATCTAAACTGAAACAGGAAAGCTGTGACCATGGCTAGAGATGCTAGGCTAGAAATGTCTGTATATGCTAATCATTAAGCTAACACAGATGAAAAGTAAAACACAGCAGGGAACCAAACAGGGAGCGATCAATAGGGACAATCACAAATGATACTGATCAGATGTAAGACAAGACCAAACTGAAACACAGACTATAAAAAACACAGATGAACCAGACAGAACAAGGTGCAGATGAATGTCATTAATTAAAACCATATGAATGGTGAAGGACATGATGATGTGGTGAATTTTTATTATTTTTTATATTAAGTTTATGACAAGGTTTAATACACCTCAGCCACCTTGTCATTTAAAATGTTTGCACTATTTGGTTTACTGCGGCTAAGACTCTCAATACTGCACTGTACTTGAAGTCTCCTGTAAATGCCAATCAGTTTACGCCTTCGTTCAAATTTAATCACAAGTTCTGGGTTGCCTAGTATGCCCCTCATATGTCTAGTTTATGCCTTTTAGATCAATAATTTCTCCTACTGCAGCATCGATTTTTAATTATATATATCTATTATAACTAAGTTTTATTTTATTTCATACAATTTTTAATTATAGAAACTGCTTTAAATTTTGTCTGCGTATGAAATGTGTGTGCCGATGTCGACATGGTCAAGTGATGATTCCCATTAGTGTATAATTACCATGACTTTATTTATATGGGACTCTTTGTGCTTTCAGCGACTCCTGTATTCAAAGAGAAAGACTGCCTTATAGCTGGTAAAGCTTGTAAGACGTGCACAAGTGGATGAACTTAAACGCAACAGACGTCCTGGATGGACCTATTATTGTTGAGTTGTTCTGTTGAGTTTTTGAAAGTGCATTGGAAAGTGTATAGAGTGAATAAATGCAAGCCCGGAGCGCTGCTAAAATTCCACTTGTCTCCTGAGTCTTGGTCCTCATCTTTACACACCAGGTTCCATAAGGTGCTATATAAATAAACATGCCTTGCCTTGCCTCGCCTCAAGGCAGTTACCTTCACATAGATGTGGCCTCACTTCCTCCTCCTCCCCCTCTTCTTTTCATGGTCTAATTTCAAGTAATGCTATGCTCTTCCTCAGATATATTGTATGTCAGTTTAGAAACAATGCACATTCGTCTCTACTTCTGATTTATTTATGTTTTGGTCTTTACTTTTAATCATTGTACTCTCTTTATTCCAGAATGCATAGTTTATTATTATAATATATTTTTTTTAATTTAGAGATTATCAAATTATTGTGTAGTCTGACAGCTGGATAAACAAAATAATTGAATAAGGACAATGTAGGTATGGCATACTTGCAGCAGTCCAATTTTATACCTATTTAATGATATACTGTACCTAAGTTTATGAATGTAGAAAGCAACCTTTTTGAATTGCATAAGGCATAAACGGCTAAATCAGTTAAATAGAAGAAATGAAACCACTGTTAAAATGTAATCCAAAATATGTGAGATTAGAACATAAAATAAAGATGAAATCAAAATATGACACAGCAAGCGTCTGTATAAGCTACAGTATATTTCAAAAGAATAGGCAAGAAATACAGGAAATACTGAATTAAAATCATTTAATAAAACATGAAAAAGTGTAGTAGTTAATATAAATTCACTGGCATGCTATAGTAGCTTTTCACACATTCATCCTGTCACCACATGATCACAAGTTCTAAATCCGACACTGCAACAGCCATTCATGGCCATGAGATAAGGGGGAAAATTTTGGGTGGGAGTGATGACACACACTCTGCACCTTGTCAGTCATAGCAATCCCTTCCAATCGCAGATGTCTTTAAGTCATGTAGGGGGAAGGAAATACCACTTTCCTTCAAGTGAGTTGCACTGTCATGCTTCCTGCATATGCATAATTTAGATAAATAAATAAAAAAAATTACACATGCATGTTCATTGATTCTATACATCAGGAAATGTATTTCTTTAGATTCTCCAGGGGCATAGTACATCTCAGGTAAACAGATATGATGAAAAATCATAGAAAACTCAAGAATACAGTAGTTACAAGAAGTGCTTCAAACAATGAAGGTATATGAGCAACAAATGTAACAGAACGAAACAAAGCAATGTCATAAGTAAGTTTTCGTCATAAGTCAGCATTAATACAGATGTGGCGTGCACAGTTAGCATGTCAAATTCAAATTCAAATTTTATTCAAATTTTATTTGTCACATACACAGTCATACACAGTACGATATGCAGTGAAATGCTTAGACAACTGCCCTGACCTTAAAAAAGACTATTAATAGGAATAATATAAAATACCATCAATATGCATTTACTGGCTAATTCATTAGGAGCACCTAGTACTGGATTGGACCCCTTCTGGCCTTCAAACTATCCTTAATTCTTCATACCATACTGTATATTCAACATAGTGACATGAGGACATTACAAAGCTGCTGCAGATCCTGTCAGCTGCACATCCATGATGCAAATCTCTGCTTCCACCACATCCCTAAGGTGCTATATTGGATTGAGTTCTCGTGACTGTGGAGCCCAATTAAGTTCATTGTCATGTTCAAGAACCCAGTTTGATATGAGTTTGACTTTATGGCGTCGGGCATTAGCGTCTGGTTATAAAGGGATGAACATGGTCAAAAACAATGTTCAGCTAGGCTGTAGCATTTAAATGGTGCTCAATTGGTGTAAAGGAGCCCAAAGTGTGCCAAGAAAATACCCCCCACACTATTATCCCACCATCATTTGTATGCTTCAGTAGTAAAGATTATAGTAAAGAGTTACTGTTACTGAACAACTACAAGAAGGGTCCCCTTGGCTTTCTGTTTAAAGGTATTAAATGACAATTTCATGCTATCTTTTAAAAGAAAAATCAAAAGGTGCGTCTTATCCACTTAATCAGTTTAATCTTCTAAATGGTGATTCAGCTAGAATGAAAACCTGCAGTCACAACAGCCCTTACAATATGAGATGGTGTATGTTTTCTGCACTGCAAGTAATAATATTTCTTTAATGAATATTGCCACACTGTAGAGTCGTGCATTTAAACCCAGAATTACAAATTCAAATTTTATTCGTCACATACACAGTCATACACAGTATGATATGAAGTGAAATGCTTATACTGACACCACTCCTGTCATTTCTTGGAAATTTCCAAATAAAAATAAGATTATGTAATTGAGTGATATTTTGAGCTTAAACGTGGGATTTTTTTTTACTTAAAATATAATGTAATGGAATATAATGGATTATATTTTGTACAGTATTACTTAAAGCATTTTAATACTGCATAATATTGCAAAAAACTGGTTGCTGAAGGGAACAGCACTTAACATCTTCCGTTATTTATTTTTTGTCAGCTGTTCTGGAGGGTTCCGCTATTCTCATATGTCCTTTTCCTTTCTTTTATTACTTATAACTCTTTTTAAAGAAATTAATCTTGTGAAATTATTCATAAATTCTTGCTACTTGCTACTGCCAAGAATCCATCTTACCCAGCGTTAACATTTGTAAGCAGCAAAGTGACATTCAAGTAACTAGACAATTATTCTTTTTCAAGTGTATTTACCAAATATTCATCAACATCACACTGATCAGAAAAACTAATGTGCTCGTGCTATAAAGAATTAACAGAATAAGTCATAATAAGTCATGACAGTAATTTATAAATTCCTAAATGATATTATCAGCAATAAGCTGAGTGAAAAGAAATGAGGGGGCGTTCAAGTCAAGACTGGACCTTTGATGTGCAATTAATAGGACATAGATATAAGAGTAAAAACTACCTTTATTTCTCGAAATAATCCCCTGCTACACTAATGCACTCATCCCAGTGTTTCAATTAAGATAGAGATTTTTGCCAGTATGTCGGAGCCATGATCAGACTGTCTGCCTCACATCTGAAACACTGGCGTCCCAGGAACTCTTCTAATGGTAAACATGTGGAAATTACTAGGAGTGAAGTCAGGACTTTTTAGAGGATATGGCAATAACTCCCAGCTGAGTTTCTGTAATGTGCAAGTGGTGTTACTGTTTGTATGGCCACAGACACATGTCTCATCACCGTACTGTGCTTGAAGTGTTCTGTAAATATCAATTGGTTTTATGCCTTCATTAAAAACAAACATCACCATTAGTCCCGGGTTGTGCAGTCTTTACTTGTACAATATTTACATGAACTTCAGAATTTCTTTAGTATTCAGTATTTGGTACAATATGTCCTCAATTCACTTTAATGACAATGGGCCATCAAGTTGACACAGAATCCGTTAGATCAAAAAGTCATTCATGTATCCTGTGAACACATGTGTTAGTGGTGGTAAAAATCTGACCTTTTGGATGAAGGATTTGTTAAAAAGTTATTTCATGTTAAACTGCAACCCAGTTTCTGAATGTTGAATAGTTTTAAATATATAAATGTAAAAATTTGAATGGGCAAGATGTTGCACATTTTCATTGTATATTGTAAATCAACACTAACATGCTGATTTCCTGATAAAATAGCATCTGATAAATACTTATGCGTAATTTGCCCTTTTAGCTGTTAATGACTTACACATTGAATCCTGATGATTGTCTCATTAGTTTTTCAAGAGTCAATTGTTGTCAGTTCATGAACCCATGCTGGAAAGTGCTACCATTTGTTTTTATGTATTTATTTATTTATTTAATAGATCTTGCTTTGTGCACATGCTGAAAGAGCAAGGCCAATTTACAAGCTGTTGGATGTTCTTCAAAATGTCACTGTATCCTGCAGCATTAAGATCAAGGGCTCCAACCAAAACAATTAATTCGATTTGTTCAAATTGTTTTGCTTATGTGAATGTAGGTGAACAATGGGTAAAGTAATGCAATTTATGATTACGTAATGTCCATAATGTCCAAAAGTGTCTCCAATTTGGGAAGTCTAAATTAGTTGAGAATTTGCTTGAGAAATATGTAGATGGAATAGATTGCTTTTTAAATGTAGTGAATAAAAGTTAAAACATGTGTGAAAAGGATTGCGCACTCCAAAGCGGCTGTGTAATTCTGTATTGTTACTTGTGAGTTCTGAAAGTTAGGGGAAAAAAGCAATTGTTGGGAACTTGTTAATGTTACTTAAAGTGTGGTTAGGTTTTAATTCATTCAAGCTACAGTATTTGGTATTTTACCTACATAAAAAACAAATGATTTCATATTGAAAATATTATACATTCATATTGAATGATTAAATGATACTCATTGGGCTTTCTTAATAACACATAGCAGATTAACACAAAACATACAGTAAGTACCAACAGGGCATACAACAAAAAATATTACATGCACCAATATTTTTTATTTATTTATTTATTTATTTATTTTGCATTGAGGGATGGCACTTTAAATTTCGTTGTACTTGTTGCAATGACAATAAAGACTATTCTATTCTATTCTATTCTATTCTATTCTATTCTATTCTAATGCACTAATGCAACACACCCTGCGAATGATCGTACACACACGATCAGCTATGAATCAGAGAGCACAGGGTGTATGTTGCTCTAAGACCCCAATGATGTGTATAGCAAAACTGCTAATGTAGCTGGCTTAACAGTGAACAGCATGTGGTATTGTAAGAGAAACCCAGTAGAAGAACAGCAGGGAGAATGAAGCGAGAATGTATGGAATGTCGACTATAGTCCAAGTATGCACATTAGTCTAGGTAACTTCAACTCTGGGTGAAAGTGCATGTGAGAGTAAGGCAGAATTACTACACTGCATTTGCAGTATGAATTCACAGATGCACAGAATGAGAACCCAATCCAACTCTGAAAATAAGCTAGGAGTGGTTATACTGAGCAACAACCAAGAGCATACAGTATCTGTAGAGCTAACCCATGACCAGTACAGTCTGTAGAGTTACAACAATTCTAACAACTGACGTGAAGAAAATAACACTGATGATCTTCTTATAAAAGTAGGCACCAACTGAACAGTCAATTCTCGAAGTTGATGTGCTAGAAGCCGGGAAAACTAGCAAGCATAAGGATCTTAGAGACATTGTGATGCCTAAAAGGTCTTCTGAGGTGTTTCTGCAGTGGTTAGTACCAAAAGTAGTCCAAGGAAGGACAGCTGGTAGACTGGTGACAGTCATTGGCATCCAAGTCTCATTAATCCACAAGTGAAGCACACGCTAGCCGATTTCTGGTTATGATAGGAATGTGTCAGAAGCCACCGTGCATCACAGCTTGCAATGCATGGTGCTGCGTTGCAAAAGACTAGTACTGTAAGATTGCCCATGCTGACTTCTGTCCACTGCTGTAAACTCCTACAATGTGTATGTGAACGTCAGAACTGGACCATGGAGCAATGGAAGAAGGTGCCCTGGCTTGATGGATCACATTTTCTGTTACATCATGTGGATTGCTGTGTGTGTGTGTGTGTGTGTGTGTGTGTGTGTGTGTGTGTGTGTGTGTGTGTGTGTGTGTGTGTGTGTGTGTGTGTGTGCGTGTGTGTGGATCACTTACTTGGGAAATAGATGGCTCCAGGCTGCACTATGGGATGAAGGCAGCCAGCAAATATAGAGTGATATTCTGGATAATGTTCTGCTAGATCCTGTCATTTATGTGGATGTTACAGTAATTTGACACATAACACATACCAAAATATTTTGCAGACAAAGTTTTCCCTGATAACAATAGCCTCTTTCATCAGGATAACATACTCTGCCACACTGCTAAATCAATAAAGAATGATATGAGGAACATGAGAAACAGTTTAAGTTGTTGACTTGGCCTTGAAATTCCCCAGACTTCAATCTATCTGAGCATGTGTGGGATGTGCTGGACTAACAAGTTTGATCCATGATCGCCTACAGCTTGCAACTTACAGGACTTAGAGGCTCTGCTGCTAACACCTTGGTGCCAGATACCACAGCACACCTTCAGAGGTCTTGTGGAGTCCATGTCTTGATGGTTTGAGTTGTTTTGGGTGAGAGAAGAGGGACCTACAGTACATAATATTAGGCAGATGCATTTATTATCTAAGTGATTAGTGTATATAAATGAAATATATAAATCTATATGATATATAAATAGACTGACTTCTCCTGGTGGTTAGGATGGTTAAAATGAAATCAGAAAGTCAACTTCTTATACAGGTCTTATTCATCAACTTCTTAGCACACTCAAAGCAAAGTTATATGTGGAATTTTGGGGAGGTTTGGGGAGGATAAATGATCTGCCTGGAGATTCTGGACAGAATGAAGAAATGAGAAAAAAACAACTCTTTCTGTATTTTGACATTACACGGGGAGCTTTCACACCTTGTGTCTGCTTCATTTTGGCCATGATCGTAGTCATCCAGAGCTGATAAACAACTATGGATTGGTAGACTGGGTGTCTGCCTTTGTTGTTAGGTTGACTATGTACTGGGGATGGGGGCTGTCTAACCACTTTCCCCAGCAGCTGGAAACTTGTAAGTGCTATTTGATTGCACCATTTATGGTAATTACAACTGTTTTTGTTTGTTTTTCAGGGACTATAAGTGGAGGTTCAGAAATGACGTTTGATTTGATCCCATGAAGATTCTGATTTGATCCCTTCGAAATTCAATTCTAATTTCCCATAGTGTGTGAATGAGTGTGTAAGTGAGTGTGTATAAGTGCTTATACTATGGATTGGCACGCTGTCCAGGGTATAACCCGCCTCGGGCCCTAAGTTTCTTGGGATAGGCTTCAGGCCCCCTGTGACCTTGTATGCAGACAGGTGTTAGCTGTATGGACAATAAGTGAGTAAATAACATAGTTGGGTAGAGTAGCCAAAAATGTACTCAAGTAAGAGTAGCTGTACTTCAAAATAATATTCCCACCTTGGGATCTGTGTGCATGGACTTTACATATTCTCCTGAATCTTGGTGGGTTTCCTCAAAACAGTCCAAAGTCATGCAGATTAGGCTAACTGGTGTTTCCTAATTGCCCGTGGTGTGTGAATGTGCATGTGCAATTGTTGATCGGAGGTCAAGTCAAGTCAATTTTATTTATATAGCGCTTTTAACAATTGACATTGTCGCAAAGCAGCTTTACACAATAAAAGAAGTAAGTTTGTATGCAATGTGTATGAATCAAAATGATAAGATTGTCCCTGATGAGCAAGCCGAGGGCGACGGTGGCAAGGAAAAACTCCCTGAGATGATAATAGGAAGAAACCTTGAGAGGAACCAGACTCAACAGGGAACCCATCCTCATCTGGGTGATAACGGATAGCAGGGATTGATCAGCATAATAATGTGTACTGGAAATTCAGTATAACAGGAGATGTGTTTAAAATTAAAATTAAAAGGAGTCCAGTTTGTTCCTGGAGGCTCAGGTAGACTGTAGGAGATGCCAGTCCTGAGCTATCGAACAACTGAAGTCACAGGTCCCCAGAGCATCAATCGATGACAGGACAGTCTTCATGGAAACCATCCCCAGCCACCACACGAATCCAGGCAGACCACACGGGGCATCCATGCGACGAGATCTCCAACCAGAAGCAGGACTCCAGGACGGAGACAGAGAGACAGAGAGAGGGAAAGGAGAGAGGGAGAGAGAGAGAGGAGAGAGCAGAAGAGGAGAGAACAGAAAATAAGGAGAGATGGCAGTTAGGTCTGGTCACAGTCAACATGTATAAGGTGAATGTATATTTAGTGGTAGGTCCTACCACTGTCGTAAAAATGGGAAAAAATACAATGGTCATCATTGACCTTTACAGTCCCTAGTTGGACTACAGAGGTTCCTAGATGGATGGAGTGACGTGGATGGCAGATGGTCTATGCTTAATAATTGATGCATTAAAGTACTGTTAGAGAGAAAGAGAATATGTGTGGTTACTGATAATATAAGTGAAATTAAATATTACAAAGTTATTTGTAATATTTTCAAAATTGTAATAGTTGGCAAATCACTGAGGTACTTCAAAAATAATCAACTTCAATCTAGGTTGAAATACAGCACACCACGCTGTAATAGATTATTTTTCTATAAAGGCACACCCAGCATTATTTCTTGCTTAATATGGGACCAAATCAGTATCACAAGACAAGCCTTTGCCTTTTATACTAAGCAAATATAACAAAATTTGACACAGTAAGATTGAACAAAGTACATTATGATTCTTTCTAGCATATTGTAGTCAACCCAAAGAAAACGAATGTAATTTTTTTTTATAAGGGGTGAGCCACATTGAATTAGGCTTTACTTCATGGACTTTTCCCTGAACCATTCAGGATTTTCTGCAAGTAGAGAAAGATCTGCTCAGGACTAGACCTTCTATAAATTAACACATGTTGTGTGTTTAAGCTGGGGTGCCATTGTTTCTGTTACGAAAAGATGGCTCAAATTTTGCAGTGATTGCTCAGTTGCATTTCTGCTGATGATGCTAATGTGTTTATGTAGGCTAAAATAAACCAGTAAGCAAGATTGTACTTCATCCAGCATGTTTGCCTTTACAGGGGAATATTCATTTAGGGCTAAATAGAACCAAATGCACAGAGAAAGCATGAGATGTTGGGATGAGCAAGTACTGTTCTTCACAATAAAGACCATGTTTCCAAATGTCCATATAACTATATAACTATATATATATATATATATATATAAATATATATACACAAAGAAAACATAAAAGAAACTTAAAAATAAAAAGTTGAACATATTAACAACACCTATAATATAGTATTACAGTTATCTTACACATGTGATAGAAAGACTTTAAATGCTTTAAATCACAGATGCTGTTACAGTTGGTTAGGTACAGAGGTTATAACTTCTTGGAAACATTCTTTCCCTCCCTAGAGTACACAATAATCTCTTTCTTTTTCATAAGAATCATAAAGATCATATAACCTGATATGCAATGTAAATGCTACTTACAAAGCAAGGCAGTACAGTGGCTTAGTTGTTAGCACTGTCAGTCCCACGTCAAGGTTCTGGGTTCGATTCACATATCGGGTCTGTGTGTGTAGAGTTTGCATGTTCTCCCTGTGCTTGGTGGGTTTCCTCCGTGTTCTCTGGTTATCTCCCACAGTCCAAAAACATAAAGATTTGGCTAATTGGCGATCCAAATTGCTCGTAGTGTGTGAATGTGAGGGCTGACTGGAGGTTGTTTAAGTGATAATAAATACAATAGTCACCATTGGCCTCAATGATCGGTAGTTGGACCACAGCGATTCCTAGATGGATGAATGGATGGGTTACAAAGTAAACATAATTTGTTCATGTTGAAAACATTAAAATTTTCCTTTTAATACTTGAGTAAATATTACGAACAAAAAATTAAAGTGTACATACAGTAATGTGTAAAAACAAATACAATTTTTACACATTATGTACACTATAATTTCTCAGAACATTTCCCACCCCTGGAAAAAACGATGTACTAAAGATTGTTTTGGTGTCCCTGAATAAAACTCCATGTAAACTTAGTGGTTAGCTCTTTTTACTGCACACTCAAACAAATAAGGGGAGAAAATGTACAGATTCTGTGCAAATTATGACTAGATCAGGCTTAAAATACCATCCTTGCATGAAATCTGAGCTCACGTTCATTTCTCAAAGCATTGAATCAATTAAGACACAAATGACTAACAGACCGTTTGGTATGAACTTTTACATCAAATGCCAAAAGACACAAACCTAAGTGACATTCACATGTGAACCTTTTCCAGTGGTAATACTTTTGGAAGGGAGTAACCAAGCTTGAACAATAAAACCACATGTGTGAAGAGAGCCCAATGCATTACAAGGGAAAAAGACAGGAAAAATGATGAATATTGATCCTGCAATACACTTACACCTTTGGTAAAATGTATCATTAGCACAGAAAAGCAACAGCAGGAGACAAGAGGATATACAGTAAAGAAGCAGATGAAGAGAAAGGCATGTTTGATATTTCTTGCTTTCTTAAATAAAAATATTTGTCTGAGATGTCATGTTAGAATTTGCACCACATATGAATATGTACATCATTGTAGATTACCTCAACTCGAGGCCAATAATGATATCCTGGGCACTGAGTGTGAAAATGCTACAAAATATGAGAGGTTTCCCATCATTTGCTTGAATTGGCCATATAGCCTCTAGATGATGGATGCCCTGTTTCCTGCTATTCTTAAATATGATCCTCTTAGCATATCAGTTCCTTTAAATGGCATACCAGCAACCATATGTTGCTACACTATATGTCTTGCTACACCCATTTGTGCTTGTCAGATATCCCTTTGTTATGATAACCTCCACACAAGATTTGCAAGCATGGCTGTTTGGATTTGTGTGTGATTAGTGAGGTCAGGCACTGATGATGGATGAGAAAAAGGTCCGGGGTGCAGTCCACTCTCTAATGCACCCCAAAAGTGTACACTGGGGTTGAGGTCAGGGCTCTGTGCAGAGCCGTTTAAGTTCTTCCACAACAACAATGGCAAGCCTCTTTATACTGTAGACCTTACTTTGTTCACAAGAGCAGTGTTATGACAACAAATACTGGCCACTTACTGTAGTTCCAATAAAAGATATAATCTTAATGCTACAGCTCACAAGGACATTCAAGAGAACTGTGTGCTTCAAATTTTGTGGCAAATGGTTGGGGAGGAACCATATATTGGTGTGATAGTCAGGTGTCTATAGTACATTCTAATGCCCATATACTGTCCTTTATCACATGAGTTTTTTAAGAAAAGCCCAAGTCTTCTGCTTTGGGACTGGCAACAGCAGAGATTTTCTATGGTCATAGGTTTAAATGTCATGCCCAAGGGCCAAACATTGCCAATCCGGCAAAGTTGGGGCTTGAACCCCCCAATAATCTGATCCCTCAACCACCGGAGTCACCTCTGCCCCTTGCTTAACGCTTGTTAAATTAAACAAAGTCATAGTTTATAATGCAACATAATGCAAAAATATTACTTTTTTAAATAAATTTCAGGATTGATCTCTATGCATATGAAAGTAATAAAACTATCATGTGTCACATAAGACATGGATTATATACATCACATAATGTCATGGAAATCTCGCATGGATGGGCAATATCGTTTATTTTGCTAGAGGATTTACTGTCATACTCAATCGACGCAGTTGATATTAATTTTGCTATTATGTGGGATTGATAAGGAGTCCATACATGAGATTTGTTTCACTCTCTCCAGCTTTTGCATTTTCTCAGATATAAGCATGTAAGAAACAGCCCAGTCTCTTCTAGTCCTGCATTCTGTTGTGTTTGGCTAGGCTGGTGTGCAATGTTCCCTCAAGGTCAAGCCAATGAAAGCATAGTTTAAACAGTAAATTACTCTCATCTGCACAAATAGGATCGGCTGTTGCTCTTCTTTGTGTTCATCCCTTCAGGCTGTGTCAGGAGATGGCCAAAGTATGTGTGGCCTTTGCACTGCTGGAAAACCTCAACAATCCTCTTTCAGGGAATATACAATTTCCCCAGCTTCCCATGAGATAAATCTAATAGAGTGTTTAATAGTTTTTGAAAGAAGGAAAGAATCTGCAGGTCACCTTTAAATTTAAATATTTTAATATACTAGGTTGGTTTGCTTGGTTTTGATCTCCAGAGTGAAAGTCTAATTTTAGATTTTTTTTTTTTTGACTTTTCACATTTGATTAGTCTTGTGGTTATTACAAGTTATTCTCTATTAAACATTCATTCTAATCTAAAAATCACAAATCAACCTACAATTGTACCATGCATGCAAGTTGCTTCCTTTAAACAGGTGATATTTTGCAGATACATAACTTCAATCAGGTCAAAAAGATGACTACCATGGCTCAAGGTTACTTTATTATTTTGGTCAAAAGAGAGTTATTACAAATATTATTTTATTTTCGTTATTACAGTGGCACAGTAAGAGCTTTCTGGTTTCAAAATGACTTTGGTGGGCTGAAAATGGCCTGGACCTGAAGCATTTTGTCAAGCAGAGATTTCAGACGCAAGGGCCGCAAATGGTCATGACCCAACTCAGGAACGATATATCTATTCCATCTGTTCCATACAGAGCTCCAGGGGTGTCTTCAAATGTTGTATAAGATTCAAGATTATAAAGAGCTAGATAAACTGCAAGGCGGATAAAACTGATTATGTGTGTGTACAGATAAATAATCTAGTAGAATCAAAAATAGACATGTACAATGGTTTTGGCTTAGAGAAGAAAATTTATTTTAAGACACTGTGGCTGCTACATAAATCCGTTTGGCTCGCATTTGTAAGACTGATAAAAACAAGCATCTTCCACACATCCTTCAGTCAGCGTCTTGTTCTGAATTTCCCAAGTAGACTGCATGGGGGAGGCTTTGTTAAGCCCTCCTGGGTTGGGGGGGGGGGGGGGGCATATTGTAGACAGTGTCTGATAACAACTGCTTTCTCTCAATGTCTTTTCAGCTCCATTTAGTGCTCTTGACCTGAAATGCCATAAAATGTTTGAGCTCAGAGGTTCTGACAACAACATGCCATGGACAATCGGTCCAAGATTAATAAACAAATTTGTTAAATACATGTACAATCCCTCGGAAAGCCTGGGTTGAGTCATTTGGAAGCATTATAAGACATCACTGTAGTGCCTGAAGATATTGTGTTTTGGGCTTTAAAAAATACATTCTTATAAACCTATTGATTGCTGGGATTTTCAAAACCTGTCACAACAAATGCATCTTTCCTGAAATTTTTGCATTGTTAATGAACTAATACTGAGCCTGCTTTCATTATACTGATTGGTTGAGTTTTAAATTACAGTATTTACAGTAATGTAACTTTGGAGCACTGGTGACTCAGTGGAAGATTTGGCAGATTTCTCGCCTGCCATGTGAAAAGCCTGGGTTCAATTACCACCCAATGCCCAAACCCCCGCTACTGGATGCAGTGCCGGTCCCAAGCCAGGACAGGCATCTGGCGTAGAAAAACTGTGCAGTTGTGTGCAGACCGAATGGTTCTCTGTGGCACCACCTCGATGGGAATGGCTGAAAGACTAACAACAAGGTAATTTTTCAGGATATATTTTATTTAAAACTTGAATAAAATAATAAAATATATTTTAGCACTCTGAAAATGCTCTCATTTTTTTTAAAGCATTGTTGGGTTTTTACAAAGTTACATTTTCTACATGTGTTTAGTATGTGCTCAATAAAAAGACTTAAGCTACTGTAAACCACACCCCCACCTGCTACATCATAAACAATACTGACTTATAATATTAGTTATTCAGGTAACTAATTGCCATTAATTGAAAAAAAAAAAAACGAATGACAACAAAAAAATATTTAAACTCCCAATTCAGGGACCTCATGTTGGTATTTCTTCCATCAAGGGTTCGCCATAGCGGACCATCCAATCCGCACACAACTTTGGCAAAGGTTTTTAAAAAATTTTTTTACATTTTTTAATATTTTTTTTTTTACAGCAGATCTTCTTCCTGATTCCTAACATTTTATCCAGACTTAGGACAGGTACTGCATCAGGTGGGAATTTAACCCAGTCCTCCCATATGGTGGGTGAGAAACCCAATGCCCTACTCTTAGTATCTTATAATAATCCTAATCTATAAAAGATTCATAAAGTTGTAGCTTGTTAAAAGATGTAGCTTGTGTTGAAACTTTTCTCAACAGAACAAGATGACAAGTTAGGATGCCATATCATGTACAGGATTGTTTTTGATTGTAATACATACTTACAGAGCCCTTAACTGTAGATAATGGCATTAATAATACATGAAGCACATCTCATGGGCTATGGAAATACTGCTGCCTATTCATCTCCTTTCTCTGGTTCTGTGCAGCTATAGCAAGGAGTGTGCTAGGAACAGAAAAGAAAACCTTTTGACCAGTTGAGGAAAATAGGCAACAGAAAAGGTACATGGACTAAGAAGTGTGATTTTTTTTTAATATGTTGATTGTACACAAACATACCTTCTTTGTAACCTTTGACTTAGTAGTATGATTATATTTATGATATATTTTCTTTTCCTATAGCCAAACACACCAAGCCTGAAACCCATATAAGACATTTAAAGCTTTAACAACATAAATTAGTATCTTGTTGCTTTTCACTTCCATTTGGTGGGCTGGCAGCTCTTGTGTATCCTTAATACCTCATATAACAGACACTGTGCTAGAAATGTAAGCTTAATGCTGTCAAAACATACTTTTCTCCCTATTAATTTCCTTCAGTATGTCTTACTGTATGTGTTAGTATTTTCCAAGTTCAAGTTGAAGTTTGAAATAAAGCAAAAAAAAAAAAAAAACATTTATGATGAATCCACAAGTGCATTTGTTATATACGCATCAGTTGATTTGGCAAACTTTAAAACTGCTAACACGTACTTAAACATTATAGAACTAGAATTGACTGATTAATTTGCATCACATGGGGACAATTGCCAACAGCAATATTTGAGTAGAGAGACGGCAGGGCTAATGCAGATCAAGATCAAGAAGAGGAGAGAAAAACATGTATTGTGGATTGCGAATAATGCATTCTGTACCATGTACTGTAAACTACTAAAGGACTTTCCAATAAAATATTGTACAATTGGTCCATTTTTAAGAGCCCCATGGAATCGTCCACACTGATTTTAGCCCCCCCGACTTTACCCCCACACCTCTTTACAGCACCCCTGCATATTGCTAAAGAGTATTAGCAGATACCTGACCAGATGTGGCCATTGCACCACACTAACAGTTCAGTGATGTCTAGTCACCAGGATTCCTGTGATCACACAAGCACAAGTTACCTTCATGCAGAAACAGAGACTTGAATCCAAACTCTTCAGATTTAATTTATAAAGATAAGATTCAACATATGATTCAGACTTACTGTAACATAGCAAGCCACAAGTGCTGTCTAACAGCCTGAAGTCTTCCAACGTTGTGCCAGATATCCAGTACAGTGGCTGCACATTTATAATTATCTGATCAACTGGTTTAACTCTCAAATGGTTAAGTGAAAACTATAATTAGTTCTATGATAAATTTAAGAGACCTAAAGCACTTCAAGCATAACATTTCAATATTAGTATAAATGTGATGCAGTCCAGAAATTATAATCATAAAAAACGTTGTAATGTAAAAACAGTGTATAGTGACTGGGAAACTGCTAAACTGCAAAGTTAAGTATGCTGGGTAGTCGCTCAGGCTGTAACATATTTTGTGCTCAAAAAGGGGTCATGATAGCACAATTTTATGGCTGCTATCCACCTAGATCTGTGGTCAGGGTCAAACTCAGCAGGGATTCAGTAAAAAATAATTGTTTTTCTTTGCCCTGCTGTTGGGAACATTGCTGCAGAACACATCCTGCATTTTTAGTTTTATTGATTCAAAGCTCCAGTTATAAGATTTGATAGAAAAGAGAAGATGGATTGAAGACAAGCTGTAACTTCAATTGCATACACTCTTTGAAACAAAAACCTTTATTATTTTTTTTAGAAATAAGTATTAAAACAAGGTAAAAATTCTAAGTTAATGGAATCCCCAAGTGAAATGCTACAATTCTTGATTTGTTTTTTCTTCCGATATCTTGTAAATTCCATTGGACATGGTTTTATTACTAATGATAAAAACCTACAAATAAAGTAACACAAGCCATTTAACCCTGTTCTTCCACAGAACCAGCCAAATACACCATAACTTTGAAAGCTATCACCTGGATTTAGGTCAGTGGTACAACAGAAGCTTCATGTGAGTCTCAGCTAAACTTTGGAATGCACTTTTCTACTAACTGACTGTGCAATTTTGCCCCGAATACTTACATTTTACTTGTGGTCCTGCTGACAAACTTCATGTGTGCCGCGCAGGAAACTTTATAACAGCCAAGTCTGTTGGTAACGTATTTATATGTACTGCAATTTTTATTCAAGACAGACTTAATAAAACCTGAGCTACTGTATCACTTTAAGAAATGTTATTGTCGAGATCTTCCTCGATACATTTCCTGGCCAAAAAAGTACGCTGCAACACATTATTGAAACCTGAATAGTTATGGATAGGACTGAACCTACAAAATCATGGAAGAAATGTGATTGGAAACTATTCCAATTCCAACAGTTCACTTACAGTACACTGTAAAAACTCCGACTAGATAAATGTTGAATTAATTAATATTGTATTGTTGGTCTTACTTCTTACAGTGGTATTTGTTGAGACAACAAGTAATATTGTGTTCTTAAAAACTTTGGAGCCACAGACTGAATAAACTAAAAAAAGTCCAATTGAGCCAGCAATTTACCTTCACTTAGATGCAATCATGTGATTTATATCTCCCATCCCCCCACCACCCTCCCCCATCCCAGACTAACGCTATTAAACTGCACTAAAGAGGTGAAGATGGCTGTTTTGTGAACTTTTTTATTCTGGGTAAGTAAGTAAGTATTTATTTATTTGAATGAAATAGTTACAGTAGCATTATATACACGCTTAGCTTAGCTAATGTTAGGCTTCGTGTTAATGCACTGTACCGGATTTAGGGAGCTAAACTTTCATAATGATATCCATCCTGCTTCACCCCAGCACACACGGCCGTGTGAGAGCTTTTACTGTAGCTAACGAAAGTTATATCTGTTGTATGGAAACCGAATTGAAAACCCAAATAAATTTAAAACATCACTCCGACCATGTAGTTATTTCTGAGAATGACAAAGTAAAACCCAAATATTAAACCCTTTTAAATATGAAGCAATACATAGCTTTAACACATCATAAGAATTCCAGAAAAAATCCAGTCTTTTACACACCCTGGTTGTATTGGGGTCCACAACCAATATTACTTGAGCTGACAAGTTGAGTCAATGTGAACTGGGTAAATGGGTGTGAACTGCAGCAAATGTTTCTAAAAATTAAGTAAACTGAGCAAATTGTTAGAAAACTGTATGTTGAGATTATTTCTTTTACAGTGCACATGCTTGTTGAAGATGCAATATGAAACAGCTAGGTTTAATATTGTGATGAGGAATAGGACTAAACAGGGTATAAGAAAACCAGTTGTTAGCAAGTCTAATCAGAAAAAAATGCTTTAATTTGCCAGGGAGCATAAAAATTAAGAAAGTTGAAAAATTTCTATTATACAAAGCTACTAGTGATAGCTATCTATTAGTGTACTTTTTAATAACAGCTCCAGTTTACAAATATTATGCCAGAAAATGTTTTTTAATGCCAACAGTTTATAGCATATTCTTGTACTCTTTTTGATTTTTTAATACTGGTATATTAACCAAGGTGCGGCTGGTGCTAATGCAACAGGATAGGTACAATTTATTTATGGTACCTGTTGCTGCTGATTACAAGAGTGTGAGAAATAATTTGTGTGTGCTGCTGTCAAATTAACACCTGATGTAATAGAATCATATATTTTAGAGTATTTCTTTTTTTGCAAATGCTATAAGCTTGGTAACATACTGTATGAGAGAAAGAAAATGTGTACTGTAATTCACTGAACTGAGCAACCAATGGTCTACGAGAATTACTTTTACATGTGCATGATAATATATGGGATGCATGAAGTCTGTAATTTAAATCATCAATGGGTAAACGTTCAAGCTTTATGTTCAAACATATAGTATATTCCTCTACTAATTAGGACGTCAGAGTTCCTGCATACTTAAAAGTTTCAAAGTTAAAAGCTTAACTTCAAAATGATAGTCTCAAAGCCTCAAAGAGTCCCTACAAATTGCAGACTTTTGCAACTGCATTTGGACAATTATATATATTACCATATATATCACAGTATATAATGATTATAATATCGATATTCCAGCTTAGCATGATCGGCTTAGAAGATATTCCAGTTTATCACGATGGGCTTGGGTTGTCCCTCATCTCCAGTGCTGATTTTACAGAGGGAGCCAGATGGATCCAAAGCTGTGGAAGCATAAAAGGATCAGATTTATGCTTCACCTGCTCACTGTACTGGAATGAGTGAGTCTAGTAATCTAACATGATTCCAGCTGGAGGAGATTGGAGGTGTCCATTGTACTATCGAAAAGAGTCATTAGTTCTTCATGATCCTCACGATCAGCCTCCCTGCAATTTTTGTGGGGGTCCTAAAGCTGGTAAGAGGCTGTTGAGATGTCAGGAGCAACGGAGCACCATGGTGTCTAGGACGGCCCCCACATCAAGCGGGGTGATTCAGCCAGAACAGGATTGAATGCACAAAAGGTCCACAGTGACCAGCATGATTCTACAAGGGAAGTTTACAGCATCGCCACACCCTTTTAGCTTCAAGGCTATCATGAACACCTGACCTGTAAGCTTTGATTACATCTTTCTCACCCCACTTGTAGATTTTCAAGACACTGGCACCACATGATGGCGTTGAGGACATCATCCAGGCACCGCTCGCCAACTTTGCCCTGTCTGTAAGTTTCAAAGACATCATGCTCCTATACACATTTGTCAAGTCCTAGCATGGCAAGTTCCAACATAGAGCTCATGCCAAGTTCCTGTCTGGCACCCATGTCAAGTTACACCGGGCCATCCACCAGCCTAGTGCTCTTGCTAAGCTCCTGCTTGTCACCCATGTCAAGCTCCAGCATGCCAAACACCCACCTGGCACCCATGCTAACCACTATCATGGTTACCCTGTTTTTGGCCCAGCACCCATGCCAAGTTTAGTTCCAGGTCCTGTGTAGTTACAGCTCCCATGACAATCAATTTCTGGTCCCAGCAACCATGCAGGTTCCCTAACAGCCCTAAAGCAAACTTCCACCTGGACCCATGCCCAGTTCCAGTCTGGCACGTAAGCCGCACTCCAGTCAACAAGCCGCTTGTTGCTCCAAGTTATCATTATAGAAGATGCCTCAGTATTGGAGGATGCTGGAGAAGCTTCAAAGTTCAGAGGTCATAGTTTAAGTACTTCCTGTTTGTAATTTGCTCAGTTGTTATTGTTTAGTGGTTGAGTCATGGTTTAAGTGCTTTGTGTTTCTGTGTAACCTGAATGTCAGCAAGACAATATGATTATTGGCATTATGAGATGTTTTCTTTTGCTTTTTTTTTTTATCTACTAATGCTAACTGTTTAGTCTCTAGTGTCTAGCCATTAGACTAGTTTATTAGGATGTTTGGTAATAAAGTGTTAAAATAAATATTTTCCTAAGCACTGTGATGCAAAGCTTCCTTGGCTGGGGTCACTGTGAAAATCTCAGTCAAAGCTTGCCACCGTTTGTAGGAGCAGAAAACAGCAAACCATGCTCTCTCACCTAATAGCACTTGCTGTTTATTACCTGCCACCCTGTTTAATGGACAGCTTGTAAACATCCAAGAAACTTCTCTTTTGAAAGGCTTTCCAACATTCTTTTTTTGGCTGGTTCATAGACGCCAGGATTTTACAGAGCTTTTTGGTTTTGCTCACAAATAAAATTTACCATCCTTTTAGTTTGCGATGTTCTTCGCTCACATTGTAAATTCCCAGGTTCAGCCTTTTCCTGATCTGCCTACCATTTATCTTTTTGATCAGTGCACCAAATCCAATTTAGCTTACGGGAATAGTCAGGAGCGCCCAGCTGTTTCTGCGAATGTTTATTAGACATCGAGGATTGAATGGAAAGCAGAAACAAAGATGATGGAAAAAAACAGATTGCTTACTGTGGTTTATTTTATGTGCTCACTTAATTTAATATATATTTATTTGGGGCTGAAGCGCTTAGCAGTTATTTGGGTTCGGCCCTGGTTAACAGACCCAAACTGTCATTTCATAGATTATACAGAAAAAGTGAGATATTTTTCAAGAATGGAAGAATCTGCAAACACAGACCTCTATCATTATCACACTCAGCGCTCTGGATCGCGCTGTACCAAAACATATTGTCAGTTTTAGCCGAACACTTCCGCAGGGATAAGACAGATTTGGCCTGGAGTCTGAGATACTGTTGATGGATGTGTACCCACAGGAAAAATGTAGAGCAACACTTTCTTTGCACACACACACACACGCACACACACACACGCATCTTGTCGACACTTTCAGAGAGGAATTCTGGCCTCTTTTTGTATTATAGTTCTCTTGTTTGAGCATTCTAATGACTCATTCTAGATTAGCTTGTCATCACCGCTTCTTTCCCAGGCACATAACTATTTATTATCTAGCTGTAAACCATAAATATATGCTTACTTCACACCATAGTGTGTTACTCCCATTTTAAAAACAATGCCAGACTTTTTGACATCCTTTTAAAAATGAGCAAAATCCCATCGATCACTTAATCCTCTCTGGTACACGTGGTATGACATCATTGAGGAAAGATTTATTTATGATGTTATTCTTGCTTAAAATTGGACACTATAACAAAATCCATTTTCATTATTTTAAAATGTATTTATTTATTACGTTTGTTGCCTTAAAGCAACAATGTACCATAATGGATAAATCGATTTGACATTTTTATGCAGGGAAAAAAAAAAATATTGAAAACATAACATTATTATATAAAACATTTGAGGAAACGGATTTATCTAGTCTTTAATGTATTACACATTTCATATTTAATAAAAAGTAACATTTCATATCCAGCTGTTACTCTCAGGCAACATTGTATCATTGTGGGACACAAATATAACCAACTCATCAAAGTATCTTATTAAAACTTTATAATGTCGTTTCCAGTAAAAACAAATCCATTGGGAAAACTATATTCTAATATGTACTATTCCATGTGACACACTACACATTCACTTTATATACACTTTATGGATACCTGTTGCATAATCAGAATTTTTGTTTCCGGTCTTCATTTCATCTGTATAGTTACAGATATAGTTGTAGTTCAATGTTGTGTATTTATTGTGTATAGTGTCTTGTCTATAACAAATGTACAGTGTTTTATGTTGATCTGTGCTTTGGGAGCCACAAACAGCAGGAATCAATTCCTTGTGTGTGTCAGCATACTTGGCGAATAAAACTCGATTTTGATTCTGATTCTGACCTCATCCTTACAAGCATGTGTTTGCGCGCGCGCGCGCGCGCACACACACACACACACACACACACACACACACACACACACACACACACACACACACACACACACACACACACACACATACTGTAAAGCAAATTTACTTTTGTCTTCATCCTTATTTTCATCTTCATCTCCATACTGACTCTGCCTGTCTCTCAGTTGGATTGTCAGTATGATCTTCCTCATCACTATATAACACCTCGTCCTGACTCTCCTCAACTGGCAGTGCTACTTTGTTACATGCCATAATAATAGAGTGGATTCATCCCCTGCATTAAATGACAGTGTATGTACTAAATATTATTATAAATACATTATGAAATCATATTCATGTTAAAACAGTACATTTAGATAATTCTAACTACATCTAGGCATTTGGCAGATGCTCTTATCCAGAGCGACTTACTTTTTAAAAATATATATATGTATGTATGTGTCATTACATCTGAGCAATTGAGGGTTAAGGGCCTTGCTCAAGGGCCCAACAATGGCAACTTGGTGGTTGTGAGTTTTGAACCTGGGATCTTCTGAACCATAGTCCAATGCCTTAACCACTGAGCTACCCCTGCCCTGTTTTCTACATACAAATAAAACATTTCAACCTAGTATTCTTGGTTTAGTCTTATACAATGTTATTACAGTACAATGCTGTGTAACATCAGGGAAACATGCAGGTTTTTTTTATGGTTTTTTTTTTTTTTTTTGGAATTTAGTATGATCCATTTCATGATACGTTTTTGAAACATTTTGATACATTTCATGATACGTTTTTGAAAATTTTACTCCTCAATAAAGATGATTCAGATTTTTCATAAAAAACAAAACAAAAACAAAACACAATCAAAACGGATTAAACAATAAAATTATTACGTAATGCATTTACAGGGTTAAATATACCATGCAATTAATGATATTTTAAAGCAACATTTGAATTTTATTTTAGCACAATTTTGGCCCCCTTATAATACATATTTGGTGTCATATCCCTTTTTAGAGAATTACACCGGTGACGTTTACATTGCTTAACTTGGAAAACCTTGTCAATAGCTCTTGGAGAATATTTACTAGTTTATGAAATGTGTACTGCCTTGTTTATTTCTGATTGCAAGAAGTTTTAAATCCAGAAACCGAGGCAGCCATGACAAATTTTATTTTCATTTGAGTGATAATTTAGATTTACGTTTGTGGTTGAAAACTTCGTAAATAACCCCTCTGGCAGATGCAAGATGACCTGGGGCTAAAATGTCATGGTACTTAGAGTCATTTTATGATCCTTTAAGTGCCCCTGGACCACCAGCCACAAAACAGCCCTAATGCAATAATCCACCAGATTTTAAAGTGGCTGTCAGCTGATTTTCTTTATGACCTTATTTATTCATTTATTTTTTTTTTTTTACCAAACATGGCCAGTTATAAGTCAAGCTGTTTGTTTTAGGTCTCATGCAATTAAAAATTTAATTAAAACACAAGATGCCAGTTGTAGTGTAGTGCCACCTCAAAATTTTTTTTACTATATTTTACATTTCACAACTTGAAAGTCCTAGAGAACATAAACTTTGCAATTTTGAAACTAAGCTCCTTGTGTCCTTTAAAAACGCTTATGAAGCAAAATGTTAATGTTGTAGCCTATTGAAACCTTTATTCATTTAGTTGTTAATCTGTTTATATCTAATTCTGCTTAATTGTGTCGTTAACTGATGACATCTGTGTGTTTCTTAATAAAAGCTTTTTGTTTTTTCCACTTGTCATTGGTTAACACCATTGTATTACACTGGATAACATTGGGTAATAACATATTATCAGTCAAAAGTTTATACACACGAGTCAAACGTTTAAGCACAACATTCAAAAGTTTGGGTTTTTTTTTTTTTACATTTTAGGAAAATGCTGGATATTTTTTTCAATTATTAAATAATACACATGGCATTACATAATTAAGCAACAACAACAACAACAACACCAGTCAGTTATTATTTTAAGACACAAATGTCAGCTGTTCTGGAATAGTTCTGGAATGCAAGAACAGTATTGTCAAGTGCATTTGCAAGCACTCATCAAGCACTCATGAAGACCATCCCAGGAAGGCAAGAACAAAACTTAGCTCTGCTTCAGAGCAGAAGTTCATTTGGAGTTGCAGTACCTGCCTCAGAAATCACCAATTAACAGCACCTCAGATTAGAGCCGTTATGAAGGCTTTATAGAGTATAAGTACAGAAGCAGACACATCTCAGTATCAACTGTACAGTACATATGAGATTTTATGTATATTTTGTATTCCTCGAGCTTTGATTTAGAATTGGGAAGGACCATATGGAATTGTCCCCATCTGTCCCCAATGATTTTGACTCGTGGTATAAAACAGGTCATTTTACACTCACCAGCCACCTCATTACGAAGGTTTGTTCAACTGTTTGCTGATGCAAACATCTGCCAATTACATGGCAGCAACTCAATGCATTTAGACACGGTCGAGATGATTTACTGAAGTTCAAACCAACCATCAGAATGGAGAAAAAAGGATGATTTAACTGACTTTGAATGTGGCATTGTTGTTGGTGTCAGATGGGCTGGTCTGAGTAAGTCTGAGTCTGCTGGTCTCCTGGATTTTCATGTGCAATGAGCACTAAGGTTTACAGAGCATGGTCTGAAAAAGAGAACACATCCAGTGAATAGCAGTTCTTTGGGCAAAATACCCTGTTGAGGTTAGAAGAGAATGGGCAGACGAGTTCCATCTGATAGAAAGGCAACAGAAACACAAATAACAATGCCTGGGCTGATGGTTCTTGATTTCTGCTGCAATATTCAGATGGTAGGGTTAGAATTTAAACATGAAAACATCTTGAAAACATGCTTCCATCCTGCCTTGTATTTAATGATTCAGGCTGGTGGGGTTGGTGATTTTTTTTATTTTGGGGGGGCTCCTTGGTACCAACTGGTTTAAATATCTCTGCCTACCAGGGTATTGTTGCTGTCCATGTGTGATGCTATCATTTCGATAGGAGGGAATGCTTCCAGCACTTTGTGTGATCTATGCCATTAAGAATTCAGGTAGTTCTGAGGCAAAAGAGGGATCTGAACCAGTAATAGCAAGGTGTATCTAATGAAATGGCTGGAGAGTATATTATTAGAGAAAATGAATGAAAATGGGTGGCACGGTGGTGTAGTGGTTAGCACTGTCACCTTGCATCTTCAGGGTCCGGGTTCGATTCCCGTCTTTGTGTGCATGGAGTTGGCATGTTCTCCGCATGCTTGGAGGGTTTCCTCTGGGTACTCCGGTTTCCTCCCACAGTCCGAAAACCTGCTGATTAGGCTAATTGGCATTCCCAAATTGCCTGAAGTGTGTGAGTGAATGTTTGTGTGCACCCTGTGATGGATTGGCGCCCTGTCCAGGCGAAAAACCAAATTTCTGTGTCTGGGAGATGATCGACGAAGATTTGGTACTGACCTTGAATGGGGTAGATGGAGTTTTCTTAAACTCAAGTATTATAGCACAAAATGCTCCGTGTGTCTTTTTTATTAATACGGGGAAACTTTCCCAGAATTACGTAGAGGACAGTGAAATGCATGAATGATGGAAAGAACAACTGTTTTATTTTACACTGTGACCTGATATCTACATCTCTGTCTGCAGTCAGAGGGAGCAACCTAGCATCTCCACTAGCAAAACATACTTTAAACTTTAAATGCTATGTTAGCTGTTGAACTCTTCCACCAACTTTTACAAGTGTTCAAAGTGTTCACTTGCTTTACAGAAAGTAATAACCTCCAAGGCAGGTTTCTTTTGTCAAATCATACCACACTGAAAGGTAGTGTTTCACATTTCTCAGAGTCCTGGGTTTTCTTTATCTCTATGGTTGATTGCTTAATACATTTAGCATTTGGCTTATAGCCAAATTAGGCTTATAGAGGCATTACCATCGTGTGTATGTTCTGCATACTCATACATCATACATACACTGTAAACTATTGCGTTGAATAGCTCTGTAGAGTGACGCATTTAGCCACGCTCACCTCGAATAATTTTTTTTTTTAATGCACTAGATGTGGTACATAATCTGGCACATAACAGTCCATAACTTCAGTTCTACTCAACATTTTGATTCCATTGATGGCTTATACTGTAGGTTTAATTTCAGGTAAATAACGAAGTGCTAACAAAGTTTCATTAAACTCTGTTTAGCCAGACATGCAGAAACATTTTCTGAGACTGGTTTCCAGTTCTCCAACGTATGAAATGTTAAGATATCATTGAAAGAGCGAGTACAGCCAAAACCATCCTTTATTTACAGTATAGAGATTTAGCATTTAGCAGATTTGCTCCACATCTTGTATGGAAGGTTTTTTCAAGAGCTTCACTAGTGACTGTTTAAACCTGGGCATTTCAACACTAAACTAGGAATCTGGACTAATGTTGGACTTCCATGAATTATGAAGAGGCACAAAGCACCTAAAAATGCCTACAATCCACCTCTGTATAATTTAACAACTGTTATGTTTTTAGTTGGTATGTACAATTCAAAATGTTCACAACTAAGACTTTCTAAACCTAAAACTTTTTATGACTGTGAGGCACTGCACTGAACTCTTTTGAACTTCCTGATCATATCCATATCCTTTCTTAGATCTCGAGATTGCAACAATTCTGAATCAAATTCGGGAATGTGGGAAAGCCCCCTTAGCCAAGAAATGTTGTACTTTTGACCCTGATACAAAACATGCTCATGTCGAACTCATCCGAACTGTCTGCAAACATTCAGAATTTGCCCATAAAATACCTGACACCTCACGTTTTCAATGTATTGTCAAGACCTCTCAAGAACTCCTACTATTTCACATGAATCCCCTATGTTTTTAGCCTGTGTGAAGACTAAACTTGGGCATGGACTACATATAAGGCAATCCATTTTCAGAGTTTGTTGTTCATGTAACCCACGTTATGGACACCTCCTTATGAACATCCTTCTTACTTATATTTAAATTTCGTTCCGCCTACAGTACTTCAGCATAGCTAGCAAAAAGTAAGCACTTAAACAGTCTAGGGCTGAACCTTCATCCTACCTAGTTAAGTGCATTACACTCTTGGTGTAAATAAAGTCATTTCATCAATCTGCACGAAGTGTGAAGTTTTAGATAACTAGTTAGCCACACTAACTAGTTATCTAGTGCTGCATCAGTTGGGAATCATCGCATGTGATTTTTGTAGCAGGTAGTAGGAGAAACAGAATTCTTGATAGGTGAAAGTTTATGAGTTGAAATTAAGGTGAAGTTTTCGCAAGATTAAATAGCAGCCAATTGTTAGAATGTTTAATGCAATTCATTTTAAATGAGACAAAACCCACTTAAACCATTCTGAAGAAATACTGTGAATCACCTCCAAATAACCTACTCTCTTCTACAATGTTTTATTAGCTATTCATAGTCTTTTAAAAAATCTTCAATCATGCTTTTTTTCTTCTTCTTTGATTTCTCCCAAACCGCAATGAGCCATACAAGGGCTTCCTTACAATCTCCCTAGGATTTCCTACAATCACAAGATTTTACTGGTTTGGGATCAAATTCAGGAATGTGGGAAAGGTTGCTAAATCAGGAATCCTGTTCTTTCCAAATCCTCTCTAAGGTTTAGAAAAATCCAAAATTATAAGATACTAATGTAAATCTCCATATGGCAAACTCCCTATATCTAATGTTAAATTTAATGGCTAATTTGGCCTTAGTCTGTTGTTAAAAAGCAACACACACATTTGTAGTTGTAACTATTTTAGTCATTTGGTTAATGTTAATTGTATTCTAGATCTGACAAAACTACACGAAATACAAATGTACATACAGTTCATACAAGTACATACAACTAAAATGTTGCTCTTTTTCCTGCAAATAGTTTCAGTATGTGCTTGTAAATATTCAAAACACAAATGTAAATTAAGCTTTAATTAATCTGAACACTGAACTGTTTTATAGAAATGCAATAGAAATGACAATTACGTCCTAAAACCTTTAACCATTTCTTTCTCCTGTGTTGTTTGGTGGTTAAAGGTCTCATTTTTCATGTGTTATTTTCATATCATCATGTGTTCTCTTTTATTTGCCATGTGGTTTTTTTTTTTTTTTTGTGAAAAGGTGAATTTTAACAATTTGGCTATGGTGAAGAAAAAAAAGGTAGTTTGATCATGGCTAAAACAGAAAGAAATGTGAGGGCTTTTCCCAACATCGCTCCACTCAATTCAATCTAGACACACACACACACAAAAAAAACTAAATAACAAATAAAATAAAATCAGTGAGTAATCTTGCAATAGAAAGACAAACACAAGCATACTTTTTTGTAGTCTTTTTTCTTAATGACTGCTTCAGTCTTACAAAGGGAATACTTAGACTATTTGTCACATAGCATTTACTGCATGTGTATGCATGTCAGTGTGACACTGCTGACCTCTACACAAATACAAAAACTCCCCTTATTGGAACAGATTACTGGATGTTATCATGTCCAAAGGGAGGATAAAGCCATTACTGAGTTTTTATAACATGTGGCAGCCAAAAAGTATAAACATGTCTGAGCATATTGAAACTTTTAACTGTAAGCTTTGCTGAGAAAACGGAATGCTGGAATTTGCTTCACCACTCCATTATGACAATTCCTTTCTAGAACCTCGGTGATCCATAATGTTCATAAAAATGTTCATGAATAAAACCAATATCCCGTGATTTACATTTGTTTTGTAACTTCCTTGAAACAAGTAATATCATTAATATCATCAATTAAATTTTGTAAGGTGAATCTATGGTGCTTTAGTCTGCTACCGATAAAACTTCCAAACAAGAGAACTTGTCACTGCTTAGATCTGATGGAATCCAGAGACCTACACAAAAGGGAATGAAAGATGTACAACACTAGAAAGGCACACATGCAGAAAAAAAAGAAGAAAAAAAAACGATTCTAGGTCAGCAGCCATACTGTGAGATAAGTCCTTTCCTTTTATAGTACTTTGCTTTAAGTAGCCTTCTTTTCACCATTCCCTGAAATCCAAAAGTCGACCAGGAACGCATCACTGGCAGTATTTAATGTCTCGTCTTGAGTGATGTCATAAGAATATTTGCACAGGTGGAAAGAAGCTTTAGAAATAATTTAGTTAATCTGGCCCAAAATCAAGTGTTTTGCAGCTCCAGAGCTTTCAGATGCGATTTAAAAATTCACACATGTTCAAAGCAACCAAATGACAGCAAGGTGAAACCAATTTTGAAACAGTTATGATATTACTTTGAATACCTTTTCCACATGAAAGCCTGAATACTCTGTTTGTGAGACATTACTCAGATGCACGCTTTCATATTAGCGGATATTAATGATTACCGATGTGCCCAAAATTTACATAATTAAAATAACCCTTAATAAAAATTAATTATGTGTATTTAATTACATGAAACCTATTTGCAAAATAAGGGAACAATTTTCTACAACTTTTTATGGAAAAATCCTATTCAGAGGCATAGCTAAACGACTGTCTAGTGCCACCCGTACATGATGCATGACCACCCCAGGAAAATATTATTGTTATGATTATTATAATTAATGCAGATATCAATGTCATGGTTTAAACACTTTGGCTAGTGCGTGATGGCTCGTTCAAATAATAGAACACTTACTATAACATTTCTGGGAAATTTAATGGGGATATTACATTGTGCAAATTTAAAGCAAACAAGCCAAAAGGGTAAACTATAAATTTGAGAGAGAGAGAATGAGAGATTATAATCTAGATTTTATAACAGATAAAATTATTGCGTTTGGGTGCATGTCTATAATATTGTGAAAAATAGAGTGGTTATGGAAGATTCTGGGAAACTGAGTTTGTGACATATAGCATTTTTGCAAAAGTCTCTAGCCATCCCTTATTTCTTTATAATTTGTTTCAAAAGAACCAGACTTTCTTGTATTTTTTATTTAGTATTAAGGAATAGTTTTCCAGGCTTCCTGAAGGACTTTTTTGGCTCTCGTTTTTTTTCCAGCTTTTCTCATTTGCACTCCAGTCCCTGTACCTGAGCAGTTTCAGAGAATTTTTTTGTTTGTTTGTTTCTTAAGCCACTCAGTGACCTATAAATCATTTAGGCATAAAAAAACAAAAAACATCTAGCTTAAGGCATGAACCGGTGAAAAACAGGGGCAGATGATGACAGATGATCAGGCCAGTGATTAGTATACTGGTGGTCCTGAATGTGGTTGGAATAGACAAGTGGGGAAATGAGGTTGCTGCTCATGCTATTACATAAACAACTTTTTTTTCCCTTGCATTTTTTGCACTTTGCAGTCCGTTGCAGTTTGTATATCTTACACACACACACACACACACACACACACGCGCACACACACACACACACACACACACACACACACACACACACACACACACACACACACTATATATATATATATATATATATATATATATATATATATACAGTATATCTTATGTCTTATGACATATTAGGTAAGCATTACATATACAGTAGCTTGGTAGAAAACCTAATGAATGCTGTTTAGTGGTATGCGTTTTACAGTATATATTTGAAAAAGGATCATGGATAGCCTATACACAGACAAGGGACGTCATCATTTTCTATAGATGCAGATTAGTGTTTAGATTAGATTGCTAGCCCAAACACCATGCAAACTCCTTACTTAGCAGCTCAGCTCTTGGTGGTAAAACCACCAACGTGCCTATTAACCTAAAAGAGTGCTGGAGGCCATTAACTTTCTTAATGATGGTTTGACAGTAACATTGGGTTGGCTGAATGTTGCAGGCAGCAGGGCTATAAAGTAAAAGGCTATAAACCCAGCAGGACCAGCAGCCATTCAAACTGCGAGTATATTTTCTTTATACTGGAGAAAATATCAAATTCATAAACACCCCAGCACTGTTCTATAAATTCAACCATTTAAAATAACAAATTAAACGTATGACAAAATATCATACCTCTCATTTACATGATTTCATGACCTTGAATAAGCAATTTTCCACATTCACCTCTGCTCAATACATATTACTTCTTTTCCACACATCTGTCTCTCAGTTGTGTTCTTGTACCCCCACCATCAACTTTAAAATAAATACATGTACAATGTACGATTTATGCAGTTATCCAATCAGCCAATAATGTAGCAAAGAAAGCATAAAATCATTCAGATACCGGTCGAGAGCTTTAGTTAATGTTCCCATCAACATTAAGCAGTTGTTTTAACCAGTTGCCATGCATTTTATGATATACACTGGTATTTTATACTAACTGCTGATTCAGTATAATGCACAGTTTGCATGGCTAATCTCATCTCTTACTTTACTTAAACATATACATATTTTGGATTAAACGTGCCTTCTTTCATCTGATATCTTTTGTCAAGCCTCAGTCTTCAGAGGGAACACGATTTACTCCTTAAATACAAGTCACCAATCAGTCCAACATTGGTTCTGGTCCTGGGAAAGTTCCATGATTCGTATGATACATTCAGGAGAATCAAATTTCAAAATACCAAGCGTCTCCACTTACTGACAGCCAGAAGACAATTAGCAGTGATGTGATTTCAAAATGCAGCTAAATCTCATTGTAACAATCTAGGACTAAAATTTATAGTGGAGTAACAGCTACAGCTGGGCTAGTGTGGGAATTTGGCGTGGCCCTCCGAAATGCAATTAGCACAATCACCATTCTCTGGATGCTCATGTTACATGTGGGTAGTCTGAAGCCAGATGGTATAATTCTACCCCTTTCCCATAAGTTTCTTAAGCAACCACAAGGTTCAACTTTTCTGTGACAGAGCTTTTAGCTTAATGGCTTTGATTAGTATTAGGAGGCTAGAGGAGTGTTTGATAAGGTCCAGATGGCTTTTCCCTTTTAAGAGCACTATAATTTTTTTTGGCATGTAGCAGGATTGTGAGAATAAAGAAAGAAAGAAATTACAGTCAACTTCAGGAATATGAGCAACCTTCATTACAAAACCAATGTGAAATTAATAACTATAACAATAAATTGTTTTAGAATAAACCTTTTCTCATGTAGTCTTTGCAACCTGCTTGTTATTATTGGAATTGTGATATTTGGGGTCTTCTTCGCACTTACCATTTTCACCACTGTTCATGGGAACATTATACTCATGCAAGCAACTCCATGAAAATGTTCAACTGTTTCAGACCTTTAGAACTGTTTTTAGCAATTCTGATTGTGCTTAATGGTTGCTTAATAGCTTATTTATGGTATTTTGTATGAATGCAATATACCCATTACTTGTATTGTATTGTATTTGTCATGGACACTCATGGACAGATGGAAATGTTGCACATATCTTTATTTTTAGAAAAGAAAATCGTTAAATAAATACGAAAGTTTGATTTTCTAAATCTGTGTATCCATCAGCACCAGAAATTCAAAATTCAGACAACATTGACAATGATGTAGAGTCAACATTGGCCCACGATATGGCCTCCTTGCACGTCCAGCAAGTCCAGCTGCAGCCAAACATCATTGAATAGTCTGACGTATCGTGTGTAACCCTCAGTACTAGCAGCAGCAGTGGCAGGATTTTCTGTGTGATTTCTCAAATGACGCCATCGAATTAGTGAGTCTCGTCTTGGCATTGTCACTCTTGGCCAATCCACAGTGATCAGCAGCGGAACCAGTTGTTGGGAATCTGTTCCACAGCCTGGAAATGGTAAGTTTAAACCATGCTGCCACGTCTGCTTGCTTTGCACCAAGTTGAAGCGTCATGATGGCACTCTCTCTCTGCTAGCATTGTCTAGACGGGGTATGATAGTGTGAAGACAAAATGCACAATCCGAATGTCATTAGTATTTTTGATACTAATACACATCAGATAGCCATAAGAAGAGAGACATGAGTTAGGTTATCCATGATAAAGTAATGCTTTTACCTTACCCGTGTTCTTAACAAACCTTGCCTGTTCTTTGGGTATATGATTTTGGGTTGTTTGTAAGAGTACAAAGTTTTGCATAGTGTTTGTTTAGTGTTAAAATCTGCCAAATTTTATTAAAGCACAGTGTATAAATATTATATTTTATTAATAATATGTGCCATAATATGTGTTCTTGATGGACAATGGTTTTATTTGAACAAAGCTATGTGATCAAGATAAATGGTTTGTGATGATTAGTTGGTAAAAATTTATTGTGTCTGTTTTCCTGAAGACTGCCAGTAATTCCAGAGTTGCCTATAAACTTGTTGGATGAAACAGGATAATGACTGTGAAAGAGCTGCTTGTCTTGAACTCAAACCAGGCCTAGGGGTATGATCAAAGCCATGTGTTCTGTCACTCATGCCGATCTTGGCATGAATGCCGACAGGTTCAACTACAAGTGGGTTGCAGCAAGATAAATACTAAATATATACAGTACACATACATGTGTGTGTGTGTGTGTGTGTTTAGGGAGTGCAAAGGGTCTGTGCATATGTGTTATGCATCGCCTGTGGACCCTTTAAATGCAGCCTGACAAGAAGAAAGTAACGGCCCATCACATATGTAAGTCCTGTTCCCTTTGAGGTTCACTTTTTGGCCCAGCCAAAGACCAATCTGGTAGTGATTGAGAGGATGACATCATCAGAAAGCTTGCTATTGGAAGGGGAATGTGCCAGGGAGCTCTGTGCAAGTGTGTGGATCAGTATGAAGTTAAGTGGGGGGAAAGCAAGTAATGAAAAGAGTGTGTGTTCTAATAACGTTACACACGTTTTGTGTTTTATTTTTCTGCACAATTATATTAAACCATCTTCTAATGTTTTGCCTGTCTGCTTACACTGAAAGTGAAATGATTCAGATGCGCTGTGCAGCGTATTAGTTTGCGCGGTCTGAAATGTCAGTACTGACACCAGACAGTCAGTGTCCTGTCTGCTCTCATAAGTTGGTTATCTTAGACAGGAGGTAAAATGGAGGCTGTGAACAATGCTGACACATTGCGTAACATTTTTTTTTTTCTTCTTTCTTTCTTATGGGGTTTCAAATCTCCCCAAAGCAGCTGTGCTTCTGTGGCCTCTGCCGTGAGAAAGCTGATCCGGTGAATAAACTACTTAAGAATTAGGTTGATCTGGAACAAGTGGCCTGTCAGGCAGATGAAGTGCCTTCCATATGCCTATCTACACTGATTCTTAATCACACTGACTCATGATTGTGCTCGCTGAAGTTATAGATGCAAATATCCAGATAAAGATGAGCAGATGTATGTAGAGCTGCAAAATGGCACTTTTCTGCAACTTGAAAACCTGTCACATCTAAAGAGAGCCTATTTGGAAGGATAAACTCAGGGCTTGGACGTTCACACACACACACACGCACACACACACACACACACACACACACCACCCCCACCCCATTCTTTGTGAATTATAAAGCAGTTCAGTGTGCGCTTGCAAGAAACTTTGAAGAGGTCATCAGATTGGTGTGTTTCGAGTTGGACTGTTCTGGGCATGATATTGCATCAGACCCACTTTTTTTTCACTATATATGAAACCCTATACAGTACACTCTCCAACACTTGGTCTGACTTAAAAGGATTAAACGTAGACGTGTGTGTGTGTGTGTGTGTGTGTGTGTGTGTGTGTGTGTGTGGGAATGGGGGGGATTGCATACACAATTCCAGCTGTGCAGCGCTTGTTACACATGATTGCCATGCTGTTACAATCTGCACTTTATTTATTTATTTTTTTACCATGGTGCTCTGCATGTTATCAGTAATTCAAGTCTTTTCACCTTATCACCCGTTTAATTTTTTTAATTTGGATTTTTTCCCCCCTCAGATTTGGGAAGAACTATGTTTTTGTTGTTATTGGTTTTAAGCAAATAATCAGAAGACATTTCCAAAAAGGCAACAAATTAGTCATCCCTTACATGACTATACACATATACTTATATGTGTATAGTCATGTATGAAATGCTGAGTTTCCTCCCTTGAGATTCTTTTCTAGGCCTTACTGCAGCTGCCTTCAGCTGTTGCCTGTTTGTGGGTCCTTGTGGGTCTGCTTGTCCTCGGTCTTCAGGAAGCAAAAAATAAGCTCTATTGGATTGACAGCGGGTGACTGGTTTGGCAATTGAAGCATACCCCATTTCTTTGCCTTGGGTAGCTTTCACTGTATGTTTTGGGTCATTATCCAGCTGCAATATGAAGTTTGATTAAATAGCTACCAAATGCAAACGATGAGGAAAAAGGTGACACCTAGCCATGCAACTGCTTCTCAGCCATGTCAGTGGTGTACAGAGGTCAAATGTAAATATAATTTCTAATACTATATAATTTAAATATATTATATTAAATATAAATTTGTGGGACAAATTTACTTTCTCAACCATTATTGGCATTCAACTTATGAGCAGTGGTGCCTCAGGTGGTTGATGCTCTGCATTGACATTCTGAGGGTTGGTGGTTTGAGCCCCACCACAGCCATGTAGTCATTCTTGGATCCTTGGGAAAGACCCTTAATTCTATGCTCCGTACAACCCATAGTCTCTTGGCAGTTTGGTCCCACACCTGGTCAGAAAATTGAAGCGGCAAAGCAGCTTTACACAATCAAAATAATTATTTAAGTATGAAATGTGAACATGTGAACAAATGTATGAAATGTGAAATGTGATAAGATTTTCTCTGATGGGTAAGCCAAGGATGACGGCGTCAGTGTCAAGGCAAAACTCCCTGAGATGGCAGTAGGAAGAAACTTTGAGAGGAATCATACTCAGTTGGGTGAAAACGGAAAGCAGGGATTGATCTGCATGAGACAGAAAGTTCAGTGTAACAGGAGATGTGTTTAAATTAAATGGATTACAGAGAACAGCTGTCAGCATCAGTTGAGGCTAGGACTGTCTTTGTGGAAAAGTGGAACCGTCCCCAGTCACCACACGCATCCCAGGCAGACCACACGGGGCATCCATGCAACGAGATCTCCAGCCCGAAGGAGACACTAGGATGGGTCGGTCAGGTCCAAAGGGCAGAGGAGGTCTGGGTCACTGGAAGCTCAGGAGCGACATGTATAGCTCGACAGAGAGACAGGTAGAGGAAAAGAGAGAGAGGGAGAGAGGGAGAAATAACAGTTAGGTATGGTCACTGTTACACAATGTATAAAGTGAATGTACAGTATATTTTTATTGCAGAGTGCAAGCAGGGACTTCGCCAGGACTAACTATAACAGCATAACTAAAAGGGAGAGCCAGAAGGAAACACAGACATGAGGGCTCCCTGAGATGTAAAGCGACCAATCACCTCACCGTCAACAAACCTGAGTGATCAATGAGAGTGGGGAAGACAGCATGTAAACATATCAGTTCACCATAAAACTCTACGTCCTTGACTCCCCCAGATCAGCTCATTTACCTAAGGGAAATGTATTTACCAAAATGCTTGGCTAAATAAATAGGTAAATAGACATAAACACTGAGACTGTGTCTGAGTCCTGAACATTAATTGGAAGACTATTCCATAACTTTGTAAGAAAAAGCTCTGCGCCCTGCTGTAGTTTTCATAATACATGGTACTGACAAGCAACCTGCATCCTTTGATCGAAGTAAGCATGGTGGATCATAAGACACTAGCAGTTCACTCAGATACTGCGGTGCGAGACCATTTAATGCTTTATACATCAATAGTAGTATTTTAAAATCGACCCAATCGATCCAATGGAGCCAATGCAGTGTAGATAAGATAGGGGTGATGTGCTCGTATCTTCTGGTTTTAGTGAGGACTCTTGCTGCTGCATTTTAGACTAACTGAAGCTTGTTTATACACTTAGTTAATTAACCAGACAGTAAGGCGTTACAATAGTCCAACCTAGAGGTGATAAAAGCATGAACTAGTTTGTCTGCATTGTTTAGTAACAATATATTCATTATCTTGGCAATATTTCTGAGGAGAAAGAATGCTATCCTGGTATTATTATCTACTTAAAATGAAAGGCTGGAATCAATAATCACACCGAGGTCTTTACCTGTTGCATTGATAGAACAGAAAGGCCATTTAAATTTACAGTGTGATCAAAAAGTTTGCTTCTAGCTGCCTGTGGTCCTATGGCTAGAACTTTTTATCAGGATTAAGCAGAAGGAAGTTAAGTAACATCCAAACTCTTATGTCCTGAACACATTGCTCAACTTTAGTAAGCTGGTTTTTCTCATCTGGTTTGGCTGAGATGTACTGCATAACTGTGTGTTATCAGCATACTGTAACAATGAAAACTAATACCATGCTTACGAATTATGTTGTCCAGAGGAAGCATGTAAAGAGAAAAAAGCAGTGGGCCTAAAACTGAACCCTGTGGAACACCAACGGCCATGTGAGAACATGCAGAATAATCACCGTTTAAATCTATGAACTGGTAATGATCAGTCAAATAGGATCTGAGCCAGTAGAGAACCGTTCCCTTAATTCCTACTACATTTTCTAATCTGTGAAGGAGAATACTATGATCAATGGTGTCAAAAGCTGCACTGAGGTCCAGTAACACAAATATAGTGACCCATTAGAGGCCAATAGGAGGTCATTTACTACTTTAACAAGTGCTGTCTCTGTGCTGTGATGGGGCCTAAATCCTGACTGATACAGTTTGTTTGTGATATTTTTATGTAGATATTAACATAGCTGGTGCGCTACTGCCTTTTCCAGAATCTTAGAGATAAAGGGGAGGTTTGATATCGGCCTATAATTTAACAGCTGACATGGGTCAAGGTCAGGTTTCTTAATTAGTGGTTTAATAACTGCTAATTTAAAGAATTTTGGAACATACCCACTGCTGAGTAAAGAGTTAATTATTTCCACAGGGCTTTTGTGATTGCTGGGACTATATGCTTGAGAATATATGTTGGTATAGGATCTAATTCACAGGTTTATACGGTTTATAAGTTTATATCATCTGTATCATTTAAGTTGTCTGGTTTCAAAGCCTGAATTTTTGCCAAACTACTGTAGTGTATGTTGTTGTTGTGGAGATTCATGCAGCAGTCTTGTTTCTAGTTAATTTACAGTATCTACGGTATTAAATAAATAAAAAAATTATTTTTGTTATTTTCTATAAGAGTGGAGAGATACAACGATCTAGCAGCACTAAGAGCTTTTTGTAATTTAGGATGCTCTCTATACTAATTGAAATACTAACAATTTAGTTAGACGCCATTTGCGTTCTAATTTTTGTGCAGTTTATTGTGTGTGTGTGTGTGTGTGTGTGTGTGTGTGTGTGTGTGTGTGTGTGTGTGTGTGTGTGTGGTCATTGTACCAGGGAGCGGGTTTTTTCTCATCCCTAATCATTTTCCTTTTAACAGGAGCAACATTATCTAAGGTATAACGAAATGTCAACACTAAATAGTCGCCTGATCGAGTTCTGTGGAGTCAGATAGAGATCCAATTAAAGTTGATAACTCTGGGAGATTACTGATAAAGCTCTGGGAACAGGAAGAACATCTGGCAGAAAAAAAAATTAAAAAACCTCTTTTTAGTTCCAATTCTGGTTATGTTTTTATGGCCTCCCATTAATTTACATCTGTTTTCTTTAGTCTTTTTTTTTTTGGAATCTGTTTTTTATTGTTTTTTCTCCTGTTTTTGACCTGTATATAAGTAATTTGTGAGAATGGGCTTGTGTCAGTTAGCTATCTGCTTGCTTCCTGACCATGGCAATGGACTGATATGATAACTTTGATAAAGGTGAATAAAGCTCTATATTTGGCTTGATGCCTCTTTCCAGGGGCCTCCCTGTTACAGGTGAAATAGTCCAAGCGATAAAACCAAAACTTTAACTCAGCCAAAGTGATAGCCATGAATCTTTTATCTGAGGGAGACACCAGACTTCCACTCTCCTCCAAAATGACATTGGAACATTTGCTGTGATCTTTGTGTGGGACACATACTGACATATTGTTCTAGGTTAGATAAATGCACAAACAGATTCCTCTGGTTTCATTTGTTTCCTTATCAGTTTCTGGAGAATTTTGGAGTCTTATAATATCTACAAATGCAAGTGCTAATAAAATGCAGGACATCCAGTGGACCACCAGAAGACTGTGTATTCGCTCCTTTGTTCTGGCGAAATAGACACAACATGTGTGAATCTCTGGCTGCATTGCCCTTTGATGTACGACATTGTTTATGGAATGGTTATGAAAAATATTGCATGGCGATTCCTTAATTGAAAAGTATCTGACAGGCATTCCTCTGTTATATGACTAAAGATATAAAAAGAAGAAAAAAAAACATGAGTATCTTTTGGGCAGTCTTTCCTGCCAAAACTGGAGTCCAGAAACCAAATAATTAATTGGCTTGTGTCTTCTGGGTTGTATAACCCACAGGCATCTTTAATGAAAAGCAAGCTCACTGTTTTACCATCCAAACAAGTGTATCCTTCTTTCCCTTACCTCTTCCTATGTGATGATCCTAACTGATCTGCTTAAATGTTTTATTTGATAGTTATTGATAATTATATTAATATGAATTGACAATACTAATATTTTCTTAATCATATGAATACTAATATAATAATTACCAGTTATAGTTGCATTAATAATGATACTTCTACTACTTAACACTTCTATAATGTCAACCAAAAATAATGATAAAAGACTTCTTGTTTCTATAATGAAACTGAGAGATGATTTTAAAGCATTTTTATAACTCTCTCTCTCTCTCTCTCTCTCTCTCTTTCTCAAACACACACACACATGCACACGCACTATGTGTGATCTATGTGTCTCTCTGTTGTCTCTGTCTTCCATTTAGTCCACATCATCTGTCCTTTCTTTTAATCTTCATCACAGGAATTAATTAATTTTTTTTTGAATTGCCATACTGTATTCCATCCAAGTGTTTCATCAAGTGAGAAGAACAAAAGCATTTATTCTGTGGTCTGTCAGCTTAACATTTTTTTTCCATGGCAGGAGTAGAAGAAGAACACTTGGCAATTACTTCAGGCTATGTCGACAACTACACATTTGCTCACTGATTTTCATTAAGCTTTTGCATATTGCCTCAATGAGGAGAAAGTTACAGATGTTCAGATGTCTAAAGGTTTTAATTCACTAAGAAAACGTGATGACATAATGTTGAGGTTTAAATTTAAAAATTCATATGACATTTGGGGCCAGTTTTGAATGATTTGTATAACACTTTGACATGTGCTGTTTACAGACAGTGTTTGCTCACTTTTGAATAAGTCCTTGATTCCTGGTTTAAAAAATATGATAATTTTTATTGAAAACATTCAGGATGAACAACAATGCGATCACAACTATTTTGCCACAAGAATTCACTGAAGTGGGTGGTCTTCTCATAATAAAAAAAGAAGTTAAACGTAGTTAGGCTTTGACTGATGACAATAAACATGCACCCTAACACTGAGCCATGATTTTTGCTTGGTACAATAAAGAAGTCTCCTCACCAGGTCTAAAATGGACAATTTTTATGTTACTTTGCCAGTGTCATTTATCACCCCATACAGCTGCACCTGCACCTAGCTGATGGATGATGTTCTTTGGCTCAGGCTCTTGCCAGCATCTTATATTCCCGTTGACTTGATCTGGCACATAGAACCAAGCATTTAATCAGCAACAGATTCAACGGGTTTGGGGTTTGCTATAAGGCAACGTTTCTCAAGCCCAGTCATAATGTAACCCTTATTCTGACATCACCATCTTTGGTGTTTGCTCATCTATTTTAAATAATTCAACTCATTGGCCTACTAAAAACTTGAACTCAGCCTGCTGGGAGAGTTACAAAATGGAAAATACCAAAATGTCCGGTGTTCATACTTTAGGAACACAACTGAGGAGGAGCATTCCTTAATAATGTCTTTGTTGTGCCATTTGGTCATGAATCTACCATTTGTTTGATCTGTTGTGTAGGTTCAGAAATAGATCTAGGTGGGTAATAGATTATTGGAACCACACTAATCCTACTGATTTGAGATGATATTCAGAAGCTGTAAAATGTAAATATACTGTCCACAGCGGTGGACACATCCATAGCACATGCAAATCACAAGAAGAATATGCACCCAATTTATCAGTTTCTTAATTGCCCAGCAGACGAATAGTTTCAGCGAACTGATAACAAAAGGGGGTCGGCCCTAACATCAGAAGAAAATTAGTCCGAAAATTTAATATAAGGTTTAGAGTTAGGATTTGGGGTTAGGGTTAAGCAGAAGCTGCTTTAATTCATATGTTAAATAAAATTTCTGCCTAGTGGGGCTTCTGATTAGAAGCCTGACAAAACAGTCACCCAACGAACAACCCATCTCCATTTAATATTTTAATTTTAAAATGACTTCCAACTGGTTTACATACAGTACAGAATGTGTAACATATTACTGCTGCAACTATAGCATGTGTAACCTGCTATCCTTCAGACACCATCTGTCACCTTGTAGTTCAACTCAAGCCAAAATTATGACAACAGCCAAGCCAAGATACTGTAGCATCTTAGAGAGAACAAAGTAGTACAGCACAAATGTTAGCCAAGGATTTTTTGTTGTTGTTGTTGAGTGTGCATGCACAATATGCTGGTTTAGAAACATAATCATGAGAGGATACGGACTAGTACGGCTACATAGTGTAAAGGTATGCCTTCCTCACAGATTTGAGGCTCACTCGTTATTTTTGGCGAATAAGTGTATGCATATTCAGGTCTATGAAAATGCACTTAACCATCTAACTAGTCTGATGATTGAGGTTAAAATTAGTAATGGAAAGAGAACAAAAATCACTGACCTGAGTAATAGTACTGCTACTTAAGGTATATCTGATGTCAGAAATCAATACAAGTTGAGTACAACTTAATCAAGTAATATTATATCTGTTACTAATTATTTTCTATGTTTAGAACTGATATATACACATATATACATACACACACACACACACACACACACACACACACACACACACACACACACACACACGGACAAAATTGTTGGTACCCTTCGGTCAATGAAAGAAAAACTCACAATGGTCACTGAAATAACTTTAATCTGACAAAATAATAATAAATAAGAATTCTATGAATGTTAACCAATGAAAGTCAGACATTGCTTTTCAACCATGCTTCAAACTAATTATTTAAAAAAATAAACTCATGGAACAGGACTGGACAAAAATGATGGTACCCCTAACTTAATAGTTTGTTGCACAACCTTTTGAGGCAATCACTGCAATCAAACGATTCCTGTAACTGTCAATGAGACTTCTGCACCTCTCTGCAGGTATTTTGGCCCACTCCTCATGAGCAAGCTGCTCCAGTTGTTTCCGGTTTGAAGGGTGTCTTTTCCAGACAGCATGTTTCAGCTCCTTCCAAAGATGCTCAATAGGATTGAGGTCAGGGCTCATAGAAGGCCACTTTAGAATAGTCCAATGTTTTCCTCTTAGCCATTCTTGGGTGTTTTTAGCTGTGTGTTTTGGGTCATTGTCCTGTTGCAAGACCCATGACCTGCGACCTGCGACTGAGACCCAGCTTTCTGACACTGGCCAGCACATTTCTCTCTAAAATCCCTTGATTGTCTTGAGATTTCATTGTACCCTGCACAGATTCAAGACACCCTGTGCCAGATGCAGCAAAGCAGCCCCAGAACATAACAGAGCCTCCTCCATGTTTCACAGTAGGGACAGTGTTCTTTTTTTGATATGTCTGTGAACATAGAGCTGATGTGCCTTGGCAAAAAGTTACAGTTTTGTCTCATCTGTCCATAGGACATTCTCCCAGAAGCTTTGTGGCTTGTCAACATGTAGTTTGGCATATTCCAGTCTGGCTTTTTTATGATTTGTTTTCAACAATGGTGTCCTCCTTGGTCGTCTCCCATGTAGTCCACTTTGGCTCAAACAACGAAGGATGGTGCGATCTGACACTGATGTTCCTTGAGTATGAAGTTCACCTTGGATCTCTTTAGAAGTCTTTCTGGGCTCTTTTGTTACCATTCGGATTATCCGTCTCTTTGATTTGTCATCAATTTTCCTCCTGCGGCCACGTCCAGGGAGGTTGGCTACAGTCCCATGGATCTTAAATTTCTGAATAATATGTGCAATTGTAGTCACAGGAACATCTAGCTGCTTGGAAATGGTCTTATAGCCTTTACCTTTAACATGCCTGTCTATAATTTTCTTTCGAATCTCCTGAGACAACTCTTTCCTTCACTTCCTCTGGTCCATGTTGAGTGTGATAAACACCATGTCACCAAACAACACAGTGACTACCTGGAGCCCTATATATAGGCCCACTGACTGATTACAAGATTGTAGACACCTGTGATGCTAATTAGTGGACACACCTTGAATTAACATGTCCCTTTGGTCACATTATTTTCAGTATTTTCTAGGGGTACCATCATTTTTGTCCAGGCCTGTTCCATGAGTTTATTTTTTTTAAATAATTCCGTTGAAGCATGGTTGAAAAGAAATGTCTGACTTTCATTGGTTAACATTCATAGAATTCTTATTTATTATTACTTTTGTCAGATTAAAGTTATTTCTGTGACCATTATGAGTTTTTCTTTCATTGACCGAAGGGTACCAACAATTTTGTCCACGTGTGTATAATGCTTTTTTCTCTTTGTGTTAAAACCAATAGATTTAAATATTTTATTTATTTTTGTTGTTGTTGTTGTTGGGGTGTTAACCAATACACAAACTTAGATTGGGAAAGCACATATTACACTCTCACAGTAAGCAGCCAAAACAGACTCATTTCAACTAGCGTCTTCAACCCATTCAATCAAGTGACTGTTCACGCTCAACATAACTTATATTTATGTAATGGCGTATCAACAGATTCATCAAATATGCTTTTCATTCACAATGACACCTCAATAAATGGTTACCATGATGTGATTTTTTTTTTTCACTAGAGTGTATATATAATTGTGGGGAAAGGTGCATATTAAGAATGACATAGGCGACCCCCTTGATGAAAAATGTTCTCAACACTAAAAATAGACCCTATAATTTCCTGTCCCAGTGGAAAGATCGTATAATTTCCTCACGAGAACAAAGATCTAGCAGGTAGTCATGAAAATGATTGATTACATGAAAATATGAGGTGCAGATTGCAGCAACAGCTCTTTTCCAGTAAAGCCGGGGTAGAATTTATTAATAAAAAGTGTAGAAGAAATTCTTACACCTGAATGTCAGAATTGGGAAATGCTGTATGCAGTAGCTGAGAATCTCTTTTGCATATTTTTCAATATAACATTATGATGAAGAGATTTGACACAGCTGAAAATTAATGTTATGCTTTAAAAAACAAAGTGTTTTTGATAAAGACAATTTCTTAATTAGTTTGTATCCAGTTGGTGCCATGTTGCCCACAAATACAATAACTAAGATTTAATAAATTAAACCAAAGATTTAAAAGCCTTGCAAAGTTAGTTATTTGTGATTTATATTATTACAACCATTATTATGTTTATCCTTAAATTACTTCAGTGTGTTACACATTCAAGTCTATAAAGTAGGCCACCGGTGATATATTCTAGATCTGTTCTTACTAAGACAAGAACCAGACTACTACAGTACTTTCAAGCAACACCCAATGATTGTTAAGCCGTTTTCATAAAGCATTGGACATTTTCCTGAAGGGACACATCAGCAAGCAGACGGTGTCCAACATGCTCCAAAAATGTCAGTCACTTTTAATACATATTGGTGGCTATGTACGCATTGTGAGCATCAGTCTGTTTCTTATTATTGCTTTTGACACACACTTTTTTCAGGCATCAAGCGATTGAATGCACTTCAATCTGGCTACTGTGCTCCTGTGCACTCACACATACACACAAAAATAGCCTGACATGCTCAATAAACAGAAAATGATGTCTTTTTAAATAAACCAGTGCCATTAAGCAACAGTGTGTCTCACTCCCCATTAGAGAGCTTGCCACTGGGATTTGAGCTGGAGCCACTGTGTTGTAGGTGTAAGTCTGCGTTGCAGGCTGTTGTTTTGTCCATAGAGGGTGGGAAGGGGTGTGTGTTTTTAGCTGAGAACAAGACTACGAGAATGGGGTAGGTCAAGAGTTTGTGTTAAGGAGGGGAGGGGAGGGGAGGGAGGGGGCAGTTTGGATGATTGTACTTCTGGAAGGCATATGATTGGAATTGGAAGTGAAGTTGGGGAAGTTTGGGGTGGATGTAAGTCAGATCCAGACTCTGTGTTTTTGGTTCAGCCATGCTGACTCCACATTTAGCACCCACACACTAAGCTGTGAGTCATCCTTCTGGACCTCAGTTTTCATGTGTGTGTATATGAGTGAGTCTGCATGTGTGTTCATCTCCATAGCAATCCATGAACGAATTGCATGACCTGCTGCAAATGTAACCTCCCACAGGGGCAGTGATAAAAAATAATATCTCATACTTTTACATTTACTGTATATTCAAGCTTACTTGTTAAAGAGGTCCATACTGTCAATGTATGGTATATATGTTCATTTCAACATCTTAACAACCAATCAGCACCTCTTTACAGAGTATAGGGTTCATGCATGACCAATGTTTTAATTTTTTTAAATTCATTTTAAAATGATTCCAAATCCACTATAGCCTCTAGCTGTCAAAAGTTATATCACTTTATCAACAAGTTCTTGCCAAGCTTCTGCAGGAGTCAATGCTGGACAGCAGTAAATCTGACCATGTGGAATCAATCTGGCAGGTCACTAATGACTTAAGCAGGTGGCAGGAGACATGAAGACTGATTACGAATTAACCATAATTATAAGGAAGAGATTTTTGTTGTAGTTCAGAAACGTCAAAATGTCATTCACTATTGTTGTCTAAAAACCCTAAGTAGTTGCTACAGCGTTTTTAAACAAAATTGACAGATAGCTGAATGTTGGAAGAGTAGTATCAGGGTGACTCACTGAGAGTAAAGCTGCTTGACCTAAAAGAGAGACACAGACAGAATGCAAGGATCATTTACAGTTCATCTTGATATGTTTGCTCAAACACAGAGACGCAGATGAAATTAAACAGAAATGCAAACATCCTGATGAAAATGAATTTTGCATAATGCCCAGCAATGCAATCCACAACTTGCCCTGGATATATAAATTATTTATATAGATTTTTTTACCTAGTATATTTTTTACGTTGTTAAAGCTGACTCATTTATTGACGCACAAAACATCCTGGTGCTCATAAACCCTCATACAGCTGATATTAATGATATGGTTTCTGAGCGCCTAAAATAGCCTATAATTGTACACAAATTACCATGCAAATTCCTCTGTCAGTATCTGGTTTGTAAGAACAGGGTACGACACACTTCAAAGTCTTTTACCTTCGTATTACATTTCACCCTTATTGAAACTGATGGCATTTTGTCCGCCTCCCAGCCGTGTTATTATATAACTGGGTCTTTGTCCGAAACGTTTGGTTTATTAGCTGGCTGGATGCACCGTTATTCAAAGCAGAAGTTCAGTGCAGGTGCCAGCATTGCCTGTTAGCTATTTATCACAGATCGCCAATTCATTTTGACTGTTAAAAATCCTGGCACCAGTCTTCTTTAGGCTAATTACATGAGTGCTATGGAAAAACAAGAGCCAGGGCAAAGCTTTAAGTAACAAGAACAAATTTACTTAAGGGCATGAAAAGTGCATTGTTGCAGAGCGATTCCAAAGCCAGCCACCCCCTCAGCCTAATTATACAGTGGGTTATTGGCACTGTCATAGAGCCAGAGAATTGGTGTGTTCACACCTTGCCCCATATCCATTTCCTCAACAAAACAAAACAAGTTCATGCAAAGAGCCAAGTGGACCTGGCAAAATTCCCTGTAGGGATTTTTTCCCCTCTCTTTTAGCTTGGAGGGTTGTGCACAATTGTGGCAGAACATCAAAATTTATAGCTGTAAAGAAACTTTATTCCCCTTCTTTTCCTATTGTGTGGTATTTGAGCGCGAGCTTGGAGGGGGTGTAGTCCATTCTGTGTGTTGAAACATCTGGCATTAAATGTCTGTGAATAACAAAAATCTATTAAAGACCCTTTAGTGACATGATCCCTTTCAGCTCTGGGTGGTGTAAAGAACTTGATCAGTCTTGTGTTTAGTGGTATACAACCTTTCAAATTTTCCAATTAAACAAATTTGGGAGCACAAGATAAATCAATTGGATCATTTACAACTTGACTACACTTACTTCTATGCTCTAGGTATAATATTACTTGATAATACACTTTTTGCTTCCCACTTCACCTTAAGTTGACCTTGGGCTCAAGCTTGATCCAAAATTTTTTGAGGAAATGAGTGCTGAATAAGAAAAAAAATATTTGAAATCTAAATATTATTTCAAAATTGAGCAACAAATTCCTATACTAGGGGAGCCCTGTGGACTTAAAGGAGTACATCCATAATTTTTCAAGCAAACATTTATATTATACTAGTAATCGGTCTGTTCAAGAAAGGGTGAGAGTTTGGCACAAATATATATTTTTTTTTTCAAAATATTAATGAAATACTCTGCACAGGAAATAAAAGGCAGTTAAGATTAGACTAGTGTGGTATGCCGCTATTGGAGAATGGGAATAACTGAAATCTCTGATCACTAGATTGAGAGAAAATAGGTATATAAATAATCGTTTTAATTGTACTGAATGAATACAGCTCACCTTTTAATGTTGTTCTGATTAATAGCCAAGAACGTGTAAATAAATAACCAAAAATATTGTCTTTCAAGGGCATTTATGTCATAAAAACAAACAGGCTTAAACGACATTATTTCCTCATTTTTCACGCATACAGCAGATGTTGTGCACATGGTTACAGAGGCCTGAGCATATTACTGTATTTGTGTGGGATACTGGGTGTGGCAACTTGTCACGCAAGAGAGCAGTGCATTGGCTAATGTATGCAGTTGTAATAGTCTGATGTACATGCCATGATGCCATCCATCTGGAAGTAATACGACAATGACGTGGAACTCACATTTAATCAACTGCAGTAAATGACATGCTGTCAGAAGCACACCAGGGTTAGTAAGGTTTCACTTGCATAGACTGGACTATTATGTGAGCAGTATAAGTTTAAGGCATACGTCACTAATTAAAGAAAAATACAGTAAAAAATGGAGATGCAATATTCCTTATTTTTAGGGAGGAAAGCATGCCAGAAAGATTTTCAGGGCATCAGGCTGCGACCAGAGCTGTGCAAGATGGTCAGGTTTGGGATACTGCAAAATGTTAGATACCAGGGAGTGGGTATACTTGCAGGTAACAACTTTTAAAATTAACCAAGCAACCAAAACCAAACACAGGTACGCAATATCTGAGACAAGTATACAGGTCGGGTTCTGTGATTAGAATCAGAATCAAAACTAGATAGGCTCAAACACACAAAACAGACAGTACAAATAGCGTTATTTTTCTGTTGGGGTGATGGAATTAACGGCCTTAAGGGGGGGATTTATGCCTTGTAGTAGAGTTCAAGTGCTGACAAATCAGTAGGTGAACCAGAGTGTGTCATTAGTGCACATGTTCAAAGTTTGTTCTGATGATATGTCTAATGCTGGTTTTGATGTAAACCTGACAGCTTGATGTTAAACTCACTGATACTCCCAGTTTCTCTATGAATCCTCACTGTATAAATCTTTTATCTTTGTCCATTAGCATTCTGACTGGCAACATAATGTTTCCTAGGAAAGCTACCCTGGGCATATAAGACTTACATTCTCCTCATTTTATATACAGTTATTTTTCAAGGAGGGGTGACAGGAGCAGGTTGACATGGTGAATGTGTGTTTCAAGGTCTGTGAAGTAGAATAGTACATCATCAATATATGCAATAACAAATCTGCCCAGCAGGTCTCTCAACACTTTATTGAAGCTCTGAAAAACTGCAGGTGCTAAAGAGAGCATGTACAGAATCATGTGGTATTCATAAAGGTAGTGCTAAAGATTGTTCTCCATTCATCATCCTCTCTTATATGCACCAGGCTGTATGCACTCTGTAGAGTTGTTGTAGACATTAAGGGCTTTCTCATGGCTTTCTATTGTTTGCTGTAAGGAGAGGAGTGTGTTTAACATGTGATCCCCCCCCCAATCTCTCTTTCTCTCTTCCTGGTCTAACCTCTCATTTACATGAGATTAGTTTGTGGTACTCCATGCCATTGTTTCCTGCTCATCAACGATGGATGGTCATATTGATTAATTCATCAAGCATCAGTCATCTCCACAAGCAAGTTCAGTAAAAAAAGTTCTCTATCTAGCGCCTGAAGGAACAATCCCTTTATTGCAGGCTAATTTCATCCACTCCCCGTAGACATGGTTCAGAAACCCATGGTTAGCCATGCTAAGTTCCCTTTCTGGGGACCTACAGTAATTATGAATACCACATGATTCTGCACATGCTCTCTTTAGCACTTGCAGTCCTTCAGTTATGTTATTGCATTGATAATGTACTATTCTACTTCCCAGATCTTCAAACACACAACCTGCTCCTGTCATTAATATAGGCACTTGCATCTTGCATGATCAGTTCCAGGAAGTAGTAATAGGTGGGTATGTTCTTCCACCCTGGCTCCAGACTGCTGTGTCTGAGGTTAGGGCTTTGCCAGTCAGCAGTCCAATAAAGTCAGTGATTTAGTTCTGCTCATTGATCCCCTCTTATCTGGCAAAGAACATTTCACATTGCAGCATGAAGCATTGCAACATGTTGAGATAGTTAACGTAGTCTTTAGGATGAGTCATTCCATGTAACAGTTGTCTAGCACTGTCTGTTGAGACAGAGGTGCCTGCAGCCGTGGAGGAGACGGGGCATTGATAGTTAAGCAAGCAGTGTGACTATATCTTGGCAGAAGTAAAGTACATGTCCAGTAAGGTCCAGTCTAGTTTTGTGCACATTTAGGTTCTCTGCTACTTTACATTCTGTTAGATACCAAAGAGTGTTTGTAATTGCAGGGAAGAGACTTTTAGTATGAACCAAGCAACCACCATTAAGCATGGGTACATAATATCAACAAGACAATAGGCAAAAGGTCAGGTGAGGAGCAAATAGGCATAAACTGGACTAGACAGAATCAGAAACAGTAAAAACTAGGCAGTAAATTATAGGGCTACCCATGGTGAGCAAAACACAGTAAGGAAAAACAACAAAGTGTGTTTGTGTGTGTGTGGCATGGAGTCTTTATATTCTGCATGTAATTGATTTCAGATGGTGGCAAACAGTGCTCAAGTGAGCCATAGTGTCCAATCATGTTCAGAAGTTAGTACCCCTTCTGTCAGTTCTATGCGTTTTTTTTTTTTTAAAGATAATATAAAAATCATCTGATCATTGTGGGTCTTGTATGGAACTTCGGACTGCGAGTAACGTGGTTTACGAGTGTTCCACAAACCGAGCAAAGATTTTTAATAAATTTTTAATCGGAAACCGAGCAAGTATTAGTTTACGAGTGCCGAGTATCATGTATCGCGCATGCGACTCTTATTTTGACACCGAGCGGCAAGTGATCACAACTGAGCCAATGATTTTTCTCTCTCTTGCGCTGCGGGAATTATGGGTAATCGTCTCCCCTGTCGCGTCCTCCGTGTCAAAATAAGAGTCCCCTGCTGCGTCTTAGTGCTCATCTCTTATAATCAACATCTCCCTCTCTCTTCTGTTTGCGCGCGCGTAATTTGACACTGTGCCCCACACACACCGACACACTTTTTACACACACACATCTCCCCGGCGCTTTACACACGCGCTTTATTTACACATAAAATGTAGCTCTGTCGCGATTAGGTAAGGTGCTGGTTCATTTGTTATTTTTTATCTTTTAATTTATAGCAGTGATTCCGTTAGTATGCTCACGCAAGTATCATTAGAGAGATTTCTTTTTTTCCCCCATTAAAACAGTGTTTGCATTGTGTATGTTAGTTGTGAAACTTAAAAAGCAAGGTGTGGGAGGGAGAAGCAGTTTTACTGTTTAAAACGAGGCGAGGGGCTAATTCCACACACACACATACAAATACACGGCGCCTGCGCGCACAAAAGAAAACACTTTTTAAAAAAGTCAAAATAAATCCAGACAGTTATGTTAAGTGCAGGTTAATTTGTTTTATTTTTACTTTATATGTTGTATTAATTATTTTTATGTATTTATTGTTTTGGGCTGTAGAACGAATAATTTGAGTTTTCATTATTTCTTATGGCAAAATTTTATTTGGGTTATGAGTATTTTGGAATACGAGCCCGCTTACAGAACTAATTATGCTCGTAATCCAAAGTTCCACTATATATATATATACAATGAACTGAAGCAATGTTGTAATGAAGAATGGACAAAAATTCCTCCACAAGGATGTGAGAGACAAGAAAAAATATTGTTTTTATTGTTTTAAAAAGTTATTGCTGCTAAAGTTGGGTGTACAAGTTATTGAATCATGTGAGGAGTACTTAGTATTGCCAACAGGTATGTTTAGCTTCATTTTGTTTTGTTGGTAAATAAATAATTGCACGTAAAAAAAAGTTATATGTTGCTATTTGTCTGAGGTTGTATTTGCATAAGACTGAGACCTGCTATAATTAGATGATTTTTTAAAATTAAGTTTTTACACACACACACAAAAAAAAAAAACAGAATTAAAAAATGCGTACTAATTTTTGAACATGTGCTTGGAGTTGGAGCTCTTAGTGGCTATGTTCATAGTTTTTTTTTTTTTTTTTTACATATATAGTCTAATGGCACATTCTGCTGATACAGGCCAAAAAAGTCACACAAGCTTGAGGTGGCACAAGATAAACTAGTAAATAAGTAAACTAGTACCGGGCATGTGCTCAAACTTTTTTGCTCCACCCTCATTTTGGAGGCTCCCTATAAAAGTGGAATCCCCTTCGGCAGGTGTGGGAAGGGGCGGGGCCGCCCGATTCAGCAAAGCTGGAGACCACTTAATGAATGAGAGTGGAGTGGGAGTAGAGTCTGGGGTACAAAAGTCCAGAGTAACAACGGCACAAATATACACCCGAGTTTAAGGCTTAAAGCCTTAAAGTGCTCCAGAAACAAAGTGCTCCAGAAACTTCAAAGGTGAGTAAAAGAAACCCTGCCAACTGATCACCGCATGAGAAAGATCCTGGCCGACAACGGGCATTCCAGCACACAAGCTGTGCCTGAATTTCACAGGAGAGACGTAGAAGCCGCCTGTTGGGGGGCGAGTGGTCAAGTGGACCACATGGCGCTCTTAGAGCATGTGCTGCCGTGGCACCCTCATCTATGCCACGCACCACCTATTGCAATCCAGCCGTTGATGAAAAGGTTTCAAAATTCAAATTTTATTTGTCACATACACAGTCATACACAGTACGATATGCAGTTAAATGCTTAGGCGACTGCCCTGACCTTAAAATAAAAGACTATTCAAGACTATTTATAGGAAATAAATATAAAAAGAAAAAAGAAGTAGATTTAACTAAGAATAAAATATCTGTACAGTACAAATATACAATGTAACTAAGAATAAAATGAGGTCCCCATGCCCAGTGAGGGTAAGCTGCCCGGACGTCAGAAGTCACCAGGCCTCATGCCTAGGCTGCTCCAACGGATGGCTGGGCGGGGCCAGCTGGTCTCTTCAGTGAATGGAGGAGTTAAACCGCATTAAAGCCCGCAACAGGAGAACCCTTCTGCACATGTGAGTGGCATGTGAGCAGGGCAATCCTCTGCATCCCAGAGCTGGCACAAAGGTGAGCTTGCAACACTGATCTTGCACCAGCTTAAGCTGTTATGCACCAGTCAGGGCTTACTATGCACGCTGCGTTATTGGTGTACCAGTTTATGCACACACCGCTGCCTGCTTCCTGTCTCAGCTTTTTTACCAGTGCTGCCACCATCCCAAAGCGGGCGAAAGTGCTGCCCTGCCTACTGCTTGAGGTTTGTGTCTGGGACCTGTGTGCTGCTGTGGGAACTAAAGGCAGCCAGACTGAATATGCGCTGCACCTGTTCAAGCTCTGGGTGTCAAGGTGGGCGGACTGCCCACTGTCAATTCACAGGATAGAGCTCACAGCACCAGGGTGGTCGGACAAGAAACTGCTGAGGATCTGCATAAACCATATGCATCATGGAAAAAGGGTGATGCCTCAGACCCCAGGAACTTCACAGGCAGCAGAGCAGGACACCACCATGTGATTGCCATACGGATGATGTCATGTGAAGACCTGCACGAGCATGAGAACTGGACCTGGATGTTTGTCCCAACCCAGTGATGAGAGAGGCTGGTGTGATCATGGCCACTGCCCACTTCAACACTCTCTGTCCCTGCTTAAGTTTGCCAGCTGGGCACTGCCTGGACCTGCATGTGCAACCCTCACTTCTCTCCTTCCCATCTTTTCCTATCTCCTGCCTCAGTTCCCTTCTCTCTTTCCATTATCATTAACAAAACTGTCCTTTTCCCGTAAGACCTCGCTTTGTGTCTGTGTTGTTGTGCCATCCAAAACAAAGATCTAACACTGATCAGATTTGAACCTTAAGGAAAAATAAAACATCTCTATTTAAGGCCAGTTCTGAACTGGAGTGCTGTAGCTAAGGTTGAGTAACTACCACAACCAGAATTTACACACCATTCTGAAAGTGTTTTTTTTTTTTTTCTCCCTTGTACTTTTTGGGGCATATGGTAAGGTTTAGGCATTTACACACATTGGGTTTAAATTTGAATACAGCTAAAATATTTAGCAGGTACAGATTTATATATTACCAAATTCCAATGCTTTTGAAACAGTCACACACTAGTTTATTAAAAATAAATATTTGGATCACTTTGGCAGATTTGAGTCCAGTTCCATATGAAATTTAGTAATATTGTACAACAAATATACAATTTTTTTTTATAATGAAAAATGTTCTGCATGGGCAGAGGAAATGAGTATTCCTAATTTAGTTTAGTGCTTCCTTCCTGTGTCTGCGTTACATGACATTTATCATTTATTCTGGTAAAATATAAACAGGAACAAAAATATACAAAATACAAAAGTGGTACAGCTTAGTCATTTTTGATTTTACATTTTTGGTAAACAACATAAACTGTACATTACAACGTTTCAGGGCCTTAACTTTCAAAATGATACATACAATATACGGTATCTCATTTATCACATGGCTCAGGGGACTATTGTTGCTTGCTGTGATGTTACCCAAATGCAAAACTAATGTCTAAAGTTATTAGTATTTATAGTTATAGATATTAATAAAAAGGTCACATTTTTGTCCTGGACCTGCCAAAGGGGACAGAGAAGGAGATTGCTAAAATTTCTGGAACTGGGTTTAGAACTGTGAAGCACATTATTACAACTGTGAAATTTGTGGTATAAATCTGGTTAAAAAATCATGACTACTTGTGATCTGAGATAACCATAGCTGAGAAGTGCAAAATGAAATAAATTCAAAACTGTAAAAAAAAAAAAAAAAACTAAAAAAAAAAAAATACTGAAAATGACAGAACCGAAAACAAAATAACAAATTCAAAAACAAAATCACATGATGGAAAATAACATAATAAATCAGAAAACACAGCGGCATATCCAGAAACAAAATACCAAATGAGAAAACACAAAGGCAATTTAGTCAAACCGGAAAAGATGGGTATAGTTTGTGAATGAAATTTGCTGATTGAACTGCAGTACTTCCTTTATATTTTGAGTGACAGATGTCCCATCCAATCAGTGGTAAGAATCAATAAATCAAAAGAGGTAGGTGTGGTTTGCAAATGAAATGATAACTTTCATACTGCTGATTGGATGGAGACGTCTGCCACTCAAGATCAGCGTTAAGTCAATATCTGTTGCTCAAAATATACCGAAAGTACTGCAGCCTCACGGACCTTTAAATGTATATTCATTTGAAATTTAAGATTGATTTAACAGATTGTAAATGTAAGATTAATTTCAGTATTTTAGGTTTTTATAGCACTTTGGTCAACTAGGCTGTGTTAAATGTGCTTTAAAAATAAATTTGACTTGACTTGAAAGTACTTCTTGTATGTCTTGAGTGACAGATGTCTCTTCCAATCATCTACAAGAATTTCAATTGCAAACTATACCCTTACCTTCTCCGGTTTGACTGAATTGCCATTGTGTTTTTTTCATCTGGCTTCTTTTTTTTTTTTTGCCGGGTTTTTTGTATGTTTGTTTATTTTTCAATTTGTTTTAGGTTTTTTTGTTGTTGTCGTTGTTGTTTTTGTTTGTTTTTGTTATTTTGAATTTGTGTTTTGTTTTCAGTTTTGTAATTTTGTTTTTGAATTTGGTATTTTGTTTAAATGTTTTTATTTTGTTTTTGCTTTTGTAATTTTTTTTTCATTTGTTATTTAGTTTTGTACAAAATTTAACCATTTTGATATTTCGGATCAACAAAAACCTCCTAAATTACATTATTGTTACCTAATGCTTTATGACTTTTCCCAAAATGGTCCAGAATATATAAAAATAGAATTTTTCCAGCTTTACAATTGTCACGAGCAACCGAGGGATGAACACAGTAGCCTTAGCAGTTAGCCCGTGTTGCGTGGACGGTAAACCCAAACGCGGAAGCAGCGCGAGCAGGCAGGATAACCACGCGTTTACTCTTAGAACTCTCTTACACAAAGAGCAAGGATCTACACAAATAAACCCGCGTTCTGGCAACACACACTCAATCAAGGAAGCGATCTGAATAGGTGAGTACTCACGAAATAGTTGGTGAAGCGATAGCGAAGGCATGAATGAACTCAATGACTGAGCGATGTGAAGCGCCATCTTGTTTCCTTTTATGCTTTCTGAAAGCGCGACCGTCTTACTTCCGGGTCCTCGTGCCGGTCGCGGAGCGAGTGTGCATGACAACAATTTACAATAGAATTTTGTAAATTCTTTTCCCACGTAGCTACAGTAGTACAAAATTTGGTACATTGACGGTGTTCCAGGTCAAATGTGACCCCTATATCTTCAATAGCATTTGCTATATAGTGATTTTATACTGGTGATGGTGTGAGTGAGTCTTGATTAAAAGTATTATTGGTTTGTTTCTGAGTTTTTGTCATTAGGACAATAGAGAATCAATTCAAACAGGACCTTGACACTGTCTTTAAGAAGTGCCCATGTTTCCACCATAAGGCTACATTTTTATAGGATTTCCAACTGTGCAGGCTATTAGAAGCACCTCCAAAATCGCATACAAAGTGCATGCAGAGTAACCCTTCAAATTTCCAAAAAATGTCCATGCAACCAACAAAAATGAGAGATATGGTGTGTGTGTTTACTAACTTATTGGGTAAATATAAAATTAGCATGATTTTATGTTTTCAATACCCCTGCACGCATTTTGTATGCATCAGTGTTCTTCACCTATAGTACACAAGTGTATACAAGTCAAAAGGTGAACCAACAGCAAGCATTTGCAATCCTGACACTGGAAGTATTATGGTTCCAGCCACCATGCTTTCTTTTCTGTTCCACACTTTGACAACAGAGAAACAAGGCCAATAAAAGTGTGAAGAACTAGCACTCATATGGAATGTATGGGACAAGTAGTTTCAGCAGTTACCCATGCTTTACAATCCACGCCCCCATATTACTGTTTGCATTTCATGGGCACTGCCCCTTCAGACTATACGCACAAGAAATTTTACTATGGAAATTTTACCATTGTACTTCAGACAATATAATGGTGCACATCATAGGACTATACAGGGAAAGTACTGTGGCACTTCACAATGTTCCCTTTCAAAAGCTACACTCAATGCTGCGTGAAAACGCTATGGGAACATCTCTTTGTTGCCCGGTTGTGAAGCCTGTGCATGCCAGACCCGCCGAATACCTTCGGCTTATAACCTGTGCCAGGCATGACGTCACCGAATAAGGTGCACCTGCAGGTTATAAATAGGAGTGAACCGGAAACATCCTCAGATCTTTTTGTCTTCAGGACCGCTTTGTGTTTGCGTGTGCATGTACAAGCCGTAACGAAAGCGAAATAAAAATAACAGCATTAACTCACCGATATGGCGGAGTTGCTTAAGAGATGCGTGCCTCCGTGTGATAGATCTCTTTCGGAGGGCGATCTTCACGAGTTTTGTCTCGAGTGCTCGGGGAAGAACACGCTCGCCTCGGGCTTCAGGGAGACTGTGAGTACTGTGATCTTCTCCCTATTAAGGTGCTTCGTGCGCGGCTCCCTTTCTTTAAAGAGAAACCGCGAGCCGCGGCGCATTCCTGGGGCTCGCGTGCTGATCTGGCAGACGCGCACGAGACGGAATTCCCTCTTTCTCTCGTGCTCTCTCCGGATCAGGAAGTTTTAGCTTCCGCTTCGCAAGCGCGCTCCGGCGCTTCTTGTGAAGGAGCGGAAGAATCTTCCTCTCTCGCTTCCATGGAAGTAGCCTCCTCACAACGCTCCTCCAGTGCTCACAGAGCTTTTGAGGAATTATTAGAGGTTATAACGCGTGCAGTCGAGCGATTGTATATCGACTGGCCGCAGCAGCGAGATTCCCCCAAGCGTTCGAGATTGAACGACAGGTGTCTGTCGGGTGGCCGGGGGGAGGAGCCTCAACGTCTCTCTCTCCCCTTCTTTGGTGACATCCATGATGAATTAACTCTTTCATGGAGCAAGCCGTATTCATCGCGTGTTTTTGTACCATCGACTTCGACTTATTCGAATATCGTTGGTGCGAAAGCACGCGGTTATATGATGATGCCCAGATAGAAGAGACGCTTGCGGGCTATCTCTCTCCTGGGACATCATCCTCCCTGAAAAAGCCTATTCTCCCCTCCAAGCCGTGCAGATTGACATCTGCTTTGGTGGGTAAAGCTTTTCAGGCAGCAGGACAGGCTGGTGCTTCACTGCACACCATGGCGGTTTGGCAGGTTACCAGGCTGACCTGCTGAAGGACCTGAGCAGCGGCGGGGCTATTGATGACAGGGCGTTTGCAGAGCTGCGCCGAGCCACAGACCTGTCTCTCCGTGCAACCAAGCGGACGGCCCGTGCTGTGGGCCGTTCCATGGCTGCCATGGTGTCCACGAAGAGGCATCTGTGGCTGAACCTCACGGGCATCAAGGATAAGGATCGTGTTGCCCTCCTCGATGCCCCCATCTCGCCTTCCGGCCTTTTTGGCGACGCTGTTAATTCCGCCGCCACTAGGTTTCGGGAGGCAAAGCTATATGAACAGGCCTTTGGGAGGTTCCTTCCCCACCGTGCTCAAGAACCGGGACCGTCGGCCACCCGGCCCCGGCCAGGTCTGGCCCCTATCAGGCGTGAGGTGCAGAAGGAGAGCATGACCAGCCGCGCACCCCCCCGTAAAGGCTGGGGTGGGGCTCGCCGCTCTTCTCAAAAATCTGCTTCAAAAAGACCGGATCTGAGGAGCTTCCTCTCTTCAAAGAAGAAGCCCTGAGTTCGTGCGCCTGCGGCTGTGGGGGTGTCTCCCCCCGGGGAGGGGGGCCTGGATTTTCATCACAAAACAGGGCCTCCTCCCTGGCACTCCCGGGAGGCCGGTGTTCAATCCCCGCCACCACTGGTGTTCGGGGAGCGCCGGTCTCCAAAGAGGAAAAAAAAAAAAAAAAAGTTGGGTGTTCAGGCATCTCCTGCCACACTTCATTTCCCAACACTTAACACCCCCCCCCCCCTCCCCCCCATCTAGCCGAAGTGTCAAAGCTTGTGCCCCTTTCGGAGAAGCTGGCAGCGTGGAGACTACTGCCAGGTGTATCTCCTTGGGTATAAAGGACTGTAGGCACAGGCTACAGGATTCAGTTGCACATCGTCCTCCGCGTTTCAACGCCGTGGTCTCCACTTCCGTGAAACCGGATCGAGCACATCTGCTGGCCCAGCAGTTACAGACTCTGCTGGGCAAAGGGGCCATAGAACATGTTCCCCTCCCAGACAGAGGATCGGGCTACTACAGTCGGTACTTTTTGGTGCCCAAGAGAGGGGGAGGGTTGCGTCCGATCTTGGATCTTCGTGGCTTGAACCGCTATCTCAGAAATCCAGATTCAAAATGTTGACTGTCAAAATGATTGTTTCTCAAATCCAACTAGAGGATTGGTTTGTGACAATCGATCTCAAGGACGCATATTTCCATATAGAAATATTGCCACAGCACAGGAAGTTCCTGAGGTTTGCTTGGGGGCGAAGCTTACCAGTATTGGGTCCTTCCATTTGGCCTAGCTCTGTCACCCCGCACATATACAAAATGCATGGATGCAACTCTGGCTCCTTTAGGACTCCAGGGCATCCGTATTTTGGAATTACATAAACGACTGGCTGATTCTGGCCCAGTCTCAGGAGCTAGCGCTTCGACATCGGGATGTCGTCCTAGCCCATCTTCATTCTTAGGATTGAGACTCAACGCCACAAAAAGCGTTCTCCTTCCTGTTCAGAGGACAACATATTTGGGTGTCACATCGGATTCGGTCACAATGCGGGCACAGTTGTCTCCTGCTCGTGTCGAATCCATTCTCAACACCCTGAAGGAAATCAAGCTAGGCCAGAAGGTCACCGTTCATCACTTTCAGAAATCTTAGGCCTCATGGCAGCTGCGTCCACGGTGATACCTTTGGGCCTTCTGCACATGAGAGCGTTTCAGCTGTGGCTAAGAGCCAGGGGGTTTCATTCAAGGGCCAACCCCCAGAGGCTAATAAGGGTTACGCGCCGGGGGCTTCGTACCCGTTCTATGTGGTTCAGACCCCGGTTTTTGACTTTGGGTCCCACTCTAGGTCCGTCTTGTCGTCGCAAGATGCTAACGACAGACGCTTCCCTCACGGGCTGGGGTGCGGTCTTGGATGGCCGTCCAGCACAAGGGAGCTGGAGAGGTCATCTTCTCGCGTGGCACATCAATTGCCTCGACATGATGGCTCTGTTTCTGGCCCTGAAACACTTCCTCCAGCAGTTGAGAGGCTACCATGTCCTAGTGCGGGTGGACAGCACTGCGGTAGTCTCGTACATAAATCGCCAGGGTGGACTGTGCTCGCGCCGCTTGAACAAGCTAGCGCACCAGGTTCTGCTTTGGGCACAGGACAAGTTCCTGTCCCTCAGGGCGATTTACATTCCAGGGCATATGAATGTAGGAGCAGACTTGCTATCCAGACAAGCTGTAAAACATGGAGAATGGAAAATCCACCCCGAAGTAGTCAGTCAATCTGGGAAAGATTTTACGTAGCAGAGGTGGACCTCTTTGTCTCATAAGAGGCAGCACAAGGTCCCCTTTACTACTCTCTGACTCCTCCAGCTCCCCTGGGTCTGGACGCAATGGCCCACACGTGGCCCAGGTTACGCCTTTATGCGTTTCCACCTATAGTTTCTGCTCCCAGGAGTCCTGGCGAGGGTCCGTCAACAAGGGTTGCGCCTCTTATTGATAGCGCCCCATTGGCCGACCAGAGTGTGGTTCTCGGATCTAATATCTCTCCTCGACGGCTCACCCTGGGTGATTCCAGTGAGGAGGGATCTTCTGTCTCAGGCGCAGGGGACAATACTTCATACCCGGCCCGAGCTCTGGAACCTTCACGTTTGGCCCCTGAACGGGACCAACTGAGACAGGCTGGGCTTTCAGCCAGCGTAATTGAAACCATTTAAGTGCCAGGGCTCCCTCCACTAGAAGAACTTATGCCCTCAAATGGAGTGTGTTTGAAAATTGGTGCATGGCAAGACACATAGACCCAGTTCACTGCCAGATTGTTTCAGTGCTGGAGTTTCTGCAAGAAAAGTTGTCCTCGGGCTTATGCCCTAGTATGCTCAGAACGTACGTAGCCGCTATTTCGGCCTGTCACGCTCTGAACAACGGGGTTTCTGTGGGCAAGCACCATTTAGTTGCCCGTTTTATTTGTGGAGCTAAACGGTTGAAGCCGCCCACTAGAGCTACGGTCCCTTCATGGGACTTAACTATCGTACTCGAAGGCCTGGCCGACACCCCGTTCGAACCACTAGAGTCAGCGCCTGCCTCTAGGAATCAGGGCTCACTCAACCAGGGGGATTGCCTCATCGATTGCCTTGGCAAGAGGCGTCCCCCTGCAGCAGGTGCGTGATGCGGCGGGCTGGTCCTCTCCACACACGTTTGTTAGATTTTATAGTCTGGATGTCAATGCTACTCTGGGTTCACGGATCCCTCAGTCAGCATCCCAGAGCTAGGTCTGAGACCTCCTCGGCTTGTGCGCACACGCTACACAACCTGGGGGTCCAGACACTTGCAGTGCGGCCGCGTTGATATTCTTGTTCCCATAGCGTTTTCACACAGCATTGAGTGTAGCTTTTGAAAGGGAACGTCTCGGGTTACTTGACTGTAACCCTGTTCCCTGATAAAGCGGGAACGAGATGCTGCGTTCCGATGCCGCACTGCTGGCGTGCCTGGACGTCCTTCAGACAAAATTGACCTGAGGATGTTTCCGGTTCACTCCTATTTATAACCTGCAGGTGCACCTTATTCTGTGACGTCATGCCTGGCACAGGTTATAAGCCGAAGGTATTCGGCGGGTCTGGCATGCACAGGCTTCACAACCGGGCAACAAAGAGATGTTCCCATAGCGTTTTCACGCAGCATCTCGTTCCCGCTTTATCAGGGAACAGGGTTACAGTCAAGTAACCCGAGACGATTCCCCCCAATGAGCAGGGCATAAGGGAGGTAGTAGACGTGGCTATAGGACTGACTGGTTACAACATTATGTGTAAGGTTTTTTTTTCACCTCCTATGCTTGTATCCTGCTGAAAAGGAAGGTAACAGTGCTGGGGACCGTGAGAATAAACAAGCCAGAGCTTCCCTGAGGTCAAATTGTCATATTGTTATAAATTACAAAACAATAATGCTTAAAACTAATATAAATCATTGCAACACATAAAATATTTTCTCCCATTACAAATAAAATCTGAGAGATTTTATGGTGATCTTTACATCTTTTCATAGTCACATGACTTTTTGTTCATAAGGCTTTTTTCTTGAGATTTAAATTGCTGGGGTCAAAATGACCCGAAGGATAAACGATGATAGTAAATTTGTGCATAACAGGAGGTATAAGGAATGCTTTGTAGAAAAAGGTTTTAATTATACAAAGAATTATTTTCTTCCCCCCTGAGTCTCTGTCTTTCACCCAGGTCATCAAGATTCATTCTGTAACTGCAACCAGTAATAAACACAGCTGTTTTGTATTCTGTTTTTTTTTTATCCATTTCAAAGTTACAGTACTTCTTCTTGCCAAGTTGAGAGATACATTCTAAAAAAATGCTAAAAATGTTTAGATTTTATTGAGTTCAACAGCACTTATATCTGTTACGGTTCCATTTCTGAATTGATCTAAGCTAATCTGATTGATGGCGTGCCCCATCTGCAAAGGAAGTCGGGTTTTTCTTCAGTACGATAAATCACTTTTTGTCACGTCTAATGTCTCATATGCATGTCTGTGTATCTGATATATGGACAGGGGTACAGATGTTCTCACTATAGTGGCCAACGAGTGTAAATGTGTATACACTGGCCTGATAAATACAGTACAGGTTTGTAGAACTGAAAAGGTTTTTTTTTTGCTTTTTTTTTGCCTATCGCAATACAAAGTAAAGTACTAATGCTTTTAAATCTTTTTATGTATCTAATTTAATTGGATTATAAATTGATTTAGTTCCAATTCCAGTAAAATCTATTTTCTACATTTACAAGCCAGTCGTTGAGGGCGAGTGAAAAATTATCCACACTCTAGCTGTAGAATTTTTTTTACTTGAAACTTTTAGAAGCTGCAAACCACAAATGCACCACTGTCTTCACTTCTTCATCAGAAGTGAATCTTCATTCTCATAGGGCTGCTTTCGGGGGGACCAAACTGGTGCAAGATCAGGACTTTAAGGAGGATGCAATGTTGTCAACAGCTATGGATGTGAATGGGCATCCGTTTCCTTTTTGAAGGCTTGTGTGACATTCCTTGAATTGTCTATCCAGTCAAACACACTTCTTTGACGAAACACTTTCTTCATTCTGCACACAAAGCCTTCTATAAATAACAGCAGCAGGTACACCCTCAGATCACAAAAAAACAAATCACTGCATACTGCTTTTTTTTTTTTCATTTAAATCTTTTTTTCATGCAAGTGGGGCATTAATTTTTGCCTGTACAGCAGTTAAACTGATATAACACTTTCACAGCATTGGGTGGGAATTGAGGCCATTCCTTCTGCAAGGAAGGCAAGAACCCTACCACTGAACTACCAATGCCCATGACATTAGGAAATGTGCAATCACTTTAATTTCCGGAATTATCCGTCTCTTCACCTGAGTTTAAAAAATCATTCTTGGCATTTAACCATGAGCCTTATCTTTGTGTCTTTACACGATTGGTATCTGTCCATGCGTCTGTGCTGAAATAATGATTGATCAATTAAGTCAGTCATGTTCTAAATGCGATTTTATCTTGTTATTTAGATCTTTTTGTTAGGTCATTGAAACATATTTTTCATTTGTCTCCTGTCATCTTTCATTCTACTCATCTTTGTTTTTAAAATGTTATGGGGCAGGACTAATACTGTATCTTGTCACAAACTGAAATGTCCATTTTGCTATGATATTTAGGCATACAAACACTTGTTTAAATCACACGAAGAGTCCACTAACCTAACAAGAATGGAGACAAGTTCACAGAGAGTGACTGTATTTACCACTATACTGTGTGAACTGGTTCTTCAAGCCGAGGCACGATTATGAGATAATGAACCTAGATATTAAACAACATAATACAGGACATAACACAGATGTCCATATACACATATATTGTTTCCTTCTCTTACACAATCCTAAGTATCCATCATATACTAGCTAAAGAAAAAACAGCACATGCCACGGTTTTATGCGGTGAGGTTTGAGGCATTCCAGTGCCAATGTTCCACATGCACTCAGCACAGGTGCCTGTTTGTAGAACTCGCTGATTGCAGTGCAGTGTGGTAGATGTTTTAAAATGCTACAATCACCATGAAATATGGACTAAGTCAACAGCATGTCAAATCAATGTACCATGTTTTCCCCAAACACCGAGTACATTCAAGATTGGTAAAATGATGTAGCATTGAAGTACCTCAAGCTTTTTCCCCCAGTTGGTTAAGGTCTAGAGCATTTGCATTTTATTCTTTATAATGACTACTGTATGTATACAAGATTTGTTTTGTACTTGAATACTTGGTGGCATTTTTGGTTGTGAACATTACTCACAATGCTGTCAGAGTACCTGCTGGGGTCATCGGGGGGATTTAGCCAGGGTGTCCACCTCTGCACAAAATGCCTAAAAATAGGGAATTCTCCAATGAATTACTAACTTGTGTGGAAGATTTCTGTACATGGTCTCCAGGAAGTAATTAAGCAGGCATGGAATGACAAATGACACCATAGTACTGCTGACGTCCTTTTGACTCTATGCCCAGCCGGATCCAGCAGGTTATGTAAAATAAAGAACTTTGTACTAACTTTGATGTTTGTATATCACTTTTATTGCATAAAATAACAAATTTCTCTTACTATGTTGATGATAAGAATTAGAATTTTTTACATGGTGGCGTAGTCATTAGCACTGTACCGTAGCTCCGCACCTCCAGGGTTCAATTCCCACCTTGAGTCTGTATGCATGGAGTTTGCATGTTCTGTCTGTGCTTGGTGGGTTTCCTCGGGGTACTCCGGTTCCAAAAACATATAGTCTGATTGGCGTTCCCAGATTGCGTGTGGTATTTGTTTGTGTGCGTGTGTCCTACTCGGATTGGCACCCTTTCCATGGTTTGCCCGAACTCAGCTCCAGGTTCCAGGCTCTCCATGACCGTGTATAGGATAAGTGATATAGAATTTGAATGAAAATGTCATAAGAACATTGAATTTCACTTTTGTTGCTGTACTTTTGGCCACTGCTGTATTTCTGTAAAGTGATGTGAAAGATTGCTTAAAATAGATGAAACTTCTTGAACACATGTGGTCGCGATTTATTTTAGACATATCTGTAATGCTTCCAAGCCACATATCTGACTTGTTATTGATTATTGAAGGAGCAGAATACATCTTGGTGCACATACAGTCATGTTAACAGGTCATACTTGGAGACGAAACTGCATACGTTCACAGCTTTTAAAAATATCATTATTTTATGCTAGCAACTAATCTCTCCCAGGTGATGATACAGTAATACAGTGAGGTCATGGAATGTCCCATGTACAATGAAACAGTTGTAGTTAATGTGTTCCATGTAGCATCACTAATCTTTCTCAAAAAAGTTCTCATGAGAACGAACCATGCAGTATTACAACAGGCACCTGCAATCTCGCCAAGGCAAGGCTATTACGTACATGAAACAGCATTGCGGAATGGCCAGTCAAGTCTTTGTGTGTGTGTCGGAGGTGAAGAAAAACGTTATTAAGCAATTTACGAAAACCTTTATAATGTCCCAGAATTCATTGCAAAATTTTGTGTTGTGTTTTCAATAATGTTTTCCTGTCAGAGTTTAATAACTCACTCCATCAAAATGTGGCTTAATGTATAATCAAACAAAATAGCTAAATTAGTTGAGTCCGCCAAGCCAAAACTGCCTCATAAAAAAGACTTGCCTGACGTTATGAGAATAAAATAACAGTGTGTTCCATTTCAAAAATTGACATATCCAACAGTGCATTTCTTTCGTTTGTGATTTAATGTGTACAATGCACCTTAGTTGGAGCCAGGCGTGCTGCCGTCACAGACATTGTTTCCACATTACTCTTCACATTTCTCTGATTTCCTCATTGCAGATTTATGTCCAACTCTGTTTCTCTCTCTGCTTTACACATATTTAACATCTGAGCATTTTCCATTCAGAAGCACTCGTCCTTCCTTGACATTGCAATTTAATTTCCAAGGGTCCCTAATTTTCAGACAAGATTTGGCTTAGTTGTTTCATTATTTTTATAGGAGTGTCAAAAATTTGGACAAGCTGGAAATGACGCAGAATAGACTACAAAGGTTTTTTTTTTTTTTCCCCACTTCCCAATAAGAAACTGGCACTTTAATTTGACACCATAACTGAATTACAAACTATTCTTTACAACAGTGAATAGAAAACTAAGATGCACTGGTTACAACATCTGGTTTCATTCTTGTCAGCCGAGAAATCAGGGAACTGAGGCTACAGCGGACACAGGACACAGATTGGAAATACATCACCTGTTTTTTGGGTTTTTTTCCCCCCCAATCTTCAACTGCTCGATTTCGGTGAACCTGTGTCTACTTTAAGCTCCGATTCCTGTTCATGGCTGAGTGGAGTGGATCCAGATGTGGTCCACTATTTTGTGGACCACAGAACTGTTTTGAATGAGCAGGTGTGCAAAAGTTCCTATTAAAGTACCTGATATACCATATATATGTTGTAAAAAAAAAAATACAAGCATTGAAAAAAAGGGAAGTGTAAAAAGAAAAGAGTACATCAAAAACTGCTATTATGCTTGGTTAAGAGAAAAAATGTTGTAACTGCCATCACAAGATGGTTGAATCATACTGACACCAGCACAACAGTAATCTTTTCAGCAATTGAAACTACAGTAGTTCTTCTACTGGATCGGACTACACAGGCCAACCTCCACTCACCTCCACTTATTTCCATTCTGTAATGTGTCAACTGTGACAAGTGATACATAACCCCTCTGCTGTAGATATACTGTAATTTCTAATCCTTGCAGATAGACCTGCCACAAACCGACAAATATCAACAACTTGACCCCTGAGTTATTGCAACAGATATCATTAGTAAATACAAAGAACAGAAAGTAGAACATTCAGCCTTGAGGGATCCATATCCTCGTAGGAATTAGTTAAGCTATTTAGGCCCAGTTCCAAATGGAGCAGCTTGGAGTCCTCCTTTGTATGTTCTCTATGGCCAAAAGACCATAGGGTGTTTTCATTTCAGGTTTCAAAAATGGTCATGTAGAGCCTATAATAAAGCAGAATTAGGAACAGTAGACATAAATTTGTGGTTAATTGCAAACAAAGTGGATGGGTTTGTTTGAGTAAGGCAAGGAGGATGTAATAAATGTATTTTTTGTTATTAATCTGTTATTAAGAGACTATTGACAAATACTATTTAAAATATATTATAAGGTAAGACATCATGTCTTTATCTGGACCTACACCACTCAATCAAGAAGTGTGACCTTTATATTTAAAAAATGAATTCTAAAATTCTGTTGGGAATTGCATCACAATGATAACACAATGTAACACTTTTTTTTTTTTTTACTTTTTCTTGTCTTTGGTCTGAAAGTAAAACTTTGAACCTGTTGAACCTAAACAGTGATTTTTTAAAAACTCTTTAAAATTGCTTTAAAATTCTAGTTAAAATCAGCGGTAAGCTGCTGAAGTATAATTTTGTAGATGTTTTTAGGAGTTTCCAGGATTTTCTTGAAGCAACTGGTTATTTTGCATGGTCAACCCTTCAAAACATCGACGTGGGAAAAACACCTGCTATTATATATAATAGCAGGTGTTTAATAGCATATAATAGCACCTGCTATAATATACATGTAGACATTTCCATCATCCATTGCTCCAGTGCCACACAGCACAGAGCTCCATGCACCAACACTTCAGAAGAACATGAAGATACAGATTACAGAGATACAATAAAAGGTAGAACTCATACTCCCCCAACCAGAACGACCTCAATGACTTGGGGAGAGACCTGTTTCTCGCGAAGTCCAAAGCCGAGATTTTGACGTCAAGACTTAAGTAATGGAACAAGTATTTTTCAAAATTCTTCAGCTGTCAAGATGAGTTTTGCTTCTGCAACGATGTGACTGGTCTGTTTAAAGCAAGTGGAATTTCCTGTAACCCCAGTGATTGACAGTTCATACAGGAGCCTCAAAGCTGTGCTGCTTCATAACGGAAACATGTATCCATCTCTTCCACTGGCTCACTCGGTGCAGATTAAAGAGCAATACAGCAATGTTAAAATCATGTTAGATGCTTTGAAGTACGAGGACTACCCCTGGGAGGTGATCAGAGACTTCAAAAGGGTGGCATTCCTAATGGGTCTTCAAGGCGGCTTCACCAAGTTTGCATGCTACTGTATATTCGCTTATGGTACAGAAGGGGCACTGTGGCACACTACCACAGACGGTACTGGCCAGACTGAACTGCGTTCGATGTGGGCAGAAACCACAAAAAGTATTGTTTCCACCATTGCACATTTGCACATTGCACAATTGGGCTTGATGAGGCAGAGTCAGAGCACTTGATAATTAATCTGCAGTACCTTCAGGAATTAAAAAAAAAACTTTTCGAGGTTTAAGTGAAAGCAGGGATCTTCGTAGGCCCACCAATACAGAAGATAATTGAGTGCAAGGACTATCCTAAGAAGCTCACCAGGACACAAAAAGCTGCATGGAACAGCTTTGATGCAGTGGTTCCAGGATTCTTCGGAAGTCACAAAGCTAAAAAAAAATGTGGAACTTGTAGAGACCATGGTGCAAAGCTTCTTCAAAATGCAGAACATAGCCTTGCCCCTCATCAGCATTACTAAAGTATTGTTTTGGAAACTGGCCATAGTGCCGATCATGAAAATATCTTTTTATGGTCATTTTCATGGAAATAAGCTCAATGCTGCACAGACCTAAATGTCACAAAAGCTGTGCTCCGTGTTATCCTCTCAGAATTTGGAGCTCCAAAAGTCCCATAACCTTGAAACACGAAAAACACCGTAAAACTCAAGATCACTGTTTAAAAAGTCATAACTTATTTACACACTAAGAGCCATTTGTAACATGTGCCAACATAATAAGAGCCCACAAATGCAACAAACCACAAAGGTAATACAAATCTGCAGTTTTGTATAATAATCCCACAAACATAATATTAAGTTTGGGGAGATTTAGTACAATTTGGAAAGCTGAAGATTTGCACCTTTCCACAAACTTGACAAATCCCTGCAAACGTAAAAAAAAAAAAAAAAAAAAGCAACTGCTGCAGATTTGTATGATGTTTGTGGTTTATTAGATTTGTGGGCTGTTATTACATTGGCTGGTGTTACACCATGTCAACAGATTTTCATGTTTATACAGTCAATTTAAAGACAGCAGGCAAGTTGCCCATTACCTTTCAGCTTTTTTAGATCATTTCAATTCAAATTAAGGTTGGTATATGAAGGGAATATTGATCATGCTGTATTTATGAAATATATATTTTAAAAAATCCTCTGCCTCAAAGACCATGTTACTGAGTATTTAAGGAAATTTGCATTCTGCTTCTTATTGCATTCTTTGCTTTAAAGTATTTGTAACACATTTGTGTTTCAAATTTAAAACAATCACCTACATTTGCCTACCTACATTTTTTCAATTTTCTTTAACTATTTTCTTTCCTTTGAATTTCTTTTCAGGGTTTTGTAACTTCTCATATTTTTGTTTTATCTCCCCTGTACTCCCAGCCAATCATGTGCCATAGTTAGATACTTTATGCACGAAAGAGACAAGGGAAGATAAGGGAAGACATTTATCACAGAGAAGATCATTTGTCGCTTGGCTATTGGTCCTTACATTCCACAGGTTGTTTTAAGTAGATGTCACCCTCCAACGTAAGTTTAAGTTTAAAAAGTTTCTCCATGGCAACCTGAATTTATAGTGGCACCGCAGAACCCTTGATCAAGTTTTTTTTTCTACCATGAAGTGCTTTTGAAAGAAGCGCTGGCTTATGCTAATGGAATGGTAACGCCTCTTTTCTCGCTCTGCGTGTCCTAGTACTATATAACGTTCCGTGAGCTTGCTTCATTAGGGTGTCAATTATTCTTTAGGGTCTTCTTGCCAATCAATCCATTAATCACTAACTAATTCACTCATTCATTAATTTGTCTTCAGAAAGTGTGGTTGAGGTCAGCATGGAGATGATAACAGGAACACTATTTAACACACACTCACAATCAACCTGCAAGCATGTTTGTTTTGGGCAGGCGTAAAAGGGAGTAAATCAGAGAACCTTGGTTAACTTCATAAAACTGATTACTCGGTTGATTAAGTGTTTTAAAATTGAGCTAATTTTCTTTGAGTAATAGTAGAAGAGTCATCACTATTAATGTACCGGAACAAAAATGGGCTCCCCTGAAGATTTATGTTTCCTATAATTTACCTTTTTTTTTGTTGTTGTTGCTGAAACTCTTCTGCTTGCTTTCAATCTGATCCATGCAGTTTATGTTTTGTGTATTAACTTTTGGCATGTTACTTTTTAAGATTACTCTGTGCATTACACCTACTCTTACATGTATTAATTCTATTTTATTTATAATTCCCATTTGTAGGTTAATGCTGCCTTGTAACTACCATTTCTTGGTCTTCTTAAAAGCGCCCATATAAAATGCTTAGTTGCCATGCTGTGTGTTTTGGCCTCGCCTCCTGAAAAAGGCATAATAAAGCTGTTCACACCTCCTGCACATTAAAAATTTTTAGCAATGTTTTTCTAGCTTCATATCATCCATCTGATCCATGCAGTTTGAAGAAAAATCTTAATGCTTAACATGGCTCGTTTTACCCTGTGATCCTGATAACGATATGTCCAATGTAGTCCAATGTATCATTGTAAACTTTTATCAGGTGCCATTAGCTGCCCCTGCGGAATTTGCTCTAATGAAAACCATCATTGATAAATACTCCATTTAAAGGTCAAACTTTATTGTAAGAACAGAATGAATATTTTGGAGTTTCTAAGAACTCAAGAGCAAAGGATTTGAGGAAAGCCAGAAGGTTTCAGAAGAGCAAAATCCAAATGCACTTATGTTATTACAGTGTAAGTGTAAACATGAGTCCTAAGTGCTTTGTACCCTTTGGTTTTGAGGATTGAGCAGTATTGAGGCTAAATATTTGGGAAGAGAGGTTACTAGGAGGGGTTATTCTTGTTGGTCAATTACAAGTTTATTGCATTATAAATCATACATTATTTGTTAAACACTGCATATTCGTGAAGTTGTTGTAAAAAATTATAAATGTTCTGGTCCCTAAAACTCAACAGCTTACTATATATATATATATATATATATATATATATATATATATATATATATATATATATATATATAAAACACTCAGTTTTACTCTGAATACTAATATATAATGTACAAGTTAATCCACTTTTTAGTATTCTGATTTCTGTAATTAACATGCTGAGCCACACCCCACCAACGATCACCAAAGCTATGATCAGCAAAGTATTTTGCTCATGTTTTTGAATGCCTAAAAAGATAATTTTGCATAATAGGTGCCCTTAACGTCCTTACCAAACCAAATTAAGGTAACATGTATTACTACTAGTCTCGTTGCTAGGTTAGAAAATGTTGTAAGAATTAAGGCCTCTCCTGGCTCAGGTCATATTTGACTGATTGTTATCAGGTTGTGGATGTAAATGGTAATTATTGTATGTGTACTAAAGTAAAGTTTGGTGTTCCTCGTGTTTCTGTTTTAGGTGAACTCCTATTTTCTCCTCTGGCCAACTTTATTTGAAAGTGTAGTACCGTATTATGTTACACTGTTATGCTGATGACACAGTTATATGTCTCGGCAAAGCCACATATTGTAAAAGACAGATGAAAGTTAAGGAATAGGTCAAGGACATTAAACACTGGATGCGAATTTACTTCCTACTGCTTAATTCTAACAAGGCAAAAGTACTGGTTCTAGGACAGTAACTCTGGATGGCCTTTCTGTTTCATCAAGTACAAGACCCTCGCAATGCAGTACATGGCATCTATAAGCTCATACAAGTGAAGGGAGCAGACAGTGCTCTTCTCCAAGTGTGTTTTGCCATCCGAACAGTGTATGAGCAACAGGCAGAAAAGATGTCGTCAGTCGGTAGCCCTCACCCTCCCAGGCTGGCCATTGTTGCCTTGATAGGAGAGTGCCATAATGGTTGGGAATTGGATAAAATACGTTTGGCCATTGATGGACATAAATGTTATGAATATTGGTTAATCCTTACTGTGACTTACTTGTGGCATATTAGTGCTGTTTTACTTGGGGTAAAAAAATATTGGTTTGGCTAACATGCCTGCAGCAATTCATTACTGTCGCTCTAAATGCCATATTTGGAAATATATTACACTCTTTAAAAGGTCCATCATGTGTATATGGCGGTTTGAGCGTCTGTACATGTACATATTTGAAATATTGTGGTACCACTTGTGTCAGTAATAGTGTTGGGGCTTATATCTACAGTTTAAGAATACTAAATAATATCCCTTTATGCTCCCAAGGACATCAGATGTTACATCCCAGCAGGTTCAATGTACTGTACTGTACTTTTACCAGTTATGTTTTTGCCAGCCAGTCATTCTCTATTACGTTTTCAAGACCAAAAAGTGGCAGCAAAGTACTTCTAATTCCTGGGTTTTGCACAGTTAATTAAGGTTTTAGTCATACTGTAGTGTCATATTACCATTGCATATAAGTTCATAATACATTATTGACAGGAATTTATTAAAAGAATAAAAAAGTTCAGAATAAGAATGAAACAACAGGTGGTAAATTGAGACATGGAAAAATTGAAGTACTGGCATAACAAGAACTACGCATAACAAACTAAGAATTGCAAGAAGGTTTGGTATGGTGCAAATGTTAGCACATAGAAAGTGCAGGCCCTCATGATTAGACTAGAGGCAGGCTCTGGCTTTGGTCTATTTAAAGAGACCATGATTGGATTTGCTGATAGCGCGCAGGTGTCAGTAATCAGTGGCGCTGGGTCCACGCTTCCAGGAACACATTTGTGATGCATATGGAGTATTCAAAGCTTCCAGTCATTTCACCCACTTTTTCCATTCCATTTCCGTGCTTTACATTTACATTTAGGCATTTGGCAGACACTCTTATCCAGAGGGACTTTGTGCTCCAAAGTTTCCGTCATTGGATAGATACTTACACTGGGTTACTAGGTTACTAACTAAGTGCCATCATTGGGAAGGTTCCTTTATTTATTTTTTTAATGGGCGGGGGATTAGTCCAAGTATTGAAGAAACAAATACGTCTTGAGTCGCCGTTTAAAGAGTTGTCGAAGACTCAGCTGTACGGACATCTAGAGGAAGTTATATCCACCAGCTAGGTGCCAGAACAGGAAACCTAGCGCAGTGCTGAAGGGACCAGATGAGCAGTGCTGGAGGATCGGAGGGAACGTGGTATGGTGTGGTGTGTGTTGTGATTAGAGCTCAGAGATAAGTGGGTGCTGGGCCATTCTTAGCTTCGTCGGCAAGCACCAGGGTTTTAAATTTGATGCTGGCAGCTACAGGAAGCCAGTGGAGAGAGGGGAGAAGTGGGGTGGTGTGGGAGAACTTGGGAAGGTTGAAACCAAGACGTGCAGCCGCATTCTGGATCAATATAGTCAGCCATAGGTTGAGCTTTAGATGAGATGGGGATACTTGTAGCATACTCCACAGTGAACACATGTGTTCAGACCTTTTAACCTAGTCATTCTACCTATTGGCATGTCCGTGGTACATACAGTACTGTAGGAGGAAACTGCAGAACCTGGGTTACATAACCCAGAATAAAAACTTCACACAGATAGTCAGGATTGAACCCAGGACGCCTGAGGCAGTCATGCTACCTGCTGCATTACCATACCACCAACAAAGCGTCCAGTATTTCTTCAAACGTTGGCCTGGAACCTCTTTATTGTCATGGACCAGTGATGGATTAACTGTAGAAGCTGAACACTAATACAGTATGTGTTCTTGGAGGGAACTATGATAACCATACTGGGTGATCTTATATAAGTTGGCTGTTCTAAACACGAACAAACACACATGGCTCAAAACACGTCAGTATTTGAGACAATCCAAGAATGGCTGACTTATTTCATCTTAAAACTATTGCAAAAGTGTGTGTGTGTGTGTGTGTGTGTGTGTGTGTGTGTGTGTGTGTGTGTGTGTGTGTGTGTGTGTGTGTGTGTGTGTGCGCGTGTGTGTGTGTGTAATCAATTGGAACATATACAGCAGAAGTAATGACATAATGTTCTTTTTATTTGGCACAAGACTAAGGCATTAAGAAGATTATCTCTAGTTTTATGTTAGAAATGTACAGAACGAATATAAAGAATTTATAGAACTTGGGCCAATCATGTGATAACTAAATTAACCCTACAGCACAACATGCAGGTCAGATTGTAGGCACCCGAGACAGGAATTTAGTAATGATTTATGGCTGACTATAATTGAAGGTTACAATCAGGGAGGTGAAGGTTTTGATTGTCCACAGATGTTTTTGATGAAGCTGAACAATTTGCGGTGCGAATATTTTTCATTTTTCCAAAACATTATTTCCCAAATGGCTGTTGTTTTATTATGTAAAATCACACAAAAGGGCAGAAGTATATGTTTGAGTGGTCATTAATGTGCAATAAAATACAGAAGACCCAATTTTAATATGCCAAATGTTATGATATGCTAAATATTGAATCTTAGATAATATTAAATAACTAAGATTTGGTATGAAAAGTTAAAATCCTAAAAGTTGTTATGCCAAGGGGTTGAAGGTTAAGATTAGTTTTATACCTTTTTTTTTTTTTACAACCATATTCAAATAAAATTAAATACAATCACCCTAATTTGTTTGAATCTTTTTTTTTTTATGATTTTTTAAAAACTCATCAGGGAATACACTCATTGGCCACTAAATTAGGGACAGCTTGCTAGTTCTGGGTTGGACCCAGTGGCGGCCGGTCAATACGGGGTGCAGGGGCGCCCGCCTCCCTTAAAGTTAGGCAGAGAAGAATGCTACTTTAACATGTAATTATTTAACACAATAATTATTTATTTTAATAATGAAATAAAGTCATTTAGTCACAATATTCCGCTGTATTTCTTAATATAATTTATTTGCAATGAAAAAAAAAATCAATATTGTTTTTAAATATTTGGGCCCATGTGATTGGACCATTCTCAACGAGTCTTTTGCAGCCTTTCTTATGGCAAGCGGAGCTGCTGACTGGGTGCGATGTGAGTCATGCCTTTATTTTATACTAGTAGTAATGATGCTTAATCACCTGATAAATGGCTATTTACAGCCGAGTATTAAAAGTTTCATTTAAATTTTGTTTGCGCCCCCCCCCACAATTTTTTTTTGCACCAGCCGCCACTGGTTGGACCCCTTTTGCTTTCAGGACTGCCTTTTGAAACATCCATTAGAACTTTTGGTTCATATGGACATAATAGCATCACACAGTTGGTGCCGATTTGTCAGCAGCACATTCACAATGCAAATTTCCTGTTCCACAACACGCCAAAGGTGCTCAGTTGGATTGAGACCTTGCGATTGTGGAGGCAATTTAAATACAGTGAACTTATTGTCATGTTTTTAAAAAAAAAACAGTTTGAGAAGATTTTCGTTTTGTGACATGGTGCCTTATCTTGTGGACATGGTCAGCAGCAATGCTCAGGTAGGCTGTGGCATTTAAATGATCCTCAATTAGTACTGAGGGCCCAAAGTAAAAAAAAATATCCCCTACACCATTACACCACCAGGGGGCTGAAGCATTTTGATACAAGTCAGGATGAAGTCATGCTTTCAGGTTTTCTTTGTCTATTCTGACTCTACCATCTAAATGCCGAAGCAGAAGTCAAGACTTGTCAGTCCAGGCATCCTCCAGTTTTGGTAAGCCCATATGAAGTGTAGCCTCAGTTTCCTTTTCTTAGCTAACCGGAGTGGCACCCGGTGTGGTCTTCTGCTGCTGTAGCCCATCTGCCCTGAACTGAGATGTTATTTGAGTTACTGCTGGCTTTTTATCAGCTGGTACCAGTCTGTCAATTCTCCTTCGACAAGGCATTTTTGCCCATCAAACTACCACTCACTATAAATTTTATCTGCAGACCATTCTCTGTAAACCTTATAGTTGGTCAGACCTAAAATCCAATTCCGCCAGCAATTTTGGAGACACTCGTACCAGCCTGTCTTGCACCAAGAACCTACAGTAATTGACCCTTCTTTCCCATTCTAGTGGTCAGTTTGCGTATCCTGACCATGATTAAGTGCATTGACTTGCTGCCATGTGATTGAATGGATGACGAGCATTGAATGTATTTTTTTTTTTTGCACCATTACTAAGGAAACTTGCAAATTTAACTGTTACATCTAGTGTAGCTTGACTTCTTGATTGCATTTAATGGTGAATCTGTGGGAAGTGAACAGATGGAAAACACTAAGCATTGGGTGTTGGTTTTGCTCAAAAGGAAAGGCCATGCAAATAAAGAGGTTAATAATGAGGTTGTTCGGGTTTTTAAAAAAAAAAGTTGTTTGTGTGCAAGTTTGTGAGGGAACGTTTAAGGTTAAACCCAAAAAGGGAGTGGTTTGTCCTAAATATGACTTTTTCTCTGTTAGCTGGATGAGTTCCATATGTTTCGCTGATTTACAGCCTTTAGTTTGTTTTGCTCCGATGTTAAAACGGCTACATGTGCTATATGGCCCATTAATACTTTTTTGTTTAAATGGAAAACAATCAGTTCTTTACTGTATTACTGAGCTTACATTAAATGCCATTTAAGTCTTTCAAATGTCAAAAGGATTTCTTTCTTTTTTTCTTTTTTTTTACTATACATTTACAGTAAGACGCCAATCTGACATAAATTTTCTATCCAAAGTTTTTTTTTTTTTTAGTTCTTTGGAAATGGACTCTGCCAAGGCCCTCTCAACCAAATGAGGTGAGATTAGACACAATCAGACGATACAGCTGGTAGTATGGCTGCTCATTTTACATATGAGCTAATAAAGCGCAATCTTGACTTCATTTGTAATATTTATGTTGACATCAATAAAGCTTTTCATGATAATGTGACTTATGATGAATTAAGCCCTGTCCTATATTGTGTAATCGCTGATTTAGAACTAGTTGAAAAGTGATACAACAGACAATGGCCCGTTTATGCACTTATAAGGCTAAGGGGATTTCAGCAAATGGATGAACTGGGGAAGATCCTACATTTTTCTTCTGCTACAAAGGTTTTGGTAGAACCAGAAATACAGAACATGATATTATAATCCACAATAAAGAGATAAAGTGGACATGCCAGAAAGAAACAATAACATTGGTATTGCCAAACGGTACTGCTTTTAATTAGTGATGGGTGAACAATTTGCTATGCTGAAACACAAAACATTCATTGCATTGTTTTCATGTTGCTTGAAGTCTTGAAACAGCTGATTGCTTTTACAGAAATGGCGGGTGTAATTCGTCTTTGCTGTTAAGGGATTTTTTAAATTTTTTTTAATAGAATTAAACAAGGTATTTGTGCCAAAAGTAAATCTTTGTTGCTTTGTATTTTATGGTCATGAGTGTGTTGGTGTTATGGTACACTAAAATGCAATCATTGTCTAATCACAGTCCTGTGGAAATTTCAAGTGAATGTGTATTTAGAGAAGAACTGGAAAGCATCATTTTACAGGGTGCATACCTAAAAATCACAAGACAAGCATTTCATCATTCTGAAATGGCAAGTTCCAATCCCATTGATGCTGGACATCCAAGTGAGCAAAATTGGGTGTGGTCTCATAAAAGTTGGGGTGGCACACTCTACCCCATCAATTGTAGTGACACTTGCCAATGATGTGCATCGGTGAAGCAGACCTGACAGAAAGAATCGATGGAATGTGTTTTGCCAACCCCTGTTGTTGAATGAGCGGCCATCATCTGGTGTCACATGCATCAGAGGCAGCACATGTTAGACTTTGTTCTCCCGGGTTGGTAGTTGTTGTGTTATGGGGGATATGTTGTCATAGTGGGAATTGTTCATGATTATATTAGGGAGAAAATCTAAAGGAAAAAAAAAACTAACTATTTACATCCCATAGCACGACCTAGTATTTACTCAGTCACTCACTCATCATCTATACCGCTTAATCCTGTATTCAGGGTCACAGGGGGCCTGGAGCCTATCCCAGGAGACTTAGGGCACATGGCAGGGTACACCCTGGACAGGGTGCCAATCCATCGCAGGGCACACAGACATACACACACTCACACACTCATTCACACACTACGGGCAATTTGGGAACGCCAATTAACCTAACCTACATGTCTTTGGACTGTGGGAGGAAACCGGAGTACCCGGAGGAAACCCACCAAGCACGGGGAGAACATGCAAACTCCACGGGAATCGAGCCTGGCTGGGGATCGAACCCGGACCCTGGAGGTGCAAGGCGACAGTGCTAACCACTACACCACCGTATTTACTGTATAGTATAAAATTCACATAATTGATTTCAGAGAACTGTACGGTCAATATTCAACAATTTGACAGCATAATGCCATATTTTAGCTGCTGTTCTGCGGTCAGTTCCTCTAACCATTTGTATATTAATAGGTATTTTATTCTGTGCTATGCATGTTACCATACAGTATGTATTCTTCACATACAGTGCCTTACATAGCTATTTATCCTTCTTTTCCACTTCCTGGAACTAAAAAAAAAAAAAAAATGAGATCATGCGTCATTAATCAGCACAACATAGCCCACATTGTTAAGGATGGCCTTTTTATTTACCCCTTTTGTTTTCATTTGTTTATCAGAGATAAAGAATTTGAAACCTGAACTTAGCATTAGCCTTAGCATACTAGCGTATTAGGCACAGTAGGGTAGCAGTAGCAAACATAACAGAAACGTAACAAGTGTGAGGCAAATGCGACTCACACGGAACTTACTGTAAATAGTCTGACAAATCTGAAGAAAACACAAATCGGTTGTCCATCTATTCAACCCAGAAACACATCCTGAAATCAATACACATTTGGTCTGTGAAGTGTGACTTGTGGCGCATGTTGGGATTTGCAGTCCAGTGCCCCTCCAGCACTTTGTGATTAAATAAGTATTTCGCCTCTCGCCAAAATAAGTTCTGTTGTAAATTATCATCAGAAGTCACATTAGCTGAATGGAGGCTTCCTGTGTGCAATTAAAGTGTCTCATGATATCAACATAAATACCCTGGCTCCTGGAAGGCCCATAAGCCTTTAGTCGCTGACCATAATGAGGATTTTAATCAGAGGAACAACTAAGAGGAGAAGAGTAATTTTGTAGGAGATGGAAATATCTACAGCTTATGGATATTCACAGGAAAACCATAACCAAATGCTTTGCAAAGCTGGGATTTATGGAAGAGTGGTGAGCCATATGGAATTTTATTTTGGATCGGCCAAAAAGCATGTTGGCGACATAGTAAAGGATGTGGGAAAAGCTTTTCTGGTCTGTTTAGACCCAAATGAAAGGTGTTGGCCTTGGCATACAGCGCAATGCTTGGTAGAAACCAGTCATCACTTTCAGGACAAATATTGTTATATCACTCATCACTTTATTCCTGCAGTAAAGCATGTTGTTCAATAATTGTAGCATTATTTCAAGCATTACTCTTGGCATTCTCTGACTGTTGCCTTCCTAACCTAATCACTGAGGCAAATTTAAAGTTGTACCATTTTCTTTCCATTCTGATTAATGGATTTAATGGGGATGTTCTGTACTATTTAAAACTAAACCATGATTAAAAAAAATTTTTTTGACAGCATCTTAATCTTCATGGCGGACTTCACCAGCAGCAGGGGTAAATACTTATGCAATCAGACCTTTTCATTTGTAAATCATTTTGGGGGAAAAAAAAAATTCTCTCCACTTCAATATTATGAAAGTATCTGAAAAGATTCATCGCATATAATTAATTTTTCTTCAGCTTGAGATTGTAAATTAAATTGTGTGATGTTGAAAGGTATCTCCTAATTAAATGCGTGTGTCCTTGCTGTTTTGATCCTCAGCAAACATTTAAACGAAATTTATATTCCCACTAAAAAGTGTTGCTGTAAGTATACAGTCGAGTTCGCTGTTTACAAGTCACAAGACTTATTAACTTTACATACCACAAGCTAGTATGCATGATGAAGCACAGTCCATGCTTTTGGCTTAGATGGCCAAGCATAAACTGAACTTTGTAAAAAGGAATTCTGTACAAGTTAAAGTGAAGTCAAATGGTTTATTTGCATCTATAGTCATCTGGAAAGAATAATATCTCTAGCCAAGTAAATTGTATGCAAATAAAGCCCTTTGAGTTCTTTGGCGCTACATGAGAGGCTCAGTGTCCCAACTAATGATTAATAGTTTTGCTTACCAAGCCTCTATTCTTTTCAGTTTCTTACAGTACGCGCAAACGGAGGATTTTCTGATATTTTGGTGCCTTTTAAGGGTAATATTTTAAAAGCCTATGTTTTTGTTACTCCTATTATTTTACTGAGAAGTGGCCCAAGAATCATCACAGGGTCCTTGCATGTCCTTCTCTCCCATCATTCAGTCAGCATTTGTGAACTGTCTTTTGATTGATTGCTGTCTTGTGCTCATTCAAATGTCATAAATTGTCCATTATAGTACTTGATTAAAGACATGCTAAAATGAATACAGGATGGAAATATTCGCAAATGACAACATGTGTTTTGAATATGTGTGGATTGGCAACATAGCGGAAATTTTATGGTTATTATAATCAATGACATTTGACATTCATCAGATGAGAAGACCACCACAGAATCATCACTGACGTGGAACTGACATGGAGTTTTATCAGGCCCAGCAGTGTTATTGTGTATAAAGGCCACTAAATCAGACAAACATGCTTCTGGTATGCATTTCAAAACTATAGATACAACTTATACACTCATACCTGTGCAACAAAGTACAGTATATGGTAGGTATTTCTGCTAAAATTATCAATTAGCATCAGATTGGTGGCACGGGGGCTTAGCGGTTAGCACTGTCTCCTTGCACCTCCAGGGTCCAGGTTCAATTCCCACCTCTGGGTCTGTGTGCATGGAGATTGCATGTTCTCGCTATGTTTGGTGGGTTTCCCCCAGGTACTCGGGCTTTCTCCCACATTCCAAAGACATGCAGTTTAGGTTAATTGGTGTTCCAGAATAGCCTGTAGTGTGTAATTGTTGACTGGAGGTCAATGGTAATTGCTATTAGCCTCCACCGTCCATATTTGCACTACAGAGGTTCCTAGATGGACGGAGATGGAGCATCAGGCTAACTCTAAGGTAGGTTCACTTACAAATATATAAAATCCTATTTTATTCCAACAAAACTTTCTTTTTAATGACTACCAAGCCAAGGGACTTCAATGTGATCATCTGCAGTATAATTAAAGAATACAGATAATTGACGTGTGGCGCAGTGTTCAAAATCTTTGTTCTGGAACGCCAGTCTTGTCAATGTTTTAATAATTTAATATTAAAATCCCATGTTAAAATGAACTGTTAAGCACATAAGGATAACATATTTTAAAATGCTTTCATTTGGATGAATTTATAATTGATGGATGGGCAATTAATCCAAAACGTGTTTCAGTCTTGCACAAAGTGTTCCCAGAAGAAGCTCTGGATCTATCATGACACTATCCAGAATAAAATGATTACTGAAGATGAATGATTTATATATTTTTTATTCCTTATGCCGTTAAATCAATATGTTTTTCATTAATCTATAACATAGTATTTTATTATTATTATTATTATACTGTATACATTTGTTAGTGTTACTGTGATCTTTCTGGCTTTTAATTGTGTCTTACATGCTCCTTGTTGGTCTGTTTATGATGGAAAATTAATATTAATTTTCCACTGCTTTTTGGTGTCTGCAATGTAGCAAACAGAAGGCTTACATACGTAATGCAGTCTTCATCTTGATTGATGTTGTTCTTAGAAATCTGACATCAAGGACACTTACAGTACTTGTAGACCACATAGTATTAATTCTTATAATTAGATAGCTGGTTTCAGTAGGAATTTCCCTAAGGTCTCTGTTTTCATAATTTTAGCTTTACATCTTCCTGCTTATGTTTTCTGTTGTATTTGCCCTACATAATGTAGATACAGTACACATAAATAGAGCATAATTTTCTTTACCTTAATAGTAATAAGTTTGCCTTAGTTTTATATATGCATCTGATTTCTTCACATTGTGCTTCCAAAAAGCTAGACTTTCTTGTATTTTTAATGTAGTCTTGAGGAATAGTTGTTGTCTCTGATTTTCAGTCTATTTTCTGTACTTGTCAAGTTTCAGAGGATTTTTTTAAACCACACAGTGACCTACTATGAGGTTGGTACATAAAATACCATTTTAAAAAATTTATCACTTTGCAGTCTGTCGCAGTAAACCATTTGTTCCCATTTCATTAACTTAATCTACATAATTTAATTAGATTTAATTTAATATAAAGAAATTACTTTTGCACAGTAATGCATGTTTATATTCATGCAGAAATGCTTGTTAAATCTGCACATTTCGTGGTCTTGTTTTCCATCTCGAACCAGGCAATGAAGTCATGCATTAAAACATCCAGAAAGACAGCTCTGCTCTGATTTTTTTCTTGTTCTTTTTTTTTTTTTTTTTTTGCTTTTGAGCAGTGCTACAATTGGGGATACATCCCCCAACAACTATTGCTATCCTGCTTCAAGATGTTTTTTCCCTTGTTAACTAATAAAATATCAGGCTTTATGGACTGATGTGGTCAAAACTCAGTCTGTCTCAAACCAAACTTTGCAGAGAGATGATGTGATCCAGGGGAAAACCCCAAAAGCAAGCTTGCAAACTGACATAAGCTGAGAGCCAACATGTTTTATAATGGGTGAGAAGTAATACAGTACAGAGTCATGAACATTTTTTTTTTGAGTGTGCTGAATCTTTATTATTTTACATATTTTCACACTTTAATAAGTGAGATCATCAAACAAAGTTTTAATATATAACATAAATATATAATATATAAATATAACCCAAGTAAATACAAAATTCAGTTTCTAAATTATGATTTCATTTATTAAGGGAAAACAGCTGCCCAAAATTGTGAATTATGTGAAAAAGTAATTGCCCCCTTGACTAAATCATGAATGAACGTGATTTTTGGAAAGCTAAATTTTACTTGCCACACCCAGGCCTGATTACTGCCAGACCTGTTGAATAAAAAAAAATCACATAAATAGACCGTGTCTGACAAAGTGAAGCACACTAAAAGATCTAAAGAAGCAACACAATAAGAACCCGGATCAATTACAAACTAATTTCTAAGGCTTTGGGGCTCCAGTGAACCACGGTGAGAGCCATTATTCACAAAGGGAGAAAACTTGGAACAGTACTGAACCTTCCCAGAAGTGACCCGCCAGACTAAATTCATTGGCTTGACCTCTGTTTGTGGTTGCAGGTGAAGACCAAGAGGAAAACCACCACATCTCCTGCCCTATTCATCCTAGTTCTGTTATGCACACATTTGTCTTTACTAATAACTCCACTTTTGACAAATTCATTCCATACATAAGTGGTTTGTAGGCCATTTCTGCAAGTGCAATTCAGGCACTTTGTTGGAAAACGAGGCCTGTTATGCATTCTGCCTTCCAGTTCACCCAAAAAGCTGTTCCGTAGGGTTGAACCTACTGTACATGAATGTTTCACAGATCTCAAGTAGCAGAAAAGTCAAGATCAGCTGTTCAGAGGTAATTATTTAATACTTTGAATGCCTTCATTAAGTAATATCACATGAGAATGAGTGCTGCTGTATTGAACATCAGCACAGCTGTGAGGCAGTTGTAGGTACGAGACTGCAGCCTGACTTCAGAAGATATCATACCCCCCTTGAACTTTTTTTCATATTTGATCACATTACAACTACAATCGTAAATGTATTTCTTCTGGATTTTATGTAATAGACCAAAACAAAGTGGCACATACAATTGTCAAATGGATATACAATGATAAATGGTTTTAAAAACTTTAACTCATGTTAGCTGTGAACAAAATAACATGGACAGTTCAAAGGCAATTCGGACCAACTCAGAAGGAGTTACTAAGGAGACAAAGTGTTGTTTAAGATGACATAATGTTATCAGATGTGTTTTCTTGCTGAAAGTGATTTACTGCAGGTTTTGAATGTGGCAGGCAGCTGCTTTCCCCTCTTTCCAGCACTGTGGACTGTGCTGAATTATTTTCACTCATGCTAGTGACCGATACTTATTAATGATTGTTAGAACACCTGTGATAGGGAGTGAGACATGTAGATAAACATCCCAGTGGTGTTACACTCTACATCAACACTCGTGGAACGCCTCTCATCCAATCAGATTACTTGGTCAGAACTAGCTGTTTCAATTTGCATTGAAGTAGGTTTTGTTTTGTTTTCACGATATTTTTCACCAACTAGATCGAAAAGGATGAAATGAAATGAAACATTCTCTCTTGTTTTCTGCCCAGTAGCCTGTGTTTATTTGGGCATTTATTTATTGTGGAATTTATTTAAAGCTTTGCTATAATCAATGAAAGGCTGGAAACCCATAGAGGAAGAGCAACAGATCCGATCCACTGCCCAGCTGTTGCCAGATGACATAGCACTGAAACACACAGCAAATGACTATCACTATAACTTCCAAATATGGCAAGCCTTCATTCTACCATATACACAGTTCCACAGCAATACTACTGTCGTCTCTTTAAATGTTTTAATAGGCACAAGGCAAACAAATCTCTCTCTCTCTCTTACTTGCTCAATCCTTTTTTTTCTTGCCCTTTCTCCTCTCTAATTCTCTCTCATGCACACTCTCAGGCCATCTTCTATTCTTGTCCAACATTCTCTCAACTCTGAGATCTGAGAGGCTCCGATTATCACACACATAAACTCAGTGCATTTCCTCTCTCTCTCTCTCTGTCTCTCTCTCTCTCTGTCTCTCTCTCACTCTGTCTCTCTCTCTCTCTCTCTCTCTCTCTCTCTCTTTCTGTCTCTCTCTCTCCCAATGGCTCTTTACAGAATAAACTTGTTTTATTCTGTCGACACTGACCAATTTCACAGGCCTTTCCCCTCTTACCCCATTTTCTCTGTGGTCTTGTTTAAGAGTAACATCATGCTCATTCTTTCCCTGACCTACATGGCATAGTTTTTGGCATATAGTTTTCTGTACTAAACGTTTTTTTTTCCCAAAACAGATTAAGTGAATAAACTGGATTTAGGACTGTAAGACAACATTGTTTATGATAAAAGTGCCGGGAACACAGAGAACAGAAAATCTCTGATTTAATCCTGGCTTACTTTAGCTATCTCCTTTAGTGAAGCAGGGAAACTTGGCATGTTTGTGTTTTGTCATTTTAATGTACCTTTAATGAACACTGCAAAAGACTGTTCCTGATGTAATCTTTGTATAATGTAAAGACAAAGAAACAAAAAAAGATGATTTTTTTTTTCTTTTCTTTTTTTTTTTTTAAGGCATGACATGCACAAGAAGCTCACACACTTATCGAGCATGACCGTGACACATGATGTCATTATGGTGGTGTTATGGATACCACACACTACACTACAACTGAAAGTCTGAAAAAGCACAGAACATGCTGTTGTTAATGGAAAGTAACTGCTCTCAATAAGCCATGTTGTTAGATTTGCTGTTGTTTGACCAAATGTTCTTTTTGTGAATTTCCTAAAAAAGAAATAATAAGAAGCAAATTGGATGTCTGTTCAATTCAATTCAATTCAATTTTATTTCTATAGCGCTTTTAACAATGGTCATTGTCTCAAAGCAGCTTGACAGAAATGAAAAGAAAATGAAAAGATACTTATGGAAATGTATATATGTGTAAAAAAAAAAATGTGTCTAGATAATGAGATTGTCCCTGATGAGCAAGCCAAGGGTGACGGCGACAGTGGCAAGGAAAAACTCCCTGAGATGGCAATAGGAAGAAACCTTGAGAGGAACCAGACTCAACAGGAAACCCATCCTCATCTGGGTGATGACAGATAACAGAAATTGTAGAACATCTTCTGTCAGTTCTCTGTTATCTTGGTATATACAAGAGTGGCCGAAATGATTAAGGCATCATATGACCGGTATTGTGTGCACAGAACAGGTGATGTCACTAATTAGTTCTCTTAGTTATCTGACTGAAGAGTTGTGCTAATTAGAATCAGCCACTTTAGTTAACGGATGGTGTCCAGCTTTGGGGAAAGATTTAATCGAACTAAAGAATTCTCAAGTGAATTATGAACTTTTGTGGCAAATTTCTGTACATGTTCAGGAAGCGTTCAAGCAGGCACGGATTGAGAGATTGACAAAGAGTGAGTACTGTAGACATACTTTTAGACTCTATGCTCAGCCGGATCCAGCAGATTTAGAAGAATAAGTGACTTCATACAAAATATTGATTGTTGTACTGTATATATCAATGATTATGGTTATTTAAAAAATGTAAAATGTCATTAAATTATTTAATTTCACTTTTGGCCACGACTGTGTGTGAGACCTTACTATTACTTTACGGATATCTTGGATTGTAAAATGCAGGATCGTATTGGATTCTCATATTCACATACACTTAAAGTTTAATGTAAAATGTTACATACTGTAGTATCCAGTATAAATCCTCTGTTGGCAAAATAAAAGCAGAAGGCTACTGCCTGTTTTTACGTAGTAAGGTTTTATGGTGCCAAATTAATCTACCAAAGTTCCTTTCAAAATCCTATTCTATCCCACATTAAAGAAATAATAATAATAACTAGAGAGGTACATTTCCTGAAGAAAATGTGAGTGGTGCTTGCCGTGGCCAAACTTTGGAGTCATGCTAGCAACTTGCTGAGCACTCCAGCATCATGTTAGCAGCAGTGTAATGATGTAGCTAGCAAGATGCTAATATTGTCAGCATAATGCTAGCAACATGCTAATGAGCTAAACATCATGGTAGCAACATGCTAAGCACTCTAACTTCATGTTAGCGACATTCTAATGATGTTGCTTGCAACATGCTAATATAGTTAGCATAATGCTAGCAACATGCTAATGAGCTAAACGTCTTGCTGGCAACATGCTAGGCACTCTAGCATCATGCTAGCAACAAGCTAATCATGTTATTAGCAAAATGCTAATATTGTTAGCATAATGCTAGCGCCATGCTAATATTGTTAGCATCATCCTGGCAACATGCTAATATAATTAGCATAATGCTAGCGAAATGCTAATTTTGTTAGCATAATGCTAACAACATGCTAATAGTGTTAGCAACATGCTAACAGCATGCTAATGATGTTGCTAGGGGGCGTGGCTTATGTGCATCATGATAAATGCAAAAGTCTGATTGATTGTCTGAGTAAAATGAGCCCAGCCCCATGTATCTGTGACAGTTAAATTCAGTTTAAAAGTTCCTGTGGAAATTTCTATTGTATGTTAATTGCCCCCTGCTGGGGCAGTTTACCACTCGCCCATTAGAAAAGTCATGTCAAGCCCCCTTTCCCCGAATAAACCCAAATAAAAATACATTCCCGAATGAACCACACAATTTGCCACCTGTTTCATCGGTGTACGACAAAGGGAAAGTGACGAGTCATGCACCAAATTCCCCATTATAAGTCAATGGGGCAAATTTGGGCACTTGTATTGCCCCGGGGGTAAAACATATACCCTCGTGTGGGGTATGTTCCAACACAGATTGCAAGCCTCTTCAAATGTGTTAAAATTCAGATTTCTACCAAATTCCCACTATGCGCTTCAATCCATCAAATTTTGTCTCAGTGTTAAATCTATGGGATATTTTGGGGAGATTAATTGCCCCCTGTGGGGGGAATTTACTGCCTGCCCCCTCAAAAAAGTCTTAGCACCCCAATCCCGATTAAGCCACACGATTTGACACCTCTTTTATGGGTGTATGACAAACGATACAGTTCCAGTTACACACCAAATTCCCCATTATAATTCACTGGGGCAAATTTGGGTGCCTCTTGGCCCCCCTGGGGGTAAAACATATACCCACTTGCGGGATATGTTCCAACACAGCTTGCCAGCCTCTTCAAATGTGTTCAATTTCAGATTTCTACCAAATTCCCATTCTGCGCTTTAATCCGTCAAAGTTGGTATCAATGGGATTTTACCAACTTTGGGATTTTTTTGGGGTGGGATATGGGATTTTTTGGGATGGTGGGGGCAATTAACTCCCCCCCCCCCCCCCCCGCTCAGAAAAGTCTGAGCACCCCAAGCCCGAATGATCTGCACAATTTGAAACCTCTTTCATGGATCTATGACAAACGATACTGTAGCAGTTATACACCAAAATCTGCATTATATGTCAATGGGGCAAATTTGGGCACCTTTTCTGCCCCGGGGGCAAAACTTATACCCTCCTGTGGGGTATCATCTGACACAGCTTGCGACCCTCTTCAAATGTGGTGAATTTGAGATTTCTACCAAATTCTCACTTGGCACTTCACTTAGAAAAGTCATAGCACCCCATTCCCGACCAAGCCGCACGTTTTGACACCTCATTCATGGGTCTACGACAAACGGTCCGGGACTAGTTACGCGCCAAACTTTCATACGGAAGAAGAAGAAAAAGAAAAAGAATAAGCCTGTGAGATTATAATAGTGCTTCGCTTCGCAAGCACCACTAATAATAATAAAAACTTTTCAACTTGTTCAAATCCACTGGAAAGTCCGACAGTCATATCCCACAATGTAGGAGTTGCCGCTTCCCGGTTAGTCCAATGACCAAAATTTACATTAACAGGAAATCTGACCTGTCCTAGTTTTGTACTAGTACTAGTAATATAGAAACAGAAAATATCAGTTTAATTAAAAAAAAAAAAAAAGATTCCTACATTTCCTTTCATGGTTTTTAGCATCTTGCGAAACACTGCACAAGTTTTATGTACTTTATTAAACCGCAAAGTATTTGTGTGAAACCAAACCTAGGGCTAATAACACAGGTTTATGATTCTAGAGACTCCATGATGAATTGTTATAACTGCTTCATTTAATAAATGACCAGTGCTAACGTGTTATTATGGTAATACACAAAGCAGAACCAAAATTACAAAAACCATGCAACAAACCGAAGCATAATTGTAAATGGAGTGTACTTTTCCTAAACACATCCTCGGCGTAAGCCGTGGTCATAAACACTCGCAGAACAGAAAATAATTATAGCACTAGTCAGCCATGAACGAAGTAGCTCATTCAAACCATGCCTGGTAAATGAAAAACACTGTTGAAGTTGTAGTATTCCTACTACGACTTTCAACATGGCCATGTAGGCACAGTGTATGCACAGATGCATAAGCAATATAGTAATCAAATATTACTTTGAAACAATTCAACTTGAGTTATGAACCTCAAAACTAACTGTATGTAATGTAATTTCCGTAGTTTCCCTTCTGAGGCATTCATATCTAATTGTTTTGCACAACAATTCATAACCAGAGAAACCAGGGACGTTATGTACTGTATGGTACACAACTCCATTTCTGGTTTTATGTTGTTTTCCTTTGCCTGTGGACCACACATGTGATAATTCAAAGTGAGGTTGTGACTCTGTGCCGAAGGATTTTCCTGCAGGTCAGCGATGTTTTGAAGCCAAGGCAAAAAAAAACACAACGCTGGAAATCCCAAGAACAGAGTACAAGACAACCAGAGAAGCTGAGCTGGACCTTCTGGTGCCTGTTGAATTGCTTCAGTTTGTTTTGAGGTTTCCTTATTGGATGGGATATTTCCCCATTTGCTATTGAGTTTATTTTTCTAAATTTTCCCTCCAGGTAAAGCTTCATAAACTTGGAATCATAAACCATCATAAAAGCACACAATACGGTTTGATTACTGAATGTTCCAGTGGCAGGAGCTTATATTGGCAACAGATGAATAATTTGTGGTGTGACGTAGACAGGTTGGGAAATTCTCTCTCTTCAGGACCACCAAACTAAAATGAGTATACGGCAATGTAATTGTTAACCAATTTGTAGTGGTTCTTCTTTGTTCTCCTTACTCCAGACTGTAAACTGTAACATTGAGGAGGGTGACAAGATATTCTCCGAACTGCCATAACATTACAGCACAAAAGATTATGTCCAATATTGTGTAAGTTGGTGTCACAGTGCCATAGTGGTTAGCATTTTGGCCTTGTACCTCCACGGTTGAGGGTTGGATTACCACCTTGGAACATTTGTTGAGTTTGCATGTTCTACCCATCTTTGGTGGGTTACTACCTCCAGGTTCTCCGGTTTCCTCCCACATTCCCAAGACATGCAGATTAGCCTTATTGGCATTCCAAATTTGCCTGTAGTGTGTGAATAAGTATATGTGTGCCCTGCCCAGTCCATTGTATAGGAAAACTTAATGAATTGTGTAGGTTCTGCTTGTGCCACCCTTGGGACATGACTCTATAAGATCTCTGGTGGGGTGCTGTGGTGTTTGCCACCAGGACATTGTGGTTGAATCATTTGTATGCTGTATTCGTGGATTGGTCTTATTTGTCCAGCATATCCCATGGTGCTTGATCAGACTGGGGACTTTGGAGGACAGGCTTTGGGATCTTTGCCTGCCTGGCCCTGTGCCAGCATTGTGACAGTCCATTGTGACTAGCATTGTTGTTTTCAGCAATCTTCTGTGGGATGGGTCCAGACTGGGTGGCTTTTGGTCCCCATGGGCATAAATGAAACCTAGGTGCCAAGGATCATGTCGCCAGTTTACAGGTATGTACTGTAAGTGATAAGCGGTGCTAATGTGTGAATGTTTTGGCTGATTGGTGTATGAGTGAAGATGATGTGTAAAAAGGAAAAACAGCACAAACCAGGACAAGTGGGCTTGTATTTCCTCTTCTTCCCCTACTGTGACTCTCCTTCACCTATACAACACTCCCCCCCCCCCCCCCTCCCATCCTGTCATCCCTGGCAGATTTGCCTTTTCCATCATTTCCCATCATCTGCGGATATGAGTAACATGGCATGTCATGAAAAAAAGAATGTTATGAGTAAGAAGTGGCGCAAAGAATGGGCTAATAGCACCACCGCACCTATACTTCATCTTCCCAAGGGAGCCCGTTGACGAGACGGGAACATTGATGTAAATGACTTACCTGGTTTGTAGCTCTGAGTCAGCAGCATTGTCCCTATTAAATGTAGCTTCTAAAGCTAGATGCAGCTGTGAAACTATGTTTGCCGGATGGGGGGAGATTCTATTTCATAATTGTTTTACGGTTTGAAGATTCCTGTTGGAATTGTCCATAGAGGGGGCAGTGTGGTGGGAAACATTGCTGACTCACAGCTAGTTTGATTATGAACTTTGGTTGAGTTGTGTGCTGCATGTTGTCCCACATCTGTGGCTTCCTTTGGGTTTTCCAGTTTCCTTCCAACTCCCTAAAGCACAGACTGGTTATTTTGAGGTGATATTCCATTCAGAGTGTGCTTCTGCCTCACACCCAGTGTTCTTGGGATTGACCCTTGATCAACCTTGACCATAACAAGTTTAAAACAGTGAAGATGAGTGAATGGTTCACAGAACATCTGTATTTTAACTAGCGTGATGTTTGTTCTGTTATGTAATCCTAGAACTTATAACAACATTTAAACCTTTAACACAAGGAAAGATTAATGTAAGGTTTAGGAAGAAGAGCACAGAGAAAGTAATGTAATGTGTGCAAAGAAAAGAAAATTTCAGATATGGTTGAAAGAATGAAATCCAGCATCTGTTTAAGCTGTTCTTTTTGCTATTTTAATCCACTTTAAATGAGTCTGCTGATATAAAACATTTTTGGCACTGACATGGCAGTGCTTTATGGTTGATGTAATACTTCCAATCCAACTCACTACACATAATGTTCAGGCCCTGAACAGACACTGTTTTTCTCCCCCAATGGCTAGATATATTGTAACGAAGCCCCATTGCCTTATATGGTCAGTGAGCAAAGAGCTGCTCCAATCTATGGTTTGAAATTTGGTCCACGTAATCTTTCTCTTGCTTTTCATCACTCCCTCCTTTCCTCTTTCCTTAGTAGCCTTTGAACAGTCTCAGTTCCTGATTCATGTGAATGCTGAAGAAAACTAAATGGAAAATGGTACTAAGAAAGCCGAATGTGTCCCACACAGGAAACCTTGTCATGATGTGAGTTTTTCCAGTACGTGGCGTATAATCTATTGTTCACGGTGCAGGAAAAGCCTCCAATTTTTTTTTTTTATACAATTGTGTAAAGATGTTAAGCCAGAGGCTCATCACTCAGTATTAGCTTCGGGTTATAAGCTCACTGTAAGTAATAAAGTATGCTTCACCAAGACAAGGAAACACACAGGATGCTGATTGATAAAGCGTCTCGTTAGTATGTGTTTTATTTGGAATAAATACCTTGAAGTCATGACAATTCAAAATGCCAGCGTAAAAAAATACATAAAATAGAAAGGTATTTACAGGATTTATTTGTGCACAGCTAGATGGATGTATACATGGTATACAAAGGCAGCCCATGCAGGACATTGATCTCTTTTGCTGTACTAAAGTGCAAAAGAAAAGAAAATGGATAAAACATTCCAAGTCATATAGGAACCATCTTTTAGATGGACGATATGGCCACTCCAAAAAAACCTCACGTGTCTTTTTATTGTATTATGCATTACATGAATTTACACTGTGTACAAAAGACAGTTTGCCAGGTTGGCATCTGGCACAAAACCGTGCCTTGTGGCATAAGCCATCAAAACACATTGCTATAATAATAATAAAAATAATAACTTAGTTACTGTACCAGACAGGGCTTGACTATAGCAGCTGTACTTCTGTCTCACTGGAAAGAGAGGTTAAAAGTAAAGAACAAAGGAGATGCTGGTTGACTAATTGAGATAAAGAACCTGTCTTGAAGGCACAGTTGGCAGAATGAACGGTGGATAAATTTAAGGGGTTAACTTGATTTACATGAACTTTAGATAAAGGATTGTCCTACTGTTGAAGTTCATGTGAAAAAATTTATATGCTAATAAAACATGATTGACTCAGCTGAAATCCTTTTACTCATATGCCCATGTGATATCTGGTACTGTATATGTGGTCATTCTGTATTTTGTTTTAAAAGCTACGAAAGTTCTAGTCACCAAGAAATAACCACACATTGACAGAACTTTTCTCCGACAAAATAAGGGCTTGGAGCAAATCGAGAAATCCCTGCTGCTCCAACACTCTGGTATGCGCGATGCTAATTATGCCAGGAATATTCAAGTAAACGATATTAAGGATTAATTCATGCTTTCAAATGATTATGGTAAATGACTAAGGCATTAAACCATATTATATCTATATTAAACTTGACCCCAGTCCCTTGGGAAGCATTAAAACAAAATGGGTTTAAGGAGGACATGCAGTTCGAGGGCAAATTCTGTGCTACGTTTTTTTTTTTTTTTTTTTTTTTTTAACTCTGTTGAGTTTTTCCCTTTTAGCCTAAAAGATGATCAGCATTTAAGTTAGCCTACATGACAATATTGCTTTACAAGGCATTGCTTTTCTCTATTTTATCACATATTTTCCTTCTTCTTTTTCTTCTTCTATTACTTCTTCTTCATATAACTTCCCATTTGCAGGCAAAACAAATAAAAACAAACAAACAAACAAACAAACAAACAAACAAACAAACAAAAATAAAGATGCACCAGAACAAATAAAGTTCCGGATCGTTTAACTTTTAACTGTTCTTTGTTTTAGTATAGCATTTAACAGGTCCATGAAAGTCTGTGAAAGACGTTAACAAGGAATGTGAAGTACTGTGGGAAAAGGAGTCATTAGCATGGTTTTAATGAACAAAAGTCAAGCTCCTGTGGCTTCTTCATGCTCGCACAGTGTTCCCTGGGTAGCATCATACCCGTCCCGGTTTGACAGCGGAGTTGACGCCGTTTGAAGCCTTTGCCACAGGTCTTGGAACATGACGACCACTCACCTATATGCCATGCTGGGCATGGGTCACCACAAGCTCGCAATGCACTTGGCCTTTTGGCTAGATCACAGTCTGTCCCAGGACTGCCATCTACTACTACGCACTGTACCAATCTCCTCTGGAGACCGTTCCCACAGGTCACTGAGCATTCCTCCCAGCTAGTGGTTACCCACTTGCCAGGAGGTGGCGCCTCTTTGATGTATGAAGTTGGAATCTTTTTATTCAGTGGATTGGATTCTTTTCCAAGCCCTCCCTCCTCAACAAGAACGCTGTTTTCGGCCAGAGTCCTGCCTTCTTTCTTTGACACCTTGTCGTCCTTGGTTTCCCGTTTGATATAAAAGGAATAACGAATGCGTGGAGGTGTCAAGTGGCCTACAGACAGCACCTCCACTGTCAGAGCTTCCCCCAGTGGCCTTACAGCCTGCAGTGTCTCTGATTGCCCGCTGGTGCCACTGTAGCGCAAGAGGCTGCCCCGCACTAAGATGTCCCGCTCCACTGCTGACACTATATAGTTGCCATTAAGAAGGTATTCCCCTCTGCTGTTTTTGACAGCCAGGTAGTTATCATCATTTACCATTCCTTTATAGCCACGCTGGCGGACATCAATGTTGGACGCACCCACTGGAAGTGTGACAACAAAGTTGTAGCCATGACTAAGGGAAAAAAGGTGAAAGAAAATAAGGTTAAAGTTTTAATACTCAAGTGAATCTATAGCTTCCATATTAGATATTCGCAGCATGGTTGCACCAACAATGCCAGTCAATAACAAATTATCTGCCAAAAGTGAATTGAATAAGAAGTCACCTTCTTATTCAATTGGTTTTTATTGTTTTCAACATTGTGTATTAATACTGGAATGCTTAATACATTAAGGCATTAAAATTCTAGAATTATGTAGTCAACAAAATGTGTTAAATAACCCAGAATATGTTTTATAGGTTTTCCGATTCTTCGGAGTAACCATCTTTTGCTTGTATGAAAGCTTTGCTTAGCACTCTTGGCATTCTCTCAGTCTCATGAGGTAGTCACCTGGAATGGTTTTCCAACAATCTTGAAGAAGTTCCCAGAGGTGTTAAGTACTTCTTGGCTTCTTTTCCTTCATTCTGCAGTCCAACTCATCCCAAACCATCACAATTGGATGTAGGTCAGGAAATTGTGGAAGCCACGTCATCTGATGCAGCAGTCAATCATTCTCCTTCTTGGACAAATATATTTTCCATAACATAGAGATGTGCTTGGGGTCACTGCCTTGCTAGAAAACAAATGATGGTCCTACAAAGTGCAAACCTTATGGGATGGCATGTCGCTGCAAAATGCTGTGGTAGCCATGGTGGTTAAATGTGCCCTCAGTTTTCAAGTTACCAACAGTGTCAGTAGCAAAGGATACCCACACCATCACACCTCTTCCTCCATGCTTCACAGTGGGAATCACACATTCAGGAACTCAAATTTGGACTCATCAGACCAAAGGACAGTCTTCTAGTTTTCTAATATTCATTCCTTGTGTTTCTTGGCCGAGGCAAGTCTCTTCTACTTGTTCTCCCAAAGTAATGGTTTCTTCGACAGGAGACGCACACAGTCTCCTCTTAACAGTGGATGTTGAAATATTGAACTAGGAGAAGCATTTATGTGGGATCTAATCTGAGGTGCTATAAATTAGTGGTTTCTGAGGCTGGTTATTCTAACAAAATTATTCTCTGCAACAGAGGTAGCTCTTGGCCTTCATTTCCTAGACAGTCCTCATGAAAGCCAGTTTCATCAAAGGGTTTGATGGTTTTGGCAACTGCACTTGCGGATACACTGAAGGTTCTTGAGATTTTTCGGATTGACTCATTTACATTTCTTGAAGTAATTATGGACTGTCTTTTCTAGTGTTTTTACCATAAGCTGGAATTGTACAGTAGTTGTAGTACCAATAATGGAGCTATTGACTCTGCACAGACCATTCCTCTGCAAAAGAAAATTGATGGTCTAACGCACATTAACAAAGCAGGAAATGACACAATGCAACACTTGACAACGCAATTGATTGAAAACAATTGATTGAATTGATTCAATTGATTGAAAACCATTCCAGATGACTACCTTGTGAATCAGATGAGAGAATGCCAAGAGTGTGCCAAGCTGATATCAAAGCTGTATCTACTTTGGACAATCCATAATATAAAACATATTATTGGTTGTTTAACACTTTTTGTTTACTACCTAATTCCATACATGTTCTTTCATAGTTTGGGTCTTAGTTTGGGATTTAGTATTAATGTACAATGTGTATTTAGTATTAATGTACACTTGTCAATAATAGAATTAAAGAAAAAATACTAAAGGAGAAGAGAGTGTGTGCAATCTACTTTGCATTAAGATTACCATTGCAAACCTCGGTTTACTAGTGTTCCGCAAGATGAGCAAAGATTTGTAATAAATTTTGACTTGAAAAAACGAGCATGTCTTGGTTTACGGGTGCCAAGTTTTTTGACACTGACACACACACACACTCTCTCGCCTTTACACGCCCTCTCCCCGGCTTCACACAAATACACACACTCTGCTCTACAAAGAAACTCTACTCTGTCATGAATCTTTTCAAAGGTAGGGTGCTGGTTCATTTGTTTTTTTTTTATTTTTTACTTTACAGCAGTGATTCTGTTAGTATGCGCTCACGCGAGTGTCATTAGAAAGATTTCTTTTTTTCCCGTTAAAACAGTGTTTCCGTTGTGTGTGTGTGTGTTGTGAAACTTAAAAAGCGAGGTGGGGGGAGGGAGGAGGAGTTTTACTGTGTAAGATGAGGCGAGGGAAGGGGCTAATTCCACACACACAAATACACACACACACACACACACACACACACACACACACACACACACACACACACACACACACACACACAAAATACACGGCGCCTGTGCGCACAAATGGAAACACTTATCTGTTGGAATTTATTTTAACTTTTTTTAAAGGTAAAGTGCAGGTTAATTTGTTTTATTTTTACTTTATATATTGTATTAATTATTTTTCTGTATTTGAGTTTTTCATTATTTCTTATGGGAAGGTTTGATTTGGTGTTTTGGAATATGAGCCCGCTTCTGGAACGAATTATGCTCGTAATCCAAGGTTCCACTGTATATATACAGCTGTGTCACAAAAAATTAGAATATGATTATAAATTTGATTTCGTTTCAGTAATTCATTTTAAAAAATGAAACTCGTATTATGTAGCTTCATTTGACATGGGTTAATATATTTCAAATGTTTATTTCCTCTTCACAATACCCCAAAAACTCTCTATGTGGTATACCTAATCAAGCACAGCTATACCACGGTCCAGAAACCAGGTGCTATTACTTTTGGCAGTGTGGGCAGGTCCCAAGTCCTGCTGGAAAATGAAATGAGCATCTATATAAAGCTGGTCAGGAAAGGGAAGCATGAAGTGCTCTAAAACGTCCTAGTAGATAGACCTTGAGCCTGACCTTCAAAACACAGACCTGACCTTGAGAAAACAGTGGACTTTGGCCAACTGAGCAACAGCCCAGTCCTTTTTGTCCTTAGCCCAGGTAAGTTGCCTCTGACGTTGTCTCTGGTTCAAGACTGGCCTGACACAAGGAATGTGACAGTTGTAGCCCATGTCCCCGATACGTATAAATCTCCCCCCAAATTCTTAAATGGACTTTATTTCACAGTCTTCTCAAGGCTGAGGTTATTCCTCTTGCTTGTGCACCTATGCCTACCACATTCCTTCCATTCAACTTTCCATTAATGTGCTTAGATACTGCACGCTGTGAACAGTCAGCTTGTCAAGTTAGCAGTCTTCTCTATGATTGTGTAGCTGACTGAACCAGACTGAGACACCATTTAAAGGCTCAGGAAACCTTTGGTGATTTGAGTTCATTAGCTGGCTCGAATTTGACACCATTAGTCTCCAATATTGAACCTTTTCACATTCTGAGCTTCTGATTTTTTTCATTAGCCATAAGTCATAATCATCAACATTAAAAAGAAATAAACACTTGGGGGAAATATATACTGTCTATATATACAGTGTGTATATCTATATACAAAACTCAAAACTAACTACTCCCTATTTTCACATTGATAAATAATTGACAAGATTTTTGGCATGCTTGTAAATTAAGCAATATATTACATGATGAACCAGTTTTCAGATAGAAACAAAAAACTTAATGTGGGCTCCTGAAAATTAGCCTCACTGTGCGTTATGTAAATGTGGAAATGCTCTTACTTGCATTATTAAACATACCTCTGATATCAAGTATTGATTTATATTGTTATGCAGATTCACCAGGTGTTTAAGTGATTTCTAACAGCTCATTTATGATTTTTTTTTTCCTTTGAACCACATTTGTTTCATAAAGTTTATGGTTAGATAGTACTATCCTTACAGGTATTAATAATGTCTTAGACAGTTCTAAATCCAATTCCAGTCATTTCAACGATTTCTTTGCTTGATATGGGCGAATATTTTTTGGGGTCAGACAGGTAGGGTACTGTAAGTAAGTGTATTTCATAATTACATTGATAAAAAAAAAAATCCATAAGGTAAGTAATGTCCCTGGTAAAGAAACAAAAAAAACATATAAATAGATTTTAGCATAAATGAATAATTAATTATGTTATATTTAAGTATTAAATATCTGGTTTTAATGGCCCCTTCCTTTTTTTGATTGAATTTACATCCATAAAAACCCAGATTTTATTGTGACATTTCATGAATACAACAGCGGACTACTAGTGGTCTGAATACCCATTTGTACAATTTTGGTAATTTACTCCTCACTACACTTACAACTTACTGCCTACTGCCCAGTCTTTAAAGCATTACGCAACTGTTGATTTGACACAATTTATACTGAACATTAGTGCAAACTTTTAAGTCTTTAAGAAAGAATGTCGTTTGTCTTCATGGATGAGATGATCATGATCGGAGATCACATAAACGTTTGGTGAGGTTTCATCACAAACAATTTACAGTAAAAGTCACAGCACTGTTTAATAGGAAAAGTAAGAGAATTTCCATCGCACATAATGTAAAAAGAACACAGAGGATTGGAACTAAACAGCTGTCTGGCCATAGTTCCCACTGTACATGCATCTAGAGGCAGTGTTATGATCTGGGGTTGCTTCAGTTGGTTAGGTCTAGGATCAACAACATCGTGTGGCAATAAAATGAAGTCAGTTGACGACCTGAATTTAGTGAATGACCAGGTTATATAGTACCATCAAATGTTTTTTTTGTTTTTTCCACAAGCATATTCCATGACTCAAATTGTCACTGGGTTAATTTTTACACAGGGATTGAGCACCAGAATGAGCGATCAAAGCAAATTAGATTGTGCAGCTTTTTTTTTTTTTCTTCACCTGGCAGATTGTGAAATACAGTGCCATCTATAATGGCACGTGTGACTTTCAGGTGAAATCAGCTAGCATGACTGGAATGAAGACAGCAATGGAAAATTTACATGTACTTCCTACTTACATGGGTTTTGTGAAGAGGCCAGAAATCTTCTTGCAGGACTTATTATCTCCGCCACAGACACCACACTTGTCAAACTTCTTGCTGGAGCCGAGTTTACTGTCACAGCCTGCCTTGCTACATTTGCCCTGAACACAGACTCCCGAAGAGTCAGGAGAACATGGCGTCCCATCCACAACCTGCAAAGGACAGGAGACAAGTTTGCAAAAAGACTGACATCTAAAATTTGGCAACTGAATTGGTCATCTAAGTTTAACATTCTTTTGATGCCTGTTAAATTATTTATTTATTCCTTGCCAAGGAGCATGCCTTTTATTTCAGTTAATTACTTATGGTCTATATTCTTATTAGAGTGCAGAATTGTCCAGTGTCCTGCACGCTATCTCTTTCACAGTAGGTATGCAAATGCTTCCTGATGCTATATCAGTGGTAACTGCGTGTGAGCGAGTGCCTAGTCCTGAAATGCGTCACGATTCTGTGAACGCTCATGCCACACCTCTGTATCTCACCCCAGATTAACCCCTTGTCCCTTACTATCTCTTCCATAATTCCAAATTTCTCCATGGACCATGACAGCTATGAGAAACTAAGGATGATCATGGGATGGTCAGAACCTTGACAACATTCCCTTGTCACTAGTTACATTCCTGTATTATTCATTTTAATGCTTTCTTATAAAAAATATCTATAGCTCTAAGGTGTATATGTATAATCCAGAAAAAAATTCAAAACACATAAAGGAATCATTTATCATTTGAAAGGTTCATAGCTGTGTGTTGTTTTTTTGTTCTTGATCTATATTAGGCCTCCAGACTTGACCATTAAAATTAATGGGTAAAAGTTGAAATGATGTACAGTACAGACCAAAAGTTTGGACACACCTTCTCATTCAAAGAGTGTTCTTTATTGTGTTCTTTATTGTGTTCTTTAGCCCAAACAAGTCTCTTCTGCTTGTTGCCTGTCCTTAGCAGTGGTTTCCTAGCAGATATTCTACCATGAAGGCCTGATTCACACAGTCTCCTCTTAACAGTTGTTCTAGAGATGTGTCTGCTGCTAGAACTCTGTGTGGCATTGACCTGCTCTCTGATCTGAGCTGCTGTTAACCTGCGATTTCTGAGCCTGGTGACTCGGATGAACTTATCCTCCGCAGCAGAGGTGACTCTTGGTCTTCCTTTCCTGGGGCGGTCCGCATGTGAGCCAGTTTCTTTGTAGCACTTGATGGTTTTTGTGACTGCACTTGGGGACACTTTCAAAGTTTTCCCAATTTTTCGGACTGACTGACCTTCATTTCTTAAAGTTATGATGGCCACTCGTTTTTTTCTTCACTTGAATGAGAAGGTGTGTCCAAACTTTTGGTCTGTACTGTATAAGCCTACATTTCTCACCTTAGGAGCGAGGACATAGAAGTAGCCTGTTCCATTGGCCCTGCATATGAGCTTACACTGGTCTTTAGCAGAGACACCCGAGTATTTAGGGACCCACACGACAGATGCAGTGAGACGGTTAGTATTCAGACTGAAGCCATTGAAAGCCTCACACTGCTCCTCTCTATAACTCTTTTCTGTGAGAAAGACAAGAACGAAAAAAGATGCCCAAATGGTCTTCCAAAAAACAAAATGAAACAAGCAAGAAAACGTCTAAAACCAAACTAATGCTATTACCTAAGATTCTAAGGCATAATTTTTAATACATCAAATTTATATTTAATGTTTTGTCTCAAAAATGGCATAGAAAGCCTTCTATTAAAACCATGTTGCAGATTATTTTGAAGCTGGTTGAGGTGCATTAAATTGTTCTTACCAGTATCTGGGCATGGTGCAAGGTTGCAGGATCGGTACTTGACCCTCACTCCTTGGCAGTATTTGCCCCCGTTGTCTGGCACTGGATTGTTGCATTCTCTCTTTGCCAGCTGGACTCCACCACCACATGTCCTGGAGCAAACCCCGAATGTCCCCCACTTACCCCACTTTCCATCCACCTGGAGAGAGAGAGAGAGAGAGAGAGTTTGTCAAACTGCCAGGTTATTAGAGTAAGATAAGATAAGATGCTCGTTGCTTTGCGCCATAAAAGTAAAACTAATAAGAAACATATATTTAACATATGCAAAAAGAAATGTTTTTGGAGTGTACAGTACATTTCCCTACAGCAAAACAAGATGTGGCATCAGAATTAAAACTACACAAGGAGATGCAGCCTTTCTCAAGAACATACAGTATATTACAGTAAGCACACAATTGTATAGAATGTTGTTATAAACTACAGTATTACAATTTTCCTTTAGTTGAACTTGGAGGTCTAAATATATTCCAGCATGATATCTATCTCTTGGCACAATTCAAGCTGCATAAAAAAGACACTTTGCGACATTTGGAGTGGAGGAACTTGATTGTCCCCCACAGAGCCCTGACATCAACCCCGCTGAACACCTTTACAATGAACTGAAACACCAATGATGCTCCAGGCCTTCTCACTGACTTTAGTGCTTGCCCTTATTAGCGCTCTTTCGGCTGAATTAGATAATATCCCTACAGCAATGCTCCAAAATATTGTGGAAAGCTTTCCAACAGGAGTGAGTGTCATTATAACACCAAAAGGGGATTAAACCGTTATACAGTGGAACCTCGGATTGCGAGTAACGTGGTTTACGAGTATTCCGCAAACCGAGCAAAGATTTTAAATAATTTTTTATTCGGAAACCGAGCAAGTATTAGTTTACGAGCGCCGAGTATCATGCTTCACACATGCGACTTTTATTTTGACACCGAGCGTCACTCTCTCACCTCCCCCCCCCCCTCCCCTCCCTCCCCCCACTCCCACCCTCCCCCCACGGCTTCGCGAACACAGGAACTCTGCTCGTGCGTGCGCAATTTGACACTGAAACACACACACACACGCACAGACTCTCTCTCCCCTTTTCACCCCTCCCGACTTCACAAAGACACAGAAACTCTGCTCTGTCGCGATTCTTTTCAAAGGTAAGATGCTGGTTCATTAGTTTTTTTGTTTTTTTTACTTTACAGCAGTGATTCCCTTAGTATGCGCTCACGCCAGGTCAGAGAGATTTCATTTTTTTTTTTGTTAAAACAGTGTTTCCGTGTCTGTGTGTGTCCGTTTGTTGTGAAACTTAAGTGATTCCTTTAGTATGCGCTCGTGCCAGTCTCGCTTTTTTTCCGTTAAACCGGTGTTTCCGCTGTGTTTATGCGCTTGTTGTAAAACTTAAAAAGTGTGTCTGTTAATATATGCTCATGTCAGTCTCAGAGAGATTTCTTTTTTTCCTGTTAAAACGGTGTTTCCGTTGTGTGTGTGTGTGCATGCGTGTGTTTGTTGTGAAACTGTTGTGAAAAAGCGAGGTGGGGAGAGGGAGGAGGAATGTTACTGTGTAAAACGAGGCGAGGGAAGGGGCTAATTCCACACACACACACACACACACACACACACACATGGCGCGTGCGCGCACCAATGGAAACACTTATCTGTCAGGATTTATTTGTACTTTTTTTAAAGGTAAAGTGCAGATTAATTTGTTTTATTTTCATTTTATAGATTGTATTAATTATTTTTATGTATTTATTTTTGGGGGCTGTGGAACGAATAATTTGAGTTTTCATTATTTCTTATGGGAAATGATGATTTGGTTTAAGAGTGTTTTGGAATACGAGCCCACTTCCGGAACGAATTGTGCTCGTAATCCAAGGTTCCACTGTATATGGATTCTTTTTTTAAGATAAGTCTGGGTTAGCCAGGACTAAATATGGATCGAGATGTTAAAAAAGTATACAATATATGGGTGGATGGTCAGTTTTCTGTAAACTTTTTCCCATAAAATGTAGCATTGGATCACTGATCAATTGATCATTGGTTACAGTTTCAAACCCAAAAACTGTTAATTTCACAATATTTATTAAAGAGAAGCTTGCACCTACATCCTTGTCTCTTCAATACCTTGACAAAGGCCAGATAACTCCAATCAATGTCACTGGTCTACAAAAAAGAAATATTACCCGTATTTGGTACCATTCATTCAAAAACCGTCAATCATACTAACCCATGTGCTTATTTATACAACGGCTCTCATGCCGTGGGCACCATTTTGCTGGGTTCAGGGGTAGCTCAGTGGTTAAGGCGTTGGACTACGGTTCGGAAGGTCCCAGGTTCAAAGTCCAAGACCACTAAGTTGGGCCCTTGACAAAGGCCCTTAACCCTCAACTGCTCAAATGTATAATGAGATAAAAATGTAAGTCGCTCTGGATAAGGATGTCTGCCAAATGCCTAAATGTAAATGTTGAAGACTTCGGTCCTGTTTGTACTGAAGACTTCGGTCCTGTTTGTACTGTACACCATCATCATCAAAACAAGTTAATATGGAATATCTATCAGCAGTATGATGATGAGTTCCAGAGACGTGCAGAATCTATAATAAGGTGTATTTAAGCTGATCTGGTGGCTCACAGTGACCAAACACCTTACTGAGAGATTTACCGTTTTTATGGGTGGTATACCTTACCTTACTGTGTAATTTACTGATATACAATGCATTAGCGTGGTTATGCAAAGTATGTAATGAATTAATGTGTTTATACAGTATGTCTGCATGTTTTTTTGTCATTTAACTCACCTTCGGCCTGGTGACCTCGTACTTCTCTATGCAGACCCCGCGCATGCACACCAAGCCCTCTCCACAATCCGTGCCATCTGCCCAGGGGAAGTGGCGTGTCTGACAGACAGGCTGGCCGCGCGTCTTGCCTGTGCACCACAGACGCTGACAGGGTGCCTGCATGAGCGGGCAAGGCTTCGAACCAACACCAAATGACAGCTCACACTGCCTCTCTAGACCATACGATGCTCCAGGGAGAACATCCGTTAGTGCCAATGGTTTCTCAGGCTGATCCAATAAGCAATCACCTGCAGGATTAAAGGAAAAATTTTGGGTCATCTCTGGGAAATGTATCTATGCTGTGATGTTACATAAGTTACAAATTACACTGGAAAATCCTGTACGGGGCAAATCATTCTGTTTGAAATTGAAAGTTTATTTCGTCCTATAACCGTTTAATGGAATAATGAACAGCTTTGGTTGCAAGTTAATAAAATAAACATCCTAGTCATTTTTTTTTTAATCATACCAGGCATTGTTAATTAATGCCACTGATATTATTTGACTAAATGTCTTATAATTTCAGGATTTGTTTGACTTGCATCGTTAAACATTCGTCACATCTATATGTGTTTATTTAAATGATGAACTCGGAGATTGTATTTGTCTCTGGCAGGCCCAACTATAAACTGTCTAATCAGTAAAGCAGACAAACACTTCACCACTGTTTGTTTTTTCCTCTTCTACAGTTGGAGATGGCGTGTGCGTGTGTGTGCGTATGTGTGCGTGAGTGTGTGTGCTCTGTCTCTCCGCAGTGACATATAAATGACATATACAGACATTGTCTGTGTCTCCTGATGAAGCTCATGATGGAGATTAAACATGCACACACACTGATCAGCGCAGCATATTGCGCGTCCAAATGTCCTACACACGCAAGGGTATTTCACTGATACAATACAGTGTCAACACAGTGCTACATTCAATAAAAAAAAATCTAATCATGCAATTAATATAATTACCAAAATGTCACAGAATGGACCCGAGTTTTTAAGGTCAGAGTGAGCAACAACACTTAACAACAGAGTTGTAACAACTTCTGAACCCTTTTTGCATCTCCACGTGCTGGTTAATGCTGCTGTCATTAACGTCTTTGCACAAAGGCATGTTTTATCCACTTATTTATTTTCAGTAGCTGTTATATCTCAGTGAGAATAATGGATGGTGGATTTAGAGCCTGATGTATGAGACAGCATGCATTTTAATTCACACCGATGGACAACTCAGTGTAGCATAGCCGCTAGATCTACTGGCATGTTTTTAAGCAGATGCGCGAATACTTGAGAGAAAATGTAAGTAACTTAAGAGGACACAGTGAGCTCAGGATTGAACCAGGCACACTGCTAAACATTGCACCGCCACACCAGCCAGGACATTGTTGAAAAGGGACAGTCTTTTTTTTACTGGAAATAAGGCATATTGCTATGACAATTAATAAACTAAATCCTAAATATACTCTATTTTGGTGTGAAAGAGTGTGTGCAGGGTACCTGGACCTGCATAATGAATGAATGAATGAATTAACGGGTGAATTTTTCTCTTTAATGAAAACGGGGCAGAGCTGAGCTGCTTGGTACCAGCTGGGGGCGGATCAAATTTCTGGCCTGGAAAAATGCAAGAGAACCTCTGGGGTACCTTATATATGACTTTTTCGAGAGGATCTACTGCTGTTATCCCACAGGTTTTGTTCTCAATGCTCCGAACTGACGTCAGAAGCCCGCAAGGTTACGTGTTATGGGAGTGCAATCCGACCCAAACTCCTGTTTCCACTTGCTTGGGAAAACATGATCTTGTTCTACCTATAATCTAATGACAGCCAGACCACACTGGTCTGTGTGTTCTTAAGCCTGTCTAATCTCAGTCAAGTGGTCTGGATGTCTGCCTGCAAAACATTGCAATGACTTTGTGGAACACCAACTGCTGTTTCTCCAGAGGCAGATGTGGTGGTTTGCCTTGGTTAGCATGGCACGCATGTGCAGCACCGAACACATGCTATATGCATTAAGGAACACTTTTAATGCATATTTCATTAAGATGTGCTTTACCAGTTTTACTGGAAGTAAAGCAAAAGTGGGCATTTTAATGACACAGGTCATTAAAATTGATACAGCTTGGTAGAGTAACTCATCCTCCATACAAAAAGGTACTACTCGACTCGACTAGGCTCCACCATCCATCATGCCTTTGCGCCATTGTTAAACTCAACTCTTGAATCCTCTGTCATGGTTGCTGGTCTCCCACTGCATTACGTAATGTTTATAGAGGTGACACCATTGACAAGAGCAATGTGCACAGATGGATGAAGAAGTTAAAGGCAGGGGGAAACTTCAGTACTGAAGACAAACCACATAATGGATTCCTTAACTTTAGGTTTTTCATTTCCAGTATTTGTTTTGTGTTATTACTATCATAGGTTTATTCACAAGCTATGGATGTTTTCTTTTTCTGCAAAGTCTCTCGGGATCAATAAAGATGTATCTGTTAAAAACTTCTGGGACCACCATCAGCAATAGAGAAATTCACAATCTGATTGACTAAGGGTTTGCATCTCGACCTTAGCCACCACGAAAAGTCATATATGAGTACAATCAGCAGAACATTCAGCATGTACATTTAAACAAAAAAAAAAACATATGCTTCTCTGACTCACCATGTCCACTGTCCAGGAAGTCTGTGATAATAGCAGCACTACACGGCGACCATGGGCTGGTGCGGTTTATCCGGATCAGTGTCGGTGACATCATGTGATTGTCCTGAAGCTTCCCAAATACATCCTCACATGCTTTCACATTATCATGGGGCATGTTGAATACATGGCCTGTGAAGAAAAGAGAAATTTTCCTTCCTTTCACTGTGCCAGTTGTATCTGGATCATCGGCAAACCTCAAATAAACCAGTTCGGATATATATATATATATATATATATATTTTTTTTTTTTTTGCACTTAAATTCACCAAAACTGCTGCTCTTGGGTTATTATCATGTCAGCCATCTAACCACAGCTATGTGAATCGTGCCTCTAGTACCTTCAGCACCTCTAGCAACTCTCCTTTATTTACTCCACTGGCCTTGTAAACCTACTTTACCAAAATCAGAGAGAAACAAGCGACTCAAAATAGCGCTCGTCTCCTTACCTCGGCTGTTTCTCAAAAGCCCAAAAATGAGCCTTAGGGATCTTGCTTGTTGTATCTTGGGATATTCAGTAGGTTTAAATAGATTTGCCATAAAACCGTCAAGCGGTGCCATCGATATGAGCCCTGAAAGCAAATTCGGCATCGTAGACTATAATAATGTGGTGGCTTGGCATGTACATGTATACTAACCAAGTTCGTGAGCAGTGGTGAATGCAGACGGCAAGCCATCGTCCTCGATCACTGAGCAGCTCCTCTTTGGGTCGCACATTGTACCAACGTCTGCCATGCCCAGTGTGTCACACGTAGAGGCTCCACACAGATCCTGGATCAAATAATGAGAATTAAGTCGAGTTGAGAAATCAGATACAAATTAGCTGAAATCCCGAGTAAGGGAGAATTTCTATAGCAAACATTTACTGATAATTGGAGGACAGGATGCAAATCTGATTAAGCTATTGAGAACTTCTGGTAAGCCAGGTTTTAGAAAGTGTCCACATACACTCGCTAGACAATTCATTAAGAATACTTTACTAATACTGAACAGGTCCGCCTTTGCCCTCAGAACATCCTCAATTGCTTGTGACATGGATTCTACAGGGTGTTGGAAATAACCCTTTAAGATTATTGCTCATGTTGATATAATTGCATCACTGCATGCACCATTACATTCATGTCTGAAATGCAGGGAAACTCCAGCTTGTTCACGTCAAACCAGGACTTCTGATTATGCAGAATAATAGAACACAGTTATGACGGTAAGTTCCATGTGCCGAGTGTTCACGGGAATGGCCCTGGAGTCACATGGGCTAGACTCCAGGGCCATTCCCGTGAACACTCGGCAGACTCGAAAGAGTCGGTGTACACACTGGAGGAAAGCAATCAAGCCTGGGGAGGACAGGCAAACTACATGCTCACAGACCTGGGGCGGGAAACGAATCCTTGACCCTGGAGGTGGCACCCTCGTATTTTGCAAACATATTCTATTAAAATCAGTTCGGGTAACTTGGAAGAACATTAAAGTACACTAGATGCATTGTCATGTCCATGTAACCAGTTTGGCACATTATGATGCTGGAAGTAGTCATTATAAGATGGGTAAATGGAAGCTGCAAAGGGCTGCACATGGTCAGCAACTATAATGAGACAAGCTGTGGCATTCGAACAATACTTGGGTGGGTTTAATTGGCCCAAAATGGGCCAAGGAAACATTTTCCACACTATTACACCACAATCAGCCTGTCCTTGGATTAATGTTGAGGCCAAATTGTGACCCTACCATCTGAATGTAGCAAAAGATTCATCAATACTCTGCAGCTGCCCAGTTTTATAGCCCCACATTATCAGGTATACAGGGTTGCAGGAGGCCTGGAGTCTATCCCAGGAAACTCAGGACGCGAGGTGGGGTACACCGAGGACACGGTGCCAGTCAATCGCAAGTTGGGAATGCCAATTAGCCTAATCTGTGTGTCTTTGGATTGTGGGAGGAAACCAGAGTACCCGGAGGAAACCCACCAAGCACAGGGAGAACATCCAGGCACACAGAGGCAGGAACCGAACCCGGGCCTTGAAAAGGCGACTGTGCTAACCCCTTAGTTTCCTGATTTTATATTATATCTTTTCTGACTTTGTTACAATTAAAAATATATAAAGTTGTGACAACCAGAAAATTTTCTATATTCATTTTATTCACCTGTAGTTAAATGTAGCAGATTCCTTACATGGGTTTTCTCACTTAAAAACCAACCACAGCATTTAAACAATACAAACTAATTTCTTAAAAAACGCCTTCTAAGGTGTCTGTTTCAAGATTAATTAACACATCTGGTGTTGTGAGGCTTGTGTAACAGTGTGTAATGAGTGGATTTCAAGACTAATTCGCTCGCAGACTTTGGAAAAAAAGATCAATCGGAGGCATTTTAACACGTGCAACTTGTGATAAAATAATAGAAAATACATTTCTGTTGCACCACACAGAAGCCTGTGCACTCGGCACAGAATCGGTTAAGTCCAACGTGATCAGTCATAGCCGATCAAGCTGAAAAACAGACAGTTCTGGTTACTGGTGCATCTCTATTCTAAACGTAATCAATTTAATCGATGTGGAGATACATTACTCGGTACACAAAAGAATCAAGATTGGTAACTGAATCGATTTTCCCCCATCTTTAATTACAGTAGTATGGTGTTACGAAAAACGTCCAGCGAGTGCATTTTCAGATACTGCGATTAAAACGTCAATATTTATTTATTTATTTATTTAGATTAATAGGGTTCCAAAGAAAGAATATCTTTTGAGAAATCCACATTTTATTACATTACAAATATAACTTCTTTTCTCTAGAATATTAAAGAAGATTTAAATATTTTATTACAGTAAATAAATGAAACACTGCTTATAGCGGATATACTGAATATTGGCCCGGCTATGATTTGCCAGAGGCACACACAAGCCCACAGCGGGAGTGCTGAAGCTAATTGTCATCACTTCTTTCATTTCATCTTCAACTGACAAGCTTTCACATTTTATGCCAAACGTAATATTTCTGAAAAGTCCACTGATGATGTCACTAAAATCACCGTAGTAACTGTTGACCGAGTGAAGTGACGCATACAGTGAAGCTCTTGGAATGCCTCTCAACCAGTCAAATTAGTGGACCTTAAGTAATCGCTGTAAAAAAGTGAATAATCACAAACCTATGAACAATGTATTTAAGAAAGTAGATTGTGTATTCCACTTTGCAGAATCTGCAGTCGCATTCATCCATGCCCATGAACGTGGGATAGTTAAAACTATAACACTACCAAAAAGACCATCCTTGATCCAACTTACTAATGCGATGTCCCAAAAGAATCTTGAAGAAGTAAGTATTTGCTTGTGGAATCTTGATTTAACAAGAGATATTCCAGATGCCCAGTTAAAGATTCTCTTGAGTTTCAGGGCTACATGAGGTAATAGTTGCAATAAAACGAAGTGCCGTGAGCCAAGGAAAAGAAGTTTCCAGCTGACCTATATTTTGGTATCACACATCTCAAAACACATTTGCTCAAAGTATTCACTGTACCATGCTGATTGTATATCTGGGATTGATATACCAAAAAACAAACTTTGAGGAAAGGAACGTGTCTCAAACATAATAATATTGAAAAATTTGAAGAAGTCTTGTTTACTGGCCGAATTCATTTTGGCCTCCGCGTCGCAAGCCGAATACACTGACAGGCATGGTCAGACGTTAAAGAGTGTCACATAAGCTAACGTCCCAAATCAATTGGACAAATTGTTTGTGCGCTGGAGTTGTTGACCATTGAAAACATGATCCAGATGTGGACATTTGAGAGGGAGGATGGTTATTACCAAATGCTCAAGACAGACATGTCTGAAGGAAGGAAAGAAGAAACGTCCCCTTTTCTTTTATGTAACAAGCGTATGTTTTTTGTAACCCAGTTCTTCCATCTGCAACCTCCTCTTAGTGTGAATCATGAGGAGCTGCATTGTTTACTGGTAACAAAAGCATCAGTGGTTTCTGTGTTAGTGTATTGCTTTGAAGAAGAATTCATTATCAACCGTCAGAAACATTATTAACTGGAAACACTTCTGCCGCTAACTTGGGAATCAAGGTTTTTGGAAAACTGTACACCTAAACAATGGATGCCATACAGTAGATCATTTGCATTTTTTTAGTATGCTCTTGTAGCACACCAACAGTACGAAAACAATTAAGAAGTAGACCATTTCATAAGTTGCATACCAAGGCGTCATTTTGAGGATTTGACAGCAAGAGTAATGATTTCTTGACCTTATTAGTTTAGAAATCTAAGCATATGATGTCCTTAACTCTCTCATTAGGTAAAGGCATGGCTAGACACCCTTAGAAGGAAGGGTGTGAGAGGCACGCTGCTTCCTCTCGTTTTCTGCTACTCATGACTGAGTGTTTCCTTCAATTCTAACTTCATGTGTAAATGAGTCACATTGAGCCTGGTAACAAGTATATACAAAACAATTCAAAATGGGAACTTAATTAGATTACAAAAGCATATGATGCCTCGTGGTTTCGTGTGGTGAGGGAAGCTGCCATGGAGAAACATATTTTCTGGAAAAGGGCTAGTCAACCATGTAAACCTCACGTTACGTTGGACGAGTGGTTGATGACATATTACGCCTATGAGATAAACGAGAGACCTTCCTACTTACAACTGGATGTTAGTCCAGATTTAACCGGATGTCTGCGAGTTTGACAAGTAGTTCTTATAAGGAGTTGTGGACCTAAGTGCTTAAAGGCTAGAAGCACGAAGCTGAGGTCAATTGATTCCTTGTGCTTTCGTAATACCTCTCTGCCCTTAAAGAGAAGGTATAACTGTTTTCAATACCTAATATACACCCAACAGTCAATATATATGTGTGTGTGTGTGTGTATATATGTTCTGACACCTTCCTGACACCTCCTCTATTTGAGTGAACAATACAAGCCAGCTTTCCCTGACCACGTGCATCGATGATTCTTGGCCATCCATGATCCTGTGGCCAGTTCATCGGTTTTCCTTTCATGGATTACTTTTGGTAGGTCCTGACCACTGCAGACCAGGAACATCCCACAAGAGCTGCAGTTTTGAGCCCTTGTCAAAATCAATCAAGCTTACACTCTCATTTTTTCTGCTTCAAACACATCAGCTTCAAGGACTATCTCTCTCTCTCTCTCTCTCTCTCTCTCTCTCACTCTCTTTTCATCTTCTTTATACTCCTTATGCTATTACAGAATAACAGCATATGTGCCACCTATATTCCTGCCTGAGGTCTGCATGCATGGCGTTCTCCCCTTGCTTGTTGGGTTTCCACAAATAATATCAAATAATATAAAAGATGAAAGAATGAATGAATGAATGCCCTTGTTCGGGGGTTAGAGAGGGAAATTTTCACCCTTGTGGTAGAAGCTAGCTTGCTTTAGCCTTGTACAAAGCGCTGAGATGAGTCATGAACCTGTCAGATGTGTTTTCTTGCTGAAAGTGCTACTGTGACTGGTCTAAACGTGAGTTTTGGCAGGCAGCTAGTCCCCTCTTTCCAGTACCGCCACTGAATCTTTTAGCGGTACACGGTACAGGACTGTCTCTGCCGAGTTTCATGCATGCTTATATATAATGAGGAGAAAATCCCTCACTTGACACAGAGTCAAGTCTTTTTAAATTTAAAAGGTAATCATTTTCCGTATTTGCCTCTCTTTTGCTCACACTCTCTCTTTTTTTTTACTCACTTGTTTGATCTATGTAAATGCCACCTCAGTTTCTTTTAATACCCTCTATTACTCTAAGACTGCTTATAAATGAACCTACTGCTGCAAATATGACATAACCTGAATCTTCTGAGCTCATTGGCTTCCAGTTAAATTGGATTCTGGGCTCAATAAATCTGCTGTGAGTCATCACTGAAATGGTAAGACTGGAATACATATTCTGTTCTGCCTTTGCATGTTTGTTTCAGCACACTCCATGAAGCCTCAAAGAATCACTGTGGAAGTCCCCTTCCAAGGTTGTATAACATGGTCTGTAATGGATTATACGAAGAATGCTGACAAATCAAACACAACATGTGTTCTGTGATGTGGCCAAATGTGTCAGCTAAGTTTAGCTTAAACTGTGCTAATTACTCCGAGCTTTTAAACTTTATAAATATGCATCAGCACAGGCTATGAAAAAAAAAAATCACTGCCTGTGCAAAATCTAGTTATGTTCATAAGTTTTAACTGTTACAAATGCTCCAGACGCACTTTGAGAAGTGACTTAAGCATAAATTATATAACAAAAGAAGCATTTAGTTCCTATAGCAGTCATCACTACCCTGTTTCTGGAGAACTACCTTTTTTTTCCCCAATTACCCATAAACTAACATCCATGTTTCATATCTTTGGTCTTTGATCTTTATTAGCCAGGTCAACTGTGTTGGTTAATAACTTGTACTGAATTCTATATATAATTATATCCTGACAAATAGAGATGGTCAGTGCTCTATAGCATTCTGCATTACCCACAGTCCCAGCTGGAAATGAACTGAGACCTTCACTCCAGATAACCTTACGCGCTTCGCTCATGTCTTCAATGCTTCAAGTAATAGCAATAGACTTTACAAAAATCAGTTCGATAATTAGTCTTGTCACCGTTTAAAAGCTTAAAATGTCCAAGTTGCCATGATATGTAGAAGTTGCAGTGATTGTAAATGTCAAATGAAAAAAAAAAAAAAAACTCCCAATCCAGACTGGCTTAAAGAGACAACAAAGTACTGTAGATGGGTCTGAGAAAGGCTGTTGTGCTGGTGGAAAAACAGGAATAACTTGGAAGAAATGTTGCAGAGCCCCAGAGAATGACTTTCCCCATGCTGCAGCTGGAAAGGGCTTCTACAGCAGGTGGGCCTTGACAAGGTGGGATTTAGGGGGCTCTCCCTCTGTCTTTGGTAATGGAAAACAGGCTTTTTTCCCCCTGAAATGATGGGTGGATGGAGTGGGGACATAGGAGACATGGTATCAGATCATTCCCAGCTGGAAGTGTGGTTAAAAGAAGATTCCATAGAAATGGGACATTTCTTCTTGTTTCATATATTACAACTCTGCACAAAAACCCAATTCCCCTACGTGTACATGGTTAGCACAGCTGCAGTAAGCCAGTGTTATTAGTGAAAGCTAAAAAGTTGACAAAATGACAGAAATGTAACAATGTTTTTCTTCACGTCTCTGGAATGACAATACATTAGCTACTGCATGAGAAGCGTGGTATATTAGACTGCATGTACAAGTTCTCAGAGGAGCCAGTACTTGGCTCTTATCACTGTCTGTTTAAGTTGTTCATGGAGTAACATTGTACCAGATTTGTACAGCTCTGAATGCTTGAACTAGCTAGATTATCACTGAACTTTGGATTCATGTTTATATACATGCGCTCACACTGCTGACTTTCCCTCCCTCCTATTGAACACAAATGATTTTTGTTGCCTAAAAATGTATTTGTCCTTGTAGAGCAATGAGTGCAGTGTAACTATAAAAAAGGCGAAAAGGAACGATCTGCACTTGGGCTATGATATTTTGCAGTCTCTTCGCAGAGAAGAACTGCTAAATCTTCAAGACCACTGGCCCAGACCATGTGTGACTCAGGCGCTTAGTTAGGGGAAAAAGACTTTTGTTTGGTGTGTGAAGGACTGGCTGGGTGCCTGCACATGTAGGCGTTCCTGAGCAACAGCTGACAGTGAATGCTGACTTCAGTGTGGGTTTATTAGGGGTGAATCAGTGCAACGCTTGCATATGTTTGCTTAAAGACAGACTGGAGAGATCTTGAAATCTTGAACCCTTTCATTCACCGTTATGAATAAGCAGCCAAATGAAGATATTTGTAATGTCTGTCCCGCACACATGACTGTAAAGACCCCCGTGGAGCATACACATTCTGCTCAATTAATGTTGAAATATGATCTGTGTATGTCTAATACCCTAAGCAATTTAAAACAAGGTGCACAATCAGATTCCCATTCAGATGCTAACCTGAAATCATAACTGACCGCTTAAAATGTAATTATAAAGGGTTACCCTGGACGGAAGGAGATAAACTCAAATAGATATTATCCTTGGACACTGTTTATTGCGTAACATGATCCAGTGATTAGACTAGGTTCACGTTTGACTTTTTTTCCCCTTGAGACTAGATGACCTAAAGTGCATGCAGGACAACACTGAATGTATGCATGTATTAAGTATGTATTTGGAGTTTTCACATGATGTGATGCAGGTACATAAAGGTAGGTTAAGTATTTATATTAGGACACTTTTTAAAGCAACTTCACCAATGATTATAAAAACCAATCAGCTGCGAGAATCCATTAAATACCGATGGCTCGCAAACTTTCCTCACCTCTCTTGTGAACAGGATGGCGGTGTCCCAATACTCGGGGTGCTTATCGCTGTTCTTGTTTATCTTCTTTTGCCACGTGCAGAAATTGCGCAGGGTCATGGCTGCGTTCCCGGTCACCTTGGGCCCTTTATCTTCGTCCGTAATCACAAGGAACTTGACCACCACGATGTTGATGGGGTTCATGATGCTTGGGTGTTTGTAGAGGCGAGCCGCCACTGCCATGAGTGTAAGCACGTAATGCCTCAGATCGTCACCGTGGAAATTGGCCATCGACTCGTCAGCCACCACAAGGGTCTCCACGTACCGAGGCACCGAGGCGAATCGCTTGAGCCGACTCCTTTGTGCGGTGGTTTTATCGCCGGGGGAAGCTTCGTCTGAGCGTTTGAACTTCTGCAGGGAGCGTTCGACGCCGGGTGTCAGGCCACCGTCCACGCCACATCGCGTGGTGCCGTTGCCTCCAAGCTCGGAGTTGGCGCGTCTCCACAAATGGTGCGCGCTCTCCGCGCCCCGGCGCGCGCTGGAGGGTACGGACTCGTCGCTTGCCGGCTCGACGAAGTACTCCCAGCCGTCGTAGCCAAACGCGCCGCGCAGGCCGTCGCACAGACTGACAGCCGCGTATGAGAGTGGATCCGAATTCACGGTGCCCGCGTAGAAACAGCTTCGCAGGTCCGCGCGCTCGGACCCGAGGGGCATGCCCGGCGTGGAGAACGTGGGTGCAATGAAGCTAGAATCCGTGTGCAAGTCGAGCACAAACTCCTGCCCAAACGCTTTTATTCGGAAAGCGACTTTTTTCGGCGATGCGCTCATTTCAGAGCCAACGAAGTTGCTATTGACATAGTCATGATTATCCAATCTGACAGGTTCACACAGCTGACTCTGCATGCAGCGCGCAAGTTTGCAAATCACAGATAAAACGTTCACAAAAAGCACAGCACGTGTGAGTAAAAGCATGATTGCATGCAAAAGTCTTTACAGACCAAAAGGACAAGACACAATGTTTATGGAGGGGGGAAAGAGAGAGAGAAAAAAAAAACAAGTGAACCAGTTAAGAGTATTTAATCAGTGCGTTTAAGGATAATCCGAATAACGGAAAGGGAATAAAATATCGCCGGTGAGCGTCCGATCCATTCCCTTCTTGCACCCGGATGCTCAGCAGTTCCTTCTCTTGCGCCGGCTTTATGCGCGCGGGTCATGTGTAAACTGTGAGTGCATGCCACCGCAGTTTTTGAAGGAAGGTCTTCGGCTGAGCTGATTGGCTAACGCCTCTGTGCGCGCGACAACATTGCGACGCGCAACGCGCGAGTTACGCTGGGACCTCCCTCCCTCCCTCCCTCCCTCCATGTTCGTGCGCTCTTGCAGCCATGTGAACTTTTCGGAGAATAAAGGTACTTATTACACACTTGCAACATGCCAAAACGCATTCTATCATAAGAGCAAGTAAAATTTACGTGACACCGTATATGAGGACTTTATGTCGACATACGTTTTAGGACGGTACTGTATGATTATGGGGTACTTCTTTAACGCTTTTGAACGGTGAAAAGTATTTTTTCCTTTCCAGAAAAAAAAAGGTTGACAGTTTAAGGGGCAGTGCCTTCATGTACAAGCTATATTGTACTGAGCAGAGCTTAAAACAAACTTTAAAAGTAAACCTTTATATTTATTTTGTCTTCAGAATGTAAAAAAAAAAGGGGTTTGAAGGCTGTGACAAGCTTTGCAGATATCAGATGTTGCAGTGGATGAGCTACAGGCAGAAGACCACATGAGGTTCCAATCCTGTCAGCTAAGAACTCAAATCTGAGGCTATCAAGAACAGAGGCTCAACTAAATGGACGCTTATAATAATAATAATAATAATAATAATAATAATAATAAAATGAAAACCTGATCCTTTTTTTAGTCTGCAGCTAAAAATCAGTTCAGCAGTTCAATCAAAGTCAATGTTTGATGTGAACATTACCTAAAGCTCGTGACCTGTATCTGCTTTACTATGCATTGTGACACTTCCATGTAATTGGCTTAAACTGCATGAATGTGCAGGTATACAGGTGTAAAAGTGGACAGTGAGTTTATTTTTACTGTGCTCTTTGTCAGTCATTTATACAGTACATATAAGACAAACCAATTAGTTATCATTTATCCTTACCCTAGATAAATGATAGATTTTGTTGTGAATTATAGAACACTTGCAAAATTTGTACTGCATATGTACATCGGCTTTTAACTTTGTTATGAACTATCAACCACTGTATCCTGGACAGGATTGCAGTTGATCCAGAGTCTATGCTGGGAACCCTTGGTCTAAGACAGGATGCATGGAATGTCTGTCCAGTGCAGGGCACCATGCACCCATATTCCCATATTGCGCATACTTATCAATGCACCTAATTTAATGGGAGGTAGAAGGAAACTTTAGAACCTGGAGAGGACACCCACATAGGGACAAAGGGAGATCATAGACAGACTCATGCTCAAGATTGAACTTGGGATCCTGGAGCTTTGAGATGGCAAGGCAACCCACTGTACCACCACATCACACATTAAATGTGCATACTCCATGGCTTAGTGTCACCCAGATGAGGACGGCTTCCCTGTTGAGTCTGGTCCCTCTCAATGTTTCTTCCTATTACCATCTCAGGGAGTTTTTCCTTGCCACCGTCGCCCTCGGCTTGCTCATCAGGGACAATCTTATCATTTTTATTCATACACATTGCATACAAACTTACTTCTTTTTATTGTGTAAAGCTGCTTTGCGACAATGTCAATTGTTAAAAGCGCTATATAAATAAAATTGACTTGACTTGACTTGACTAGTGGTTTTCACTGTCACCATGCACCTCCAGGGTCCAGGTTCGATTTTCACTTTGGGAAGTGCATGGAGTTTGCATGTTCTCCCCAAGTTTGGTGGGTTTCCTCCAAGTTCTCCAGTTTCATCCCACTGTCCAAAGACATGTAGACTGGGGTAATTGGAATTCTCAAATAGTGTGTGAATGTGTGCATTAACATTGACCAGAGGTCCTACCATGGTTGTAAAAAATTGAATAAATGCAATGGACTCCACGGCAATGGACTCCACGGCTGGATCTACTGTTGTGCATACAACTTTACACCAATCAGCCATAACATTGAAACATTAACATTAAAACCACCTGTTTTAAATTCCTGTTTGTTTCACCAAAACATTTCTGACCCCATTTCTTCGGGAAAGATTCAAATTAGAATCTTTTAGAATCCTTAACTGTACAAAGAACCCTTCGGAAAAGATTTCACAAATCATTTACTAAGTGTTAAAAATCTATTGGCCAAGTAATTCAATTCTATGCATCTCTTCACCGTGCAGTCAACTGAACTAAGTTGAAACTGCTGCATGTACAGTATAGTCTTTGTAATACAAACATGCCATCTGGTGTTGAATGATTAAGAGGTAGAGGTGATCTAAAGATTTTCTGATGCTTTATTCAACAATGGATATTCGATTTTATTTATTTATTTGCTTTTTTTCGTATGACAGCCAGATGTGTTTGTTTGTGATTTTGTTTGTTACTTATTTATATATATATCTTATTTAATTATTTATTTATTACGTGTAACGCAACAGAGCGCCCCAGCAAAAGTTATGCAGTGGCGCCACCTACTGGAGGTTTGACTATCGCCAGTAATCTAAAAGATTACAAATAATTTTCCTGCGTGTTATTTTGTTGTTATGCATTTGGTTATTTTAACAGTAGCATACGTTAATGCTACTGTTAAAATAACCAAATGCATAACAACAAAATAATGTCGTTAATGGCGACCTTACGTTCAAAAGTGTACCTTTGGTCTTTTCATATATTATTAGACATATTTTTATTAATAGAAAAACGTGCCATTAAAAACAAGTTGTATTCTACAATCCCCAAATCACATTGTGCCTAACTTGCACGAGTTTTTGTTTACTTTTCAGAACAATTCTAAAAAGGTGTTTTGCCATAAATAGCTTAAATAGCGAACTTGCTTGGTCAACGATAGCTTACATTATTTAAAACAGTTTCATTCCAGGGATGAGTAGTCGGGAGTGCCAGACTGTGTTGACTGCTTTACAGCCAGTCAGGGTTTAAAACCCGCCCCGATTCGCACCACTATAAACCTGTCTGAGTTGTAACTGTGCCAAACAATATATATTGGGCCAAGGCCATTTCTTCCAACCCATTATGATTAAAAATAGCCTAATTTGCGGGAACCATTTCAGTCGGGAAACATTATCACCGGGTAAAACATTCCACGCATTAGAGCAGCGCGCGCGTGTCTGCGTGCGCGCCATGTACTCGGGTAATAATAGGCAGCGCTGCACTGTTCTCAAGGGGCGTGGCCGGGAGTCCCCATTGGATCAGAGCGTTCGCGGTCGGTGCGAGTATCGGAAATAAACCGCGCAAGTTCAATAAGATTGCGAGTGTATAAATACCACCGACAAGGACGCGCACACACCGAGTGTACACAGGTCGAAGAGCTTTCTCCTTAATGGCGACCTTATGTTCAAAAGTGTCCCTTTGGACTTTTCTGTGAATAGAAACGAGCCGTTGGTTTCATCTAGTTTCTTCAAGTGCAATTTCTGTAGCTTGTTGTTACACCATTTCGCACTTGGATTTGAACGTAAGTAGCTAATTAAGTTTTCTTTTCTTTTTTTTTTTTGTGTGTATTTTATTTAGAAAATATTTGCATATCACCAGTCACCATGATTATCACCGCACATTTAATCTTGGCCACGGTTTTGTTCGCCGGACTTGTGAAATGTAACCGCGTGGATTTGGACGAGACCGAGACAATACCTGTCAAAGTTTCTTTAAAGAGAAGTGGCCTTTGGCGAAGTGAGGACTGGCATGTTTTCCGAATTAATGCATTTGGGCAACTTTTCACGCTGTACCTGAGGCCGGACGACAGTTTCATGGCTCCTGCGTTACGCGTTCAGCGCGTAAAAGCGAAGCATCTTTCGGCTGTTTTGAACAACTCTGAGCCTGAGCGCGTACTTGAGGAAATCCTGCCTGAGCCCAGAGAACACCAGCAGAAGCTCAGGGGCTGTTTCCACACCGGGACAGTAAATAAGGACGAGGAGTCGCTGGTCTCCGTCAGTCTCTGTCATGGCATTCGAGGAACTTTCGTGACGCGCGGTCGAGAGTACTTCATCGAACCAGTCGGCGCGCGCAGCGGAGACGCGAGGAAGACTTCCGCTCAGCCTCACGCCGTGAAAAGGCGAGTGTTCTCCAGAAAATCCGGTGACGATGACAACAATCACGTGAAGCATATTACCGACCAGTCTGCCGAATATGAACAAAAAGGACAAAGGCGGGAACGGAGATTCGTATCAACAGCCAGGTACATCGAGACCCTGGTCGTGGCGGACGCCTCCATGACGCGTTTCTATGGAGATGAAATCAAGGTAAAGCAGCGTTAGAATAAACTAAAATCACTGTTCCCGAAAGCCACCTGCCCTGAACAACTTCCCATAAAATATAGATCAGTCAAAGCATATCAGGTTATTGCTAAACCATTTTAATATTGTATGCTCATGGTGATATTAACATCCTATTCATTTGTCCACGCAGGAAAATATTGCGGGCGGATGGTCTACAGAAATAGTCCGTGGGCCGGGCTGATGGGAATTGTGGATTCTAAATTCCTTTCAAATTCGTACTAATAAACATGTCTTTTTATGAGTTGTAATACTTTCCGGCTCAGATGAGATATTACAAAAGTTCCAAGAAGCGATTCATTTTGCGTGGGCGGAAGCAAAGAGCAGTGCGTAATGGAGAGGAACCGCAGCGCTCACGCGATGAACCCGAGCACGGGCTGTGGGATATGTCGGAAACAGCACGCTGTCGTTCTAAATTGTATGGCTGTTATACTAAGTACTGTAGACAAGAATGATGACGGGCCAGTGAGCAAATGCGTGATCAAACCATGTGCGAAAGCGCGCCAAAGCGTTTCCGAAGCAGTTTGATCTCGTGTAATTCGCGTTTCCTGGAAAATCCACGCATCAGTTTTAACCATCAGTTAAAGCCTCATCAGCTATGACATGAGATCTCGATACTGAGTTTTTCACGTTCTCCCACTTCCCATAAATATTGCTAGGTAGATTGCCAGCTCTAAATGGGCCCCAGATGTGCATGAGTGTACAACTGTAGGTGTGCTACAGTGTTCTCTGTAATGGACAGGTATCCCATCCAGTTTCAGTTCCCTCCTCCCATCCTGCAACAAGCTTCGGTTGTTGGCCGGGATACAGCTATTATATAAAATAATATTAGTATACTACATTGTTTAAAAAAAAAAAAAAAGTGATAGGATATACTGTATGATCATGCACAAGAATACACCTTCACTAATTACTTTGTCAAAAATAGAAACCAGAAACTCTATGGCACTGTATGCATTACTTTTTGGCCTTATACAGTATGAGTTAATGAACGCTGTGAATGCATCATGCCGCACTGAATACACTTCCACATTAATGATTAATGAATGTTGCTCTTTTTATGAGGTTCTATCTGTCTGCCCACTACCCAGTTACTCCCATGATTTTAGCTGGTATCCCAGTCAGAATACACACTACTATATTAAATACTAGTATAAATTTTGGACATATTGAAACCTCATCTGTCTATGTCTATCTCATATGTCTTGCTCTTATGTGTATCATGCAACAGCTAGACTGCTTGATCAGTGCATCCCTCTGTGTTTACTAAGGGTCATTATTGCATTTCTTTGCATGAATCGGACAACACAGTCCAGCCATGTTTATCATCTCAGACTTCGCTCACAAAGCTTGTGATCACAAATGTTTACCATGCTTCATGTTTTGTTGATAGTGTTTTACCAGCATCATGTCCTTCTGTAAACAGAGGATGCAGGGGAGGATTATTTTAAACTATGCTGTTGATACTTCCAAGTGGTGTGTAATTAACTGAATGTGATTGCTGACAGAGCTGTTTAAGAAACACTGCCCCCCCCCCCCCCTTTTAATATATTAAAGAATACTTTTAAATATTGACAATAATAAACAATTTGTGGGGTAATTTGTCATAATTTTATCAATATACATGTTCGTGGCTCAGTGGTAGGTGTTTTGCCTGCCATGTCGAAGGCTCAGGTTTGATTCCCAGCCAGTGCCCAAACCCCAGCCACTGGATGCAGTGCCGGTCCCAAGGCCGGATAAAATGGGAGGGTTGCGTCAGAAAGGGCATACGGCGTAAAACCTGTGCCAAGCTTGTACGTGCAGACCAGGTGGCAACTCCTTGCCGAGAGCAGCCGCAAGACCAAAAACAACATATTGTAACAGCAGTTTTTTCCTCATGCCAGTTACAGAACTAAATGTAACTTTATAGTCTGTGAATACATAATGCATTTCCTACTGTACATTTATAAATTGCTTATGTGGTGTCATATAACATTTTCCAAGTAACAATTCTCATATATCATGCAAGTATCATGACATCAGCAGTTGTCTAAGCATAAATAAACATACCAACAAGTAATAATTTATTCCTAATGTTGTTAATGTTTTACATTATAATCATTTCATCTTCTGTAACAGTAACTGCAGTAACTGCTTGATTCAGCATGGGATGTAACTGGGTCTGGAGCCTTTCTTAAAGTACGTTGGGCACAACATTAGAATGGGAAGATGTTAAATCGCAAGGCACTAATTCAAACCTAGGGCATGCCTGCCAGCATGTTTTAGGGAGGTGGAAAGTAACTGTGTCAAAGAAGAACATTAACTAGAGCTCATGATGAAACTAGGGACTCTGCAAGTGTCAGGTGGTAATACTTCAACTTACGCCAACATGGCACATCATTCCAACAGCATGGAAATGAAATTACTATTTAAAACTTCTACCAGAATTGGGAAATTGTACTGCTATTAAATGCATTAGCTGTAATATTATGTAGGGGGGAAAAGAACAAGACATCCATGAATCTATGGATAGATATAAAAGAGGGCAAAAGGAGTTTGGTATTGATCTCTTTCTATCTATTTAATAGATGGAAGAAATGGTTGAGTTATTTATAAATATTTGACTTAACAAGATGTATAGATTTTCGTGGATGATCTGATTGTATATACAGTGTTCAAACATTGAAAAGAAAAACAAAATTTAAACAATTTGCTACAATCTTATTTGCTACCTTTCTGCAGCACTACCTATTAACCATAATGGGGATGGCTGCACAACTTTATGGCCACCCTAGCATTAAGAATGCTGTGAGCCTAGTGGTGGTCAAGATGTTGGTGGTGGAAGATGAGGACGTTGGACCCGAGGTGTCCAGAAATGGTGGAATGACTCTACGCAACTTCTGCACCTGGCAACAGCTCTTTAACCCAGCAAGTCCACGCCATCCTGAACATTATGACACGGCCATTTTGTTCACTAGAGAGGTGAGCCATTATCTCTGTTTCCAATGTGCTTGTTAGGCATGTGTAAAAAATGATTACTCTTGCTCCCAGAACCGCACTTTCACAGTTCGAGTCCTGGAATATGCCTGTTCCATCAGGGAAGAAAAAACACCTTAGATGTGATACCCTGGTCATTCAGCACATTCAGGTCATCAGCTGATTTAATTTTATTGCCATATAACATTGCTAAGTCTAGCCCAGACCATATGAGGCAACCCCAGACACTGCCTCCAGGGGCTTGTACAGTGGACACTATGCATGATAGGGCTTTTTTTCATGCATTTCCTTTCTTACCCTGATGCACCCACCAATCTAGAATAGGCTCAATTTGAATTAATCAGATCACATGACCTTGCTCTTTCTTTCACCATTAAACATGGTGTGTACTGTTGATTTTTTTTAGCATGCAACTTCACCAAGTGTTTTGTTATCTCAATTCATGATTTTTTTCCCCAACCACATTTATTTCACAAAGTTGACAGTTCAGCACTGTCCTTCCAGGTTTTGATAATGTGTTGAAGGGTCCTTAACCCAGTTCCAGTAATTTCAAATATCCTTATTCATTTTCTTTGCTTAATTCAGCCCACTACTTTGACCCTTCTGAAATGCCAAATTTTTTTTTTCTTCACCAGGCAGTGAAGATAATTAATTCACCTTCATTAACCATTTTATCAATCCAACATAGGCCTCCATGCACCCAAACACACATTCACCCACCCCGAAGTGCAGTTTACAGTAGTTAGCAAACCTACTGGCATGATTTCAAGTTTTGAGATGAAATTAGAGAATCCTGAGGAAACCAACATTGTTACTGTGAGAAACACACAAGTTTCACACAACGGTAGTCTGTACTGAGGATCACAATTGGGATTGTGAGGAGCTGTGAGACAGCAACACCTGTCACTGTGCCGCTGTACATTTTCCCTAATTCCTTGATTACTATTTGATAGATAATAATGATGCTATGATTGCTGTATTGATCAGGGTTTTGTTTCCTGGGCAGTGGTACCTTATTGGGCTAAGGCTCTGGGTTACTGATTAGAAGGTTAGCGGTTCAAACCCTGGCTCCACCAGACTGTCGCTGTGGGCCTTTGTGCAAGTCCCTTATCCCTGTCTGCTCCAGGAATGCCATATCATGGCTGACCCTGCGCTCTGACCACAGCTCCCAAGCTGGGATATGTGAAGAAAGAATTTATTTGTGCAGTAATATATATATATGTGGCAAGTAAATGGTTAATTAAGTATCTTAACTTTTAAATATAGTTTAGCTTTGTATTTGCAAAGCATTCTGGTACTGTGACAAGCATAACATCTGCTTCCATATTAGCTATTTATATAATGCTTCAATAAGTATTATTTTCACTCTATAACATTTATCCAGAGCTAAACACATTTATCATAAACAGCGGACAGCTTCAATCATCCTGTACTAACATTTGTCATCTACATAACATACTGCAATGTAGGAAAGATTTTGCAGAATTTTGACGTGTCTCTTCTAGTATCAAGTACAGAAGGTTACCAGTAGAAGAGCAGAACTTAAAGCTGATGTCTGGTCAGACATCCTGTATCTAAAAGCAACAGAATTCATGTTTGTCTCAATCGGACGGGCCAGATGTCTAGCAGATGCAAAATTTTTGCTTTTCTCCAAAGATTTCTGAGAAGCCCTCCTTCATGGGCAAAGTTGCTCAATTCAGGGGTAGCACACATTTGAGAAAGGCTTCAGTTCTGGGAGTGAACTGCTCAGACCAGCCATCTCACAGTTAAAAATTCTCCCTCACTCTTTTTAGTCTGCCATGTATTTGCTTCATTTTACGATGGAAACACTGACAAATATGTTTTGCTGGCTAGAGCCTACTTGGGGGGAAAAAGGTCTGTCTGGAACTAATGGAGAGATGTCTGGATATCAGTGTCTGAAATCTGTCCCTCCTCTCCTTTTCTCTCCTCTCCAACATGTTTCTTTTCTCTCCTGTGGTTGCTGTCTCAACCTGTCCATCTTCCTACTGAATCCCTTATACACTCTCTCTCTTTTTTTTACTATGCTGTCTGCCTTTTGCCATTCCAGGATATTTGTGGACATAAGAATTGTGACACGCTGGGTGTAGCTGATGTGGGAACCATGTGTGACCCCAAAAGAAGCTGTTCAGTCATTGAGGACACCGGCCTTCAGGCAGTGTTCACTGTGTCACATGAGCTTGGTACAGGTCACATACATACAGTACACACACACACACACACACACACACACACACACACGCACCAAATTCCACCCCATGCCTCCATCTGACATCTCACACCCACTGAGTGTCTGGATCAGAGTGGACAGCCCAAATTTAGACTTAGCCATTCATTAATATGTCTCTAACCGTCTCAGTTTCACTTGAACACTTTCCATGATCACATTTGTCCCATTACAGAATGGTCAATCTGTAATAGCTTCAGGGAATATTTTTATTCCATTAGATCACCTTAATTGCACAGCTATTGGAATTAAGCATGTCACAAACGATTAAGTTCATATAAAAAACAAATTGCTAAACAACAAGATTCAGTAGCAGCTATGCTAAGCAGGTTTTCTTTCATTTGTGGTTGTGCTACTTGTATTTTGTATATAGTATTTTGACATTCTCCTCTCCATGCCTTGCCACAGGTCATGTACTAAGCATGCCGCATGATGACTCCAAAACCTGTGAGAAATTGTTCAGTGATATTGATGGACACCACCTTATGGCTCCCTTCTTTGTCCATCTCAACAAGACACTTCCCTGGTCACCGTGCAGTGCTCTTTACATCACAGAGTTCTTCGACAATGGGCATGGTATGGCCTGAGTCACCATACTGATCACATTTGCATAAAAGTTCATAGGCAGTTCAGCCAGTGTAGATAAGCACTGGAAAAAAAAAAAACTTTTTGTATGTCCATGTTATTTTTTGATGATCATTGCATGTCTAAATGCAGCTGCTGCAAATAAGGTGGCTGAAGTTAGAGGACCAAAAATAGGAAAACAGACTGATGTGACATTAATTGGAATAAATGAATGGAAAGGGGATGTTTGAAAGTGGATATTAAAAAGACACAGTTTCTATTTGACTGAGCTGTCACTTAAACAAGGGGCCAGACTTTGCTTTGAGCATTTTAATGATATAAGAACACACTAGAATATTTTCGTTGCACGTAATACTTTAAGGAATAGAATTCTAAGTATGTGTGAAAGTATTTAAGAATATGCAAAGTTCAACAAAAGCCATGCCTATTCTTAAATTACATGGCTCCTTTTAAGATGTGGTGTGTTCCGTCGGTTTTTGGCACAAGTGCAGGTCATATTTCTTTAAGATCCATCCTTGTCATTTAGTACCCATTTCAATACCGATATCTTAAATCTTAAAGTTGCTGTTACTTAGTTAAGGGAAGCTTGCCATAGAAAACAACCAGTGCAGTGGAAATCTATAAAAATGGAGGTCTCTGTTTTTACAAGTTTAGTCACACTTTTTTTCATATGTCGATTTTGCCTTAACTTGCTCTCTAACCACTAATAACAGACCTGGAAAACCACACTGTGTAATTTTGCTGAGAATGTCAAAATTAACCACCTATGTAGAGTCTGCTCTCTTTTTTCATTTCTTTCTCCCTCTTTCTCTCTGGGTGGTTTTTGCCCTCAACACGGCTTAATGTAGTCAGGTGACTGACACATGCCAGGCATGTCTGATATTGTTACAGGAAATGTGTTGAAGGTTTCCCATGGTTACTGTCTGTGCAGTCTACCCAGGGGAGTAACTCATGCTTCAGCAGATCATTCCCTCAAAATGAACAGTGCATTGAAAAAATAGCAAACATATTTTTGCGTGAGATTGATTTATCTGTCAGTATTTCAGTCTGAGCTCCTCACTCCCACTTCCTTGTGTCATCCTTAGTGACTAACACATTCCAGCTTTAATAGCTGTTTTCCGTCACTGCGATGCTGCTATTGGCAGGCACAGTCCACATCTATTGCAACTGCTTTCGCCACAGGTACACAAAGGCACTGATAAAATGGCAAGACCTAAATTTGAAAGATTATTAGACTTGTGCTTAAAACCCCTACGATCTGCCTTTTGATTGTACTTGAAATACACATGGGTTACAATGATATCGTGTGATTTAGAGCCATGTAAGGACCAGTGTTAATGACTGAGCTGAAGTGGGTTTGTTCTGGAGCTGCAAAGTTATAGGTTACATAATGGAAACCTCCAGATGAGACCGTTCTGATTTACGCACATAATGAAAATACTTCCCTCAAGCTACAAATGTGCACACCTGTTTATTCCAAATAAGAGATGGTTTCAGCCAAGTTAAGTTACACATGCTAGTGTTGATGTCAGTGACTGGAGAATGAAAGAAAGCAGAATAGCTAATGACAGATGCATGACTGTGTCGTGATTTGTGCAGGATTGCATGTGTAATTCGTTGAAACAACAGTATTATGTGTTTCATTTATATGTCTTTAGGTGACTGCTTACTGGACGTGCCAGATAAGACCATTCCCTTAAAAGCGGAACCTCCAGGCCACATGTTTGGTGTGGACCGTCAGTGCCAGCAAACATTTGGGGAGGAGTTTGCCCACTGCCCCAATGCCCCAGAGGACCAAGCATGCATCCAGTTATGGTGCCGCGAAGAGGGCAAACTTCAGTGCACTACCCGTAATGGAAGCCTGCCCTGGGCTGATGGAACACCTTGTGGTGAAGACCAGAGCTGCCATGGGGGAGTGTGTTTGTCAAGCATATTGACAGTGAAGGAAAAGAAGGTATGTGTAGTATAAAACAAGCTTGAGTAAGATTCATCAAAACAAACATTTTAGTACAGCAATTGTTAAATTATTGGTTAGTATTACGTAGTTTCAAATACCTACAGTATATGGGCAGTGCTGTTATCTTCAGTATATCTGAAAATCTCCCAAGTTCTTTATTTTGAAGTGCACCACCTTATTCAAAAGTTAAGGTCACTATTTTTCTGAGATATCTTTTAGATGTCTGGACAATGAGTCAGACTATTCATTTTTCACTTTAACAAATCCAGCCAGCTGCTGCTGTTAAGACTCCATCTGGGTCCTTTCTCAAAGCTACATAAAATAATCAATCTACTTACAATCCAGTTCCATGAATGCCAGACATTCCTGTAGCCAAAGAGATAGAGAAAAACAACAAATGGCAGGTGTGACAAAAGATGGAGAGGAAGAGAAGAGAGAGAAAAAGTTGAAAAGAAAGACACAGAGAGAAAGAATGTACAGTGTGAGAAGTATTGAGGTAGATTGCTACAACATCATATAATCCACTACTGTCAGCCAAGAACAGGATTCAGAGGCCATCATTGGCACAAGCTGATGAAGATCAGGGGAAAAAACACCTGGGTTTTTTTCCAGTTTTACCCTGTTTTTTTTTTGTTTTTTAGTGTCAGCTCAAACCAATCTGATACTTCAACTCTAATCTCTCTCATAAACAAAGCGTTTCGACCACTCACAGGATGAGTTTTTTTTTTTTTTTTTTTGCACTATTCTGTGTAAACTCTGAAGCACAGCTGGTTAAATCCAGTTCTGGAGGGCCAGTGTCCAGTTTGGACACTGGCGTTCCAGGCCTGGATTTGGACATCCCTGCTCTAAAGTTGTGTGTAAAAAAATTCCCTGATCAGACGTTTCTGAAATACTCTAAACAGCCCATCTGAAATGAACTACTATGCCATAGTTAAAGTCATAGAGCTCACCATCCTGCTTTTTGTCAGGGTATCAAATTCATCCCAAGGTAATTAGATAAATGAGAGTTAAATTCAATTGATGTTTTAGACTTGTGAAAAAGAGATCACTGCTCCAGACACTCCTACATGCTTTTTACGCGTCACTTTCTTGATTATTGTTTCCTCAATCCTTCCATAAATCAATATTGATTTATTCTTCTTCCAGGAGCCAGTCAATGGTGGCTGGGGTGCCTGGGGTGCTTGGGGTCCATGTTCTCGTACCTGTGGTGGTGGGGTTGAGTTCTCCCATCGTGAGTGCACAGATCCAATGCCACAGAATGGCGGATCCTACTGTGTGGGTCAGAGAGTGAAATACCAGTCCTGCAACATTCAAACCTGCCCAGGAAATCATGGTAGCATTTTATGAATACTGTACTCCTACTGTATGTTCTTTTCAGTAAGATTATTGTGTGCTTTTTAGGTAAAAGTTAATATATTTGACATGTGCATATTTCATGTGAAGTTGTATGTATTGGTTCGTTAATAGCCTTTTAATTGCACAGGTAAAAGCTTCAGAGAAGTACAGTGTGAGAAATACAACAGTGATCGTTACTTGAACATTCATGGCAAAATAAAGGAGTGGATCCCAAAGTATGCTGGTGTTTCCCCCAGGGATAGGTGCAAACTTTTCTGCAGAGCCAGGAACAGCAACGAATTTAAAGTCTTTGAAGCAAAGGTGCAACTTGTTCTGTAGCTTTTTTTTTTAATAATATGAAATTATATTTAAATTATTTTTATGATTCACATTAGATTTCACATAGAATTAATTTTTTACAGCAATACTGATATTTTTGCGGATCAAATTAATTACATTTATTTTAATTATTAAATTTGCTTAGTAGTAAACCCCTTTTGCTGATATTTTGAACATTGTACAGCTTTTGGAAAACACCTGTTGTTTATGTGTTGATCAGGTCGTGGATGGTACAACCTGTGGTCCAGATACCACGTCTATCTGTGTCCAGGGACAATGCATCAAGGCTGGCTGTGACCAGGTCATAGGCTCCAATCTTAGGCTGGACAAATGTGGTATCTGTGGTGGAGATGGTACAAGTTGCAGAAAAATCAGTGGTACTCTAAACAAAGCTACGTAAGTGAGAAACATCTCTCAAATTATTTGCAAGACTAGAACTGATAAAAATCTGGAAAAGTACTCATACTGGTATAAAAATAATAAATCTTTTTAAAAATAGTATTATATTTCCACAGTTTTGGCTACAATGACATAATTACCGTTCCTGTTGGAGCCACCAACATTGACGTCAAGCAGCGTAGCCAACATGGCATCAGGCATGATGGCAACTACCTGGCAGTGAAGGCTGAGGATGAAACCTACATTCTCAACGGGAATTTCTCAGTATCCACAGCTGAACTGGACATTCCAGTGCGTGGTGCCGTCCTTCGATACAGTGGCTCATCCACTACCCTGGAGCGGCTTCTCAGCTTCCAGGTACTCCAGCAAAGCATCACCATCCAGCTTCTGTCAACAGCAGGTGACACTTCACCTCCCAGGGTTAAATACAGCTTCTACCTGCCCCGCAACCTTCCCTTCAGCAAGCCAGACTCAGAGAGGAGCCTTTCGACACACGTTATCTTACCCTTCGGAGGAGCCGACTGGGTTCTTGGCGAATGGTCCGAGTGCTCCAAGAGCTGCGGTTCTGGCTGGTCCAGGAGGAGTGTTGAGTGTCAGGACAGAACAGGAACCCTGTCTTACTTGTGCGACATGGAGCTGCGGCCAAATGACATCCGACCGTGTGGTGATCTGCCCTGTCCTGTATGGCAGATGGGACAATGGTCAGCCTGCTCTCGGACTTGCGGGGCTGGTGAGCGACAGCGCATCGCGATGTGCATAGACTACACAGGCAAGATCGTGGAGCCAGGGAAGTGCAACCCAGATAAGCGGCCCGAGACTGTTACCACAGAGTGCTTTTACCAGGACTGTTAAAACAGGATGTTTCCTGCAACAAAGCACAGGGGCAGGTGGTGGCAGAGGTTTAAGATCTATAGGGCAGGTATCGGATGAGAGAGTTTTTAACCCAACACCCTCCCTATTGTGTGTGAAGCTGATCATGCTTCAGATGCAAGCTAGGAAATTTTATCATACAAAATGAGTACCAAAATCATCTGTTAAGCCTCATTACAGTGTTAGATGTGAGGTTTCATCTACAGTACATGATTAATTCTGATTGTTATTCATTTTTCTGTTTTACTTTTTAATCATCTAACCACTATATTAATATATTTTCCTGCCCCCCTGAGATCTACCTCAAAGCATAAAAATGTTGTAATTCTAAAGGAAATTATTCTGTTTATAACTTTACTACAAAGGAATATTACCTTTGCAAACAATACTGCTGAACTTTATTCAGATATGACTGGTCAAATACCTCCATTTTAATGCATTATAGTCCACATCAGACTAACAGATGTTCTAAGTGAGTGTTTATCTAACTGAATTTAAAGCTACCTGAGACATGAACATACCAGCTTCACATGCAGGTATGTAAGTTCATGTTCCTCTCTTTAGGCTTAGTCTAAATTCAGCTGCCTTTTAATAGATAATTCTTCATACATATGCTTAAGCGCTATTTCACAAGTTTAATTTATTTGCCAGTTTGTATTCTATAACAGTGTGTTTATTATTTGTTAATAAGTCTCATAATTTAATGCTGGGTAATATAAAATATTTCAGATTTATGCATTTCAACACTGGAACTTAGTTTTTAACCACATAGGGATAAACAGACATTACCTAGGCCAACATGAGAGCTATTGAATAGTGAGGGCATTCAACATCTTATCATCTGCTTTTAACATTCATCTGCCTTTATATATATATATATATATATATATATTATCAAGCTGCTTTATAGTTTGTCACAGTGTCAAGATGAACTCAATCTACACACTAAACTCTACTTTTGTATAGGTGACCATACTGTTTAAAATAATTGTGGTATAATATGGCCTCAAACTTTTCTAAACCTACCTTTTACTTTGTGTTATATATAACCATCCATTGTTACACAAATGCAAGGCCCTCTGGAGAAAAGTACTATTCATATCATAATGCCTGGAAATTAGTAGGAATGAAAACTAGCCTTGTGAAATAGTGTCGTGCAATTAGAATGTTGTTTAACTCAACAGAAAAAGCCTAGTTTTCAGTAATAGGTAAAATCCTTTCAGTTTTTTAAGCTGAAAAGAATTCAAATTAGAACAATAGTAATTACAATACAATTAAAATACATAGACATGCAAGAAGTAAATAGCCTTCTATAGTATTAATAAAATGTACGCACTGATATTTGTAAACATTTTTGTGCATGTAAGATTTAGCTAGTAATATATTATTAATACTTTGTTGGCTTTCCTTTAGAGGCTTTAAGAGGGAGAATGAGAAGTTTGTTTTCAACTGAACTATAATTCTGGTAATTTTTCAAAATGAGTATTTAAAGATTCCTAGTTATTAGATTGACCAACAATCTAGCCTTTTTGAAAATTAGAGATTTCTTTGTACTTTCCATTTCTAGATTAATTTAAACAAGTATAATCTGAATCCAGTCTGAAGTAAATGAACAACTATTACTATTGGCTACTTCTTGCATGTCTGTGCATATAGTATATGATCGGTTTGAATGGACAAGCTGCATTCCAAGAGTATAACCGCACTAGTATGTTTCTGTTTGTATTACTCCTCTTGTCCATGTTCACTATATTAAATTCCAATTCTTTCAATAGTGTGTTACATTGAAACTGTTACTACACTTAGTGCGAGCCGTCAGTCAGTCTGTCTGTTGCATGGCAACACTTATGACTCTAACCAGATGTGACATCACTCATGACTCTATCTATGTGTGACATCACTTACGATTCTATCCAGTTGTGACATCTTTGGGAACTATTTTCGTTGATGGAACAAAATAAACGAAATATTTGGCCATATTTTGACTGAAATGTTGGTTAATCTACTGGTGGATAATTATATACTGGTGGTTAAACTTGGTTAAACTTCTTGTTTTTAGACTTGTTGTATAAAAGCAATAGCACACACAATTGTGCCATTGTCCGGCAGCCATATCACTGCTGCACTTATATTCAGTACAATATTCTTGTCCATAAGATATTGCTTAAATGTTTGCCTGTCTCTCTTCAGATGCAAAAGAATACAACAAAAAACAAAAACACCCACATAAATCCTGAATTTAAACGTGTTAGTCCAGGGATTTGCATTCCTTCTGAATGAGATGATCTGAAATTGTGTAGATCTGAAACTAGGGCATTCTATCCCTTCAGTGAAGGTCTGTATAATGCTATTGTTATAGCTTCCTTTTTAAGGTATTTATTTTTTTCTAACTTAAAACACCCTAGTTGTGTTTTATTTCTTGTTGCTGATGTCTGTCCTATATAACTGATATTAAATGAAATCATTATGTTGTCTAAACAGTATGTTGTTTTATTTGGTGTGATAACCTGAATAAAACCAAAACAAAGGTCAGTGGAAGACTTTTTGATTTAATTACATACAATATTAGAAGGCACGCTGGCCTCGCACCTCCACAATTCCAGCCTCGGGGTCTGTGTGCATGGAGTTTGTATTTTCTCCTCGTGTTTGGTGGGTTTCGAAGACATGCAGATTAAGCTATTTGGCATTCACAAATTGCTCGTTGTGTGTGAATGCATGTGCGAAAGTTGACCGGCGGCCCTACCACCGTTGCAAACTGGGAATAAGTATAATTACCGTTGGCCTTCATGGTCCCTAATTGGACTTCAGAGGTTCCTGGATGTATGGATGGACATTCATTATTGAGCTTTCCATATGTGATAACTTTGCCTGTCATAAGGTTTTCCTGTTTACATGAGTGAACTTGCACAAGTTATGGTTGATTAGATGATAAAACCTGAAAATCTTCCACGGCCAATGTACTGCACAGGCTATCTGGAAGTCAGCCAGAGCCTTTTGGGCTCGTCAGTCAAAGTAGATATCCTGAGGGCTACGCGAAGGGCATGCTGGGATAGAAGATGTAAACACCAACTGGCCCAGCAAAGGAGCTGCAGCTCCGATACGGCAAGATTTTTTTTTTATTTTTTACACCCGTTATATTACTTTTTTCCCGGTAGAAGTAAAAGCAGTTAGTCACGACGTACAAGAATGTGACAATTTGCCACGAAAGAAAGGGAGAGAAGTAATGATGAAACCGCAGTACCAATGATAACACTGCCGAGCTAGCTAGCCCGCGCTAATATGGATAGCTCGCTGGTTAGCTTCATGCTCACGTAATTTTTTTCTTTTCTCATGTCAAACCTTCGTATTTTCCACGGTTTCGTTTAAAAGGTGAGTACACTAGATGTTGATATATATTGTACGTGACTTGTCGTTGCTTGGTCGGGAACCAACTCAGACTTTTAATGGTCGGCGTCACAGAACGTTACTTACTTAGCAAGCTAATGAGTTAGCCAGTCAGCTAGTTAGTTATATGAGGTTGTGTTACTTTTAACATCTTGTGAAATACTCACCAGTAGCTTTATGTGTGATTGTTTTTGCTTGTTTTCTAGTTATTTTGTGTAAATTAGGTTATTAAAAGGTTTTTAAAATTATTATTATTATGATTATTATTATATCTAAACGTCACCTCGCGCTCCGGTTAAATATAACCTCCGAAAATACGAGAATTAACGAACATTCGTAAAGCCGTGGGCTGAGCGGCACTGGAGCGCGTGCTGTTTTGACTGGAGGCAAGTTTACTGTTCCACATGAGCGCATAAACAAAAGCAGCTCGCGCGCACAGCCACGCCCCTTCAACTTTCCCTCAGCGGGCCTTCTCGCAAGTTCTCAGGAAGAGAATACTGTAGTGTACGCTGTCACACACACGCACAATAATATTCCATTCGCTCACCTTTAGCTTTACAGCACACAATATGGGGTCCAGATTATATGTAAAAATGATTCCTCATTCTCCCAGAACCACTCTTTAACAATTTAAGTCCTGAAATATGCCCTGTGCCATCAGGAAAGGGGGAAAAATCCTTTGATGACAGGAACTCTTTTTGTAAAAAAAAAATAAAATAATAATAATAGTGATAACCCGGTCACCTGGTACATTCTGGCCATCAGCTAACTTCATTTTATTGTCACACTAGCATTAGTACTTGTCATTGATGGTAAAAGCGTTGTAGAAAGCGTTAAAAGGTTAAAGCTAAAAAATAAGCTAATCAGCTTTAACATAAACATTTATATTATTATTTCAGGTAGAATGTACATGCCTGTCTGTCTTTCCGTGCGGCAGAATACTCTGCTCAACTTATTATATATAGAAATAACATTGTGTAAGGTTGAGTATCTTACTCTTGTTTACACTAAGTTGTGCTTCTTTTGTTGAAAGGGAATCACAGAAAATTTAGATTGTATAAAGATTAAGTTTTGTCTTAAACTACTCCAATGCACCTATACCACTTCAGCAGTGAAAATATTACTTGATCCCAGTAAAAATATTCAGTTTAGCTTTTCTAATTAATATCTATTGGTGCAGGTGTTTGTTTACATTGAGCAAGTAGCTTATTAGTATTTTTATTTTAAAGTAGATTATTAAATCTGGCATACAACTATTCATGTAATCGCTGCAAAAATGTCATTAAATTCTGTCCAGCGGTCAGACAAATGGCGAGTACCAATGGACTGGCAATGTTTCATTAAATTCTGTTCAGCCAGTTCTGAATGATGGTGTAACAAAATCTGTCTGGACACACATACAGACAATTTTCTGAGAAAGTTTTTTTTTTTTAGGTTAAAAAACTGAAGGAGCGAGTTCTGACCAAAACTTTTATTTATATAGACAATGTTACTGAGGCTAGACCTGACCAACTGAAGCAACCCCAGACTGTATCACTGTCTTCAGAGGCTTGTACAGTGTGAATGACGGGTGCATTGCTTCATGCGCTTCTCTTCTTGTCCTGAAGAAGCCACATCAGACCACATTAATTTTTTCCATTGCTCCAGAATCTAATATCTTTATGCTCCCTAGCAGATTGATGCCTTTTTTTTATTAGTCTCACTAACAAGTGGTTTTCTTATGGGCACACAGCTGTTTAGTCCCAATCTTGTGTGTTCACATCACTTTGTATGCATGTGAAAATGCTTTTACTTTTTATTTTTGAACATGAGGTTTTTACTGTTTTTATTTCACCAAGTGTTTGTGATCTCCATTCATGATTTATTTATTTTTTGACCACATTTATTACACAAAGTTTGACAGTTCAGCACTATCCTTCCAGCTTTTGATAACATGTTCCAGTTCCAGTAACCTCAAATCTTCATAGCTGTTTTATTTTTGCTTGATACAGCCCTTCAAGCAAAAATAAAACAGACACTTTGTAAAGAATTAGAATTTTTAATGAATTTAAATTAGAATTGAAGATACTATGCTCATGTTCATTAACCACTTTATCTTTATCAGTCCCCCATAAAGCCACATGCACCCAAACACGCATTCACACGTAAGGGCAATTTACAGTAGTCAGTAAACCTACTGGCATGATTTTAAATGGTGAGAAGAAATTAGAGAATCTGGAGAAAACAAACATGACTGTCTCTTAACCAGGTTCCAGTTATTTCAAATCTCCTTCATTGTTTTATTTTTGCGTGATGCAGCCCAATAATGTGACCCTTATGAAATGCCGACACTTTTTTTCGGCCTGACAGTGTACATTATGCTATTTTGTATACTTTATGGCTGTATACTTCCAGCATGATTTTATTTCGGTCTTATGATTAGGAAATGTTTCCAGCATTGAAATGTATATAAGAAGCAGGAAATTATTCAAATGCAAACCTGAATGGTGCATGCCCAATCATCTTGTGTAGGATGTCTTGGGCAGGTGGGACAACTTTGTATTTATGGCTTATACCACAGCACTGTTAAAGTTGAATCGAGCTGCTGAAAAGATGATCAGTTTTCTTTAATACCAGCTTGAGCAGTTATGCCAAACAACAGTTTTATATTGAGGTGCTTATGTTGCTATAGTAACAGCTCCTTGCCGTGACCTTGTATTGCAGACCCTTTGCATAATTTAAGCCTAATAATAAATGGATTAAAACTGTTGATATGTTAAAACTTTATGTAAGAAATTGTTTTCCAAAAGACCAAGTCATATCTTAATATTGCTGATCTACAGTTTATAAGAGATTAATCGAATATATTCTCCATGTTTTGCATTCCACAACACATAGTCATTGCAGAGTGTTTGAGTTTTCCCTTAGCGTCATGCAGATTCCAGTTTAAGAAGACTGAGTCATAGCTAACGGTGGAATGTAAATCTGTCTCTTTCTGTCTCTCTTTCTCGGATATACTTCTTAGGGCTAGATTGTAAAATTTTTCTCTGGATTTAATTGTACCCATTAAAACTCAGCAGTTGACTCTTTTTTTTTTTTTTTTCTTAAAACATTTTGCTTGAGTCATGTTATAATCTTGACATTAAATCTTTATTATATACTATATTATTCTAGACTTATTCTATCTCTTCCAAAGTTAATGAATTTTGGTCTGCTTTCCTCTAAATTTAGGATTAATTGTGATTTTATTATTTTACACAATTATGTTCAATCATTTCAACACTAGGCACAAAAGTCATATGTGGTGCTGTGTGTCTGTCACTGTCCATATTACAGCACAGTTGAGTGAGCATGATTGCAAAAGAGCTAAAGCAGCAGCACTCTAGGAAGGAAAGAATTTAGTGCGATAAAAGTTGGGTTTTGATTTAAAACAAAGCTGTGGCTCTGTTCAAGCTCAGATAAAATGTTCTTGGACGTCGTAAAAACACTTTCTGTAAAATACATGCATCGTAGGTGAAATTTTTAGCGTGCACAGTTACAAGATGCTTTCAAGTCAAACTGGCACATGTAAAATGAAAACATTCAATGCCTGATCCTTGAAAATCAATGGATAACTTGTTGCTGGAGACATGCATTTCTGTGGCAGCTGTACTCACAATCACTTGTGAACTCATCTGGGAGTTATTGCCACATCCCTCGCACAGTCCTGACCTTGCTCCAACCATTTCCACATGTTTGGGTCTTTAAAGGAGTTCTTGGGAGGCCAGCATTTCAGACGTAAAGCAGGCAGACTGATCATGGCTTCAGTGTACTGAGAAAACTTTCTACACTCATGGTATCCAAGTAATAGTAAATGGCTGGGTCAAGTTCATTAGTGTAGCAAGGGGATATATAGAGAAATAAAGGGAGTTTTTACTGTGTTCTGTTATTCTGCACAATCAAAAGTCCTGTTTGACTTGAACGCTCCTCCTATAAGGTAGCTATTAATTTGGACAATTATCAAACAGCATTTTTTTCCACTAGTTTATTTTTCAGTCTTAATCTATTGTTTAGCAAATACATTATATAACAATTGATTAAAAAAAACTGTTAACTTTCATCCACTCAATAAGTTTCTGGATCTGTTCTTAATCCAAAACTCTGTTCAAAGGAGTCTTCTCTCATTGTAAATCTCAAGCTTATAAGCTTTCATAAGGATCTGAATAAACCTATCCATTATATTTGATGAATTTTGCTGGCTACCCAAGTAGTGGTTTACCTTGATGTATATAATGAAGCATTCTCATGCATAAAGCGCATGGCTTTCTTCAGTGTCCACCTAGAGTCACTCTCATTTTGAATGTCTGTAAAAACTTTTAGAAATTTTTACTTCTAGACTAAACGTTTAGAGTTATGGCACTTGACTCGTTCTTCTTGCTGACTACTGTGCGACAGAATCATTGTAACGTTGCGTTTTATTTTTCCTGAGTCTTTTGCAGTCACCTTGCACCTTCTCTTCACAACATGTTTTTGCCAACTTTTGTCATATTCATAAGCATTTGATTGGCCAGTGGTCAGGCTTCAGCAGTTTTGCAATCTGAGATGAACTGCTTCCCTCTAATAGGAATTATCCGTCTTGGTTAAATTTATTTTTTTGCCCATTTCCTAAGGTTTAGAAATGTCTAATAATTACGGTACACTAATCTAAAATACAGTGGTTACATCATTTTAAGCAACACACCTCTTTATAAAACACTTGCATTTCATCTGAAAATAATTTTACCTAGTTAGCATTCAGGTTTATACTGTATGCATTAGAGTTGAATAACGTGTAGAAATAATAATCAGATCATAATACTGACTCGCCGAATAAATGTGTAGTTCTGCAGCATTTTAGCTATTTTAACAGCTGTTCTAATAAAAGTTTTCTGTCTCCAAGGAAATCTATTCTTTATCAGCGGCGAAGATGGGAGTGAAGACATTTACCCACAATTCACCCAGTCACAGCCAAGAACTGTTGGACAAGCTCAATGCACTGCGCAGTGAGGGACACTTCTGCGATGTTACTATCCGTGTTCAGGGCCAGCTGTTCTCTGCCCACAAGGTGGTGCTAGCTTGCTGTAGCGACTTCCTTAAAGCTAAGCTCTCAGGGAAGCCAAGCGAGGATGAGGGTAGCTCGGAGGACAATAAGGCAGTTCTGGACCTTCACCATGTTACCGTAGCAGGCTTTGCTCCACTGCTGGAATACGCTTACACTTCCACACTGTCTGTTAGCACAGAGAACATCATTGATGTGCTGGCTGCTGCCAGCTACATGCAGATGTTTGCAGTGGCCAACACCTGCTCAGAATTTATGAAGTCCAGCATTTTGTGGAACTCGTCCTCGGCTTCTGGCAACACCGCCACTCTTCATCGGCCCCAGGAGACTCCTGAAGGCACCACGACTTGCACTCTGACTCCACTGGATGCCCTTTCACCCTCGCCAGTGTCTTCGGAATGCAGCGCACCCGAGCGGCCTGTCCCTGTGTGCCGTGAGTCACGCCGCAAACGCAAAGGCTTCGCCAGCCCACAGCCGACCTCCTCTTCCTCTCCACAAGTCCCGAATCCTTCACCTTCTTCATCTTCTTTCCCTGAGAGCTCTGCTCAGACCCTGGAACCCTCACTTGCTTTTTCTTGGACTTATCCGTTTGGAGTAGATCGACGTTTCACATCAGAAAAGGCCAAACTTCCCGAGGGGTTGCTGGAGTCTAGTGGAGCATCCGGACAAGATGGGGGCAGTCGGGCCCTAGTGGAGTACTTGTCCTGTGAGGGCCCAAGGTCTCTGAGTGTGGGTGGGACGGCTGTAGTGGAGGAGGAAGAGGAAGATGTGCAAGTGAAGGTGGAAAGGCTAAGTGACGAAGAGGCACACGAGGAGGCATCTCAGCCAGTCAGCGCTTCACACAGCTCACTGACTGACCAGCAAACTGTGCCTGGAAGTGAGCACACCCAGGAGGATCTGCTCATCAGCCCTCAGTCTTCATCCATAGGTAGGAATAATTTCAGTGAACTTTATTCTACCATGCCTACACAACTCCTTATTTGAAGTTTCATGACATGACTTGTATAGGAGTACCAATTGACTGGCCAGTGACTGGGATCTTTTCAAATCCTGGCCATCAAGGGGAGGGATGGCATATATCACCTATAGCGATACCAGTCAATCTAGCCAATCAAGGGTGGCTGTAGATAGCGCTTCTCTCTTGCCACCCTAACAGTGCCGTTAACTGGCATGACATGTCCCTGAGGATTCATGTGATTGCTACAAAGCTCAGAGGGTGAAGCCTGTCCTGTTATTTTCATTTGGATTTTATTTGTCAAACTCATTATAGCCATTAATATTGGGTACCTTATTTTTGTCTAAAGGCCGATACTTACAAGGGTGAGTCCAAAAATTAGAGTCTGAGAGTAAATGGCAGAGTACGGAATGGATACATTCTCAATTGCAGACCAAGAAAAAGTTCAAAAGTCAACCATCAGCTGGAAAATTCAGCTGGAAAAGTCATACTTTTCCGGGATTCTCAAAGGCCAGTATTGAAACATTATCAGGAAAAAGGTTCAGCAATCAACAGTACTCGTTACAGTGAGGTGCTTATTGAAGAGTTGAAGCCTAACCTTTACGTGAAACGCAGAGACTGCTATCCAAGGGCGTTGTGATCTTGCATGTCAGTGCACGTCCGCACAGTACACTGCCGACACTTTGTTTTGTGGTGTTTGAGGTGTTAAAGCATCCTCCCTATAGTCCTGATCTCGCGCCAACGGACTTTCAACTGAAGGATGAAGATTCACTTCTGATGAAGTGGCTCTCAGCTCAGCCTAAAACATTTTTAATGAGGAAATATGTAAGTTTCTTGATAGATGGACGAAATGTATTAAAAAGCAAAGGAGATTATGTTCGTAAAAATTCTGTATTTGCTTTTTTTTTAAAAGTTAAAGTAAATTCTCCAGCCGGAGTGCGCATAGTTTGATTCACCCTTGTAAATAGGGCTCCTAAGGACAAGTATGGAATCTTTTGATGATAAATGGTAAATCAATCAGTCAACTCTGTATGGAAAACAACATTAATGATTTACCATTAATTGATAAGTTGCTATTAAGAATTTAACCGATTATAATTGTTTTTATTTGAGGTTTATTTTTGTGTGTTGTAGGAACCCCTAGCTATCCTTACTAATATCTCATATCTCTTCAATCCTTTCATAAACACCGGATTGAGTTGCCTGCCTACAAACAACTTCCTCTTCCGCCATCTTCATTTCATGGAGAGCTTTGTCAAGAAACTGATCGCTGTTGTTTTGAAATACTTTTTTCAAACTTAGGGTTGGGTATCGTTTGGGTTTTTTTCGATACCGGTGCCAAATCAATACTTTTAAACCGGTACCGGTGCCTGAACCGATACTCTGCAAAAGCCACAAAATGATGGTCGATGACTCGAATACATTTTTATTGAACAAAATATTGAATGCTTAAATTTAAAAATATATTAAATTATATTATATTAAAAGTTTAAGTACTAGCTGGAAAGCCATAATTATAAACAGAATCCATGTTACATTAGTATTTTACAAATCGTTTGACCATTTGTTAGCATGAATGCAAGATTTGCATTTTGCAGTTAACATTACATTAGCCTACTACTAACCTGTGGAAAGGCTGCTATTGTCATCATAATCGGTGGACTCCTTTTTGCTACGGTTGGTATGACTGGGGCTGGGCTCATCCATACAGATAGTACCAGCTGTTGCCTGTAAGCTGTCAAACACGGTGCATCCCTCTGCTTTTACGTTTATTCCGTGTGCCCTCAAATGTTTCATTAGATTTGATGTGTTTCCCCCTTTACACGCGACTGCTGTAAAACATTTACTGCACGTCGCGGTGTCGGAATCCTTTCTTGTGAAATATAGCCACACTTTCGACCGTTTAGTTTTAGGCATTTTAATGAAAGTTAATTTAGCAAGTTAGGATAGCGGTGTATCACGTGCTGCCGTCAGAGCGAGTGGAACGTTAGTGGCTGCATTCACGCACATGTCGGATGGTCTCATTTCCCAATGATTTGTGCTTTAAAATTTTTTTATCTAATCTAATAAACTTTTAATCTACAAAAACAAAATGTACAGTAACATTACTGCAACAATGTTTTGGATTTGTATTATCAAAGCTTTCCGAATTTTCTAATTAAGGAAGTAATTTATTTTTTCATTTCTGACACCCCATGAACGCAGTATTTAAATTTTACTAGCGATCATGTGTGTTGATGAATCTAATGCTTATTACAACTGTGTCATCATAGCCCTAGAGAACAAATATATTAATCGACAGTTCAGGCAAATTCTCGTTCTGTTTCGGTCCGGTACATACCGGTTATATAGGTATCGGTGCCGTACTGGCACCGGTTTTCAGTACCCAACCCTATTCAAACTGTCCAGTAAAGTGCATGTACTGTCATACGTTTGTGAGAATTTTATGAGCGCTTCATGTGCACAGCTGATCGGGAGAGGTGGGGCCATTTTAAATTCCAAAAATAATAAGAAGGAAAACAATACTGATATATGTGGGGCAAAGTTGATTCTCTGATGATCTTGAATGCCATTCTGATGAAACTTGGCCAATTTAGATTTCACATGAAAAGACATAAACCTGAAAAAGTTTATTATTCTAAAATGCACAATAAAGATGTTGCAATATGAATTTGACATGGTTACATTTTTACCAAAAACCAATTTAAGCAACAATTTTTACAGGTCATATGTATTTAGAAGCATGCACCAATTTTTAGTAACAATACTCATAGAAGTATGAATTACTATTATTAAATTATTGTTTTAAGCGAGACAGTATAACGCAAAAAATGGCCATTTATGTAGCACATTTCTCTTGAAGCTGGATTGGTCACTTCCATATGGCATAAACTTAGCTTCTTTGGCACATACATTTTATACATTATATGTAACAAACCAAATTAAAAAAAGAAATCCACACCAATACTGTGTTTTGGCAGAGTACAAATCAAACCAGCACATGGATAGTGTGATAAAATCGTATTTTGTGGTCCCTGGAGATGCCCATCCGTAGTGTTGGTCCTAATAATGTGCCTGCAGTTTTCTACATGATTGACCACAGACAATCCTAATTAAAGTATATCTTTACATTTTACGTTATTTTTTTGTAAGATCTGTGTTGCTAACTTGCTCTCCAAACATCATGCAATTCGCTCCAAACATCAAACCATTCCCATAATGACGTTATCATAGTAATAATTGTAAAAAAAAAAAGAAGAAAGGAATAATTATATCCATTATTTCATCATATTTATTATTATAACTAATATGTATTTTTAATTATTTTAAATAACCTTTCATTTTACTCTTTATTAATTATATAATCTAGAAAATGAATGACAATCTTTTTATAGGCTCCATGGATGAGGGGGTGACGGAGGGCCTCCAGTCCATCCAGGGCACCCCAAACACCACTGGCCACATGGAGGAGGACGAAAGGTACAGCTGTTTTTAAATTCAAAGTAGCATTTTTACAATGTCTCACTTTTACAATGTTGTTTTAAAAAAATGTATTAAAAAACTAAGAGGAGGGCTATAATTTCCATTCTGCATCTTATAAATAAGGGGAGGGGGCTTATGTGGTGTTGTCGTGGCTATTAGACTTCAGCAAGATTTGTTGCCAAAGGACCAGAAGCTAGTTGGCTAGCTGTCTGGAAAGTTCTTGGCTCTTAAATTTTGTAGGAACACAGGGAGAAAAGTGAAGGGACATGATGCACAACAAAAGGGAGAAGAAAAGCAGCACAGCTGTACAGCCCTGAAAAAGTGGTCTTTTTCATTTTTATAGGATAACTTGATATGCCTGAGTAACCTTGTGATATGTTAGGCTGAAACCTGTCAGGCCTCCAGTTTGTGGAACTTTGGAAGCAGACATTTTGGTATTAAAAACCCTATCAAGTTGCCAATTCAAACTATTTGACCATAACCTTTTAGTCATTATTAATAGCATCTGTGTTACACATGCACTCTGTAAAGTAACAGAGACGCAAGAACATCTGGGATAAGTCCTAACGTTGACATGCCCATTATCATTGTCTCTTTTTTGTCTTTGTGTCCTCATTTCTTCGGTGTCTTCTGCGTTCTTTCCTCTCTCTTGTCTTGTCTTCTTTTTGTCCTCTACTGTCCTGTAGGCTGGAAAATGTTCAGTACCCTTACCACCTGTACATCAGCCCTTCCACACGCCCAGGACTCAACGGGCCTGAGCGGCCGTTCCAGTGCCCAACATGTGGAGTTCGCTTTACTCGTATCCAGAACCTTAAGCAGCACATGCTCATCCACTCCGGTGAGAGCAAGTGCCTCTGCTCTTAACTAACATTACTTTAAGGATGATTTCAGCTCTCAGAATTAGCCTGGCTCCATTCCCTTCTGTTTTTAATCTAACCTATAAATAACCAAAATGTAAGCTTTTCTCCTTCGCTTGCTTTCATTGCTGGCATTGTGGTTGTGTTTGGAGAAAAACTACTGTAATCTGTACATGCATAAATGTGATTAAAAGCTTGATTTGGCACTTATTGAAATATCAAACAGTGGACTTTCTTGTGACTGCTGACTCGTTTGCTCGGCAGGCATTAAGCCGTTCCAGTGCGACCGCTGTGGGAAAAAGTTCACACGGGCCTACTCCCTAAAGATGCACCGTCTGAAGCATGAAGGTAAACGCTGTTTCCGGTGCCAGATCTGTAGCGCCACATTCACATCCTTCGGTGAATATAAGCACCACATGAGGGTGTCCCGCCACATCATCCGCAAGCCTCGGATTTACGAGTGCAAAACGTGCGGCGCCATGTTTACCAACTCCGGCAATTTAATCGTACACCTGAGGAGTCTGAACCATGAGGCATCAGAGCTAGCAAACTACTTCCAGACCAGGTGAGGAGGAGCCGAACATAATTAGAAATGTCTGTGCGAACAGAAACACCAATGCCGGCTTAGCTAGTCATGAGGGTTTAAAATGGCAATGGCTAAGACGCGACATGTATACAGGTCCACACAGATGGAAGTAATTAATCCAACCAATTTCACATTTCATATAGAAAGTCCCAGGATTAGAAGCGGAAAAGACGATTTGTTCTTTTTCACTTTTGTAGGCTATAAATTCTTTTTGCTGTTTCATCAAGAGATATCATTAACCAGTCTACCATGCCTTAGTTCTTTTGATGAGAATAAGCGCTGCTCATAGGTTTCATGATTTCATTCTTATTCTGTGACGTGGCACGTGTTTTTTTTGCATTTTATTGTTTTTTGACGTCCAAATTATTTCATATCTACTTCTACCTTTCAATTATCTTAATATATAAGCCTCTCGAAAATATCATGTATTTTTTTCAGTTAATAACACTGCATAGGGTCGTCAGGAGTTGTAGGAGGCGGCCCCCAAGATGCGAATTTGTACTAGTAACAATGATCTAATAAAAGGAGTTGTGTTGTATTTCCAGCTGATGCTTGTGAAAGGTTATTAAATATGGGCTTTATTAGGAAGCGAGTCACTGCAAAGGGCAGCATTAGTTTAGGTAGGGAGACAGTACCATATTTGAAGGACTTGGATTTGAACACTTAGTTACATACAAGGGTGTGAAAGAAAGAATGTGCACGGACAGCTATTGTAAACCAATTCTTGAAGGCTTAGTGGTGTCCTAAAAAAAGACCACTCATTAGAAGCAGTTCATTTATCCTGAACTAGCATCCTCATTCCTGCTTCCTGGAAACCCTCAGACTTCAGTACCTAAACCACAAATATCCAATATTTCGTCATCCATTCCTCTCTCTCCGTCATTCTCTCCCTGTCCAATCTGTGTGCATCCAGTACAAATAAACAGTGTGTGAGCCGAACAAGCCTGCAAGAATGAGGCAATAATTTGGCACTTTCTCAAGATATGAAGCAAAAGCATCCAAACAGAGAGCAAATGCTGGCAGACAGTGTGGCTGCAATTTATCTAGAGATGCACTTTTTGTTTTCTGCTGCAGTGACAAGAACAAGTCGCTGTCTGCATTTTATTAATCTGTTGACCATTCCTGCAGAAAGCAGGTATAACTCTGGCCAAGGATGAAGAACAGAGACCAGGAAAATCCAGTAGAATCCTTAACAGTGAATTGAATTTATTGATTATATATGTAATGTGACAGAACTGCTAGTGAAGCGTTTTAACTAATAATTGTTGCCTAAATATCATTATCGTTTTTCGTTGATTGTTCAACACTAGAAACTACACAGAGGTTGCAGTTGAGATGTAGCCTATTCGCAATTAGCGCACAAACAATTTATGGAACAATTTTTAACAGATGGTAAACATGATGATGATACTAGATTGCTTTTAAATCTTTCTTTTTTTGTAATAATCTGGGTGAAAATCATGATAAATGGTGATGTAGGATGGGGGAAATGGCCAAATATATGACGTGGAATGCTTTAACATCAGCCACTAAAGTGCCTCTGTCTCTCTCTGGTTCATGGACAGCCAATCTTGGACGACAAAATAAAATATTTTTTAAATTAAATTCCTTTTCAAAGATAATTGAGCCATAAATGTAATGAACTATTAGTTAACAGTAATTCTCCAGTTATTGCTTTCAGCGTTTCCTGATGAAATAGTGTTTCAAGTAGAACCATAATAATGTAACCCTATCTTTTCTTTAGTACACATTCAGTATCCACTGAATACTGCTTAACATTTCCTAATTTTTGGATTCATGTATGAAATCTGTCAGACGGTGTCGAATTAAAATTCAAGAAATAGGATCGTTATATCTTTCTCCTTACAATGATTTATCATTTCTATAGTCTAACACTTTCAGGCGTACTTGCAAGATGAACACTTGACATAACATGAGCATAATATTAAATGGATTAAGAGATGTGTTTTAATTTAACAAAGAAAATTGTCTATTAATTCATGCACTACCAGTTAAGTTTCAAACACCATTTAATTAAATTGTCTTAAAGGATTTTTACTTCTTTCTACATTGTGAAGGCATTCCAAATATATTGTATAATAATCTCCTTTGAACAGTTGATGTTGAATGTTGTCTGCTACTTATGCGCTGTAAAGCCTTTACAATGGCTCTAAATCTGAGGTGCTGTTAATTTGTGATTTCTGAGGCTGCTAACTCTAAATTAATGGGTTTTGCAAATGCACCTGCAAACAATACAGTTCTTGCAAGAACCATTCCAGAAAACCTGAGTAGTTCATGCAAGACCTATTGCCTTTGTGTCGTAATTGACTGTTGTTTTTGTCGTCGTTACTTAATTACCCAATGCCATGTGTATTATTTCAAAGTTTTGAAAAAAATCCAGTATTGCTCCAAAATGTAGAAAATAACTAAATAATTCCAAACTTATGACCAAACTTTTGACTGGTACTGTATGGTAAAACCTTCCATAAGGATACGTTTGTTTAACGTTTATGATGTAAGGTTTATGGTAGGAGTTGCAGGTTCCAGCACTTCACGACTCTAAGTTTTCTGCTATGGAAGCGTATTCATGGCAAGATGGCTGATAAGTCTTCTCAGTAATTGTCTCAGTATGTCTTGCATCTTTTCCTCTTACTAACTTTGAGAGAGGGAGAGAGAAAGCAAGACTGGTGAGGGAACTATTTATAGTTCCTATAATGTAAAAGAACAGGAAAGAATTTGTCTGGTGGCTGTTCCAAATCATTAAGCATAACTATAAAAGGTTAAAAGCATGATGTGGTGTGATTATTAATAAAGGAGAAAACAACCAAAGCATACTGTATCATAATTCTGGATACATTAAGACATTAAATTTAATTGTTGTTCATCTCATCAAAGAGAGATGACGTATTTAACCGTGTGTGTGTGTGTGTGTGTGTGTTATAATTTATTCTCTATAAGGGCCCACTGCATTAGGTGCTCTGTGTTAAAGATTTTAATATATAAAAATTTTACAAATTTTAAATTAAAATTTACAAGTGGCTGTGGATTGCACTTTTCAGGACATGGAACAATCATTTTTGTTTCTGTCATGCTTTGCTAGTATAAACAACTTTTGTATTGTCACTTTATATGATCACCTAAACTTAGTTAACCCGAAAAAGCTTTATTTCTTTGTTTTCGAACCATCTGTAGACCGTCTGTAGAACCGTTTGTAGAACCGTTTGTGGAATTACTTAAAAACCCATTTTTAAGTAATTCCAATTTTACCAATGTGTTAACTTAGAACGTAGCACTTTGGTGACAGACCACCCAATTGTTGGATGAGCAAAAATATAGGAACAGATGGTCTGAACTCCTTTTCAGACATAGGATGCATACCATTGCTGCCTTCATCAATCCATTAAAGCAACAGCTTTGTCATTTAGACATCGGTCACTTTTACATTGATGGTCCTTCTAGCTTCATACCCATGCCCGTGAAGGAAACAGCCCTCTTAGACATGCAATATTTGCCATACTTGTGAGATTTTGCATCAAGTAAAGCATGAGGCTTGACCAATTTTCAGACATTTTTGCATTCTTTTGCTCAAGAGTCTTTTGAAACAAATTTTTTTTTTTTTATAGTCAAACCAGCAGCTTTTGAAAAATGGCTCAAATTAGTTTGTAGATTTGTGTAGGGTTGCCAGATTATGTTGATAAAATCCTGCCTAGGCAGTGCAGAAAACCCACCTGTGTTGACCATAAAACTTAATTGTTGTGTTTACTTAGTACATGCAAGTCTAAAAAAAAAAAAATAGCTCAGCTTTTATTGCCTGACCATGACACGTTTTCCAGCTCAAAATGATAAAATTAGTCCAGTTAGACGAAAAACATGATACAGCTTTTAATACATTACAGCATCCTACATCAGTACACCTTAATCTTGTGTGTGGCTTCGGTTAATGTGAGTGCCTGCCGTTCAGACTTGTGCTCTTGTTAAATGTTATCTTTAAAATGTTTAAAATCGCAAAAGTGACTGGGCTGCACATTCAGACATGAAGCCTACATGTTCAGGTGCCATCAGATTAATATATAGAGGCACATAACTTGAAGTTTCAAAGTAACATTTAATATTTGGTTGCATATCGCTTGCTGGTGTTGGCAGGGTGTTTTAAGGCCAGCTGTCGAAAAGAATGTTTTGTAGACCTTTGAATTCATTCTGCTACTGCCATCATAAATTATATCATCAATAAAGATTAGCGGGCCTGTTCAAGAAGCAGCCATGCAAACTCAAGCCATGACACTGCCTCCACAGTGCGTGATTGATGTTCTAGATCATGAGCAGATCCTTTCTTTCTCCATACTTTGACCTTTCCATCACTTTGGCAGAAGTTGATCTTGGTTCCAGAAACCTGGCTTCACAGTTCTTGCTGTTAATGAGTGGTTTGCACCGTGTGGTATTACTTCTGCATTTCTGCTCTAAAAGTTTTCTCCAGTCAGTTGATTGTTATGCGTCCATCTACCATTGCCCTGGCGAGGATGTTGATGATGTCACTGACTGTTTGGGGGGGAGGGGGGTTCCATTACAGCTGTCAAAAGGCACTTATGTCATCATGTTATGGCTTTTTTTTTGGTCCATGTCTGGCTGTTGGGATATCAGTGGTTTTATTTTCAGGACACTATAGATCATTATTTTGGTGTACACTGTCCCTGATTTGATGTTTTTCTCTCTTTTCTCAACCATAAAATGGCTTTCCTCCCATAGCTGTCTCTCTGGTCTGCATGTTGGTTTTTAGTTTTAACAAATGCAGTCTTCATAGACTCAAACCATTCTGACATTTACAGATATATTGATAAATGATAAATATAAATTCTTTAAGCAATGAATATAGTAGCACATTTAGCATTAAGAAATACCTGTCACATATTCCAGTTTTTTGATCCTATGAAAAAATGGGTGTGTTTAAGCAATCCGTGCCATGCTGTAAATTGTTTAACACATCTAAATGTACAATTGAGGAAATGAAAGCTTAAATTCTTATATACCTCTTTTGATCTCAAACCCAAATTTCCTAAGTGTATAGCAAAAACAAAAGAATTTTACCATACTCTTCTGATATTTTCTGAGGGGACTAAGTCAAGCTTACCTGCATAATCAGCTTAGACTACTTTTGCACATCAGGTACCCACAATGTTGAGAATCTGTACTTTGGCCCGTAATACAAGTCATTCACATTGGTGATTAAAAAAAAAGAGGCACATGTCATTTTTTAGTGATCTGCGCTAATATAAACCTTTCTTTCTTACCTCTAAAAGCAGCTGATCGCTGATAAAGATGGTTGATAATTCTTTACTGCCAGATTTTTACCTGACTTCTATTGATCCTTGAAGTCTTTGTTCTTGAATTTCTTTAAATCAGTATGACCTACAGTGTCATTTTCAGTATGTTGCAGAAAATGGCACAAGACTGTATTTAACCTTCTTTGCTTTGTTCCTACAGTGAGTTCCTCCTCCCAGACTACTTGAGCCACATGCAGGAGGAAGAGGAGGAGAACCTGGCCCATTTTGAGATGACCGAGCAAGCCTTCGACGTCACCCCCACCTCCTCCTCCTCTTCTTCATCAGTACAAACGCCCGTCATCTCCCAGGTTTCCTCAACCATGAACTATGACTCTCGACCCCCTGCCTCCATGGCCCAGAATTCACCAGGGTCTAGAGCAGGCAATGGGTGTGAGGAGGGAACAGCCGGGGAGGAGGCAAAAAATGCCATTGCTGTCACCTCTTTACCAGAGCCAGAGAAAGAGGAAAGGGAAAAAGAGGGTGAGGGACAGAACCAAAAGAAAGCACTTGTGTCGATTACAATCGAATGAAAAGCATTCCATTTTAATTATTTTGGATTTTGTGTAGATGTTTTTGTTTGTTTGTTGTTTTTGTTTAGTTTTTTTTTTTTTTTCTTTCTTTTAGATCTTGTTGCCTGCGTCAGTGTAATGCAAAAGAAAAAGTGAACACTGGACTCTGCGTGGAGAATGCAAGTTGAAATACTTATTGTAGTTGACTTTTGAAAAGCTTCATATGTAGTCGTGAGCAGTTCTTTATAGGAATGTTATTCTTTTCATTTGCTTTGTATAGGGGTAACATAACGGTATATGTTGTGATTGTTTAAAAAAAAAAAAGTCATTTATTCTGAAATTCAGATATTGTAAACTTGAAATGTTTAGAACTTTTTCTTTTTTTTTACTGTCCTGTAATTGATGTATTTTTCCCTGAAGCTTTATCAGCTAAATAATAACCCTCTATGAGGCCCTATGTCAAATGGTTTTTGTGTATGAGTAAAAAGCTGTGAGTTGATTACACCTTCGCCTTATTCAGTCAGGCTGGATCATGCTGGACAATGAGTAGGAAAGTTGTTCCTCTAAGATTTTTTTTTCTTCTCCCCCTTCCTCCTTTCTTGTCTCTTTAAAGCAGTTTGTTTAGTCTCGTAAAGCAGAGCGCCTTAACTGTAGCACACTGCTCTTCCTGGCCTGAAACCTGAACTTTTGTGGCTAACAAGTTAAAATGTGAAAGGCTGTGCTTCTACTTCATCCTCTTTCTTCTGCAGCAGAAGTCGTCCGGGATGATGTGCCACGCAGCCTGATTTGGTCAAATAAGCTTAGACTCCGTTTAAGAGATCCCTTATCGGTTGTCTCTCATTTTACAAAGGAGTGAATTATCAGAATTTGTTCTGATGTTAAGTAAGAATTTTGAACGCTGTATTGTATTAGGGGTAAGAAGGGGAAAAGTTAACAATCAGCCATCCAACCCTTACCCCCTTCCCCCAACTCCTGCAATCCTCCAATTTATCTTCTACTGTATATCACGCTGCTAGATTTTGACAGTTGTGCCTCACACTTCAAAACGATTGGGTTAAACATTCTGTATTAATATATTAAGAATTTCACCATATGCAAGAAGGTGAAAAACAATGGAAGGAGGTCATTCTCTTTCTCATTGGCTATGAATATTTTCTTTCATTTCCCTGATCAGGCTGCTGAAAAAAAAAAAACATTCTTCGCTACAATCCCAGAACTATAGGTACCCAATACCTTTCCAGGAAAAATCTGTGAAATATGGCATGACAAAGTTGTGAAATCTGTATGTAGCACTTGCTCAATTGGATCATCATCTAATGCACACAGACTTGTCACTTCTTCTTTTTTTTTTCTTTTAGTTGACATTGCACAAGGCAATCATTTGGCCAAAAGCTGCTCCATTCCAGTGTGATGTTCTCAATAAACCAATTGTTTGGTATGCATTGTGCAATATCCAGCTTTTAAAAGACACCCATGTTTTCAAATGTAGGGGGAAAAAAATCTGATTAACTATCTATCAATCTATATAATGATAGGCAGGTGGATTGTATTTTTTGCACATTTCCCAAGAAATTTAATTAAACACGAGTTCCTCTTTACTTAAGGAAGTAATAAGGAATGAAACAACCAAACAAAAAAAAAGTATATACTAAAATCAGTTGTGACATCTGATGCCATGACCTCATCTTTTGTGTCAGTATTCTGACTAAATGCATTCAGTAACCTCTTGCTTCCTGTGTCTCACCAGGGCTTTCGTGGTACATTGAAACACCAGTGTCTTTAGTCTGAGATTTCATAGTGATGCATTTTCCCCAACACGGTATTGCCTTCTGTATCTGCTCTCTTTCTGTGGTATCTGCATGTTGTCCCGGTCTGAACAAAATAAGAGCAAAAATTTATATAGCATGGGTTGATTTTATTTGTTGGATGTTTTGGATGTGTGTGGAACTACAGTTTTTGTATGTACAATATTCAAATTCTGTGTCTGAAATATTACAACAGAGAGAAAATTTGGTGTTTCGATGGTCATGATACTCTTTCTGATCCTGCATTATAATAAGTCACCTTAAAGTGAAATTTTGTACATTTCTTATAGCAATGTGAGTGTGAATTGTTATTTGACTTGAGCCTTGTATTGTCTGCTTTTGTGACAATGTCTTAATGGTATTTACTCAAACCTTTTCTTTCTTTTTTTGTATCTTGTGCCTTGGATATTAAATCTGTAGTATATTTTAATGGCTAAAAATATTCATGAATATGACTTCATACCATTTTGTAGACAGAATGCTGGTAGACTTATGATGTAGCTAGTGACTGAAAATATTTTTGAAGTGCTATATTATTGGTTTAATATGTGTGCTTGTGTTTATTTTGATAATGACAAATGTACCTTTATTGTTTTGTACCTTTTGGTGGTCCTTATGCCAAGACAGATTTGCTGAATGATGTTTTGTAAAGTCAGCAAGTTGCAACTGAAATTAAATAGTTACAACCTAACACTCCAAAAACAGCTTTGTCTCTGTTGCATGTGCTGATTTTATGCATTTGCTGCTGCAGATCAGTTGTTCCTATCATTAGAGATCTTACTATTAAGTTTGACTCATTTTATTACCAGAAGGCAGCACGTTGGCATAGTGGTAAGCACTCACTAGGTCGCCTCACACCTCCAGGGTCCAGGTTTGATCCCCCCCGCCCCTCCCTTGGATCTGTGTACGTGGCGTTTGCATGTTCTCCCCGTAACTGATGGTTTTCCTCTGGGTTACTCTGGTTTCCCCCACCTGTCTGAAGGCATACAGATTAGGTGAATTGGCATTCCCAAATTGCCCGTAGTGAATGTGTGTATGCCTTGTCTAGGGTGTAGGTGGTCTCCTGGGATAGGCTGCGACCTTGTACACAGGATAAGTGGTATAGAAAATTAACTAATGAATGTATTAACCGAAATGAGCTGATGTCGCTTGGTACTGATTGGTGGTACTTGTACCTCGGGATTTGAGATCTGAGATACTGGACAACTATCGACTAACCTACAACACTGAGATGACTGATGTAGAGGCTCATTAGACTGAGACAGTCCCATGATGAAAATCCTGTCTGCACACTGTCCAGCTGCACAAACAGATGATGAGAGGAAAAAACTTCCAGATAAGGTTTAAAACGACACAGCGAGTTGATCACGGACTCCAAGCACCTGCTTGTAATTTTGTGTCCTTTCATTACTGTGACCTACGTCAGCCCAGAGAGGGAAAAGGAGTGAAGGGACGAGTTTGGTAGCCTTGAAAAGTCTTGGGTTTTCTGATGACGTGTCCGGATATATCAGAGAATTAAACAGATAAAGTTGTCGCATTAAATGCTGTTTTTTTTCCCCCCAATAAATGAATCACTGCAGACCTTTTGTAAAATATTAGGACAGCTACTCCTAGTGGCATGAATTGGATTTTTTAGGCCAAATAATGTGGCTTTTATAAATGGGTGGGATTTATTAGGCAGCAAGTCAGTTATCTAAGGCGATGTGTTAGAGGAAGGACGAATAGGAAAAGCATAAGGATCTGAGAGAGTCTGGTAATGAACAAATTGTGATGGGAGTTTAGGGACAGTGCATCCCTTGCACATCTTGCTTAGAACGGGCATGTGAGGAGAACTGAAGACCTGGACCATGGAACAGTCAAAGGAGACACTTGGTCTGATGAGTCACATTTTCATTTACATCATGTGGACTGTTGGGTCTGAGCATACCTTCAGAGATCTTTTGGAGCCGAAGACTAAACAGGTTAGAGCTGTTTTGACGATATACAATGTTAGTATATCCGGTGTATAACTCGAGATGACCACCTACCAGTATCACAGCACCAAGGTGGTGCTGGATGGCAGACTCTCCAAGTAATATTCAGCAGCGTGACTGAGATCATACATTGATCCTTGATAATAATGAAAATTTATCTTCAGCTATTAAAATGCTTTTCCTATCCTTATCAAGGATCCCTAGAATGCACGGTCTACTACTTAGTCTACTGTCCAAAGAAGAAACATAGGGGCAATACAACAAGTTGTAAACCATTAATCAGCAATAAGATTCAGACTGTAAGACAAAGAAATACAGAGATGGGGTCGGGGGGGGGGTTGTTCTGGAACCATAGCTAACATTTACCAAAATGAAAGGCCAAAGAGTACGGGAAAAACAAGAATCTACTCATTATTTAAAATATCATGTCAAAGTTATGACATAGTGTCATGGCTTTTAACACACATGGGATTTAACACCAGGCAGGCTATCTAATATTTATTGATGATATAATTCATGATGCAATTGGCAGAATGAATTTAGACATCTACCAAAGCGGCATTGGTGGCTTAGTGTTTTGTTGTTTTTTTTTTTTTTTTTTTTGCCTGACAAGATTCCCAGTCAATGCCCAAACCCCAGCCACTGGATCCCAGGTACCCAGTGCCGCTTCCCGGCACAGATGAAATGTGAGGATTGCATCGGGAAGTGCATCCGGTGTAAAACCTGTGCCAAGCTTGTGTGCAGATTGGATGGTTCGCTGTGGTGGCCCGAAAGACCTGCTGGGAGCAGCTGAAGAACAACTATCTGCTGCTAATCAGGGGGACAAAAGTGTAAGGCTTTAGACTGGCCAGGTCGATCACCAAACATTAACCCAATTGAGTATGAATTAAAGAAAAATAAATTGAAGGGAAAAACATTCCACAAAACCCACAAGTGGTGGCTTAATGTGTTTATACCCTGATCCCTTTATACCTGTTGATCTGTGTGTATGCAACCAAAAATGATTTATTTTAACATACTTTAAATCAGTTTGTTCCTATACTAAACAAATCGAGTGGTCTATCGTTAAAGGTGGCATGTTTGAATTAGATTTACAAATCTATATGAAATGGAAGCCGAACGTTCAGAATGAAAGCAGAACTTTCATCTACATGAAAATATCAGGAAATGAAAGCTAAAAACTGAAATGAAAGCTGAAATTCGGATTTATCATCTCTTAGTCATCTTCTGATCATGAACCCGAATGTTTTCACTCACTCGCTTACTCACTTATCCTGTTCAGGGTCACAGGAAGCCTGAAGACTATTCCAGGGGACTTAGGGTGTTGGACTGCTGACCAGGAGGTCCCTGGTTCTAGCCCTGACACACCACCAGGTCACTGCTGTTGAACCCGTGAGCAAGGTCCGTGAGCACCCCGAATTGCTCAAGTACAAACCTGACCCTGTAACTAACTCCCACAGAATTTATGTATAAATAAATTAAATGCCGTGTGGCATGTAGATAGAGCCATCCATTCAACCATCCAGGGCACGCAAGCACACACAGACACACCCTCACTTACACTCACTCATCATCTATACCGCTTAATCCTGTATTCAGGGTCACGGGGGGCCTGGAGCCTATCCCAGGAGACTTGGGGCACATGGCAGGGTACACCCTGGACAGGGTGCCAATCCATCGCAGGGCACAGACACATACACTCACTTATTCACACACTACGGGCAATTTGGGAACACCAATTATGTGGGAGGAAACCGGAGGACACGGAGGAAACCCACCGTACACGGGGATGCACACAGAGATGGGAATCGAGCCTGGCCAGGGATCGAACCTGGACCCTGGCGGTGCAAGGCGACAGTGCTAACCACTACACCACCGTGCCGCCACCCTCACTTACACACTACAGGCAATTTGAGCAAATGACTCTGGCCTGAGATGTACACCAGAGTGCACAGAGTGCACAGTACGGGCTATTTGGAAATGGCTTTTAGCCTAATCTGCATCCCTTTGGACGCACCATGCACACATGTTCAACACACAGACCTGAGGAGCGAATCAAACTCCAGCCCTAGAAGCGCAAGGCCACAGTGCTAAGCACTATGCCATTGAGCTTTCCCAAATGTCTTCAGTGTACACGAAAAACAAGAAAAATGGCCTTCCTGATCCAATACGTTTTAGTCCAGTCTCTTTGGTGGCTGGTCTTCACGGTCATGTGACCACATTGTTGAGCCATCAATCAGTTAAATTACTGCAGTGCATGCTGTTCTTCCTAGCTGGACTTTGTTTTCAGCAGGTTTACACAGCAGGTTACTACAGCCTGCTTCATCGGGAGAAAAATTATTATCATACTAAATAAACCATGCTGCAGTAGTCCATATGTTACTTTGCTGAAACAGTAGATTTCCATCATTCCCGTGGCACGTGAGATACAGTCCTCTTCTCTAAAGAAGCGGAGAACATTTTGTAACTGAATTGTATAGTACGTGCTGAAAACTACGGAGCAAAGGCTTTATATGACGTTCAGCCCAAAGCTGAGCATAAGCATTTCCACACGTTTCCTGCCACAGCGACTGCCATTTTCAACGGCATTGCATCAACCCTTCGATTAATTTGCCGTGTTCATTTACGAACAACAATCTGAAACAGCCTCGCAGTCTGGTGGAAACATCTAATAAAAGTTCCAGGATGAAGGCCAACAAAATCATGTCTTCTATCAAACATGGCCCTATTAAACAGAGCAGACACATGAACAGATGTACGGAAAGGTCCCAGTGTGCACTGGAAAACAGTGTGTTCTCTCTGTTTTTGGCAGATTTCTTTCACTTGTCTAAACCTGAGATACTCATTTGACATGCACCTTAACATAATTTGTTTAAATTGCAGATATGCACACAAAATATATGTGTTAAAAATGATGCAAATATTTTCAGAAACCCAAAATTCCAGCAAACTCTACTTTCACTTTTGAGTCAATAAGTTAATTTCAGCTTTTCCTCGTGTTCATCCCAACTACAGGGTGGGCCATTTATATGGATACACCTTAATAAAATGGGAATGGTTGGTGATATTAACGTCCTGTTTGTGGCACATTAGTATATGTGAGGGGGCAAACTTTTCAGGATGGGTGGTGACCATGGTGGCCATTTGGAAGTCGGCCATCTTGGATCCAACTTTTGTTTTTACAATAGGAAGAGGGTCATGTGACACATCAAACATATTGGGAAGTTCACAAGAAAAACAATGGTGTGCTTGGTTTTAACGTAACTTTATTCTTTCATGAGTTATTTACAAGTTTCTGACCACTTATAAAATGTGTTCAATGTGCTGCCCATTGTGATGGATTGTCAATGCAACCCTCTTCTCCCACTCTTCACAAACTGATAGCAACACCGCAGGAGAAATGCCAGCACAGGCTTCCAGTATCCGTAGTTTCAGGTGCTGCACATCTCGTATCTTCACACCATAGACAATTGCCTTCAGATGACCCCAAAGATAAAAGTCTAAAGGGGTCAGATCGGGAGGCCTTGGGGGCCTTTTCAGGAAACTGTTCATCTAGGAATGTTCGGACCTGACACCCATAATGTGGTGGTGCACCATCTTGCTGGAAAAACTCAGGGAACGTGCCAGCTTCAGTGCATAAAGAGGGAAACACATCATCATGTAGCAATTTCAAATATCCAGTGGCCTTGAGGTTTCCATTGATGAAGAATGGCCCCACTATCTGGCCCACCCTGTATATTGTTATAGCTGTCTTATATTGACTTGTTATTGTTGTTGTCAAGAATTTTTCTGGCAAAAGTATTTACACATATCCACCTGTGCAGGATTAGGCTCAGAGCCAGCAGCACAATGTTAAACAACCCATCAGGACATACCGGGATGTCTAGAGAGAGTCAACCAGGAAATATCATGAATAACATGACACTGTCTGTTTTTCATTTCCAACTTTACTTTATGATCAGAGTGCATATTCTGTATTTCTTTCCCCCAAAATATGTTTATTACCATGTATGCACAAATTCGGCTTTTTCGTCTGCTTCTCTCATCAAAAGAGTGTAAAAAAAAAATGCTCCTGTGACAAAAAAAAAAGGGCAATAGCTTCAGGGTCACGTTTTGTTCATCCAAAAAGATGAATTGAAAAAAAAAAAAACTTGGCTTGGTTTTAGACAATATAAACACTGTTTTGCAGTTAATCCAATGAGGTGCTAAAGCAATACGGAGCATTCTGTTTGCCCAGACATAGTACCATTTACGATAGTAAACAACAAGATGAGAGAACATTAGGTCAGGATCGAGGCATCCAATTATATACAAGCTTTTGTGTGAGACGGAGAAAAAAACGAATAACATGCCGCTTGCTGCACATCACATGTGTCGAGGGGAATTAGATATTCAGACACATTTGTTTTTGATAAATTATTCACTTCAAATTGACATATGATAGCTTTAAACTTTGTACTTATAATAGGTTGTGAAGTTTTCATGGCATGACATTTCCACGGACAACACTTTAAGATCGTTTCTATAGCTGTGCATTTTCGTCCTCTAAACATCCCTGTAAGTACAACTGGTTTAAAAATATGCAGGTGGAAAGTTCATAGAGCCCGAAGCTGCAGGATGAGGAACAACACTTAGACAAAGAACAATAAACAATAAACTTCATCTTTGTTCCAACGTCCCACACAAAAATCCTGTGCTACAAAAGGAGCACTGAGACGCATGTCTTAAAGAATTTAGAAATAACCAAAACACCTTGAAACAATAAACGGTTCAGCTATAAAATATATCAGTAAACTGGTGACAGGATCCTGGGCATCCAAGACTCATTCATGCCTGTGGGACCAAAGGCTAGCCTGCTTGGTCCAACCAACTCGGCAAAAAACTAATTGCTAGCCATGGTACAGTAGAAAGGCACCAGAACCCCCAGTGCACCACAGCCTGCCAGACATGGGGCCCGGCAATCAAAGAGCCCAAGTCTGCAGACCCAACCTCCAAACTCCTCAGATCCCAATCTAATCAAGCACTCATGGGCCGCTCTATTGAGGCCCGACCCTGCAACCCACAGCACCCAACGTCCAGGTACTAGACACCACAGCACATGCTAAGAAGCCCTGTGGAGTTGTCCCAAGTGCACAAAAGGAATCTAGAATCTTTGTGTTGCATATTGCTATAGTATCAGTGTATATGCTGGACAAACAACAATAAAATAAATAAAATCATAATATACACAGCAGCTACAAGCGGGTCCTAGCAGCATAGACATACAGTATCACCTACAGTATTTGCCGATATTTCGGGACAGGGCTGTCTTCACAAAGTATAAATGCTTATGACATTGAGACCACTTTTCTTTCTTCTGCACTATAATAAAAACAAACTGGCAAGACTTAGTCAATCAGGTTTATCTTGATTCGTTTGCTTTGGTTTTATGATATAAGAAAGCATTATTAAAAACCAGAAGCTACTTTCACACAAACACACCAGGTAGAAAATTTCACATGCTATAGCTCCTCTTATCAGTGTGGTCCATCAGACCCAAGTCCACTGGTATCTATCAGCCAAAATGCTAGAAAAGGTCCATTTGTTGTTGCCATTCTCTATCAATACCTTTATTTAAAAAAATTTAAATAATTTTGTCAGGAGTGTCTGTTGATGTTACCCCACCAAAGTACTGGATAACTGGGAGCTTTCCCAGAAATTCTTATATCTTGCCATTTCTAATGTGTTAAAAAAATTCAAACGAATGATATAGCAAATACATCAGCTCTCACTGACCAATGGCGCAATTTGCTGCTAGGAGGAAGCATACGAAAATTTTTTACTTTGCTGTCCACCCAGGCATGGACCCATTAGCATTTACAGGTGCATCTCAATAAATTAGAATATCATCGAAAAGTTGATTTATTTCCATAATTCAATTCAAAAAGTGAAACTCATAGATTCACTACACACAGGCTGATATATTTCAAGTGTTAATTTCGTTTAGTTTTGATGATTATGGCTTACAGCTAATGAAAAATCCAAAATTTAGTATCTCAGAAAATTGTGAAAAAGTGAAATATTGGAGACTCATGGTGTCACACTCTATTCGGCTAATGAACTCAAAACACCTGCAAAGGTTTCCTGAGGGTTTAAATGGTCTCTCAGTCTGGTTCAGTGGGCCACAAAAGGTCATTGCTAAAGAAGCTGGCTGCTTATAGAGTGCTGTTTCCAAGCACATTAATGGAAAGTTGAATGGAAGGAAGAAATGTGGTAGAAAAAGGTGCACAAGCAACATGGATAACCGCAGCCATAAATGGATTGTGAAACTAAGCCCTTTCAAGAATTTGGGGGAGATTCAACAGGAGGACAAAAGCTGGAGTCAGTGCTTCAAGAGCCACCACACAGAGACATATACAGGACATGGACTACAACTGTTGAATTCCTTGTGTCAAGCCACTCTTGAACCAGAGACAAAGTCAAAGCTGTCTTACCTGAGCTAAGGACAAAAAGGATTGGACTGTTTCTCAGTGGGCCAAAGTTCTCTTTTCAGATGGTCTAGTAAATTTTCCATTTCATTTGGAAATCTAGGTCCGTGTGTCTGGAGGAAGAGAGGAGAGGCACAGAATCCCAGTTGCTTGAAGTCCAGTGTAAAGATTGCACAGTCAGTGGTGGTTTGGGGAGCCATATTATCTGCTGGTGCTGGTCCACTGTGTTTTATCAGGTCCAAGGTCAGTGCAGCCGTCTACCAGGACGTTTTTAGAGCACTCCATGCTTCCCTAAGCTAACCAGCTTTATGGAGATGCTAATTTCATTTTCCAGCAGGACATGGCACCTGCCCACACTGCCAAAAGTACTAATACCTGGTTTAAGGGCCATGGTATCCCTGTGCTTGACAGGCCAGCAAACTCACCCGACTCAAAGCCCATAGAGAATCTATGGGGTACCATGATAAGGAAGATACGAGACACCAGACCCGACAATGCAGAAGAGCTTAAGGCTGCTATCAGAGCAATCTGGGCTTCCATAACATGTCAGCAGTGCCACAGACTAATCGCCACCATGCCACACCGCATTGCTGCAGTAATTCATAGAAAGTGAGCCCCGACCAAGTACTGAGAGCTGTGCATGTTCATACTTTTCAGTAGTCCAACAATTCTGTGTTAAAAATCTTTATTTATTTTATTTCTTTTATTCATCTTAAGTAGTGTTCTAATTTCTGGGATACTGAATTTTCGTTTTTTGCTAGCTGTAAGCGATAATCATCAAAATTAAAGGAAATAAACACTTGAAATGTATCAGTCTGTGTGTAATAAATCTGTACCTTTTGAATTGAATTACCGAAATAAATAAACTTTTTGATGATATTCTAATTTATTGAGATTCACCCGTATTAGTTGTAGCTTATTACTCTAAAATGACCTCATAAATATGTGTTGTGTCCCAGATTTCATAAAAAAATAACTCAAAATAAAATTGTTAGACAGAAATGGCCTGGGCCTAGAGCATCGTCATCATCGTCTATACCGTAGATGGTATCTATTCTGTATTCAGGGTCGTGGGGTTCGGGCTTGGAACCTATCCCAGGGGACTTACGATATGAAGTGGGGTACACCCTGGATGAGGTGCCAAGCAGGGGACATACTCATACACACACTCACACATTCATTTACACACTACAGGGAATTTGGGAACACCAATTAGCCTAATTTGCATGTCTTTAGACTGTGGGAGTAAACCAGAGTACCCGGAGAAAACCCACCAAGCACGGGGAGGGCATGCAAACCAAATCCAATATGTGGCTTTGCTATTCTAAATACACACGTGGACAAAAATGTTGGTACCCTTCGGTCAGTGAAAGAAAGACTCACAACGGTCACATAAATAACTTTAATCTGACAAAAGTAATAATTAAAAAAAGTCTATGAATGTTAACCAATGAAAGTCAGACATTGCTTTTCAACCATGCTTCAACAGAATTATTTAAAAAAATAAACTCATGGAACAGGCCTGGACAAAAATGATGGTACCCCTAGAAAATACTGAAAATAATGTGACCAAAGGGACATGTTAATTCAAGGTGTGTCCACTAATTAGCATCACAAGTGTCTACAATCTTGTAATCAGTCAGTGGGCCTATATATAGGGCTCCAGGTAGTCATTGTGTTGTTTGGTGACATGGTATGTACCACACTCAACATGGACCAGAGGAAGCGAAGGAAAGAGTTGTCTCAGGAGATTCGAAAGAAAATTATAGACAAGCGTGTTAAAGGTAAAGGCTATAAGACAATTTCCAAGCAGCTAGATGTTCCTGTGACTACAGTTGCACATATTATTCAGAAATGTAAGATCCATGGGACTGTAGCCAACCTCCCTGGACATGGCCGCAGGAGGAAAATTGATGACAAATCAAAGAGACGGATAATCCGAATGGTAACAAAAGAGCCCAGAAAGTCTTCTAAAGAGATCCAAGGTGAACTTCATGCTCAAGGAACATCAGTGTCGGATCGCACCATCCGTCGTTGTTTAAGCCAAAGTGGACTACATGGGAGACGACCAAGGAGGACACCATTGTTGAAAACAAATCATAAAAAAGCCTGACTGGAATATGCCAAACTACATGTTGACAAGCCACAAAGCTTCTGGGAGAATGTCCTATGGACATATGAGACAAAAATGGAACTTCTTGCCAAGGCACATCAGCTCTATGTTCACAGACGGAAAAATCATATATCAAGCATATCAAGAAAAGAACACTGTCCCTACTGTGAAACATGGAGGAGGCTCTGTTATGTTCTGAGGCTGCTTTGCTGCATCTGGCACAGGGTGTCTTGAATCTGTGCAGGGTACAATGAAATCTCAAGACTATCAAGGGATTCTAGAGAGAAATGTGCTGGCCAGTGTCAGAAAGCTGGGTCTCAGTCGCAGGTCATGGGTCTTGCAACAGGACAATGACCCAAAACACACAGCTAAAAACACCCAAGAATGGCTAAGAGGAAAACATTGGACTATTCTAAAGTGGCCTTCTATGAGCCCTGACCTCAATCCTATTGAGCATCTTTGGAAGGAGCTGAAACATGCTGTCTGGAAAAGGCACCCTTCAAACCGGAAACAACTGGAGCAGCTTGCTCATGAGAAGTGGGCCAAAATACCTGCAGAGAGGTGCAGAAGTCTCATTGACAGTTACAGGAATCGTTTGATTGCAGTGATTGCCTCAAAAGGTTGTGCAACAAACTATTAAGTTAGGGGTACCATCATTTTTGTCCAGGCCTGTTCCATGAGTTAATTTTTTTTATAATTCTGTTGAAGCATGGTTGAAAAGCAATGTCTGACTTTCATTGGTTAACATTCATAGAATTCTTATTTATTATTACTTTTGTCAGATTAAAGTTATTTCTGTGACCATTGTGAGTTTTTCTTTCATTGACCGAAGGGTACCAACAATTTTGTCCACGTGTGTAGCTCCTATGTAGTAATAGGTATGTGAATGTGTGCCTGTATGTTGCCCTACAGTGAGCTGTACCACCTCACACCCCGTTATGGACAATTTGACACTGAATCAAATGGATTGCTGCTGTTTGTAACGTTACCCCTAATTTAAAGCTTAGACTGTTTGTGAGTTTCTGAAACTAAGACAAAACTGGAATTCTGTGTAATGGCCCTAACATGTCAGCTACCAGGCATTCCAATATTGCCATTGACATTGATAGCCTTGTGGGAGAAACAAACAATTTAAAACTCACTCATATTACTCTATTTCTATGAGCTATGCTGAGATTTCCTGTTTCACTGTGTATACAGTACAAACTGCTCCTTTTGGCCTGCCAAGACCGGCTTTTATTTAGCTGAGCTTTTCTAATTGTGCAACAAGGCACACTCAAATTACTGACTATCCTGCTTTTTCTCCCTATCTTTCAATATGAGTTGTTGTAAACTGTGACACATCTGTCTTGCATCACCTAAATTATTTTATGACTCTTTTCGCAAATTTTAAAAAGATGCGTCACATACGTTCCTAGGAATTTAAATCAGAATGCGAAAATATGGACTCTTATCTGTTTTGGCTAAAGTATTTGGGCTGATAACATACTCTATGACTCATTCCAAGCTACAGCATCCAAGGGTGTTATAACTGTTGCCATGATGCAATGGAATCCGCTTCTCGAACCATGAGATGGCCGCTATGTCCGCTCATGCATTGTGTCCCTTGATGTTTGCAGCTGTTGCCAGGGGAACCGTCCACGTGGATATTACTTTTACAAATTAATTTAGTCTGCTTTTGACAAATAACCTTGCAATACTGTAAACCTTTTATATAGTTTTTATTATTATTGTTTTCTTTTCTTTTGCTTATATGTTCCGCTGGTTCTGTACTTCATTAAAGGGGATCATGGTGGGACTTTCAGATTGCTCTTTCCAGTGTTTTACTGTCTGGATTTTGTGCAGTTATAGGTTGAAGAGCTGGCTGTTTCATTTTAAACTGCTTACTCACTTCCATCACTAATTAACAGATGGCCAGAGAAGTGTTCCATTTTCACATGACAATGACCCTAATTTCTGGCATCTCTGAGACATAACCAAGTGTTGTGAAAGTAAATGGTAAGTTATATCATTGTGTTCATATGCATACTGAAAATGTATTTTAGGTCAACAGTTTTTTTATTGATATTTTTTTGTGGCTGTCTTCAACAAGATAACAAGACCTCAACTATTTATTATGTCAATTTTTGCTTTCTTGATTCATATGGTTGTCTGGGGGGTGTTAGAATCAAACCAGGACTTGTGATGGAATTCCTTTTGAATGAAAGAGTAAAAAAAAAAAAATAGAGAGAAGACTTCAGCACAGTACAACGAGTGCAAACAAGTGAGTGAGGTATGATGCAAACAGTTTACAAAAGACTGTATGTTCATGAATGACGATGCCAGGCGAGGTGGCTCGGAGCCCACTGTAATCCTTCCCATTAACATTCAGTGGGAACATTTAACACCAGATCCTTGAAAATCGCCAGCTTTTGGAAGAGATGCATCTGTTTGTGGAAACTGTACACACAATCATTCACAAACACTACTTATACAATCTCGGCTGGGAGTTATTGCCATCCCTGTACAGTCCTGACCTCACTCCAAGCCATTGCCACATGTTTGGGCCTTTAAAGGAGTTCCTGGGAGACCAGGGTTTCAGATGTGCAGCAGGCAGTCCGATCACTAGTGAAATAAGTTAATAATGCGCCAAGATTCTTTTCTGTTCTGGCATCTATGTAGGCGGTGGAATGAAGTTGCCTGAAATACCTGAACAGATGAGTCCATAATTACAGGCCATAAATGTAATGTAAATGTAAATGTTACAGGTGATGTATGCAGAATATAAACATTTATACTTTAAAAATGTCTTCTTTAGGACCTGTGCAAGATGTAGTGAAGCATTCAAAACATGTAAACCACAATGTGCCACTCTCTTATTTGTAGGCTGTTTATTTTGGGCATTTAATTACTAGTAGGTGTTTCGATTGCCATGCAGAAGGCCGGGTTCAAATCCAACCCAGTGCCCAAACATCCCACCACTGGATGCAGTGCCGGTCCCAAACCCGGATAAAATGGGAGGATTGTGCTGTCCCTCAGTGCAAGCAGCTGAAAGACGAACACCTTCAATAATTTTACGATGCCCATAGGTAAGACTTACTTAGGCATATACAGTACAGACCAAAAGTTTGGACACACCTTCTCATTCAAAGAGGTTGAATTTGTATTATGGCAAGAAAAAAGCAGCTAAGTGAAGAAAAAACGAGTGGCCATCATTACTTTAAGAAATGAAGGTCAGTCAGTCCGAAAAATTGGGAAAACTTTGAAAGTGTCCCCAAGTGCGGTCACAAAAATCATCAAGCGCTACAAAGAAACCGGCTCACATGCGGACCGCCCCAGGAAAGGAAGACCAAGAGTCACCTCTGCTGCGGAGGATAAGTTCATCCGAGTCACCAGCCTCAGAAATCGCAGGTTAACAGCAGCTCAGATCAGAAAGCAGGTCAATGCCACACAGAGTTCTAGCAGCAGACACATCTCTAGAACAACTGTTAAGAGGAGACTGTGTGAATCAGGCCTTCATGGTAGAATATCTGCTAGGAAACCACTGCTAAGGACAGACAACAAGCAGAAGAGACTTGATAAACACAATAAAGAAAACTCTTTGAATGAGAAGGTGTGTCTAAACATTTGGTCTGTACTGTATATGCCTATACGCAGGTGAATTTGTGACCAGCAACTTTTCCTATGTGTGAAATAACAAAACACACACAAAAAAATGTGTCAGTTTCAGGAAAAGAAATGACTATGTACCCGTATATTAACATTATATTTTCAGCAGAA